>OU342743.1:558558101-559803198 GCA_910589775.1 Avena eriantha
CTATGATGGGGGAATTAAGGTTCTTTCTAGGATTTGAGATCAAACAACCAAGAGAAGGAACCTTCATAAATCAATTAAAGTACATCCAAGACATGCTCAAGAGGTTCAAGACGATGGATCTTAATGGTGTTGCTACACCAATGCAAACTAAATGTCATCTTGAGCTCAATCTCAATGGTAAAGATATGGACAGATGACCCACAAGTATAGGGCATCGCAACAGTCTTCGAGGGAAGTAAAACCCAATTTATTGATTCGACACAAGGGGAGCCAAAGAATACTTATAAGCCTTAACAAGTAAGTTGTCAATTCAGCTGCACCTGGAAACAATCTTGCTTGCAGTAGTTTATCAGTAGCAACAGTTTTGTAGTAGTAATAGCAGTAGTAAAATAAAAACAGTAGTAATAATCGCACTAAATGGTAGGATTAAATCACGGTCGGCATAGGGATGGATGGACAGGCGTTGCATGGGCAAGACAATTCATGTAACGATCAAGACATAGGGCAATTGCAGATAAATAAGATAAAACATCCAAGTACTAAATAATCATAGGCATGTGTTCCATATATAGTCATACATGCTCGTAATGAGAACTTGCACAATATCTTTTGTCCTACCAGCCCGTTGCAGCGGGGCCTCAAGGGAGTCTACTAGCAATTAAGGTGCTCCTTTTAATAGAGCAGGAAAGCAAAGCATTAACACTCCGTGAACACACGTGATCCTCACATCATAGCCATCCCCTCCAGTTATCCCGATTTCTATCACTTCGGGGCCTCGGGTTCCGTACAATAATGGGTGTATACAACTTGCAGGTAAGATCATAAACAATACTATCATCATGAATCAATAAAATGTTCAGATCTGAAATCATGGCACTCGGGCCCTAGTGACAAGCATTGGGCATAACAAGTTGCGACAATGTCAAAAAGCACTAACAATAGATACTAGGCACCATGCCCTAACAATTTGATGCAATTACATGAACGGTCTCATCCAATCCCTACCATCCCCATAGCCTACTGCGGGGGATTACTCACTCATGGATGGGGGAATCATGGATGGTTGATGGAGAAGCATTGGTGATGATGATGGCGATGATCTCCTCCAGTTCCTCGCCCCGGTCGGGTGCCAAAATGGAGTTTCTGGTTTCGAATCACGGTTTCTGGTGGTGGCGGCGTAGCGGAACTCTATCTAGAAAAACGTCAAACCCATAGTGTTTTTAGGTCAGAGGGCTTATGTAGGCGAAGGGAGAGGTCGAGGCGGAGGCCGAGGCGGCCACACCACCCCCTGGCGCGGCCTTGACTGGCCCGCACAGCCAGGTAGTGTGGGCCCCTCATGGCCCCACTCCGTCTCGTCTTCTAGCTCCGTGAGTCTTCTGGTAAAATAGGAGTTTTGCGATATTTTCTGGGATTTTTCCTGAAAGTTGATTTCCTGCACAAAAACGAGACACCAAAGCAATTCTACTGAAAACAACGTTAGTCCGCATTAGTTGTATCCAAATCACACAAATTAGAGAAGAAACAATAGCAAAAGTGTTCGGGAAAGTAGATATGTTTTGGACGTATCAACTCCCCCAAGCTTAGCTTATTGCTTGTCCTCAAACAATTCAGTTGAAAACTGAGTGCGATAAAAGAAACTTTCACGAACACATTTGCTTCATAAGTTGTATATATTCCCAGGATATGATCAAATACTTAGGAAATTCATAATAAAGAATATGCAAATAATTTTACCCAGTAGTCATGCAAGCTATGAAGAGATTCCAACCCAATAATAATAAGTAGCATGACACATAAGCATATGCAGGATTGTAATGCTCATAAGAAGATATGATAAAGTAGTATCTTGCTTGCCTTTCTTTGGAGCAAAACATAAATGCCAAGGCCCCTCTGAAGTTTAAGTGAAGACTAGAAATAAAAATATCAAAGATACAAGCGTCAAAGTTATGTCACAACTAACCGTGTTTTAGGACAAGCACATTACACTAAGAATGACAACTATGCTCTCGGGAAGGTGCTCAAAGAATAAATGGTGACTCAACATAAAAGTGAAAGAAAAGATTTGAAAAGTTTGAAAGGCTTCCAAATGTTGAAAGTATGGTACTCATTAGCTTTGAGCTCTCATTGCCCCTATCATATCCATATTGAGGTGATTAAGGTTAAAGTGACTCAAATATGAGGATATGCTTGACAAACTATAAGTTGATAATCTTATGCCCCTTGCTTACGAGTACCGAACCTCATGCTACTCAACTTTAGTCACAAGTAAGTTCTTGTCATTGTAAGTACATGTGTATCATGGAGAACTGCCAACGGCGTACCCCTTGCCCCATGACACAGGAGCTATCCCATATCAAAATGACAAGGCAATAGACAATGAGCATCTCGGCGATCTTTTTATTTGCTATTTGCATAGGTTTTTATTGAGGATGCTTCACAGAATGCTCACTATGGTTATGCTGCAAGTTTCCACCATGATTAGGCATGGCTTAGGCTAGCCGCCCAGGTGTTTCTCTAACACATATACAAACTCCATGAGCTTACAAGCTCCCCTTTTATTTCACACCGTCGGGATCCATAAATAAAAGAACATGATATCAACTGAATAATAAGTGCAATGTTGAAAGCGTTCCCCATGGTAACATGGTTCTGCTAATTCACAACTTATAAAGCGCAAGAATATAAGCAACATAGATGGACAATGGTTCAAGTTTATTAAGTGCAAGAAAATAAAGTGTGCCATCAAGTTCGTGAGAGCTTTACTAAATAATTTTCACATATCAAGCAAACATTTTTATTTGGAAGAAAACATAGCATAATAAATATGCAAGGAATATCAATGGTGCTAATAGGTAGATATGGTGGACTCTTCTTGACAACTTTGGTTTTGGGGAGTTGGATGCACGAGTAAAGCTTATACTCAGCGCAAGTGAAGGCTAGCAATAGAAAGGGAGCAACTATCGGGAGAGTAGTAACTGTCATAATCATGCTTGCAACAAAGCAAAATTAATAGTGGCATAAAAGTGACACTAGAACTCTAAGGCAGAATAAATCATCGAGGCTTAACTAACCTTTTGTTTAGTCATATGCATGCGTGAGCATGTGCCAAGTTGATTCAAATAAAACATTCAGAGGAGGATACCACAATGTCATACCAAGTTATGAATAGAGCAATGCAAGCAAACATTCATATGACATGTTACAAACTATTAGTGGATTGGTACCGATCATAAGAGAGTAAGAACTACTAAGCATCCATTAAATAACATACACCTTACATGAACGGACTAAGCATGCCCACAATGATGAGTATATGTACAAAAATGAAAACAAATAGAGTTCATACTAGCCTCTTACCACTCCTCGAGTTGTCATAAATCACCATTGCCTTTCACTTGTGTGACTTGAATAATAAGATAAAACCAAACTCCAAGGAGTCACCGAGGACCGCTAAACCCTGTAACGAACTACAAACCAGAGAATAACAACAAATATTTTTGGGTTTTCGATTATTAGAAACAAGAACCGAAGGAAAGAGCAAACAAAGCAAAAATCTTTTTGGGTTTTTCGAATAATCAAATCAAAGCTAAAAAGGATGAAGCAAACCAAAGCAAAAAAGATAAAGAAGCAAACAAAGAGAAATAACGAAAATATTTTTGGTCTTTTGTGTTTTGGAAAGCAGAAATAAAGCGAGAACAAAAACTAAAAAGAAAACAAAACATGGATATGCAAAGTACTGACAGAAAATGATATGTAGATGAGTGTGATGTCGGTATACCTCCCCCAAGCTTAGGCTTTTGGCCTAAGTGGGGGTCAATCCCAAGCTGGCCAAGAAGGAGCGCCTCCATAATATGACGAAGAAGTGCCTTCGTCCTGATATGAACTCGAGGACGCCCCAACGTAGTGCGCAGAGTAGTCGTAAGAGGGCGCATCCCCCTGGTGCTGCCCGTAGAAACCAAGCAACCGGAGCTACTCGTCCACCTCCTCGTTGGAGCGCGACCATGGCATCCTACAAATACTGAACAAAGTGGACCGTGGCAAGGGAATTTCCCTCTCATCTCTGTTAGTAAAGAACATCCTGTAAACTAAACTCTTTGTGCTAGAGTTAGTAGTAACAAAGTGATGTGTTTTCATAACATCAAGATCAAGCCTTTGTGGGGTCAGCACAATATCATTAGGATCAACAGAAAGTTCCAAGGCAACCACCATGCGTGCAGTAATAATGCCCCCATAAATGGGTCCTCTAGCAGCTAAGTGGCGAGCAATGAGAGAACCAAGATCATACTTGGTTTCATTATTAAGTGCAGCAGCAAGAAAAGCTAAATGATAATTAGAAATATTACTAGTGTTCTCCCTACCAAGAATGCTAGTGGCAAGATAGTAAGCAAAATATCTAAGAGCTAGGAGTTGAATGTTCCTTATCTTCCCGCGCTGAGCTGTGCGGTCATCATCATTTGTTACACTTCGGTAGAGCTCCAGCAAATCAGTGGGTCGACATTGGATCTTCTTTACTGTCCCTGTCATGCCAATGCCTATAATGCTGCAAAATATTTCCAATGACATGGTAATAGGCATATTATAGATTTTGAATGAAATAGTTGACCTATAAGGGGTGTTAGTGAAAGTGAAACTTTCAACAAAAGTTTTGGTGAGCATGGCATATTGCTCACTGTCATCCTGTATGTAAGTGGTTAGACCAACCCTCTGAACGAGAAGTAAGAAATACTCAAGGATCCCTGCAGCTTGCAAAAAGGCAAAAGAAGGGAAGGTAGATGGGTGAGCATCTCACTCATCTCCCTCATTGCCAAAGCGTGGTGCAATAAGAGATTCATTATATGATGGCCTAAATTGAGAAGCTGACTTCGAAGGCCTTGCCCTCCTAGGTGTGTCTCTCTCAAATACTTCTCCAAAAGTGTGGTTGTTCATCTCTCTTTTTCTAAAATTTTAGACAGCCATCACACAAATGATTGCAAAGTGATAACATAATGAAAGGAACTACTTATAGGGACTTGTAAGAGGGCTAAACATGAATCAAAACACTTTCTCTAAGCAAAGAACAAGCATGCAAGCTCACATAACCTATCACCCACAGTAGAAAAATACTCAAGATATAATCCACAAATCACAAATCTACTTGGACAAGCGGAGGAGTCAAATACCGGAGAACAAATGCTCCAAATCTCAGCAGCAAAGGTGGTCTGAGCAAGGAGATCAAAAATCACGAGCAAGAACAGCAAGAACACGAGTTTGAGCAATGAAATGGTGTTTTCTCGGGAGAGAGAAGTGAGTGGCGGGTGGGAGAATAAATGGAGGGCTAGGGATGGCCCACACCATGGTGGTGTGCCTGTCTGGTGGGGCCCCCGGGTCACTCCAGGTACCTCTCTGCCCCATTTTTGGCGTAAAAATTTAATATGAATTTTCTGGAAAAAAATCGAGAAACTTTATTTTTGAGCAATTTTTAGGTATTGATGAATGATTTTCTGGCAGAAAGATGATTTTGGAATGATGCAAAAACAAAACAAAACTAAAACTTCAGAAGTTCTAAGACACTCTAATATGCAAGCAATTATCAAATAGAAAAGTAAATAAGGTGAAAGCAAAAATTAAAATGGATAAAATAAAAGTGAGCAAGGATAATCATGGTGAAAACATTGTTTTGTTCATTAAAATCCCTTTGTTAACAAGGTTGATCAGGTCTTGTTACCCAAACAATTTTATATGAAGCAAAACTTTGCATTTCACTAAATGATTATGTTACCTCAACCCTGATAGCAATAGTCCCAATCATAATAATTTCATAATTTTCTTGTGGTATGGGACAATATATTTCTCCAACGTTGATGCCTTTAATATTTTCAATTGAATTTAGGCCATAACTCTTATCAATCTTCTTGGGGAAATAGACAGTGTGCTCCTTGTCATTAACATTAAAATTTACCTTTCCTTGATTACAATTAATGACAGCACCTGCAGTATTAAGAAAAGGTCTCCCAAGAATAATAGACATATTATCATCTTCAGGCATTTCAAGCACAACAAAGTCAGTTAATATCAAGCAATTATGAGCCACTTGAACAGGAACATCCTCACATATACCAACATGAATAGTAGTAGATTTATCAGCCATTTGCAAAGATATATCAATTGGTATCAATTTTTCCATCTGAAATCTCTTGTAGAGAGAAAAAGGCATAACACTAACTCCTGCTCGCAAATCACACAAAGTAGTTCTAACATAATTAATTTTAATAGAACATGGAATAGTTGGAATCCCTAGGTCTCCAAGTTTCTTTGGAACCTTACCATTGAAGGAATAACTAGCAAGTAAAGCATAAATTTCCTCATTAGGAATCTTCCTTTTATTAGAGACAATATCCTTCATATACTTTGAATAACACTATAAGAAAAGTTGGCTTTTACAATGGACAATTTTCATGGTTGAAGGCCCGTTTTTGTGGCTAAAAATTCTTCTACGACGGATGCCCATCGTGGTAAAAGCCCCGTCACAAAATAATCTACCATGTTTTTTTCCCGGCCGTGGCGGATCTCACCCTTCAGCCATGAAAACTTGTTCCGTCTTAGATCTGTTCACCAGTCGCGTTGACTGCTGACGTCATGCAAAACACCACGTGACACCGTTAACGACCAGTTAGCACCGTTAACAGCCACGGAAATCGTGGTAGATGCCAGGCCCAGCCAAGGCCTGCTCACAATTAAGTGGGCCGGTCCATCAAGAGAGCCCAATAAGATTATGGCCCTTTACTGTTTCGTCCGACACTGTTTGAAATGGGCCCAAAGATGTGACAAGCAATAGCCCGCGAATGTCAGGCTCGTTACTGTTTTGGCCTGCAATAGCCCATAGTTTTTGAACACTGTGCGGCACGTTAACAGTCTATGACAAGTAGGCCCGATACTATTAAAGCCCACTTTCAGCCCGTCACTATTCTCACAGCTCGTCATGGGCCGCCTACGAACGGCCCACTTTTGAGAAGGTCTGATACTATTCTGGCCTTTTACTATTCTAGCTCGTTACTGTTCTGGACGTCTACTGTTCAGGTCCCTTACTATTGTGTCCCTTTATTGTTCAGGCCAGTTACTGTGCTTACTGCCGCTGTTCAGGCCTGCTACTATTCTGGTCTATTACTGTTCTGGCATGTTACTGTGCTGGGTTTCTACTGTTCTGGTCTGCTGGTGTTTTGGTCTGCTACTGTTTTGGCCTGTTACTGTCCTGGCCTATTACTGTTCTGGCGTGCTACTGTTTTCGCCTGCTACTATTTTGGCCTACTACTGCTTTGCATGTTACTGTTTTGGCATGTTACTGTTTTGGTTTGTTACTGTTTTGGCTTATTATTGTTTTGGCTTGTTACTGTTTTTGTCTGTTACTGTTCTACCTAGTTGTCGTTATTGTTTTGGTAATTCTAAAGGCCATGCAAATATCATAAAAGGAGTATAATTAGCGATCATCTTTTACTGTTGATGGAAGTCGCATAAAAGAAGGACAAATAACAAAACCCTATACAGTTACCTGATCGACCTGGCTGGTGCAGTTATGGTACCGCCATTCGTGGACGGCGTCAACTAAATTCCTACATGGCCTATGCGAGTTATCTAGATATTATATCAGCTGAAAACTTCTTAAAAATATTACATAATATGAACAAAAGGAAAAGAAAAATCAGCATTTCAGTTGCCCATCAAGTTGATAGCAGAGTCCTCAATTTGCTTTCTCAATCCATCAACTGCATCTCCCTTTGAGTGTGACAGCTACATTGGAAAACCACCTTGAGACGTGATCTTGTAGTCCCCTCTTTGGTGGCGATAGCAATAACTGCAGTCTGAAACTAACTAATAACAAGTTAATACAACAAAGAAGACAAACTACTCATAGCTAAGAATGAACCAGATAGGAATTATAACTGCATAATGCGAACATGTAGAGCATGAATGCAAACCATGAATTAACTATATACTAGAGGATAGTTATGTCGTTGCCTAGGACGAACCAGAACCAGATACGAGATATAATAGTGTGGCTTGTGAACCTGTAGAACAGGACAAACAAACATTAGAGAAGTATGCCAACAATGAAATGAGCAATTAAACAAAGTGTTTCTTAGAATTTTGGTATAAACTAGCCAGGTCATTTCAGCAAATATATATGGAAGCAGTGGTATCTCCTGGAAGGCAAAAGTCGTTGGGTGACTCAGAATTTGCGGTGAGCTACACAATGGCATGCAGTTACTGTCGTAGCTAAGCATGAACCACATAGAAATTATAACCACAACATACCAGAACTTGTGAGCGGGAATGGAAAAGACGAATGAACTATATAGTAAAGAATAGTTATGCCGTTAATTAGGACGGACCAGCACCAGATACAAAAAATATATAATGGCATCACTGGTGGACCTGTAGGCTGTGCAAACCAACATGTTCAGTGTTGCCTTTTTGAGCTCTACGCAAAGAAAAAGAAAATAATCAGTGTTGCAGCTTTTAAAGAATCGGATGGCAACAACAAAATTATAATCGAACTAGTCCGAAGAGTTTGAACGGGTACTATAGGATAGCAGAACGATGCTAGGGAGGAAATAATAGTAGGAACTTAGCTCAGGAATAACCAGATAGAGTCAGTTGTGGAGCAGGGAATCCACACTAATATTTTCCACTGACATTACATTTTGCAAGAACTACACAATAGCAGGCAATTGCTGGTGTACGGAGCAGCTAAGATAAGAACATGTGCATGACAATATAACAAACATGTGCATGACTTGAAATTTGTAGAGCAGCGAATGCAAACCAACATGTCTAATGACATTGTATGTACTAGCATGAAGAACATGCGTGCCCAGTGACTTGCATGTACTAGCACGATTACAAAAATGCAGTTCACTCTGACAGGCTTGAACCTGCTATACCGCTGACAAAACAAAAACGGGTTGGAGATTAGGTTACCTTGGTCGGAGAGGCGTCTAAGCATCATCGGTACCGTGCAGGTGACGTCCAGGTCATCGAGGGTGTTGCGGTGGCTGTTGGTATCGGGGAAGCAGATCTTGGGCGGTCAATGCCGATGCAGTCAACGGCGACAACTGTGTAGCTAGTCTAGAGCAGTGGACATGGAACTTGTTGAACTAGATCCCGTCTGGTGGACAATGGTGAAGCTGCTCCGGTACGGTTGGGTAGCTTTGGGCGGCGGGGAAGCAGAGCGTGGGCGATCGACGACGCCATAGGCATGATCAGCGAGACCACAACTCTGGTGGAGTGGCAGAGAGACCTGGTGAACTAGATCCGATAGGGTGGGCATCGATGAAGCGGCTCCGGCAGCCGTGGAATTTCTGTCGGGCGGTGCACGCGGTGGTCATGGAGGTGAGGGAGTGGGAGAGAAGCCTAGGATTTTGGGAGGGCCAGCTGGAAAAACTACGCGAATCGGGACTATGGAGGTGAACAGAAAAAATAATTACGATCGTGCCCCCAAGCTACCGACTTTAGCGTGCCATAGGGCGTCGAAACAATGGGTAGAAAGGGAATTTTAACGTCAAAAGTTTTTGAAACGGAGGGGCGCGAATTGCTTCAAAGTCGGTCTCTGGTTTTGCCGCTCGATTGAGATTTTGAATTTGGCTAATAATAGAAAAATGGTAATCCCCCGGTGGTAGATTTTGCCTCAAAGTTTTTGAAACGTTGGGGTAGGAAATGCTTCAAGGTTGGTTTGTGATTTTGCCGCTCGATCGAGATTTTGAATATGGCTACCAGACAAATAATAATAATAGAAAAATGTTTCTCCACGGTGGGAGATTTTGCCTCAAAGTTTTTGAAACGGCGAGGCAGGAAATGCTTCAAGGTCGGTGTGTGAATTTGCTGCCCGATTGAGATGTTGAATTTGGCTACCGGACAAATAATAATACTGTAATAGAAAAATGGTACTCCACGATGGGATATTTTGCCTCAAAGTTTTTAAAACGGTGGGGCAGGAAATTCTCAAGGTCGGTATGTGTTTTGCCGCTCGATAGAGATTTTGGCTACATGACAAATAATAATAATAGAAAAATGGTACTCCTCGGTCGGAGATTTTGTTCAAAGTTTTTGAAATGGTAGGGTGGGAAATGCTTCAAGGTTGGTTTGTGATTTTGCCGCTCGATTGAGGTTTTGAATTTGGCAAGAGTCCAAGTAATACTAGAAAAATGGTACTCCCTCGGTGGGAGATTTTGGCTGAAAATGTTTGAAATGCAGGGGCATGAAATGCATATGAGTCGGTTGGGATTTTGCCACTCAATTTTACGATTATGAATTTGGCTAGCGGCAAAGTAATAATAGAAAAAGATAGTTTTAGACTAGTACGCTATCTGGTCAGGAATTGAAGGCCGAGAGTCACATCAACTGACCATCCATTACATAATTGCGCAGAACATTGGTAAATTTTACCGCTCAATTGAGATTTTGAATGTAGCTAGAGTACAAGTAATAATTTGAAAAAAAATGCTACTCCCTATTTTTCGAAATAAAAAAATATTCCCATAGAAAAAATAATATTGACTCTATCTGCGAAATTGTTTGGGCTGTAGGTTTTTACCCTCGATTAAGATTTTGAATTTGGCTATAGTCGTAGTAACAAAATTTACGAGCGAACCCCACCACCCAACCAGCAATTTCACAATCGTCATTGGTCATCAGTATGATAGGTCAAACGGAACTTCGCAGTATATGAAAGATTAAACATGGGGCCCAAATATTTCGTGTAGGCAGGAGCTTTTGCCTCTCGATTTAGAATTTGAATTTGGTTACAGTCTAAGTAATAACTGCTAGTAGACCGTGCGTCCCTCTGTTCACGAATCCAAGCCCTATCACATCAACTGATCATCCAGGACCTTGCTCAGTAGCCTTTTTTGGACGGAGGGGTACAAAATTGGATACCATGATCTTGAATTCAAAAATATTACGGGGGACGGTGGGAGGATTTGCGGCTCCAGTACAGGTTTGAATGTGACTACTCCAAGTAACAGAACAGAAAAATTGTATAAGGTCTTTTTTTGCGGGTCGTACTCTATCTGTTCATCAGTCCATTCAGACATGAAAGAAAATGTTGAGCTCTGATTCAAAAATGTATTTCCATTTATCACATGACGCGTATAAATATGGTGTGCAACAAAGGGCTAAGGCATTGTTTTGAGAACCTGAACCTCATGATCAATGATCCAGGACAGCGGCACTTGTAACATAATGTACTGTATCACACTAGTACATATTGGTGCATCCACCATACAAATTAAAGACATGTCGCAACAAGGAAACAACCGAAGTTCATAACAAGTGCAGACTAGTGCACTAACAAATACTTTCAGCTTCAGGTTCCATTTCACGACAAAGGGACTGACCTCAGTTGTTAGTGCTCAACCACAAATACTGAGCATCTTCATGACTTTCTCCTTATTTTCAATGGAGTGCTCCAGCCGAATTAAAATTTGTTCTAACTTTGCGATCAAACGTTCATTGCATACACTTAGGGAAGATGATACGATTGTTCAGCTTGGAGTTGTTCCTCTAGAACTAGAATATGCAAAGAAATGGCCTTGGAGTTGGACTTGAACTTGAACTTGGAATTTGACGAGCTCGCTCGGAACCCAACATTACACAGCAACATATTCTTGGCTATAGAACCGCGTTGTAGTACCTTGGAAAATAAATCTCCACATTCTTTTGGAGTTTTTACTGAACAGTCTTTCCCAGGATTTGCCAGCTCCTCTTTCAATTCAGCCTGGAAAGTTTTCAGTTGATAGACATGTGTAAGAGAAGTGAAGTTACTACAGAGAAACATGCAAACAGGTTTAACATGTGCATGAACTGCTATAATTGGCAGTGTTGATAACGCATCTTATACACTTCAGTAAAAAGATCTTTTTGTCGTGTATCTTTTTTTATGTCATTTACTAACAAGACTATAAATGTTGCTTCCTGTGTAAACACTCTGAGGTGCATGATATGCCATTTGTTTGTACAATTCATAATTGAAACTGACTTTAGTTGCAAATTATGAAGGAGAATGAAAACAAAACTGAGAAGCAATCCAAGCAAGGTTGCATATCAAACTTATACATACAAATCATTGCAAGTGCAACATCACAAAATGCAGAGAAGACTTACAACAACTTTCTTTACAATGACACCATATCTATCTGTCTCAGCATAGTCAACTGTTTTTTGGGATCCCCATTAGACTTCGTATGCATTTGGACGGGCGAAAATAAATTGCATCACATGGTGGAAACAGAGGTTGAAAGATAAGATGCATACATATTCCACAACATTAATTACATACTTATTTAAAATATACAGTACCGAACAACAAGCCTTACCAATTGGTAGAGGTGCCCAATTATGTTGCGGGATTCGGTGCGACTTAGTACTCGTACTTTATTATGGCTGGAACAGTTCCTTTGAGTGATGACCTACAAAATGAGACTTTTAAAACACATGCATAAATACGAATTGACAATGCGATCTAGTCTCAGTCTTCTCAAAGCATACCTCATTCTTTTGATCAAGCCAGTGATGGAGAAGATCAAACCACTGGTCGTCAGTCCTGTGATCCATAGGAGACGTTCTTGTAACATCCTTAAAACACTTGCCAGAGAACTGTTGCTTCTTTAGCCTGTGGTGCTGTTGGCGCAAACATGTGGAGAATATGCTTTTGAGAACAACCTTTACTTCCTCGCTATTGTCATCGAACATGAAATATCTCTGTAGACAACAATGAGGAGCATATATAACAAATGTCAAGCTAAGAAGACAAGGGACAAGGCAATGGAGTATGTCCAAGAGACAGAGGACTTACATGTAACTTCTTCAGTAAACCTTCAAAATGCTCAGGGGTATTTCAGTGGTGTTTCCATGAGGGCAAGATGGGAATATCATTTCTCATGAAAACGCCTATGATCGATGCAATATAAGTAGATTCATGTGGATCCAGTGGCCTTCTGAATCCTGCTATAGATGCGATCAGAAGTCTTGATTTAGTTATTTCAAGCATCTGCTCAAGATTTCTTCCCATCGTCAGCCCCTTGTTAATCTTAGTCGTAGTGCAACTAAAAAATTTTACATCAAAATATCAATGCATACATATTACATATAAAAGGGCATGCTACTACTAGTCTCTGAACATATAACAAATTTGGTGTCAAGCTCATTTGCAAGGGAGTAATATGTCTCTGTCGGTACTAAAGGTCGTTGGGAGATCATAACCAGTTCATTGATGAGAAGCTGTTGTTGAAACTGGTTCTGCTGCCAATTCTTCCTGGGTAACCGGATGGGCTACTGGTGGATGTGGGATGTGTATTTTTCTATTTGTAGCCGCCAGTGCAACTGGACCAACTGGTGCGGGATTAGGATGAAACTTTTTATGCTGATGTTTTGCATTATTGTCTTTTTTGGCCTGGTTGCCATTTTCAACTAGATTAAGTAGAGCCTGAGACCTTGTTCTGACTCCGTTTCCTGCATTGGAAGCAAATAGCTTTTCAGATTTATCATGGAATCATGTGAAAAAAGAAGAAATTATTAGGAGTTCTTGCAGAGGTTGACGGCTTGAAAAGCAATGATTTCCCATCACAACTCTAGTACAGTACTTCTGCTATGAGTAATCTAATCATATGTAACCCTGAGTGAGAAGAAAGCACATGAAGTTCCAATACAATCGACTAACTTGCAGGCTTGACTATAATACTGATAACATAACTAGCAGGGCCTGCTTGGTTATACTCTAAACAAGGAGCCATGACATACTAATTCAGCTTAGGATGTCAGCTAGAGTTGATGTACACCAGCTGTGCTATCTATAAACCTGTACGCCCCAACTAGAATAATTTTAGGAGATATTCCACAGATGTCAGAGGAACTTCATAACGATGGTAATGAAGGCTCTAGCAAACTTTAGTAATGATCAAGTATATGAGCAAGATGCAGTACACTACAACAAACGACGAAGTACTTTTGATAGTAATAAGGTGCATAACGAAAGTTAGCATAAAGTGTGCAACAACATTCGTGTGGGGTGGAGACGAGTTTAGACTTCACGTCGGTCCGGTCAAATGGGGGGCGCGTCTTTTTCCCATCTCTCCGGTGCCAGAGACCAGAGAGTCCGTGAAGCAGATGGGACTTGGCGGCGACCGTACCGTGTTTGCTGGCGACGATGTGCATGCTCCGGCGTGGTGGTCGTCAGCGTGGGGAAGCCGCTCCGTCTTGCTAAACAAGGGAGTGGTGCCTTCGGTCACAACGGTACCTGGTGAGGAGGCAGTGGTGGTGGGGAGGGATGGCGGTGCGAGGCCAGGTTCGTGGGAGATGCTCCGGCTCTGAGGTCGAGTGAGAGATGTGGG
Organism: Avena eriantha; assembly: GCA_910589775.1. Classification (NCBI taxonomy): domain Eukaryota; kingdom Viridiplantae; phylum Streptophyta; class Magnoliopsida; order Poales; family Poaceae; genus Avena; species Avena eriantha. The sequence continues at coordinate 558,572,462 of OU342743.1, forward strand.
ATACAGCGTGTTTTATATGTATCACAAGGGCACTGGTGGTACGTTTGAAACTTTTGAATTGCGTCGCGCCGGGTAGTTCAAAGAAAAACCTGCCAATGTCATTCAAATTTTGGTGATCTCAGTTTAGAATGAGATGAACCCACCAAAAAAATTGGCGATCTCTACTCTATGATTATTGCTACACTAGCCAGGAGACGAGCTAGAGGAAGTGCATCGAATGTGATGGGAGGTATGAACGCACCAGCAGCCTTTCCCAGGTGCAGACTTCGTGTGGTCCCTACTATGAAAAGCTATGCATAGTCAAGAGCAGGGCCTCTGCTTCAAGCACTCCTACTCTAGGGTCCATTTGATTCAAATGATTTGCCTAGGAATTTTGTATACTACCTCCATTCCAGTTCATTAGAAAAATACGTACTCGAAGAAAATAATTTGACCATAAATTTGGTCACCAATTTATGAATTGTATATCACAATAATTATACAATTGGAATCATCTTTCGAATATAAATACATTGGTTAAAAATTATTAAATATAATTATATATTATTGACCAGATTTACGGTCAAACCATGTTCTTGAAGTAAGTATTTGCATAATAATTTGCACGTGAGATGTGTGCTTTCTCTTGTGAGACCTTTAACTTTGTTCACATGGTCAGTGCTTGTATCAACCTTATCTGATCCGTAAACTGTACTCGGTACTTGGTTTTTAATAAAAGGGATTTGTGCATCCTTTGAGTGCACAGGCTGCGGTATCCCCATTTCAAAAAACAAACAAACGTGAGACTCAAATAAAAGACTATCATGTCATCTCTAGCTATGAGATGGAAAGTAATACATGTCATGACTTATAAAATTATAATAGCTAAAGCTCAAAAGACTATTAAAGAATTTTGAGCCACATCATATCCATAAATTATTAGGTATATACTAGGTTCTTGGTACATAATAATACTAAAAAAATTATAACATGATTAGAGAAATGACAAAGAAGATTCTAGAATGGCGGAGAATTGTGTTTTGAAGTTTTAGCATAGCGTTCATTGTGCTAAAGTCTATCCATTGAATCTTCTAGATGCTAGAATGGTAAAGATTCAGAGGTTAGATATGTTGCGATTTGCCAGTCTTCATCCAGCGGCCAACCTTCAAAGTTATCTGTACACTATATAGTAGTAATAAGATAAGATAAGAAAGTTCAACCTAGTTTCACGACATCATTTCCTTTTTCTATAGTTTCCTTTTTCTTCTTGCGACGGACTCGTTGCAGTTGAGGCGGTCCAAGAAATACCACATATTTTCTGGGTGTGTGCCAGGGCACAAGGGGTACAGTCGTTGTCACATAAAAACTAATACACATGTTTTTTTTTCATGGATTTGTGGCATTTTTCTGTAACAGGGTGACAAATTGTCAGGAAGACCATTGATAGAATATTCATTCATCATCTTGTTCTTGCAACTCTCATTTTTTTACTCATATATGTACCTCTCTCCCCTCTTTATTAGATCCTATGTACTCCCTCTATTCCAAAATATAAGATGTTTTGGCTTTTGTGAAACGAATATATCTAGACACCTTTTAATGTGTAGGCCTCTCTCCTGAGGAGAGAATTATCCCACCAGGTTGACACTATACAGAATAAAGGCCATGTATGTAGCTAACGCATAATCCTACTCCCTTCGTATCAAAATAGATGTCACGAGTTATTCAAAAATTGAAAGAATCTATATACTACTACTAAATAACTAAATAGTGTTTTCTAATTGTCGACCAAATAGCACACATCAAGTTAAAAATCGAATTAATTTGACAAAATCACCCGAAACTCTTTTAAATGGCTATAAAAGTGGTTATCCCTTCAATGTATAAATTGTGGAGAGTGTACATATGTTCAGGAGGGGTCCCCAACAGTTACCTCTTCCTTCCCCTATAAGCATTGGCGCAATGATTATACTACACTGCAGTTGTACAGAGACAAAGTTGGGGTCCTGATCTAAAGTCACCATCAATGGGATACCGGTGCCACTGCCATCAGCAGGACCAAAACCGAAGATGGCGGAAGAATGGAGGCTCTCTTTTATGGAGTAAAGAAGAATGGAGGCTTTGAGCAAGTGAAGTTGGTGAGATGCAGCATGACAACGATGGAAAGGTTGCTACCACTCTGCACGGAAGCGATAATAACTACTAATTACTACTATAGTATAGTAGGAAAGATAATCACACCCAAAATTGGCTCTGGCAACATTGTGGCTGGTGATGCTGATGCATATCACATTCACCAAATAACCAAATATTTTACCAGCAAGTACACGATCATACATTCATACTAGTAATAAAGGTTTTTCAATTTACTAGCGCAGTATTGCAATCTATATATCCGATCATCAACTAATCCCTCTATTCCATAATATATAAGCCTTTTTTGTAAGTTGTTTTAGCTCTATAAATAGGCTTATATTGTGAAAACAAATGGAGTACTAACTAAGGTCTTCCACGTGTTGGCTCATCGATGGAGATCGACGACAATTTCACGCTTCAGCTTTGCCAGCTCGGCCAGGAGTTTGTCCCTCTGGTCCTCGAGGTCATGGATCTATTCGAAGCTTATGCCCAACATCTCCATCATACCGATGTTCCGCCGCTTCAGCTCGTCGCGCTCAATCAAGTATTCCATGGCGAGATTCCTATGGAGGCTAAGCCCAACCTTGTTAGCGGCGAGTTTGGAGTAAAGTCTAGTGCACTTGTTGACGAGGGCACTTATGTCCGCTGTCTTAATGCAGAAATCGCCCATCACCTTTTTCACCATAAACTCGATCTCGAAGCCAATATTCTGAAAGATGAGCAGGGAGCCTAAATTCAAAAGTGTACCCAGAGAACTATCAAGAAAGAGAGACACGGAATCACAATTCAAATGATTTCTTACCTTGCGGCTGTACCGATCGGCCTCCATCGGCGATGGTGAAGATGATTCTGCAGGCAGGAGTGTCGCGGGAATGTAAAGTCCGCCCGACCTAAAACAACATTGAGAATAAATGTACTAATAGGGAAATGAGCGAATCAAGAAACGGTCAAAGACATGGAAAGTTTCCCAAGCACGGAGATTTACTTGAAGGTATCAGTCTCCATCGGCGATGGTGAAGATGATTCTGCAGGCAGGAGTGCTGATGGAATTCGAAGACCGCCTGACCTAAAAACACCATTGAGGAAGAACATGTTTTTTTAAGGTAAACGAGAAATCAAGAAATGGTCAAAGACATGGAAAGTTGCGCAAGAACGAGATTTACCTGAAGGTATCTATCCCTGGTAGCGGCAGCTTCGAAGAACCTTGAGTTGAAGACCTCTCGCCTGCAGCCGAGAGATTTGACTGGGACCCTTTGATTATCGTATCGCCTGGTACCGGTAGCAACATAATGGCAGAATGGCAAGCCGACTTCTTCTCTTCCGCCAGCTTCGCTGTCACGGCACGAGCCCTTTTGTGGTGGTACTTGTTCCTAGTCATGCGGATGAAATAGCACAGCAAAAAGGAATGAAAACGGGCAAAGCAATCTAGCAGAGAAGAGCTACAGTCGCGAAGAGGAGGAGGAAGAAGGTCAAGGCCGTGAGAGGTGGCCTCCAGGTCTCCACGCGAGTAAAAAACCCTTTCCATTCAGATACAGTACTTGACGCAGAAATCAAAGAGACAGCCGTAAGCAGTTGTCACCCCCAGCATGGTCTGGACTTCCACTATAAAGTTGAACGTGCCTTGCACGGGATAGGTGAAGCTCAAAAAATAATTTTAATTTCGAGCCAGGTCCATAAAGTATTGGGTGTATATTTGGTTCTTCTACTTTGTAGTGTATCATGTAGAAATCAACCTAGCTACTCCTACCTAATACTCCACGTGTTCTAGAGAAGATTCTATAATTATTGAAAAGTGTGTTTTGAGATTTGTGCATAGAGTTCATTATGTTGAAGACTAACGATAGAATCTTCTAGATGATGCTCCCTCGTCCACTAGTATAAGACATTTTACCTTTGTAAAATGAATGTATCTAGATGTCGGCCTATAGACTAAAAGACATCTAGATACATTCGTTTCACAAAGCTAAAATGTCTTATATTTCTAGACGGAGGGAGTAGAATGTGGATATAAGATCCAACGGTTAATTAGCAATGTTGGGATTCACGAGTCTAGATCCAGCGGTCAAAGATCAAAGTTATTCGTATCGTACACTATACAACGTTATCTTCTTTTCTTCTACTACTATAATAGAGCCGTTTTGAATTGGATCCATAGCACAAATCCTGTCTATTGGGATGTTAGATCCAATAATGGTTCAGAGCAGCTGGATTCGTGTTGAATAGCTAGTACTTACCTAGAGCAAACTCCACCATGTTCTAGAACCATCATGTCAACACCCCCTCCTAAATTTCATAGCAGAGTAGGTTATATTCTAAATATGTGTAGATAGTTATTATTAGTAGCACCAATCCTGACGATTGGGCTGTTAGATCCAATGGTTTAGAGCAGATGGACCCATAGAGCATACTCCACCATGTAATCCCCCTCCCCCCCCCCCCCAAAAAAAAAATCATAGCATAGTAGGTTGTATTCTCAATGTGTGTAGATAGTTATTATTAATAGAATTAATGTACAGTATGCCTTTTTCTCTAACAGGACTACTGGCTAATAATAACAACTTAATGTTTGCTAAATCAAATTTCATTCAACATATACATGTGCGGCTCATGTCTTTTACTAGTAGACTTAATGTATGGCTTGTTTCTCTAACAAGGCTATTAGTTAATAATAACAACTTGATGTTTGCTAAATCTCATTTCATACAGTATATATGTGTGGCTCATGCCTTTTACTATTAGACTTAATGTATGCCATTTTTTCTCTAACAAGACTATTGGTTAATAATAACAACTTAATGTTTGCTAAATCACATTTCGTAAAATATATAAGTGTGTGGCACATGCCTTTTACTAGTCCATTCTAGCTAGCATCTAAATAGATACACTATGGATAGTATATTATTTTACCCACTATAGTGTACGAATAACTTAGAATTTTGACCGTTGGATCAAGACTCGTGAATCCCAACATTGCCAATCGGTTGGATCTTCTTTTCCATTCTAGCATCTAGTAGATACAATTGATAGTCTTTCTTATCGTATCTTACCCCTATATTTTTTGGGAATAACTTTTATTATTGATCGGTTGGCCGGATCAAAACTCGCGAATCCCAACATCGCCAGCCGTTGGATCTACTGTTCCATTGTAGCATCATCTCTAGAAAATACTATTGTTTATCTTATCTTATCTTACCACTATACAATGTACAAATAACTTCGAATATATTGATCGTTGGATCAAGACTCGTGAATCCCAACATTGATAGTCGTTGGATCTTCCTTTCCATTCTACTAGCTAGCATCTCTACTAGAATATATTATGGATAGTACGTCTTTAGCATAATGAATGCAACGCACAAACCTCAAAAAACACTATTCCATCATTATACTCCCTTCGATCCAAATTATTGTTCTCAGATTTGTCTAGATTCGGATGTATCTAACACTAAAACATAACTAGATACAACCGAATCTAGACAAATCTGAGAACAATAATTTGGATCGGAGGGAGTAGAATAATCTTCTCAGGTGTATATTTCGTTCTTCTACTTTGCATATCATGTAGATGTCAACGATTATTAGCTATCTAAAACTTTAAAATTTTGGCAACATGGTCTAGAGAAACGAGGGATAAGATTCTAGAATGATGGAGAAGTGTGTTTTGAATTTTGTGCATACATTCATTTTGATGAAGACTATCAATAGAATCTTCTAGATGCTAGAATGGAAAAGAAGATCCAACGTCTGGAAATGTTTGGATTTGCTAGTCTTGATCCAATGGTCAATATTCAAAGTTGTCCGTACACTATATAGTGGTAAGATCATGTAGAAGTCAACGATTATTAGCTATCTACTAAAACATGAAATTTTCAGTAACACATGGTCTAGAGAAACGAGCTAGGGAGACTACTCTAGAATGATGGAGAAGTGTGTTTTGAGTTTTGTGCATAGCATTCATTGTGATGAAGACTATCAATAGAATATTCTAGACCATTCAAAAAATAGAATCTTCTAGATCCTAGAGTGGAAAAGAAGATCCAACGGATAGAAATGTTGGGATTCGCGAGTCTTGATCCAACGGTCAATGTTCAGAGTTATTCGTACACTATATAGTGGTAAGATAAGATAAGATAAGATAAGATAAGATAAGATAAGATAAGATAAGATAAGATAAGATAAGAATAGAGCAGTTTTGAATTGGATCCATAGCACCAATCCTGACCATTGGGCTATTAGATCTAATGGTTCAAAGCAACTGGATTCGTGTTGAATAGTACCTAGAGAAAACTCCGACATGTTCTAGAACCCTCATGTCACCAACCCCAACATTTCATAGCACAGTAGGTTGTATTCTCTCTACTACTACTAGTAAGTTGCATGTGAGGCTCAGATAATAGACATCTGACATATCATCACTATATAAAATTATAATAGGTAAAGTGGAAAAATATAAATTTGATCAACATCTATAAAGTATGGGTGTATTGTTGGTTCTTCTACTTTGTATCATCATGTATAGAAGTCAAAGATTATTAGCTACCTAACACTTGAAATTTTTGGTAACATGGTCTAGAGAAATGAGGGAAAGGATTCTAGTATGATGGAGAAGTGTGTTTTGAGAGGTTTATGCATAGTGCATTCATCGTGTTCAAGACTATCAATAGAATCTTCTAGATGCTAAAATGGAAAAGAAGATCCAATAATGGCTGGAAATGTTCAGATTCATGAGTCTCAATCCAATGGTCAATATTCAAAGTTACTCGTACACTATATAGTGGTAAGATAAGATAAGATAGTGGAGCAGTTTTGAATTAATTGGATCCATAGCACCAATCCTGACCGTTGGGTCGTTAGATCCAATGGTTCAGAGTAGCTTGATTCGTGTCGAATACTATCGACCTAGAGCAAACTCCACCATGTTCTAGAACCATCATGTCACCACCCCCAAAATTTCATAGCACAGTAGGTTGTATTCTCATTATGTGTAGATAATTATTATTAATAGACTTAAAGTATGCATTTTCTCTAACAAAACTATTGGTTAGTAACAACTTAATGTTTGTTAAATCACATTTCATATAGAACGTTCGGCTGTTAGATCCAATGGTTTAGAGCAACTAGATTCATGTTGAATAGTACCTATAGAGCAAACTCCACCATGTTCTAGAACCATCAACATGTCACCACCCCCAAAATTTCATAGCATAGTAGGCTATATTCTCAATATGTGTAGATAGTCATTATTAATTGTTGGGGGGATACCCCCGGGTAGGGTCACGCCGGGGTATAAAGGCCGAGTTAGCCAAGGTTCGGCAAGGCCAAAGCGAATGCTGGCCGGGTCACCTCAAGGCGGGCCGGATCACGGAGTAACCCGGACCAGGGGCGTTCGCCTAACTAAGTCTCGACCGGCCTAGGAAGTAAGTCAGAAGTAGATGTTTGCTTGTATGCAGGAACAGGGGTGCCCGGGTCAGCTATGATCTGGGTCATGATTGGATTCTAGGAGAAGGAAGGAATCTTGCTGGTCAAAAAGAGGGTCCGGTACGCGCTGCATGAGCGAAGCGGACAAGAGCGGGACCACCGGGTCATGGCTGACAGGGGTGACGAAGCCCACGTCGGCTGACGCAGGCGCTGCAGAGGCTCACGTAGCTAAAGCAAGCATGACGCAGGGGAAAAAGCACCCCGGTCGGCTTACCCCTTTGGGAGGAGGCATATTCTTAGGAATATGCCTCCACGTATGCCCTAGGCAGGAATCGAGACTCCTCTATAAAAGGGGGGCTAGGGCTTCTGTAGGAGGGGTTGGTCTCTCTGCTATTCTGTTTTGGGCTAGGGTTTCAGGTGTAATCTGTGGGTGAGAGTAAGAGAGCTCCTTCTTCCTCCTCTCGCCAATACAGCTCTAGGAGCACTTGTAACCTTGGAAGGAAATCAATACAAACTTCTGTGTGGAGAATCACTTCACTATCCCTCCCTGGATTCCCCTAGCGTGTATTAGTCCCCACCTTTAGCCTATCCATGGCATCTGCCGTGACACCACCATGATAGTTGGTGCCGACCGTGGGGCTCGTTCAGCGCTTTGGAGCGCGGGATTTCGTCAGCGACAACGCAGGCTGCTTGGGCACGCGCCCTCTTCCATGCAACGACATCTTCGTCAAGCTCGGCGCGCACAAGGTCTATGTTGCGGTAGACGTGTCTTGCGTTCATCCGCGCCACGTCGTCGAAGCAGGTGAACCGCCCCTCACTGTGGCTCGCGGGGCGCGTATCGCTCGTTCCCCGGACCATGCAGAGGTGATGATGACTGCGCCAGGTGCGGGCGCGAGCAAGGATCCGGCGCCAGATCCGGAGGTAACGCCCAAGGCACCGAGGAAAGGTAGAGGTCCTGCACTAGAGAGGCCGGAAAATGTGTTGAGAGAGGCAAGGGACAGCTTGGCAAACCCTGTAGCAGCAGCGGTAAATCCAGCTCACGCACAGGCCGAGCTAGAAGAAACTAGGCAGAAAATACTAGAGGGCGCAAGGAAAATAGCCGCGGCCCAGCAGTCGTTGAACATGACGCTGCGTGAGTACGCTAAGGCGAACAAAGTTGATAATGTAAAAGTGAAAGGGCGAAATCTCATGAGCGAGATGAACAGAGAGGGTGATGCTGGAATTGAGGAATCAGAAAACTGTTTGTCCATGGGGCTGCCGAGGTATAGTACCCCGGCCAAGAACCTCAGAGCAGCGGATGCAGCTGCGTCCGAGTTAGAGGGACTGACGGGTGAAGCCCGACAAAGACAGCAAGATAGGGTTAACGAGCTGGTTCGGATTGCAAATAGGCAAAACAAGGAACTGCTCAGGGCTAACCCGGAGAGAGCTAGAGCCTCCAAGATCGTCCATTCGGCGGTGGGTAACCCGGAGAAATCCGCTGGAGCCGCATCGTCCCCTCATGGTGGTCCAAGGAGAGAAGAGGTGGTAACCTCGGCCAGACGGAACAAACATATCGTCCCGTATGACCCAACACGGGCAGGGAAAGGAAAAGAAGCGCAGAAAAATGATGATCGACGGAGTGTGAGACGAGGCGAAACTGGCCGAGGTAACCACGACCAAGGCAATGCCGGTCAAGGGAACGTTGTAAACGGTAATGCCGGATAGTGAAATTCGGCTGGAGCAGGACAACCGCAGCAGCGGAACATACCAAGGCAAGAGCACAGTGTCGGCCGAGGTATGCAACAGAAAGGTGCCACACAAGAGCAAAACCAGTACAACGACGGTGATTCGGAGATGGCAAACGCGGGATACCCAAGACCGGACTATCATGTGATAGGGTCGAGGTTGGGAAGCAGGGATTTGATGCCGGATGATGCAAGGTTGAAACTGGATCGACTGTATAGGTCGGAACAGATTGAATGCCAAGGTCCACCGGGTCCAGCATGTTTTGGACCCCGGATCATGAAAGAGCCACCAGTACCGAACTTTCAGCTGCCCAGGGGCACAAAGACGTATGACGGTAGTACCAAGCCGGAGGATTGGCTAATAAACTATGCTACAGCGTGAAAATCGCCACTGGCAACTTGAGATGGGCAGTACGATACGTACCCCAGATGTTGGAAGGCCCGGCAAGGGTATGGCTGGACAATTTGCCACCAGGAAGCATCAACTGCTGGATAGACTTTGAGGAAATGTTCATCAGCACTTTCTCGAGTACATATCAGAGGCCAAACAGGCCACAGACCCTAGCTATGTGCAAGCAAAGACCTAATGAGACAGACCGGGAGTTCTTGACCCGGTGGTGCACCGTGAGAAACTCATGTGAGGGCGTGATAGAATCACAGGCCATAGTGTGGTTTGCACAGGGGTGCAGATATGGATGCGAGCTGTGGATGAAGTTGCAAAGGAAAATGCCAGCCACGTTGGCAGAAATGATCCGGATTGCAGATTCGTATGCGTTGGGTGATCCGACCCAACCAAGGCTCGTGTCAAACGAGTCAAGCGATGAGTACTATCAGAGGGATGGAGCCAGATCATCCCAGAGGAATGACTACAGAGGAAAAAGGAGAGATGATAGACCGGACCACCGATACGGTTTGCACCAAGTTGCAGCTGTGAATCAAGATCAACCCGAAGCAGGGGTAGCCAGCGCCAGAAAACTGGAGGGCAATGGACTCCAAGGAACGATGGCAAGAAAACTTGGACACCGGAACAAAAGAAGCAGTGGCAAGAACAGAAAGACCATCCGAGGTATACTTACAAGTCGATGTTGGACTATCCGTGTAAGTTTCACACGCCGAATCCGAATAACCCAGCGGGTCATACGACGAGGCAATGTGAGTGGATGCGCAAGATCGAGCAAGGTGGTTCGGGGAATGCTCAAGCACCCCGGAATGATCGGCCTCGGTAGGAGTTACCCCGGCAGCAACTGCTCTCCGGAGCGAACACGCAACAGCTAATGTTGCCTCCCCCTCCGCCGAGGTATGATAACAATGAGAGGAGGGATGCAGTGCATCAGGTAGAAAATCAGCATCAGCCGGATCAAAGGCACTCCGGAAATGAGGGGAGAAACGAGTACAGGGAGCATCACCTGAGCTACTGTGTATTCACCACAGAAGAAACTGATAGAAAAAGCTTGCAGCGTAGGCATATGGAGGTGAATGCAGTAATGCCTGCAGTGACGAGGTACATGCCTTGGTCCGATCAGGAAATCACCTGGAGCATCAGGGATCATCCCAAGCTCATGCCAAGCCCAGGTATGTATGCGTTGGTGCTGGATCCTACATTCATTGGACCTAGCATTAACGTGAGATTCTCAAAGGTGTTGATCGACAATGGCAGTAGCATAAATATCATGTATGCGGACACAATGCGCAAGTTGGGTATCTCGGAGAACATGCTCCAGGCCACGAGGACAACTTTCCATGGCATTGTGCCCGGCATTTCTTGTGAGCCCATAGGCAAAGTCCGGGTTGACGTGTTGTTCGGCACAAGAGACAACTGCCGAACTAAAAATCTGGAGTTCGAAGTGGTGAACTTAGAAAGCGCCTATCATGCGTTACTCGGAAGGCCAGCCCTAAGCAAGTTCATGGCAAGCTGTCACGTTAGCTACATGAAAATCAAATTGCCCGGACCGAACGGAGTGATTACCATTGCTGGGGACTTCCGACGTTCCATGGAGTGTGCGTCGGCCGGATCAAACTTAGCCGAGTCGCTTGTGATTGCGCAGGAAAAAAGGAAAATTCAAGAAGTGGCAGCTTTGGCTCAGTCCGCGCAGCAGTATATGCCGGCGCTGAGTAACCCGCATGGATTTGTTTCCTTCCAGGCCACGAAAGATACCAAGAAGGTTCCTGTTGATGACATATTCCCAGAGCGCACTGTAACAATTGGTGTCGGGCTAAGTGATAAATAGGAAAGCGAGCTCGTCAGCTTCCTCCGTGAGAATCGGGACATTTTTGCTTGGTCCACACATGACTTACAAGGTGTTCCGAGGGAGTTGGCCGAGCACTCTTTAAATGTGAGACCCGGAGCTAAGCTGGTGAAGCAACTACTCCGTCGCTTCGCCAAAGATAGGAGGAAAGTCATTGGGGATGAGATAGCTTGGTTGCTAGCTGTGGGATTTATCATGGAGGTTCTTTACCCGGATTGGCTGTCTAATCCGATGCTGGTGGAGAAGAAGAAGGATGACCTGAACGTGGCAGTGGTTTGGCGCATGTGTATTGATTACACGAACCTGAACAAGGCGTGTCCGAAAGATCCATTTCCGCTGCCAAGAATAGATCAGGTCATAGACTCAACTACTGGATGTGAACTGTTGTCATTCATTGATGCATATTCTGGTTTCCACCAGATACCTCTGAATCCGGATGATCAAATAAAGACTGCATTTATTACCCCGTATGGAGATTATTGCTATCGCACCATGCCGTTTGGTTTACGTAATGCAGGGGCAACGTACCAGAGATGAATGCAAAAAATGTTTGCACGACCAAATAGGTCAAAATGTACAGGTGTACGTGGATGATGTGGTTATCAAGATCAAGGAAAGCAAAACACTCATTGACGATATCAGGCAAACGTTTGCGAACCTAAAAAGGTTCCGGATGAAACTTAACTCGGAAAAATGCACCTTTGGTGTCCCGGCTAGAAAATTGCTCGGCTTTCTTGTTTCCAGCCGAGGTATCGAGGTTAATCCAACCAAAATCTAGGCCATCGAACTAATGGAACTGCCTAAGTGTCTTAACAATGTACAGAAGTTCACAGGTTGCCTGGCCTCGTTAAGTCGGTTTGTATGTCGGTTGGGAGAAAAGGCATTGCCTCTTTACCAACTCATGAAAAAGTCAGATAAGTTCATTTGGACACCGCAGGCCGATGAAGCCTTTACCCACCTGAAGAAGATGTTAGCCGCGGCACCAGTGCTAGCCTCACCACTATCAAAGGAGCCAATGTTACACTATATAGCCGCAACCAACCGAGTTGTAAGTGCAGTGATAGTGGTGGAGCGCGATGAGGAAGGTAAGTCGGTGCAAAGGCCGGTGTATTATTTGAGTGAAGTGTTGTCGGCCTCAAAGCAGAACTACCCACATTATCAAAAAGTGGCATATGGCGTGTACATGGCCGCCAAGAAACTGAAGCACTACTTTGAGGAGCATCCCATCCGGGTCATATGTGAGGCCCCCATATCCGAGATAATGAGTAACAAGGATGCAAGCGGTAGAATTGCAAAATGGGCAATTGAACTAGCTCCTTATGCTCCGCAATATGACAGAAGAGAAGCCATCAAATCTCAAGCTGTGGCGGACTTTTTCATGGACCAGGCCGAGGTGCAGTACGAACCACCACTTCCTGATTCGAACTATTGGCGAATGCACTTTGACGGATCAAAAACCAAAACCGAGCTAGGTGCCGGAGTGGTACTCACGTCGCCAAAAAAGGACCAGTTGAAATACGTGTTGCAGATCTATTTCACGGCATCAAACAATGTCGCCAAGTATGAAGCTCTTGTGCATGGGCTCAAGGTAGCAAAAGAAATTGGCATACGTCGGATCATATGCTTTGGCGACTCGGATTTGGTGGTGCAGCAAGTGTCCAGAGTGTGGGACACCCTTGATCCAAACATGGCACTATACAGATTTCACGTGCAGAAGATATCTGGTTACTTTGAGGGATGCGAATTTCATCATGTACCCCGGGTGGAAAATGAGGCTGCCGACATGCTGTCGAAGCTCGGGTCAACCAGACAAGTGATCCACCGGGTGTAGCGTTAGAGCACCTTAGGAAACCATCCATCAGGCCATCCCCAGAATCCGAGTCAATCTATGTCCCGGAGGACACCGAATCCGGAGCTGTGCCCATGGACGTTGACACAGGAAGTGGTGCGCGAAACCCGGGGACTGCCTCGGCAGACCCGGGGACTGCTACGCAAAACCCGAGGACTGCTCAGCGTGATCCGGCAGAAGTTTTGCCGGTGGATCAGGTGGAGATAGACGGGGATGTGTTCCCCGTGCGACCAATACCGGCTTGGGCACTACCTATATTTCAATTCCTAAAAGATGGAACGTTACCCACTGAGGAGGTGCTGTCCAGGCAAACACAGAGGAGGGCAAAGGCCTACACGATCATCAATTCCGAGCTATACAAAAGAAGTGTGACCAATGTCCTCCAGCGGTGTGTCGACCCGGAAGAAGGGCTTGAAATCATCCGAGATATACATCAGGGGGAGTGCGGGCATCAGGCCTCATCTCGAGCCTTGGTAGCAAAAGCTTTCCGGCACGGATTCTACTGGCCAAATGCCTTAGAGCAAGCAGAAGATCTGGTGAGAAAATGTAATGGTTGTCAGAGGTACGCTACCAAGATACATATGCCAATATCGGAACTCAAGTCCATCCCAATCACTTGGCCATTTGCCGTATGGTGCTTGGATATGGTTGGCCTGTTCAAACCAGCAAGGGGAAATATGACTCACATTCTGGTAATGGTGGACAAGTTTACGAAGTGGATTGAGGTAAAGCCTATAAGAAAATGTGATGGAGCTACGGCCGTAACGTTTCTCAAAGATATCATCTTGAGATACGGCTACCCTCACAGTATCATAACTGATAATGGCATGAATTTTGCGGAAGGAGCATTTGCACGTTTCTGCCAGGATAAGAGGATCTGGCTGGACGTAGCCTCGGTAGCCCACCCCGCATCGAACGGACAAGTGGAAAGATCCAACGGATTAGTATTATCCGGGATAAAACCCCGGCTCATTGAGCCGCTGCAAAGATCAGCGGGGTGCTGGATAGAAGAACTACCAGCGGTACTGTGGAGCTTAAGAACAACTCCGAATCGATCAACAGGCTATACGCCATTCTTTCTGGTATATGGGGCAGAAGCTGTATTACCAGCCGACATAGAGCATGATTCGCCTAGGGTCACCCAATACACAGAAGCCGAAGTGTAAGAAGCCCGGCAAAATGATGTTGATCTGCTAGAAGAAGCGAGAGAACTGGCACTGTCCAGATCCGCCATATATCAGCAAAATCTCCGACGCTATCATAGCCGGAAGGTGTGCCCCCCGAGTCTTTCGGGAAGGCGATCTGGTGCTCCGGTTGGTACAACGTACTACCGGAATGCATAAAATATCCCCCCATGGGAAGGGCCATTCATCGTGAGCAAAGCATTGCACAACGATTCTTACTATCTTATAGATGCAAAGCCACAGGAAAAGAACAAGGCGGATAGGTCCGGAGAGGAATCTAAGCGACCATGGAATATAGCTCTACTTCGTCCTTTCTACACTTAACTAAAGAGTGTATGTATCCGAGTTATCTCATATGTCGGTATGTATGTCGGCGATGAGCTTATCAATGAAATGTTGGCACCTCGAGCAGTAACCCGGGGACTGCCTTAATAATGTTTGTTATTTTCTGCGCGTCAACTGGAATAAGTTATTCTACTTAACTCGGTTTAGTAGTGTGTGAGCACCAAAAACCCAACTCTTCGACTTGCTGCTGTCCAACAAGAATTGGCTTCATGGCAAGCAAGAGAACAAGTTTGGAATTGCGTAGCACATGAAAAACGACTAAGGAAAAGAATTTATTCGAGCCGACGTTTGTTTTTCGGACTAACCCTGTATTTATTTTTCAAGTTGTTATGCAGTTTTATTTTTGAGCTAAGTCTAAAAGTTTCCCAGTATTGTTAAAACAATTTTGAAGCTCGGATTCGTAAGTTGTAAAACCGAATCAAGGTAGACACGATCCGAGCCAAAAGATTGAACGAACAAGAAAAAGGAACTCGGGGACTACACCCAAGTTAATCCGGCATAAGCGCTTAGTAGCAAAATAACACATGTGTTCGGCATACAATCTCACCCGGCATACCGGGGATCTCATTAATTTTCAAGTGTTTTTACTTAAGGAGCAGCGGGAGGAAGTTCGGCATCATCGTCGCCCTCTTCAATATCCGAGGCAGTGTCCTCTTCGTCCTCACCCGAATCATCTTCAATGTTCTCAAATTCTTCTTCGCCAGCGACTTCCAGGAAGCTCGGACCCTCAGTCCATTCGTGAATGGGGGCATATTTGATGAGGCTGTGGGCGCAAGCCTGGCACCGAGCTACCCACTCCGGGTCGTCCGTCCATTTGGATCTTGTGCGCAGGCATGTGAGGAGGCTGAGATCTATCTTCTCATACCATGTCAGAATGTGGTGAAGGATGGTATCAGCTGCGGCACGTCCAGTGGACTCTCTCCAAAGGTCGAGCTAGGTCTCGATTTCCGAAAGCTTTTCAGCGAGATGTGTAACTCTCTCCGGAGCGTCATCAACGGGCCAGAAAGTATTGAAGACTCGGACTGAAACATCAAGGAGATCTTTGCCGTAGTTCTTAATGATTTCCATGCGAGACGACAGGCTGACCAGTAGGTCCTCCATGTCAAAGGGAATGCTCTCACCGTCAGGAGCGACGGGAGTACCCCTTTCTCGGCGGAAATTGGCAACAGCAGCACTTGCAATAGCAGTACCCTCTGGAAAGTGGCCTGGGAAACAAGGCAAAGGACGAAGTTGAGAAAACAAGAGGTATGAAGTAACCCGGGGAAATAAGGCGGATAAGGGAAAAAGAAATTATGTGAGATGTGGCTGTGAATCCAGGTCAGTTCCTTGGTACAAGCATCACGCCTCTTCCGAAGCTGCTCAAGCTCAGCATTCGCCGACTCAAGTTTGACCTCGGCTTCCTGAAGAAGCGCACGGTCCTTAGCATTTTGGAGTTTGAGGCGCTCACGTTCTTCGGTGTAGTCCTGGCCAGCCTTTTTTAGCTCGGTTTGGTGCTGCGCCTTCATCTTAGCCATCTCAGCCTTGAGCCTGGCTATCTCATCGTCTTTGGTCCGGAGGAGGGCGAGCTCATCATCTTTCTTCTTTAGCTCGGCTTGGTGCTGCCCTGCTTGTTCGAGAAAATGTAGCATCACATCAGGCACGGGCACACTATCTTCAAGCGATGCTGAAATAGTGTGTTGGCCCGGCAGTGCCGAGGTATGAATGTTTGCCGAGCCAAGGAGGGAAGCCGATGGAAACCACGGTAAAGACAGACAAAAAGGACGTACCCTTGATCTGCTCCAAGTTCTTCCGCATTATCTTGTTCTCAGCCTCCACCCCAGCTGTGGAAACCGAGAAATCAGGTTAGTCCGGCAAAGGAAAATGAAGCAAAACGAAGGAGCGTTAAGGAAGAAATTTACCCCTCTTCTCGTATTCCGCAATAAGTGCAGCCTGCTTTGTGCGTAGATTCTTGTGGGTATCCAGCAAGCGTTGGAATTCAGCACTCCAGCAGTTGGTGGTCACCTAAAAGGGATACAGAAACTTAATTCAGCTTGATGCATGTTCGAAGTGTACTAAAATCCGGGCCAAGTGGAACTTAACCCGGCTCTAGGTGTGTGCATATTCGAAGTGTACTAAAATCCGGGCCAAGTGGAACTTAACCCGGCTCTAGGTGTGTGCAAGTTCGAAGTGTACTAAAATCCGGGCCAAGTGGAACTTAACCCGGCTCTAGGTGTGTGCATCTTCGAAGTGTACTAAAATCCGGGCCAAGTGGAACTTAACCCGGCTCTAGGTGTGTGCATATTCGAAGTATACTAAAATCCTGGCAAGTGGAACTTAACCCGGCTCTAGGTGTGTGCATATTCGAAGTGTACTAAAATCCGGGCCAAGTGGAACTTAACCCGGCTCTAGGTGTGTGCATATTCGAAGTGTACTAAAATCCAGGCCAAGTGGAACTTAATCCGGCTCTAGGTATGTGCATATTCGAAGTGTACTAAAATCCGGGCCAAGAGGAACTTAATCCGGCTCTAGGTGTGTGCATATTCGAAGTGTACTAAAATCTGGGCCAAGTGGAACTTAACCCGGCTCTAGGTGTGTGCATATTCGAAGTTCTCATGGAGCTACATTAGTTTTCTAAAAGAGCATCCGTCCGAGTAACAAGTCACTCCCCCGGAGGCTCGGGGACTAATGGTTATTGTCTACAACTTGTCAAGGAGAAGCGACGTACCTCCATCATTCGCCCAGCGAGGTTAATTGCCTTTGCGGCTGTGTTCATCTGAGCGGAAAACTCGGCAGGACCGATCTTTTCCAGGAGATCAGAATCCTGAACTATCTCTGCCTTGTTCCAATTCATAACAAATTCCATCAGGCTCGGAGGGTACCGTTCACCGGTGGGCATATGGGGCGTCACCAAGCCCTTTGCATGCGCTTCTTTCCTCTCCACCAAGGCAAGGGCGGGGCTGGTGTGCAGAATCAACTGCTGGGCATTGGTTGGCTCGGCAGGCGCGTCCTTTGCTGCTGGTGTTTTCTTGGGGAGCATTTACACAAGGGTGCACTGCCCAGACTCGACGGCAGTGGGCTTGGCAGCGTCTGGAGCCTTCTTGCCCTTGGCTTGCTAGGTAGAGGAAGCCGTAGCAGCGGTTTTCCCCTTAGAAATTGCCGAGGTAGTTCCTTGCCGAGGTTGAGAAGACTCGGAAGATGCAGAGGAACTAGGCGCTGGTACTCTCGCTACTGGACTTGGTGTCAGCGCTGAATCTTTCGCTGCCGGAGTTGGTGCTAATGCCGAAGTTGGAGTTGGTGCTGGTCTGGTTGCTGGTACTGGAGCTGGTGCTGGAGCTGAAGTAGCCTCAGTGGCTGCTGGTTGAGGCGTTGTCGAGGTGGTGGATGTCGTCGCTCCGGCTGGGCTGGTCTCCCCTGCTCCAAGGTTACCCTCCTCTTGCCGAGGTGGAGCTGAACCCGGAGCGGCCGCAGAACCCTCTAGAATAGGGCTCAGCGGGCGTGACTCGTCATCACGACGGGGAGAAGGGCTAGGTCGGAGAGGTGAAGAGATGCTAGATCCACTTTGAGGGACCTCCACCGGCGCCCTGCAAAATCAAACAATGTCAGAAGAAAGACTATGACGAAGTAAGGAAGAACAAGTTACAGAAGAAAGAATGACTTACGCATCCGAGGTTTCGGCCTCCTTGGGTTTCCGAGCCCTTCGTGCTGGGGCCTTGCCTGCTGGTTTGGAGGCAGTCTTGTCCCCGGATTTCTTTCGCCTTTTAACAGGCTGGGAAGGTCCGGAGGAAGAACTTGAAGAAGCCCCGCGTTTCTTCTTCGATGCCACCGGAACAGGTTCGCCCGTAGCGAGAGGGGGGTCCTCGTGGATATGACCGCCGGGGTGAGCTGATGGCGGAAAAGCAAAAGAAAGGGGGACAGCCTCAAAAGGTTCAATCACCTCGATATCCGAGTCATCTTCATCATCAGGACAATCTCTAATAGAAGAGGATTTACCCGTGGTTCGTTTCGTGGCGTCAGTCATGGGGAGGAACATCTCCTGGTCCGGCTCTTCCTCATCACGAGTCTCCTGGTCCGACGCCCACTTAAGCGTCGGATCGGTGCCGTCCTCGAGGGTCTGCTGAAGGAATTGCTGAGGAAAAGAACGAACAAAAGAGTCAAAAAAATGCAACAATAACTAACATGTAATTAGTCCGGGTTAAGTTTGCAACATGAAACTTACCATGGCAGGAAGCCGGTCACGGCAGAAATGCTCAATCCCCCAAGTCCACTCAGAGGAGAAGTCCTTGTGAGTGGTGAAGAGAGCCTTAACCCGGCGGTAAATCTCCGTGTTGCTCAGCTCAAAGGATGAGGTCCGGTTAGGATCGCGGCCAAAGCTCATGTGGCACACCTTGTGGGTGCGCTTCTGGAGGGGTGAGATTCGGTTACGCACAAAAGTGATCATGGCATCCTCGTTGCGTAGCCCGAGCTCTTTCAGCTCCACGAACCTTTTGTTCACTTGGTTGGCCAAGGCTGTGGGCTTCTTGGGGATCTCATCCCACAGATCCAGGTTAGGTGGACCCGGAGTGTAGGGAAGCAACCGGATCAAGTCTTCAGTGCCCGTATTCCGGACATAGAAGAAGGTCCAGGCCCATCCTTTGCAGGACTCTAACCCGGTGACCCGGGGAAAGACGGAAAACCTCCGGGGTGAAATGGAGGCCGCTCCGAATTGAGTGAGCCGCTTGTCCTCCGGATCAGCGTGGATGTTGGGAATGACATTGCGACGGAGGCCGAAGAACCGGATCCATAGCTCCTTCGTGGGCCATAGTCCGGCGTAGCCTTCGATCGTAGAAGCAAAGGCAGAGAGAGAGGTGATGGCGTTGGCTGGAAGGTGGTGCGGCTGGAGTTGGTACGTACCGAGCCAGTCCCGGAAAAAATCACTCACTGGCAAGCCGAAGCCCCGTTGGAAATGGGACAAGAACACGACGAACTCGCCCGGATTGGGTGAGGGGGCCAATTCGTTAGAAGGAAGGCGAGCGGCGACGCCGGCGGGGATGCGTCTGGTCCGGTAAAGCTAGTCCAGGTCGTCCTGGCAGACCCAGGAGCCGGCCCATGCACCGCGGTCCGCCACCGCGACGTCCTCCTCCATCTCTTGTTCAGCAACGATGAGTTCTTCTTCCGTCATCTGGTCCTCGAGGCCCTCGCTAGCGCTAGAGGCGGCGGGGGACAGAGGCCGAGATTGATGAGGACCCGTAGCGAGAAATTTGCGTCATGGTGGTGGCGACGCGGAGGTGCGACGGAGAAGCGCGGCGGCGACGCTGCTATTTGGCAGTGCTGGTGGCGGCGCGGTCATGAGGAAGACGGAGAAGCATAGCAATGGGCAGAAGGGTGCGGAGGGGAAAAATCCTAAGGGACGCACCCCTCCGCTATTTAACCACTCCCACTAGGGGTGAGTGGGATCGCGTCCTATGGACCGGCCACACGCAGTGGCCGTGTATCACCCGTACGGACCAATCAGTGGGGAGCCACACGGAGGACCACATGGCGGAGAGAATCCTGTGACGCGACGCGCTGATACGGTAAACGAGGAGGCAGGCATGACGTGACCCGCGCACAATGATAACTGACAATTACTGTGGCGGTTACTATGCAGGCCCTTAAAATAAGACGACATAATGATTACCCTTCACATGGGTTAGCGTACGAGAGAAGGAAGCAAGACCCGGATGGAACTGTGGTAACCCGGCCGGCAAGTGAAAACTTGAAATGTGCGAAGGGAACGTAAATCCATACAATCCGAGGTAAAGAGGTAACTCGGCAATAACAACCGGGGCACAAGATTGAACCTGATGTGGCCTCAGCGGCCAAGGCAGCTAAGACCACACCAGCTTCGGGGACTAATGTTGGGGGGATACCCCCGGGTAGGGTCACGGGGGGGTATAAAGGCCGAGTTAGCCAAGGTTCGGCAAGGCCAAAGCGAATGCTGGACGGGTCACCTCAAGGCGGGCCGGATCATGGAGTAACCCGGACCAGGGGGCGTTCGCCTAACTAAGTCTCGACCGGCCTAGGAAGTAAGTCGGAAGTAGATGTTTGCTTGTATGCAGGAACAGGGGTGCCCGGGTCAGCTGTGATCCGGGTCATGATTGGCTTCTAGGAGAAGGAAGGAATCTTGCTGGTCAAAAAGAGGGTCCGGTACGCACTGCATGAGCGAAGCGAACAAGAGCGGGACCACCGGGTCATGGCCGACAGGGGTGACGAAGCCCATGTCGGCTAACGCGGGCGCCGTAGAGGCTCACGTAGCTAAAGCAAGCATGACGCAGGGGAAAAAGCACCCCGGTCGGCTTACCCCTTTAGGAGAATATGCCTCCACGTATGCCCTAGGCAGGAACCGAGCCTCCTCTATAAAAGGGGGGCTAGGTCTTCTGTAGGAGGGGTTGGTCTCTCTGCTATTCTGTTTTGGGCTAGGGTTTCAGGTGTAATCTGTGGGTGAGAGTAAGAGAGATCCTTCTTCCTCCTCTCGCCAATACAGCTCTAGGAGCACTTGTAACCTTGGAAGGAAATCAATACAAACTTCTGTGTGGAGAATCACTTCACTATCCCTCCCTGGATTCCCCTAGCGTGTATTAGTCTCCACCTTTAGCCTATCCATGGCATCTGCCGTGACACCACCACGACATTAATATACTTAATGTATGTTTTTTTCTCTAACAAGACTATTGGTTAATAACAACTTAATGTTTATTAAATCACATTTCATACATTAGAGAAAAATGCATAAATTAAGTCTATTAATAATAACTATATACACATATTGAGAATATAGCCTACTGTTCTATGAAATTTTTGGGGTGATGACATGATGGTTCTATAGAACATGGTGGAGTTTGCTCTAGGTACTATTCAACACGAATCCAGCTACTCTGAATCATTGGATCTAATAGCCCAACGGTCAGGATTGGTAATATGGATCCAATCAAAACTGCTTTATTATAGCAGTGGAGATCTAAAACATGAAATTTTTGGTAACATGGTCTAGAGAAACGAGGTAGAAGATTCTAGAATGATGGAGAAGTGTGTTTTGAGTTTTGTGCATAGCATTCATTATGATGAAGACTATCAATAGAATCTTCTAGACCGTTCAAAAAAATAGAATCTTTTAGATGCTAGAATGGAAAAGAAGATCCAACGGCTAGAAATGTTGGGATTTGTGAGTCTTGATCCAACGGTCAATATTCAAAGTTATTTGAACACTATATAGTGGTAAGATAAGATAAGATAAGATAAGGTAAGAATAGAGAAGTTTTGAATTGGATCCATAGCACCATACCTGACCGTTGGGCTGTTAGATCCAATGGATCAAAGCAGCTGGATTCGTGTTGAATAGTACCTAGAGCAAACTCCTCCATGTTCTAAAACCATCATGCATGTCACCACCCCCAAAATTTCATAGCATAGTAGGTTGTATTTTCAATATGTGTAGATAGTTATTATTAATATACTTAATTTATGCATTTTGGGGGTGGTGACATGATGGTTCTAGGTCTGTACTATTTACAGCCTATTGTGCTAAGAAATTTTGGGGGTGGTGGCATGATGATTCTAGAACATGCATGGTGGCGTTTGCTCTAGGTACTATTCAACACAAATCCAGCTTCTCTAAACCATTGGATCTAACATCCCAACGATCAGGATTGGTGCTATGGATCCAATTCAAAACTGCTTCATTATAGTAGTAGAGATAGAGATATCTTATCTTACCTCTTACCACTATATCGTATACGAATAACTTTGAATATTGACCGTTGGATCAAGACTCGCGAATCCCAACATTTCTAGTTGTTGGATCTTCTTTTCCATTCTAACATCTAGAAGATTCTATTGATAGTCTTCAGCATAATGACATGCAAAGTACAAGGACCAAATATACACCCATACTTTATAGATATTGATCAAATTTATAATTTATTGTGCTTTACCAATTATAATTTTATATAGTGATGATATGTCAGACTTTCAATTTTATATAGTAATTTTATAATTTATTGTGATGAAGACTATTAATCGAATCTTTTAGATGCTAGAATGGAAAAGAAGATAGTTATTATTAATAGACTTAATGTATGCATTTTTCTCTAACAAGACTTAAAGTATGATGGTCCTAGAACATGGTGGGGTTTTCTCTAGGTATTGTTCAACATGAATCCAGCTGCTCTGAACCATTGGATCTTATAGCCCAACGGTCAGGATTGGTGCTATGTATCCAATTCAAAACACGCTAGAGACTCTTGTCAAGAAAAAAGGAAAAACATGCCACACACACAGCGCAGCCATACCAAGGCACACGTGTGCGGCGTGACGCAGTGGGACGAGGGTCGGTGTGCGCGGGGCACTGCACAGGAGGGGGAGATAGGATGGATGGTGAGAGACCGCGAAGGAGAGAGAAAACATTGTAGTACTACTAGTAGTATTGTGCTACTAGTAGTAGGTACCTGTACCTCATGTCAAAAACCCGTCAAACTAGCTTTACTCTGACATCGCACCGCCTTCAACTCCTTCGCTGCTCTCGCGCTGCCTCCGTCAATAATCTCTTCTTGCTCTTCGTTTTTTTCTTCCGTTTTTTCTTTGGCAGCTTTGGGGTTAATTTTATGGTGCCCCTGGTTCAGTAGAAGTACGGACTACTCAAGTTTTGCACAATAGTCCATTTTTTCTGAAAATTGGGTCTGGGGCATTCAGATCCAAAATATTCGTGCGCAAATAATTCCGGTCATTGGGAACTTTTTCTTTTTCTTTCTAACGAGGAATCTGCCGCGAAGTACCAAGAACGTGCGTGTTAAAATCCAATGGTGGGCATGAAAATTACATAGTGGTCCAAAAAGAAAACCAAAATACATCTGGGACCTATACTTTTACAACATGGACCCTAAAGATACAACTCGGAAATTTGAACATGTTTTTCCTAATACTAGTTCTAAACTACCACCTTAGCATTATTGTATACCATGGCAAGACACACCTATCTACCAAATATGGGAACATTATCATGAAATATGATGTAGATATAGCCATGACCTAATCGGTTGTTCTGCTCGAGAAACCCTCGAGTGTTCAGGCCATATCTAATGTGACTACGACTTTTTCGAATGTTTCAAATCTCATGTTTACCATTTTTTCATGGTTGGTACTGCAAACGAGAGGATGTCATGCGGACCCTTTTCATTTATTCATTTTCCTTTATATCCTTTCGTTTTTTCAATCTATGTAAGAGTTGCCAGCATGCAAATTCATATATATCAAGATATTGAGTCATTCAGAAATCTCGGCAATTTTCAAGATATTGACCCACAGTGTACACCTTCAAAATAGCTCCATAGTATAACTTCAAGAGCAAAGTTGCGATGGGGTCGTGGCACGAGGTATAGAATACGGGGAGTAGTAAAATGCAATCAGATGGGGGGAGTAACTTCTAGAGCCCTAGTTACTGCAGCCCCTAATTTCTGGCATCTACCATTTCTCTCTGCATGTGGTAGAGCGCGAGGGGGGAAATAAACCAATGGGGAGAGAATTACGGTGCAGTAAGAGGCTAGCTCTAATAATGTTCCCAAGATTTTCTCACCGATATTCAAGGCCATGTCTTGATACCAACAAAACAGTAGTACTAGCTAGTACTCCATCCATTCCAAAATAGATGTTTTAGTTTTGTGAAAAGAGTTCATGTAAACCGATTTTGGTGTATATGTTCATTTAGATTGAACACATATACTAAAATCGGTCTATATACACTCTTTTCACTAAACTAAAACATCTTGTATTTTGAAATGGAGGGAGTACATGTTTTTTGAACAGCCAGTACTAGTACTCCATGTTAAGGCTAGTCATAGTGGGAGTAACCTAGTCCTACTTGTATTGCCAACTAAGCATTTAGATGATATGGCATGCAATTAAATGATCAGAGAGAGGCTTGTGGTAACTAGTTATATTACCGTAACATCACACATTTCAAGACAAAATGAGTCTACATTGCAATAAATGAGACTGTGCATTATACCATACCTATGTTATTTTCCACTATGGAGGTAGTAACTGACTAGTAACATACTCCTATGCATGTTACTACTACTTACTTCACACTATGACCAGCCTAAGTGGGCATTTGGCTATGCGAGAGGCCGCACAATTACCAAGATAAGCATGCAGGCTTGGTTAGATAGGCACTTAATACTTGAAGGTCAACTATACCGGTGGTAGTAGCTTTCTACCGTTGATTGCTTGTACGAGTACTACTACTAGTACCACTCCATTCTACTACTATAAATATGTACTACACTTCCAAAAGCAATAGTACAAAAGTACCTAGATTGAGAAACGGTGGAGTCTGCTGATATCCAGAGAGAGAGAGAGAAGGAAAGATGGAGGTTGTGTGGGCGAGCGCCATCCGTCTGTTAGAGAAAGCCAGGGACGCCCACCCCCAGGTCGACTCTTTGCAGCGCCTCCATGTCGTGCTGGCACGCGTCGTGGCACGCACCCATTATGACGCCATCTTCGCAGGTTGGCTCAAGAAGATGGTGGACTCTTTCCTCACCAGCTTCGGCATCATCACATGCATGGTGGATGACCTCACTACCCGCCTTCAGGCCATGCGCCGTGACGCATACCCAACAGGTACGTTTGCCACAATGCATGCTACCGGCAGCGATATCGTTTTCTTCTATGGACTTCATTCATCTAGCCTATCTATAACTGACTTTTAGCCCCAAATTTTGGTCCACGTGTTCCTCCCCAAGTTGTTGCCACGCTCACCACTTCCTTGGTTGGTCTCTCTAGAGATGATCTATTCCGCGCACTGATGGCCCTGCAGCTTTCCGAGGCTTTGCCCGCCGCACCCGCACCGGCGGACGTCTACATGGAGGTAGCTGGTATCGTGCAGCATCTTGCCCAGCACGACAAGCTGGACCTCTTCATCGGCCTCCTTGAGAAGTGTGTATTCTAGGGCACGTCGGGCATGAACAACCCCCGCACGGCTGCCAGCCTCCGTTGCATGGATATCCTCGACAACTTTGCAAAAAAACATGTCAATCTGGCAGGTACCATTGCTCCTCGTGACGTGGGCAACTGAGGTTGAAGACGAATGGCATCTCAAGGATTTCAATGTAATTTTAGTTTTTGTTGAGGTACTTTGTAATGTTCGATGTTTCTTTTAATGCTAGGATCCTTTTCGCAAAAAAAGGAGAAGGGAAGACGTATGACGATTCTCCATGGTTACTGTCATTGTTTCATTTATATGGACATATCACATGTTGGTTTAACAAACATTATGTTTTTATTAACCAACAATCTTCATAGATAAAAAAGGCATACATTAAGTCACTAAGGTTTATACACATTAGGTCATTGTATATGGTTATTGTGTTGGAATTCATTTCTTGTGCTATATATTCTTGGTGATAAAGACATTATTTTTTGTCATGTAATGGAAACATTTCCCCTGATGGTGAAACATTGTTTTGTTTTATGGAATGCTCTGTAAAATGGTAAAAGATAATTATTAACAATGAAAATGTTTTTAGATACTAAAAAAAGGTCACAACTCTTTTTTGGTAGTTTCATGCGTCATTGGAAATGACGGTAGTTTAATGTAACATTTAAAAAGTAGGGAAAAAACGATAAAACTTACACGTAACATTGAGTGTAGACTCAAATCGTTGTTCATGGAGAGGTATATGTACATTGTCTGCCTGGACGTCAAATGTGAACAATGCAAAACCAAAATTGTGCATGTCGATAGTCATACAAAACCATCCATGATACTTCATCCATTAAAAAATACATGATATCTTGGTAAGCTAGAAACATGTTTGGGAGTACTTCTAAAATACCCGAGAGATGTTTAGTTCTAATAAGTCGACCAAGTATTGCACCAAAGTTCTAAATTATGCAGGATATTATTATGATTTAATAACATAAGTTATTGGAGTACACGCAATAAAATAGTCGTGCGAAGCACATAGTAGTATACACCAAGGCAGCTGACCAACACGCTGGAGACTCTTGTCAAGAAAAAAAGGAAAAAAACAGGCCACACACACAGCGCGCCCGTACCAAGGCACACGTGTGCGGCGCGACACAGTGGGACAAGGGCCGGTGCGCGCGGGGCGTTGCACAGGAGGGGGAGAGGATGGATGGTGAGAGACAGCAAATGAGAGAGAAAACATAGTAATACTACTAGTAGTACTGTGCTACTAGTAGTAGGTACCTGTACCTCGTGTCAGAAACTCGTCAAACTAGCTTTACTTTGACATCGCACCGCCTTCAACTCCTTCGCTGCTCTCGCGCTACCTCCCATTAATAATCTCTTCTTGCTCTTCGTTTTTTCTTCCGTTTTTTTTTCTTTGGCAGCTTCGGGGTTAATTTTCTGGTGCCCCTAGTTCAGTAGAAGTACGGACTACTCATGTTTTGCACAATAGTCCATTTTTTATGAAAATTGGGTCTAGAGCATTCAGATCCAAAATATTCGTGCGCAAAATAGTTCCGGTCACTAGGAACTTTTTCTTTTTCTTTCTAACGAGGAATCTGCCCCAAAGTACCAAGTACGTGCGCGTTAAAATCCAATGGTGGGCATGAAAATTACATAGTGGTCCAAAAAGAAAACCAAAATACATATGGGACCTATACTTTTACAACATAGACCCTGAAGATACAACTTAGAAATTTGAACATGTTTTTCCTAATACTAGTTCTAAACTACCACCCAACATTATTGTATACCATGGCAAGACACACCCATCTACCAAATATGGGAACATTATCATGAACTATGATGTAGATATGGCCATGACCTAATCGGTCGTTCCGCTCGAGAAACCCTCGAGTGTTCATGCCATATCTAATGTGACTACGACTTTTTCGAATGTTTCAAATCTCATGTTTACCATTTTTTTCATGGCTGGTACTACAAACGAGAGGATGTCATGCGGATCCTTTTTCGTTTATTCATTTTCCTTTATATCCTTTCGTTTTTTAATCTGTGTAAGAGTTGCTAGCATGCAAATTCATATATATCAAGATATTGAGTTATTCAGAAATCTCGGTGATTTTCAAAATATTGACCCACAATGTACACCTTCAAAATAATTTCATAGTATAACTTCAAGAGCAAAGCTGCGTGAGTCTGTGTGTGTGTGCTTCTTCTTCTCGGGGTGTGACATGGAGCAACAAGAGTAGTATATCTTACCACTATCTCATATTTCCATCATCTTACCACTTTTTTATACAGTGTACGAATAACTTTGAATGTTGATCGTTGGATCAAGACTCGTGAATCCCAACATTTCCAGCCGTTGGATCTTCTTTTCCATTATAGTCCATCATGTTTGATTCAAAGGATTTACATGGGAAATTTATAGGATTAAATCCCATAAGATTTTTTTCTATAATGGTTGTTTGATTTGTATGATTATTGATTCCTATAGGAAATTTTCCTAGGGAATCCTTTGCACTATATTGCATGGTAAATCTAACATCGATCCACGCCCAAACCTCTTTCCTAGAATCCTTTTTTCCTTCGATGGAATCAAACAAACTTTATTGCATATATATATGGGTTCCTATAGGATTAAAGTGGGCATGACATTATAATCCTATGTTTTCCTATTCCTATGCTTTTCCTAACCTACGAATCAAACAAGCCCCTAGCATTTAGAAGATTATATTGATAGTCTTCAGCATAATGAATGTTATGCACAAACCTCAAAACACACTTCTCCATCATACTAGAATCTTCTCCCTTGTTTCTCTTGACCATGTTACCAAAAATTTCAAGTGTTAGGTAGCTAACGATCTTTGACTTCTACATGATGATACAAAGTACAAGAACCAAATATACACCCATACTTCTTATCTTATCTTACCACTATATAATATACAAATAACTTTGAATATTGACCGTTAGATCAAGACTCGTGAATCCCAACATTTCTAGCTGTTGGATCTTCTTTTCCATTCTAGCATCTAGAAGATTCTATTGATAGTGTTCATCACAATGAATGCTATAAACAAAACTCAAAAACACACTTCTCCAACATTCTATAATCTTCTCCCTCGTTTCTCTGAACTATGTTTCCAAAAAAATCAAGTTTTAGATAGCTAATAATCGCTGACTTCTACATGATATATATATAGAAACCCTATTCAACACCGAGGGTGCAGAATAGTTATTTTGCACCCCACATATTTTTATGTTCTCATATATAGAAATTTATGTTTTGTATACTAATAATTATGTTTATGTTCATCAGAAACATAAAAAAATCGACATAAAAATATGATTTATGAGTTATTATAGTGTAAAAACATAGAAAATACACATTTTATGTCGTATTTTTATACGACATGTAAACAAATTTTTTACGATATGTCTAAATTTTATTATGCTGTTCTCGACTTCTGAGGTAAGAGAAAATTTATGTGACGTAAATTTTTTATACGGTTTATAATATAGAGGGTGGGTGTAGAATAACTATTCTACACCCTGGGGGTCAAATAGCGTCTCTCTCTCTATATATATACTGTACAAAGTACAAGAACCAAATATACACCCATACTTTTTATAGATGTTGATTAAATTTATATATTTTTCTGCTTTATCTATATTATAATTTTATATAGTGATGATATGTGTCAGATGTATATTATCTGAGTCTCACGTGCAGGCACGTGTAATTTACAGGTTATATATATATGATAATCAAATTTATAAATTTTTGTACTTTACCTATTATAATTAAGAGCTACGTCCATAAAGTACCTGGTGTGTATTTTGTTCTTTGTATTTTGTATCATGTAGAAATCAACCTATTATTAGTTACCTAGTACTCGACATGCTCTAGAGAAATGACAAAGATGATTATAGAATTACCGAGAAATGTGTTTTGAAGTTTGTGCATAACATTCAGTGCAGTAAAGAACATCAATAGAGAATCTTCCAAATGCTAGAATGGATCGAAGATCCAACTTAATTCTATTTAGTAGTATTGGGATTTGCTAGTTTTGATCCAACGGTCAAAGTTCAAAGTTATTTATACACTATATATATAGTGATAAGATATGATTATATAATAGGTTAAGCTCAAAAAGTTTTAAATTTGATGGACATCTATAAAGTATGAGTGTATATTTGGTTCTTGTACTTTGTATCCTGTTGAAGTCAACGTAGAATTAAAATTTTGTTAGCTATACCTAATACTTCCAATTTTGGTAACATGGTCTATAGAAATGTCTGAAAGATTCTAGAATGATAGAGGTGTTTTAAGATAAGAAGTATGGGTGTATATTTAGTCTTTGTACTTTGTATGTCACGTAGAAGTCAAAGATTATTAGCTACTAAACACATTCAATTTTTGATAACATGGTCTAGAGAAATAAGGGAGGAGATTCTAGTATGATGGAGAAGTGTGTTTTGAGGTTTGTGCACAACATTCATTATGACAAAGACTATATATCAATAGAATCTTCTAGATGCTAGAATGAAAAAGAAGATCCAACGGCTAGAAATGTTAGATTCGCGAATCTTGATCCAACGGTCAACATTGAAAGTTATTCGTACACTATAGAGTGGTAAGATAAGATAATATCATGCAGACATCAATTATTATTAGCTACGAGGGAGAAGATTCTAATATGATGGAGAAGTGTATTTTGAGGTTTGTGCATAACATTCATTATGCTGAAGCCTATCAATAGAATGTTCTAGATGCTAGAATGAAAAAGAGGATCTAATGGCTGAAAATGTTGGGATTCATGAGTCTTGATCCAATGGTCAATATTCAAAGTTATTCATACACTATATAGTTGTAAGATAATATAAGATGGTAAGATAAGATAAGATATAGCAATCGCAATGTTTTTTGTGTGTGCTAATGGGTGGGACGAGTATGTCATACATACAACACAATAACACATACTCTAGATATATACGGATGTATCTAGCACTAAAACTTGACTAGATACATCCGTATCTAGATGAATCTAAACCAACAAATATGGGTCAAAGGGATTGTATGTTTGTAGCACAGCTTGCTCTCATATATATACTCATACTAAAACATGTCTTGTATATGGAAATGTATATGTACACGCCTGCAGATACTTGGCCACTCATACGTCACATACACGCGCAAACAGCTACATGTATACATGTACATGGCCGCACACCACACATGCGTACACAGACACGTACAAATACACGTACACATGGCCACACATGTACACATGGCAAGACACATGTACAAAAATATAAGAATAAGCTCTATGGTGGAGGTAGTACAAATTAATTTTACGACATTCAGGCTTTAATATTGTATTGTTTGGAAGAAGGAAAGTTAGTGTCCTACGACTTCTCTTGCTTTTCTTCTACAGCATAAGTTAGAGGATCTGTATAACTTGTTTCTTGCCAAAGATCGTGGTAAACATAGTTTTAGTCCCACTTCTCGCACCCCAGGTACAAATTAGTCTCATATCTTGCAGAGTGGACAAAATCAATCCCAAAGCATGCATCCCTGGTGCAAATCAGTCCATTTCAAACAAATTTGAGCGTATTTGACCAAATTCATGCATGTTTAGCTGTCTTGATTGTGCCTTTTTGCGATTGAGACAGTAAAATAGTACCGGCCTGGAAGTGGTGTCCTTCCACGACTTCTATTGCTTTTGAAAGTTCATGTAGAATTTTTGCGTAGATTGATGTCGTTTTAGCTTGGCTGAACACTGTCCTCTACAAATTCTCAAGTTAACTAAAACTACACGTGTGTGCATTTCACTCAATATTTCATCGTTAGTTTCAAGTTAGCTAAAATCTAACCAAATTTGATTATTTTCTTATACACTACATAATCCATATGCATCAATTATTTTATATGTGATGATTCAACTTGAGCATTGCGAAGTACGTTGGATGAGCACATAGACATATGTTGTTCGCATATCATGTCAAATTCCCAAGATTTTAGCTTCAGCAGATGGGCTTTTCTGTAAACAACGATGCCTTGTGTGGGTCCATAAATTACCCTCGCCTCGCTTTTCTTATCTTATCTTACATCTTACAACTATATGGTGTATGGAGAACTTTGAACACTGATTGTTGAATCAAGATTTTCAAATCCCAACATTGCTAACGATTGTATCTTCTTTTCCATTATGGGATCTATAAGATTCTATTGATAGTGTTTAGCACAATGAAATTTATGCACAAACCTCAAATACACTGTGAGGGTAGTTCCATATTTGCTTCATGTGTTGTTTTAGCTAGATGGTGGGACCCACGTTATAAATATTTGCAGCTAGTACATTGTGGAGCTCTTGCTATATTTTATACCAAAGCCAAAATTACCTTTATGTTAGATTTGGCAATGGTAACATTGTGGGTGCCCTTGGACAAGCCACAAGCTTATGGGTCACCCTTAAGAAAATTTCCTTAAGGTGAAGCTCTACTATGTATATATATGTGGTCATCCATAAGGACTACTTTTTGCTTGTGGACACCCTTATGGACAATATAGTGGATGCCCTAGGTGAACTTTTGCCATAAGGTGGGTCCCACATAGCTTGTGGAAGTAGCTATAACATCACATATGTATAAGGTGAACTTTTGCCATAAGATGGGACCCACACAGCTTATAGAAATAGCTAGTACAATGTATAAGGTCGAGTTAACCTTAAGCTGGGACCCACATGTTTGTTAAAAATACACACATGCAAGAGAGAGAGGAGAAAGTAAAATAATTGTTTATTGCTTATGGACAACCCATAAGCTTGTAGGTCACCCTTAAGAAAATTCCACTAAAGTGAACCTCTACTATGTATATGGATAGGCTTATGGACTATTTTTTGGCTTGTGGGTAGACAACATAGTGGATGCCCTGGGCACCCACAATGTATAGCAAAATCTAGTTCCAAAATAGATATTTGGCTTTTGAAACTAGTTCCATATGTTGTAGGGTTAGTTCCAAATCTGAGAAACTAGGGAATCAGAGCAACTCCATGCGCCGATGCCAAATTCCAAGTACTACTATATCTGATCATGTGGCAGTGCACTTCTTCTCTCTCGTGTGATGGGGAGAGAGAACACCCTGTACTATGTGTTGTTTTATTTTGTGTAAGGGCCCACTATGCAGATATTTGGCAAGACAAACGTTGTGGAACTAATGCCAAATTTGCCTCCCATGCTAAATAGTGTTGTGCGTCAGATTTTGCAACATCAACACCGTGGCTGATAAAGTGAACTTATCTATAAGCTGGGACCCATATGTCTGCAAAAAGTATACAGGTGCAAGAGAGAGAGAGGAGAGAGTAAATAATTTTATATTGCTTATGGACAAGCCATAAGCTTAGGTGAATCTCTACTATGTATGTGGTCTCATCCATAAGGACTACTTTTTGCTTATGGACAACATATTGGATGCCCTAATACTTGTTCCTTATGGACAACATAGTACAGATCTTGTTCCGTGAAAAAAGAAAAACAGAGCTCGTCCATGCAAGTAAAATATACAAAGGTACAACACGAGCGTACCCTAGGCGTCTAGTAGCGTCAGGACGATCACGGTCTCCTCCAAATTAACTACTCCGACCGTCTAGATGTCTACTGGTACTAGGGAGTAGGGAGTCGGCGGGTCATTGTCTCCTCGAAATGCAGCTGAGGAGCGCACGCTCGTGTTGATTAATCCAGCTTTTCCCTCCTTGCCTATTCCCCCGCCCCCTCCAGGGCGTCTTCCCCTTCTCTTCTCGGCGTCTTCCCCTTCCGTGCCACGCGCCACCGCTGCCGCCATATGCCACTTTCGGATTCTCTTCCTCGTCTCACTCATGCAGTTGCCACCCTTGATTCCCCCTCTCTTCCGAAACCCCAATCAATGAAATACAGATGATGCCTTGCGATGGCATCAGCGAGCGAGAACAGTGAGCATGATTCTGAGCTTTTTCACGACGTGTTTACCGAAGTCCCCTTTGAAGAACTCGTAACATGATGCGACGTCATCACCGCCGCCAGCCTAATCGGTTCATCCAAACTTTTTCTTGAATCTGCAAAAGCTAGTGCAACTCTGGATGCTTCAATGCCATTTGGCCTCCCATGTGTTCTTCATTCCCCCTGACCAAGGGACCGCTAGATTTCTTGCATTACTTCAAAATTGATAGCCTCCCGTGCAAGTTGTCGCCGCTGGACAGGTTCTCCTCCGATGCTATGGTACCGGGCTATACTTCTAGGCAGTGGGTAGGCGCCGATGGAGATTGGATTGCCATGGCTAGCTTCAGAGGCAAGTTGGAGCTTTGCAACGTGTACACTCGTCACAAGATTCTTCTCCCAGCATTGTCGTTCCAAGCAACCGACCAGCCAACCACGTTCTTGTTGGATAATGATCTTCCAGCTGTAATGTAGAAGATTGCTATTTCCCAAGTTCCCACAACTGTTGGGAGATATAAAGATTTCTAGCTTGTTGCAGTCTTCAATGTCAGAATTGCCATCCTTCAGGGCGGTGATGATGGATGGACAGTTCTTCCACTTCCTCTTAACCACACCCTGAGCCCTTACAGTTACAGTGATGGAATTACCCACGACGGACTAGTGTTCGCCACAACTCTGTATGGCAACATTCATGTTTGGGATCCTCTGCATCCTAGTAATTATTTCTTCACATGTAGTGTACTGGCTTAATTACTCATGTGTCCAAGCTATTGTACTGAATTAACATAGGGAGTGTTTCGTTTAAATGAAAATACGAGTAGTTATTTTAGACTCTATGAACTGTACGAATCATAGTTTTTCCGTAGGATTTTTTCTTATAGTAGTCGTTTGATTCATCGGATTGAATTATGCACAGTAGATTTTTTCAGATGTCTTTTAGTTCATTCGATAGGAATTTAAGATATACTTGAAGCTCCTGAAAAGAATCCGTTCAATTGTTTTTCCGTGCAATGTAATCCAACACAACCGCAATCCTGCAGGAGTATAAATGGACATGCAAATGTAAAATCCTATGTCTTTCCTATCCTATATTTTCTGCATTTGCACGGGTTTTTGGCAAGTTCCCCTGCAAATAAACCGGTCAATTATCTTTGCCTTTTTTAGACAAAACGAGCCAAAAATTGCCCGTCTTGTTCAAAAAAAGATGAGTCCATTCTCTAGGAAATTTTCCTATTATATAATGCTTTGTTTCCTTTGTATGATTCTAGACCGTAGTTGTTTTTCCTATGTTCGAGCTACTTTGCATGCAATTCAATTGGAAGGAATTTTTCAGTAGGATTCATTATATCATGCTGCCGGAATCATAAGTTAACGCATTCTGCTACCTTTTCAAGGTCATGTGCTGGTCTTGGAGCGACCAGCTGGCGCGGACGAGTTGATGGATTCATTTCTTAATGCTACCAGAGACGAGCACGACTACTTTTTTGGTTTTTGGTGGTTAGCAAGATATGCAAATGGTTCTAGACTTCTTCATATATATACGCTTGGTGCTTCTTATGATCTCGGCTGTCTTACTTGTCATTGGCGCCATCATACTGGTGCTGCTCATCCTCGTATTGTACACTACGGTCGCACTATCTCCACTTATACTTTCGGGTTTGGCTGCTTGGTGTTCTCAATGAACACTGGTCAGGTTGATCAAGCTAATCCATGGGAAAGGATTGCTCACCTTGGATCATATTATCTTTTCCTTGGAGTGAACCATCTGATTATCGTGCGCGTAGACGGTGCAGATCTTACCTCAGGTTCTCTGACGAGAAGCAACTGTGTCTATATCTTACCAACTGCAGCATGGCTTTCCAAAGAGCCGCAGCCTGAATTATGTCGTTCAGTCTTAGTGGTAAAGACTGCGATGTTACTTCTGAAATCAATGTCCTCGAGGGAATTAGTAACCCTCGCTTCTCGACAGGAACGGTGAAGCATCCGCTTTGGTTTGTACCAACCTTCACGAACACCGTCGATTGGAACCGGCCTCATGCTTAACTAAGAAACAAGACATGTTGCCACAGTACGTAATGATGCAATCCATATGTAAAGGTTGGTACTACAAGTAGAGAAATAGTTCTAGACCATGTTGAACTATTTATTTTGTTTGGTTGTCTAAAGTCATCGTCTTTCAACTTGTTGGTCTCCTCTCTTTTGAAACATGTCCTTGTATCGGTACTATGTTTATTTACTCATATGAACTTGACTATATCTTTTTTGGACCTTTAGCATAATGCACTTTAGTCCGCCGATTCTGGAGTTTTTTTTAGAAATTATGGAAATTTTAGCATCAACGGGATGTTACGGACCACATGCCATACACATGAACAATCACCTCAATGCTTGTGTAAGGGTCGTACTCTATGAAAACAACCTTGGCTTGAACGATTATATAGCCTCATGCACTAGTCTTTGGTTAAACTGATATGACGAGACCATATTTTTTAGAGATTTATCTTATCTTATCTTACCACTATATAGTGTATGGTTAACTTTCAACATTAACCATTGTATCAAGACTAGCAAATTCTAACATTGCTAACCCTCTAATCTTCTTTTCCATTCTAGCATCTACTCACTCTGTTCCATAATATAAAATGTTTTAACTTGTGCGAAACGAATGTATCTAGACGACTTTTAGTGTGTGGTTCACTCTGAACATACACACTACTTTTAGTGTGTAGTAAAAGATGTCTAGATACATTTTTTCACAAAAACTAAACCATCTTATATTTTGAAACGGAGGAAGTAGGAGATTCTATTGATACTGTACTAGACTTTAGCACAATGAACGCTATGCATAAGTACAAGAACCAAATATACACCTGATACTTTATGGAAGCGGCACAAAAATATAATTATTTTCTCAGCTTTACCTATTACTACTTTATGGAGTAGTAAAATTTTATATTGTGATGATATGGCATTCATTCTACTAGGGTGTGTTCGGTTTGAGAATTAGGTGGAATGGAACGGAGCCATTCTGTACCTAGAGGCAATTCTAGTGTTCGGTTCCGGAATAGAACGGAACCAACTAGTTCCACAAAACTGAATATTCCTTGAAGATGCGGAACCAACTGATGCGATCGAATCGGTGGAATCGTGAGGAACGAGGCACTAACCATCACCCAAACCGCTCTGGAAAAAGATAGGCCTATTCTCACCCGTCGGGCGACCACCCACCCCGCAACCCTATCCACGCCTCCCTCCTCTCTCTCACTACTGGCGGCGGTGCCCTGCTCCCACTCCCTCCCTGGTGGCCCTCCCTCGTCTCTCCCATGCCTCTCCCTCTCTCCGAGGCAAGCAGCAGCGGTGGCGGGGCAAGCGGCGACGGCGGGGCAAGCAAACAATAATGAGATTTCCTCATCTATGTGCCCTGTCCACTTTAATTTGGACCAAATATTGCAAGTTTTGTTGATTGCTTGATCAAATCTATGATATATGCTTGATCAAATATATTTGTTCTTCTTACTGCTTAAAATACAAACAATATGCTGCTGAATTTTTCTTAGTTTGTGTTACATTTAGGAGGTATCCTCACCATAGGTACGAATGAGGTGGGCTGAACCCAATCCTAGACATTCCATTCCATCCAACCGAACAAAATATAACCATTCCGTTCCTCACTTCTGGTTGAACCGAACACTGGGATGGAACCGTTCCGTGCCTCAAGAATGGAACCATTCCATTCCATGCTACTACTACATTCCAGAGCCGAACACACCCCTAGACAGTGTTGGCGTGCTAGACTAGCTAGCTAATTACTAGTAAAGTTTCGTTGATGCTAGTACTACTGCTACAGTAGTACTACTAGACATCGTTGGCATGCTACACTAGCTAGATAATAATTAAAGTCTCCTTGATGCAGTTGCGCCCTGCAGCGGAAGACCGACGAAGGAACATGCAAAAAATCCTCATTCAAAGAGCCATACCATCTTCCCCATCTCCGGCAGTATTTGGTATCGTATCCAACGCGTGCATCATTCATTTTCCTCGCCATCTCGCCCACAGCATCGGTCCTTTCAGGCCACCACCCCTCTCCTCCAAAACAGCTCAACAGTCATAGATTGATCCGCCTTGCCCCCAAACCATTGGGACACGATGGCAGATTTGGGGCCCAACCAGTGGTACAACGGATGGAGCAACGTCGGTGTCGATGTGTTCGACGAGATCGCTATGCGGATAGACACTACTAGCGCCGTCCGGCTGGCCGCATGCTCCAAGGACTTGAACCTCCGAGTCGCCAGCGGAAAAGGTAGCAGATGCCCCAACGACGGTTGCGGGATATTGGTCGCGTACCGTCAGGTCCACAACCACAAGATTGCGTGCACGCATGGCCCTTGCAACTGCATGGAGGATGGATGCATTTTCACCGCCTCACCGCCGGCGCTCCTCGCCCACCTCTGTGAAGCTCACTCGATGAGGGTGCGCAGATTCTGCTACGATAAAACAAGCATGTACTCCTCTAAGCCTCTGCCGGCAACAGGCCTGCGGACAGTAGATATCATCGGATCCGAAGATGATGGTACTGTGTTCGCGATGCGATTTGACACACGCCAAACGCTACACGTCGTATCCGTCGTATGCGTCAGGTCGGCGGCGTGCTTGTCGCCACGGTACATGGTGAAGTTTTGGTCGTCGACTGTGATTGAGAGGAGAAGGATAAAAAAATCCGGGCTATGCGTGCCGGAGAGCACCGCGTCGCCTGATTACATCCCGTTTGAAGAGCTGCAGTGGCTCCTGCCGGTGCCGATGTCGCACCTGGTCGCTCGTCAACCGTCGGTGTTCACCCTGGAATACTGTCGTCGGATTAACATGATTCATGAGTGAGATAAACACATCTTAATGTTTGTTGGAGTATTTGAACTGCTAGAAAGACTTACTGCCTGTTCTTAGTAGTTGTTCTTAGGAGTATTTTTATGGAGTTCAACTACTGCTAATGTATTTTGTAGTAATACCTATTGTATGTACTGGTACTTATCATTTTGGGAGACGTGGTTCCTAGCTTAAGGTAGTTCTGAGTATTTTATATGGAGTTCTTCCTCTGCTAATCTATTTTGCAATAATAACTATGTACCGGTGCTTGTTCAGATCGATCGATGAAGTGCAAAGTATGGTTTCGCTTTACTTTTGAATTAGGCCTAGCTACATTTAGTGAATTTCAATATGTGCATTGTTGAATCTGTCAATTATTGTTTGTGTACTACTAATTCGCTCAGTTTGAAATGCTGCTGAATCTATCAAGTGCTGCTGAATATGAACTGGAAATCTGTCAAGTGCTGCTGAATATGAGCTGGGAATTTGTCGATATTTTTCGGTCATATTTTGTACTGCTGAATCTTTTAAATGCTACTGAATTTATCAAATGTTTCTGTTGTTACTATTAGTACGTACAATACAATATTTTGTAGAGCTAACTGTGATGTACGTGTACTTGTTGAGATCAAGTGCAGCAGATTGTCTTGCTTTTCTTTTGGAACTTGGCATTTTATAGAACTAATATTTATGTATTGCTACTTGTTTAGATCAAGTGCAGTACATGGTCTTGCTTTTTTTTGGAACCTGGCATTTTATAAAACTAATATCGATGTACTGCTACTTGTTTAGATCAAGTGCAGTAGATGGTCTTACTTTTCTTTTGTAACTTGGCCTTGTCATAAACTCATGATCTTGACCAGGCTTTGCATTGATGTGAGAAGGAGGCATGCACAGAAAAGCAGACTTGATCGTCAGTTTTGCTTGCTCTAATGATTATGTGTATTAGGAGAACATGCCAAACTGATCGTGGGCCAATTTTTTTAGCTCGAACAAGAACTGATTCTCTCTGTACTGCTATTGAATTTCAAGCAGGAAAGCTACTGAATCTCTCAAATGTTCCGTCGTTGCTATTACTAAAGCATTTGTGCAACTAATACTGATGTACTGGTATTGTATTTCATTATTTGTATTGCTGCATTGGTCACTTTTGAAACGCTGCTAAATTGGTCAAGTGCTCCCGAATATTAACTTCGGATTTATTGATAATTTTTCTACCTTATTCTGTACTGCTAAATTTTGACATAAATATCTGCCAAAAAGAATTATCGCTTTTCCCCCGCCCTCGCTGAGGTATTTGTTTCAAATCCGGCAGAGCACATCACAATGCAATTTTTATTAACCAGGAGAAGAAATCTAGTACTCCCTTCGATCCAAATTAATGTTCTTACATTTGTCTAGATTCTAACATATCTAGTCATGTTTTAGTGCTAGATACGTCCAAATCTAGCCAAATCCGAGAACATTAATTTGGACACCAAAAACGGGGAGACCGAAAGAACATTTCATGATCTCTAGTGTTTTGTGTGTTAGATAACAATACTAAGGAATATTTAACGTGTGTTGAGTGCTGCAGACAATTGTCCATATAAAAAGCAGCCAAAACAGAGTTTTGGGGGGCGGATTATCCGCCCCTGCCAAGGGCCAGATTATCCGCCCTAGCTCGATCGACAAAGTGGACAAGGCGCGCCATGCGGTATGGGGGGGGGGGGGGGACTTTCCCTCGGATTGTTCGGCCAGGGCTGGAGTTTTTGCCCGGGCCGAATAATCCGCCCATGAATTTTTTACAAAGGGATCCAAGGCGCGTCATGTAGTTAGGGGCAGATTTTCCTCGGAAAATCTGATTCCAGGGCGGAGGTTTTGCCTCGGCTGGATAATCCGGCCCCCATTTGGGCCGGATAATCCGACCCCAAATTCTGCAACGGATGTGTTTTGGCAGGGGGTATAAATACCCTAATTGCTCATCCTGTTAGAACTCTCGATTCATTTGAAAAAGTGCAGTACTGTTCTTCATTTCCAAAACCGAGATCTCCATCTTCATCCACCTGAAGGTTCTGATCTTTGGAGAATCTAAGGAGGAGGCTTTGATCTGCATCAACACTAATTAAGCGCATCACTTCCCTTCCATTCACTTGGAGGATTCTTGATCTAGTATTTTTTGCAAATATCTAGATCTCGTTTTTGGTTATTGATAATACTTGTTCTTGTGGCAGCTTGTTGTCATCACGGGAGCCTACAATTCAGTTGTGGATGTGTGTCCCGCTAGTATTGTAAAGGCACCGGTTCCCGCCTCGAAGGGTACTAATAGTGGAAATGTGGATTAGGCCTTTGATGGCGAGATCCATCGGAGAACAGGGTGGGGCCTATTCTGGCGTGGTGGTCTTAGTACCGGCCATCCCTCTAACGCAGACGTACTTCCCTTAACAAGAAAGAAACTGTGGTCAAACAAATCCCGTGTCTCCGTGTGCTCCACTACGGCTAACTCGTTTCTCTCTTTTACTCGCTTAGTAGTTAGGTTTGCCTATAGGGAAATTTTTCTTTGTTGCATATATGGAGAATTTATCTTTCTGTCAAGCCTAAAATTGAAAAAGAATTAAAATTTGGAGTAGGACCTATTCACCCCTAGGTGCTCTGACGATCCATTTCACTATCGACCTAATAAGGCGGATCTACGACGAGTTCTTTCTAAATCGGTTCTTCAGCCCTAATCGAAATAGTAGGGGAGAGGGATTTATGGTGGTTACCTCACCCATGGTGATGCGCAACCGGGAAGAAGGAGGCAGATGCACCGTGATGCCCCTGACCATCAGTCACCTGCCGAAGTAGGAGGAACCGCGGCCCAAAGTAACCGCTTGCTGACCCAAACTGATAGAAACGAACTAATTCGATCACACGGCCCGGTGGAGATGCCTTATCCCGATGCACTCAGAAAAAAACAAATGACGGACAACCAGTCAGAACTATTTTATCGCCCACGGTCCTGGCCCGAGAAAGTGCAGCCTACCAAACCTGTGCTTGACTCGATCAGGCTACGGGCATCGATGAGACCATCCAAAAATTGGCGACCACAAACACCGCGCGCAATTCCAGCCGTATAAAACAATGGAGGCCCACATGTCATCTGCCCAACCCGAGGCCACGACCACGCCTGATTCCCTTGTCCCGCCACTTCCTCACACGAAAAGCACACCTCCCGCTCCCCGCTCCGCCAGGTCACCGATCCGTGCAACCCCGCGCCCCCGATTCCCAGCCATTGATCCGCATCCAACGGCTGCAAGCCGGCATCACGCGGATCGCGCCTGCAGGTGCAGGCTCGCCCACAGTCCACGCTTCTATAAAAGCCCACCCACCCCCACACGGCATACACATCGCATCTCATCGCACCGCAGCGACAGCCATAAAAACAATCCATCGAAGAAAAGCAGCAGAGAGCGGCGGCGATGTCTGGAAGAGGCAAGGGCGGCAAGGGGCTCGGCAAGGGCGGCGCGAAGAGGCACAGGAAGGTGCTGCGCGACAACATCCAGGGCATCACCAAGCCGGCGATCCGGAGGCTGGCCCGGAGGGGCGGCGTGAAGCGCATCTCGGGGCTCATCTACGAGGAGACCCGCGGCGTGCTCAAGATTTTCCTCGAGAACGTCATCCGCGACGCCGTCACCTACACCGAGCACGCCCGCCGCAAGACCGTCACCGCCATGGACGTCGTCTACGCGCTCAAGCGCCAGGGCCGCACCCTCTACGGCTTCGGCGGCTAGGTGGAATCAAGGCATCGGGATTAGTTAGGTCTTTTCAAGGGATTGGTCGTCGGGTCCAGTTGCTGTAATCTCTATCTGCTTGTTGTTGTTGAATCATGTTGGTTTCCAAGAATTTAATCACTGCAAATCTCTTGCAGGGATAATGTTGTTCTGTTCACATGTCCTTTCCCCAAACAATTTTCTTCCGATTCAGCCGCGTCAGTTCTTTTGTTTTGATGCATATGTTCAGTTCTGACGGCATAGTTCCACTAAAAAAGGTCATTCTGTTTGCATTTGAGCTTTGGGGTCGGTTCTTCCGTAAGAATGAAAGGTGGAAAACTGTAACCTGCGATTCACATCAGCATATGCGAGACCGCCCAAAACTCTTCCTGTTCTGCAATTTCATCTATCACTCTGCAGCTGTCGAGACGAGCGCACTCTCTATGGCGCAACCAAGCCGTCAAGATTAGTAGGTTGAGGGATTGGTCGTTGTTGCGTGACGTAGGGATGTATCAAGGAACTACTGTCATGTTGGATATTTAAATATCGCTAGTGTACCCTGTCCTATCACTGGTCTAATTTCTTTTGATGCATGTACTGTTCTGACGCCATGGTTCCACTCAAAATACCTCTCTGCATTTTCTTGTGGACATTGGCGACAATTCTGCCGGAAAAATCCAAGATGCAAAACTGAATTCGAATTCGGCTTCTCAGTTGCCACGAGTACAGCTGGTTGAAATCAAGATGCGGCATTATCACGTTCTACCTCCCCTAACTAATCTTGGATGTAAATGATCATAGTCATTCGGTCAGATAGGGGAGCTATACCAACGAATTGTTCAACAGCTATGGAACACTCGGGACTTCTTGTTTTTTTGGTAACACTCAGAATTGCTTCGAATGGTGTGGGCGCGCGCGCGTAAAGCAGCTTCACTGACCGCCGGTTAAGATCAAGTGTATTTCTGTTTTCTATTTTGTCCAGTGAGAAATGCGATCAAGTGTATTTCTGTTGCTGTAATATCTATCTGCTGGTTGTTGTGTGACGTGGTGATGTAGGAATGGGAACTACTGTCACGTTGGATTGCATGTGTTTGAATACGGTAAATCTCTTCTGAGCCAATGTTATCTCGTGTTCCATGTCCTACCCCTAATCTAATATCTTTTGATGCGCGTTCTTTTCTGACGGCATGGTTCCACTCAAAATTACCATATCTGTGCACTTCCTTGTGGTCTTCTGGACTGTAGGAACTGTTCTTCCGTATGCGTTTTTTTTGGTAAATACGAGCAAACTTTGCAAGACCGAGGTTTCAGAAGTGTACAACGTGGTGGAATATGTTGGATGTATTATTGAGCCTCATGAGCGAATATATATAGTCGTACATGGGATCATTTTGGAGTACAAGACAAGTTATGCTAGAATCTTAACTATTCTAAACTATCATAACAACCGTGTGCGGACAATACACTAACATCCCCTGCAGTCGTAGTGGTAGCGTCGTGAACAACTGAAACACCACGGACGGTCAGACTGGAGATAAACCGAAATAGTATCCAGTAGG
This sequence comes from Avena eriantha, assembly GCA_910589775.1. Taxonomy (NCBI): domain Eukaryota; kingdom Viridiplantae; phylum Streptophyta; class Magnoliopsida; order Poales; family Poaceae; genus Avena; species Avena eriantha. The sequence continues at coordinate 558,616,391 of OU342743.1, forward strand.
CTGACATCCCTGCAGTCGTAGCAGGAACGTCATGGACGGTGTCGCGTCACAGTAGCTTGGATTGTAGAGGAAGCTTATGATGCTCAAGCGAGGTGGTAGCCCTTGTGCCGATGTCGCAGGAGCCGAGAGCATGAGGTGTTGCCGAGGTCGAGGTAGCCATGCGAGGGGTCGCCGTGGTCGATGTCATGGTCGGGGATGCCGATGTCGAGGTAGCCGCATGTGAAGCCGCAAGCGCGAAGAGGGCGCCGTGGTGATGATGACGGAGACGTGTCGAGGGTCCGCAGAGGCTTGCCGAGGGTCGATGCAGTCCGAGCCATCGAGGACGAGGTGCAACCATAGTTTTGCCAGAACTAGGTGCACGTCAGAGACAAACGCACACTCCAATTTTGCTAGAATCGAGTATGCAAAGAAGAACTCATCGGTGACGCGATCGAGGCAGACGTAGAGGGGTCGATGCCGAAGAAGACGTTGTCGAAGCCGATGAAGACGAGGCGTCGATCCGTGCTTTCCAGACTCGGGAACACGTTGAGGACAAAGGCACTCCCAGTGTTGCCAGTACCACGCGTGCGGAGGGAAGGGACCATCATGAATTTTTCGCCATGTCAGAAAGACTAGCAGAGGGGGCCTCTAGAACGGTTGTGAGGCGCATAGCGGCGAAAGAAGGGATGCCGATGTTATCCACGGTTGTCGGAGTAGAGGATCAAGTGGTGTAGTCGGGGATGAGGCGATGACGCTGGCGATGAAGTTGTAGTGGACGAAGACGTAGAGGGCGGAAAAAACAGCGGCGACCTGGGGTGGTCATCCTGGATGCCTAGAGTGGCGATGGGGTAGTCGGTGGGACCTGTGACAACGAGAGGTCGCCCTGCAGGTTACCTTGTAAAGTGTGGCGGCGGTGCTCAAAGTAGGCGAGGAAGAAACCCGGCGACATGGTGAAGACCATGCGCAGACGGCGGCGATCCGCGTCGTGGGAGATGGCGCGATGGAAGCCGAGGACGTCGGTGCGCGTGGATGACATAGCTGCAGGGCGCGAGTCGGTGCAGCGGCTGGGAGACCACTAGCGACGTACATGCCAAGGAAGGCGCGTTGGAAGCCGGTAGCATGGACCAAAGGTGGCGGCGCTATATCCAGAAGGGCGACGCACCGATAGCCCGTAGCTCGATCAGTGGTAGGCGCGTGCTCGGGGACGTGCTTGGCGTAGACAGGCGCGGGATCGGTTGATCAGACCGACGGTGCATCGTATGCGCTATGGCATGGACGCCGCGTATATCGGAGTCGATGGCGGTATTGTCGGTGAAGTCCTAGATGATGGCGACGAAAACGATCTAAGGGGGGCAACCGTAGTAGCCTTTTGAGGAAGACGTATCAGCCGTCCGTGGTGGGCGGCGGCCTACCGTGAAGCCGCAACAACTTGCCGAGGCAGGCACGACAGCGGTTAGGGCAGGCGCAGGGGCGCGGTGTAGATCATTGATGCCGATAGTCGGAGTAGAGGCGCGACGATGATGACAGCGGTGGGCGACTCAATCCGATGTAAGATCGCTAAACCAAAAAATAAAACCGATGAAGAGATCTGAACAAAAGACTTACAGGGCAGCTGATCACGGATCGGCAGGCGAACCCTGCGTACGGGTTGCGCAGCCCCCAGCGGAGATCATGGAGACCGACCTTCCCGGGGGCGACGCGGTGCGGAAGCGTGTGCGGCGGCTAGGTCAAGGATCTTTCCGCTCTGATACCATGTAGAACGATAGACAGGGGTTGACGGAATATGTTGGATGGGATCATCTTGAAGTATAATATAAGTTACGCTAGAATCCTAACTATCCTAAACTACTATAATAACCGTGTGCGTACTGACAAAAAGGAATAGAGTGGTAGAACCGCTGAGCCTAGTATAGGATCAGACCACACGCTCTTGAGTCTTTATTTTGGATACGGAGGAACTCGAGATGCGTAAACCCAGTCATTTCTTCTTTGAGAATGGCTAGCTTCATTCCCCCAACTTCTATAATTTAGTGGTTACTAAATGGACACTATCCCTCAATACACCTGCATGTAGACGTGATGCCATAGACGTGTGGCACTCTCAGTCAGATAGTTTGCGTAGATTCCTGAAAGGATGGATGGCTAATATTAGCAAGACAACCAAAGTCAAAAAGAATGCTATTCTCCAACAAATCCAAGAGCTGGATCTATTGGCAGATGGTAATGTTCTTGATGAGGATGAGTTGGCTTATAGGTACCACCTAGAAGATCGCCTAGTCTGTATCTACCAGAAAGAGGAAGAATACTAGTGCCAGCGCGACCACGTAAATCGAACCCTTCAGGGTGACCCTAACACCAAGTTTTTCCATACGATAACCAATGGTAGGAGGAGGAAATGCATCATCAAATGTTTGAATTCACCTAAGGGGGTGATCTAAAAATTCCTGGATATTCAAAACCACATGTACTCCTTATACCGAGACCCGATGGGATCTGAAGATGTCACGTCCTAAAATTCTTCTAATTTTGGAATGTGAAATAAATAAAATAAGTTGGTTGAATTGTTTGACTTTGTTGAAATTTATGAGTGAAAAGAAACTTTTAAGAGTTGAATTTATCTCAACCATGGTTTAAAAACATTTAAGAGTTGAATTTGTTTTCAACCATTGAACTCTACCATGCTTAAATGATTAAAGAGAGGGAATAAAATGACTTTCCCAAATTATGGTGGAGTGATATTCTAACTTTCCCTATTTAACTTCGTAAGTCTCTACTTTAATTTGTGAAACCATTTCAGATGCTTTTCATCATTTGCTTGAAAAGAGAGAAGATAACATGTCATCTTTATTTTCACTGGATGTTAAGTCTTTGTTCCTTTATGTTATATGACTGAACTTGTTGTTTTGGGCATTGTGACATTGTGTGTCTTGATTGAGTGGTTAAAATTAACTATAAGAAACTGTTTAGACATATTGCATAGTACCTATATAAGGCCAATTGCATAAAACAATATATCCTTTTGATAATGCCTAAGTATACCTATTTAGCAAAAAGGCATAAAATTATTTGTGTTTCGGTGATTGACATATGGCATGCATCTATGCATTGCATAAAGCATCACGTAAAATTCTCCTTTTTAAACTTTTTTATCAAAACCCTAATTGAAAATCCTCTACACATCTATTAGGGTTCATTTGAAATATATATATGTTTGTATTTTGAATGGAAAAGAATATACTCCCTAGTAGTCCTAAAAAGTTATTTTGAATTTTATAAAATTTCAAAACCGTTTTGAGCTCGTTTGGAATTCTAAATCAAAATATTTAAAAAAAAAGAAAAGGAATAGTAATAAAAAACAAAAACTAACCTAGCTGACTGAGCTAGCTGAAACTGCCCGGCCCAACCAGACCGCCGCTACCTACCTCCCTGCGCGCGAGCAGCCAGTGGACGCAGCGTCGCAGCGGCCTAAGTCCGGCCCACCCGGACCTAGCAGTAGTAGCAACAACCCACCAGGACAACCCCCTCTCCCATGCTTTTTTTCTTTTCCTACCTCCTCTGTAGATGACATGCGGGACCCACCCTCGTCTCCTTCCTCTCTCTTGAACTGGAGACCGAGACAAGCTTGTCTTGTCCCGAACGAAATCCCGGTGATTTCGGACGAATTCGGTTGCTTCTCGCCACCACCCTGCATGCAAACCTCCTTTATAAACCCCCCTCTTATTCGCCCATTTTCTTTTCTGCCGCCATCTGAGCTTGGTAAGAGCACGAACACGTCGTCGTCCGACCACCCCCGCCCTTTTTTCCCCCTAAGACACGAGCCTCGTCGTGTCGCTTCTCTCTAACCGTCCCATCTCTCCCGCAACACACTGAGGAGAGCAGGAGGACCCGCTAGAGTTCTTTGTCGTCCTCAACCTCCGTTCGCCTTTCACCGTCGCCCAAGGAAGAAGAAGTGCACGCCAATACCACCTCTATAACCGTCGTTGTCCCCCTCATGCTGTCGACCCCAACTCCATCGACATGGATCACTGGAGCTTCGACCACCGTTGTCTACCGAGCCACCCGTCACCGTCACTGTTCCTTCATTGGCGAGGACTGCACGTTCGAGTCGTCGACCGTAGGATATGCAGCTAACGTCCAAGATCTCTTCAAGCCGAGCCACGGCTCGAGCTGAGCCAAGCCGCATCTGAAGCCCAGCCGCAGCTAGAGCCATTGCATCATGGCCGTTTGATCATGATCTGGTGGTTGTGAATCAATCGCTTAAACGAAGAGGTATCAACCAGTCAGCAGGCCATCTCGCACCCCTTTATCTATTAATTCCTAAAATTGAGAAAATCGATAGAAAAATATATAATATTTTAAAATTCATAGATAAGTATATACGGATCAAAAAATGCGAATAATATACCTATGGATTCATAAAACTAAGGCAAACATTATTATGCATTAAAATATACACTTTTCACAATGAATATTTTCTAGATAATTTATATCTATTTAATGGTATTTAATTCATAGAAAAATATCTACAACTCCAAATTTGGCAAATTTGATGTCTATGGATTCACAAAATTGTAATCTACATCACTCTATAATTAGTTGACTTTGTCACATTACAAAATAATTATCTATGATTAAATCTCTTAATGCAGTATTTGGCTATAACTTTTATTCTATAAATCATTTTAAGGTAAAACCAGTGGCAAATGGAAGCTATGAACATTTTCTACCCAGTAGCATGGTTTAAAAAAAATTCTAAAACTATTTTGTACCAAAAGTAATCAGATTTCAATAATGCCTATTAAAAGCCTATTTGTTTAATAGAAAATGTTTATTAAAAGATTTTGAACTTGTTTCTATTTTCTAGCATGCATGCATATTGTTATGTTGTGTTTGTGTTGCTGTATGTTGATTGTCTTTATTTTGTTCCCACGATAGATTGCTCGGAGTGCAATTATTGTGATTGTGACGACTATGTGAACGAGAACTACAATTAAGGCAAGTGTCACTATCGTAAATCCGCTATTGTTTTATTATGCATTTAGATGTCAGTAACTTTGCATGTATAGGAAATGTTTTACCTTATATGCTATGCTATGGTGTGAGTACCGAATAGAATTGTTGATTCCTTGATAGCCATTGTATTTTAGATGCTTAGCCATGCTATTAGTTGCGTGAGTGGTTTTCATGATACATATGTGTACGAGAAGATTATGTTTTTGCTGAAATGAAAACCACCTATCAATGAATCACCTGGGTGGAATGGCATTGATTGGGTCATGGAGTGTGGTTTATGGTGGGGATTTCCACACAGGCTTCAAAGAGATAATAGATGGTCATGATTAGTAACTTCCATGTATAGCCACATGTTATATGGGCTCTGACTTGACTGAGTAAGTTACATGATCATGTCTTACCGTGACTAGCAGATCTAGGTGTGTATAGGATGGTACGGTCCGGGGCTAGGCTCATGATTCTGTTCCCAAAGGTCTCGTCCTGGTATTCTCTCAAAAGGGGTTGATTGGGTCTTGTAGGTAAAGTGTACTAGCCTCTACAGATGGTTTGCAAACTAAATACTTAGCGGTGTCCCTGGTAATGGACAATTATGAGTAACTTCTCTTGAGGCAGTTGAAAAGTCTCATTCATTCCAATTTCTCTAATAAAACTTGATAGGTGAACTTAATGGGTTATATGAGCACTTGAGTGACTCAATGTGTCCATACTTTATATTAGGAGCTCTCGAGTGACTCGAGGTGTTCTTATTTATTTTGAAGAACTGAAGCTCTATTTAAAAAGGTAGGAGAAAATGTTGTTTTCTGCAAATAGCCTTAACTCCACTAGCCAAAGTGTGCATGTATATGATAGGTTGCTAATTGTGTCCACGTAATAGTGACATCTTGCAAATACAATTCATATGTATTGACTATTCGTGGCTGCAACTTTTCATGTTGCAGGATATTTTAAGGACGAGTAAGGTTATCGTTTTGGTTGCGAATCTCCACTTAGCGTGTTGCCTATGGTGTGGTGGAGCTTTTATCTATTGTTTACTTGTTGAACTATATTATTTGATCCTGCTGTGAGCTATGCAACTTTGTAATAATTTTTTGGATCAAAATCGTTGTAATAATGTGACGCATTGATATTCTTTTATTCATCGAAACCGTGTGTGCTAGCTAATCGATCCAAGGGACTAGCACGGTAAATACAAGATCCGGTCTTTAATGGGTTGGATCGCTTCAGATGGTATCAAAGCTTTGCGTTGACTATAGGTTCATGACCTTAGAAATTGATTAGATATAGGAGACCTTTATTAGGAGTAAACTTATATTTTACACTTAATAGAATTCTTGTAATCCTTGTCCATCTTTTCCAGAATCTCTTCTTGTTTAAAACTTATAGATGTCTAGTCATATGACTAGTAGAAGAGATGACCTACCATGAAGACTATAAGAATTGGAATATATTATTAGAATGTTTCTATAAAGAAAATACATTTATGAGAGTTGGACTATAAGTAAAAGAACAAATAAGATAACACAAATGAATATCTCACCAAGTTTGAGTAGATAGAGACCACCATGTTTATCTCTTTAGGAGATTATCGCTATCGTGTTAGCATATTGATCTTACCAACTTATGTGGTATGACAATATTAGTTGCTTGTTTGTTTGTATTGAAACATATTGTGTGATGCTTTGTTTTGAAACTTGTTGTTGTGAAACTCTAAATGTTTCAGAATTTTCGTTGGTATTTTATAAGGTTTTAATAAATGTTTTTGGTTAAAAGTTATGTGTGTGGAGGTGCAGTTTTCTACACATCGCTCTTTTCTGTGCAATTTTACATAATTTACTGGTAACTCGGAAAAATATGAAAAATAGGACCTGGAGTGCAATTACCTGTACTACCTTCAAAAAAATTGGCTAAAATTCTTGACGAGTTTAAACCCGTCAAAACAATTTGTGAAGCCTGCTGTACTGTTTTGACAATTTTTGTTTATTGCTTATATGTTGCTCTATTTTATCTTAGTATTGTTTCCAATGTTTTTTAAACTATTTTATGTTTATATACTGCTAGGTTTAAACCCCTGGAACAATGTTATGCAAGTGTTTGCTTGTGAGTTGGTCGCTTGTGGTTGAATGTTTGTATGATTGTTGTTGCATGAGCTTGTTTGCATGGGTAGGATTATTTTCTTAGTTTCTTTTATCAAGAATCTATTCTTTTCTATCTTAAAACCTTGGAAATAAAACGATGTGTTGAATATATGGAGAATGAGTTAGTGGAAATATTTGGAAGATCACACCCTAATGAATGTGAATAGTTCTTCTAATGCAACAAAAGGATATGGAATATGAAGTGTTACAAGTGATGCTATGTAGTATATTACACAACCTGAAGGTGTTGATGTATCGATAATTTACCTTCTATAATAGACTTGTTGATTGAATACATGGGAGTCTACACTGCCTTGGTTTGTGCCCATGGAAACTATCTACAAGGAAAGTGAGAATGCCCGAGGGATAGAAAAACGTGATTCATCTATCATCATGCAAAGTAATAGTTTGAGTGCGGGATGGATTGGCCCCCATACCGAATACTCTTATTATTCGCTCTTGTATTGTTGGCTTTGTGAATCTTGAGCGTCCTTTCAATCTTAGCAGAGAGTTGGCATTGAGCCTATACCTTTGTTGCTAACCGTAGGAATGTATGGTAAGGATGAACCCCTAAGCTCGTTGAATGGGTATTGTGAAGCAAACATTCCCTAGTTGACTACCATTAGTGTTTCACTAGTTCAAGTAGTGTTTACCTAGAATCTACAAATCATGGAGTTCATAAAGTGTAGGGACATTGTACCAATAAATGTCCAAAGGAGAATCAATATGAGCCAAGTAACCCTCCAGAAGAAATCTAGTCAATTCTTTTTAAGGGTGGTAGTGCCCTAGTGAATCGTTATCCCATCTTTATTTCTATCCTCCCCGAATCTCAGGACGAGATTTCGTTTAAGGGTGGTAGTCTATCACATTCCAGAATTCTCTTAATTTTGGAGTGTGAAATAAAAAAAATAAGTTGGTTGAATTGTTTGACTTTGTTGAAATTTATGAGTGAAAAGAAACTTTTGAGAACTTGTTGAATTTCTCTCAACCATGGTTTAAAAACATTTTTGTATAAGAGGATTAACATGACTATCCAACTTGAATGCATTTCTTTTCAACCATTGGATTCTTTAAATATCCAACCATGCTTAAATGATTAAAGAGAGGGAATAATATGACTTTCCCAAATTATGGTGGAGTGATATTCTAATTTTCCCTATTTGACTCTTTAAGTGTCTACTTCAATTTGTGAAACCATTCCAGATGCTTTTCAACACTTGCTTGAAAAGAGAGAAGATAACATGACATCTTCATTTTCACTAGATGTTAAGACTATGTTCCTTTATGTTATATACTTGTTGTTTTGGGCATTGTGGCATTGTGTGTCTTGATTGAGTGGTTAAAATAAACCACAAGAAACTATTTAGAAATATTGCATAGTAGCTATATAAGGCCAATTGTATAAAACCTTATATCCTTTTGATAATGCCTAAGTATCCCTATTTGACAAAAAGGCATAAAATGATTTGTGTTTCAGTGATTTACATATGGCTTGAATCTATGCATTGCATAAAGCATCATGCAAAATTCTCCTTTTTAAAACTTTTTTTATCAATACCCTAATTGAAAATCATCTACGCATCTATTAGGGTTTATTTGAAATATATATGTTTGTATTTTGACTAGACAAGAATATTCTCCCTAGGAGTCATAAAATGTTATTTTGAATTTTAGAAAATTTCATAAACTAGTTTGAGTTCATTTGGAGTTCTAAAACAAAATTTATAAAATAAATAAGAAAAAGAATAATAATAAAAAAACTAACCTAGCTGGACTGAGCGAGCCGAAACGGTTTGGCCCACCCGGACCGCCGCTACCTACCACCCTAGCGCGCGAGCAGCCAGCGGCTGTAGCAGCCTAAGTCTGGCCCACCCGGACCTAGCAGTAGCAGCAACATCCCACCAGGACAACCCCCTATCCCTTGCTATTTTTTCTTTTCCTACCTCCTCTGCAGCTGACATGGAGGACCCACTCCGTCTCCTTCCTCTATCTCGAACTGGAGACCGAGATGAGATTCTATGATCCCGAACGAAATCCCCGCGATTCCGGACGAATTCGGTTGCTTCTCGCCACCGCACTGCATGCAAACCTCCTTTATAACCCCCTCTTATTCCCTCGTTTTCTTTTCACAAATTACGAACCTTAGTGCCGCCCGAAGCCATCCCGATCCCGCCACCATCTACTGCAATCTGAGTTCGATAAGAGCACGAACAAGTCGTCGTCCGACCGCCCCTGCCCTTCTTTTCTCCCCTAAGACACATGCCTCGTCACACCGCCTCTCTCTGACCCTCCCATCTCTCTTGTAGCACACCGAGGAGAGCAGGAGGACCCACCGGAATTCTTCTTCGCCCTCGACCTCTGTTCGCCTGTTACCATCGGAAGAAGAAGTGCACGCGAATACCACCGCTGTAACCGCGGTTGTCCGTCACACGCTGTCGACCCTACCTCCGTCGCCGGGGATCACCGGAGCTTCCACCACCGTAGTCTACCGTGCCACCCACCTCTCTTCCTTCGCCGTGAGGACTACACGTTTGAGTCGTCGGTCATAGGATATGCAGCTAACTTCCTAGATCTCTTCAAGTCGAGCCGCAGCTGGAGCTGAGCCGAGCCGCATCTGAAGCCCAGCCGCAGCTAAAGCCATTGTGAATCAATCGCTTAAACAGGTATCAGCTAGTCAGAACACGCCACGTCGCACCCCTTTATCTATTAATTCTTGAAAATTGAGAAAATAGACGAAAAAATGTATAATCTTTTAAAATCCATAGATAATTATATACATATTAGAAAAATGTGAATAATATACCTATGGATTCATAAAATTAAGGCCAACATTATTGTGCAATAAAATTTACACGTTTTGCACCGAATATTTTCTGGATAATTTAAATCTATTTAATGGTATTTAATTCATAGAAAATATCTACAACTCCAAATTTGGAAATTTGATGTCTATGGATTCAAAAAATTGTAATCAATGTCACTATACCATTAGTTGACTTTATCACAGTACAAAATAACTATCTATGATTAAATCTCTTAATTCAGTATTTTGGCTATAACTTTTATTCTATAAATCAATTTAAGGTGAAACAAGTGGGAAATGGAAGCTATGAATATTTTCTACCCAGTATTATGGTTTACAAAATTTTCTGAAACTATTTTGTACTAAAAGTAATCAGATTCCAATAATGCCTATTAAAAGCCTATTTGTTTAATAGAAAATGTTTATTAACATATTTTGAACTTGTTTTTATTTTCTAGCATGGATGCATACTATTATGTTGTGTTTGTGCTGTTGTATATAGATTGCCTTTATTCTATTCCCACCATAGATTGCTCAGAGTGCGATTATTGCGATTGTGATGACCGTGCGAACGAGAACTACAATTAAGGCAAGTGTCACTATCATAAATCTCGTATTGTTTTATTATGCATTTAGATTTCAATATGCTATGCTATGGTGTGAGTACCGAATAGAATTATCATAGATCCTAGTTGATTCCTTGATAGCCATTATATTATAGATGCTTAGCCATGCTATTAGTTGCGTGGGTGGTTTTCATGATACATATGTGAATAAGAAAGTTATGTTTTTGCTGTAATGAAAACCCATTAATCAATGAATCACCTAGGTGGAATAACATTGATTGGGTCATCGAGTGTGGTTTATGGTGGGGATTGCCACCCAAGATTCAAAGAGATAATAGACGGTCGTGATTAGTAACTTCCATGTACAGCCACATGTGATATTGGCTCTGGCTTGACTGGGAAAGTTACGAGATCATGTCCTACTATGACTAGCAGATGTAGGTGTGTATATGATGGTACGGTCTGAGGCTAGGCTCATGATTCTGTTTCCCAAAGGTCTCGTCCCGGTCTTCTCTCAAAAGGGGTTGATTGGATCTTGTGGGTAAAGTGTACTGGCCTCTATAGATGGTTTAAGAACTAAGTACTTAGCCGTGTCCCCTCTAATGGATAATTATGAGTAACTTCTCTTGATGCAATTGAAAAGTCTCATTCATTCCAATTTCTCTAATAAAACTTGATGGGTGAACTTAATGAGTTATATGAGCACTTAAGTGACTCGATGTGTCCATAGTTTATATTAGGAGCCCTCGAGTGACTCAAGGTGTTTTTTAGTTATTTTGAAGAAGTGAAACTCTATTTTAAAAGGTAGGAGAAAATGCTGTTTTCCGCAAATAGCCTGAACTCCACTAGCCAAAGTGGTCATGTATATGATAGGTTGACAATTGTGTCCACATAACAATGACATCTTGCCAATACAATTCAAATGTATTGACCATTCATGGCTTCAACTTCTCATGTTGAAGGATATTACGAGGACGAGTAAGGTTATCGTTTAGGTTGCAAATCTCCACTCAGCATGTTGCCTGTGGTGTGATGGAGCTTTTATCTATTGTTTGCTTGTTGAACTATGTTATTTGAGCTAGCTATGAGCTATACAACTTTGTAATAATTATATTCTTGGATCAATCGTTGCAATAATGTGACGCATTGATACTCTTTTATTCATCGAAGCTGTGTGTGCTAGATAATCGATCCAAGAGACTAGCACGGTAAACACATGATCCAATCTATAACGGGTTGGATTGCTTCAGAAGAACCCTACCTTCTCTCAATTAGGAACAATCTCTGGACAGAGGGACAATGAGACTCCCTTGAGGAAAATGAAACATAACGCTCTGTTAGAGGAACTTCACCTAGTACACAAAGTACTAAGACGGATACGGCCCTAGGGCCAGATAGCTTTCCAGTTGCCTTGCTCAAGTTTTTATGGCCGATCTGGAAACCTCTAGTACTTAAGCTTCTCAATGATTTCATGTTGGGAAGAGTGGATATGTTGCACCTTAATTTTGGTATTCTCTCTTTGATACCAAAAGTTCCTAAGGCCGATGACATCAAATTGTTCTACCCTATTGCCCTTATTAATGTTCTGTTCAAGCTAATTTCAAAAGTCATGGCTTCTAGATTGGCCGCGGTAGCACGCCGTACAATCTCGTTGTCGCAAACGGTGTTCATCAAAGGTCGACTAATTCATGATGGGGCCTGCTACATGAAATTATCCATGAACTGGTGGTCAAGAAAGCGAAAGTTGTCATTCTCAAACTTGACTTCGAAAAATCTTACGATCGAGTAAATTGGCCCTTCCTCCGTGAGGTCCTAATTTGAAAGGGTTTCGATTCAGGACTAGTGCATAGATTGATGCAAATAGTTACAGGGGACAAACGGCGATTGTTATCAACAGGGTGGTTCGCCCCAACTTCAGAAATAAGAGGGGAGTGCGTTGCCCTAGATCCCCTTCCCTATTTGACTTCATGGTCGATGCTCTCACAGCTATCCTCAACGAGGCAGCCTCAGCTGGGAATATTCAAGGGGTGGTGCCTCACCTAATTCCAGGAGGGGTTTCCCATCTCCAATATGCAGATGACACGATTCTCCTTCTAGAACTCAACGATAGGAGCCTAGCCAACTTGAAATTCCTACTCATTTTCTTTGAAATTACCTCGGGGCTGAAAATCAATTTTCTCAAGAGTGAGGTTTTCGTTCTTGGTGTGGACCAGAGAGAGCAAGCTAGAGTAGCGAGGCTTTTAAATTGTAAAGAGGGAGCCTTCCGTTTTACATACCTGGGGTTCCCTATGGTAGACATAAACCTAATAATGGCACACTAGGAGAGTCTCATAGCCGTTGTGGGTAGAAGGGTGGAACCGTGGCAAGGTCGCTTCATTTCCTCTGTGGCCAAACAGACCCTCATCAACTCTTCTCTGTATAGCCTCCCTATTTTCTACATGGGCCTATTTTTCTTCCCGATGGCACTCATGCAGGTCTTGCCAAGCACATTGCCAGATTCTTCCGGGAGGGGATGCGTGATAAGATAAAGTTTCATTGGGTGAGCTGGCCTAAAATATGTAGACCAAAAGACCTGGCGGATCTTGGGGTTCTAAACTCTAGGCTCCTAAATGTCTCTTTGATGCTAAAATGGATATGGAGACAGAATAACCCTGAGAAAAGTCAGAACCTGTGGCATAAGCTATTAATGGCTAAGTACCATAATGCTTATAATGTTCTTAACCTACATAGCTAGGGTGGCTCAGAAGTCTGAATAGAATTAAACATATCTTTCATCTGGGGCTGAGGCATACCCTCTAGAATGGTTCCAGGGTTTGCTTCTGGATGGACCGGTGGCTCGGGGAGGCTCCCATTGCTGCTAGATTCCCCAGATTTTTTTTAAAATTTGCTCGGAGCCAAACCTCAAAGTGGTCCAAGCCCTGGACATCAACGGATGAAACCTAGCTTTTAGAAGAACCTTCGGTGAGGAAGAAGTGGCTCTGTGGGAGCAACTTACTCAGGAGCTGGCAGAGGTACAACTCTCTGAGGAAGCATGCACCATTTCCTGGGCCCTAGAACCTTCTATTTCATACTCTGTGACCTCTATGTATCGTAAACTCATAGTGAGGATCTAATTCTCCTAAAGACAAAATCTTTTAGAAGGCGAATCTACCGCTGGAGATATTTTTTCACTTGGAAACTTGCTAGAGGGCGGTTAAATGTAAATGAACAAATTCATGGCACTATAGATGACAAGTGCTGCCTATGTGGGAAGGAGGAAACGGTGACTCACATCTTCTTTCGATGTGTGCTTACATAGTTCTGCTAGAGTGGAGTTAGAGCTATTCTAAATGTTACGTGGAGTCGAACGTCCTTAGATGAATTCCTAATTATTTTGCTCATTTTATCTACGAAAGATAGACGCCTTATTTGGATCTTGTTTGCTGCTTAGTGCTAGGCACTGTGGCATATTCATAATAAATTTACCATTGAACACAAATTCCCTAACCCTAACTGACTGTACGTTTAAATGTTCTATCTTTATGTAGTGTGGAGGCCTTTTTGTAGGACTAAGGACCTTGCTGGTATGGATGTGCTGATGGAGGGAATGTGCAACCTTCATCGTGACATATAATCCCCTCCACGAGCGAGTGGATAATCTTCTGCTATTGTTGCTAGCCCCTCGCTCTGTTTGTTTTTCGTGCTGAACTTTCGAGTGACAAGTGCTGTCTCTACTTATGTGTGTGTGTTGGCCTCGCCAACATAAAACTCTTTAGCTTGTGCCGCTTGGCAGTGTTAACTCGGTGGCCTTGATGCCATGTGTATCGTGCCCGTAAGAGTGGTGGCTTTATTAATTTAAAGTCGGGTAGCCGTTGTTGTGTTTTATCTAAAAAAGAACTGTGGCCCATGAGGCATAGAAGCAGCATGCCAAAAAAATGTTAGGGTTCAGCAACTTCGAGCACTCTGTCTCTACTGTCGAGCCGTGCGTTTGATAAGGCGGTTCAGAAGTAAGATTGTGCTGCGGTGTGGAGCCTTGGAAGACCGGTGTATGCATAGAATGGGACCGAGGTTCGAACAAGGGCGATTTTGTTACCACGCAACACAACAGTCATTGATCAGACCTCTATGATTCATAATCACAATCCATTAAGGCATCCGTGGTAAAAGTACCTGATTGCATCTGACGTGAGGTTGTTCTGGGGCGATTTTATGCTTTGACTGCTGCCCTTGTGGCTTTCTTTCACCAGTAGCACATTTTCATATCAAATCATGACCATGCTTTCCTGGGAAACCCTTCTACTGTCCTGGGAAACCCTTCTACTGTCCCATTCACATCCATGTTCTTTCATTTGCCGAGTTCTAAGTACGAAATATGAGAGATTTAGTTAGTGTTACGAGGTCACATAGGATATTGCCGAGTCGGAAGAAAAAGAAAGAGATTGCTTTCTCTTAGTTAATGGCGACTTTTATTAGTGTAAGTCATTTCTCTTCATTGCAATAGATGTTTTCTCTAAGTCATATTTTCCTAGTCTAATTTTAGTTATCCGATAGTTTGGGAGTACCCAAACAATAATTTATAGAGATACATTAAAAACATTATATTATGTAATACGTTTTATTTGCTTTATCTAGATGATGTGGAACGCGTGAGAGAAGAATGTCTTATTAACTTTTATACATGGCCTAAGGATAACATGTTCCATAGAATGTGGGCACATGGTAAATTTCTAGGATAACTGGATCCCTCGCTGCACCACGTCACTACCATGAGCCAAATACGGGAATTTGTCACTCTATGGTCTATTAAGGTGTACCTCATTCAAGTCACTGACTACACCATCACTTGAAAGTGGCCCACTTCCGGAATATACTCAACATGTTTGTTCTACCTCAACCAGTTCGATGGTGATGGTCCGATGGAGAAAGACGATTCTAGCATCCACGCTACATCTTAGTATGTTTCCTTGGGTATAAATTGGACATAAATTTCTGAAACATGATGACACTTGATAAAACTTGGAAGCACGGATCTTGAAGAAACGAAGTTCATGGTCGATAAAGTTTGACGAATAGATCCAAACATTTGTGGGCAGCTCGTTCTTCATTAGCAGATATTAACTGCTGATTATCTCCTAGTCTGTGGATGACCCGTGAATAAGATTCCACCGCTTTACAACATTGGACACGAAACTTACGATCATCTAGCAAGAGGAATAGGGGATGTCTTTTCACTACGGGAGCCCTGTGGATCATCTCACAGTGGAAACACATGGCTCTTCTCTCGAAGCTCGCATCGCATAACCTAGAAGAATGGTGGAATAAAGACACTAGTGGCCTAGTTGCGAAGGAGAAAAGAAATCTGTCGGAGGCTTATTGCTATACATCCTATATAATGTTTGGAAGGAGAGAAACAATCTTATACATAGACAAGTATCTGAAATTCATACTAATTCCAGTCCAAAGGAGTCCTAAAGATACATGTAGCTATATGTGTCATCTATCTATATATAGAATTGCAAAATTGTTCCTCCAATATGTAGGTTCTCGAACTAGATTTTTTCATGAAATTTATTTAGTTAATACAGAATATTTATGAAATTAAATACAAATAAACCATGTGAAAACCCACCACTCTTGTGATCTAGCTAGGCTACACCCATGCCACCATTCGTCTCGATAATATTGATGATGACAAAGTCTCGACAAACTATTGAGAACATCCATTCGTAGAAGATGTTCACAATGCAGTAATTATCACACATCACCTCGCATTCACTGACTTAGACTTCACTATAGACAATCACATACACCAATTACTACAACTATCACATCAAGTCCATACAAGCCAAGCCACAACAATCTATAAACATGTCGGTGTCAACGAATGTTCGATTGTACTAGTAAACTAGTGGCAACCTCGAAGAGAAAATTGAGTTACTTGATTTATAGGCATAGTTAACTTAACTGACTTGCCATACACCTGGTGAATCGAGCCATACCGCAACCGACATTGATTTTTGTCACCAACATAAATTCCCCATAAATCACAATACCAAAAGTTTCGAGATAGTCTCCCTACTCCCTAGTGTGCTTTCATGACCATCCTCTAGACCCCAACTCAATCAATTGATATCACCGATTGGCCTCATGCCATCGTGATATTGCTGAGCACGCACAACGGGATCAAGATCGAAAAAGCAATATAATGTATTTAGTGCTTGATCCATTAGTCAGATACGAAGTTTTCACATGGAGAACTTGTTGTGGGGTAAGCTACAAGTTGGCCCGATCTTTCATGGTTCTCGAGAGAAGGCAAGGATTCATGAGGAAAAGAGGAGAGGGAGATGGAATCTAACTCACACAAGGCAAAGAACACAATGAACACTCGCAAAAACACTTTGGTGGCTACCGACCCAATACAATCCCAAGGATCGGTATTGAACAAAGAACTCTCTATCCTAACCAAAGATGAATAATATCTTTGGTGAGGATCTTGACAAATTCACCTAGATCTCACTCAAAGGAAGAACTTGTACAACTTGGATTCCATGGGCAAAGTCCAAAGAGGTGGTGATAATATAGCTTCCTTGGAAGGAAGATGAGACCAAAAGTAGATTGGATCCACTCTTGGGGGTTTCCTAGGTCTATTATCAAGTCTAGGGTTTACAATAGATGGGGTGGACTATATATATGCCAACCACTAAAACATGGATAGTTTAGGCATTAAAACATGTTTGCGGCATTACATGGGCTGAGGTACAACTGGCATTGGTGTGCAATCTTCACTTACACCGGAGACTCCAGTGGTAAGGTTCGGAGACTCTGGGGTGGTCTCCGGGGTGGTTCGAGGAGCTCCTGATGTTGTGGTCGGAGACTGGGGAAGAGTCCTCATGGAAGAGATTCCGTGGTCCCTGACCGAAGACTCCAGGCCTTGATAGCAGCGACTGGCCCGTGGGTTCCCGACTTCTCCCGTGTTGTCGAAGTGACCTTGCGGTTCAAACCTGAGTATGCAAATGTGTTGTTATGAAGTAGCAACCAGTCGAAGGTATTATCAACGTCACATACATATAGAAGCGAATTCACCTTATCATGGAGAAGTTTGGCTCGCACACGAGTCATTGTGCTACTTGGGGAGACTTGGCGCTGTTGATAAAGTATCGTCCATATGACGGGCTGCATCAGAACTAGAATCTAAAAATAGATAGATCATTACATATTAAAAAATATCCGGTTCTGCAACATTTACTAAGCAAAACATGAGGTTTTTTATGGTCTGTATATGTTTACGTTATACTACATCCATTTCAAAATATAAGCATTTTTAATAGTTCAAATTCGAACCGTAAGCTTATATTTTGAAACGGAGGCAATAACAATTTAGTTATCAAATATAGGTAATAACATACAGTATATATTTACTTTATAACATAATACGTACTTATTCCTTATATAACACCAAATGGATGATTATTAAGAAAATATCACCAACCTTGCCGTTAAGCACCCTACAACCGACCCAAATGCCAACGAACCCCACACCATCTAAAAAAAACTAACCCCACGGCGCCGCAGAACAAGTGAACAACGAACGCTCCTGACCGTCCTGCGCTCATTCACAACACAGCCACCACTAGTTAGTGGCGAGCCTGGTAAAGCTTAGGAGTCGGAAGCCCCTACCCCCTATGGCCAAGCAGAAGGCCTCGCTTCCGGTGATCCGCCGCCGCGTTGGCGGTGTCGGACTGCTGCGGTGGGCGGTGCGAGTCGCCTCCAGCATACTGCTCTGGACGGCGCTCCTCCAGCTCTCCACCTTCTTCGGTCTTCCCCGCTTACCGCTCCGCGCCGTCCGGCCCTCCTGCCTAGGGAACCGCAATGGCTCTGCCACCGCCTCTGCTGTCGTCTCCGACGAGGTCGCGGGTCTTGCGCCCCCAGCTCCGCCCACCAGGAGTGAGTGGTTCTTATCTTCTTGATCTCGCCGTTCGAGGATTCTTGTTTCTTAGGTTCGGTTCTTGGAATCTGGTCCTAGTACTTGCTACAATCTTCGTTCAGAGGGGTTTCTTGCTTGGTAGGGGCAGTCGAAATGTAGTTTCTTATAGCATTCATGAGTTGGATCGAGTCGTTCACTGGGAATTGAACGAGCGAGCCCAGTCAATTTGAGCCATCCGTGGTGCAGATCGTTAATCTGGTGCCATTGGAATTTTCGGAGACTTAGGGTTGCGACCTTGTGAGTTCGTAGTTGCATGATTCCCGTTAAATAATGCCTGTCTTGATGTCTTAGTTCTTGATTTGACCATTTGTTTGCAATGCCGATTTGGTGGATTAGTAAACCAAATAGATTTCGATGGGCTGTCCTGAGTTGTGACGGAGACGGGCTAGAGGATAATTGATGGCTTTGGTGTTGTCTTATGCTATCTTCAGATAGTTGGTTAGTTGGAATTGTTTTGGTTCTGTCTTTATGCCAAATTAAAGGCGTGGTCTTAATTTATGGTTTAGGTTGTTGACAAGGTGCATTTGTGTCGTGTACATAGAAACGCTAGGTCTAATGTCTGTTGCAGACATGGAGATAATTGGTGTTTTGGAAGGTAAACTTTCTGTTTCCGTAATTTGGGAGTTTTTCCCTAAAACAGTAAGGTTCTAATCACCAGGTGATACACCAAGCAGACACACTCTGGAGCTCCGTTTGCTGTATTTTTTTTCCTATCACTCACTCAAATTGTCTGTCCTTTTGTATTAGTAGAAGGCACCAAGATGACGCAGAGTGCAAACAAACTCAAAAGAAACGAAAAAAAACAACATAAAAAAACTGGCCAAGAGCCAAAAACTGAAGAAGAAAACACAGAACTGAAGTAATAAAGAGGTAGTCTGAAGCTAACCTGAAGAATTTGCTCTAAATTTTAGTGCTCAGGAATACAGTTCCTCATCTTTACTTGATCCTACGGTGTAGCTTGTTCTTGACATATATGCAGTATCACGCTGGTAGACTGGTAGTGATGTTGATAATAGTGACAACTGTTTACGCTGGTGGAAATAAATTCAGTCTCAGTAATACATTTCTTCTTTCCTGTAGGACTTTACAGAAGTAACGGCTATCTTCTTATTTCATGCAATGGTGGTCTGAACCAAATGCGAGCTGCGGTTAGTACTGAATGCTTACTCTTTTGGCCTTTTTACTGAAACGGTAGCTTTAAGATTGTGTCCACCTATGGTATGCTAGTGCTTCATGAAAGGTTTTCTTGTGCAGATATGTGACATGGTAACTGTGGCATGCTATTTGAATCTCACCATGGTGGTACCTGAACTCGATAAGCAATCCTTCTGGGCTGATCCTAGGTGTGTGGTTCTCAGACTTCATTCGGTAGTTGAGCATATCATTTGGAACTTGCAATTGCTGACTCAATATAGTTATACCTTTCAGTGATTTCGGAGATATATTTGATGTAAATCATTTCATCTATTCTTTGAGAGATGAGGTGAAGGTTATCAGAGAACTCCCACATAAGTTCAGTGGAAAAGTTCCATTATCAATGCAACCAGTCAGCTGGTCTAGTGAGAAATACTATTTGAGACAGGTAAGAAAGTAATCTTCCTCCAAGAAATAGATTTATACTTCTGTTCTATCCTCTGTTTGATTCTTACTTTCAGAGTTGTCTTGCTTCCAGATCTTGCCTCTTGTACGAAAGCACAAGGTTATACGTTTTAGCAGGACTGATTCTCGCCTTGCGAACAATGGCCTTCCTCTAAGGCTCCAAAAGCTTCGCTGCCGTGTTAACTACAACGCGTTAAGATTTACACCATCCATTGAGGCCCTAGGCAATAAGATGATATCAAGTCTCAGGAAGACTGGATCTTTTGTTGTGCTTCACCTGAGATATGAGATGGATATGCTTGCCTTCTCTGGCTGTACACACGGATGTTCTGATCAAGAAACAGCAGAGCTCACAAGAATGAGGTTCCTTTGGAATTACAGCTTTTCAATTAACTATATTTTCTCCTCCCATCCTTTATCTTGAATCTTCGTTTTTGTCTGTTCTTTGGACTTCAGGTATGCATATCCCTGGTGGAAAGAAAAGGAAATAGACTCTGAGAAGAAAAGGCTAGAGGGATTGTGCCCGCTTACACCTGGAGAAACAACATTAGTGCTCAAAGCTCTTGGTTTTCCCAGGGACACTCGGATATATATTGCCTCAGGTGAAATCTATGGTGGTGAAAAAAGATTAGCTGCATTGAAGACAGAGTTCCCGAACATCGTAAGCAGATCACAATTCAACATCCAAAAATTCCTGCTAACATGGAATGGTGCTTATCTGCTATGTAAACTGCAGGTGCGTAAGGAGATGCTTTTATCTGATGATGAGCTACGCCTCTTCAAAAAACACTCAACTCAAATGGCAGCCCTGGACTATCTTGTTTCTGTCGCAAGTGATGTTTTTATTCCCAGTAATGATGGAAACATGGCTAAAGTTGTAGAAGGACACCGCAGGTATGTCTACCCTGACCTTCATGATATGAATATCTTTTCTTCTTGTCAACATGTGTGTATATTATAATGACATGGTTAGCTGAGTGGGAAGTGAAAACAAAACAAAAAAATTGCATGCACACACAGGTTTGTATAGTGTAGCTCTCATGTGGATGTGGATGCTTGTTTTGAATAATCACGACTACAGTGAGCAAGAATGAATCCAATAAAATAGACACCCATGGTTAACTGAGAAGTGTATATGTTACAAATGCAGGTTTATGGGCTTCCACAGAACTATACAGCTTGATAGGAAGAAGCTTGTTGAGCTTATTGATCTTTTTGAAGACCAGGAACTGTCATGGGATGAATTCTGTACTGCTGTTAAGGAGCTACACGAGGGCCGAATGAGCCAACCCATGAGAAGAAAAGTTATTGCCGGGCAGCCAAAGGAAGAAGACTACTTCTATGCAAATCCTTATGAATGTCTTGGACCTGCTACAAAGAGAAGGGAAAAGCTAAAACATACTGAAACATGAACACCCCACTTTAGTGCCCAGTTTGGCATAGAAGGCCGGTGTGAAAAGTTGTAAAGTGGCCTGACAGTTTCATTTAGACACCATCCCGATAACACAATTAGCTGACTGCAGTTATGGCATAACAAGCTGCAGCCTCTTCATGAACCTAACACGTGCTCATATTTTTGCTGAGCCTCACATGAAGCGCAACCGTGTGAACAAGTTGCAACACTACAATGCCTCACCCTCATGATTCTTCTGGATTGGATGGTCAAGGACTCAAGGTGGAGGACCTTATTGGTTGCTATGCTCAGAGTTTGTTGATTCCATATTCATTTCCCCCTATTATTTGCTGATGGTACAGCCTTAATGAGCTGAAGCGCTACATAGAACTGTACATGTAGACTGACTATTCTTGAGTCAGGTGCCAGTTGCTATGTTGTAATATTAGGTTGTTGTGGTTGCTCCTGTAAAAAGAGGCCGCTGCATTTGGTTTTGATGTACATAAACTTTCTCAAAGTAATGGAAAATGCATTGTATGCAAAGTACGGGAAGGTATACCGGGCTGCTCATGCAACAATTGAGCTGGTCTGACACTAAGGCATACATGCCTCAGTTATCGTACACAGGTGCAACACACCTGTAACTGATACTTCAGAGAGAATTTTGGCATATCTAGCACAAACATTCAAGTTGTGCTATGTAGAACAAGAAAACTAACACCAGTCACAACCATCTAGAGTATTGTAGCTGGAAATATAATTCACCAAATGAACAGGTTAATTGCATTGTACTGCATCCTTTCTAAAATATGAGATGTTCTCTTTCTTTTTCTGAAACACATGTATCTAAACGTTTTTAATTGTCTAGGTTCACTCATTTTGTTTTGAATCTATATACTAAAAGTCGCTAGATACATCTGTTTTGAGAAAAAAGACCAAAACATCTTATAATTTGGAAATGTCATCAGACCTGAATAATGAAAAAAAAGGTCCACTCAAACAATTCTAGCTAATTTGCTAGCACTGCCAGTAAATTGCAAACAAACAACACGGTGATACAGATACATCAAAAAAAGAATTACATTTGCTTTACACCCCAAAATCGTGACACGGCAGAACCGTTAGATTTGCGACAAGCGAATAATAAAGAACGAAAAATAAATCGCAGCAAGGGGACACATATTTAATGTGGAAAAATCTCTCCAACAAAAAGAGGAAAAAACCACGGGCACCAGCCAACAAAACTTCACTATAACGGAAAGCGTTTACACAACGCCGAGATTTTCACAAATACAACTTATCCCAGCCGACGGCTTACAAGAGGTATATATAACGGTGAAAATCTAGGTCATCAACGATCCTCCGGCGACGGGGCTCACTCCGCTTCGTCAGAAGTTTGTCTACTTAATAGAATTTGGATCATAGTTCTTGGACTGGAGCTACTCAGAATATGAACATTTAGCTGAACCCTTCACATGCTAGTACCTAACTGCCACCTTGCTACAGTCATAGCTCCCACAGTATAGCAGGAATTAGCGAGAAAGCTCAGCGGTGAGAGACTGAAACCCATCGACAAGTTTTGTCTTCTTCCCCTACCAACCTAACCTAAAATGCACACTGATTTGCGCGCTTGCAGACTGCCATGAACTCAAGCAGTGCAGCTATGAGCTGCTGCAGCTCTTGAAGATCGGAGTCTGGTTGCAGGCTCGCCAGATAAGAATGCGGTGCACACACTTAATAGACCACTGTTGACCTGCATCGCAGTGTTGTGGGAAAATTAGAAAAACAGAGACAATAGAGAAGTAAGCAGTAGTAGACTGATTCGTATTGCCCTGAGTGACAGGCTTTTACGTGAACATCCACACTTCCTTGGAGTATCCTCTGCAAACTTTTTTTTAAGGAAGGCAAAAGGCTTGCCCATTAATAGAGGGGAAAAAGATTCTTAGTTTCATTACAACACACCGCACATAAAATCACTCTCCCAGCATCAACTTACCCAAATGTTTCGTACCCGCAAGGACCCAAGCTCTAGCCTCTAACTTAATCTTATCAAAGCGGAAGAAAGGCATTGATGATTTGTAATTGAAAACTCTCGCATTTTGTCCTTTCTAAATATCCCACGCGATGAGCATGACGAGAGACGCCGTGCCATTCCTTCTTGAGCCATTGTTTAACACCAACTTGCTCCAGTAATCTATGACATCATCATATAGCCCCAAAGCCGATGGGTCAAGGTGTGGCAGCCCCGTCCAGTCTCTTGCCATTTGCCAAATTCTCATGGAGTAGCGACATTTGAAGAGAAGGTGGCATGCCGTTTTCATCCGCACAATGGCAAAGAGGGAAAATTCTCCCATTTGGCCATCCTCTTCGATGGAACCGATCCGCCGTCCAAACACGGTTTTGACTTTTGAATGATAAGGCATGCGAAAAGCTTGCATTGGGGGTGGGGGGGGGGGCACAATGGAGTCCATGGGGGAAAAGATAGCACCGGCGAATTGAGCATTGTATGCGGAGGAACAAGAGTACTCTCCATTCTCGGTGAGCTTCCAACGAATCGAGTCCAGGGTGTCATCAATGAAGTGAAGTTGTGATGTGCACGTCCAAAGCTTGATGAACTCGTGAAGGTGTTGGGTGGTGAGGCCGAGTTCGAGATATCAATTTGAGACACCCAAGCATCATTATTTGTGGCGGCACAGATGGACCAGTTTTTCTTCTTTGACAACTCGTAGATTGAAGGTGCCATAGATTTTGGAATAAGCCCCTCAGCCCAAGGGGCATCCCAAAAGGGAGCCATCGAGACATTGCTAATATTGACACTTGTGAAGGCATAGAAGAGCTCCATATCCTTCTTGTTGCAAGGGTTTTCAAGGCCAATCCAAGGTCTCTCTAAGGTCTTCCAAGAGAGCCAATGCCATCTCAATCCGAGAGCCCCTGCGAACAATTTCATGTTGAGGATTCCAAGGGCACCAACCGATGTAGGTCTACGAACCGCCATCCAATTAACCTTGCATTTTATTCCAGTTGCCTTTTTGGTGTCCGCCCAAAAGAAACTTCTAATAATATTTTTAATTGCTTATAAAGGCTCCATCGGGACATCAATAGCGGTAAGGGGGTAGATAGCTTGTGTGGCATCCCGCTAAAACCACTACTAAAAAATCGCTGTGGTTTTGTGCATTGCATCATCACGACCGCATGCTCATGTCATCATGCCACATTGCATTTGAGCATCGTCATCATCATGCATGGTTTGATTGAAAACTATTTTCAAAAAGTCTGGTTTTGTTTTCTAAACGCCCCGTCTTTATTTCAAATTAAAACCCGGCCTCTTCCGGATATTTTGTTTTGTCTACAAAATATTTACAAGAGTCTATTCGGACAAAATAAAAATAATTAAAGCTATTTTTTAGGGGGAGGCAGCCGGCCGGGCCAAAAGGCCCAGCTAGCCAGCCTACTACCCCATATACACAACCTAGCCTAACCCTAATCCCTCCACCCCACCTACCCCTCCCTTCATCCTAGCCTCCACACCACCACCTTCTGCCGCCGCCACGCTCCCTACCACACGCGCGCGCGTTGTGCACCCACCCCGCATGCAGCTGGCCCCACCACGCCCCACACCCTGCGCCTCCCGCCTGTCACGCTACACTACCGCACGCACACGCACCTGCCGCACCTAACCCGAACCACCCAACACGCCTCACCAACCGCATCTTACTGCTAATCCCCAATCCGCATCGCGGACTCCCTCCTCCCGATCGATCTCATTCCTAGACCCAGCATCGCCACCGACCTGGCCCCACCACCCGACAACCCCCACTCGCCTCTCTCCTCCCTGCATCGGCCCTCCCTACCTACCCCGCGCAAGCCGCGCCTCTCCCGAACACGACGCCCACCTCGATCCCCAGTAGCGGACCCGCCACCGTGATCCCCGCTCGAGCTCCCCGTCGCACCCCTGCCCTGCTCGTTCTGCGCCTCGCCCCTTCTTCCTTCCTCGTCTAGAGCCCCGCCGCCAAGGACGCCGCCGCCGCCCTGCTTCCTCTCTGCGAGGCACCGCCCGCTAGCGTCCCCTGGTACCGCCGCTGAACCAGTCGACCTCGCGTGTCCGTCTCGCCACCCCTCTACATCATGGGCGCCCCACGCTTCCATTGGCTTCCCCGGCACCATACTCCCGCTGCCGAGCCCACCCTGCGGCCTGCACCCCGTCTCGCCGAAGCACAACCCGGCCGGCCGCGCCGCCGCCTCGCGACTCCCTCTCCTGTGGCCCCGACCCCCTTCTGCACCGCCGCCTCCTCCTCGGCCGCGGCTGCGCCGCCCCGTTCGCGAACCGAGCCAAGGCCACTGCCCCAAGCGCCGCCCCTGCGCGCTCTCACCTCACTGACCCCACCGCCATCATCTCTGACGCCTTCCTCGCGTTCACTCATCGCTGCCTCCTCTCTCCATGCAGCGCTCGCCACGCGCCCTCCTTTGGCAGTGCCTCCGCTCCACGTGCGCGCGCTTCGCCCTGGTTCCCCATCTCCGGCCATGCTTCCTACAGTCAACACCGGCCACGTTGGTTCCTTCAAGGTACTCGAGCGAATGCCCGCACGAGACATTCCTTTTTGACTTTTATCCTATCTCCTGGTGCTCGCATTATTGATGGTGTGATGTACCGATGGTGACATAATAGTTCCCTAGGATCTGTTCTGATGATGTATGAGTGTGGATGCTCTCAGGCCACAACCGCTTTGTCTCTATGGACAACAAGATGGAAGAATGTGATAGTGTCAGTGGTGTCAATCGGTTATCAAGACATCTATGTGGCATCGGTAGAAGGTTGCCACCGATAATCGAAGCCACGGAGCCTCGAGGCCTCTTTCACGGTATATGAAGATGTCGAGACCCTAGACGCCAAGATCTCCTTCCCGGATCCGATGGCCGAGACCCTGAAGACCGATCCCGGCGAGACCGAACCCGAACCACATCGAACCAAGATCGTCGAACCCCAATGTGTGATCCCCTTTCCGAGACCCCTATTTTTATAATATGACATATACTTGTTGCATATAAATTGTCATGCTTGCATACATGTCATCTGGTGGGTTGGGTTAAATAGTCGATTCACCTAAATTAAATATAGAGTCTATATGGGGGCTATTCTAGTCTTATTCCGGACTCCATTTAAATTTGTGTAGCGAACCGATGCCATGTTTTTTCTTGTTAAGACAACATTTAAATTGCGGGGTAGCTAAATAACTGGAACCTATTAATTAATTGTCGGGACCCCGGTTCCGCTTAATACTGCCTAATGCCACCGCATCTGCATCATATCATAATCATGCCGGATCTTCTGCCGTAGTATTAAATATTGCATCCGATGTTTCTTCTAGTGTTTGCTTCCTCGCGGATTAGGCCGTTGAGTGGATGCGAGTATCGACAAGTTCTTCGGATAATGAACCTTCTGCAGTGTTTCCCAGGCGAGCATCTCCCTCTTTCTACCTATTTTGCTTTTATAGTCTTTATTTCCTCCTGTTGATCTATTGCTATCCGTGTTGTGATGCTTTAGTTTCCGTGCACCATTTATACTCCTTGCAGCCTCTATATTGCCATGGACACATCCTATTTCCTGTTGTTTAATAGATAGTTAGCCTTGCGAGTCGTAGTTGCTTGCTTATGTGTTGCTTCGCGTCGTTATCATTTCACCGTTGACGGCAAGTTGACACATGATAATGGTGGAGATGCTTAATGGTGGAGATGATCATGACTTTAAATGCAACTATTAAAATGCTGGGAATAGATATAACTAATGCAAAGGCATCGGTGGGCAATAGATGTTATTTGGTTCTTCCACGCTCACTTGTGTCCCGTAGGACCCCGAGTACTTGATACCTATTCCTTGACTATCGCACTATCCGCATATGGGACCATGAATCCCCTTAGCCAGAGCTTGATTCATTTTTTATTTCTTGGGGCCACAGACTAGTTTGGGGTTTTATTACTATCCTGTACTTATGCCATGCTTTACTGCTTTATTTAAGATTGTGTGTGGAGCACCTGTACTGTTTTGGATCGTGCCACATTTTCGCGGTATCGACAAGCCCAGTCACACTTTTGGGTTCCCAGTCGTTTACAGCCGTCGTCACAAACCCTGGGTCCGTTCCGGAGCCGGCCAACTTCGTTGCGGGTAGCTTAGTGGGGTGGCCCCCTGAAATTCTTTATGAATCCTGTGATTGCTTTGTCGTGAAAGCCTCGTTGGGTTTTGATTTGGTTTTTCGGAGGTTGATCGTGTGTGTGTTGCTATTTGTGCACCCCTGTAGGGTAAATCTTTCTGAAAGCCGTGTCCGCGGTTATGGACAACTTGGAGCACAGTATCTCGATCATAGACAAGCATAACTAAAGTAGTGCTATAAATTTGACTTAATATATGACTAGTAATCAGCTTCACTACAATGGAATCGATAATAAAAGTGCCAACAACTGGTGGAACTGGGGTGTATCGTGTCATGTTATACCTGCCTAGTAAGTATCGCAACTCCAATGGAATGAAATAAAAGTGCCAACAACTGCTTGGTTTGGGATGTCACATGCTAATTGTATCTGACTAGTAAGTACTGCAACTACAACTAAAACTGCCCACTACTTATGCTATGAGGATGACTCATTCTATCTATATCTGACTAGTAAGTGCTGCAACTATAATGGAATGAATAAAACTGCCAACTGTGTGAGTTCCTCGGTTTGACTTCCTCGTTTGGTCTCGAGGGGGAATACCAAGATGGGTATGATTGGTGCTAGTATAAGTTTGGTTCCGAATAGGTCTTTCTTATCTCTCTCTAATAGCCGACAGTTTATCGAGTCTCTATAGGTTGT
Organism: Avena eriantha; assembly: GCA_910589775.1. Classification (NCBI taxonomy): domain Eukaryota; kingdom Viridiplantae; phylum Streptophyta; class Magnoliopsida; order Poales; family Poaceae; genus Avena; species Avena eriantha. The sequence continues at coordinate 558,644,688 of OU342743.1, forward strand.
TTAGTGCATGCTTCGCTGCCGCTTCAGCCCACCATACCTATGTAGGCGAGAGCCGCCGAATTCTAGCCTCGCCGTGTACTGGCCTCAGTACTGACGCTGCTCTTTTTCCTTTACCCTTTGTCGGCACCCCTTTTGTTTTAGTAGGTTTGAGATCGACGTCGTTAGCAGGGTTACCCTTCCGGCTTGACCTGGGCAGGGTTATGGACTCCATTGGTTATTCTTTAGGGCTCTTAGCCCTATTTGCATCTTGTCCGTAGTCGGACGCTCTATCGTTTTCAAGGTGATTTGGATCTTTGTATAGTATATATCTATTCTTCACTCATGGAGTTGTTGTTGTATATATATATGTTCTGTGGGTTCCATCGTGGACTAATGTGTAATGGTATTACTTCGTTCTCCACCCGCACGCAAGTGCCTGGTGGGCGTCCTTGATTCGTTTCTATGCAGGTCTGGCGGGAAGCGCTAAAATCTGCGTAGGGTCGATTCGAGGGTGTTACAGAGTGGTATCAAGCCCAGCAGTTGCGATACCCCACTGGTCCAGCCTGTAGGATAACCTAGCTAACTGCCAAAGTAGAGTGTCAAAACTATTTTGCAAAATCGGTTGGATAGATCTGATTAGGTCTGCTTTTACTCCTTATCCCTCTGCTATTCTCCTCTTACCTCTGCGTGTTTTGAATCTGCTACCTTATCTTTTCTTCGAGTCCAGGATTTCTCGTGGTTGGGTTTTCTGTCGTACCTTCAGAGTTTCGCTCCCCCCTTTGGCAATAGTGTTTCTACATCCGGTCTTCATGCTATCTGAGGAATCCTTCATCTGTTGGACTTCTCTTTGTTCCTTCTCGTGCCTTCCGGTGTTTTTTGACGCGACGACATCATCTACGCCAGATCCGGTGCAGAGTCTGCATCACTCCTTGTTTCCGAACCTCGTTTGTCGAGATCTTCAGTCTGATTCTGAGAGTTAGTTCCATAATTCTGCTATTCATGTACGGAGTAATGGTATGAGTGCGGGATGGTGTCGCGACCATACCACTACTCTTATCATTCGCTTTTGTATATCGAATCGGTGGATCCAGCAATTTTACTCCGCAGACAGAAGCTAGAGGTGGCTTTATTTGTTGATACCTCTCACTTCGCCCTTTGTTCCCGGAGTGTTCTCTCGACGATCACGGACAATGACCTCTTGTTAGTGGTGTCGCGAGGATCCACACGAAGCAAGGAGATTCCGGTCATCGACCTCTTTCGGTACCACGAGGCGGATCTCGAGGGCGAGATCCCTTGTTAGTGGTGTCAAATTGTGGCATCCCGCTAAAACCACTATTAGAAAATCGCTGTGTTTTTGTGCATTGCATCATCATGACTGCATGCTCATGTCATCATGTCACATTGCATTTGAGCATCGTCATCATCATGCATGGTTTGGTTGAAAACTATTTTCAAAAAGTCTGGTTTTGTTTTCTAAACGCCCCGTCTTTATTTCAAATTAAAACCCGGCGTCTTCCGAATATTTTGTTTTGTCTACAAAATATTTACAAGAGTCTATTCGGACAAAATAAAAATAATTAAAGCTATTTTTTAGGGGGAGGCAGCCGGCTGGGCCAAAAGGCCCAGCTAGCCAGCCTACTACCCCATATACCCAACCTAGCCTAACCCTAATCCCTCCACCCCACCTACCCCTCCCTTCACCCCAGCCTCCACACCACCACCTTCTGCCACCGCCACGCTCCCCGCCACACGCGCGCGCGCTGTGCACCCACCCCGCATGCAGCTGGCCCCACCACGCCCCACACCCTGCGCCTCCCGCCTGTCACGCTACACTACCGCACGCACACGCACCTAACCCGAACCACCCAAACACGCCTCACCAACCGCATCCTACCGCTAATCCCCAATCCACATCGCGGACTCCTCCTCCCGATCGATCTCATTCCTAGACCCAGCATCGCCACCGACCTGGCCCCACCACCCGACAACCCCCACTCGCCTCTCTCCTCCCTGCATCGGCCCTCCCTACCTACCCCGTGCAAGCCGTGCCTCTCCCGAACACGACGCCCACCTCGATCCCTAGTAGCGGACCCGCCGCCGCGATCCCCACTCGAGCTCCCCGTCGCACCCCTGCCCTGCTTGCTCTGCGCCTCGCCCTTCTTCCTTCCTCGTCCAGAGCCTCGCCGCCAAGGACGCCGCCGCTGCCCTGCTTCCTCTCTGCGAGGCACCGCCCGCCAGCGTCCCCTGGTGCCGCCGCTGAACTAGTCGACCTCGCGCGTCTGTCTCGCCATCCCTCTGCAGCATGGGCGCCCCACGCTGCCATTGGCTTCCTCAGCACCCTACTCCCGCTGCCGAGCCCACCCTGCGGCCTGCACCCCTTCTCGCCGGAGCACGGCCCGGCCGGCCGCGCCGCCGTCTCGCGACTCCCTCTCCTGCGGCCCCGGCCCCCTTCTGCACCGCCGCCTCCTCCTCGGCCGCGGCTGCGCCGCCTCGTCCGCGAACCGAGCCAAGGCCACTGCCCCGAGCGCCGCCCCTATGCGCTCTCACCTCACCAACCTCACCGTCGTCATCTCCGACGCCTTCCTCGCATTCACTCATCGCTGCCTCCTCTCTCCATGCAGTCCTCGCCGCGCGCCCTCCTCTGGCAGTGCCTCCGCTCCACATGCGTGCGCTTCGCCCTGGTTCCCCATCTCCGGCCATGCTTCCTACAGTCAACACCGGCCACGTTGGTTCCTTCAAGGTACTCGAGCGAATGCCCGCACGAGACATTCCATTTTGACTTTTAGCCTATCTCCCGGTGCTCGCATTATTGATGGTGTGCTGTACCGATGGTGACATAATAGTTCCCTAGGATCTGTTCTGATGATGTATGAGTGTGGATGCTCTTAGGACACAACCGCTTTGTCTCTATGGACAACAAGATGGAAGAATGTGGTAGTGTCAGTGGTGTCAATCGGTTATCAAGACATCTATGTGGCATCGGTAGAAGGTTGCCACCGATAATCGAAGCCGCGGAGCCTCGAGGCCTCTTTCATGGTATATGAAGACGTCGAGACCCTGGACGCCAAGATCTCCTTCCTGGATCCAATGGCCGAGACCCTGAAGACCGATCCCAGCGAGACCGAACCCGAACCACATCGAACCAAGATCGCCGAACCCCAATGTGTGATCCCCTTTCCGAGACCCCTATTTTTATAATATGACATATACTTGTTGCCTATAAATTGTCATGCTTGCATACATGTCATCTGGTGGGTTGGGTTAAATATTCGATTCACCTAAATTAAATATGGAGTCTATATGCAGGATATTCTAGTCTTATTCGGGACTCCATTTGAATTTGTGTAGCAAACCGATGCCATGTTCTGTCTTGTTAAGACAACATTTAAATTGCGGGGTAGCTAAATAACTGGAACCTATTAATTAATTGTCGGGACCCCGGTTTCGCTTAATACTGGCTAATGGCACCGCATCTGCATCATATCATAATCATGCCGGATCTTCTACCGTAGTATTAAATATTGCATCTGGTGTTTCTTCTAGTGTTTGCTTCCTCGCGGATTAGGCCGTTGAGTGGATGCGAGTATCGACAAGTTCTTCGGATAATGAACCTTCTGCAGTGTTTCCCAGGCGAGCATCTCCCTCTTTCTACCTATTTTGCTTTTATAGTCTTTATTTCCTCATGTTGATCTATTGCTATCCGTGTTGCGATGCTTTAGTTTCCGTACACCATTTATACTCCTTGCAGCCTCTATATTGCCATGGACACATCCTATTGCCTGTTGTTTGATAGATAGTAAGCCATGCGAGTCGTAGTTGCTTGCTTATGTGTTGCTTCGCGTCGTTGTCGTTTCACCGTTGACGGCAAGTTGACACATGATAATGGTGGAGATGCTTAATGGTGGAGATGATCATGACTTTAAATGCAACTGTTAAAATGCTGGGAATAGATATAACTAATGCAGAGGCATCGGTGCGCAATAGATGTTATTTGGTTCTTCCACGCTCACTTGTGTCCCGTAGGACCCCGAGTACTTGATACTTGTTCCTTGACTATCGCACTATCCGCATATGGGACCATGAATCCCCTTAGCCCGAGCTTGATTCATTTCTTATTTCTTGGGGCCAGAAACTAGTTTGGGGTTTTATTACAATCCTGTACTTATGCCATGCTTTAGTGCTTTATTTAAGATTGTGCGTGGAGCACCTGTATTGTTTTGGATCGTGCCACGTTTTTGCGGTATCGACAAGCCCAGTCACACTTTCGGGTTCCCAGTCGTTTACAGCCGTCGTCACAAACCCTGGGTCCATTCCAGAGCCGGCCAAGTTCGTTGCGGGTAGCTTAGTGGGGTGGCCCCCTGAAATATTTTATGAATCTTGTGATTGCTTTGTCGTGAAAGCCTCGTTGGGTTTTGATTTGGTTTTTCCGAGGTTGATCGTGTGTGTGTTGCTATTTGTGCACCCCTGCAGGGTAAATCTTTTTGAAAGCCGTGTCCGCGGTTATGGACGACTTGGAGCACAGTATCTTGATCATAGACAAGCATAACTAAAGTAGTGCTATAAATTTGAATTAATATATGACTAGTAATCAGCTTCACTACAATGGAATGGATAATAAAAGTGCCAACAACTGGTGGAACTGGGGTGTATCGTGTCATATTATACCTGCCTAGAAGTATCGCAACTCCAATGGAATGAAATAAAAGTGCCAACAACTACTGGGTTTGGGATGTCACATGCTAATTGTATCTGACTAGTAAGTACTGCAACTACAACTGAATGATTAACTAAAACTGGCCACTACTTATGCTATCAGGATGACTCATTCTATCTATATCTGACTAGTAAGTGCCGCAACTATAATGGAATGAATAAAACTGCCAACTGTGTGAGTTCCTCGGTTTGACTTCCTCGTTTGGTCTCGAGGGGGAATACCAAGATGGGTATGATTGGTGCTAGTATAAGTTTGGTTCCGAATAGGTCTTTCTTATCTCTCTCTAATAGCCGACAGTTTATCGAGTCTCTATAGGTTGTTTAGTGCATGCTTCACTGCCGCTTTAGCCCACCATACCTATGTAGGCGAGAGCTACCGAATTCTAGCCTCACCGTGTACTGGCCTTAGTACCGACGCTTTTCCTTTGCCCTTTGTCAGCACCCCTTTTGTTTTAGCAGGTTTGAGATCGACGTAGTTAGCAGGGTTACCCTTCCGGCTTGGCCTGGGCAGGGTTATGGACGCCATTGGTTATTCTTCAAGGCTCTTAGCCCTATTTGCATCTTGTGTGTAGTCGGACGCTCTATCGTTTTCAAGGTGATTTGGATCTTTGTATAGTATATATGTATTCTTCACTCATGGAGTCGTTGTTGTATATATATATGTTCTCTGGGTTCCATCATGGACTAATGTGTAATGGTATTACTTTGTTCTCCACCCGCACGCAAGTGCCTGGTGGGCGTCCTTGAATCGTTTCTATGCGGGTTTGGCGGGAAGCGCTAAAATATGCATAGGGTCGATTCGAGGGTGTTACAACTTGCAAGGTGAGAACCGATTTAACGAGGGTTCCTCTTCTCGCAATGTTGAAGTGCCTTCCATTCCAAGGATTGAGGTGCTTGGCCGTTTTGTCTTCCAAGTATTGAAAGTGAGATCTTTTAAGTCTCTTGACTAAAAGGGGCAAACGGCTGGAATAGGTTGCAAAATCCCTCCAAGGTTGATCTCACCACACCGAATAGGCGCCACCATGCTCTTTTGGAAGTTGCTAAAAAGGCCCGTTGCCAAAATTGGTGAAGAGTTGTGCAGGAGTAGAAATATATTCATGAAGGGGTGCTACAAATATAGCCGCATCATCGACATAAAGGGATGTGCGGAAACGGGACCCCTTACCGGGGAGGCGTTGGAGAAGAACTAGATTGGTAACCGCTTGTAGGTTGCGTTGTAGAGGATTGTTAGCAATATCAAAGAGAAGCGGAGATAACGGGTCTCCTTGCCTCAAGCCGGGACCGTGCTTTATGGGATCGCCAGGGACACCATTTAGAAGGACCCTAGAGGAAGCGGTAGCAAATAGAGCCAAAATCCAATTGAACCTTGAAGGAAAGCCAAGTTTTTGTAGGATTTCAAGAATATATTCCCATTGGACCGAGTCAAAAGCTTTTCTAATGTCAAATTTGAAGAGTAGTGTGGCCTTGTTTCTACTATGAAGCCATCTAGCATAGTTGCACACAAACATGAAGTTTTCGTAGATACTTATTTTTTTAATGAAGGTGCTTTGGGCAACAGAGATAAGATCATTCATGTGGGGACCAAGGCGCAACACAAGGATGTTTGCCACAATCTTAGCGAAACCATGGATTAGGCTAATAGGCCTAAAGTAGGTGATGTCTTCCGCCCCGTATTTTTTTGGTGATGAGATCAATGTTTGCGCCGTTTAACCAATGGAGGTTGGAGGTACGAAAGGAGGAGAATTGGTGGATTTCCGCCATAACGTCCGCTTTAATTATTTGCCAACAAGATTTGAAGAACTTCCCATTGAAACCATCCGGGCCCGGGGGCTTATCGGAAGGCATGTCCATGATTGTCGCTTTCACTTCCTCTTCTGAGATAAGGGTGTCCAAATCATCAAGGTTGATGGAAGGGAGGTTTAGGGCTCCCCAATTTAAAGACAAGGTGAAATACTCCCCTTGCCAGTAGCCTCCGCAAAGTGGCCTTGAGCCACCGATTTCTTCTCCACATGGGAAGTGGCCCATCCGTTGTTGTGTTTAACCTTGAGGATAAAGTTTTTTCTTTTCCTCGACTTTACTTTTTGGTGGAAAAATTTAGTGTTCACATCCCCTTCCATGAGATTGTCTGTTATCGACCTTTGTTCTTACGCGCTCTCTCAAGGGTCGCGAGACTCACCACTCTTTTCTTAAGCCTCGTCTGGATGTCTCGCTCATTCAGTGAAAGTTGTCTCCTTTCCATTGCCAAGTCAAGCTGGGAGATGACAAAGAGGGCCATATGAAGGTGAGTTTTTGCATTCGAGAATAGGCCCTTGCTCCATTGGGTCAAATGCTTGCCGGTAGTGATAAGCTTGTGGTGGAGAATGTGGTATGGCTAGGTATGTAAGTAATTCTCTGCCAAGCCTTTAGAACCACCTTGGATAAACCCGACATCTTGGTCCAAAATTCTTCAAAACGAAATGATCTTGGATTTTTGGGCCACGACAACAAGCAAGGAGCAAAGGGCAATGATCGGATAGGGAGGAAGAGAGGAGAATATCATTTTGCGGCCCGAAAGTTGGGGTATACATGCAACACGGTACCCAAGTTCCCTGAAATCAGCTGGGGTGACTATAGTTGGTGTGCCAAATACTCAGAGGGTCTTTTTCCGCACAAATTCAACTTTATGTTTCAATACAAAAAATTGGGCTAACGGCCGTCAAGTTGGGCCCCCTGTCAGTTCTCGCCGTTATGTCGCTCCCATCGCTTAGGCGGGGTGGCTGCCACGTAGGCTTGCAGCGTTGGCACAATGGATAGGACAACACCCCCTGCCCAGTGTATTGACGTGACAAAACAGGGCACATGTATCGGCGTTATAATTATTTTTTGTTTACTCAAAAGCTGGAACGGCCACCGCCACGCGTCTCTCCTTGGACTTCTATCCTCGTCGTTAACCACTACCTTAAAAGTGGATTGACGGTTCCACCGTTCCCCTGCCTCACAGAAACCACTCTTCTTCTTCCTGTCATCTGTCTTCTTCCCGTCTTCTCCTTGCCGCCATGGAAGGTCGTCGCACTCTAGAGACAAGCTTCACTACCCATGACAATAAGAAGATGTACGTTGTCTACACCAACGAGGAGGAGACAGTGGTGCGTGTCCTGAGGATGTACGAGGGTTGGCTTGAGATAGACGAGGACAAGTTTGTGGGATTGGACCTCGAGTACACCCCGGAGCACCCATATGAAGGGAGTGAAGTCACCCTCGTTCAACTGGCCATGCGGAAACACGTCCTCGTCTACCACCTTTCTAGGTTTGTAGATCTGCTCTATGTAGCTAACCACTTTTAGGGTTTTCTCCTCTTGTTCTTTATCCACTTGCTCATCTTGCAACTACTGGATTTTATTTAGGAAAAAATAAATTAGGGTTTGCCTATGTCTCAATCGACTGAGATTTTCTTTAGTCTCAATCACCTAAGAAAAGTGCAACCGTAGTTAAAAGAAATGTGCAACTCGTTCAGTCGACTAAGAAATAGCAAAACCGAATAAATTATGACAAGACAATGTTGAGAGTCTTGATCTTGCATTTACTAAACTTTTCAAAATTATATTCAGATGATGATCTTGCATTGACAAAATATTTGTAGTTACAAATTTTGGTGATGACAAACTACATACTTTCAGGACTGACGGGAATTGTCCAGCGCTGTGCTAGTTCCTTGTAGAAAAGGGAATTTTTTTCTGCACTGTCGACACAACAACTGATTTTTCGAAACTTTATCAAGAGGGAATTATAATTCCTGCGCACAACCGGATCGATATTCAGAGTCTTGTCAAGATCCTAGGGGGCTCGAGGAAGGATGGAATGGCATCACTCGCAACTAGAATCCTCGATGAGTCATACGACAAAATGAAGGAAGATTTCCCTACGTATATGCATGATTTCTGGGATGAGTGGCCATTGTCTGATATAAACCTGAAGTATGCAGCCATAGATGCTTACGTGACCTACCGGCTGTACAAGAAGATCAATTTTTTTCTATGTTACCTCGTGTTTTGCCCTATTTGCAAGAGGGAAGACGAGCTTAAGGGAGCCATTTGTAAAAATGCAGAATAGCTGAGTTTGAAGCTGCATATGCAAAGAAAATGGCTCCATCTGAAGCAGCTGACAGAGAGGCTGCAGAAGCAGCTGAAAGAGAGCTTGCAGCTAAAGCAGAAGCAGCTGACAGAGAGGCTGCAGCTGAAGCAGCAAACAGAGAGGCAGCATCTTCTAGCGGCAACAATCAGGCCTGTGATGCACCGCTAATTGTGCCACAGGACGCTGAAGATAGGGAAGCCAAGTTAGATCCCAAGTGGGACGAAGCATTTCGTGAGCTGTGGAGTACCTGGAATGGTCGCAATTTGTCGCCTAGGAACGATGGCAAGCGCCTCAAGTGGTCTGATGAGAAGTGAATTAAATTTTACTTGTTAGTGTTATGTTTCTGTTTTGTGGAACTCAGTTAGCTTGTCAAGATGTCTAGCGCCTCAAGTGATACTAGTACAATAAATTTAACCCTCATTGTGTTATGTTTATGTATGTGTCTTGTAGCTTGTCAAGATGGTAGCTTGTTAACCAGCAGTTTGAAAGAGTGCCCTTTTTCTCTCTCGCTAAACAGATATGTTTCATTTTGCCCAAATTGGTAGCAAATCTAGAGAAGATTCTCACTTCGATAATTCGTTCCCTTTTGGACCTCTTTTTGCCTCCGATCAGGTAGCAAATCTAGAGCAGTAAATCACACCAGGCAGAATACATTCATTCAGAAAACAAAACAAATGTAGATATAGCTGTGCGCAGCTAAATAGGATATAGCGATAGAAAGTAGGTTGCTTAACGAGGTTCGATGCATTCAGCCAGAAATAGGATATAGCTAGAAAGAAGCTGCTTAGCTGCAGCAGCAGCCGCCGCAGCTGCAGGCACATCCTACAAGCGCCCGCGCCTCCGCCTCCTCCCTCCGGCGCTTCCTCCACTTCTTGCTGCCCAGTCGCTTGATCTTGGGGGCTTTGGGCCTGATTGGAGGCATGCGACCCTCTTTGATGGCCACCCGCTAGAGGTTTTGGAGGTAAATGCAGAGAGCCCGGTGTTCAGCGATGTAGGCGTTGATGTTCACGGTCTCGCGCTTGCCGCCTTTGTGGATGCCAGAGCCCACGACCTCTGCATGCTTCAGTAAGGTGTTCAAGTCGGTGCCGCCGGCGTGACTCGTCAAGCAGTAGGTGATCCCCTTGCGAAGGGGCAGCTGTAGTCGCCGCGCCTGAGGAAGGCGTCGTACTGGCCAGCTCGCAGCCTCCTCAGCACCTGACGAGCCTTGGTGTGAATGGACTCGTCATCGCGGCAGACGTCGCTGCCGGAAACCTATTGGAAGAAAAGGAAAATGGGGGAGTATATGATGTAAGAAGATCGAGCAATCGAAATGCGAACAAGCGAATCCTAATAAACCAAGATCTAGCATCCAACAATGGGAACAGTAGAAGAACCAGGGGAGGGTAGCAAACCCTAGTTACCTCCGACCATGGGTCATCGATGCCGGTGTCGTAGGGGTTCAGCGGAGCGATGTACTTATCTGGATCGTAGGTGCCCAAGAAGTGCTTGATTTGCTTGTGACCGGTGGGGGGGGGCTCTTTATCGGCGGCTCCGTTGGTTGGTAGCAGGGACGGGGGCCTGGACGGGAACAATGGCTGCCATCGATGCCTCGACTGGGGCCTGGACAAGGACGGCGTCTGCTTTCAACGCGTCGAGGGGGACCGGCGAGGAGACGGGGGCCTCCTCGCCAGCGGCCATGGAGGCGACGATGGACACCTTATCTTCCTCGGCCATCGCCGACGCGGACGAGGTATTCTCGAGAGTTTGCGGATGCTGGTGGGAAAGTGGAGAGGGTTGCATAGGGACAGTGAGCGAGAGTGAGAGTGGGTGTGCGGAGAGGGGCCCTATAGTTAAGGTGGATGGAAGCAAGGCACGTTTCGTTGCATCACCGTGCAACGCGTCGTGCAGTCTACTGCACCGTGCACCGTGAACGCGCACGGTACGTCACGTTTTTTCCCGGGCCATGCATGGCAGTTCTTATTGAGCCACATGCAAAGGGCGCATACATAATTTCTATGTACGAAGTTTGACACGGCCCTAAAATTGGCGATTGAGAGCCGCTGCGTAAAAAATGGGATCCGTCTTATTGAAATCAAGTGGCAATAAATTGCAGCTGTCCATCGACGATCGTGCACTCGATGACGCATGAGTTGTGGCGTAGTAGTAGCAGTAGTAGGCTTTTTAGACTTGATTAAACATGACATGACCGCTCGACGACTTTTTCCATGGATGGCATCGTGTTCCTTCTTGTAGAAGTCTCGCTGAGGGAGACGGCCGTGCTGTCTCACGCTGTATCGTGAAGGGCACGACGTGTGCAACGATCATCGTTGGATCACACAGAATCAACAGTTGGTGCGCACGATCCGCGTGACAACTGTGACAACCAATCAGGGAGTAGCAGACAGGGTGAGCACATGTTTGGGCTTCTAGGAAAGATAGAGAGAGGGGGGCAAAACTGAGTAGTACCACATAAAACCAAGGGCAAAACTGAGTAGTATAAAAATGGAAAGTGAGTGTCTTGTACAATGAAATACATCGTGGCATACATCAAATTATGCCAAGATAGATCCACTAGATTTCATTGCATGTGTGTTCTTCTCACAAACCATATCAAGAAACACACCCAGTGTCATTGCATGTGTGTTCTTCTCATTAACCACACATGGATCGACCAGTGTCATTGCATGTCTGCTCTTTTCATTAACCACGGTTAGAGTCATTGCATGTTTGTTCTTTTCACAAACCACATATCACCAGTGTCATTGCATGTGTGTCCTTCTCACAAACCACACATGGATCCACCAGTGTCATTGCATGTGTGTTATTTTCACAGACCACATATCACTAGTGTCATTGCATGTGTGTTCTTCTCACAAACCACGTAAGGATCCACCGGTGTCATTGGATGTGTGTTCCTCTCATAGACCACACATGGATCCACCGATGTCATTGCATGTCTGCTCTTTTCATGAACCACGTCTAGAGTCATTGCATGTGTGTTCTTCCCACAGACCACACATGGATTCACCAGTGTCATTGCATGTGTGTTCTTCTCACAAACCACATATGGATCCAACAGTGTCATTGGATGTGTGTTCCTCCCACAGACCATACATGGATCCACCGGTGTCATTGCATGTCTACTCTTTTCATGAACTATAGTTAGAGTCATTGCATGTGTGATCCTCTCACAGACCACACATGGATCCACCAGTGTCATTGGATGTGTGTTCTTCTCATGAACCACAACTAGCGTCATTGGATGTGTGTTTCCATGAACCACAGCTAGAGTCCTTGCATGTGTGTTCGTCTCACAAACCACATAAGGATACACCAGTGTCATTGCATGTGTGTTCTTCTCATGAACCACAGCTAGAGTCATTGCATGTGTGTTCTTCTCACAAACCATATCATGAACCACACCTAGTGTCATTGCATGTGTGTTCTTCTCATTAAGCACACATGGATCCACCAGTGTCGTTGCATGTCTGCTCTTTTCATTAACCACGGTTAGAGTCATTGCATGTTTGTTCTTTTCACAAACCACATATCACCAGTGTCATTGCATGTGTGTTCTTCCCCCATGAACCACACATGGATCCACCAGTGTCATTGCATGTGTGTCCTTCTCACAAACCACACATGGATCCACCAGTGTCATTGCATGTGTGTTCTTTTCATAGACCACATATCACCAGTGTCATTGCATGTGTGTTCTTTTCATAGACCACATATCACCAGTGTCATTGCATGTGTGTTCTTCTCACAAACCACGTAAGGATCCACCGGTGTCATTGGATGTGTGTTCCTCTCATAGACCACACATGGATCCACCAGTGTCATTTCATGTCTGCTCTTTTCATGAATCACATCTAGAGTCATTGCATGTGTGTTCTTCCCATAAACCAGACATGGATCCACCAGTGTCATTGCATGTGTGTTCTTCTCACAAACCACATATGGATTCAGCAGTGTCATTGGATGTGTGTTCCTCCCATAGACCACACATGGATCCACCGGTGTCATTGCATGTCTGCTCTTTTCATGAACCACAGTTAGAGTCATTGCATGTGTGATCCTCTCACAGACCACACATGGATCCACCAGTGTCATTGGATGTGTGTTCTTCTCATGAACCACAGCTAGAGTCATTGGATGTGTGTTCTTTCCATGAACCACAACTAGAGTCCTTGCATGTGTGTTCTTCTCACAAACCACATAAGGATACACCAATGTCATTGCATGTGTGTTCTTCTCATGAACCACAGCTAGAGTAATTGCATGTGTGTTGTCGTGGAATTGACCACGATAGATGCTACAGGGTAGCTTACGTAGAGGAAAGGGCAAGGTGATGTAGGAGAATCCGGGAGCGAGATTGGCACATGATGTACCCAGGTTGACGTCCCCTCGATGGAGGATCGCTACGTCCTGCTGTCAATCCAGTATATGATCATAGATTGGTTTACATGGAGTCGCTGGAGGCGGAGGGGGAGACTAGATCTAATATGACGTGGGACGCCCCCAAAGGGGTGCCCCTGGTGGCTTTATATATGCAGCCAATTAGGGTTTACAAGTGTGCTAATGGGCTTTGTATTGGAGTCACCGTCTTGGGCCTCCAGTCAGCGTGGCGTCTGGGTATAGTACGTGTCAGTCGCCGTATTCGGCGAGTCGATCCGCTCTGGGCTTGGCTTCAGTCGGCTCGCTCCAGCTGGTGACTCGCTTCATGGGTATACCCCGATTGGTATTCCCCCATCAGTAGTCCCCGAGCGCGTCAGGGACTCGGCGATGACTTCAAGCCACCGAATCGGCACAGATGATTCCAGGGTGGAGTCGATGGTGAGTCGTTGGCGAGCTCCTGAAAGAGAGAAATAGATAATGAAGTATCCCAATCGCCAAGGCGATTCGGCGCGTCAGGCGAGTCGTCATTGGACGGAGTCGCCCCTTGGATAAGTTTGGCCGGTGCCTTGTCAACTTGCTGTCGTAGAGGGCGTGGAGGCCACCAAATCATTGATGGTGAAGTCACCAAGTCGGTGCAGGGGAATATGTGAGACGAGTCCGCGGGGGGCAAGTCCCAGAGCATGAAGACTCCGCAAGGGCAGCGAGTCCCCGAGCGTGTTGAGTACGCGAGGGCGAGTCCGCGGTGGCGAGTCCCCGAGCGTGTTGAGTACGCGAGGGCGAGTCCGTGGTGGCGAGTTCCCGAGCGTGGCAAGTACGCGAGGGCGAGTCCACGGTGGCGAGTTCCCGAGCGTGTTGAGTACGCGAGGGCGAGTCCACGGTGGCGAGTCCCCAAGCGTGTTGAGTACGCGAGGGCGAGTCTCCGAGCGTAGCGAGCCGCGGTCGTGGAACCATGCCTAGGAGTAGTCCCCGAGGCTCGAGTTAGCTTGTAGAGACGACCCGAGGCTCTTTAGAGATGCATATTCTGAAAATGGTAGTGGTTGTTGCCGAGCATGGCGAATCCGCGTGGGAAGAGTTCGCGGTGGCGAGTCCACGAGGGGAGAATCCTCGAGCGTGGCGAGTCCGCGATGATTGCGAGTCCGCGAGGGGAGAGTCCTTGAGTGTGGCGAGTCCGCTATGATTGCGAGTCCGCGAGGGGAGAGTCCTCGAGTGTGGCGAGTCCACGAGGGGAGAATCCTCGAGTGTGGCATGTCCGCGAGGGGAGAGTCCCTGAGTGATTGCGAGTCCGCGATGATTGCGAGTCCACGATGACATTGATTGCTGTTTTTGTAGCCAAAGTTTATAGGCGAATAGATTAACTCATCAGGAATTAGTTTGTTGCTGCTCGTCATTGTAGCATACAAATTCCTTTGGCATAGCGCGAGACGCATGGCTCATGGCGCGGTGGAAACGGATCGTACCAGATACGTTCCAACTCGACTTTCCATCCAAGATTGAATTCTCCAAACGATTGGTACGTGTCACTCGCAGCATAGGAGATTAGGTCAAAATAAAATAATAAATTGGCAAATAATCAACACGAGAGAGGATAAAGGTATTGAATATAAAACGCAATTGTATGCAACCGATCGGCATGTGAGGATGCTCGGGATTCTTTCTTCACGACGCCATGCGAGTCCGCCTAAGAAACGAAGGGCAGCGGTCGGATGACGCGTGAGATGCGATTTGGCTGCTGTTGATGGCAAGGAGTCGATACAGCAGCCGCGCGTGTTCGTGGTGAAGCCGTTGAGTGACTGAGATGGCTCCTTTGCGACTCTATTATTTCAAACAGGATAACATACGTACAAATAAATACATGATTATGATTAGATAAATAATTATTATTTGAGAGAACAACGAGTGAGAGATAAATGTATGTACATGTCTCTCCAGCTACCTACGATCGAATTGCCAGTACGGTGCGTGCACGCGATCAGATCTAGATTAAATAATCAAAGTACTAGTTAAGGAGAGATAGATGGGAGTAAAAGAGAACTTATCGGGAATAGGTTTGTTGTAGCTGCGCGCTGACGACCCGGCCAGTTGCGTTGGCGTGAATTGATCCAATATATCTCCATCCATGAGTAAATACTCCAGACGATCATACAAGCACATACGCGCAAGGTTAGGTCCCAGTAAATTAATTAATCAGCACAACAATCAATGAAAGAGATGAGATTAAATAGGAAATTCAGATCGTAGGGCGAGCTTCGTCAGCACGCCGCGTTGGACGACGATCGGCCGGAACCAGCACGATGCGATCTGGTCAAGGGATCCCGCCTGGATTATCACCTCCAAGCACCGCTTGTCCCACGGTGGGCGCCAACTGTCGTGAAATTGACCACGACAGATGCTATATGGTAGCTTACGTAGACAAAAGGGCAATGCGATGTAGTGGCACACGATGTACCCAGGTTGACGTTCCCTCGATGGAGGATCGCTACGTCCTGCTGTCAATCTAGTATATAATCATAGATTGGTTTACATGGAGTCGCCGGAGGCGGAGGGGGAGACTACATCTAATATGACGTGGGACGCCCCCAAAGGGGTGCCCCTGATGGCTTTATATATGCAGCCAATTAGGGTTTACAAGTGTGCTAATGGGCTTTGTATTGGAGTCGCCGTCTTGGGCCTCCAGTCAGCGTGGCGTCTGGGTACAGTACGTGTCAGTCGCCATATTCGGCGAGTCGATCCGCTCTGGGCTTCGCTTCAGTTGGCTCGCTCCAGCTGGCGACTCGCTTTATGGGTATACCCCGATTGGTATTCCCCCATCATGTGTTCTTCTGACAAACCATATCATGAACCACACCCAGTGTCGTTGCATGTGTGTTCTTCTCATTAAGCACACATGGATCCACTAGTGTTGTTGCATGTCTGCTCTTTTCATTAACCACGGTTAGAGTCATTGCATGTCTGTTCTTTTCAAAAACCACATATCACCGGTGTCATTGCATGTGTGTTCTTCCCCCATGAACCACACATGGATCCAGTTAGAGTCATTGCATGTGTGATCCTCTCACAAACCACACATGGATCCACTAGTGTCATTGCATGTGTCTTCTTTTCACAGACCACATATCACCAGTGTCATTGCATGTGTGTTCTTCTCACAAACCACGTAAGGATCCACCAGTGTCATTGGATGTGTGTTCCTCTCATAGACCACACATGGATCCACCGGTGTCATTGCATGTTTGCTCTTTTCATGAACCACATCTAGAGTCATTGCATGTGTGTTCTTCCCACAGACCACACATGGATCCACCAGTGTCATTGCATGTGTGTTCTTCTCACGATCCAGCAGTGTCATTGGATGTGTGTTCCTCCTACAGACCACACATGGATCCACCGGTGTTATTGCATGTCTGCTCTTTTCATGAACCACAGTTAGAGTCATTGCATGTGTGATCCTCTCACAGACCACACATGGATCCACCATTATCATTGGATGTGTGTTCTTCTCATGAACCACAGCTAGATTCATTGGATGTGTGTTCTTCTCATTAACCACACATGGATCCACCAGTGTCATTGCATGTCTGTTCTTTTCACAAACCACATATCACCAGTGTCATTGCATGTGTGTTCTTCCCATGAACCACACATGGATCCACCAGTGTCATTGCATGTGTGTCCTTCTCACAAACCACACATGGATACACGAGTGTCATTGGATGTGTGTTCTTTTCATAAACCACATATGGATCCTAATTAACCATAGGAGAGCCCTAACCTTAGTGTTAGACCGAGTCTTCTAGAAGGCACGCCCTAACACAGTTGTTTTGCTTGACGATTGTTACATACCGTTTGATCAGGGCGCTTGGACGATTGGGATGGTTTTCGTGAGATCGATCCGCGAGTATTCTATTCTACGGCATGATTGGCCACGCTTGCTCTGGACAAACTGGCAACACCAGGGGCTCCCCTGTTGCGAGTGTCACGACTCACGAGTTGAGCGGGCCATATCCTAGTGTCACGTCCCCAGTACTTCTCTTCCTCCCCGTACTTCTCTTCCTTCCCCTCAAAGCAACTTTCCCCACTTTATTCCCATCCTGCCGTAGCCGCAAGACAACGGCGCCTCCATCCCAATCCCCTCTTCGGCAGCCACCCCCTCCCCTCTCGCCATGGGTTCAAGGGGAGACGGCAAGGAAACACGTCGTGACGACAGGGACGGTGATTTCGATGTGAGTCGTCTCATCTCTATCTCTATCACCCGTGGCTAGTTATCTATTTTTTGAGCCAGATCTACTCCGTTTACTCATGCACGTATGATGTGTTAGGCCAACCAGACGTTGTATGACGCTGACTATCATGGTTTAGCGGATGAAGACAATCCTCTGGTATGTAAACATGGATATGTGCATGCTAAATTTGTAGCGTTTGAAGGACGAAACACAGGCAGGAGGTTTCTACGGTGTCAAGGACATCGTGCAATGATGCGAGGCAGAAGTTGCAGTGTTGTCAAATGGGTAGATCCAGAGTGGCCCAAATCGATGCAGAAACGACTGGACAAACTATGGGAAATGACTGTTGAGTTGAAAGAATCCGCATTAAGCTCACTTCTTGACAATGTTGAGATGAAGCTATGGGAACCAGTTGACACGACCAAGCATAAGCGAGATCTCAGGTGGGTGGAAGACAAGGTTAGCAAAGTCGAGAAGGAGAGGGACGCGGCGTTGGCCCTAAAGGCTAAATCAGAGCAAGAACTGACTCAAGCAAGGAAGGATCTTCACCAAGCCAAAGTCCTGCAGTTCACAACTACGAGTATTGACAAGTGCATGATGAAAAATGCAGAGAAACAATTGAAGATGTGCAAGGAAGATGCTAAAAGGAAGGAGCCGACGATTCGATCGTTGCTCTCGCAGGAAGATGCACATCAGGCTAAGATTAGGAAGATCAAGGAGATGTGTGATAACTAGTTCTATTTAGCTTGAGCTCCGTGCCTTTTTTAAGTTGTAATACTTGTACTTGTTGACCTAGCGGTCTGAACTATTGGCCCCGGAGTCCTGGGAGTAAAAAAATTGGTCGCCCGTTAATCTGTCTTAACCCCTGCACTACTTTCTTTTGTCTGACCAATGCCCCTTGGATATTCCGCCCACCGTTTCGTCATCCTTGTGTACAAATAGGAGGAGAGCCACAACGCGTCGCTTCGTCTTCCATCCCCTCGCCCTCTCCAATCTCCACCGCGTCGTCGCTTCGTCGTCCACCCCCTCGCTCCCTCTCCAATCTCCACCGCCCCTCCATGGAGATTCCCTCGCTGAACTTCTATGAGGCAGTGATGTTCGCGCACTTCGACATACTCGCGCCGCCGGCCGCGACGGTGCCCCACGGATGGCACATCAGCTATGCGGGGGTGTCGGTGGCTCCGCTCCTCGTCCCCGGCGGAGCCATGATGGAGAGCGAAATCGCGGAGCGCCACCGCCAGATGCCCACGTGGAAGAGGGCGCTGCCCCGGTACGCGGCGGCCAGCCCGTACTGGCCGGCGCTGTTCAAGAAGGAGCGGAAGGCCAAGATTGGCAACCACATTGTTTATGGGTGCGTGGTGCACCGGGATCTCTGCAACTGAGAAGGGCGGGAGAGGTTCTGGTCTGTCCCTGGACGGACCAAGTACACCGTCATCACCGCCGCTCGCCGCGAAGAGGTGCTCCGTCTCGCGAACAATGCGGAAATTGTGGAGGTTCCGTCCGACGACGACGAGGAAGCCGGCGGCTCGGAGGACAGCGGCAGCAGAAGTGAAATTGTTGACTAGTGGTTGAATTAATGTAGGATGTGAAATCACACATTTGTTTAGAAGAATTTGTGGTTGAATTAATGAAATGCCTCGATTTAGATCTCTGTCTCGATTAATTTGTGGAAGAATTTGTGATTTAGATCAATTTCTGCCTTGATTTAGATCTCTGTCCCGGATTGGGAACGTGACCGTGGACCAAAGACCCCTTTTCTACTAGTGTATTCTGACATTGGTGGTTTGTTTAAACGTAATCTACGTGGATTTGGCCGCATGCAAATGGCACAACCACAATTTATAAAGTGGAAGCACGTACACCCTGTTATTGGAGATCCAGGAGCTTCGCCAGATACAGGGGATGCAGGAGCAGAGAGGCGGTGAGATAGACGGGCTCAAGATTAGGCCAGAAAGTGGTACCGATTTCTCCTCATCTGGGCATTATCGGTGAAAACATTATTGTTTATGTTGTCACGTCGTTGTGCAGCATCTGAAATAAGTTGCTGCTTCGTGGAGTGTGGCAGCTTAAATAATTTATTTCTGTGCCACTTACATTCCGTTGTATTTGGAGGCCTCCTCCCCTAAGCAATCGTGGAACCGGTGGATCCTTGTTTTCAGATAGCAGTGGCACAATCACAATTTCGGGTTTAACTACTGACTGGGGCGTTTCCAAACCCTAAGTCGCGGTACATTTTACTCAGAGAACGTTGGTAGATTGTTTCGCCCAGCAACGTGCCACACACAGAGCTCTAGAATTTAACAGAATTACATATATAGGTTCAAGTTCAACACATTACTATGCATCTTCATTGCCAGCAACCTTCTTTCGCAGCCTGGGTGCCAAGCCTTCACGTCCACTAGCTTCTTCGTTTCCTGCCTTCATCCTCTTCCTCGATGCCAATTTTCTTAGCTTCATGTACTCTGCATCGCCGGGACAATGGGAACCCGAATCGTGTCCAACATCATCTTTCCACTCGTTTTTAATTTCTTCGAGCAGCAAAATGACTGACCCGACAGTCATGTTTCTAACCTTGCGGCGCTTCATGTCAAAGAAACAAGACTGTTGCATAACTGCCCAATATCTATAGAGTAAATAAAACAAAAATTACAATTCAGCACAAACATGCAAACCCCAAGCGACCTTTGCTTACCAGGAGCTAATTGGGTTCGAGCAACCACCTGTCCAAGAATAGAAGGGAGACTCCCAGTTGTAGCAGCATTCACATCTAGTACATCACATTTCAGCTCAAACATGGCAGTTGAAGCATACCTTTTCATCAACCCAATTAGCTGACTGTCACACGTTATAAGAACCATGATGCCACATTCATCCATGAAGCTGAACTTTGCAGTCTGCATCGGCCATAATTCAACATGATTACGTAGAGCAACAGCCATACCAGATATAGTGCAGATCTGCGCAGGCGCTTCTTCCACCGTGAAACAATGGTGTCCATACCACTTACCCTTAGAGTCGTACCTGTAGAGGACTACCGTAACCAGGTAAGAGGGTCCGCGCAGATCCCACTTGATAGAAAACTGTGGACAAAACATGTTTGTCAGCGTTGGGCTAACAAAGAATTTGAGGTTCAGTAGCCAGCTAGCAGTTATAATTAGTGCGAATAGCAAAGAGAAGGGTCGCTCACCTGCTTGTAGCCAAAACTTCTTCTTCCTTGATAGTAGGATCTGCCATCCTCCAAACTGCTTGGCTCGTCGACGGCGAAGGCGGGCTAGAGCCTCACAACGGCGGCTACGGCATGCGCCATTGGAGCTCGGGATCAGCGACTGGGCGCAGCAACTTGGCCCCGAAAGTCAAATGTCCGAAGGGATCGTCCTGCCTGGAGGGTGGATTCCGAAGCTGCCGGTGCTGGGGGAAAGCTAGGAATGGATTTGTGAAATTGGTCAACGCATCCAATCCACTTAGTTGCCCGATTTTCCTAAGAGGTTGCCGCGTTGGCTCTTGCGTCATGGACAGATGACCGACATGAGGGTCCCGACCGTCTACTTCACGGGGCGGTTTAACGGAATGTTTGAATTTGGCAGGGGTGAGATGAGTTTGCCTTGAAATGGCCCCTCTCAGTAGTTGGCGGCCCAACATTTCGAAACACGGTAATTTCAGGCAACTTAGGTACTGCCATGCGCTGGCCTGCGAACTTTGGTACCACAGACCAACATGCCTGGAAGAGAGGGCATGCAGTATGTGGTCATCATTCGAGGTGTCCCATTTGGAGAATGTGGTTTTGGAGATGAATCTACTTGAGGTCAGAAGAGTGTATCGCATCTCGAAATTTGGTGATTCTAGCTCTATTGATGTTGTTGTTGCTTTTGTTTCTTGCTTTGTAGATTTGGTTGAAGTCACCCAGGGCTAACCAATTTATTCTAGAGGGTGGTTTAAGTTCAACCAACTCTTGGAAGAAATCCTCCTTTAGGGCATTTTTAGTTGGGCCATAAACCACCACCATCTTGAAGGTCTCATCACCATGCTTGGAGCTAACGGTTACCAAGATGGAGAAGGTGTGAATGTCGATATTTGAAAGCTCCACCATGTCTTGGTCCCATAAGATGAGGATGCCGCTGCGAGTGCCGTTTTATGGCTTTTGAGCAAAGCCTTGAAAGAGGTGGCCACCAATAGAAGCCGCGAGAAAAAAAATCGACAAGGTCCAGCTTAGATTCTAGAAGACAAACAATGTGGCAGGATCTGTGATGGTATCGATGACAATTGAGCGATGGTCAGGATCATTCAACCCTCTAACATTGTCGTGGTATTGCCGACGAGTATGCCATGGAGGGCCCCTCACAGTGCGTGTTTAGAGATGTGTGGTAAGGTGGAGAGTTGGCGGGTACGAGGTAACACAGTTTACCCAGGTTCAAGTCCCACAACAGTGGAAGAACTCTACTCCTGCTATAAATCACTATAATGGCAATACACCGAGTTACAGAGATAGGTTTGTTGTGCGAGGTGTTGCACATTGTACGTAGAAATCTAGGTTGTCTTCTATTTGTGTCTCTGCCCTAAAGGCTCCCATAGGTCCGGCTTATAAAGGCACCAGAATCTAGGGTTTATAGGGAAAGGTCCTTGCTAGACAAGGTAAAGAGTCCTACACTAATACGAACTAGTATTTCGTGTCTTGCACTCCAAGGCTTCGAGTATGTCGGTGACTCCTGCATAGCCTTCCTTTATCCGGCATGGGCCTCCCTTCTGGATCTGTCTAACTAGGCCGCCCAACAGGCCAAAGGCCTTGCTACCAACTATGGGCCATGATGGCTCGGAGTATGGCGCCTAGAAAAATGCTGGAGAAATGATAATGTAGAGCTCGTTGGGAACCCCAAGAGGAAGGTATGATGAGCACATAAGCAAGTTTCCCTCAGTTATGAAACCAAGGTTTAATCGAACCAGTAGGAGCAAGGAAACACCCCAAAGGTGTTACTAGCTGAGCTTTGGCAGGGCGCACTACCAGTGCTAGTAGCAACGTGGAGACATGCACAACACAACCACAGAACTTTGTCCCCAACTTGCGATGAGGTTGTCAATCTCACTATGTTTTGCGGAAAACAAAGGATTAAACGTATCGAATGGAAAGAAGTAATAGTTTGTAGAAAGTAAACACAAAACAGTAAACAATTTATAGATTGTATGTAAAGAAAAGGACCGGGATCCATAGTTCACCAGAGGTGGCTCTCCTTAAGATAGACAACATTATACATAGACCGCCATCCAACTGCATCTATGACTAGTAATCCACCTTCAGGTTATCATCCGAAGCCCCTCCAGTATTAAGTTGCAAGCAACAGATTATTGCTTTACGAACTGCGTGTAAAGTAAACAATACGATTGTTCTATGAACAAAGGATTGTTGTTTTCTCCCTAGTAGCAACAACATATCTAGTACCTTAGAGATTTTTTTCACTTCCCTAGATTACTAGAGGCATGAACCCACTATCGAGCATAAATACTAACTCTTGGAGTTGCTAGCATATACTTGGCCAAGATAGCTACTAACAACGGAAAGCATGCAAGATCACAAATAACAAAGACATGATAGAATCAATAATCAATCTGAAATAGCATCTCAATATCCATCGGATCCCCGCAAACACAACATGCAGAATTACAAATAGATGATCTTGATCATGAACGGAGCTCACAAGATCTAGACGTGAAAGCACAAAGGAGGAGAACCAGCCATCTAGCTACTACATGGATCCGTAGTCCAAGGATGAACTATTCACGCATCACACCGGAGGCTTGCATGGTGATGAAGAAGGCCTCCAGGGTGAATTCCCCTCTCCGGCAGGGTGCCGGGAAGAGCTTCAGATCCCTCCCGATCTAGGGATGGAGATGACGGCGACTATAGACTCTTTTGTGGATTTTTGATCGGGCACTTAGGGTTTATGTCCCGAGGGCATCTTATAGGCGGAAGGGGAGGCCGAGGGGGTGCCAGGGGCCACCACACCACCCCCTGGCACAGGCCCAGCCTGGCCGCACGGCCAGGTGTTTTGGCCGGCCTCTGGCCCCTCTCCGTCTCGTATTCTGGCATCTGATGACTTCCGGAAAAATAGGAACTTTGGCTTTTGTCCCGTCCAATTCCAAGAATATTCATTTTCTGACTTTCCTGGAACCAAAAACAGTAGAAAACAGGCAGCTGGCACTGTGGCTCTTGTTAATAGGTTAGTCCAAGAAATTATATGAAAAGCACTCCAAAGTTGGAACAAAACACAAGAAAGTGGATAAAACCAAGCATGGAACATCAAAAATTATAGATACATTTGCAATGTATCAACATCCCCAAGCTTAACTCCTGCTCGTCCTCGAGTAGGTAAGTGATAAAAAGAAAGAATAATTTTTGAGGTGACATGCACCATCAAAGACTTGATCAAAGTATTTGTAAACATTGATAGCTGGGATCAAAGTACTTCAACATAGCATGAAAGATAAAGTTCTAGCAATAAAACAAAGAAACTATGTTGCAACATGAAAATGCACAAACAAAAGATTCATGAATAACAATGCTTTGCAAGACGTTTGTTTGTTTCACATAAAGAAAACATAGCATAATAGTATTCAGCTTGTCCCTCATAGAGTAGCAAATATAAATGCATAGGACACCTTCAAAGTTCATAAGAGTGACTAGATACAAATAGTTAAAAACAAGCAATATCAAGTTATGCATCAATCAACAAGTCTTGGGACAATGCACATAGAACTAAGAATGGCCACTATGCTCTCAAAGAAGGTGCATAAAGTTAGAAGGTGGAGACTCAATATAATGGTGGAAGAAAGGCCTTCATAGAAGGAAGTAGGGATTCAAGTCTCATAAAGAGCTTCCAAAAATTATGGTACTTATAGCTTTCAGCTCTCATTGCCCCTTTCATAAGCATCTTGAAGTGATTAAGGTTAAAGTGAACAAACTATGGTGTACATGCTTGACGAAGTATAAGTTAGAAATCTCATGTCCCTTATATACGAGGGCCGCTCCTCATGCTACTCAAGTTTTGTCATCAGTAAGTTCTTGTCATCGTAAGTACATGTGTATCATTGAGAACAGCCAACGGGGCACCCCTTGCCCGATGATACGGAAGAATCCCCATATCAAAATAACAAGGCAAGCAGACAACGAGCATCTCAACATTCTTCTTATTTACCATGGGAATATGGTGCTTTTTTCTCTCTTTCCTCTTTTCATAATCTCCTTTTTTTTCTCTTTTCTCTTTTTTTCTCAATATAGGACTCTTTTTTTATAAGAAGAATGCTTCATAGACAGCTCATTATGGTTACGCTGCAGGTTTCCACCATGTCAGCTTGGATTAGACCAGCGGCCCAGGCGTTTCTCTAACACATATACATAACTCCATGGACTTACAAGCCCCCCTTTCATTTCACACCGACGACATCCATATACAAAAGAGCATGATATCAACTAGGTACAAGTACCAAGTGCAATGTTGAAAGCGTTCCCCATGAAAGCATGGTTCTGCTAATTCCCAACAAATAAGTGCAAGCATATACAACATAGATGACACACTGGTTCAAGTTTATTAAGGGCAATAAAAGTAAAGTGTGCCATCAAGTTCGTGAGAGCTTTAATCACTAGTTTTCTCATAACAAGTTTAATTTGGAAGGTAAACAAAAGCATGAATATACTTGGGATAGCATAAGCTAGTAGTTAGGTATGGTGGACTCTTTGGAATAACTTGGTTTAGGGAGTTGGATGCATGAGTGGAACTCATACTTTGTTGTGGAGGCTAGCAAAAGACTGGGAGCGACAAACTAAGAGAGCAATAATGGCCATAATCATGCAGAGCGACAAAACATCATTGATCAAAACATAAAGTGATACTACAAGTTGAAAACTAAAGGATCATAAAGGCTATGGTGACTTGAGATAGTCATAACATGGTGTGAGCATGCGCCAAGTCAACCCAAATAAAGCATCAAAGGAGAATACCACAATACTATGCTTTAGTATGCTAAAACAACGCATGATTCATCCAAGGCACATTAAGAAATCTCAATTATTTATAACAATTCATGCTACAGAAAATAGTACTAAGCATAAATCCAAAACAATATCAAGCATGGCAAAACAAAGCATAGGCCACAGTAAAAAACAAGCTCTTTTTACATAAGCATGAACTTTCCTACTATTTTCCAAACCAAACCAAACTATTTGCAAACCAATGAATGAAAGAGGGGGTCCAACCAATTTATTCAGAAAACTAAGCAAACCAAAGCAAACGAAAAATCAAAATGAAAACGAAAAAGAAGACGCTCCAAGAAAAATACAACTGTGCATGAAACAATAAAAATGAAGCGTTTGGAAGAAACCTGGGATTTTTATTGATGAAGAAGGGGATGCCTTGGGCATCCCCAAGCTTTGACGCTTGTACTTATTGGATATTTATTGGGGTGACACGCGTGGCATCCCCAAGCTTAATCTTTAGTCCATCCTTCATCTCATTACTCATTCCTTCCATACACCTGAAATTTATTCCTTCATACAAAACTTTACACAATCTTTATTAGCAACATTAGTGCTCTCAAGATAAATAAGTCTTAAGGTTCAGTTCTAACACCAAATAAACTTTCATTAGAATACTAGATACTGTAGAAATTCCCTCAAAAAGCTCAATTCCCCAAAAGAACTCAAAAAATTAACCGACAAGAAGCAAATGAAGAAAATGGCAGAAATCTGTCAAAACAGACCAGCAGGTAAATACGATTTTTTTTGAAGACCTTCTGTTGCTCAAATGAAAACGTGTTGAACTAACGAAAGTTAGATAACAACCTGGGGCAGAAGCACAAAAATTCACGCCTCAAAAATACGTTCAGAGATTTTACACGAATTTTTACGGTAAAGCATAGAAATCTGTTTCGGGACAGCAACTTTCCCAATCATTACTTCTCTCTCATTAGAGGTTACTCTTGGCACAAAAAACAAATAAAAGGATAAGGAGCGGTTATTACTGAAGTAATAACTTCCAAGACTTATCTAAAACTTTTGGGTTATCTGCCAATAAGTATTTTTCTTTAACGCCTTTAAGTTAGGCATGAGAATTGGAGAAGATGCTCACATAAGAAATATGAATTGAAGTAAAAGAAAACATCAAGAAATAAATTCAAAACACATTTAAGTCTAACCCACTTCCTATGCATAGAAATCTTGTAAGAAAATAAATCAAAGAAGCACATAGTAACAAGAATGGGTAGATAAAACAAGAGCAACTTCAAAACTTTCAGCACATAGAGAGGTGTTTCATTACCGTGAAAACTTCTACAACCATATTTTCCTCTCTCATAATAATTTTTCAGTAGCCTCATGAATAAACTCAACAATATAACTATCACATAAAGCATGTTTTTTATGATCTACAAACTCTAGAGCTTTATTATAAACATTTTCAAAAGAATCCTCAAGAATATGACATTCGTCCCCCTTTGGTATGGATGGGGGACAATCAAATAATGTAAGGGGTAAAGAGTTACTCTCATTAGAAGGTAGGGATGGGTAGATCTATTCTTCCTCCTCTTGATCATCACTCTCCTCCTCTTTTTCATCCAATGAGCTTCTAGTTTCAACAATTTCTTCTTCCATAGGTTCCTGCAAGGCATTAGTCTCTTCCATTGGTGGAGAGCATCTATTAAGATATTCCAGAATATAGCCATTTTCTACCTTGTAATTATCAAAGCAAAATTTAAGTATATCATAAACCTCATATTTATAAGGTGAATCATTAGTATTTTCAAGCAAACTAGCAAGTTCAAATGCACCCTTCCAAGCAATAAATTCTTCAATTTGTTCCACATCATAAAAGTCATAGTTCCCTTTAACACAAGAAAATATGGTAACATTATCATTATACTCACATTGAAAAGGGAGGTGTTTATACCTCCTACAGCAACAAGATTTATCAAAGCAATAAGTAACATTATAAGTAGAGCACATGTTTATAGCAATGGTATACAATATATCAATTTGTTCCCATAAGTGTTTCCCTTTTTGTGACAAGCGGTGTTCCTTATAATAATATTTTTGTTCTTCTGTGAAACCACCTTGCCAATAAGATTCAGTTTCAAAGAAACCAACCATTGATAGAAAGCATGATAAAGCAAGACAATAACACACCAATGAAAATAACAACTATAGTAGGAACTAAATTTTTTTTGTTAAAGAAACAAGCAAACAAAGCAAAAAGAAACTAAGCAAAACAAAAATAACAAAGTAAAGATATTGGTTATGAGGGACTCCCCTTGTGAAGATGTCCTCGACTCCCCGACAACGGCGCTAGAAAAATGCTTGATGGCTCTGAGGATGACGCCCAGAAAAATGCTGGAGCAATGATGATGTAGAGCTCGTTGGGAACCCTAAGAGGAAGGTATGATGAGCACATTAGCAAGTTTCCCTCAGTTATGAAACCAAGGTTTAATCGAACCAGTAGGAGCAAAGAAACACCCCAAAGGTGTTACTAGCTGAGCTTTGGCAGGGCGCACTACTGGTGCTAGTAGCAACGTGGAGACCTGCACAACACAACCACAGAACTTTGTCCCCAACTTGTGATGAGGTTGTCAATCTCACCGTGTTTTGCGGAAAACAAAGGATTAAACGTATCGAATGGAAATAAGTAATAGTTTGCAGAAAGTAAACACAAAACAATAAACAATTTGTAGATTGTATGTAAAGAAAAGGACCGGGATCCATAGTTCACTAGAGGTGTCTATCCTTAAGATAGATAACATGCTGGGTGAACAAATTACAGCGGGGTAATTGACAAACATTGAGAAAGCAATACATGCATATACTAATCATCTTGACTCATTTGAGACTTGATTAGGCATTACAACATTATACATAGACTGCCATCCAACTGCATCTATGACTAATATTCCACCTTCAGGTTATCATCCGAACCCCCTCAAGTATTAAGTTGCAAGCAACAGATTATTGCTTTACGAACTGCGTGTAAAGTAAACAATATGATTGTTCTATGAACAAAGGATTGTTGTTTTCTCCCTAGTAGCAACATCACATCTAGTACCTTAGAGATTTCTATCACTTCCCCAGATTACCAGAGGCATGAACCCACTATCGAACATAAATACTAACACTTGGAGTTGCTAGCATCTACTTGGCTAAGATAGCTACTAACAACGGAAAGCATGCAAGATCACAAATAACAAAGACATGATAGAATCAATAATCAATCTGAAATAGAATCTCAATATCCATCAGATCCCTGCAAACACAACATGCAGAATTACAAATAGATGATCTTGATCATGAACGGAGCTCCCAAGATCTAGACATGAAAGCACAAAGGAGGAGAACCAGCCATCTAGCTACTACATGGATCCGTAGTCCAAGGATGAAATACTCACGCATCACACCGGAGGCTTGCATGGTGATGAAGAAGGCCTCCAGGGTGAATTCCCCTCTCCGGCAGGGTGCCGGGAAGAGCTTCAGATCCCTCCCGATCTAGGGATGGAGATGACGGCGGCTATAGACTCTTTCGTGGATTTTTGATCGGGCCCTTAGGGTTTACGTCCCGAGGGCATCTTATAGGCGGAAGCGGAGGCCGAGGGGGTGCCAGGGGCCACCACACCACCCCCTGGCACGGGCCCAGCCTGGCCGCACGGCCAGGTGGTGTTGCCGGCCTCTGGCCCCTCTCCATCTCGTATTCTGGCATCTGATGACTTCCGGAAAAATAGGCACTTTGGCTTTTGTCCCGTCCAATTCTGAGAATATTCATTTTCTGACTTTCCTAGAACCAAAAAAGTAGAAAACAGACATCTGGCATTGTGGCTCTTGTTAATAGGTTAGTCCAAGAAATCATATGAAAAGTACTCCAAAGTTGGAACAAAACACAAGAAAGTGGATAAAACCAAGCATGGAACATCAAAAATTATAGATACATTTGCAATGTATCAGGACACCCGGGTTAGCCAGATTGGTGACATGCTATGAGGATACCAATTTAGCATATCCCCGACAAACATTCTAGCAAAAAATGTTGATTTCACAATCAACCATTGGAAGACTTGATGGGCCAAATTTTATGAAATAGCAGTCAAGAGCTGTCATACATAGCCTTCAGCTTTTTGATTATATCGAAAGAGCTGTTGTTTTCAAAATGTTTTTGAAGACTTGGGTTGGTGTAAGTAAGCATTAGCCACTGCACCACCGTGTCATCATCCATCTTGGTAGTATGGACATTCTGTTCCTCCTCTAGAGCATCATATTCTTGCATCAAGGATGTATTCCTTCTTAGCACCCCCAAGAACGATTCTCAGGGCATGAACCCAGTCCGCGTAGTTACTACCATATGAAGTTAACTTCCATTTCTCTAACATGGGGGCCAAATTGAAAGTTTGGATATGGCCAATCTTTCTACAACTCAAACAAAATTCACTTTATAAACTATTCATAATTGAAAGTACTAGTTGTAAAACTAAAGTACGCTCCCACCAAAAACAACATCCTTCTGCTTATGCTTTTTGTGATTCAAGATCCTGGGGGAAAATTAGCCATGGATGTGACATCTCAGATGACAACTATTCTATACCGGTAGGCCACCTTGCCAATTACATTTCTATGTAACTCTTGTTCATCTTTAAATGGGTGGCGTGGGTATACCTTACAGGTACTCGAGTTTGGCATATACGGTCCAGGTATGGCATAAGCCCACGGCGTTACCAGGGCCCAATACATGGTTCGGTTGACTCATGGAGACTCTGATTGCTTGCAGCACAAGATGAGTCTTAAGATAGAAAGTTTAAAGGGACAAACCGTAATCTATAACCGACTCGACCTGCTACCCGAGACCTAGCCTATCTATATAAAGTCTAGGAGGGGGAGGCGAGGAGGACAATCACAACCCTAGTTTCCACAACCATCGCTAGATTGCATCTGTGCACCCCCTGTAACTTTCGATTCCCTCGATAATTCCAAGAGAAAACAAGCAGGAGTAGGGACCTCTACAAGGCCTGAACCTGGGTAAACATTGCTTCCCGGTGTGCTTGTTTGCTAGCCGATTGATGCCTCTAGTGCTCCCTCCTTCTCCAAAACCCAAGTCCATAACAATGTGCATTGATGAGTTAATCCCTCGTCAATTGGTGCCGTATGTGGGAGATAGGAGTGCTAATGTCGTGGCTTCTTCGGCCCCGTCAACGCGATCTACAACTCTACAATAGAGGAGATTCGCCAACTCTTCGGCGCCTTCGACTTCACCGTCCACACGCTGGCCACTCACCCGGATTTCGAGTCCGTGGGCGATGGGATCGACCTAGCAATCGAAAGCTTATGCTTCCAAGTTGGTTAGCTGGGCACACTTCGCCTCCCTGATCAGCCGACGGTTCCCGCAATTGCACCAACATCGTGGTTTCCCCCACCAATCGACACCCTAAGCGAGCTCAACGCCCCGACAATAGTTGGGAGCATAGACAGCGACAACAGTCGCGGATCCGATCTGGGTGATCTGGCCACAGAAGATGGAGCCTACGGCTCCGGATCTAAAAGTTGTGCGAGCAACAACTTCCGCAATCACTTCATGTGCGTCGTCATCAACGCAGGCGACACCGGTGTCAATCGCGACAACACCGCCACTGGACCGACCAACGGTGAAAACGGTGTCCCCGCCAACGGCGCGCCCACCAACAATGGGACAGAAGCAGACCCGAACCTCATGACGAATGAGCGCACCGAAGAGAGCTTGTTGATCAAGATCAACGACAACAAGTGGGCCCACTATCGGGAGGCTTTGCAGGGCAATCCCCTCCCCCTAAACTCATCGCAATAGATGTTGATGGGTTACCATTGGCTGCTCAAAGAGGAGTACAAGCTCCAGTAGCAAGTAATCGTGCAACTCGACGAGCACAGAAAGGCGGCGGACGAGTCGAGCCTTCGACGGGCTCAACTCTCCACGGGAGGATCCTCCTCCAAGGGCAACGACTACGTGGCCGCCAAACGGCGATATCGACTGGCCGACCTCACTGACAAGGAGTGAGAAGAAGCTGCGAAAGTCCTCGACTTCAGCTCCATGACGGTGGATACGCGGGGAAACATGCTCCCAAAGACACCGCAAGCAGCGGTGATACCGGCCACCATGTACCTCCTCAACAACCAGTCACCGGCTGGGGATCCGCGAGCTGTCATGCACCGATCAACGATCACGGGCTTGGGGCTAGTCGAAGCTGCCCTCGTCAAGGAGCCAACACCGGAGCCAAAGAAAAAGTAAAGTTGTGGACAAGTATTACTATTCATACTCCTCCAGCGATAACAACCATGATCTGTCACGGTGACGTCGCTCACGGCGGCATGACCATGACTACGACGCATGTGATGACATCACGCAGCGCAAGGTCGACAAGATGTGCACGAGGCGTTCCCGTTCGACTGACTCGTAAGATGACGAAGTAGAGCTCTGCGGCGCCAGATGCTTCAGCAGAGCCATCGGGCAAAAGCGAATGCCTAAGGGGTTCAAACTCCCATCGGAGAACCCGAAATTTGATGGCCTATAGGACCCGAAGATTTGGCTGGAAGATCACATCTCCTCCGTCTGGTAGCTTGGCGAAAGCTCAAGCACGGCCATGCAATGCCTACAGCTATAGCTGCAAGGCACCCCCCGCGCATGGCTCAACAATCTCCCACGCGGATCAATTCGCAGTTGGGAAGAGCTGGTCTACAGCTTCATGCACAACTTCAAGGGAACTTACAAAAGGCCCGCATCAATCAAGGAACTAAGAGGCTACCACCAGAGGTCAGGCGAGTCACTGCGCTCATATATCTAGAGATGGTCCATCATCAAGAACTCCGCAGAAGACATCTTTGAGGATCGTGCAATCGACGCGTTCAATGGAGGCGTTCACCACAAAGAGCTCAGGGAGGAGCTGGGCCGCTCAAAGCCCAAGACAATCGACCACCTGATGGAGATCGCGAATCGGTGGGCCAATGGAGAGGATTCAGTGAAAAACCATACCTACTCTGATGATGACGACGACCTCGGGCGTAGACGTGATCGCCGAGGGAAACATCGAATGCGTGTCTACGAGGACCACGAAGAGTTTGACATGGTCGCAGCTGGCTACGCCGACAAATGCGATGACAACCGCAACAGTGGATACCGCAACGGTGGATACCACAACAGCAGGAAAACCACACAAGTGTGGCAGCGCCGCACTCACGATGACGCACCTAGACTATCCATCCAGGACAAATTGTTCGGACCGTGCAACGTACACTTCTACATCGACAAGCACGACGGCAAGAAAAAGTCCAGCCATCTTCTCAAGGACTACCGCGAGTTCCTCAAACTCCATGAAGGCCTGGCCCAGATGAATCGTGACGTCAAACTATGGCTACGGAGCTGCCCCAGGCGCCATGGCTCACGGAGCACCACCGCCACCACCTGGACCACCACCACCATCTACGGCTGCGCCAGTCCAGAACCATGGAGGCAAACCATACCCGTGAGCACTGGGCAACATGGAGATGATCCAAAAATGGCGCCCCTCTAATCGAGTGTAGAAGGCAATCACTCGCCAAGTCAATTTGGCGATAAACTCACCGCCCTCCACCACTGAGTACCTCAGTGGAAGCGAGTCCTGCATCACTTTTGACAAGCACGACCATCCGCGCCAAGTACCTTGCCCATGCCACTATCCCCTCGTACTCGAGGCATAGACTGGGGGCTTTGATATGAGTCACGTCTTCATGGACGGCGGAAACGGCATCAACCTCATGTTCGCAAGTACCTTGCACGCAATGAGGATCCCTCTGACATGTCTGGAAGTTTCAGACACGACGTTCCACGGCATCGTCCTAGGGAAGGGCGTGTACCCCTGTGCAAGATCAACCTCGACGTCATCTTCGGCACGCTGCAAAATTTTCAGTGAGAGCGCATCAACTTTGAAGTTATCGACTAGCCTTGACAGTACCACTGCATCCTTGGACATGTCGCGTTCGCAAGGTTCATGGCGGTACCACACTAAGCCTACCTACAGATGAAGATGCCAGGCCCAAATAGCGTCATCACAATCAACAGAAGCTTCGAGAGGTCTGATAGCTGCGATAGGGAATTAAATAGAATCTCCCAATCCTTCGGCATGCAAGAGGAAATCGCAAGGTTGAAGGAGTCGATAGACAACAGTCTGCCTCCCCTGAGTAAGCCAAGCTCACCCAACCTATCATTCGACTCGTCGGTGCACACCAAGAAAGTCCAGGTCCACCCAACGAACCCGACGAAGACGGCCCTCATCGCCAACAACTTGAGTCCCGCATAGGAACTCATGCTCGTCGAATTCCTCCATGAGCGCTGGGAAATCCTTGCCTGGTGTCCAGCAGGCATGCCAGGGAATTCGCCGAGCACTCACTCAACGTGAATCCAGACACAAGGCCAGTTAAGCAAACGATACGACGACTGTCTGAACCAAGAGCAAAAGCGGTCGGTATGGAAGTCAACAGACTCCTCAATGCAAAATTCATACGCGAGATCAAGGAAAGCACCTGGCTCGCAAATCCAGTGCTTGTGCCTAAAAAGGACACGTATATCTTACGGATGTGCGTGGACTTCACCTCCTTGAACAAGAACTGTCACGGATCGACCAGATAATCGACTCCACTGCAGGATGCGAGCGTGCTTCCTCGATGCCTACTCGGGCTACAATCAGATTCAAATGAAGGAGGAAGACCGGGAGAAAACAACGTTCACAGCACCCTTTGGTGTGTTCTGCTACACACGATGCCCTTCGGGCTAAAAAATGCAGGAGCCACCTATCAGTGGTGTATGCAGGCCTACCTCAAGAACCAACTTGGTCGCAATATCCAAGTCTATGTCGATGACATCATCGTCAAAACTAAAGCGGAAGCTATGTTACTCGATGATCTCTACAAGACCTTCGATAATCTCGATCGCTACCGGATCAAGCTCAATCCGAACAAATGCGCCTTCGGCGTACCATCTAGGCAACTGCTTGGGTATCTCATCTCCACAAGAGGGATCGAGGCAAACCCAAAGAAAATAAAGGCCATATTGGCCATGGAGAAGCCGAAGAATGTAAAAGGCGTCCATTAGCTGGCCAGGCGAATCGCGGCGCTCAGTCGATTCATCAGTCGCATGGGCGAAAAGGCACTGCCTTTCTACCAACTTCTCCGTAAAGCTGACAAGTTCAAGTGGACAGACGAAGCACAGGAAGCATTCAAAGACCTCAAGCGTCTACTATCCACCTCGCCAGTATTTGTGACGCCTCGTGAAAAGGAGCCGATGTTGCTATATATCTCCGCCACCAACCAAGTGGTAATCACTCTGCTCGTGGTGGAATGAGCCAAAGAAAACTAAGTCCACGAGATACAGCACCCAGTCTACTACCTCAGCGAGGTGCTCACACCAACAAAACAGCGGTACCCGCATTATCAGAAGCTGGCATACGACGTCTTCATGATAGCCAGGCGACTGCGTCACTACTTCTAGGAGCACCCAATCGTGGTGGTGAAAGACGCCCCGCTTGGGCACATACTCAACAATCCCGACGCCACTGGACGAGTCGCGCTCTGGGGAATCGAACTGTCTCCACGAGACATCACATACGAGAAGCGCGACGCGATCAAATCACAAGTTCTCCCGGACTTCCTCGTGCACTGGATGGAGAACCAGCTCCCCGACAAACCAGACATGTCTTACCTATGGACAATGCACTTCGACGGATCCAAGCGAAAGGAAGTAGCTGGCGCAGATGTCATACTGACATCACCCCAAGGTAACAAGATGAGATACATTCTGCGAATGCAGTTCACTGCCTCCAACAACGAGGCTAAGTACGAAGCCTGGATCCATAGGATGCGGATGGCAAAAGCCTGCGGCGCCAAGCGACTCATCATCTACGATGACTCCAAACTGGTGGTCAACCAAACAATGAATGAGTGCGATGCTCTGAGCGACAACATGATCGCCTACCGCGACCTCTATGACACACTCGAGGGAGACTTTAATGGCTGCGAGCTATGACACGTTAGCCGCGAAAGCAATGAAGAGGTATACATACTCGTCAACATCAGCTCCACCTGCGCCCTAATGCCACCTGGAGTATTTCTAGAACGCATCTGCGAACGCTCCATCAAGCCCAAGGCTCGAGAGAAGAAGACAAGCATGCTAACGGACTCGGGGGCTACGCCACCCAACGAGCCAATGGCACTCGATGACACAGAGCCAGACACAGGACTCGAAGGTCCCATGGAGGTCATGATGATCGAGCCATCCTGGATGCAACCATATGTCACATACTTGCTCAGCAAAAGGTTGTCAGATGACCCTACTGACGCACGTCATATAGCGCGATGATCCAAGGCATTCACCCTCATCAATGCCGATCTGTACAAGCGCAGCATCACAGGAGTTCTTCAGCAGTGCGTCTCCAATGGAGATGGAAGAGCCACCCTCCTCGACATACACGAAGGCACCTGCGGGCACCACGCCGGCAGTCGCGCTCTCGTCACCAAAGCTCTACGAGCTGGATTCTACTGGCCGACAGCCATGCATAATGCAAAGGACATCATCCAGTGCTGCAACGCTTTCTAGCGATTCGTGGACAAAACGCACGCACCTGGCATGGAGCTCAGACCAATACCATTGGCTTGGCCCTTTGCACAATGGGGACTCGACATGGTCGGCAAGCTCGCGAGGTCCTCGCAAGGAGGATACATCTACCTCCTAGTCGCGGTCGACAAAATTCACCAAGTGGATCGAGGCCATGCCGGTGACAAATCAATCAGGAGCCAGCGCTGTCAAGTTCTTTGAGTCCATCATCTTCCACTTCGGGGTGCCACATAACATCATCAGGGACAATGGGATGAACTTCACCTCCAAGGAGTTCTTGGAATTCTGCGAAAACCTGGGAATAAACATTAGCTAGGCCTCGGTGGCTCACCCTCAGACTAACGATCAAGTCAAAAAGGAGAACGGCCTCATCTGCGGTGGAATCAAGAAAAGGCTCCTCTGGCCACTCGAACAAGCTGTTGGGTGCTGGCTAGAAGAGCTACAATCAGTACTTTGGAGCCTGTGCACAACTCCAAATAGCGCCACAGGCTACACTCCATTCTTCATGGTGCACGGTGCTGAAGTAGTAGTACCCGCATAAGTGTGTTACAAAGCCCCACGGGTAGTTGCTTACAACGAGAAAGAATCAACTCTCGCACTCGAAGACTCCGTTGACATCCTCGATGAGGCACGCGAGATTGTAGTAGAGAGATCCACGATCTACTAGCAAAGCCTCCTCAACTATCACAGCAGAAGGCTACGCCCTAGATCCTTCGTCGAAGGAGACCTGGTCCTACGACTGAAGCAGTAAGGGAACCTAAAGTTCGAGTCCCCTTGGGAAGGACCTTACGTGATTACCGAAGTAATCCCAGGTGGCGCCTATCGCCTTAAAGATTTCAAGAATGGACTCCCATACTCCAACCCCTAGAACGTCGCGCAACTGCGCTGTTTCTACCCTTAGATGTTCCTTTTTACTTTACAAACAAGGCTATACAGCCAGGCTACTTAGCCACACATTATACCTCGTGATATTCTGCAAATAAATAAAGCTAAGTGCCCCAAACCTTGTGTATTTTCCATTTTACTTGCAATTACATCACTCGGGGGGCTGCGCCACCCTTTACAACTTGTTCCAAAACAACACAGTATCCTGAGTAGCCGACGCACTACTAATCGAACCCTTGATAACACCTACCCAGCTGCAACTCACCTGACAGGTTGGTAAGGTGATGAGATAAATATACGTCAGGCTAACAAAAAGGACCTGTATATTACGATGCACTCGCAAAAAATTCAAGCTAGCAAGCTCTTTACACATTAATGGGTACCAAACACACCCGACACAATCATATAAATTTTACAAACACTTATACATCTATGTGCAAGATACAAACTACACTACTGTCGCAAAAGGGGAACATTTGTTTGCTCTTCGAAGAGGTCGATAATATCCTCCACTAGCCGGTCAATCGCCTGATAGTGCGACACCATATTCCAAGTCATCCCTTTTGGTGGCGGCAGTGGTCCAGTGGCAATAGACGCGACATCCACATCTGGCCGATGCAGTCGAACCAGCAATAGCGCAGCCTTGGCATCTGCAACTAACTGTTGACACACGCACTCGCGAAACGCGCTAATATCCTGGAACTTCGCTAGAAGATCTGATATGTTGCTAACGTATCTTTATTTTTTGATGATCCATGCTAGTTTTATATCTACTTTATTTTTGTTTATCCACACTTGGGAGTATTTTTATACACTTTCTTGCACTAACCTATTAACAAGATGCCACAGTGCCAGCTGCCTGTTTTCTGCTGTTTTTGGTTCCAGAAAATGAATATTCTCCGAATTGGACGGGACAAAAGCTAAAGTCAATATTTCACCAAGGGGGACATAGAGCCAGAAGACGAGACGGAGAGAGAGGCCAGAGGCTGGCCACACCACCTGGCCGCGCGGCCAGGCCTGGCCCGCGCCAGGGGGTGGTGTGGCCGCCTAGGGCACCCCCTCGGCCTCCCCTTTCACCTATAAGATGCCTCCGATATAGAAACCCTAAGTACCCGATCAAAATTCCACGAAAGAGTATGTAGCCGCCATCATCTCTATCCCTAGATAGCGAGGGATCTGAAGCTCTTCCCGGCACCCTGTCGGAGAGGGGAATTCACCCTGGAGGCCTTCTTCATCACCATGCAAGCCTTCGGTGTGATGCGTGAGTAGTTCATCCTTGGACTACGGGTCCATGTAGTAGCTAGATGGCTGGTTCTTCTCCTTTGTGCTATCATGTTTAGATCTTGTGAGATCCGTTCATGATCAAGATCATCTATTTGTAATCCTAGATGTATTTGTGGGGATCCGATGGATATTGAGATGCTATTTCAGATTGATTATTGATTCTATCATGTATTGGTTATTTGTGATCTTGCATGCTCTCCGTTGTTAGTAGATATCTTGGCCGAGTAGATGCTAGCAACTCCAAGAGGGAGTATTTATGCTCGATAGTGGGTTCATGCCTCTAGTAATCTAGGGAAGTGACATAAATCTCTAAGGTACTAGATGTGCTATTTCTACTAGGGAGAAAACAACAATCCTTTATTCATAGAACAATCATATTGTTTACTTTACACACAATGCTTAATGCAATTATCTGTTGCTTGTAACTTAATACTAGAGGGGGTTAGGATGATAACCTGAAGGTGGATTATTAGTCATAGATGCAGTTGGATTACGGTCTATGTATAATGTTGTAATGCCGAATCAAATTTCATAGGAGTCAAGATGATTAGTATATGCTTGTATGCTTTCTCGATGTTTGCCAATTGCCCCGTTGTAATTTGTTCACCCAACATGTCATCTATCTTAAGGAGAATCACCACTAGTGAACTATGGACCCCGGTCCTTTCTTTTACCATCAATCTACAACTGTTTATTGTTTTCTGTTTACTTTCTGCAAGCTATTACTATCTTCCACACAATACGTTTAATCCTTTGTTTTCAGCAAAACCGGTGAGATTGACAAGTTGGGGGCAAAGTTCTGTGGTTGTGTTGTGCAGGATTCCAAGTTGGAAACAACACCTTGGAGGTGTTTCCTTGATCCTACTGGTTCGATAACCTTGGTTTCATAACTGAGGGAAAACTTGCTGCTGTGCTCATCATACCTTCCTCTTGGGGTTCCCCAACAAGCTCGATATATTTTGGGCCATCAAGGACATCTTCACAAGGGGAGTCCCTCATAACCAATCTCTTTACTTTGTTGTTTTTTTGCTTAGTTTATTTCTACTTTGCTTGCATGTTTCTTGATCAAAAACACAAAAAAATTAGTTATACTAAGTTTGCTTTCTTTATTAAAAACACAAAAAAAATGACTACTCTTGAAAACACTAAGTTGTGTGACTTCACTAGCACCAACAACAATGATTTCATGTGCACACCTATTGCTCCACCTGTTCCTGAAGCCACTTTCTTTGAAATTAAACCTGCTGCTCACGTAAATAACTTTGTTGAACTTTGTGAGATGCAAAAGCATAGGGATATAGATGGGGATATTATTAAGCTTAAATTGTTTTCTTTCTCTTTGAGAGGAAAAGCTAAAGAATGGTTGCAATCCCTAACTAGAAATACTATTGATTCTTGGACTAAATGCAAAGATGCTTTCATTGGAAAATATTATCCTCCTGCTAAGATTATATCTATGAGAAGTGAAATAATGAAGTTTAAACAATCTGATAATGAACATGTTGCTCAAGCTTGGGGAAGAATGAAATCTTTGGTAAAGAATTGTCCCACTCATGGACTGACTGCTTGGATGATTATCCAAACCTTTTATGCAGATTGAATTATTCTTCAAGAAATCTACTGGATTCTGCTACTGGAGGTACCTTTATGATCATTAATTTGGGTGCTGCAACAAAGCTTCTGGATAATATGACGGTTAACTATTCTGAATGGCATACTGAGAGAGCTCCACAAGGTAAGAACATAAATTCTGTTGAAGAAACCTCCTCCTTGAGTGATAAAATTGATGTTATTATGTCTATGCTTGTTAATGGGAAAGCTTATATTGATCCAAATCATGTTCCCTTAGCCTCTTTGGTTGCTCAAGAAGAGCAAGTTGATGTGATCTTTATAAGAAATAACAATTTTAGCAACAATGCCTACATGAATAATTTTGGTAATAATAACTATATGCCATATCCTCCCAATAATGGTAATACTTATGGAAATTCCTACAACAATAATAGGAGTGCACCCTCTGAACTTGAAGTTATGCTTAAAGATTTTATTAGTAAACAAACTGCTTTCAATAAAACCATTGAGGAAAAACTCTCTAATGCTGAAAGAAATATAGCATCTTTGGCTAAAGCACAATCTTCTTTTAATAAAATGGCTACTAAACCTGAAACTATTGAGAATCCTTTTGCTGCTACTAATGCCATACAAGTTAGAATTTATGAAAATGTTAGACTATTAGCTGAATTGCATGCTAAGTGGGAAAGAGAAGATGAAATTGCTAGGAAGATTAGTATTTCTACTATCACTACCACTAATGTTGAAGCCAGTAAACCTAATGGAACCTTTTCTAATAAAAATGCTGAAATTCTTCGAAATATGGGAAACAATAGCTGTACTACTTTAGATGATAATTATGATTTTGACCTTGATGGTTCCAACATCTCTGAAGTTATTATGTTCCTACAAAAGCTTGCTAAAACTCCTAATGTTAGTGCTATGAATATGGCCTTTACAAAACACATTACTGAAGCTCTCATAAAAATTAAAGAAGAAAAGATGAAACATAAAGCTTCTATTTCTATGAAATTAGAAGATGGTTGGGAACCCATCATTAATATGAAAGTAAATGATTTTGATTTCAAAGTTTTATGTGATCTTGATAGTAGTGTTTCTATTATGCCTAGAAGGATTTATGATATGCTTGATTTGCCACCATTGGAAGATTGTTATTTAAATGTCCCACTTGATGATAATGCTAAAAAGAAACTCATGGGGAGTATTAATGATGTCCTTATTATGGTTAACAATGCCTATGTCCCCATTGATTTCTATGTTTTGGATGTTGAATGAAATGCTTCTTGTCCTATTACTTTGGGAAGACATTTTCTTAGAACTGTTGGTGCCATTATTGATATGAAAGAAGGCACCATTAAATATCAACTCCCACTCAAGAAAGGTATAGAACACTTCCCCAAGAAGAGAGAGAAGATCCCTTTTGCTTCTCCTATGAAAACAAAATTTGCTCTTAATTCTTCTTCATTTGAGAACACTTGATTCTTTTCTTGCTT
This sequence comes from Avena eriantha, assembly GCA_910589775.1. NCBI lineage: Eukaryota > Viridiplantae > Streptophyta > Magnoliopsida > Poales > Poaceae > Avena > Avena eriantha. The sequence continues at coordinate 558,685,944 of OU342743.1, forward strand.
CTTATGCCTAACTTAAAGGCGTTAAAGAAAAGTAATTATTGGGAGATAACCCAAAAATTTTAGATGAGTCTTCGAAGTTATTACCTCTATAATAACCGATCCTTATCCTTTTTATTTGCTTTTTGTGCCAAGAGTAACCTCTAATGAGAGAGAAGTAATGCTTGGGAAAGTTGCTATCCCGAAACAGATTTTTGTGCTTCGCTGTAAAAATTCGTGTAAAATCTCTGTACGTCGGTTTGATCTGTAATTTTTTGTGCTTCTGACCCAGGTTGTTATACAACTTTCGTTAGTTCAACACTTTTCGATTTCAGCAACAAACGATCTTCGAAAAAATTGGTTTTTACCCGCTGGTCTGTTTTGACAGATTTCTGCCATTATTTGCATTTGGTTCTTGTTGATTTCTTTTTGGGTTCTTTTTGGGGAATTGAGATTTTTGAGGGAAGTGCTACAGTAGCTTGTGTTTTAGTGGAAGTTTTATTGGTGTTGAAACTGAACCCAAAGACTTATTATTTTGAGTACACTAATGTTGCTAATAAAGATTGTGTTAAGTTTTGTATGAAGGAAAAATTTCAGGTGTAAGGAAAGAGTGATGTAATGATAGAAAGAATGGACTAAAGCTCAAGCTTGGGGATTCCACCCGTGTCACCCCAAGAAATATCCAAGAAGTACAAGCGTCAAAGCTTGGGGATGCCCAAGGCATCCCCTTCTTCATCAATAAAAATCTCAGGTTTCTTCCAAACACTTCATTTTTATTGTTTCATGCATAGTTGTGTTGTTCTTGGAGCGTCTTTGTTTTTTGTTTTCGTTTCCTTAGTTTGCTTGAATAAATTGGTTGGACCCCCTCTTTCATACATTAGTTTTCAAATAAGTTTGGTTTGGATTGGAAAAGAGTAGGAAAAGTTCATGCTTATGTGCTAAAAGGAGCTTGTTTTTGACTGTGGCCTATGGTTTTTCATGTCATGCTTGTTATTGTTTTGGATTTATGCTTAGTGATTTTTGATGTAGCATGATATGTTATAAACAATTGAGATTGCTTAATGTGCCTTAAAAGAATCATGCATTGATTTAGCATATTAAAGCATAGTATTGTGGTATTCTCCTTTGATGCTTTATTTGGGTTGACTTGGCGCATGCTCACACCATGTTATGACTATCCCAAGTCAACATAGCCTCAATGATCCTTTAGTTTTCGACTTGTAATATCACTTTATGCTTTAATTAATGATGTTTTGTCGCTTTGCATAATTATGGCCATTATTGCTCTCCTAGTTGGTCGCTCCAAGTCTTTTGCTAGCCTCCATAACCAAGTGTGAGTTCCACTCATGCATCCAACTCCAAATAAACCAAGTTATTCCAAAGAGTCCACCATACCTACCTATTAACATTTTATATTCCAAGTATATTCATGTTTTTATCTACCTTCTGAATTAAACTTGTTATGAGAAAACTAGTGATTAAAGCTCTCACGAACTTGATGGCACACTTTACTTTTCTTGCCCCTAATAAACTTGAACCATTGTGTCATCTATGTTGTATATGCTTGCACTTATATGTTGGGGATTAGCAAAACCATGCTATCATGGGGAACACTTTCAACATTGCACTTGTACATTGTACCTAGTTGATATCATGCTCTTTTGTCTATGGATGTCGTCGGTGTGAAATGAAAGGGGAGCTTGTGAGTCCATGGAGTTATGTATGTGTGTTAGAGAAACGCCTGGGCCACTCGTCTAATCTAGGCCTAATCATGGTGGAAACCTGCAGCGTAACCATAATGAGCAATCTATGAAGCATTATTCTTATAAAAAAGAGATAGAGATTGAGAAAAAAGAGATGAGAAAGAGGAAAGAGAGAAAAAAGCACGATTTTGCCATGGTAAATAAGAAGATTGCTGAGATGCTCGTTGTCTGCTTGCCTTGTCATTTTGATATGGGGATTCTTTCGTATCATCGGGCAAGGGGGGGTACCCCGTTGGCTTTTCTCTATGATACACATGTACTTACTATGATAAGAACTTACCGGTAACTAAACTTGAGTAGCATGTGGAGCGGCCCTCGTATTCAAGGGACATGAGATTTCCAACTTATACTTTGTCAAGCATATACTCCATGGTTTGTTCACTTTAACCTTAATCACTTCAAGATGCTTATGATAGGGGCAATGAGAGCTGAAATCTAATAAGTACCATAATTTTTTGAAGCTCTTTATGAGACTTGAATCCCTGCTTCCTTCTATGAAGGCCTTCCTTTTACTTTTACGTTGAGTCCCCATCTTCTATCTTTATGCACCTATTGAGAGAGCATAGTGTCCATTCTTAGTTTAATGTGCATTGTCCCAAGAATTGTTGATTGATGGATACCTTTGATATTGCTTGTTCTTGAACTATTTTTATCTAGTCACCCTTATGAACTTTGAAGGTGTCCTATGAAATTATGTTTTGCTACTCTATGAGGGACAAGCTGAATACCATTCTCATTATGCTTTCTATATGTAAAACAAACAAACGTCTTGCAAAGCATTGCTATTCATGAATGTTTTGTTTGTGCCTTTTCATGTTACAACATAGTTGCTATGTCTTATTTATAGAATTCTATCTTTTATGCTATGTTGAAGTACTATGATCCCAGCTATCAATGTTTTACAAATACTTTGATCAAGTTTATGATGGAGCATGTCACCTAAAAAATTATTCTTTCTTTTTTTCACTTACCTACTCGAGGATGAGTAGGAGTTAAGCTTGGGGATGTTGATACGTTGCTAACGTATCTATAATTTTTGATGTTCCATGCTTGTTTTATATCTACTTTCTTATGTTTTGTCCACACTTTGGAGTATTTTTATACACTTTCTTTGACTAACCTATTAACAAGATGCCACAGTGCTAGCTGCCTGTTTTCTGCTGTTTTTGGTTCTAGGAAAGTTAGAAAATGAATATTCTCAGAATTGGACGGGACAAAAGCCAAAGTCAATATTTCACCGAGGGAGGCGTGGAGCCAGAAGACGAGACGGAGAAGGGCCAGAGGCCGGCCACACCACTTGGCCGCGCGGCCAGGCCAAGCCCGCGCTAGGGGGTTATGTGGTCGCCTAGGGCACCCCCTCGACCTCCCCTTTCGCCTATAAGATGCCTCCGATACAGAAACCCTAAGTACCCAATCAAAATTCCAGGAAAGAGTCTGTAGCTGCCGTCATCTCTATCCCTAGATTGAGATGGATCTGAAGCTCTTCCCGGCACCCTGCCGGAGAGGGGAATTCACCCTGGAGGCCTTCTTCATCACCATGCAAGCCTCCGGTGTGATGCGTGAGTAGTTCATCCTTGGACTACGGGTCCATGTAGTAGCTAGATGGTTGGTTCTTCTCCTTTGTGCTATCATGTTTAGATCTTGTGAGCTCCGTTCATGATCAAGATCATCTATTTGTAATCCTACAGGTTGTGTTTGCGGGGATCCGATGGATATTGAGATGCTATTTCAGATTGATTATTGATTCTACCATGTTTTTGTTATTTGTGATCTTGCATGCTCTCCATTGTTAGTAGATTGGATGAGTAGATGCTAGCAACTCCAAGAGGGAGTATTTATGCTCGATAGTGGGTTCATGCCTCTAGTAATCTGGGGAAGTGACAGAAATATCTAAGGTACTAGATGTTTTGTTTCTATTAGGGAGAAAACAACAATCCTTTGTTCATAGAACAATCGTATTGTTTACTTTACATGCAATGCTTAATGCAATTATCTGTTGCTTGCAACTTAATAATGGAGGGGGTTCGGATGATAACCTGAAGGTGGATTATTAGTCATAGATGCAGTTGGATTACGGTCTATGTATAATGGTGTAATGCCCAATCAAATCTCATAGGAGTCAAGATGATTAGTATATGCTTGTATGATTTCTCGATGTTTGTCAATTGCCCCGCTGTAATTTGTTCACCCAACATGTCATCTATCTTAAGGAGAATCACCACTAGTGAACTCTGTACCCCGGTCCGTTCTTTTACCATCAATCTACAACTGTTTACTGTTTTCTATTTACTTTCTGCAAGCTATTACTATCTTCCACACAATACGTTTAATCCTTTGTTTTTAGCAAAACCGATGAGATTGACAACCTCACTGTAAGTTGGGGGCAAAGTTCTATGGTTGTGTTGTGCAGGATTCCAAGTAGGAAACAACACCTTGGAGGTGTTTCCTTGCTCCTACTGGTTCGATAACCTTGGTTTCATAACTGAGGGAAAACTTGCTGCTGTGCTCATCATACCTTCCTCTTGGAGTTCCCCAACGAGCTCGATATATTTTGGGCCATCAAGATCCAACAAGCTTGAGGGCATAGCGTCCAGCGGAAACATCGTCTGATAAATATACTTCAAGCACGACTGCACCTTCTTCAAACACTGAAGCACCTGCGATGCACGATCCTGCAACATCGCCAATGTGACTGCACGAGCGTGGTCCACCCAGAAGTACCCACTAGCCTGCAGTTGTTCCTGGGTTAAGTCATTCATTCGAATGGCAAACCGGTCCTTTTTATCCTACAGATGACCAGCGCTAACAACTACAAAAAGCAAGACCAAAGTATAAGACAAGGCATCACCGCGAATGTCTAAAGAAAAGATAAGAAGATAGAGAGCTAACATTTAAATTGCTCGTTCAACTGCGCAACTTCATCCAGGAGATACTTCTCGCGAGCGGTGGCCTTCTCAGCCTTCGACTTCCAAACATCCGCGTTACCGCGGATAATGGGCAACTCACGCTCCAACTGCTTTATATGGTCGCGTAGTCGCGAGAGCAGCAAAACTCCTCCACCTTTGAACGTGGTTGCGCTGCGGTTTCATTGGTGGGAGGAGAGTCATGAGGATCACTCGAAGGACCACTTGAAGGACCCTATTACAACCAAGCAAAAGGCAAATGAGACCAATCATACATTGATAAAAAGGGCCAAGTGCATTCAAATTCGGCAAAAGTATTAACAGGGGTACCCCCACAAAAACATGGTTCAACAAAAGGGAAGTTACACTATTACAGATGGTAGCTAAGGCACGTTCTGCTTCTTCGACTACGACTTTTAATTCGGGGGCCTCCTCGAATCCATGATAGTATCTGATGCCACATACTTCCTAGTGGTAGCCCTAGACGCCGCAGCCTTTGCCGCTTTCACTCACCGCAGCTCCTCAGAATATTTGGCGTCTGTCTCAATGAGACGAGGCCCATATTTACTGCATCTAGTGTCAAAAGGCTGGAAGACTACCTGCTGACCATCTGCATCGACATGCATCGCCTCAGAGATCGCGGTTGGGTCCAACTCTGCACCATGTGCTTGTGCCATCGCTTTTGCCATGGTGGCGTCGACAGACCGCTGCGCATTCTTGAAGTCCATTGGGATGCCTTCCATGAAGGATTCCACCAAGCCATCAAGATTTTCGATTAAGCTGGCCTTGGGAAACATATCCTCTTGGAGGCAGCTCAGCACACCCTTGTCCTTCCCGAGCGTGTCTTGGAGAGAGACACTACGGTCCTCGACTGCAGCCATGGCGCCAGCCAAGGCATCTGCATGGCACAAAGCCTGGGCATCGAAGCTTACGCCAGCAGAATCTGAAAAACATAGGATATCAGCACAGCTACATTCAACAAAAATTGGGAGAAAATGCAAGTGAAGAAGAAGAATACCAGAGAGTGCTTTCGCAATCGAGAAAAGCTGTTCTACAAAAAACTTCTCCCTTTCGGCAGCGAAAGCACGCAGATCTTCCTCGCGCTTTTGTGACTCCTCCAGAGCCGTGACTACCTCATCACGCTTCTTCTTCGCTGCGGAAAGTCCCTTTTCGAGGGAAGTAACGTGACAAAGAAACTCGCTATGCTCACCTACAAGGGGCAGAATATAACAACGCATGAGTTTACAAACCTCTATCCAAGAAGAGCAGAAAGACAAGGTTAACACAAACCTTCGACTGCATGATGGTGGTTGTCCAGCAAGGCATGCTGCCGACCCAAGGCAAGAATCTACTCTGCGAGGCGAGTGGAATCCTTCACGATGGGCTACATCACAAGATAAGAAGCATCAGCATTAGCAGAAATGAAAAAAGTGTGCACATCAATCAAATTCGAATGCGAACGGTAAAAGAAACTTACATGCTCCTCCAGGGACTCCGAAGGTTACTGTTGAGTGGGCGTCCGTGCAATCATTTGGTGCCCCCATCATGGGGGGAACTCGAAGAGTTGGCGCCGGAGTGGTCCGCCACTGGAGGAGAAGGAGACCGTATGGCCACTTCCTTGTTCTTGGAGTCTGCGACTCCAGATTCTTTAAAAAATTGGCAGTCGTCGGATGACGACGATGCTGTTTGACTACAAAAATCAAGCACCACTTCAGAAGAAAGAACTTGGAGGAAAACAAGACAACTCGAGAAATATAAAGACTTACCCGTCAAAATTCTCGAGGTCAAAGGAGTCTCCCGACGACTCCTTCGGCAACCTCAGCTTCTTCCGAACGGGAGGAGCCATGGCATGTACATGCACGACGGGGATTGGCTCCTCCGCAGCAGCAGGAGGACCCTTCGGCATCGTTGGCGAGGAGGCGTCTGAATCTTTGCTACGAGAGCGCTTGCAAGTCCCATGATCGCTGGACTTGGGGGCTTCCTCCTCTTCCTCTATAGGGACGGTGGAGCCCGACTCATCCTCTTTGTCCACCTCACGAGGAATAATTCCTTCAGGTCGAGGAGGCAAGTTGGCAGCTACGGCCCAGTCCTAACAACATGATAAGCATCAGTATACAAAAACACCTACAAACAATCGAAAATACAAAAAACTTCAAAGAGAAATCCACCTCGGGTGGAGGATTGTCGGCGCAGAATGGAGGCACGACTGAGTCACCAGGAAGATCCTCCTTGGTGATGTACTTGGTCACTAGTCGCAACCTCCTGTCCACTTCACCAGAGGAAATGCCCTCTGCAGAGATGCGAGTGACATCACCAACACCGGTCCAGTGGAACATTGGGTCTACCCTAGCCTGCAGAGGCTGTACGCGGCGACGCATCCATGTACGAATGAGCTCTGTGCCGCCTACTTATTTCCCTATGCGATGTTCGAGGTCACAGACACGCTGATACAACCTCTCTATTTCCTCGATTTCATCGGGCATCATGACGTTCTTCCAGGATCGCCTCCTCTTGCAGACCGCCACCGGATCGAATGGCGCGAGTCTGTAGTGTTCTCCGTCGGCCTTCTAGTCACGGACGTAGAACCACTTATCCGTCCACCCTTGAGCATATGTGGTGAGTTTGATGTCAAAATAAGAGACATTGGAGTCGACGTGGATCCCGCAGCCTCCCACATCGTAGAATACAGAACCCGACCCCGACTACACTTGAGCTTGAAGAGTTTTTTAAAGAGGCCGAAGTGTGGCTCTATTCCAAGCCAGCACTCGCAAAGAGTGATGAAGCAGGTGATGTGGAGAATATAATTTGGGGACAGCTGGTGCAGCTGGAGCCCATAGAAGCAAAGAAGACCCCTAACAAACGGATGCAAGGGGAGAGAGAGACCGCGAATGATGAAACCAAGGAACATCGCTCGGAAACGCGTAGGAGGACTGGGGATTACCTCGTCGCCAGGGACGCGAGAGTCATTCTCCGCGGGAGGAAGCGCTCCATCTTGGTGCTGAGTGAATAGCTCTGACGGCTTGATGACAGATGGGTGCCATGACCCATTGGTGATGCAAGTGCCCGTGCCCTTCTTCTTCCCAGCTCCGGCAGCACCGGTGCCCGTGGCGGTGCCGCCCTTCTTCTTGGTTGTGATGGCGATAACCGCAGATCCAACAGCGGAACCTCCCTTCTTCTTGCCCATCTTGCGCTGGCAATGTGAGCGTAGGAAGTAGCTGGGGAAGACACGGAGTTGGTCCATTGACACGGAGGAGATGTGTGCAAAAGAGCAGCAATGAAATGGATCGCATGGGCACCTAGAGGGGGTGAATAGGTGCTACTTCAAATTTTAATGCTTTTTCAATTTTAGGCTTGACACAAAAGGTAAATTCTCTAGATATGCTATTAGTAGAATTTCCCTATATGCAAACCTAACTACTAGCAAGTAAAGGAGAGTGATATAGAGGAGCGAGTAAACTGTAGTGGAGCACACGGAGACACATGATTTGTTTTACCGCGGTTCCTTCCTTGTTAAGGGAAGTACATCTGCGTTGGAGGGGTGGGCGGTACTAAGAGCACCACGCCACAATAGGCCTCACCCTGTTCTCCGATGGATCCCGCCACCAAAGGCCTGATCCACCTTTCCACTATAGAAACCCTTCGAGGTGGGAACCGGCTCCTTTACACAACTAGCGGGGCACAACTCCACAACCAAATTGGAGGCTCCCGTGATGACAACAAGCTGCCACAAGAATAAGTTATCAATAACAAAACACAAGATCTAGATATTAACGGGAATACTAGATCGGGGATTTCTCCAAGTGAATGGAGAGGAGTTGATGCGCTTGATTCGTGATGACGATGCAGGTTGTCTCCTCCTTCAATTCCCCCAAAGATCAAAGCCTTCAGGTGGTTGAAGTGGGAGATCTAGAGAGATAGCACTTGCAATAGGTCTGGCCTTTTTCGAATGAATCAAGAGTTCTGACTGAAGGGGATGAAGGGGCTTTTATACCCCCTACCCACACTGAGCCATTGGAGCCTTTGGGGGCCGGAATATCCGGCCCAAGTGAGGGCCAGATTATCCGACTAGGGAAAACTCTATCCTAGACTCGGATTATCCGGCAAATAATCCGCCCCAAATAGGGCGACGCGCCGAGCCTGCCCTTGATCGTCGCCTAGGGCCGGATTATTCGGCCCAAGGTGAGGGCCGGATTATCCGGTCAGGGGAAGAATATCCACTCCTGTTCGGATTTTCCGGGGGAAAATCTGCCCCCAGATAGTGCGTCGCGCCAAGCCTGCCCTTGATCGTCTCCTGGGGGCCAGATTATCCGTCCCAAGGCGAGGGCCGGATTATCTGGTCAGGGGTAGAATATCCACCCCTATTCGGATTTTCTGGGGGGAAATCTGCACCTAGACAATGCGTCGTGCCATGCCTGCCTTTTCCAAGTGAGATAGGCTGGATAATCTGGCCCTTGATGGGGGCGGATAATCCGGCCCCCCAAACACAATATTATTCCCTGCACACTTAGCACACATGAGAAAACTCCACGATATTGTTATCTAACACTCAAAACACAGGGAAACCATGAACTGTTCTTTCAATCTCCCTCTTTTTGGTGTTAGATGACAATACTAGGATTTGCAAGATAGTTCACAAGACACAATATTTAATGAATGAAAAAGACTCCCCCCTCAATGTGTGCATACTAGAATTTGCATTTGAATACAAATACACACAAGAAGGTAAAAGTCTATTTCATTGAAGCATATGCGAAAAGCTCATACCACCGGGAGAGAGATCGATGCGTCCTCAGAATATTCTAAGAATATCCAATGATAGCCATATAAGAATATCCAATGATAGCCATAATGAGCGCCTCCCTCGATATAAAGATATCCAATATATCCAATATGATAAATCCAAATCCACACAAACACATAGTTTCATACAAACCAAAACACAAAAGAAGGTCCAACGCTAAATGGGCACAAGCGAGAAATCGACGAATAGATAAAGTGCAGAAGCTTGCGCCCGACCCATGCAAATCCTCGGAGACCTAATAGAACTACTTCTCCCTATTTGGCATCGAGACGCCAAAAAGGAAGAAGAGTGATGCTAACGCCCCAAGTGATCACTTGTAGTCCTCATCCTCATCCTCGTCCTTGTCCTCATCCTCAAGCTCCTCGGTGACATTCTCCTGATCATCAGTAGTGGCCGCAGAAGGAAACAGGTGACGCTCAAGCTCTCCATAATTAAGCCCAGAAGAAGAATTCCACCAAGCATATGGAGTGGGAGTAGTAGGAGTAGGGGGATCGCCCGAAGCACCGGACACATGGTGAAGAATGAGCTGCTGAGTGTGGGCCATCTCCTGGCACTGCTTATAAGCCTCATACTGTCCCTTGCGAGTGTCCACTCCCATGCACAGAATGTTCCGCTGGAACCAATTCATCTGCTTGATCTCACGAGCAGTAGGAGGCACTGGGGGCCTACGAATACTGGCACGAGCATCCCTCATGAGACCCTCAGGAGCAGAAGTGGATGTGAGGTCTTCCTCACCTTGTTGTAGATCTTCTTTGCCTTGTGGTCCACATCGATGTTAAATTCATCAGTGGGAAGCATGTGCTTAATCAGCATCATGATGTATGGAGCATAAGGGATGGATAGCATGTTGAACATTGCATCAATCAACTCATGGTAAATGAAGTCCATCACATCCATCTTGTAGTTAATGGACTCATCCTCACAAGATGCAACCTCATGAGAAAAGGCTAGAAGCTGAACCAGGTGACCACGGATGCTGTCATTGTTGCCTCCACTCGGAGTGATAGAATCATGGAAGAGACCCACCAAGCATGCATAAATTGGAGAAAGACCAACAAGGGTGCCCACAATACCATTGTCCATTGTGCACAGAGAGAGGACTGCATCTTTATTGGGCTTGAGTTGGGTGATGATACGGTGGCCACTAGCACGATCCCTGCTACGAAAAGAATAGCCAAGCACCTCATCAAACACACGAAAATCAGCTCGCATAGGCTGGTCACGAGTCATCCACTTCATGGTGCGGTGCTCATCATCGCAAATAACAAAGGTGGAGAAGAACTGCTTCACAATCTCAGAATCATAGGAGCATTGAAGAGCCATGAGATGGTGCAGCCCCATCCGTTCAGACACATACATTGCATCAACAAGGTGAGGCTTTTCCAAGGCCTCAGCAAGAATAAGAGGATGCATAGGCCGAATCTTCTGCCAAGCATAAACATCTTCATAGATCCCCTTTTACTCAGTACACCAAAAACGAGAGTCACCCAGCTCAGTATCATGTGCTAACTCAGTAAATAGATCACGGTGACGAATAGAAGAGTAGGTAACGGGATCCAGCAACTTATAGTTAACCTTGGGATCTCTGCCCTTCCTCTTGGACACACCCTCCTATCCCTCTTTGCCTGTTCAGCCATGCATTTCTCCTTGTTCTTCCTTCTCCTCAGCTCAACCTCGTCCACTAAGTTACCCTTTCCGTCGTCTCGAAAGTATTTAGCACGAGGACGGCGCTTGTAGGTATTGGGAGCGCTAGAACCACCTGTGAAGCAAACAACATGGATAGCATGGGGATAAGCATATACACAAGTCCAAGATAGAACGTAGAAAAAGTAGGCAAACAGTTCATAGTCCAATCCTACTCAATGCACAAATCCATACAAAACTGAACTAGTTTTGACTCTATTAGGCCGGATTATCCGGCCTGGCCAGGGGCGGACAATCCGGCCCTAGCAGAAAATTTCAGAATCGCCTAGATTGAATGCAAAAGTGTAGATCGAGCCTAGATACTGCAAGACTATAATTTCTAAGCGAAACAACACCCTTCTAGACAACGTTCCACCCAATAAGTAACACATCTGGCCAAAGATGGGGAGAGAGGGAGTTACCCTCACTCATTGGAGGAAGAACGTGGAGGAGAAGGTACCTGGAGGCGCGGAGAAGAAGATCCAGGGAGGCCCGGAGAATCCGGTGGCCAAAGAGGCTCCGGGGAGGGTGGGGGACGGCAGGCGGCGGCTCGGGAGAGGGAGAGGGTCGGGGGAGAAGTGCTGCTCATTATGAGCCCTTCCCCCTGACCCTAGCCCTTAAAGACTGCATCCTCCAGGGCCGGATTATGCGGCCTATACTTGGGCCGGATTATCCGGCCTGAAATCTTAAATTCTGTTATACACATATTCAGGCCCGCTCATCCCCAAACAAAACCCCCACAAGGTGTACAAGGGACTTGTGTGCAAGAAAAGATGACTAAGAGGTAGGGAGAGGCTTGGGTTGAGAGAGCCAAACTGAGATGGTACTACACACTCAAGATTGCTAGAATCAAATCAACTAAAAGCCAAAATTGAGTGTGATTTCCATAAGAACAAGAGATGAGCCAAAAATCCAAAAAAAAATCCACATAAATCCAACGCTTCTCATGGAAGAGGGCGGTGGCCGAAGCCACCTTGTTGGAGTGTATAGTATGACACCGCGAAGATATATCTTGGGTTCATGACCAATGCTCATCAATAAGCTCACATATCACAAAATGATATTAAGAGAAATGATTTGACTTGCTTTCGGTATTATGGGGGGAGGGTTAGCCCAATCAATTAGGACCACACTCCCCCTATATCCATGCCCACACCTAGACCAAATAAGACTGACATGTAAGAGAGAGTGCATGGGTAATCAAGACAAGCTCCTTGAATCAATGATATTTAGCTCATTCCTCAAGTAACAAAACCTTGCTTCATCAAGTGGCTTCGTGAATATATCAGCAAGTTGGTTCTTCGTTCTCACAAAAGATAGATCAATATCGCCTCGAGCTACATGGTCCCGAATAAAATGATTCCGAATCTAAATATGCTTCGTCCTTGTGTGATGTACCAGGTTGTACGCAATTTTGATTACACTTTCATTATTGCATAAAAGAGGCACTTTGTCACAATTGACACCGTATTCCTTTAAAGTTTGCCTCATGCATAATAACTGAGTGCAGGCACTAGCAGCAGCAACATATTCAGCTTCAGCGATGGAGAGAGATATACAATTCTACTTTTTAGAAGACCAACAGACTAGAGACCTTCCCAAGAACTAACAAACTCTAGAAGTTGATTTCCGATCACTTATCACTAGCCCAATCTGAATCAGTATAACCACATAGAGAGAAATTGGAGCCCTTGGGATACCATAGACCAAAATTAGGGGAATGAACCAAATATTAGAAGATCCTCTTGACCGCCACTAAGTGGCTTTCTTTAGGAGCTGCTTGATACCTTGCACACACCCCTACACTCAACACAATATCGGGTCTAGATGCGCAGAGGTAAAGAAGAGAGCTGATCATGGACCGGTATACCTTTTGGTCCACATCTTTCCGTGGGGATTAAGTTCAAGATGACATTTCGTTTGCATCAGAGTGGCGATGCCATTAAGATCCGTCATCTTGAATCTCTTGAGCATGTCTTGGATGTATTTTGCTTGAATGATGAAGGTTCCTTCTCTAAGTTTCTTGATCTCGAATCCAAGAAAGAACCATAACTCCCCCATCATAGACATCTCAAACCTGTCAGTCATAAGCTTTGAAAATTCATCATTAAAAGCTTTATTAGTAGAGCCAAAGATGATGTCGTATACATGTACTTGGCATACGAAGAGCTCCTCCTTAACCTTCTTAGTAAAAAGAGTGGGATTGATTTGCCCAACTTTGAAGCCACAGTCTAACAAAAGCTCTTTAAGGTGCTCATACCATGCACGTGGGGCTTGTTTAAGGCCATAGAGTGCCTTATCGAGTTTATAGACATGGTTCAGGAAGTTAGGATCCTCAATCCCAGGGTTTGCTTTACCTATACCAACTAATGTAGAGGACCATTAAGAAAAGCACTCTTAACGTCCATTTGTTGTAATTTAAAATTATTATGAGTAGCATTAGCAAGAAGGATACGGATGGACTCAAGACGAGCCACATGAGCATAGTTCTCGCCGAAGTCAATGCCCTGAACTTGGGAATAGCCTTGTACCACGAGTCTCACCTTGTTCCTCACAACAATGCCATTCTCATCTTGCTTGTTTTTAAATATCCATTTAGTACCGATAACATTGCGGCAATCCTTGGGCTTCTCTACTAATTTCCAAACCTTGTTGCATTCAAAGTTATTCAACTCTTCATGCATAGCAGCAACCCAGTACGGATCTTCAAGAGCTTCAAATACTTTCTTGGGTTCCACCATTGAGATGTGAGCTTGATGCTCACCGAAACATGCCAACTGCCTTCTTATGGATACCCTTCGACGAAGATCCCCTACAACTTTGTCAAGAGTGTGACCCCTTAACTCAAGGTTCCTATCCGCACGAGCTTTGCGACGAAGTTCAATTAGCTTGTTGTCTCTTGGGGGAATAACTTCATCATTTGAGTCTTTGTTGGAATCATTGACTTGGCCTTGATCTGTAGCTTGATTAGCAGGAGTAGGAGATGATGAACCTTGCTCTTGATGTGGATCAACACCCGTAACAGGAGGCTGTTGTTCGTCAGGAGTTTTAGGTCCGGATAATCCGGCCGAGGGTGAGGCCGGATAATCCGTCCTGGGAGAACCTGAAGCTTCTTCGCTAACTTGACTGGATCTTGCTCGAATTGGAGAGTGGCCGGATAATCCGAGGTTTACTGGAAAATCTGGCCTGGGACTTGCAGCTATTTCTTCGATATGTCGATCATTTTGATTGGCGGTGGATGGATGGCCAGATAATCTGGTGTCGACCGGATAATCTGGCCTGGAGCATTTAGAAGCATGCTGACCTTTAGCATTTGGTGGAGTTGGTGTAGAAGTATCTCCAATGGTTGGAGCATGTTGAGCTTGTGTAGATGAGGGATCTACTTGAGTAGAGCATTGTCCTTCCCGATCCGCCACAAGGGGTTCCTCAATGGGGCGGAAAATCCCACGCCCATTCTTCTTCTGGCATCTTGGGGTATTTCAACATCTGCATCACAAACATCAATTTGCCCCGCACGAGAGCCATCATTTTCCTCGAACACCACACTACAAGATTCTACAACAATTCCGGAGAGCTTATTGTAGACTCTATAAGTGTGGGATTTGGCACCATAACCAAAAAAAATGCCTTCTAAAGCCTTAGACTCAAATTTAGATAAATGAACTCCTTTAATGAGAAATAAACACTTACAACCAAATACCCGGAAGTATGAGATGTTTGGCATGTTACCGGTAAGTATTTCATACGGAGTCTTGTCCAAGATTTTACGGAGATATAGCCGGTTGGATGAATGGAAAGTGGTAGAGATTACTTCAGCCCAAAACATATAAGGAGGCTTGAATTCAGCTAGCATAGACCTTGCCATATCCATTAAGGTCTGATTCTTCCTCTCGGCAACACCATTTTGTTGAGGGGTGTACGCAGCGGAATATTGATGTCTTATCCCCTATCCACTTAGAAATTTATTTAAGGTTTAGTTCTTGAACTCGGAGCCATTATCGCTTCTAATTGCCAAAATTGGGAGATTTTGTTGACGTTGAACCTCGTTGGCAAAATCGATGACCGTTTGTTGAGTCTCGCTCTTCAACTTGAAGAAATAGACCCATGTGTATCATGAGTAATCATCAACAATCACGATGCAATACTTCTTCCCACCGAGGCTTGCATGTGATGGAGGACCAAAGAGATCCACATGAAGGAGCTCCAAAATTCTTGATGATGAAATAACGGTCTTCCGTCGATGGGGAGAGTCATGCATTTTTCCTTCAACACAAGCCTTGCAAACACGATCTTTGGCAAAGGAAACATTTTCTTTTAGTCCAAGGATGTGGCCACCCTTGTGGAGACTTTGCAAAGTTCTCATATTGACGTGGGCTAGTCGGCGATGCCATAACCAACCCGCATCAGCCTTTCTGAAAAGACACATCGAACCTGTAGTGGTTTTCCCCGAGAAGTCCACCACGTACAGGTCATTTTTGACATATCCCATGAAAGCGACTTTTAGAGACTTGCTCCACAAGAGTACCACCAAATCAGCATCAATGAAAACTGCAAATCCCATCTTACCAAGGGCATGAACTAAAAGTAAATTGTAACCGAGGGTCTCAACAAGCATGACGTCCACGAGAGAGATATCGTGAGCAACCAAAACTTTGCCGAGACCCAATACCTCAAATTTTGACTTGTCACCATAGGAGACGGTTATGTGATCATGATTTGGCCGCATCTCCATGATGATCTCCTTTCTTCCGGCCATATGACTTGTGCACCCGCTATTGAGTACCCATTTAGACCCACCAGAAGCATAGCCCTGCAAGAAAGTTACTTCTTGGTTTTAGGTACCCATTTTTCAATGGGTCCTCTCATGTTAGTGACAAGGGTTTTGGGAACCCAAATAGACTAAGATATGTAACTATCAAAAGGACCAACATAACTAGCATAGACATCACCATAATAATCACAAAATAATTCATAGTTAGGATTATTAGCCCCTACAAAACCATCATAGTTAGTCTTGTCATTAGTGGTGATGCTTGTCTTTGGTTGAGTAGTTTTTCTCTTCTTCTTCTTGTTCTTATTGTTCTTCTTCTTCTTCTTCTTCTTCTTCTTCTTTGTCTTGGGAACATAACCAAGACCCTCTTTTCCATTGTTTGTCCTTTGCTTGCTAAGCACCTCATCTAGAACTTCTTTACCTTTGTGTTGAGATTCCTTTACAAGTTCTTCTTGTCCACAAGATGGGGTGGAGGTGCTAGGCATATCATACTTCTCCAATTGAGTTTGGAGCTGGTCACGAGACACATTTAGAGTAGAATGTTCACTCTCCAATGCCTTATGAGCAACGTCAAGTTTCTCAAACTTCTCCAAGAGTCTAGCATGAGCAGCCCCAAATTCAGTCTTTTCCTTCTTTAGTTTCTTTACCTTAGCAAGAGCGTTGTCACGTTCTTTGATTTGTTGAGAAACAACCTCTTCATGAGACTCCTCAATTGACTCGAGTCTCTCTTCCAAGGATACTCAAACTTCCTCTTCTTCTTCTAAGGCATTCTTCAAGGAGGCTATCTCCACGATGTCTTCTCTTTCAATTCTGCCCTTTTCTTCAAGGAGAACTTCGGATTGGGCAAG
Organism: Avena eriantha; assembly: GCA_910589775.1. Lineage (NCBI taxonomy): Eukaryota > Viridiplantae > Streptophyta > Magnoliopsida > Poales > Poaceae > Avena > Avena eriantha. The sequence continues at coordinate 558,702,689 of OU342743.1, forward strand.
TTGACTCATAAGAGCATCAAAATGAAGTTTGTGCTTACCTTGCAAGTTAGTGAAAAAGTTGTCCAAATAAATAACTTCTTCCTTTATCTTAAGACTAGTATGATCATCCATATCCATATTTATGTTAGTCTTGGGAAATGAAGAAATAGAAGATGATACCCTGGACCCTCTTGCCATAAGGCAGGTAGCATTGTTGTTGATGAAGTTTTCGTTTGGAGAGTCGAAGATATATGATGGGGTAGATGTGGTGGCTATAGCAGCCACCTCACGAGTACTATCTTCATCCTCTTCATCTTCACTTGCAAAGGAATATTCTTCTTGTGCCACCAAGACAGTCTTGGGTTGCTTTTTGTAAGGACCATTATTTTTGATAAATGGCTTCTTTCGAGGTGCCTTGGACTTTTCTTTAAGGATGAGCCTGCCAACATTGTCTTCTCTATTTTGATATGGACACTCAGCCACAAAGTGTAAACTATCTCCACAATTGTAGCATGTACTTAGCTTTGGGCCATTCTCTTTTCTTCCACTTGACCCATTCTTCCGTTCAAGTTCAGACTTGGCCTTGGCTAGATCCTTACAAAAATTCCTTTCATAAAAAGCCATGTACTCACCATGAGCACGCTTCACTTCTTCGGTACAGCCCATGGATATAACATCGTATCCTCTTTCATCTTCATCTTGTTCAACCACATTTGCTTTTAGAGCCACATTGACTCCCTTTTCCATTCCAATGGCCTGAGCACGGGCATCTTCGGCGTTCTTGGCGGCAACCTTGAATGATGCCATTTCTTGCATGACTTCATTCGAAGTCATTTAATGGTAGTTGTGTCTACCTTGCAAGCTCTTCAGGTCATTTGGCTCAAAAGGCATTAGAGCACTCACATATTTCTTTTTATCCAAGCGTCATCAATGTGAGTGGCTCCATGCTTTCTAAAAGTTGTTGCAATGCCCTTGAGCCTTCTATATATGTCTTCATGGTCTTCACCATCCAACATGTAAAAGCCTCCAGCTTCATTGCTAAGGGCATCATACCTATTCCTCCTCATGCTTTCAATGCCAACAAAAAGGTCGGTGAGTGCATCCCAAGCTTCTTTGGCGGTGTTGAAATGCTCAATGTGGGGCATGTCCTTGGGACCCACTCCGAGCTGTATCATGTGGAGAGCCGTTGCATTCAGTTGACTATCCACAACTTCGCTTCTTGTTAAGTTAGTGTGATCTCCAATATGAAGACCTCTTCGATAATCCTCCAAAGTTCAATTGATGAACTACATACATGAGATTTCATTAAGAATTGACATTGATTAAATGTAGATGTAGTAAGCTTGGGTGGATCATCCCTATTGTTTATATGAGGATGAGGGATAGGTGGGTTGGGAGAATATAGGTGATGAACCTCACTATAGTCCTCCTTACCACTTCCCTTCTTGGAGGTGGAACCATTATGTTTTTCACCTACCACTTCATCTTCCTTAGATCCGGTGTTAGCCTTATCCTTGGATAAAGGAGTGGTTTCCTCAGAGGAGAATGGAGATGGGGCTGCGGATGATGTGAGGCGAGCAATCATTTGTTGCATCTCCTCCTTCTTGATCTCAAAGGATTTCAACAAGGTTGTTTCCAACATCTTGAGGTCATCCATTGTGACCTTGTCTACAACCTCATTCCCATTCTCCTTGGTATCCATACTTCTCTTAGGCGGTTAAGCCCGAATAAAGAGTCGGGGCTCTAATACCAACTGAAATGGATCTTATGGGCACGTAGAGGGGGGGTGAATAGGTGCTACTTCAAATTTTAATGCTTTTTCAATTTTAGGCTTGACACAAAAGGTAAAATCTCTAGATATGATATTAGTAGAATTTCCCTATATGCAAACCTAACTACTAGCAAGTAAAGGCGAGTGACATAGAGGAGTGAGTAAACCGTAGTGGAGCACGCGGAGACAGATGATTTGTTTTACCGTAGTTCCTTCCTTATTAAGGGAAGTACATCTGTGTTGGAGGGGTGGGCGGTACTAAGACCACCACGCCACAATAGGCCTCACCCTGTTCTCTGATGGATCCCGCCACCAAAGGCCGAATCCACCTTTCCACTATAGGAACCCTTCGAGGCGGGAACCGACGCCTTTACACAACTAGCGGGGCACAACTCCACAACCAAATTGGAGGCTCCCGTGATGACAACAAGCTGCCACAAGAACAAGTTCTCAATAACAAAACACAAGACCTAGATATTAACGAGAATACTAGATCAGGGATTTCTCCAAGTGAATGGAGAGGAGTTGATGCGCTTTATTCATGATGACGATGCAGGTTGTCTCCTCCTTCAATTCCCCCAAAGATCGAAGCCTTCGGGTGGTTGAAGTGGGAGATCTAGAGAGATAGCACTTGTAACAGGTCTGGCCTTTTTCGAATGAATCAAGAGTTCTGACTCAAGGGGATGAAGGGGCTTTTATACCCCCTGCCCCAACTGAGCCGTTGGAGCCTTTGGGAGCCGGATTATCTGGCCCAAGTGAGGGCTGGATTATCCAGCCTAGGGAAAACTCCACCCCAGACTCGGATTATCCGGCAATAATCTTCCCCTAGACAGGGCGACGCGCCGAGCCTTCCCTTGATCGTATGTTGTGGGCCGGATTATCCGGCCCAAGGTGAGGGCCAGATTATCCGGTTAGGGGAAGAATATCCGCCCTGTTCGGATTTTTGGGGGGAAATCCGCCCCCAGACAGTACGTCGCGCCAAGCCTGCCCTTGATTGTCTCTTGGGGGCCAGATTATCCGGCCCAACGTGAGGGCCGGATTATCCAGTCAGGGGTAGAATATCCGCCCCTGTTCGGATTTTTCGGGGGGGAAATCCGCCCCTAGATAGTGCATCACGCCATGCATGTCTTTGCCAAGTGAGATAGGCCGAATTATCCGGCCCTTGATGGGGGCGGATAATCCGGCCTCCCAAACACAATATCATTCCCTACACACTTAGCACACATGAGAAAACTCCACGGTATTGTTATCTAACACTCAAAACACAGGGAAACCAAGAACTGTTCTTTCAAGCAAGAACAGTAATGGTGGAGGAGCGCAAGCAAGAAGAGAGATGTGGTAAATTACCGCACGGTGTGCTCTTACTTAACCTCCTAGCAGATGCCATCCAATGGCCAGAAGAAAATCTACCAGACACACGGCGTACATCGACATTGGTGCGTGGCAAAGGGTAAACCACGAACCGTCTCCCATTACTCCCATTATGCGCGGAAATCGAGGAGACGTAGTTTAAAAGAAGATTACGCACGCCCGGTTAAGTCCAAGTCAGAAAGTGGGACCCACTATTCGTCCTGTCCCGTCAAAGCCGCTCATGCGGGAAACCGAGGTCATCTCATTGTTAGCACTGACATCATCAACTCCAGCAGAAGAACATTTTGACTACTTTCGCCCTTACTTGAGTCTTCGACTCAACCAAGCACTCAGGGGCTACTCCTAACAGGAGCGTTGGCTGCACACCTGAAGAAATTAGTGAAGATATCTAAGCATCATGAAAACCGTTCACTCGAATCTATGATTCGATTGTGGACTTATGGTTACTCCCATAGGGAGCACTGAAAGCACATTCGACTGAAACAAGCAAAAAAGACGACGACAGTCGCAAAATACTTATAGTCCCCACTCGAGTCTACGACTCGAATAGGCACTCGGCGGCTACTCCCATAGGGAGCGCCTGGCCGCGCAACCTATGATTATTTTTCTTATACGTTACACCATGTGTTGATAACATCCACACTCGAATGCTCTAGCGACTCCGCCTTATATTTTCCCTACAAAGAGACTGCGTCCCTTGGGTCACCCGAATCATCTCCATGATGACAAAAATTTGGATGTCGCGCTTACAGCGTGAAGATAAGACCTGAATAAGGTCTGGCAATGCATCTGCTGCACTCTACCAGAAAATATCCGTGCCTACAGGTACGATGAAATATGCCTTAACGGACACGTCGAGTGCTCATACATATATACTAGGATTCGAATCCTGTAATACCTCCGCGGCCTGAGTCGAATTACATCAACACTTTTCCAAATTCGAGTCCAGGGACTCGAATTTGAGTAGATTGCGTTGTTTTGCCCTAAGGCAATTAACTGATCCTGATGCATCGGATGAATCAGGAATGTATATAAATAATCCCTATGACATCAATCAAAGCACTCGAAAATATGCTCAGCTATGCACTTAAAAGACTTCATAAAGTCTCCACTCGAATTTGCGATTCCACTGGACACTCGGGGGCTACTGACATGGGCATACCTTACATGTACTCGAGTTTGGCATATACGGTCTAGGTATGGCAGAATCCCATGGCGTTACCAGGGCCCAATACATGGTTTGGGTGACTCACAGAGACTCCGATTGCTTGCAGCACAAGATGAAGCTTAAGATAGAAAGTTTAAAGGGACAAACCCTAATCTGTAACTGACTCGACCTGCTACCTGAGACCTAGCCTATCTATATAAAGGCTAGGAGGGGGAAGCGAGGAGGACAATCACAACCCTAGTTTCCACAACCATCGCCAGATTGCATCCACCCCCTGTAACTTTTGATTCCCTCGATAATTCCAAGAGCACACAAGCAGGAGTAGGGACCTCTACAAGGCCTGAACCTGGGTAAACCTTGCATCCCTATGTTCTTGTTTTCTAGTCGATTGATGCCTCCAGCGCTCCCTCCTTCTCCAAAACCCAAGTCCATAACAATGGGCATTAATGAGTTAATCCCTCGTCAATGGGTGTGCTACGATGTAATGACTATCGTTAAACATTGTTTAAGAGAACCAAGTGAATTAGACACTGGTGCTCTCATCCAACCCACTTCACTAATGACAAGTCTTTCGTACCCATGTGACATGTGGTACCTCTAAATGATAGTAATTATAGATGGCGGCACACTTGGAATAGCACTAACAACTTAAATATTTTATGTGAAGGATCACCCTATTTAATGACTATCGCAAACAGAGTGCAATGAAAAAGGATTAACGCATCACAGGCAATTCAAAAAGAAGTGATATGGTATAGTCATTCTTCCTCACATTTATACATCTTCAACATCCAGCTTCATTAAGGCATAGCACCAAGGTCCATGGCAACGGATCGTCATCTTCGTGTCGATGCAAGAATAAAACTATATATTATCTTATAGCTAAGGAATTAAAATTACATCATATGAACATGGATTCGCTCATCCCAAATGGCAATCACATAGAATTTGCTATCATGCCTTAATTACAAATGTATAGCATCTCATACAAAACTTTGAATAATGATAGCTGAGAGATTCGACACATTTTTGATGGCTTTTATTGATGTATTTCTTACGTATTTGATCATTTCTTGGCTTTACCTAATGCTAATACTTAGGTAGCAAAAAAACTTGGATTTTAATGTGTGTTTCAGGTTCTAGACGCAACAGAAGTATTTAACTAGAGAAATACAATATTCTGGAGAAAACAAGCAAGTCCCAATTTGGAAGCACACGAGGGGAGCTCACAGACGGTTTAACGACCAACTATATGGTGGGAATGACCGTATAGTTCCCGCCATATAGCTGTTGATTCCTTTGTCTTGTCAAATGAGACAACTTCTGTGAAGGGAGAAGGGACGAAACACAATGCAGCAGTCGCCACACCATCCAGAAGGGAGAAAGAAGGGATCCGGAGAAGAAGGAGAATATGTTCTTCATCTCGCTCCACGATCTTCGACCTCCTAGCCAATACACCTCCATAGCCACTACTTGTACTTGACAGAGAGAGAGAGAGGGATCTCCACCTTGCAAGATTAGGGTTTGAGATTATTTCTTCCCATCTTGAATTGTGTTGGATATTTTTCTATTCTTATTGTGGATCTCCATGGTAATACCAAGACAAATTCCCTTTATTTGATTATATTGATGATTTGTTCTTCTCTCATGTGTGAGTAATTCCCTTGGGCGTGGGAGATGTAGGGGATTGGTGAGATGTGATGTGCCTTCATATATTTTCCATTAGCATTGTGATTGATTCTAATTACTATATTATGTGTGCTTGACTATTTGTGGGATGCTTGATGCCTGTTGTCCAATTAAGGGCCCGGGCAACATGATACCTTGTTCTACACAGATAAGATCTTGCTCGCTAGTGGACCGACAACCCCTGGGTGACACAAGGATGTCAATGGAAAGCTAGTTGACTCGAGGATAATGAGTAACCACTATGCTTATTTCATTAGTCTGATCCAAGGAGCTTAATCGCTAAGCGACCTGAAGGGTCTTAATCGTCTAGTGTCTGACCATGGTTTTGGTAGCAGACGAGTAGGATTATTGAAGTTGGGATGAAATCTACCAAGAGGAGTTCCGGCTAATTATGGGTTGCTCGCCTACACATATATCAATAAGATTATAATTTTTACATTCATACTCGTCCACCTGGCACATTCAATATCACCATGAACTGAATTTCCCCAAGCCTTCTTTCACCATCTGTAGAAACCAACAAACAAACAAAGTCGTTCTTTACTTTTATGCATTTTATTTCTGAAGTTTACATTTTAGTTTTATTTAAATCTATCGCATTTAATCAAAACCCTATTCTTATTTCAACGCTTGCAGTCAATTCACTCAAAGACCTATGATAATGAAAGTGTAAGATGGTTAACCTAGAGGGGGGTGAATAGGTTTCTACTAAATTCTTTATAATCTTTTGCAAGTTTTAGGCTTTGCGGAATATAAGTGTGCCTAAATGCAAACTAGGTGTGGCAACCTAGATGATGATACAAGATACTTCAAGCACGAAGGCTATCACAAAGTAAACAACACAAGTAAGAGAGGGGTTAAGGAATAACCCAAGCACGCAGAGACGAAGATGTATTCCCGTGTTCACCACCGTAAGGAAGGGGCTACGTCACGTTGGAGAGGTGTGAGGTTCCACGAAGGATTTCCCAATTCCATGAAGGCTCACCTTATTCTCCGAGCCTATCCCACGAAGGAATAGCTCACTTACTCGTGGTAGACTTTTAAGGTAGTCTCCAAACCCTCACAAACTTTCCACGGAGCAAATCACAAGCCGAATGCCTCTAGGTGACCCTAGCCGCCTAGGGTTTCACACAAACCCAAGAGTAACAATCTAACTCGATAAACTCAAGGGGGAATGCAATTTGGCTTGGTGGAAACATAGATCGGGAGCTCCTCTTGCTTTCTACCAAAGGGATTTGAGTTTGGTTGGGTAGAATCGGAGATCCTCAAGAAATTGTGTTTCAACAATGGGGAGAGAGAGAGATCCAAGAATGAGATATGAACTGAATGCCTAACCTCCTCAAGCTAGAAGAAGAGGTATTTATACTCAGGGGATAAATCTAGCCGTTTGGAGCACATTCTGCGAAACCCGGTTTTAAGTTCGGTTGGACCGGCCCACACACCGGACGTGTAACATCCCAAAACTTCAATCCAAGGTTATTAAGATCCAAATCATCAAAATTAGGGTTAACAAAAACTTTTCTAATTGAAATTATTAAAACATTCATATGTGTGTGCATTTAAAATAGGAGTTGATTTGAATTGCCATGATTAGGTGATCCATTGCTTGTAAAATGATTCTTAGGTGAAATAAACATCATCTAGATCATTCCCAAACAATTCCCAAAGAAAAACAACTCAGAAGGAATAAATGAAGTGAATGGTCATTTGTGCCAAATTAACTACCATGCCTACTTTGGCTATTCCAAGTACTCAAAACCTAACAGAAACAATTGTGGATCTTTGCACCCCTTGCTAGTACACATAATGATGTACCAAGGCCCACTTTGTGATCTGCCAAAAAAATTCAAACACTAAATTTAAAGGGCAGTTGAAAATTGAATCTATTTCATATGGGAAGATCCCACTATTTCAAAAACCACTCAAACAAGCTCAAATTTCAAAACCCAAGCACCCACAGAGTCTCAAGCTTAATACTAGCACACCCACCAAAAAACTTTTCAAAATTCAAAAAAAAATTATTGCGGCCATTTCATCAAACACATGGCATGCATGATTTACACCCTAATCCTAGCTCACTGTTTACAACAGAGTTTTGCCCCCAAATGATCTCCATTTAATCCCTCTGTCCCCTCTTGATCTAGCCAGGCCCTTAGCACCCATCCCCTACCTCCCTAGTGGCATTGCCATGCCAACCCGAGCCCATGCCGCCGGTGAAACCTTGCAACCGCCGCAGCAGACCGCCCCTCTCTCTCTCCATGTCTACGAGCTAGCCAGGACCTCACCGCCACCCTCTGTCCCCTCCCCGAGCCGAGCCATACCGTGGACCACCGAGGAACCGCCGCGCCCAGTGCGTCTGCACCATGCCGAGCACGCGCCAGAGCACCGCGCCTGACACACATGCACGCGCCGCCCCTCGACCGCAGCCCGCATACACCGCTCCGCCACGACCCTAGGAACACCGCAGACATGCCCATTCGCCACCCAACGCACCATAGCCACCGCTCGCCGTGGAAGCCGCCGCCTCTGCCGTTCAGAGCGCGCGCACCGCTCGACCGCATACCACCGCCCCTAGTCCCGCATTGATCATGTAGAGCACCGTTAGGAGACCAGCGATCGTCCCCTACCTCGAGCCACACCGCTAGCATGCTATGCAGCCCTCGCCGGAGCCGCTCGCCCGTGCCTCTCGGTCGCGTCATCGTCCTATAAATAGAGGCCACCCCAAGCCCCATTCGGCACAGCACTCACCTCCCCTCACCTCACTGACCGTTCCCCACCTCTAGCCAGAGCAGCACGAGCACTTGCTCGCCGGAATTTGGCCGGAGTAGCCCGCAGCGGAGGTGGAAAGGGTGACGTTGATTCCGACCACCCCCAGAGCTGCCTCGACCGTCCCTGAGTTTGGCGTCGACCACCAGTCTGTTTGCCCGCCTCACTGTCATCGCTGGAGCCCTGGTACGCCCCCTAAGCACCCCCACCGAGCCGCTAGTGTTAGAGTTCGCCGACGACGAGCCCTAGCCGTTGATCCCCGTTCTAATCTAACGGCCCACATCGCCCCGTACCGCTTCGCGTGTTATGAGCCTCTGACCGGTGGACCCCCCTGTCAGCTGAGCTCTACGTCGCGTAGTGTCACTGGGCCGGCCCGTTAGCTTTCTCGCACGACCCATTTAGTTTGAATTAGGATTTTTCTAATTTTAGTTAAACCTAGTTCTGTCCCCTAGTTTGAAATTCAATTCAGAGAGATTTGAAAATCCAAATGGAGTGATTCCAATTTTGCTAGAAAGCTAATGAAAATATCTACCCAAGACCGTTGGATTTAATTCAATTAGAGTTAGAGATCTCTCCTAGTAAAAATAACAAGACAGAAGCATTTGCACCTTGCAACATTTTTGTAAAATCAACCATGATAGCTTTTGAGTTGATTCCAACTCTCAAAAATCACATTTCACCATATCTATCTGAATATGTAATAATATTAAGGTTTACATGCACTGACTTTGGACTAGTACCAAAATAATGCTATATAGGCATTTCTAGTCACTTTAAATCATTAAATAATGAACCTAAACCAAAGTTATTGTGATCCAACCCTTAAATCACATTACCACATGTTAGAATATGTGGTGATGACATGTGTCCACATGATCCCATATTTGAAGTGGTGAATCTTAAATCTTAGTTAATTTTTCAATGAGTAGAAATTACTTTTCTAAAAGAAAAAAGGATGAAACCTTTGAATAAAACTTGTGATGCTTGTGATGATAATAGATCATCAAATGTGTTCCTTAGTGTGCTAATTAGACTAGTTAAGTATTGTTTGGTGATTGTGTACTTCGTATGTATTTATATACGATAGTACCGACCAAGCTTTCGAGGAGGAGGAGTTCTACCAAGAAGAAGAGGAGGAAAACTTCAACCACTGCACCAACCATGGCAAGCTACTATTGGCAAGCTAACACTTGCAAGTCTTATACTAGCAAGCCACCCTTAACAAACTAAGTTAGAGGATTGAGCAAAGATGCTTTAGGAATGCTTTGGTTATACCCCTTTTACTAGTATTTACCTCAAGTATTATTTATCAAGCTTTACTTCCTTTACTTTACACAAAGTCCCTTACTTAGTTTGAAGGTAGCATAAAGAGTATAAAACTTGGCCTATTTAGCTAAGCTTTAGATGTAATTATATGGCATGATATTGATGCCATCATTTTCCACCTTAGTGAACACTCTTAACTTAGTAGTTTAGAGTGGATCAAAAACTTGAGTCACTTTAGATGGGAGCACTTGGTGAAAATGGATTGTGAAAACCTTGGAATGATGAGTCATTCTATTGCGATGTTTTGATAGGTGTTGAGAACACACAACTGGTTTATGATGGTGAAAATGTTGAGGCATGAGCCTTAACCCTTCTATAAAACTGATGGTTGGATTCGGATGCGATACCATTCCAAATTTACCGTACAACCACATTACCTGAATTGGGTAAGGGTTAGCCGGAAGTTTATAGCATTAGTATTAGTTCCCTCGCGGGAGAGGTCTGAGCTGAGGCTACCTCTCAATGTTGTCCACCTATGCAGTGCCCAAGATGACAGATGGTCATGGTTGGGAGGCCATGCTCATAGGAGAGGTGCTTATACTAGGGTGTGTAAAGGAAAGGTTATGTTTGATTATCTGCATACTAAGTATGATGATTCAGGGCTACCCCTGAAAGATGTATCGAATCTTGTGGTGAAAGTGTACCACCTCTGCAGAGTGTCAAACTATTCGAATAGCCGCGTCCACAGTTATGGAAAGTTGGAATGGCCATATTGTTTTGTTGTCAGATGTTTTCAAAATGACTTATGAAAGAAATGATGAATCTTGACTTGGCCACAACAGGGTTGTGTTTATGACAATAGCTTCCTAACTTAAGTGATTCTAGAACTTTATTTTATATTTCTTTGCTTCTGAACTCAGCTTAGGTTTCAAACTTAACTTATAGTTAGACTTAGATTTAGCTCTTTAACTTAGAACTATACTACTTGTTAGTGCTGGTTTGCGAGTACTTAAAGAGTACTCATGGCTTTTGTCCCTGGCTATTATCATGGCCATACTATGAAGGAGACTACGAAGATGATGGCCAACAGGACGGCTATGATAACTAGGACTATCTGCCTTCATCAGCATTGCCTATGCCCTTGAAGATGGACCCCACCGCTACGCTTATCTTTTATTTCCGCTGCTTGTTGTATTAAGACTGGATCATGAGATCCTTATTTTGTGTAAGACCTTATGTATGGTTTGTAATGGATGATGTACTGTGATATCCAATCTGTTATGTCTTGCAAAAATGGTAATTCTGGGATTGCGATGGATGACATAACATGCATCTGGGATTAAAAATCCGGGTGTTGACAGGACCACCCGGTATACAGCCCGGTCAACCAGAATCCAAACCGGGATACTCACTGTGCGTGAGCCCGGATAGACTCGGTGTAATAAACCGAGAATCCCGGTTTGTGTTTGGTTGACCGTTCGGTCTGGGAAGCGGTTCAACCGGCCCGAGAACTGAGTTTGGCAGAGATGTTATCAAACTTAGATTTTTTTTCTCCTCTCTCTTTGGTGATGGAACAAGTGGGTGTATGGGATGTGTATAAGGCTTAGAAAAACATCCCCAACACTCATCGAGATAACCCCTCTTAATCGTGTGGTGTTCCTAAAGACTCACGATACATATAAAAGGTAAAACTCCGGCACTTCTCTTCATTATCAAAATGGGGAGGGGGGGGGGGGGGTCTTCGATGATCTTCCAACAAACTGGCAGACTAAAACCTATTCAAGACACTGGTAGGTAGCATTAGTCCGCACTAACTATGATGTCATTGTCAACCAAAAACAGTATAGGGTAAACTACCCTTTCAATCTCCCCCTTTTTGGTTGGCGATGATAAACCGAGCTAGAGTTCACAAGGATATAATATGGAGCTATACACCAAAGGATTCCATAGAGACATATGTGAGCTCCCCCATAAAGTGTGCACTTGGTTGAATTTGTGTTTGAATGTAAGGTGCACCTAAATAAAGTATAGAGAGCTTCCCACATGTCTTTATGGAAGCAAGCATAGTATGAGAAGATATAGAGCATGAATATCTATGCAAGGCAAGACAAATAAAGGGAGTACACATAGTCATAGCATAATAGACATATCCATGGTTCACACACATAGCACATGCTTGTCCAACATACGGAAGTAAAGAAAATAGTTCCAAACACGAAAGCAGATGGTAAGCACAATGCCATAAGAAGCAACGATAAGGCAAAGGGCATTGTGCAAACGGAGAACCCCGGAAAAACCCAAGCAAGGAACCCGTAGAGACTAAATGAACTCTACTCTTCTCCCCCATTGGCATCAAAACACCAAAAAGGAAGAGGAGTAGGGTGATGCTAATGGAATCCAACTAGAAGAACGTAGGAGGCGGCGGAGGGTGAACGGGGGCATCTTCATCTTCATGGATCTCCTCTTCTTCATCATCCTCGTCATCATCAACAGAACCACGACGAGTAGCAGAGGAAACACTGGGGTTACCATGAGGAAACTGACCAGCGAAGTAGCCAAAGAGCATATCATCATCAAGGGGTGGCATCTCATAGTTGACATAAGGAACTGGAGTCATCTCGGGACCATCTGGTGGATGAGTGATATGCTGGGTCACGAGAAACTCATTGTGCCTGCACCGAGTCTCTTGGCTCATCTCAAGAGCCTTGTGGCTCACATCATAGGACAAGCGGCACATCTAAAACAGCCGCTTGAAGAAAGTGGCAGCACCACCCTTGTGCCTAGGACGTGAGGAGGAGGACTCTCCAACATGACGAAGAGAACCTGACCGAGTAGCAAAGTGAGGCTAAGGATCATGGACAGCCTTGGTGCGCTGCTCAGGGGGCTTCATCGCAGGAACCTCAGGAGACTGGCCACGAAGAGTAAGAGTAAGCTGCTCTTGTTCCACAAGCTCACCAGCCATCACACCAGGAGGCACAACCTTGTTGAGCAGCTTTTGTACATACACGCAGAAAGTGGGGGTCATCCTGTCCAAAGCAGCCCACCGCATCTCAAAGTACACAAAATCACATCCATCAATCTTCCTCAACCTATCAGGGTGACAATAATACAGGAGATTGGCAAAGTACCCACGGCAGTTTGTAGTATCTCCAACTCGGGGAACAAGCGACTGACGAAAGATGCTGGCCAAAGTGTGGTAGTAAAAGTACATGCCAGAGATGCATGGAAGAGCATACTCAAAATCTTTGGGATAGCAGAAAGCCATAGAGTCAGCATGCTTGATCTTCTCACTATGAATGCAAAAACCACCTGGCTTGTCAGAATAGCCCACGACCTCAACCAGATCTGCATAGGTGGTACGGAAATGCCGCGTGCTAGTCATCCAAGACATAGTGCGGTCAGCATCATCATGAAAATAGAGTGTGCAGAAGAACTGATGAATATACTCAGGATAGTAGTGCTCCTTGAGACACACAAGGTCAAAGATATCCATTTTCTTCAAGGCATCATCAACAAAGCGATAATCTGAGGCAGCATACATGTTGAACCAGTCCACATTGAAAGCAAGAATGTTACCACAGGAGGTGACCTTGAACTGAGTGTAAATATGATCCCACAGCAAGGCTTGAGTCTCAGTCCAAAACTTCTTGTCAGAGCCAGTGTAAGTGCGAGACTTGAAGCGATAGGGATTCTGCTTGTGAAGGGTCTGATACATGGCAATCTCCATATTCTTCAGGTTTTGAGTAGGCACATCTTCTTCGTCATCTTGTATGGCAGGTCTCTTGCCCGTGATGGATTTGCTCTTGACACGACCAGAACGGGCGCTTCCCTCTTCCTCACGCTACACAGACTGACTGACTCGACGAGCCCTCTTACTCCGGCCGGTTTCCTCAGGCACATACTCATCACTGACATAGTCAGCATCATCTGCACCTGTGAAAGATAGAGATAGGTTGGGGAGCATAGGGATAAGTACACATGCCAAGAAAAAAATGGAGGAAAAACTTGGATTTGGGCAAGTGCGTGGTAGAAAAAGGACATTGCAGAGAGATTCGGTGCTAGGGCCGGTCTGACCGGCTCCAAAGCCGGACGGTCTGGTGTCAGCACCGGAGAACTGGACACAGACAGGACGACACGGTGGCAGTGCCGGTTATCCGGACTCAAACCGGGCGACCCGGTGTCAGATCCGGTCCAACGGGGCCTGGAATCGAGTTAGTCGGGGAGGCCCCAAAACTAATATTTGCAATGTAAAAATTCTACCCATGACTCATTACTTGCACAAATACAAACTTCTCAAGAGATGTAGGCCATGGTTTGACATGGTTGGCATACAAGAATGAAGGTGGAAACCCTAAATTGGCAAATCCATCAAAATGTGTAGCAAAACATGGGGATTTGACAAGGAAAGGGGATAGGAGCAAGGGATTACCCGAGGACATGGCTTCCCGTGGAGGAAAGCCCCAAAATCCCTTGAGGAAGAAGATCACAAAATGCTCCCAAACCACCATGAGATGGAGAGATTCCTTCGGTGGAGAGCCTCCAAAGGTCCTTCTCCACGATTTGGTGGCCCGATCTAGAGTAGGCGCATCTTCTTCGTCATCTTGTATGGCAGGTCTCTTGCCCCTGATGGCTTTGCTCTTGACACGACCAGAACGGGCGCTTCCCTCATCCTCACGCTGCACTGACCGACTGGCTCGACGAGCCCTCTTACTCCGACCGGTTTCCTCAAGCACATACTCATCACTGACATAGTCAGCATCATCTGCACCTATGAAAGATAGAGATAGGTTGGGAAGCATAGGGATAAGTACACATGCCAAGAAAAAATGGAGGAAAAACTTGGATTTGGGCAAGTGCGTGGTAGAAAAAGGACATTGCAGAGAGATTCGGTGCCAGGGCCGGTCTGACCGGCTCCAAAGCCGGACGGTCTGGTGTCAGCACCGGAGAACTGGACACAGACATGACGACACGGTGGCAGTGCCGGTTATCCGGACTCAAACCGGGCGACCCGGTGTCAGATCCGGTCCAACGGGGCCTGGAACCGAGTTAGTCGGGGAGGCCCCAAAACTAATATTTGCAATGTAAAAATTCTACCCATGACTCATTACTTGCACAAATACAAACTTCTCAAGAGATGTAGGCCATGGTTTGACGTGGTTGGCATACAAGAACGAAGGTGGAAACCCTAACTTGGCAAATCCATCAAAATGTGTAGCAAAACATGGGGATTTGACAAGGAAAGGGGATAGGAGCAAGGGATTACCCGAGGACATGGCTTCCCGTGGAGGAAAGCCCCAAAAGCCCTTGAGGAAGAAGATCACAAAATGCTCCCAAACCACCATGAGATGGAGAGATTCCTTCGGTGGAGAGCCTCCAAAGGTCCTTCTCCACGATTTGGTGGCCCGATCTATGAATCCTAGGGGTGGAAACACCCTAGGAGAGGGGGGAAGGTGGGAGGGGCGGCAATGGAGAGAGGACGGGACGGGGAAAGTGAAAGGGTAACTTGTGGAGGAGTGGGGGCATCTAGGGAAGAAGAAGGGAAAACATTTTTCAGATCCCAGTTTTGGTTCGGTCCAACCGAGATGCAAACCGGGCCACTCGGTGCACAGGCCGGTCAACCGATCCAGAAACCAAATCTGCAGGGAATTTGACATGTGGAAGATTCGGTTGTCAGTCTGGTCAACCGGCTCCACAACCAGAGTACCCGGTTGAGAACCAGACTGGCAACCGAACTTCTTTCAAAAAACTTATGTCTGCAGACCCGGATAGACTCGGTGGAGGACCGGGCTGGAAACCGATGGTCCGGTTCTGGAGCCGGTTGGACCGGGCCAAAAACCGAACTTTAGAAAAACTTCGGAAATTTTTGTGAAAACAGAAAATTTTCGAGAATGGCATGTGCAAGGAAGAAGATAGTAGACTCCAAAAGGGTAGAGGAGGCAGGTGATCTAGGCATGCCTATTGGAGAAGAACCAAATCAACACAGTTAATAGCAATAATAGGCATGATTCAAAAATATCAAGAGCCACAAGAGACCAAAATTGGCGGGGGATTTCCCCCTATGTTTAAGCACACATGGCATGGCACCTCAAAGATAGATGCTTGGACCCATATCATGACACAAGATCAATTAATATCGCACGCATAGGTATGCATCAAACGAAGACATGGTAAGATGACTATCCCTATGTGTGTTGTGCGACTAGGCTACATAGCAAGTTAAGAGCAGAAATATAATGCAAGAAGTGAATCAATCCAAGTTTTTGGGATCTAGAATACCAAGTTCTCACCTCAACATGACAAAACTGGCTTCATCCAAAGGCTTCGTGAAGATATCCGCCAATTGGAACATCGTTCCCACATGAGTGAGATTGATGTCACCATTTGCGACATGGTCACATAGGAAGTGGTGGCGGATGTCAATATGTTTGGTGCGGCAATGTTGGACGGGGTTATTGGCGACCTTTATCGCGCTTTCATTGTCACATAGAAGAGGCATCGTACCAAGAGACACACCATAGTATTTCAAGGTTTGCCTCATCCATAATAATTGAGCGCAACAAGATGCCACGGAAATGTATTCAGCTTCGGCGGTGGATAGGGCGGTGGAGTTTTGTTTCTTGGAAGACCAACTCACCAACGGCCGGCCAAGAAATTGGCAAGCCCCGGAGGTTGACTTCCGGTCAACATTATCACCGGCCCAATCGGAATCGGAATAGCCAACAAGCTCAAAGGTTGACCCCTTTGGATACCAAAGCCCGAGAGTAGGAGTGAGAACAAGGTACCTAAAAATCCATTTGACCACCATCAAGTGGCACTGCTTGGGAGCGGATTGAAAACGAGCACACAATCCAACACTTAACAAGATATCCGGCCTAGAAGCAGAAAGGTAGAGCAAGGAGCCAATATGGAGCGATATACCTTTTGGTCCACATCCTTCTCACCTTATCCAAGGCCAAGTTGCCCATTGAGTGGCATGGGTGTCTTCATGGGGTTGGCATTGGTCATCTCAAATTTCGCAAGCATGTCCTTCACGTACTTTTCTTGGGAGATGAAGGTGCCTTGAGCAAGTTGCTTCACAATGAAGCCTAAGAAGTACTTCAACTCCCTCATCATGGAAATCCTAAATTTCCGGGTCATCAACTTGGAAAAGGCTTTGTTATGTGATTCGTTAGCTCCACCAAAGATAATATCATCAACATAAATTTGAACAATAAACAAGCCACCCCCTTTAACCCGCTTGGTGAAAAGGGTGGAATCGACTTTACCCATGCTAAACCCGTCCATGAGTAAGAAATCCCTAAGGTGCTCATACCAAGCACGAGGAGCTTGCTTTAGTCCATAGAGCGCCTTATGGAGTAGATACACATGGTTGGGAAAGCATGTGTTTTCGAAACCCGGGGGTTGAGCTACATATGCAACTTATTTCAAGGGACCATTAAGAAATGCACTCTTCACATCCATTTGATAAAGCTTGAAGTTATGAAAAGATGCATATGCAAGCAAGAGACGAATAACTTCAAGGCGAGCAACGGGCGCAAATGTGTCCTCATAGTCAATACCTTCTATTTGGGCATACCCTTGCACCACTAACCTTGCTTTGTTCCCTGTGACGGTTCCGTTCTCATCTTGCTTGTTCTTGAATACCCACTTGGTCCCAGTAATATTGATGCGATGATCTTTAGGTCTCTCCACAAGAGACCAAACTTCATTGCGGGTGAAGCACTCGAGTTCTTCTTGCATGGCAATGACCCAATCCGGATCTTCTAGAGCTTCATGGACCTTGAGTGGCTCGAAGTTGGACACAAAAGCATGATGGCCACAAAAGGTAGTGAGTTGCTTCTTCTTGTTGCAAGTCTCGATTCCTCTTGATATGCGTCCAAGTATATTATTGACTTGGAGTCCACTTGCAATAGAGGCGGACTTGATCTTCCGGATAGTCCCTTCATGATCAACAAATTCATCCTTCGTTGGTCCTTGATCATTGACCACATCTTGAGCTTGACCTTGATCTTGGGAAACTAGAACGTCTTCTTGGTCTTGCTCAACGGGTTGAGGGCTTGGTTCTTGTTCTTCGGTTTGCAAGAATTGTTTGTAGTGAGGTACACTTGATGGTTCAAATTGAGTAGAGCTTGGCTCTTCTTGAGTTGGGCTAGATTCTCCCCCATAAACATCTTGATCATGAGTGTGATGCTCGGTGGGCAAGATGTGCCCAATTCCCATCAACTTGATGACTTGAGAGGAATCTCCATCGCCTACAACATGTGGAACAACTTACCCCCCTTGGGGGCCATTATCTTCCAAAAACTCCACGTCACAGGATACTTCAACACAACCATTGGCTTTGTTGTAGTATCTATAGGCGTGAGAGTTTTCCACATAACCAACAAAGATACCCTTGATAGTTCTAGATTCGAATTTACTAAGTTTTTCTTTCTTGTTCTTGATGAGGCACTTGCACCCAAAGACTCAGAAGTAGTTGGCATTGGGCTTGTTCTTTGTGAGAATCTCGTACAGAGTCATGTCAAAGGGAGCTCGGAGGAAGAGCCGGTTCGAGTAGTGAACCGCGGTGGCGATGGCTTCTCCCCAAAAGCTGTGGGGTGACTTGAACTCACTCAACATAGTTCTTGCCATATCAATGATAGTCCGGTTCTTCCTTTCAACAACACCATTTTGTTGAGGAGTATATGGAGCCCAGAATTCATGCTTGATCCCCTCATCTTGAACAAACTCTTGCATGGTATAATTCTTGAATTTGGTGCCATTGTTGATCCTAATGGTCTTGATATCCACTTCATGGGTGCGTCGAGCTTGCTTGGAGAAGATCATTAAGTACTTGTAGGTCTCATCCTTTGACTTGAGAAGGAATACCCAAGTGTATCTTGAGTAATCATCGACGATGACAAGACCATATCTCCTTCCACCAAGAGTATCATATGTTGATGGCCCGAAGAGATCCAAATGGAGAAGCTCCAAATGTCTTGACGTGGCTACCTTAGATATTGATGGATGACTCCTCCCATGTTGCTTTCCTGAAATGCAAGCACTACACACACGACCTTTCTCAAAAGACACACCGTTTAGTCCAGTAATATGTTCACCCTTTAGGAGTTGTTTAAGATTTCTCATGTTGACATGGCCAAGGCGGCGATGCCAAATCCATCCCTCGTCAACTTTGGCCATTAGACATGTAGGAAGAGATTGACTCTCTTGCGAGAGGTCGACCACATAGAGGTCATCTTCCACATATCCAACAAGGACCAACTTGAGATTATCACTCCTAAAGACTTTCACACAAGTTCTAGAGAAATAGGAATCATAACCGGCATCCGCAAGATGTTTTATGGAAAGTAAGTTATAACCAAGGTTTTCAACAAGCATGACGGTCTCTAGGGACAAGACCTTGGAGACCACCAACTTGCCAAAACCTAGTACCTTTCCTTTAGAGTTATCTCCAAAAGTGATGCTTGACGTTGAATTAACATCATGAATAAATTGGTCAAGCGCACTTCTACCTCCGGTCATATGATTAGTGCATCCACTATCAAACACCCATTTTGTTCCACCGGAGGCATACCCTACAAAATCAATTCTTTTATTTAGGAACCCATTGAGTAATGGGTCCCCTAGCATTAACAACAAGTTCTTTTGGTACCCAAATTGAGTACCACCTATAAGCATAACCATTGCGAGGGCCAACATATTTGGCATATACATCTCCTTGGGTGCCCTTACATAGCACATAGGAGGGATTAGATTTTCCCGCAAACTTGTGGTTGGGGTTACCCCTAATGGCTCCCCCATTCACAACATTCTTATTTACTTGGTCAACCACCTTGTGCCCTTCACGCACAAAGTCGATCCTTTTAGGTGGGTTGGCACCATTCTTGTCATTCTTGGGGTCATACCCCATACCTTGCCTTGGAGCTCTCATCGTTTGTCGAGCAAGAATCTCATCAAGAATCTTGCCCTTGGCGGTAGGTTTGAGACGCTCCATCTCAAGTTGTTCCCTCAACTTATTATTCTCCTCAAGGAGACTAGCTTGATCCAAGGAAGAGTTAGAAGCACAAGTAATATCCTCAACAATAATAGGATCCTTCAATGTACCAAGAGCTTTCTCATAGGATACTCGAAGTTTATCATGATTCTCCCCAAGTTTTATGAGTTCACGCTTGACAAGAAAATTAGCTTTCTCAAGGTTATCAAGGTCATTGGTGAGAGAAGCATGAGCAACTTCAAGTTCTTTCTTTGAAGTATCAAGCTCTTGGGACAAGGTGATAGCTCTATCTATGGTATCCACATATTTTGCCTTATCTACTTCATAGATTTCAATTCGTTCTTTAAGAAGAGAAGTAATGTCCCTTTCCTTGCTTAGCTCTTGCTCAAGAAGATTGAATCTTAGTTTCTCATCATCAATATGAGATTCCAAACTATCAATGGTCTCATCACGTGAATTTACAAGGCTCATTAATTATTTGAATCTAGCACGAGCATTGCTAGGAAGGGACTTCATGATTTTACACATTTCTTGTACATAGTTTTCATCGAATTCATCATTGTCACTATCATTGGTACTAATATGATCATCCAAGATGCTAGAGAGAGACGGAGGGGAAGAGATTACCTTGGTACTCCTTGCCATGACGCAACTACCGGCGACCTTGATAGTGATGGAGTCATCGGCGTAGTCCTTGGTGTAGTCATATGTGAACAGTGACCCGGATTCGGCAAAGGCCAACCCAGACACCCCCACAACCTTCTCATCGTCTTCACTCTCCGCATCAGATAGGTACTCTTGGCCAAGAAAGCCTTTGTCATTACGCTTCTTGTTCCTGTTGTATCTCTCGTTGATGGGGTTTGGCGTTAATCTTGGCTTGGAGCCCTCTTCATACTTGGGCTTGTCAAGTCTCTTCTCATATGGGCATTTGTCGGCAAAGTGGTCCGACTCATCACAATTGTAGCACTTCCTCTTCTTCTCGCTTGGTCCGGTTGATCTTCTTCTTCTTCGGAACTTCAAGTTCTTGGTGAAGAGAGCCACTTGAGCGAGCATGTCATCAATGCCTCGCTATCACTCTCTTCATCATTTACACCACTTTCTTGCGCATACTTGGCCTTCAATGCAAGGGATTGAGAAGGTCCAATGGCACGGTTGATCTCCTTGATCTTTTGTCCTTCATCCGCCACATTGTCCGTGGCAACAAGATAGGACACGAGATCATCAGGTGAGAAGTGGCGAGTTGAATCTAGAAGTTGCAAGTTCAAGGCAGGCTTCTTGTCGGAGGCGGCAATCATGGAGAGAACCTTGGACTTTATAAGATCATCATTCAAGTTGAACCCATCATCATACTTGTCACAACCGAGACCATCAATCTTCACACGGAGGGCAACAAGTCTCTTGTATGCTTCGGCGATGGACTCACCATCGTTGTTCATGAACATGTTCATCTCCGACTTGGCGGCTTCATACTTGGACTTTTGGATAAGGGAATTTCCCTCTTGGAGAATCACAATCCTCTCCCACAACTCCTTTGCGGTGGGAATGTTGCTAACTTGATCATAGAGAGTGCGGTGAATGGCACTCCTTATCTTGTCACAAGCCGTTGCATTTAGTTGACGATCATAGTACTCTCCCGAAGTGAGATTGTTGGGATCTTGTTGATAGAAGCCCTTCCCCACAATCTCCCAAAGCTCCACGCTGCAACTGCGAAGATGATATTCCATGTAAACTTTCCAATGAGATAAGAGAGTTCCATCATAATGAGGTGCGGGACCCGAACCATTAATATGAGGCATGCTGTTATTTTGTTTGGGATATATATATAGAAATGGATTAGGAGGCATAGAGGCTTTCGTCGGGTCACTCTTGCTAGAGGCCTCGTTCAAAGCCTCCTTACCGGTGTCCATCAGCCTCCCTTGAGGTACTACCGAAGGTCCGGCAAGCATGACCCCCTCGCCCATCCCCGTAAAACATCCCTCAAGGAAACTTATTCGAGCAAGGAGATCGGAATCCACCTTAGCCTTTTCAAGGGATTGTTTGGCAAAGAGTTCATGGATCTCCTTGACCGAATAAGTCTTTCCCTCCTCATCATCGGAGAAAACCATCTTTTCTCTTAGGCGGTAAAGCCCTTAGAAGAGCACTTGGCTCTGATACCAATTGAAAGTGTAAGATGGTTTACCTAGAGGGGGTGTGAATAGGTTTCTACAAAATTCTTTAAAATCTTTTGCAAGTTTTAGGCTTTGTGGAATATAAGTGTGCCTAAATGCAAACTAGGTGAGGCAACCTAGATGATGATACAAGATACATAAAGCACGAAGGCTATCACAAAGTAAACAATACAAGTAAGAGAGGGTTTAAGGAATAACCCAAGCACGCGAAGACGAAGATGTATTCCCGTGTTCACCACCTTAGGGAAGGGGGCTACGTCACGTTGGAGAGGTGTGAGGTTCCAAAAAGGATTCCCCAATGCCACAAAGGCTCACCTTCTTCTCTGAGCCTATCCCACGAAGGAATAGCTCACTTACTCGTGGTAGACTTTTAAGGTAGTCTCCAAACCCTCACAAACTTTCCACGGAGCAAATCACAAGCCGAATGCCTCTGGGTGACCCTAGCCACCTAGGGTTTCCCAAAAACCCAAGAGTAAAAAGCTAACTCGATGAACTCAAGGGGGATGAAATTTGGCTTGGTGGAAACGTAGATCAGGACCTCCTCTTGCTTTCTACCAAAGGGATTTGAGTTTGGTTGGGTAGAATGGGAGATCCTCAAGAAATTGTGTTTCAACAATGGGGATATTGAGAGAAAGCTCCAAGAATGAGATATGAACCGAATGTCTAACCTCCTCAAGCTGGAAGAAGAGGTATTTATACTCAAGGGAGAAATCTAGCCGTTTGGAGCACATTCTGCGAAACCTGGTTTTAAGTTTGGTTGGACCGGCCCACACACCGAACCACCCGGTATATAGCCCGGCCAACCGGAATCCAAACCAGGATACTCACGATGCGTGAGCCCGGGTAAACTCGGTGTAATAAATCGAGAATCCTGGTTTGGGTTCGGTTGACTGGAGCTGGTACCGGACCGTCCGGTCTGGGATCCGGTTCAAAAGGCCTGAGAACCGAGTTTGGCAGAGATGTTATCAAACTTAGATTTCTTTCTCCTCTCTCTTTGGTGATGGAACAAGTGGGTGTATGGGATGTGTATAAGGCTTAGAAAAACATCCCCAACAAGCTCGTCGAGATAACCCCTCTTAATAGTGTGGTGTTCCTAAAGAATCAAGATACATATAAAAGGTAAAACTCCGGCACTTCTCTTCATTATCAAAATGCGGGGTCTTTGATGATCTTCCAACAAACCAGCGGACTAAAACCTGTTCAAGACACTAGTAGGTAGCATTAGTCCGCACTAACTACGGTGTCATTTACAACCAAAAACAGTATAGGGTAAACTACCCTTTCAGACAACTTCGAGTGTGACAGAGACTTCACCAATAAACACTTACCTTTGGGCTCCCTGTGGGATCGATATCTGAACTTCAAAACTAGCTACAAACGATTTGTGCACTTGCATACATCAAATAATCAAATTGTACTACACCACATGCATTCCCTGCAAAAACGAGGCATATGTCTCTACTTGTTCTTAGCAAGTTTTACAAGGCCTCTATGGTTTTCGAAACTATACGACCAACTACCTACATAAAAGAGAGTATGATCCATCATATGCTAGTTTAACTTGTGGGGTGATAGAGGAGTGAGATCTCGTGAGAAATCTCCCAGCCCTATCTAAAAATTGTCATTACATGTGGCCCCCGTGGAGATTGCATCTCCATTACCCCGTCTTGTTAGCAATTCTCATATATGTCTTCACTATAGAGAGACCATCAAACTGAAGCACATTGTTGATTAAACGAAAAACAGATATTCTCCAGAGCAACCAAGTGGATCGCGGATATCCAGTACTCTGTAAAAAATCTCTCTATGCCATGAAGAGAAATGTATGCAAACATCAAGGGAAGTTATGATCATGAAGTGATAGATCCAATCTTACACCAGTACACCATGTAGTGATTTAACCATACATCTCATGTACTCTAGATAGAACGTGATCTATGCATAGACCACTATGATACCACTGTTGGGTTTTTCAAAGGGAATTAAAAAATTCTGGTACTACGAACACACCAAGGTCAAGCTATGCAAGAACACAAAAAGTAAGGGATCTAGTACTCGCCAACATTGCAGCGAAGATTCGTTCATTGACGAAGATGTTGGTGAAGCACTCAATGTATGCTCAATAGTATGATCCCTCTAAAGGTATCCACGCGTGTGGTGAACTTGTTCCGATTGAGTTTCACTGTTCAGGCGTCGGCAATGCCAGACTAGCGGAGCAGTCTTCTTGACTTGTATGTAGATAAGTAGATAGTAGAGGGAGGGAGGCAGCAAAAGGCCTTCTGTGGGATGGATGGAGGGCTTCCCCTCCCTCCATTTATATAGGAGCAGGGCACCTAGTGCGCCAGGGTTCCTCCCTAGATGCCGCCCCTCCTAGATCCTCCGGATCTCCCTCATCAATGCATGAACCTCCTCATTATGTTTAATATCATCTACTTCCTTTAATATAAGATTTGGTATCTTCCCATAATTACTAGATCAAATCAAATCACAATTAGCAATTAGATCGGAACTTTCCTAAAATGGATCCCTCCAAATTAGGAATATGTATGGTAGTCCAAGGAAGTCCAGGAGCCACACCTAATGGGCCTAGGGGCCTCGTGCACCACCCAAGGTGGGCCATGGTCATCCTAGAAACCATCCCCTTTCCCGGGCTTCACTCCATGATGGCTCTGAAATATAGCCATCCACGTCACATTTAAACTGGATATTATTCATATTTTTGATGAAATATCTCTCTAAACCATGCCACTAATGCCTAATAATCAAAGGGGTATGCAATCCTTTCTTTCTATTTTTTCCCGCGCAGATAATGACGTTTGATGATGGGAATCACTACATTAAAGTCAAAGATACGAGATTTCCAACAACCAGAAGAAACCAGGAGTCGTGGGTCAGAGGCAGAAGCTTTAACGACCAATTATACGACCGGAACAAAATTCTGGCCGTATAGTTCCAGTCGTATAGTTTCCATCGATGCTGCTAGGTCAAACAGAACAACTTTCATGAAGCGACCCATATATAAAGAAGCCTCGGGCGACGAGAAAAGCAGCCTCAAGAGTCCCTGCCCCAGATCATCAGCCGCCTCCATATCTCCATTCACCACACCAAATAGCCACTTGAAGAATAGACTTAGATCTAATCTCCAAAGCCCTTCTCCATCACCATAGCCATATTCCACCACTTGTAATAGTAGATCTCTTCTTCGATTGGTGACATTATAAGACTATTTGCTATCAATCTCATGATTTCCATTACAATGTTTGCGATTGTTGATCTCATATCTATGTGTGAGTAATTCTCCTTGGGCTAAGGGCTTCTGCCTAGCCATGTAGCTTTTGTGCATGTTATTTATCATACATGGGATCATGTATTAGTTTGTATGACATGATGATTATTGTATCCTCTCTTTCCACAATCTAAGGACTTGTCAGGTATCCAAGACCCCAAGGATTGAGCTAGGTATATGGAGTATGATTAATGACTAATCTGCAGGTTGGGAACCCTAGTGATAGAAGGGGTAGTACGGCTGTATGTGCGGGATTTACTTGGGATTAACGGTGATGTCACTATGCATATCATTAGTTCTCTTTCTTCTATGGATGAGACTAGTAGGTTATTGCTATAAGCGGTTGTGGAGGCAATAGCAATTATGGATGCACTGCCCACATATAATTTATCTTGCTCTAATAATTACATGCATACTTTATCTTTATCTTTTATTCCCATTAGATGTTTTGCATAGCTATAGGTGAAACCGAATGCCCTAGGCCCTCTCTCTCCATCATCGACAACAACAAAAAGACGCAAACTCTAGGTTCGGTAAAAACACAAAAGGAATTCTAAAACTCCCGAAGGTTCGTTAAAATAACTTCACTATGCATTTGCTTCCCGAGGATTCGATAAACCTAGGTCTACTAGGGAAAAATAAGCTATACTACATCCATAATCCGGATCGAAGGTATCAACCCTTTTTCTGGCACCGTTGCCGGGGAAGCAATAGCTACCCTGGTGAGGTTAGTAGAAACCTTGTTAGTTTTAGTTCTTGTTTCTAATTTTTAGTTTGCTTTCAGTCTTTATTTGAAAAATCAAAAAAAGTAGTTAGTATTTAAATTGTTGCTTTTACTATTATAAGTCTCTTTTTAAGAAAACCAAAAAACATAGGAACTATGGCTGAAAAGAAGCTTGGCGAGTTTGCTACTCCCAACAATGATTATTTGCGTACTCCTATTACTCAGCCAACAATTGCGGCTGATGACTATGAAATTAAGCCCTATTACTTAAGTTTGGTTCAACATAATCAATTTGGAGGCTCTGCTGTTGAGTACGCAGGTATGCACTTAAATACTTTTACTAAAAAATGTGATATGATGCGCATAAAAGATGTGGACCCCGATGCGGTCAAATTCTGTTTATTTCCTTTCTCTCTTAGAGGAAGAGCAAAAGAATGGTTGCTATCTTTGCCTAGAAATACTATTACATCATGGGTGGAATGCACTTCTTTATTTATGACTAAATTATTCCCACCTGCAAATACTATGCAAGTTAGATCTAATATTACTGGTTTTAGACAGGAAAAGCGTGAGCCACTAGCGCTTACATGGGAGAGGATGAAAGAATGCATGAGAAACTGTCCTAGTCATGGGATGGAAGACTGGTTAATTCTCCATTTATTTTATAATGATCTTAACCTTGTGTCTAAGGCTATGCTTGATACTACAACTTGAGGAACACTTATGGGTAAACATATTACCGAAGAAAAACAACTGCTAGACAATATGCAAGACAACCATGCCCAATGACATGTGGATAGATCAAACACGAAGAAGGTGAACTCTATCTCACCACAAGAAAATGAAGAACTCAATGCTAAGTTGGATGAGCTCATATTAGCCGTAAAAGGTAAGGAAACCCAGGTAAGAGCTATCCTAGAAACAAATATTAAAGAAATAGACTTCATAGTTCATAATGATTATAACCCTACTTGGAAGAAGAATTATAATCCTAATTTTAGAAACACTATTCTAATCCTACAGGTAACTCTAATAATAATATGGGAACTAGTAATGGTAGTATCCAAGAGACACTTAATTCTTTCATAGACTCACAAAATGAACAAAACAATATTCTTGTTAAAATAACAGAGAACCATGATGCTATGCTTGTTAAATTATCTAACCAAGCTGTAAGTTTGAGGAATGCTTTGTAGGCCCTCCAAGAAAGAACAAGGATTGTTGAGGCACAGCTAGGTAAGATAACCGAGAGTCAAACTCTCATTCTAGCTAAATTTGCAGGTAAAGCTGAGCCCAATCCTGTTGAAGACCTCAAGATGATGAGAATCCAAAGGGAGGAGCCTGAAGAACTTGATTATAGTAATGCTCCTTCAACAAGTTACACCGTTGTAGATCTTGTAAAAAGGATCAACGTTAAGATTCCGGTAAGTGAAGGAAATGAAGAAGCTATGTACCAACACTTTGTTAATCAGGTAGCAATAAAGGTACGTGAGCTTGAGGAAGAATATAAGAAATTGCTGAAAAATTACCTGTGAAGCTTGATGATATATTTGAGCCTACTACTAAGATAAAAAATTGGGACCAACAAGATACCTTCACTTTGTGATCTAGGTGCAAGTGTCTCAACAATTCCAAAAAGTCTTTTTAATAAGTTAAATCTTGGCTCTTTTGAGATCACCGAGTTAAAATTGCATCTGGCAGATTCTACCTACAAACAAGCTGTAGGAATTAAGGAGAATACTTTAGTATACATTAAAGGCTGTCCTGCTCTTTTTGATTTTCTTATTGTTGACATGCCTGAAGATCCTACTATTCCTATTATATTAGGATGTCCTTTCTTAAGAACTATTAAGTCTTTGATTAATCTACATGAAGGGAACGTGAAGCTTCAATTTTCTTCGCGGGATCCTTTTGTTATTCATTTCCCCAGGACGAAGAAAGCCAAAACATGATGAAAAGGAGGCCATCACTTTGAAGGCCAACTATTTTGGAGTGGGTGTTCCACTCA
Organism: Avena eriantha; assembly: GCA_910589775.1. Classification (NCBI taxonomy): domain Eukaryota; kingdom Viridiplantae; phylum Streptophyta; class Magnoliopsida; order Poales; family Poaceae; genus Avena; species Avena eriantha. Next base: position 558,730,879 of record OU342743.1, read on the forward strand.
TCTGGCCTAAGTGAGCAACATTGAGCTCAAACTATTGACCATAAAAGAGCACTTCATGGGAGGCAACCCATGTGAAATAAAGGTTTGAGTTAAGTTTTAACTTTTAGTTTAAGTTTATGTTTAATAAAGTATGCTAGAAAACTCCAATTGAGGAGAAGAAGTTCGGTAGTACTAAAAATCCTGCTTTATACATGCTGTTGTCGGTCGACAATTTTACTATCATTTTTCTATCAAAAACAAGTAATTTCACTAAGTTACAGGATACGAAATAATTTCCAAAGAAATAGATTTTTTTATGCATACAGAAGGTTTAATGACCAACTATATGGCGGGAATAAAAATTCTAGTCGTATAGTTCCGGTCGTATAGATATTTTTGCCATCGACAATTTTTCTTTCATATGTACTGACGGTTTAACGACCAACTATATGGCGGTAATAAAAATTCTGGCCGTATAGTTCCTGTTGTATAGATTGATACATTGCAAATGTATCTATAATTTTTGATGTTCCATGCTTGGTTTTATCCATTTTCTTGTGTTTTGTTCCAACTTTGGAGTACTTTTCATATGATTTCTTGGACTAACCTATTAACAAGAGCCACAGTGCCAGCTGCCTGTTTTTGCTATTTTTGGTTTCAGGAAGTCAGAAAATGAATATTCTCGGAATTGTACGGGACAAAAGCCAAAGTTAATATTTTCCCGGAAGACTCACGGAGCCAGAAGGAGAGTGGGAGAGGGGCCACAGGGTGGCCACACCCCCCTTGGTGCGGGCCAGCCCAGGTCGCGCCAGGGCATAGTGTGGGCCCCCTGGCTGGCCACCGACCTTGCCTCCTTCGCCTATAAGAGCCTCCAGATACCAAAACCCTAGATAGTCAATCAGAAATCCACGAAAAGTTCCGCCGCGCCGCCGCCACCGAAGGGGAGATTCGGGGGATAGAAAGTCTCTGTTCTGGCACCCTGCCGGGACAGGGAAGTGCCCCCGGAGCCATCTCCATCGATCTCCACCACCATCTCCATCACCATTGCTGATTCCCATGATGAGGAGGGAGTAGTTCTCTCTCGAGGCTAAGGGTTCTACCGGTAGCTATGTGTTCATCTCTCTCTATGCATGATCTTATTATGATCATGAGCTTGTAATCTATAGATCTACCTTGCTACTCAAGTGCTTTAATAGATCTCTACTCTCCCCATGTGTGTGAAAGTGACAGCGTGCACACCATGGTGGCACTTAGGCTAGAGATTGCAAATACTTGTTATGAGTTATATTTGGAGTTGGATGTCTTTATGAAATTGTGGTGTTTGTTGGAACCATCTAGTACTCAAGGTGACAGTGTGGGGTTTTCTAGATGGGAAAGGCTTACTTTGAGGTGTGTTGTTATAGCCCTACCATCGATTAGAGTGTTCAACCAGTGAGTAGTTAAGAGTAGTATCATGAATAGAATATATTTATATGAGAGTGTTCACAAGTGAAAGTATGATCCCTAGGCCTTGTTTTTAAGCATTGATACACCGTTTGCAATTAGATATGTTACATGTTTGCTTGCTTCCATCTTTATTTCAGTTTGCCTTTAGTCTTTTCCACGCCATCAAGTTATTTTCTATCACCGTTACCAGTTATAATTATCCATACCACTTGTATTTTACTATCTCTTCGCCGAACTAGTGCACCTATACACCTGACAAGTGTATTGGGTGTGTTGGGGACACAAGAGACTTCTTGTATCTTGATTGCAGGGTTGCTTGAGAGGGAATACCTTTGACCACTTCCTCCCTGAGTTCGATAAACCTTGGGTGATCCACTTAAGGGAAAACTTGCTGCTGTTCTACAAACCTCTGCACTTGGAGGCCCAACAACTGTCTACAAGAATAGAAGTGCGTAGACATCAAGCTATTTTCTAGCGCCGTTGCAGGGGAGGAAAGGTAAAAGGTATTCACACCGGAGGATTAAAGAAGAATAACCTCCCATGGCAAACGCCTATTTTCTGGCGCCATTGCCGGGGAGGTAAGGTAAAAGGTACTCACATCCTCCGGTGTGAGTACTCGAAGTTATTTCCTTTAGATTCTGCAATTTTGTCTTTTTGTTTCTTGTTTTCACTATTTAGGCTTAATGGAAAACAACAACAAAATTAGAGAGCTTTATAGTATTTATCTTGAGTTAGGACATGAAGTGTTTGAATAGAAAATTAAAAAACATATGGAACTTTATTTGCATGCTAATAGCAATGTTGTTAGTATGAATTCTTTGCACACCATTATTGCTAATGCTATGGAAAAGTCTAAGCTTAGGGAAGCTAGTTTTTATGAAAATGATCTTTTTAGTTCCCCGGCTTTGGAAGATAGCTATTATATTGCTTATGATGATACCAAACCTCCAATATATGATGATTACAATGATGAATATGCTATTTTCACACCACCTACTATTGAGGAGGAAATTAATTATGATTACAATGTGCCTCCTATTTTTGATGAGTATGGTGATGAGAATAATAATGATAGCTATTTTGTTAATTTGCTCCCACTACAATTAATAAGAATAACTATGCTTACGTGGAGAGTATTAATTCTTTTATGCATGTGGCTCATGATAAAAATGTTTCTTGTGATAGTTATATTGTTACTTTTATTCATGATGCTATTGAAATTTATTATGAGAGAGGGAAACTTTTGTTTTCCTATGCTTGTTGCTTTGTGCTTTCAGGACTTGTTTCTTTACAAGATTCCTATGCATAGGAAGTGGGTTAGACTTAAAGGTGTTTTGAATTTGCTTCTTGATGCTCTCTTTTACTTCAATTCATATTTCTTATGTGAGCATCCTCCCAAATTATCATGTCTAACTTAAAGGCGTTAAAGAAAAGTACTTATTGGGAGATAACCCAAAAGTTTTAGATAAGTCTTGGAAGTTATTACTTCTGTAATAACCGCACCTTATCCTTTTTATTTGCTTTTTTGTGCCAAGAGTAACCTCTAATGAGAGAGAAGTAATGATTATGAAAGTTGTTGTCCCGAAACAGATTTTTGTGCTTCACCGTAAAAATTCGTGTAAAATCTCTGTACGTAATTTTGAGGCGTGAATTTTTGAGCTTCTTCCCCAGGTTGTTATCTAACTTTCGTTAGTTAAACACTTTTTGATTGGAGCAATATAAGATCTTCGAAAAAATTCGTCTTTACCTTCTGGTTTGTTTTGACAGATTTCTGCCATTTTCTGCATTTGCTTCTTGTTGGTTCCTTTTTGAGTTCTTTTGGGGAATTGAGATTTTTTAGGGAAGTGCTAAAATATCTAGTGTTTTAATGGAAGTTTATTGGTGTTAGAACTGAACCAAGACTTATTTATCTTGAGTGCACTAATGTTGCTAATAAAGATTGTGTGAAGTTTTGTATGAAGGAAGAATTTTAGGTGTATGGAAGAAATGAGTAATGAGATAAAGGATGGACTAAAGCTCAAGCTTGGGGATGCCACGCGTGTCAACCCAAGAAATATCCAAGAAGTACAAGCGTTAAAGCTTGGGGATGCCCAAGGCACCCCCTTCTTCATCAATAAAAATCCCAGGTTTCTTCCAAACGCTTCATTTTTATTGTTTCATGCACAGTTGTGTTGTTCTTGGAGCGTCTTCTTTTTCGTTTTCGTTTGGTTTTTCGTTTGCTTTGTTTGCTTAGTTTGCTGAATAAATTGGTTGGACCCCCTCTTTCATACTTTGGTTTGCAAATAGTCTGGTTTGGATTGGAAAAGAGTAGGAAAGTTCATGCTTATGTGGTAAAAAGAACTTGTTTTTGACTGTGACATATGCTTTGTCATGCCATGCTTGATATTGTTTTGGCTTTATGCTTAGTATTCTTTGCTGTAGCATGACTTGTTATAAACAATTGAGATTGCTTAATGTGCCTTGGATGAATCATGCGTTGTTTTAGCATATTAAAGCATAGTATAGTGGTATTCTCCTTTGATGCTTTATTTGGTTTGACTTGGCGCATGATCACACCATGTTATGACTATATTAAGTCACCATAGCCTTTATGATCTTTTAGTTTTCAACTTGTAGTATCACTTTATGCTTTGATCAATCATGTTTTGTCGCTCTGCATGATTATGGCCATTATTGCTCTCTTAGTTTGTCGCTCCCAGTCTTTTGCTAGCCTCCACAACCAAGTATGAGTTCCACTCATGCATCTAACTCCTTAAACCTAGTTATTCCAAAGAGTCCACCATACCTACCTACTAGCTTATGCTATTCCAAGTATATTCTTGTTTTTGTCTACCTTCCAAATTAAACTTGTTATGAGAAAATTAGTGAATAAAGCTCTCACGAACTTGATGGCACACTTTACTTTTGTTGCATTTAATAAACTTGAACCATTGGGTCCTTCTTTGTTGCGTATATGCTTGCGCTTTATAAGTTGAAATTAGTAGAACCATGTTTCATGGGGAATGCTTTCAACATTGCACTTGTACTTTGTACCCCGTTGATATCATGTTCTTTTGCTTACGGATCCCGGCGGTGTGAAATAAAAGTGGAACTTGTAAGATCATGGAGTTTGTATGTGTGTTAGAGAAACGCCTGGGCCGCTAGCCTAAGCCATGCCTAATCATGGTGGAAACTTGCAGCATCACCATAATGAGCACTCTATGAAGCATCCTCAATAAAAACCTATGCAAATAGCAAATAAAAAGATCGCTGAGATGCTTGTTGTCTGCTTGCCTTGTCATTTTGATTATGGGATAACTCCTGTATCATGTGCAAGGGGTACCCCGTTGGCGGTTCTTAATGATACACATGTACTTACTGACAAGAGCTTACTTGTGACTAAAGTTGAGTAGCATGAGGTTCGGTCTTCATAAGTAAGGGGCATGAGATTTCGGTTTATAACTTGTCAAGTGTATCCTCTTAGTTGTATCACTTTAACCTTAATCACCTTCAAGATGCTTATGATAGGGCAATGAGAGCTGAAAGCTATAAGTACCATAATTTTTGGAAGCTCTTTATGAGACTTGAATCCCTACTTCTTTTTACAAAGGCCTTTCTTTCACCATAATATTGAGTCTCCATCTTCTATCTTTATGCAGCTACTTTGAGAGCATACTGGCCATTCTTAGTTCTATGTGCATTGTCCCAAGACTTGTTGATTGATGCATAACTTGATATTGCTTGTTTTTAACTATTTGTATCTAGTCACTCTTATGAACTTTGAAGGTGTCCTATGCATTTATATTTGCTACTCTATGAGGGACAAGCTGAATACTATTATGCTATGTTTTCTTTATGCGAAACAAACAAACGTCTTGCAAAGCATTGTTATTCATGAATCTTTTGTTTGTGCCTTTTCATGTTGCAACATAGTTTTTTTGTTTTTTTGCTAGAACTTTATATTTCATGCTATGTTGAAGTACTTTGATCCCAGCTATCAATGTTTACAAATACTTTGATCAAGTCTTTGATGGTGCATGTCACCTCAAAAATTATTCTTTCTTTTTATCACTTACCTACTCGAGGACGAGCAGGAGTTAAGCTTGGGGATGTTGATGCATTGCAAATGTATCTATAATTTTTGATGTTCCATGCTTGGTTTTATCCACTTTCTTGTGTTTTGTTCCAACTTTGGAGTACTTTTCATATGATTTCTTGGACTAACCTATTAACAAGAGCCACCGTGACAACTGCCTGTTTTCTGCTGTTTTTGGTTTCAGGAAGTCAGAAAATGAATATTCTCGGAATTGGACGGGACAAAAGCCAAAGTTAATATTTTCCTGGAAGACTCACGGAGCCAGAAGGAGAGTCGGGAAGGGGCCACAAGGTGGCCACACCCCCCTTGGCGCGGGCCAGCCCAGGCCGCGCCAAGGCATGGTGTGGGCCCCCTGGCTGGCCACTGACCTTGCCTCCTTCGCCTATAAGAGCCTCCCGATACCAAAACCCTAGATAGTCAATCAGAAATCCACGAAAAGTTCCGCTGCGCCGCCGCCACCGAAGGGGAGATTCGGGGGACAGAAAGTCTCTGTTCCGGCACCCTGCCGGGACGGGGAAGTCCCCTTGGAGCCATCTCCATTGATCTCCACCACCATCTCCATCACCATTGCTGATTCCCATGATGAGGAGGGAGTAGTTCTCTCTCAAGGCTAAGGGTTCTACCGGTAGCTATGTGTTCATCTCTCTCTATGCATGATCTTATTATGATCATGAGCTTGTAATCTATAGATCTACCTTGCTACTCAAGTGCTTTAATAGATATCTGCTCTCCCCATGTGTGTGAAAGTGACAGCGTGCACACCATGGTGGCACTTAGGCTAGAGATTGCAAATACTTGTTATGAGTTATATTTGGAGTTGGATGTCTTTATTAAATTGTGGTGTTTGTTGGAACCATCTAGTACTCAAGGTGACAATGTGGGGTTTTCTAGATGGGAAAGGCTTACTTTGAGGTGTGATGTTATAGGCCTACCATCGATTAGAGTGTTCAACCGGAGAGTAGTTAAGAGTAGTATCATGAAGAGAATATATTTATATGAGAGTGTTCACAAGTGAAAGTATGATCCCTAGGCCTTGTTTCTAAGCATTGATACACCGTTTGCAATTAGATTTGTTACATGTTTGCTTGTTTCCATCTTTATTTCAGTTTGCCTTTAGTCTTTTCCACGCCATCAAGTTATTTTCTATCACCATTACCACTTATAATTATCCATACCACTTGTATTGCACTATCTCTTCGCCAAACTACTGCACCTATACACCTGACAAGTGTATTGGGTGTGTTGGGGACACAAGAGACTTCTTGTATCTTGATTGCAGGGTTGCTTGAGAGGGAGTACCTTTGACCACTTCCTCCCTGGGTTTGATAAACCTTGGGTGATCCACTTAAGGGAAAACTTGCTGTTGTTCTACAAACCTCTGCACTTGGAGGCCCAACAACTGTCTACAAGAATATAAGTGCGTAGACATCATAGATATCGATACTTTCGTACAAATTCTTTTCCAGGTACAGATGGTTTAACGACCAACTATACGGCGGGAACATATTTTTCCGGCCGTATAGTTCCGGCCGTATAGCTACACCACTAGGTGGAAACCCTAAAATTTTGACAGAAGGCCAACTATACGGTGGGAACACAATGTTCCGGCCGTATAGTTCCACCCGTATAGTTGCGTCCGACCACAAAAACGCCACAGGTGCTACCTCCAACCCCAAAACTTCAATCCTTTTTCTCTCTTTTACCTCCAAACTCTCTCAAAACCTCAAGAGATCTTCATCTCTACTCAATTTCATTCTATTTCCTCGCACACACGTGATCTACAATATGTTTCTCCTCCGATCCTCCAATTACTTTTTGTAAATTCATCTTCAATCTATTGTCATTATCAATATAGGGTGAGACCTACTATGAACTAATTGCTATGATTCTCTTGCCTAGATTATTATTTTGAGGGGATTCTTTAGTGTGCTACAATGAGGAATATGTTATACCTATTGTTGTTGGATGAAAAAGTTTTATTCTTGTCTCCCTTTATTGTTTTAGATGATGAACACAAGGAGCCAAACTCGTGCTCGTGCCGCCGTGAGCACTTCTCGGGCTGACACTCAAGAACGCATGGGGATACGGTTCAGGAATGAGCTCCAACATGATCGCTTCGCTGGGATCAAGAACTAAGAAATGAAGGCAACCAAGTGGGCTTGCCCCATTATATTGAACCAACTCGGTATTTCTGATGACTTCAATTTACTTTGCAATAGAGCTAGCCTACAAAACTTTGTGTACAATGATGTGCCTACTTGTCGCCGGTTAACCATTGAATTCCTAAGTTCATTGCAAAGCATCGTTAAACTATGGTAAGGAGAGGACATGATTTCTTTCTGACTTATGAACAACAATTACACTTTAACACTAGATGAATGGTGAAACAATGATGTTAATGCCTTACGCACATCCTTTAATGGCTTAGACCCTTCCCCTGTACAATATTATAATGGATTGAGTTTCACTACTAGAGTAAGCAAGGGGAAGAATATTCAACATCCTGCAATTCGCTATTTGTTCTATGTTATTGCTAACACCTTGCAGGCAAGAAATGAGTTCAGAAGACTCAACGAGGAGGGCATCTTAGTCCTTGCAAAAGCTGCTTACACCAACTGCGACTTGTCACTCAACTTGGGTGCAATCCTTGTGTGCTACCTGGAGCACCAATTCTCCCAAAGCCAAGGACCAATCACACATGGCACCGTGCTTGCCAATGCCCTAGGCATCGACCTAGGTGAGTTGCAACCCATGCTAGGTGAGAGACATGTTGGTTTCTATACTTTAAAAGCTTGTGGAATGCTCACTAGGAGAGGTGGTGTTTATTACTTGCATATTGCTGGATATGGGCATATCTATCCTGCTCCTATGCCTAATGGTCTTTTCTTTATCGAGTAAGGAAGTTTCCTATATGACTTGCAGGTTGAGCAACACCAACCTGAGGAGGAGATTCCGAATGAGGATGAGGACCAAGAAGAGGAGCAAGAAGTCCCCTATCAAGAGGAGCATTCATCAACCCGGTTCGCTATATACCAAGACTTCCAAGAACTTGGAGGGACTATGGAGAGGATGCATAACCTCTCTTTGAACCTCCGAGGAACAACTAGTAATTTGTCAACTCAATTTGCAAACTGGAGTAACGACTTTTTCCCACCACCAGAATGATTTGAAGGGCTTGCAAAAGCCTAAGCTTGGGAAAATTTCCTCATGTATATTTATTTGGTGTTCATTTGCTTTTATTTATTTCGAGGTTGTGTTTTTAATTTGAGTTTATAAGCACTCGTGTTGGTTTTCCCAACACTTTATTTTTAGTTCTTTCTATTTGCTTTCAAGATTTTCTAGCCGAGCTTTGCCGCCAATTTTATATTATTTAAATTCCCTCTCTTAAAACAACAAAAATATTTCTCCAATTTTCTTTATTTTCCCTCTTTATTTTCTTTCCGCCTCGAGGTTCCCATGTATTTGCAGGAGAGTGATCAACTTCGAGTTTCCAAGAAACAAATAAAAAGAAAGAGAGAAGTGGAACCAAACATGAGAGGTTTTCCTTATGACTCCCCACTTTTGAAGTTTGAGAAACCCATGCTAGTTAGTAGTAAATGTTGAGATATTATATTGGTGGAGTGAGTTTTTTTATTTAATAAGATTTTGTTCGCATGAGTATTTAGTTGGGTATGTTTTGTTCCAGCTCTCATAATTAACCAAGTCTTGCCTAAAAATTTGCTAAACAATTGTATTAAGAAAAAGTCTCACAATTGAAGGCTTGGGTGTTGTAGTGTTTAGTATTGAAGGCTTATTTCTAGAGACACTCAACACCACTAAAAATGTTGATTGACTTGATAGCTCACTTTAAAAGGATTTGTTCGATTGAATTAACGTTTAGCGGTTTTTGTGAGCATGCCAAAGTTTGATTTGTTAATCATAAGAATGATATTGCTTTATGCGTGTCAAACTTCATGGGATGCCAACAACTCCGTTGGCCTACAGACGATGGAGGACACTCCTATATTTCATCTGTGAGTTGATTAAACACATGTAGCAGCAATACTATAATGGGTAAGATTCTTGGCATTCCCGGGTAGATGTGTTCATGATGGAATCACTCCTCTGGCTGTTATGAGTAATCATTATGCAAAAGGAACAAAAAACTTAGTGATTCCACGAGTGTCCATCACAACCCGATAAACTATTTTTTTGGCATGCTCTCAGTTACTCAAGAACTGAAATTCTTGAAGGACAATGAATAGAAAAGTAGTTCTTGAAAAGTCTTGATTTATTGATGTGGAAGAATTGAGATACTCTAGTGGATATGCTTTTCATGACAACTCTCACACTCTCAATTTACATGATTATACTTTATTGTTCAAAGGCAAGCCTATGAGTTGATTACATGACATGGAATAAAGTTTACTCATTTGAATCATCCATGTTAACAATAATTTTGCTGCACTATAAGGATGCATAAAACCTATATGATATGCTTGCCATTACTCTATCTATGCTGAAGTTTTTCAGATTTATGAAGTGGAGGAAACATGAGACTACCAATCATGAGTAAGATCATCATCTCGTTATTTCAGTTTAAATGCTGAGTTTTTTTTTGATTTTGGTTTTCTTGCTCGAGGATGATCAAGCTTAAGCTTGGGGAGATTGATGGCTCTAAAATATAGCCATCCATGTCCACATTTAAACTAGATATTATTCATATTTTTGATGAAATATCTCTCTAAACCCTGCCACTAATGCCTAATAATCAAAGGGTATGTAATCCTTTCTTTCTATTTTTTCCTGCGCAGATAATGACGTTTGATGATGGGAATCACTACATTAAAGTAAAAGATACGCGATTTCCAACAACTAGAAGAAACCAGGAGTGGTGGGTCGGAGGCAGAAGCTTTAACGACCAACTATATGACCGGAACAAAATTCTGGCCATATAGTTCCGATCCTATAGTTGCCATCGACGCCGCTAGGTTAAACAGAACAACTTTTATGAAGGGACCCCTATATAAAGAAGCCTCAGGCGATGAGAAAAGCAGCCTCGAGAGTCCCTGCCCCAGATCATCAGCCGCCTCCATATGTACATCCACCATACGAAAGAGCCGCCGAAAGAATAGACTTAGATCTAATCTCCAAAGCCCTTCTCCACCATCATAGCCATATTCCACCACTTCTAATAGTAGATCTCTTCTTCGATTGGCGACATTGTAAGACTATTTACTATCAATCTCATAATTTCCATTACAATGTTTGCGATTGTAGATCTCATCTCTATGTGTGCGTAATTCTCCTTGGTCTAAGGGCTTCAGTCTAGCCATGTAGGTTTTGTGCATGTTATTTATCATAGATGGAATCATGTATTAGTTTGTATGACATGATGATTATTGTATCCTCTCTTGCCTCAATCTAAGGACTTGCTAGGTACCCAAGACCCCGAGAATTGAGTCGGGTATAAGGAGTATGAGTAATGACTAATCTACAGGTTGGGAACCCTAGTGACAGAAGGGGTAGTACGACTATATGTTCGGGATTTACTTGGGATTAACGATGACATCACTATGCATATCATTAGTTCTCTTTCTTCTATGGATGAGACTAGTAGGTTATTTCTATAAGCGGTTGCGGAGGCAATAGCAATTATAGATGCACTGTCCACATATAATTTATCTTGCTCTAATAATTACATGCATAATTTATCTTCATCTTTTATTCCTATCAGATGTTTTGCACAACTACAGGTGAAATCGAACGCCCTAGGACCTCTCTCTCCATCATCGACAACAACAAAAAGACACAAACTCTAGGTCCGATAAAAAACACAAAAGGAATTCTAAAACTCCTGAAGGTCTGTTAAAATAACTTCACTACGCATCTACTTCCCCAGGATTCGATAAACCTAGGTCTACTAGGGAAAAAGAAGCTATACTACATCCGTAATCTAGATCGAATGTATCACTCCGACATATGAGTCCCTCTCAAAACTATTCCATCACTCTGAAATTCTTCCGTTTTCTCCTGAGATTTCTCCGAATGATCCGGAACAACTCCGGAGCATGTCTCACTCACAAACATGCTCTACCCACTCTATAGAACAAGATACCTTAAGCGCATGACCCCACAAGTTCGGTATTATGTGGTCATGTCTTGAGAACTCTTTCCGGACAATAATCAACATTGGGATCTGTACACCATGATGATTCCCCCATAATCACAGAGTAATCAAACGAAACTATTGATGTCATAATATACCTTTGCATAACGATACATTACAATCTCGAGGTAAGACATATCGGTATCCTCGTAATACAACTCTTAATTAATGACCCATGTTGACATCATTACCGGTTGGTCGTTCATTCTCTCATTTGTATATTCTGGTATCCGGTGAGTCTCATCACCCTGTGTCTAGCCAGAAGTAATGGTGATACCGTAATATCGAGAAAGACCCAAGAGTATCTCTCCATTTATGGAGGCACAAATCGTATCTCGAACTACCTTGTGCCCATTCACAGTTTCCAACATATATGAAAGTATCCTTTATTGCCGCCCGATTAAAGGAGACATTTGAAAGCAATCAAGACCCGCCTTCTCTATCATTTAATAAAAAACCCTAGAATAAATTTCCCTTTGGTAACTCGTAACTCCACTGGACTGTTAAAAACTCCGTTTTGGTACTCATTACGTACATGGACAACACGAATATGCATACACTAAGGGAGTAGAACTCATTATATACGTGGCTCGAGGAGGGTGATCGCAACACTACATTTTTTCATCACCGGGCAGTTTGGAGGGCTCGCCGGAATAAGGTTGCTAAACTACGGGATGTTGATGGTGTGGTGCAGTCCGTACCTACTGATATGCAAAGGATGGCGGTTTCTTATTTCAAATCCTTATACACTAGAGATCCTAACATTCAGAGTGAAGCTATTGTCAATCTTACTCGTACACAGATTATGGAGGAGATGAATATTGAGTTGTGTAAGGAATTTTCTGATGATGAAATTAGTGATGCAATTTTTCAGATCGGACCGATCAAGGTGTTTGGCCCTCACGGTTTTCATGCTAGATTCTATCAGAAAAATTGGGACGTGCTCCGTGGTGATGTGATTCCAGCGGTCAAACATTTCTTCATCACGAGTATTATGCCAGAAGGAGTAAATGATACTGAAGATTGAAATTCTATGGAGCTAAAGGATTATAGGCCTATTGACCTATGTAATGTTCTTTACAAGGTGGTTTCCAAGTTCTTGGTGAATAGGTTACGCCCTCTGCTTGGGTAGGTAATCTCTAAAAACCAAAGTGCTTTTGTGCCCCGACGTATGATCACATATAATGCATTCTTACTTCTGAGTGCTTGCATTTTATGGAGCATGGTACAACGATAAACACATATTTTTGTGCATACAAATTGGATCTTTCCAAGGCCTATGATAGAGTGGACTGAACTTTCTTGGAGAATACATTGCATAAAATGGGTTTCTCGCACCGGTGGGTACAGTGGATAATGTTTTGTGTTATCATAGTGAAGTATTCGATCAAATTTTATGGGAACTTATTGGAAATTTGTTCTCCAACGCGAGGGTTAAGACAAGGGGATCCTTTATCCCCTTTTCTATTTCTATTTGTGGCTGATGGTCTCTCTACACTTCTGAAACATGAAGTAGACCAGAATCAGATTTCTCCTATTAAAGTTTGTCGACGAGCTCCGGGGATATCTCAACTATTATTTGCGGGTTGATATACTTCTATTCTTCAGAGCATCGGAGGTGGAGGCAAGAAATCCAAACTTCAATCCGATCATTGTTGAATGTGGAACAACGGGAATTTGAGGAGAAGTACCTTGGTTTGCCTATGTCGGAAGGTCGGATGCATAAAGGAAAATTCGTTAACCTTTTGGCTCGGTTGTGTACGAGGTTGATTGAATGGGGAGATGGCCTGTTTTCCCAAAGTTCTCGAGAGGTATTGATTAAAGCCATTGCACAAGGGTTGACGACATATATTATGGGTGTTTTCAAACTACCCATGCCCGTGTATGATGAGCTTACTAAATTAATATGTGATTATTAGTAGGGTACTGAGAATGGAAAACAGAAGACACATTGGATTAGCTGGCCAAGATTGAATCGCTCAAAGACACATGGTGGGCTTGGATTTCGAGACATGCGTTTATTCAACCAGGCTCTACTAGCTCGTCAAGCTTAGAGGTTGATAGGTTTTACTGACAGTCTTTATGCACGTGTACCGAAAGCAAGGTATTATCCGAACGGTTTTTTGATGGATACAATGTTCACTGGTAATCCCTCTTCCACCTAGACGACAATCTCGTATGGTCTGGAATTACTGAAAAAGGGCTGATATGGAGAGTCGGTAATGGAAACAATATAAGAGTATGGAGGGACAGCTGGATACCTCGATCTTCTTATTGTAAAGTTCTAACCCCGAGGGGAAATAGGCGGCTATGCCATGTTTCACAACTACTGGATGCTGATGGTATGTGGAAGGAAGATCTGGTGCGTGCTACCTTTGTCCCAGTGGATGCTGAGGCAATTTTGAAAATCAAAACTTCAGAAATGGTGATAAGGATGTTATTGCATGGCAACCTGAATGTAATGGAGTCTTCTATGTAAGGAGTTCATATAAACTTGCTTTGGTAGCTCATCCAAACCAATGTTCTATGGCATCGACGAGTGAGAACCCTAATGGGGAGGTTGCATGTTGGGAAAGGATTTGGTAGGCTGTTGTACCACCGAAGGTTAAAATCTTTGCATGGAAAGCCGCCTTCAATGGACTAGCTACGGAAGAAAACAAAATGTAGAGATATACTCTCCTGCAGAATCAGCACGAAAAACACGAATATGCGTGGAATACTAAGTACGAACCATGGCCACAAAGCGCTGATAAATAGCAAGCACCTTGCTGCGAGAGCGCATAAAAAATAACCATGTGTACCGGGAGAAATCATCAATAAACAAAATATAGTATCGGTGGCCCCCTTTTGAAGCAAAGGGAGCTGGACCCCACACATCTGAATGAACTAAATCAAAAGGTCGCTGAGATACAGACACACTAGTAGGATAGGGAAGCTGAATCTGTTTACCTAACCTACAACCCTGACACGAATGTAGCGACGACACATCTCCTGAGACAAGCCCCAGAAGATCACGACGAACTAAGGATGATAAACGGGAGCCACAAAGATGACCCAGCCGATGATGCCACTGCTGGAACGAGCCAGTGACAGAAGCAGCAACCGCAGGAGAAGTGGCAGAAGAAGTGTCAGCGGAAGGAACGCGAAGCCAGTCTAACTCCCATAGCCCCGGAGACTCAATGCTGCGAGGGCCAGCTCCAACCAGAGCCTGTGTACGACGGTCCTAAACAGCACAAGAATCAGCATCAAGAATGACATGACAACCAGAATCAGTAAGCTGACTAGCAGAAAAGAGGTTCATCTTAAGGCTGGGAACATGAGAAACATCAGGAACAGAGAAGGAAGAAGTAGAGAGGGTGCCTCGACTGGAAACAGGAAAAGAAGGTTCCATCAGCCGTAATAACACGGACAGGAGAAATAAGAGAGCGAAGAGCAGAAAGAATAGAAGATGCAGAAGTCATATGAAAAGAAGCTCCAGAATCTAGATACCACGGGGATGACGTACCTAACTGTGTAGAAGATGATGGTCGCGCAGTGCCAGAAGAACTAGTCACAGAACCAGCAGTACCCGACGAGGAGGAGCATGTAGCAACGAGCAGACTACGAAGACCACGAATAATGTCCTGATCAGACAGAGCACCAGCAGGAGGTCCAGAAGCACCAGTAGGAGGTCCAAAGGCAACAGCAGAAGATCCTGAAGAACCAGACTGGCGACGAGCAAGATACTGCTGACGTAAGCGTGGATCCCTCGTCCAGCAACCAGAGATATCGTGACCAGGCTTGCCATAGTGGGCACAGGGAGGACGAGAACCACGAGGCTGCTGAGACTGACGCTGACCCTGGGCCGGTGGAGCAGAGAGTAGCGGCGGCGCGAGAGACCGCGACGAAGCCGGCGGCACAGGGGGACCATGAGCAGCAAGAACAGAGGGAACCTCAAGAAGACCAGCACCACGAAGACGAGTCTCCTCAGCACGAAGCTCAGCCAGTACCTTAGAGAGCGAAACACGACCACGGGCAAGCATCTAGGCACGGCGCGGCTCAAACTCCTTGCAGAGCCATGACAAGAACTCGAAGACGCGCCGAAACTCCAGATCCACGCGCACAATCAGACAGCAGGGACATGTGTTACACACCGCTGTACGAAGAGAGTCAAGCTGACGCCAAATAGCAACACTCTGAGTGTAGAAATCATCAATAGTAGAATCACCCTGCTTAAGATCATGCTCCTGACGAACCACAGACAGATAGAGAGCATCTCCAGACGGCTGATAGCGCTGACGAAGAAAAGCCCACTGAGCAGCAGCAGTGGGAAGACCCATGAACTCAGCAGCATACTGAGATAGAACACTGGAAGTGAGAACAGCAGCAGCACGAGCATCCTCATCGATCCACTGAGTGTAGTCAGCCAGATCCAGTCGGTAGGTAGTAGTAGCAGTAGAATGCTCCTGGACCTGGCGCTCATAATCAGCCCGAGCAGAATCATCAGCACTCTGGGCTGCATCCTTGACCGCCTGAGTAGCATCGGGGGCAAGGACAACGGGCGTCGGTGCACGAGGCACTGGAGGCACAACAGGGTGCGGTGGACAGGAGACCTCACCGGAAAGAACACCCCAAAGGCGAAGACCGCGCATATGAACGCGCATAAAGGCAGAGAAATCAGGATAGTTCGGGCCATCAAAAATCACCGGGCAGCGAGGAATCGCAACATAGCCCGAGGAGGAAGACATATATATATTTTTAACCAAATCGAATCGGATCTGACGAGTCCGCCGGGATCGGATCTGGAGGGCGGGGAGGCACCTGGAGGGCGACGACCAGGGGGCGGGGCGGTGGCGGCGGGAGAGGAGGCGGCAGCGGCGGCCGGCGGCGGCGGTGGGGGTCGGCGGCGGCGGGGCCGGTCGGCGGCGACAGCGACGGGGACGGGGGTGGCCGGCGGCGGTGCGACGGCGGCGGCCGGTGGCGGCGACGCGGCGGTGAGGTCGACGGCGGCGGCCGGGCGCGACGGCGGGGAGCCGGGGCGGGCGACGGCGGAAAAAAAAAGGCCTTACGGCTCTGATACCATGTTAGGGTAATAGATCTCTTGTATTACCAGAGGGCCAAAGGCCAGAATATATAGTACATGTATGTGCAAATATACAGGAAGCCCCCTAACATATGGGGAAACTACAATACACAAATATACTCTAACAACACCACGTGAGGGTCACAGGTTATTGTAATATTTGTTGTGCGGAATTGGAAGACATACCTCATGTGCTTTTCGAATGTGCTTATGCAAATTGTTTGTGGTCTGATATGAGAAAGGTTTGGAGTTTACCAACAGATGTTGAACTTTGTTTGCCGCCTGCCAACTGGTTCCGTTACATCCTTAATCAGATTTCAGCACATATCGATCCCTTTTTGCTGTTAACCTGGAGGATCTGGTATTGTTGGAATGAAGTGACTCATGAGAAGCCTTTACCATCGCTAGAAGGATAGAGGTTCCTTTCTAATTATCTGTCATTGATTAGTGGTGTTAAGAACACTTCACTGGAGGCTATTATCAAAGGAAAACAACCGATCGTCGTGATGGGAGCTCGATCATCTACGACTCCTAAAACCCCGATGTCGGTCAAGTGGTGGTCTAGGCCACCCACGGGGTGGGTGAAGCTTTCTATTGATGGTTTGTTTTGTGCTACGAATAATTCAGCTGGAGTGGGGTCTATTTTGCGTGATGCTCGGGGACACCCCATCTTCTCGACATGTCGTCATATGGCGTTCTATGTTTCACCACTTGAAGCTGAACTGCGAGCTTGCTTGGATGTGTAGAAAATATTGAATCCCTAATATTTTGTTGTTTATTGCAATGACACTTGTGAAGTTTATATAGACGTATACGGAGGGGGAGACTTGGACTACAAGAAGACCATTACATTTAAACTAATTCTATCACTATATCTCATCCCAACCGTACGTATTGTCTAACATTCCCCCTCACTCGTAGTGGGAGAGAAGCGGACGCTTGCGACTGGAGAAATCATGCGTATCCGTCACCTTCTCCACCTTGTCATCATCATCGTCTCCTTCTGGTTCCTTCTCTTCCCTCCCGCAATCACAGCGGGAGTGGCGTGGACGCAAGTGACGATGCGGACGCTGCTGACTGGAGTTCTTGAATTGCTATAGACGTTGTTCTTGATGTCGATGTCAAGTTAGCGAGGGTGACGTAGCCGTGGTCGAGGTTGTCGTGGTCGGTGTAGCCGATAGCACCGTAGGGTTGTAGGTTTTTATATGTTGCAGCGGCAGTGATCTGCGGTAGCGGTGGGTTCTTATGCGGTAGCGGCAGGGATCTGCGGCGGCGGCGGGCTTTTGTGCGGCGGCGGCAATGATCTACGGTAGCGACGGGTTTTTGGGTGGCGGCGACAGAGATCTGCGGCGGCGGCGGATTTTTGTGTCGGGTTTTGTCATATTGCGGCGGCGGCAGGTAGCTGCGGCGGCGGCGAGGTTTTAACCAGACGGGCGAATGCGATCGTGTGATCGCCCTAGCAGAGCGCCAGGCTGCAGTGGCGGCGGTTTTGACCACATGATGTAGACCTTGGCGATGATTTTTGCTGGCGATGTAGAACTCGACGAAGATCTTGGTGTAGTCGTACAGCTTGACGAAGATGTTCGGGTCAATGTAGTCCGGCTTGATGCAGTGCAGATCTTGGTATCGATGTAGTCGCGTTTCGGAGCAGTGCAAATCTTGGTGTCGATATAACCGTATGTCGAAGCAGCGCAGATCTTGGCGTTGGTGTCGATGTAGCCGGCTTGATGGAGATCGCGTCTCGGAGCAGTGTATACCGATACAATTTGATGTAGCCGCCGTCTTGCGCGTGGGATGTACTTATGCATGGCTGCACTTGATCGTACATGCATAGAATCTATGTGGGTGCAGCTTGGAGAGTAGAGACGTGAACGCCCTTGCATTGAGATTGGGCCCGTGTGCGCACTTGGTGGCATCCAGGCGTCGCGAGATTTCCTCCGATCCCAGCGCTGCTACCCAAAGACCGCTGGTGTGCATGCCCGTGATTCTGGAGATGACGAGGGCCGGTGCGTCTGGCTTCGCGTCACGCGCGTGTTGTAGTTGAAGGAGCGCCGCCGAGATGATCTTGCAGAATATGTTTCGTCGGATGGGATCGGTAGATTTGGCTAAACTGGATCTAATCTATGAAATTGGAAAATTTCGAAATTTAGATCTACTAATCTAAGGAATCGATCCGATCTATGATCGAGACCGCGTGCCACGCCCCCGAGGAGAAGATCTCCCCGGGGACGGCGCGGTGCGGAAGTGGTGGGAACTCTGGGATAGGCGCCGCGAGGCTAACCGCTCTGATACCATGTAGAAAATATTAAATCACTAATATTTCGTTGTTTATTGCAATGACCCTTGTGGAGTTTATATAGACGTACACGGAAGAGGAGACTTGGACAAAAGAAGAATATTACATTTAAACTAATTCTATTTCTATCTCTTATTCTAACGATACGTACTGTCTAACAGGATGGACTCAGAAGACACTGCAATTTTCTCAAGCGCCAATTATTGTTGAATCTGATGGCCTCCAGCTGATCGAAGCGATGAAGTCCAGGTCACCTGATAGTTCTTTATTTTGACATCTTGTCTCGGCGATTAAAAAGCTTGCTAAGCATGATAGAGTTTATGTATTTGTAAAAGCGGAACGTCCGCAGGTTAGGGTTAGTCATTGTCTTGCGAATTTTGCAAGAGCGAGCGTCGCACTGTAACTTGGTTGCGTTCTGATCTTGACGTTGCTGTAACCCGTTCAAAAAAAAGACATGTCTGTAACCCTGTCCGTTTAATGAAGTTCCAGTTTACCCGGAAAAAAATGCATGCACTGAATTGAACTGGGTGCAAGCCTGCAACCATGCGTCCGTAAGACAACAGCAACTGTTGTAAAAAAAAAAAAGACAACAGCAACTGCAAGTGCTTATCCGGACTAAATTTAACACGTGCCAAGATAAATCTACCGTCGGTGGAACGCTTGTTACAAGGGAGAATGAGTATCCCTGGTTCTGGTTGCACCTGTCTACCATACGACGCCTTGTACTAGTACTAGTCTACCACTCCACGCCAACGCGGACCCTTTGAGACCGAAGATATTTTCCACTCCCCAGTCGGATCCGCGTCACGTCTGACGGAGGCAAGCCAGGCTGGCAAAGCGTGGGCCTGACCAGAAGAACCGGCGTCGCTTTCGGGCACAATCCACGAGCACAGTGCGAGAGAGTTCCACGGCGGGGCCGATCGACCGGCCGCCTCGATGCGACAATCAGCAGCTCCCAGGTCAGCACGCCGGTTACCGGCCGCCGTCTTCTTCACCCAGCGGACCGCGACACCGTACCCCTCCGCGCGCCGCCTCACCAGCTTGCACGTACGCAGCGGATGCTTCAACGCAACGAATTGGTTCGTAAGTGCAGGGCTTTTCCCTCTTTTCTTTTCCTTTACCTCCCTTTTTGCTGACTAGCAGATGCGGGACGTGGCAGAAGCATGGTCCGCCCATGATCAGACGCACTGCCGTTAACGCGTTGTAGAAGGAAACGAGGTGCAGTTCAGGTTCAAGGATAAGCATCACGTTGTTGTCCGTCCTCATATCCTCTTTTAGGCGTCTTTTAAATTCGCAGGGTTCCAAAATTGTGGGAACAATAGGAACCACATTGTACTACTGGTATGCTCATAGGATTACATCGAGTGGAGATTTGGTGCACATGGACACCATTGATCTTGCTTTAAAAAAATAAAAAATGATATCCCACAAACGTGCAGAATATCATTTTCAAATATTTTGTGTTATGATCTACACAAAAAAATGACAAAAGTGTGGATCTAGATTAGCATTGTTTCAAATGTTCAAATCTGACCAGATTTGTCATTTTTGCTTGGCTCACAACATAAATAATTTCGGTTGGATTTTGCATACTTGTAGGATAGACCATGAACTATGTCTAGAAGCTCGGGAGGCAAAGACATTTTCCGGATTAAATCAGTCGACTTTGTCCAAATGCGGGAGATAGTTGGGGAGTTTTACGAGCGTACAAGTCGATCGGGCCATTGCGTATCGGGTGAACTCGAGGCATAGACAGAGGGGGCAAACACAATATTACCACTGGAAAGGCTTACATACACTTATTTTTTGGGGGGAAAAGGTGGACATGAGACGTTCATTCTCTTGCCGATGATGATGGAGTAAACTGGAAACTGGTGGTGAAGGTATCATCTCGAAGATATGTCGGAATGTACCTGACGGCATGATCTTGTTAATCGACTCATCTTCCTCTTGGACTTCCCTATTGTGAGGTCGGAGCTTTTGCTTCGGGTGGCATGTGACGATGATGACCTACAAGTCATGAAGATCTTCATTGGCGTGGGTCCCACACATCTCATGTTTAGAGCTCATCTTGAGAATCGGACATGTCGGTCTACTATTCGGAGAGTCATCTATTTGACATAGGTGGATGTGTGCTTGGTTTGCGTTGTTAGCCAGAGTGATCGTGCACCCTTGTGAGGGTCATGTTTCATGATTGTCGGCGAGGGTGTTTGTACCTGTTTTACCTTGTATCCCGCTAATTAACCGGACAACGCTCTTGTTATGGAAGTGGATGCATCACCTAAAAGATTTATGCACTAGCCAACTATTTCAAAAGTCCAAACCGATGAAAAGTTTGAACTGATGAAAAGAGCTATGCTATATATTTATATTTTTAACGCTCCTCACGTGTAGACTATTTTAGTTCTTAGCGTGGGTTCGGTACAGACTGGAGAATATTTTTTATAACACTGCCTGAGAAATGTCTTGAACTTTAACTCTCATACCATAAAGGATTTATACATTAGCCAACTATTTTAAAAGTTCAAACGGGTGAAAATGACCATGCTATATATTTATTTAGTTAAATAATCTAGCCACCCAGATTCATGTCCTCACAGACGCAAGATTTGGATTCTTGTTATTTAAAGAAACACGGTTGTCATGGCTTCCCTTACCGCAATTATTTTAAAATTTGTCTTCTGCTTAATTAATAAAAGTGAAAAGTCTTTTGCCTTACTTTAAAAAGTTGTTTTGCTTTTTAAGAATAATTTTATTGTAAAAATACCTCGTCAATAACTTGACAATTTTAGGTGTTAAGGTATATCACTTTAGTGGCGGCCTCGTTCTCCCTTTTTTTCTCGCTGAGCATTCAGTTCATTTTTCTTGTCTATATAACACACACTATCTGGATAACAATTATCGCAAGATTGAATTGGGTATTTCCGCTTTACCAAAAGCTGAGGATTAGTGCAATGTATACTGCGTATTTTGTGAAAAGATTGTGAAGTGAGAGCGAACACACAAGTAGAAACTATATATCGGTTGGTCAAAGAAGAGTGGACACTACTAAATTTCACAATATGAAACTTTGCAGTTTTGAAATTTGACGCTACTCGTAGGATTGGGATGTGGATCCAATATAGCATTAAGGCATTTCCACCACCGTCCCCCAAAGTAGCACACCCTCCAATGAGCTACGAGGGTGCATGACAAAACAGGGGCCGCACTGCTAGCTCAAGGGGCTGCTCACACCATGCGCGACCCATTATAATGTCAGGCATACCCTTGCCGACCCCGATCCATAGGGAACGGCCTGAGGGTGCTGGTGTCGTGGTGGTGTTACGGCAGATGCCATGGATAGGCTAAAGGTAGAGACTAAATGCACTAGGGGAATCCAGGGAAGGATAGTGTGGTGATTCCACACAGTTGCTTTGTATTTGATTTACTTTCACGATTTACAAGTGCTCTTTGAGTTGTATTGGGGAGAGGAGGAAGAAGAAGCTCTCTTACTCTCACCACTAGCTAGCCCTCAGGGACACACTAGTAAAACACAACCCTCTCGCTAGAGATCAACCAGAAAAACCAACCCCTTCTACAGAGGCCCTAGCCCTCCTTATATAGGGGTGGCTAGGTCTCTAATTAGGGCATACGTGAAGGCATATTCCAGGGAATATGCCTCTTCCCAAAATAGTAAGCCGACCGGTTCACTTTAGCCCAGCGTCATCCATGCAGGGGCTACGTGAGCCTCTGCGGCGCCTGCGTCATCCGACATTGGCATCGTCACCTTTGTCAGCCACGTCTCGATGGTCCTGGTCTCTGTCCGCTTCGCTCACGCTCTGCGTACAGTGGTCATCCTTTGACCAGCGAGATACCTTCCTTCTCTTACAAGCTTGATATAACCCGGATCGTACCTAGTTGATCCGGCCACACATGTACATGCATATAAGTTAGATTCATCTTACCGACATACGGCATAAGTCGGTTGAGACCCAGTTAGGTGGACATCCCCTGGTCTGGGTTACCCCGTGATTCGGCTTGCCTTGAGGTGACTCGGCCAGCTCTTGCTTTGACCTTGCCGTACCTCGGCTAACTTGGCCTTTATACCCTGGCGTGACCCTACCCAGGGGTATCCCCCAACATTAGTCCCCGAAGCTGGTGCGGTCTTAGCTGCTTTAACCGCTAAGGCCACAGCAGGTTCAATTTCACCGAGCTTTTTGCTCCTTTTCCGAGTTACCTCCTATCTCGGATTCCATGGGTTTTCTTTCCCTTGGCACATTCCGACTTTTCACTCGCTAGCCGGGTCACCTCATACTTATCCGAGTTATTATTCCTTCTCCCGTACGCTTACCCACGTGGAGGGTAATCATTACTTTGCCTCATTTTAAGGGTCTGCGATAGTAACTGCCGCAGTTATTGTCAAATATTACTGTAGCACACGTCACATCGTGCCTGCCTCCTCGTTAACTGTATCATAACGTCACGTCGTGGGATCTCCTGCGCCCTGTGTCCCTTCATGTGGCTCGTTGCTGATTGGTTGATCCGGGTTATACACGGCCACACCGTGTGGCCCGTCCGCACAGCGCGATCCCACTACCCCTTAAGGGCGTGGTTAAATAGGGGAGGGGCGCGCCCCTTGGGTCTTTTCCCCACTCTCGCGCCCCTCTGCCTCTGCTTCTTCCTCTTCCTCTCCAGCGACAGCGCTGCCGCCACCGCACCTGCTTAGCCGCGCCACCGCTGGACCGCTTCCTCGTGCACTGGCGTCTCTGCCACCTCCGAGCATCTCCTCCGCCACGGGTCCTCGCCAGTCCAGGCCACTGCCCCCACCACCGCTAGCACCAGTGAGGATAGTGACCTTGAGATGACAGAGGAGGAGCTCGTCGTCGCGGAGCAGGAAATGGAGGAGGGCGCTGCGAACGCAGACCGCGGCGCATGGGCTGGGTCTTGGGTGTGCCAGGACGACCTCGATTGGTTGTACCGCACCCGGCGTATCCCGGAGGGCGTCATCGCGCGTCTTGCCGCTGCGGAGCTTGCCCCCTCACCCAATCCGGGTGAGTATGTGGTATTTCTCTCCTACTTCCAACGTGGGTTCGGTCTCCATGTTAGTGATTTTTTCCACGACTGGCTCAACACGTATGAGCTTTAGCCGCATCATCCTCCGGCTAAGGCCATCACCTCTCTCTCTGCCTTCGCTTCCACCATCGAGGGCTACGCTGGACTGTGGCCCACGAAGGAGCTCTGGATCCGGGTTTTTGGCCTCTACCGGAATGTGATTCCGAAAATAGAGCTTAATCTGGAGGACAAGCAGCTCACACAGTTCGGCGCAGCTTCCATCTCTCCCTGGAAACAGTCCATCTTCCCCCGAGTCACGGGGCTTGACTCTTGCAAGCGATGGGCCCGAACCTTCTTCTATGTCTGAAACGGCACAACTGAAGATCTGATCCGGTTGCGCCCTACGCTCCGGGTCCTCCTAATCCGGATCTGTGGGACAAGGTCCCCAAGAAGCCCACTGTCCTGGCGAACCAAGTCAACAAAAGGTTCCAGGAGCTGAAGGAACTAGGATCGCATAATGAGGATGCAATGATCACATTTGTCCGCAACCGGATCTCCCCCCTCCAGAAACGCACGCATAAACTCTGTCACATGAGCTGGGGCCGTGACCCCAACCGGACCTCCTCATTCGAGTTGAGCAACACCGAGATCTACCGCCGGGTCAAGGCCCTCTTCACCACCCACAAGGACTTCTCTACTGAGTGGACGTGGGGGATCAAACACTTCTGCTGAGATAGGCTTCCCCCTGTGATAAGTCTCGTGTCCCAAACTTTTTCCGAATTAAATCATATGTCGGTTTTTGTTGTAGGTTTAATCCTATTGCCTTTTCTTTCCCTTAGATGTTTCTTCAGCAAACCATTGAGGATGGCACCGAGCCTTCTCTCAAATGGGCGCCTGACCGAGCTGCCTCGGACGAGGAGGAACTGGATCAGGAGATGTTCCTGCCGATGGCTGACGCGACCAAGCGACACACCGGTAAACTCTCTTCCATTAGAGATTGGTCCGACGATGAAGATGATTCGAACGTTGAGGTGATGGAGGCATTTGACGCTATGCCCCTTTCTTACGCTTTTCCGGCATCAGCTAACCCCGGTGGGCAGATCCATGAAGATCCTCCCCTTGCCACGGGTGAGCCTGTCCCGGTCGCACCGAAGAAGAGGAGAGCCGCATCTGCTTCTTCCTCTGAACCTTCTTAGCCAGCTAAAAGATGAAAGAAGTCTGCGGACAAAGCTGCCACCAAACCTACAACCAAGGCCATAACCCGGAGGGCTCGGAAGCCCAATGAGCCTTTGACCTCAGATGAGTAAGTCAGTTCTCCCTTTGCCATTCATTTGTTCTTCCTTTCTTATAGTTTCTCATCATTCATGATTTGATTCGGCAGGGCCACGGTGCAGGTCCCTCGGAGTGGATCCGGCATTGCCTCGCTGCTCCGACATAGCCCTTCTCCCCCTCGTGGCGACAATTCACGCCCGTTGAGCCCCATTCAGGAGGGCTCAGCGGCTGCTCCGGGTTCTAGCCCACCTCGTCAAGAGGAGGGCAACCTCGGAATGGGGGGAAGCGGTTCTGCCGAGGCTGCAGTTGCTCCTTCTTCGACACAGCCGCAACCAGCCACCACCGAGGTTCCTTCAGCACCCCCGCCAAAACAAAAATCAGCACCAGCATCCTCATCAGCTCCAGCACCAGCAGCAACAGCAAAAGCACCAGTAGCAGCACCAAGCACCTCCGCCTCGTCCGAGTCTTCCAAGGCTCGGCGAGAAGGCACCAGCAGTACCAAGGCTCGCACCAAGGCGGCTCCCAAGGGAAAATCCGCTGTAGCAACTTCAACCTCTCAGCAGCAGCCAAGGGCAAAAAGGCTCCTGACTCCACCAGGGCAGCGTCAATCGAGGCTGGACAGCGTACACTTGCGTCCATGCTCCCGAAAAAGACTCCACCGCTGAAGGACGCCCCTGCCGAGCCAGCTGATGCGCAACTCGTTTTGCACACTAGCCCTGCCGTTGCCCAGGTTGAGAGGAGGGAAGCCCATGCTAAGGGTCTAGTTGCACCCCACATGCTCAGCGGCGAACGCTACCCTCCGACCTTGATCGAGTTTGTAAACAACTGGAACAAGGCGGAGTTCGTCCACAATGATGATCTCCCGGAGAAGTTCGGGCCCCATGAGTTTGCTGCCCAGATGAATACCACTTCCAAGAAAATCAACCTTGCAGGTCGGATGATGGACGTACGTTGCTTCTCCCTTTCCTTAGCATATAGTAGGTATTAGTGATATAGCCATTAGTCCCCGAGCCTCCGGGGGAGTAACTTTGTTACTCGGCCGGATGCTCCTTAGAGAAGTAACGTAGCTCCTTAATAACTTCGAATATGCACACACCTAGAGCCGGGTTAAGTTCCACTTGGCCCGGATCTTGTACACTTCGAATATGCACACACCTAGATCCGGGTTAAGTTCCACTTGGCCCGGATCTTGCACACTTTGAATATGCACACACCTAGAGCCGGGTTAAGTTCCACTTGGCCCGGATCTTGTATACTTCGAATATGCACACACCTAGAGCCGGGTTAAGTTCCACTTGTCCCGGATTTTGTACACTTCGAATATGCACACACCTAGAGCTGGGTTAAGTTCCACTTGGCCCGGATTTTGTACACTTCGAATATGCACACACCTAGAGCCGGGTTAAGTTTCACTTGGCCTGGATTTTGTACATTTCGAATATGCACACACCTAGAGCCGGGTTAAGTCCCACTTGGCCCGGATTTTGTACACTTCAAATATGCACACACCTAGAGCCGGGTTAAGTTCCACTTGGCCCGGATTTTGTACACTTCAAATATGCACACACCTAGAGCCGGGTTATGTTCCACTTGGCCCGGATTTTGTACATTTTGAATATGCACACACCTAGAGCCGGGTTAAGTCCTACTTGGCCCGGATTTTGTACACTTCGAATATGCACAAGACTAAGCTATCCTTTTGTACTCTTTTCAGGTGACTACCAATCACCGGAGCACTGAGTTTCAGCGTCTCTTGGATACTCACAAAATGCTGCGCGCAAAACATACTGCGCTTCTCGCCGAACACGAGAAAAGGGGTAAGTTTTCTCCTTGGCATTTTTCCATTTTTCTTCGTCTTTTTCCGCCGAGCTAATCCATCGTTCGGATTTCGCAGCTGGAGTGGAGGCTGAGAATATCCTCATGAGTAAAAACTTGGACCAGATAAAGGATAAGTTATTCTTGCTCAACCTTGCTATGCTCTCTATCTCCTTTTCTCCTTGGCTCGGAAAATATTCATACCTCGGCTTTGCCGGGTCAACAAACTATTTCAGCCTCTCTTGAAGATAGTGTGCCCGTGCCTGATATGATGCTGCATTTTCTCGAACAAGCAGGGCGGCACCAAGCTGAACTCAAGAAGAAGGACGACGAGCTTGCCCTCCGCCGGACCAAAGACGAAGAAATTGCCAAGCTTAAGGCAGACATGAAGAAGCTCAAGGCGCACCACAAGTCCGAACTAGAGAAAGCAGGCCAAGACTTTACCGAAGAGCGCGAGCGTCTCAACCTTCAAATCGCCAAGGACCAAGAACTTCTTAAGGAGGCCGACATCAAGCTTGAGTCAGCGAATACCGAACTTGCGCAACTCTAGAAAAGGCGTGATGACTGTACCAAGGAGTTGACCCGGATCCACAGCCACATTTCTCGTAAGTTCTTTTTCTTCAGCTAACATAAATCCCTCCGGGTCAACCTCCTTCACCTGTTTCACTTGTCTTGTTTTCAGGCAAAATTTCCGGAGGGCAATGCCATTGCAACCACTGCTGTTGCCAAGTTTTGCCAGCAGAGGGGTACCCCAATTGCTCCTGGCGCTGGAGAAATTCCTTATGACATGGAGGACCTGCTGGTCATCTTGTCTTCTCGCGTCGAAATTGTGAAGAATTATGGCAAGGATATCCTGGACGTGGCAATCCGGATCTTCAATGCCTTTTGGCCTGATGAAGATACTCCAGAGGGGACTGCGGCTCTCATCGCCAAGCTAATGGACTGCGAGACTCAGCTCGGCCTTTGGAGAGAATCTGCCGGACGCGCCGGAGCTGAGATCGTTCTCCACTACGTGCTTACGTGGTATGAGAAGATCAACCTCGACCTCCTTGAGCGCATGCGCACCGGATCAAGGTGGTCCACTCACCTAGAATGGATAGCTCGGCGCAAGGCTTGCGCGCATAACTTCATTCAATATGCCCCCGTTCATTAATGGAACGAGGGACCAAGTTTCCTAGGCGCCACCGAGGACAAAAATGCCGAAAATGCTGAAGATGATTCGGGTGAGGACAAGGAGGATGAAGCTTCAGACGTCGAGGAAGATGAAGATGACGCTGAAGCCGAAGCTAGGGCTGCACCCGCTGGCGCCGAATTACCTCCTCCTGCTGCTCCTTGAGCAGAAAACACTTTGAATTTCATCAAATCCCCGGTATGCCGGGTGCAATTGTATTAAGCACATAAGTGATATTTTGCTACTAAGTTTTTATGCCGGATTAACTTGGGCGTAGTCCCTGAGTTTCATTTTCTTGTTCCTCCAATTTCTTTTCTCGGCTCGTGTCTACCTTGGTTCGGATTTATGACTTACGAGTCCGAGCGTCAAAAATTGACTTAACAATACTTGGAAACTTTAGGATTAGCTCAAAATAATTCAGCAAAGTAAACATAAAATAAGCATAAGGTTAGTCCGAAAAACAAACATTGGCTCGAGTAAGTTCCTTTCCTTAGTCGTTTTTCATGTGTTATGCAATTCCAAACTTGTTCTCTTGCTTGCCATGAAGCCAAATCTTGTTGGACATCAATAAGTCGAAGAGTTAGGTTTTTTGGTGTCACACACTACTAATCCGGCCTAAGTAGAAAAAACTTATGCCAGCCGATGTATAAATAATGAATACAGAAAACAAATAACAAGTATCATTAAGGCAGTCCCCGAGTTACTGCTCGAGGTGCCAAGATTTCATTGATAAGCTCATTGTCGGCATACATACTGACATATGAGAGACTCGGATACATACACTTCTTTGCTAAGTGTAGAAAGGACGAAGTAGAGCTACATTCCATGGACGCTTAGATTCCTCGCCGGACCTGTCCGCCTTGTTCTTCTCCCGTGGTTTTGCATCGATAAGATAATAAGAATCATTGTGCAATGCTTTGCTCATAATGAATGGTCCTTCCCATGGGGGGCATAACTTGTGCATGCCAGCAGTACGTTGTACCAACCGGAGTACCAGATCACCTTCCCGGAAAACTCAGGGGTTTACTTTCTGGCTATGATAGCGTCGGAGATTTTGCTGATATATGGCGGATCTGGACAATGCCAATTCTCTCGCTTCTTCCAGCAGATCAACATCATTTTGCCGGGCTTCTTGCACTTCGGCTTCTATGTATTGGGTGACCCTAGGCGAGTCATGCTCTATGTCAGCTGGTAATACAGCTTCTGCCCCATATACCAAAAAGAATGGCGTATAGCCTGTTGATCGATTCGGAGTTGTTCTTAAACTCCACAGTACCGCTGGTAGTTCTTCTATCCAGCACCCCGCTGATCTTTGCAGTGGCTCAATGAGCCGGGGTTTTATCCCGGATAATACCAATCCGTTGGATCTTTCCACTTGTCCGTTCGATGCAGGGTGGGCTACCGAGGCTACGCTAGCCGGATCTTCTTATCTCGGCAGAATCGCGCAAATGCTCCTTCAGCAAAATTTGTGCCATTATCTATTATGATACTATGAGGATAACCGTATCTCAAGATGATATCTTTGAGGAATGTCACGGCGGTAGCTCCATCACATTTTCTTATTGGCTTCACCTCAATCCATTTTGTAAATTTGTCAACCATAACCAAGATGTGGGTCATGTTCCCTCTTGCTGGTTTGAAAGGGCCAACCATATCCAAACACCATACGACAAATGGCCAGGTAATTGGTATGGTCTTGAGCTCAGACATTGGCATATGTGTCTTGGTAGCATACCTCTGACAACCATTGCATTTTCTTACCAAATCCTCTGCTTGTTCCAAGGCACTTGGCCAGTAGAACCCATGATAGAAAGCTTTTGCCACCAAGGCTCTGGACGAGGCATGATGCCCACATTCCCCTTGATGTATATCTCGGAGGATGTCCAGTCCTTCCTCCGGGTCAACACATCGCTGGAGGACATTAGTCACACTCCTTTTGTATAGCTCGGAATTGATGATCGTGTATGCTTTTGCTCTCCTCTGAGTTTGCCTGGAAAGCACCTCCTCAGCGGGTAAGGTTCCATCTTTCAGGAATTGAAATATGGGCAGTGCCCAAGCTGGTATAGCTCGCACTGGAACACATCCTCATCAACTTCCATCTGATCCACTGGCATAACTTCAGCCGGATTATGCTGCGCAGTCTCCGGGTCTTGCGAAGCAGTCCTCGGGTTTATCGAGGCAGTCCCCGGGTTTAACGAGGCAGTCCCCGGGTTCCGCGAACCACCTCCCACGTCAATGTCCATGGGTACGGCTCCGGACTCTGGATCCTCTGGGACGTAGATTGAGTCGGTTTCTGGGAATGACCTGATAGATGGTTTTCTGAGGTGTTCCAATGCTACACCTGGTGGAATTGCTTGTCGGGTTGATCCGGGCTTCGACAACACGTCGGCAACCTCATTTTTCACCCGGGGTACATGGTGAAATTCGCATCCCTCAAAGTAACCAGATATCTTCTGCACATGGAATCTGTATAATGCCATGTTTGGATCAAGAGCGTCCCACAGCCCCGAAACTTGCTGAACTACCAAATCCGAGTCGCCGAAGCATTGGATCCGATGTATCCCAATTTCTTTTGCCACTTTGAGCCCATGTACAAGTGCCTCATATTCAGGGACATTGTTAGATGCTGCGAAGTGGATCTGCATCACATACTTCAGCTGGTCATTCTTTGGCGAGGTAAGTACTACTCCAGCGCCTAACCCAGTTTTTGTTTTTGAACCGTCAAAGTGCATCCTCCAATAGTTCGGATCTGGTAATGGTGGTTCATATTGCACCTCGGCCCAATCCACGAAATAGTCGGCTACAACATGAGACTTAATTGCTTCTCTTCTGTCATATTGTGGCGCATAAGGGGCTAGCTCGATTGCCCATTTTGCAATCCTGCCACTTGCATCCTTGTTGCTCATTATCTCGGATATGGGAGCTTCACATATTACTTTGATGGAGTGCTCCTCAAAATAGTGTTTTAGCTTCTTAGCCGACATGTACACACCATATGCCACTTTCTGATAGTGGGGATAATTTTGCTTTGATGCGGATAATACCTCGCTTAGGTAATACACTGGCCTTTGCACTGACTTACCCTATTCGTCGCGCTCTACCACAATCACTGCACTTAAAACTCAGTTGGCTGTGGCTATATAGAGCAACATTGGCTCCTTTGATAGTGGAGAGGCTAACACTGGTGCAGTGGCTAACATTTTCTTTAATTGGATAAAGGCTTCATTGGCCTGCGGCGTCCAAATGAACTTGTCCGACTTTTTCATGAGTTGATAGAGAGGTAGTGCCTTTTCTCCCAACCGACATACAAACCGACTTAAGGATGTCAGGCAACCAGTGAACTTCTGGACATCGTTAAGGCACTTCGGCAGTTCCATTCGCTCTATGGCCCAGATTTTAGTTGGATTGACTTCGATACCTCGGCTGGAGACAAGAAATCCGAGTAATTTTCCAGCCGGGATACCGAAGGTACATTTCTCTGGGTTAAGCTTCATTCGGAACCTCCTCAAGTTTGCTAATGTCTGCCTGATATCGTCAAGGAGTGTTTTGCTTTCCTTGGTCTTTATAACAACATCATCCACGTACACCTGCACATTTTGACCAATTTGGTCGTGCAAACATTTCTGCATACATCTTTGGTACGTTGCCCCCTGCATTACGTAAACCAAAAGGCATGGTGCGATAGCAATAAGCCCCATACGGGGTGATAAACACAGTCTTTATTTGATCACTTGGGTTCAGAGGTATCTGGTGGAAACCAGAATATGCATCAATGAATGACAATAGTTCACACCCAGCAGTGGAATCTATGACTTGGTCTATCCTTGGCAGTGGGAATGGATCTTTTGGACACGCCTTATTCAGGTTCGTGTAATCGATACACATGCGCCAAACCACTGCCACGTTCGGATCGTCCTTCTTCTTCTCCACTACCACCGGATTAGACAGCCAATCCGGGTAAAGCACTTCCATGATAAATCTAGCTACTAGCAGTCGAGCTATCTCATCTTCTACGACTTTTCTCCTGTCTTCGGCGAAGCGGCGGAGAGGTTGCTTCACCGGCTTTGCTCCGGGTCTCACATTCAAAGAGTGCTCGGCCAACTCCCTCGGAACACCTTGCAAGTCATGTGTGGACCAAGCAAAAATATCCCGATTCTCACGGAGGAAGTTGACGAGCTCGCTTTCGTATTTGTCATTCAACCCGGCACCAATTGTTACGGTGCGCTCTGGGAACATAT
Organism: Avena eriantha; assembly: GCA_910589775.1. Classification (NCBI taxonomy): domain Eukaryota; kingdom Viridiplantae; phylum Streptophyta; class Magnoliopsida; order Poales; family Poaceae; genus Avena; species Avena eriantha. The sequence goes on from OU342743.1 coordinate 558,763,412, forward strand.
CATCAATATGCACTTTCTTGGTATCCTTTGTCGCTTGGAATGAGACACTACCATGCGGGTTACTCAGGGCCGGCATATACTGCTGCACGGACTGAGCCAATGCCGCCACCTCTTGGATCTTTCTCTTTTCTTGCGCAATCACGAGTGACTCGGCCAGGTTAGACCCGGCGGATGCGCACTCAATGGAACGTCGGAAATCACCGGTTATGGTAATCACACCATTTGGCCCGGGCAGCTTCATCTTCAAGTAACTGATATGAGTACTTGCCATGAACTTGTTTAGAGCTGGCCCACCGAGTAACGCGTGATATGCGCTCTCCAAACTTACAACCTCGAACTCCAAATTCTCAGTCCGGCAGTTATCTCTTGTGCCGAACAATACGTCAACCCGGACCTTGCCTATGGGCTCACAAAAAATGTCTGGCACAATGCCATGGAACGTTGTCCTTGTAGCTTGGAGCATGTTCTCCGAGATACCCAACTTGCGCATCGTGTCCAAGTACATGATATTTATGCTGCTGCCATTGTCAATCAACACCTTTGAGAACCTCACATTGATGCTTGGCCCAATGAATGTTGGGTCCAACACTAGCGCATACGAACCAGGACTTAGCATAAGCTTGGGATGATATTTGATGCTCTAGGTAATTTCCTGGTCCGACCAAGGCATATACCTCGTCACTGCTGGCATTTCCGCATTAACTTCCATGTGTCGGTGCTGCAAAATCTTTCTGTCTGTCTCTTCTGTGGTGAACAGACAATAACTCTGATGATGCTCCCTATACGCATTTCTCCCCTCGTTTCCGGGGTACCTCTGATCCGGTTGATGCTGGTCTTCCACTTGATGCACTGCATCCCTTCTCTCATGGTCGTCATACCTCGGCGGAGGGGGAGGCAACATTAACTGTTGCGTGTTCGCTCCGGAGAGCAATTGCTGCCGGGGTAACTCCTACCGAGGTTGATCATTCCGAGGTGCCTAAGCATTCCCCGAACCACCTTGTTCTATCTTTCGCATCCATTCACACTGCCTGGTTGTGTGACCCGCCGGGTTACTCGGATTTGGCGTGTGAAATTTACATGGCTAATCCAGCATTTCCTCATAGGTATGCCTCAGACGGTCCTTCTTTTCTTGCCATTCTTTCTTCTGCTCTAGCGTCCAAGTTTTCTTGCCATCGTTCCTTGGGGTCCATTGTTGTCCTCCAGTTTTCTGACGTTGGTTGCTTCCCGCACCAGGTTGATCTTGATTCACTGCAGCAACTTGTCGCGAATTGTACCGGTAATTCGGTCTGTTGTCTCTTCTTTTACCTCGGTAATCATTTCTCCGGGATGATCCGGCTCCATCTCTATGGTAGTACTCCTCGTTGGACTCGCTTGACATTAGCCTAGGTTGAGTCGGATGACCCAAGGCATACGAATCAACGATCTGGATTGTCTCTGCCAATGTAGTTGGCATATCCCTTTACAATATTTGTCACAACATGCTCGCATATCTGCACCCCTGTGCAAACCATGTTATGACCTGTGACTCAATTACACCTTCATAAGAGTTTCGCACAGTGCACCAACGGGTTAAGAACTCCCGGTCTGTCTCATTCGGTCTCTGCTTGCACATCGCTAGGGTCTGTGGTCTATTGGGCCTCTGGTACGTGCTTGAGAAATTGCTAACAAACATTTCCTCAAAATCGATCCAACAGTTAATACTTCCGGGCGGAAAATTGTTTATCCATACCCTCACCGGCCCCTCCAGCATCTGGGGTACATATCTCACAACCCACCTCAAGTTGCCTGTGGCAATTTTTACAGCTGTTGCATAGTTAATCAACCAATCCTCCGGCTTTGTGCTACCATCATATGTCTTAGTGCCTCTAGATAACTGGAAGTTAGGTACCGGAGGTTCCATCATGGTCCGGGGACCAAAACACGCTGGACCCGGAGGACCTTGACACTCAATTTTCTCCGACCTATACAGCCAATCCAGCTTTAGCCTAGCGTCATCAAGCATCAAGTTCCTGCTTCCCAATCTTGACCCTATCATGTGATAGTCCGGCCTGGATACCCAGCATTCACCATTTCCGAATCACCATCATTATATCTATCTTCCTCCCGTGGAGTTGCTCTCTGTTGCATACCTTGGCCGGCACTGCGCTCTTGCCGTGGTATATTCTGCTGCTGCGGTTGCCCTGCACCTACCGAATTACGCTGTCCGGCATTGCCGTTTATAGCGTTCCCTTGACCGGCATTGCCTTGGTCACGGTTACCTCGGCCAGCTTCACCTCGGCTCACACTTCGTCGATCCTCATTTCTCTGCACTTCTTTTCCTTTCCCTGCCCTTGCCGGGTCATATGGGATTATCTGCTTATTCCTCCTGGCCGAGGTTACTACCTCTTCTCTCCTAGGACCACCATGAGGAGACGATGCAGCTCTAGCGGATTTCTCCGGGTTACCCACCGCCGAATGAACGATTTGGAGGCCCCAGCTCTTTCCGGGTTAGCCCTGAGCAATTCCTCATTTTGCCTGTTCGCGATCCGAACCAACTCATTGACCCTATCTTGCTGTCTTTGCCGGGCTTCACCCGTCAAACCCTCTAACTCGGATGCAGCTGCATCTGCTGCTCTGAGGTTCTTTGCTGGGGTACTATACTTCGGCAGCCCCACGGACAAGCAGTTCTCTGATTCCTCGATCCTAGTATCACCCTCTTTGTTCATTTCACTTATGAGGTTTCTTTCCTTCACTTTTACAGCATCTACCTTATTTGCCTTCGCTTACTCACGCAGTGTCATGTTCAACGACTGCTGAGCCGCGGCTATCTTTTTCGCACCCTCTAGTATTTTTTGCCTAGTCTCCTCTAGCTCGGCCTGTGCCTGAGCCGGATCTACTGCTGCTGCTACTGGGTTTTCTAGGCTATCCATCGCCTGCTGAAGCACGTTCTCTGGCCTCTCTAGAGGAGGACCTCTACTTTTTCTCGGTGCCTTGGGCGTTACCTCCGGATCTGGTGATGGATCCTTGCTCGTGCCAGTGCCATGTGCAGTCATCATCACCTCGGTGGGATCCGGGGAGCGAGTGATATGCACCCCGCGAGTCGCGCTAAGGGATGGCTCGCCTCCTTCGACGACGTGCCGCGGGTGAACGCACGACACATCGACATCAACGTAGATCTTGTGCGCGCCGAGCTTGATGAAGAGGCCGTTGCGCGGAAGAGGACGCTGGCCGAAGTAGCCAGCGTTGTTGCTGATGAAATCCAGCGCTCCAAAGCGATGGACGAGCCTGGAGACGATGCGTTCGCCGGTGCCGATGAATTTTCCCGTCCGGATCTTCACCCCTGCTAGCGCCGCTAGCCCCACGGTGGGCGCCAACTGTCGTGGTGGTGTCACGGCAGATGCCGTGGATAGGCTAAGTGTGGGGACTAAATGCACTAGGGGAATCTAGGGAGGGATAGTGTGGTGATTCCACACACAGTTTCTTTGTATTTGATTCACTTCCATGATTTACAAGTGCTCCTTGAGTTGTATTGGGGAGAGGAGGAAGAAGAAGCTCTCTTACTCTCACCACTAGCTAGCCCTCAGGGACACACTAGTAAATCACAACCCTCTCGCTAGAGATCAACCAGAAAAACCAACCCCTTCTACAGAGGCCCTAGCCCTCCTTTTATAGGGGTGGCTAGATCTCCAATTAGGGCATACGTGGAGGCATATTCCAGGGAATATGCCTCTTCCCAAAATAGTAAGCCGACCGGGTCACTTTAGCCCAGCGTCATCCATGCAGAGGCTACGTGAGCCTCTACGGCGCCTGCGTCATCCGACATTGGCATCGTCACCTTTGTCGGCCACACCTCGGTGGTCCTGGCCTCTGTCCGCATCGCTCACGCTCTGCGTACAGTGATCATCCTTTGACCAGCGAGATACCTTCCTTCTCTTACAAGCTTGATATAACCCAGATCATACCTAGTTGATCTGGTCACACATGTACCTGCATATAAGTTAGATTCATCTTACCGACATACGGCATAAGTCGGTTGAGACCCAGTTAGGTGGACATCCCCTGGTCCGGGTTACCCCGTGATTCGGCCTGCCTTGAGGTGACTCGGCCAGCTCTTGCTTTGACCTTGCCGTACCTCGGCTAACTCGGCCTTTATACCCCGGCGTGACCCTACCCGGGGGTATCCCCCCAACAGCTGGCAACCAATGCCATTTAGGATCGCCCGGGTGGGATTCCATTGACGGTGACGCACAACACATTTACCGGCTCGTCTCCTGACAGCTGAGTCAATGACATCATTTTCGTCGATTCTCGTCGCTTCCCTCTCGCGTGCGCTCTTGTTTTCCTGCCGCTTTCTGCCATTTCCCGCCCAACATGCCTCATGGCCTATAAGAAGGGCCGATATGTTGGGTGGAAATGGGAAGGCGCACACCATGCCTCGCCGCCTTCCCACCTCCCGGGCTTAGCTCCCCCATACCAATCATGCTCGCAATCCAGCCACGGGCGGCGACGAGGAAAATTAACTCGATTGTCACCACACAGCCACGAGGAGGCGAAGCTAGAGGTGGAGGAGGCGGAGATAGAGGGCAAGGAATGAAGGGTTCACATCATAGCAAACTAAAAAATCCTATGTTTTGAACAACAAAGGTGCCAAGATCTAATCTAGAAGATGCATGCAACAGGTAGTTCATCATATAGAAAGCTTACCCTTGAAGATCGAAAGTTCTATCGAGATCGGATATCGTGGATGATGTAGACAAACACTTTGATCTTAAGATCATGTAGGCGAGCGCTGCAATCCGGCCACGCTTTCGTACTCGGTCACACGTATGGCTTGACGACGACATCCGTCCCCTTGATCAAGTGGGACATCCGAAGTAGTAGATCCACCGGAGAAAACTATTTGACCATGGATTCCGCTAATCTGAAGGCCATGACATGGAGCAACTGGAGGAGGGAGAGAGAGGAGCTTGAAGTGGTGTGAGGGAGAGGGAGCTCCGACCCCTCTATATATAGAGGGGTGGCAGCCCCAAGGGATGGCGTGTTGGGTTCGCAGCATAGAAAACAAAAAATTCCTACGATGAGAACTATACGCAAAGATCTATCTACTAGATACAGAGCAACGGGTGGATATACATCCATGGAGAACTTATCCTCGAAGACAACAGAGTTTAGTTAACAAGTTGGAACTCGTGAATGATGTAGTCGTACGCTTGCCGATCTCAAGATCGTGTGGAAGTCCGAGCGCCGCAAATCAGCAGCACATTCGTCCTCGCACACACGTTCAAGCCACCGGACAACCTCCACCTCCTCGCTCCAGCGAATCAGCGGAAGCAGTAACTCCTTCCAGACGCAAGGCCACCAGGAACATGTATCTTTCTAATCCGAGACCATGGGGGAATATCTAGAGGAGGAGAGAGTTCCTTCACGAGGAGGTGTGCTTTGTGAGGGAGGAGAGGGGGGATTTTTATAGGAGAGGGGGGATCCTCCCCTCCCATGGCCGGCGGCCAAGGGGGGTGCCCCCACCTCTTCCTCATTCATGTGGTGGAAGCTCCACTCACATCAATTTTGACTCCACCCAAAATTCCACTCACATGCATTAAATTTCCACCAAATTTAATGTAACTCTCAATTAATAAAACTCTTTTATTTATTTTATTCAGAATTTTGTTAATTACTTTAATTAATAAACATTCACATAAAACCCCTTGCAACATTTCAATATCATATGCAGAACCACTTTCTGCAATTTCACCCGAAACAATTTCGGTTTCTATCAAAACAATTCCTACGCTTTGCAATCCTTTCGTCTGAAACATATATGCTCCAAAATGGTGTCTGGCAACCCTTAAGTGTGTCACCCTACGGTTCGCGAATAATGTAGACATGATTGAGACTTCTCTCAGATCAATAATCAGAAGCGGGACCTGGAGATCCATACTGACTCCTACACATTCAACGATGACTTCTGTGATCGTGAGAACCTTTAACGCTAGTAACTTAATCCCTTTGTCTCATGATATAACACATGTCCGAGGTTCAATCATCGGTATCCAAATACCTAGTTTGATCTCGTTACCGACATGCACTCTTTTCTCGTTCGCGTGATATAACATTCTAGTGATCACATCACTTGCTTGCAAGCTATCTTAATGTGATATCACCGAGAGGGCCTAGAGTATATATATCCGTCATCGGGATTGACAAATTCCACTCTTGATCTATGAGCCTCAACATAACACCTTCGTAGCACTGAACCCACCTTTATAGTCACCCTGTTACGGTGTGACGTTTGATGCTATCAAGATACTCTTCCGGTGTTAGCAATTAACATGATCTCATGGTCTAAGGACTAAGATTACTTCGTATGATGTTATAGCAATGTAAACATAATGACTTGATCGTAATGCTATACTTCAGATGAATGTTCATCACATCATTTCACAAATGCTGTGACCTCGTTATTAACAACATCCAATGTCCATGTCAGGAAACCTTGATCATCTTGTTAATCAACGAGCTAGTCTTGAAGAGAGGCATAACTAGGAACCCTTTTTGTTTATTAAACACACATGTATTGATGTTTCCTTTCAATAAAATTATAGCGTGCAAAATAAACATCTATCATATACAAGGAATACATAATAACAACTTTATTATTGCCTCTCAGGGCATATTTCCTTCAGTCTCCCACTTGCACTAAAGACAATAATCTAGTTTACATAGTGATAAATCTAACACCCATGGAGTTCTGGTGTTGATCATGTTTTGCCCCAGGGAGAACTTTAGTCAACGGATCTGCTACATTCAGGTCCGTGTGTACTTTACAAATCTTTATATCTCCATCCTTGACATGCTCGCGGATGGAGTGAAACCGGCGTTTAATATGCTTGGTATTCTTGTGAGACCTTGGTTCCTTGGCGTTGGATATGGCTCCATTGTTGTCGATCACTATTGGGTCCAATGCACTAGGAACCACACCTAGTTCCGTTATGAACTCCTTCATCCAAACCGTTTCCTGTGCCGCTTCTAAAGCAGCAACATATTCCGCCTCCGTCGTTGATCCAGCCACCACAGGTTGTTTGGAACTCCTCCAACTAACTATTGCTCCGTTCAAGAGAAATACGTATCCGGATTGAGACTTAGAGTCATCCGGATCGGTGTCAAAGCTAGCATCGACATAACACTTAGCGACTAGCTCTTCTTCACCTCCGTACAAGAAACATATCCTTAGTTCTTCTTAAGTACTTAAGGATATTCTCGACCGCTATCCAGTATTCCGAACCTGGATCAGATTGGTACCTACTAGTCAAACTAATAGCATGTGCCACATCCGGTCTTATACATAGCATGGCGTACATTATAGAGCCTATAGCTGAGGCATAGGGGATCTTATCCATTATCTCTATTTCTTCCTCCGTAGCCGGACTTTGAGTCTTACTCAATGTCTTGCCTTGCAACATAGGTAAGAACCCCTTCTTACTTCCGTCCATATTAAACTTCTTTAATATCTTATCAAGGTATGTACTCTGTGATAGCCCAATTAGGCATCTTGATCTATCTCTATAGATTTTAATGCCTAATATATATGATGCTTCACCAAGGTCTTTCATCGAAAATTTGCTGTTTAGATAACTTTTAACACTGTTTAAAAGATGTATATCATTTCCAATCAATAATATGTTATCCACATATAATATCAGAAATGCCACATTGCTCCCACTCACTTTCTTGTAAATACAAGCCTCTCCATAAGTTTGGACAAATCCAAACTCTTTGATCACCTCATCAAAGCGGAGATTCCAACTCCGGGATGCTTGCTTCAGTCCATAGATGGATCGCTGAAGTTTGCACACCTTATCAGCATCCTTAGGATCGACAAAACCCTTAGGTTGTATCATATACAACTCTTCTTCAATATTACCATTGACGAACGCAGTTTTGACATCCATCTGCCATATTTCATAATCGAAATATGCAGCAATTGCTAACATAATCCTAACCGACTTAAGCATCGCTACGGGAGAGAATGTCTCATCGTAGTCAACTCCTTAAATTTGTCGAAACCCCTTTGTGAAAAGTCGAGCCTTATAGATGGTTACATTACCATCAGCATCAGTTTTTCTGTTGAAAATCCATTTATTCTCAACGGCCTTTCGATCGTGAGGTAAGTCCACCAAGGTCCAAACCTGGTTTTCGTACATGGATTCCATCTCGGATTTCATGGCTTCTAGCCATTTGTTGGAATCAGGGCTCATCATCGCTTCTTCATACGTCACAGGGTCATCTATTTCATCAATCATGAAATTCATAACAGGATTGCCGTACAGTTCAGGAGCTGCACGTGTCCTGCTTGACCTGCGATGTTCGGTAGTGTCCTCTTTCGGAGTTTCATGATCAATATCATTAGCTCTCTCTTCATTAGGTGAAGCCAACTCCGAAAAAACTTCCGGTGCTGCGCTACTCGCCATTTCATGAAGAGAAGGTTCAATAACCTCTTCGACTTCTACCTTCCGACTACTCACACCTTTCGCGAGAAACTCCTTCTCAAGAAAGGATCCATTCTTGGCAATAAAGACCTTGCCCTCGGATCTATGATAGAAGGTATACCCAATCGTTTCCTTAGGGTATCCTATGAAGACGCATTTTCCGCTTTGGGTTCGAGTTTATCCGGTTGAAAGTTTCTTCACATAAACATCACATCCCCAAACTTTAAGAAATGACAGCTTAGGTTTGTTTCCAAACCATAATTCATACGGTGTCTTTTCAACGGATTTAGATGGTGCCCTATTTAAAGTGAATGTAGCGGTTTCCAGTGCATAATCCCAAAATGACAGTGGCAAGTCAGTCAGAGACATCATAGATCGAACCATATCCAATAAAGTACGATTACGACGTTCTGACACACCATTACGTTGTGGTGTTCTGGCAGGCGTGAGTTGTGAAACTATTCCACAGTCTTTCATATGTGTGCTAAACTCATAACTAAGATACTCTCCTCCACGGTTGGACCGCAAAAATTTGATCTTTCTATTACGATGATTTTCCACTTCATTCTGAAATTCTTTGAACTTTTCAAAGGTTTCAGACTTATGTTTCATCAAATAGATATACCCGTATCTACTCAAATCATCCGTGAAAGTAAAAAATAACGATATCCACCTCGCGCCGACACACTCATTGGTCCACACACATCAGTATGTATAATTTCCACTCTGATACCACTGCTGGGTTCGCAGCATAGAAAACAAAAAAATTCCTATGATGAGAACTATACGTCAAGATCTATCTACTAGATACAGAGCAACGGGTGGATATACATCCATGAAGAACTTACCCTCGAAGACAACAGAGTTTTGTTAACGAGTTGGAACTCGTGGATGATGTAGTCATACGATTGCCGATCTCAAGATCGTGTGGAAGTCCGAGCGCCGCAATTCAGCAGCGCATCTGTCCTCGCACACACTTTCAAGCCACCGGACAACCTCCACCTCCTCGCTCCAGCGAATCAGCGGAAGCAGCAACTCCTTCCAGACGCAAGGCCACCGGGAACATGTATCTCGCTAATCCGAGACCATGGGGGAATATCTAGAGGGGGGAGAGAGATCCTTCACGAGGAGGTGTGCTTTGTGAGGGAGGAGAGGGGGACTTTTTATAGGAGAGGGGGGATCCTCCCCTCCCATGGCCGGCGGCCAAGGGGGGTGCCCCCACCTCTTCCTCATTCATGTGGTGGAAGCTCCACTCACATCAATTTTGACTCCACCCAAAATTCCACTCACATGCATTAAATTTCAACCAAATTTGATGCAACTCTCAATTAATAAAACTCTTTTATTTATTTTATTCAGAATTTTGTTAATTACTTTAATTAACAAACATTCACATAAAACCCTTGCAACATTTCAATATCATATGCAGAACCACTTTCTGCAATTTCACCCAAAACAATTTCGGTTTCTATCAAAACAATTTCTGCGCTTTGCCATCCTTTTGTCTGAAACATATATGCTCCAAAATGGTGTCCGCCAACCCTTAAGTGTGTCACCCTACAGTTCGCGAATAATGCAGACATGATTGAGACTCCTCTCAGATCAATAATCAGAAGCGGGACCTAGAGATCCATACTGACTCCTGCACATTCAACGATGACTTCTGTGATCGTGAGAACCTTTAACGCTAGTAACTTAATCCCTTTGTCTCATGATATAATACATGTCCGAGATTTGATCCAAATACCTAGTTTGGTCTTGTTACTGACATGCACTATTTTCTTGTTCCCATGATATAACATTCTAGTGATCACATCATTTGCTTGCAAGCTATCTTAATGTGATATCACCGAGAGGGCCCAGAGTATATCTATCCGTCATCGGGATTGACAAATTCCACTCTTGATCCATGAGCCTCAACATAACACCTTCGTAGCACTGAACCCACCTTTATAGTCACCATGTTACGATGTGACGTGTTATGTTATCAAGATACTCTTCTGGTGTTAGCAATTAACATGATCTCATGGTCTAAGGACTAAGATTAGTTCGTATGATGTTATAGCAATGTAGATATAATGACTTGATTGTAATGCTATACTTCAGATGAATGTTCATCACATCATTTTACAAATGCCGTGACCTCGTTATTAACAACATCCAATGTCCATGATCAGGAAACCTTGATCATCTTGTTAATCAACGAGCTAGTCTTGAAGAGAGGCATAACTAGGAACCCTTTTTGTTTATTAAACACACATGTATTGACATTTCCTTTTAATACAATTATAGCATGCAAAATAAACATCTATCATATACAAGAAATACATAATAACAACTTTATTATTGCCTCTCAGGGCATATTTCCTTCATGGCGCCGGCCCCAAGGGCTTCCTCCACCTTTCCCCTCTTCATGTGAGTGGAGATCCCACTCACCTCCACTCATGTCTACTTTAATTGAGTGGACTCTCCACTAAAAAAATTAGGGGTTCTCTCATTAAATAAATAAAGATAATTTTTATTTTTTATTTAAATATTAGTTAATTCTATTAATTAACAAAAATTAACATATACCTCTCTGAACTATCCTGATATCCCCTAAAACAATTCCGCTGTTTCTTGAAATAATTCCGGTGCTTCCCAAACTTTACTTCGATATTCTGTATCCACTCAAAAGCATCGACAAATCTTAACTGTGTCATCCTATGGTTCGTGAATAATGTAGACATGATCGAGACACCTCTCCGATCAATAGTCAATAGCGGGATCTGGACATCCGTAATGACTTCTACACATTCAACGATGAATATTCTGATTGTGTGAACCATGAATATTGTAACCAATTCATTTTGTCTCGTGATACTTTACTTGTCCGAGATCCCAACCATATCTAGTTCGATCTCATTACTAACAAGTACTCTTTACTTGTTCCGTGGTATGACATCCTTTTGACCTAGTCACGTGCTTGCAAGCTGTATCGATGTGATATAACCTAGAGACCTAGGGTATATAGTATATATCTCCGTCATCAAGATTAAAAAATCCCACTCTTGATCCATGAGCATCAACTAATACTTTTGGAGTACCCAATGCTACCATTATAGTCACCATGTTACGTTGTGACGTTTGATGTCATCAAAGTACTCGTCCGGTGTTAGTGATTGACATGATATCATTGTCTAAGGATTAGGGTTTCTTCGTATGTGTTTCTAACAAGAATGTAAACTTAATGACTCGATCGTATTCCTATACTTACTTCGGGTGTGTGTTCATCACACCATTCTCCTAATGACGTGATCATGTTATTAACAACATCCAACGATTAGAAAACCTTAATCATTAGTTAATCAATGAGCTAATTATATTAGAAGCTTTACTAGGAACTCTTATTTGTTTATTAGACCTACATGTATTAACGTTTCTAGTTAATAATTCTAGAATGAGAAATAAACATCTATCATAAACATGGAATAAGATAATAACTATTTTATTCTTTCCTCTCGGACATATACCATTTAAGGAAAACACAGAGGCGAACGACTTCGATGATATTGATGAGGAGGGCGAGGAGACAGTTGACCAAGGGTCCTCCTTGTCTCCATAAACATGACGCTCATGAGGAGGCTTGCACCACCATCTGTGAGACGAAAGCGGCTATCGAGGAGGCCATAATGGATTTCTTGCAAAAGCGTGGTATAGGAGGCGGAGGCTGCCACTCTTGAGGTTGAGTCGGAGGCGAGGGCCAAGTGGAACCAATGCAACCAGGTGGTAACCAAGCCAGAGGGTGTATGACCCTTAAAAATCTTGTGAGGCGTTCTGCCAGGGTAGAGAGGCACCGCCAGGCCATGGAAACTATAGAGGCGGAGATGTAGGACTTTTAGGGCTTCAAGCCCGTGTAATTTCATATTTTATTTCATTTGAACTTTCGTTTCAAAATATAAGATGTTTTAGATTTGTGAAAGGAGTGTATCTAGACTCTTTTTAATGTGTAGGTTCACTCCAAATCCAAATGAACCTACACACTAAAATTGATCTAGATATACTCCTTTCACAAAACTAAAATATTTTATATTTTAAAACAGAGAAAGTATGTTTGAGTGAATTTTAAAAGGTTTGCATTTCTTTTGGTCCAAAAATGATTTAGAGGCCATTCGGAACGTTGTCATTGTGGGAAGGCCATCCCAAAGAGCCGGTAGTTTGAATGGACGCCTCCAAAGCACTTGTTCGGGGCTATTGACGGACGCCTTTGGGTGCGTCAGTGGCGATATTATAATATCCTCGAAATAAGATTTCGTCCCTCTTTATAAATAAAGCCACAATGCCGAACTGATACAAGGTGATGGGAAGAACCCCTTACAAAGAAGATCAAGATAAACAAAGAAAATACATAAAGCGAAAGGTTGCCACCAAAGATGCCAAAATGATACAGAGATGAACCAGAGCTCCACGACGACCCCCTGAGAGGGTAACGATGCATCACGCCACCACTATCGAGACCGTGATGGTCAAGGGTTTTCAATCGGTGGCACGGAGAAGGTACCCGCAATGGTTCCCCAAGAGGGTTATGACACCCGCAGGCATCAGTGCAGTTGGTGCCAAGGCCCTGAGCTTTCGCTTGGAAAAACCTTCGAACCGCTATCGAACTCAGTCCGCCCACTCACCCCGAGCTGGGCCTCCGACACACGATCTAGGAGCTGATAAAGCAAAAGTGCCACCAACACCAGGATCTCACACCATCCATTGCTCGCCATCCACATGACCGAGGCGAAATACCATCATCACCGTGACGTCACTTGTCGTAGAGTCGTCTGCTCATTCAACCTTCTAGGGTCACCGCCTCGACATCTGCGAACTCGAGGCTAGGGAGTGTTAGACCACCACTACGATGTCAACAAGTCGGGTGGATGGAGGCAACCATAGGCTCACGTGGATGGAAGAAGTGTTGTCGGTAGACAAAGCCAATAGTCGCACTCATTAGCCATTGCCAACTAGAACTGGATCCATATGTCCCCGTCCTCCGGCTACGCCGCGGTAATCGGAAGAGACCCATCCTCCACCACGAGAGATAGTTTCGGACCGGTCACAATAGTAGGGCATGTCAGGCCCCGTAGGCCCAACGAGCCCCTCTATCCCGCTATAGCATCAAGTCTACCATCGATTCACAATTTCAGTCCCCATAGCCAAGAACCGCACCGACCGTCCATTGCCGTGCAACCATCGGGGGGTAAGAGGGACGAAGCCGCACCAGGGCAAGCCACCCTATCATGGGCACTTCCTACCCAGATCGGGCCCATTGGCCAAGATCTGGGCATGGGGGAGCACCGCCGCTGGAGGCCAGGAAACCCGGACAACCACCTCGCCACCACACGCCCCCTCCCATACCAGAACGCTCTCACTACAGCCTAGAAGCGTGTACGCTCCACCACCACCTTTGCCCGAGCCGCCACCGCGAGCTGCACCGCCGTCTAGCCCATCCTTTTGTGCCAGCCATCCAACCGTGAGAGAGAAGCAATGCCACTTTCGCCTGACGCCGGCGAGGAGGGAAGGGGTTTTTTCATGAATTTCACCTGATGCTATAATATCCGGTGCACATCGATAGAAACTTTGGAAACAATATCATTTATTCATCTCTAGCAAGTTGCAAACAATAGAAAGAAAGATAATGATTTAGTCAAGTCTCAACCCATCTATCCTTAGTGAAAAGAAAATCCCCACTAAAAACAAAGTACTACTACCTCAGCTCGTAAATACCTTTTCCGTCCTAAAACTAAAATAAATGCGTTTAAGAATAGTCAAAAATCAACATTTTCTATGTTTGACCAAGTTTACCTGAAATATACGAACATCTACAATATTAAATCAAATAGATTCAACATAAGATATATTTTCTCAGTGTTTTCATCCAGTATTGTGGCATATTTTTCCTAAATATCTGATCAAAATTAATAGAACTTTTTTTGCAAGAAAAAATAATAGAATTGACTTTTGACTAATCTTAGATGCCTTATATTTTGGAATAGAGATAGTATAAGATATTTTAGTAGGGTAAAATAGCATTACCAATATTTTTTTATTTATAAACAGAGGTAACAGCATGTATCCAAATTTAATTGCCAACAGAACAGCAGAGAAATGTCGGTAAAACGAGATATTTTAGTCAAGTCCAAATCCATCCATTCTTATCTAAAGGAAAGAAAGCAATTGTGGGCCAGAGCATCCATTTATCATCACCAGCTTTTTGTTGAGCGCAACAACACTTCGAGCCTGTTAAGCTGCGATGAGTCAAAAGCAACAGGCGACCCATGCTCACCAAAATCCACGAGGCGGGCAGGGGCAACTACTGAACTACACATTTCTTTCCATTTTCCACGCGGAAGTGCTTAACATTTTCACGCGCACAAAAGTGACATAATACATCGTGTGAAATATTTTGAAGGAACGAAACAAAAGAATTTTCCATGGCGTCCTCGTCAGCAACAATCGTCACTTGTCTCGGTCTTACCCGTGACGCCGTTGAGCAAAGGGCCAAGTTCCTAAGATAGATGGCATTGGGCAAACGGCCAAGTTCCTAAGATGCGAAAACGTTTTCGTGGTTGCGATAACAGAGACCATTCTTTTTTTTTTCCGATTTTACTAGGTGTGACTCTATTAGCCTATACATATAAATTTTGTTTTCCAATATATGCATGGCAGAGCTCATG
This sequence comes from Avena eriantha, assembly GCA_910589775.1. Classification (NCBI taxonomy): domain Eukaryota; kingdom Viridiplantae; phylum Streptophyta; class Magnoliopsida; order Poales; family Poaceae; genus Avena; species Avena eriantha. Next base: position 558,778,578 of record OU342743.1, read on the forward strand.
TTTTTCTTTTACGAAAACAGCAGGACTCTTCTGTACATTTTATTTATTTTTGGGTATAAATACGTTTTAAAATAAGAGATTTGGATTTGTCTAGATTCACATTTATTTAGACGCGTTTTGGTACTCCCTCCGACCCATATTAGTTGACTCGAATTTGTCTAGATTCGGATGTATGTAGACATATTTTTTACTACTCCCTCCGATCTAAATTAATTGACTTAGATTTGTCTAGATTCAAATGTATCTAGACTTATTTTAGTGCTAGATATCTCCGAATCTAGACAAAACCAAGTCAATTAATTTGGGTCGGAGGGAGTAGATACATTCGAATCTAAAAAAATCCAAGTCAATTAATATGAGTCGAAGGAAATATTAGATAACTCAATGCGAGTTGAGATAAACCGAAGCCACTTATTTTAGGACGGAGGAGGTATACAAGATGGTTGTACACTGAACAAGGAAAAGAAAAAAAAGATTGCTCCGCAGCTGTAGAGGCTATGCTGCATGTTCTTGAATATTTCAGCACTCCCTGTCATCCAAATAGACCAAGAACAGAGGATAATAAGCTCCATAAAGAAAGGTTTATTCAGTTTTTTTTGCTTCAGCTGAGAAATGCAATCGAAATGACTGTCAAAGAAAAATAGGTGATTTCTAGTTTTTTTTTGAAACGAGGCAAAAGGCTTGCCATTTCATTGATAGAGCAAGAAAGAGGTCTTAAGTGCAGTAGAAACCAAACGAAAAGCCAAAGAGGCTAAGAAACAAAATAAGCAACTACTCTCGCGGTATTACATTACTAATCGCTTTAGCTCCAGCCGACCACAATGCCATCTCCTCCTTGATTCTTGAAACCACCATTTGGATAGTGGAGTAGTGATTGCGGAAGACGCGGGCATTTCTCTCCTTCCACACCTCCCATGAGACAAGCGTAGCAAGGGAGGCCATCGCCTTCCTAGCATGGCCTCTCTTGAGAACAAATGAGCTCCACCATTCTTGGACGCTTGTCGCACCATCCCAATCACTTGGCATCACATCATGAAAGGTTAACCACTCTTTAACATTAGTCCAAACTCTCCTCGTGAAGCGACACTTGAAAATTAGGTGGGGAGTGGTTTCTTGTACTTGGTTGCAAAGCTTGCAATTGCCACAGTTTTGCCATCCACGCTTTTGTAGTCGATCCACCGTCCAAATTCTATTTTGCAAGACAAGCCAGGCGAAAGTTTTACTTTTTGGAGTCGCCCATGGCTTCTAAACCGTCTTTGGCATGCAAGAGTTCATAAGCCCCTCAAATTGCATCTTATATGCGAACGAGGAGGAGTATTGACCATCGACGCCCCTGAATCGAGTTACCTACATTATTAACCGATCCCGTATCAAATACCCAGGTGCTACTTCGAGTACTAGTCAAGTACACATCAATAACATGTATATCACATATACCTTTGTTTGCCTTGTCGGCCTTCTTGTCCGCCACATACTTGGGGCAGTTGAGCTTCCAATGGTCAGTCCCCTTTCAATAGTAGCACTCGGTATCAGACTTAGGGCCGTCTCGGGGTTTCTTTTCAGGTGTGGCAACAGATTTGCCGCCCTTCTTTCCCTTCTATTTGCCTTTCTTGTCATTCTTGAAACTGGTGGTCTTATTGATCATCAACACTTGATGTTCTTTCCTAATCTCCACTTCTGCAGTCTTAAGCATTGACAGAAGCTCGGGAAGAGACTTCTTCATGCCCTGCATGTTATAGTTCATCACGAAGCTCTTGTAGCTAGGTGGGAGAGATTGGAGAACATGATGTATGCCTAAGTCAATGGGGATCGTTATTCCCAAGGACACAAGCTTATCGGTGTACCCAGAGATTTTGAGTACGTGCTCACTAACGGAGTTGTTCTCCTCCATCATGCAGCTAAAGAACTTTTCAGAAGCATTATAACTCTCTACGGCAGCATGGGTATCGAAAATAATTTTCAATTCTCCCATGGTATCAAAGGCATTGCCATTTTCGAAACGCTTTCGAAGTTCTGGCTCTAGCCCATACAGTATGCCGCAATGAACTAAGTTGTGGTCCTCCTGACGAGTTATATAGACATTCTTTTCCTCGTTAGGGGCATCAGGAGCTGGTGGGAGGCCTAGCGGCGCCTCTAGCACATATTGCTTTTGTGCAGCAGTGAGGAGAATCCCCAAATTCATAGCCCAGTTGGTGAAGTTGCTACCATTCGTAGCAAGTTTCTCTTTCTCCATGAACACATTGAAATTAAAAGCAGGTGGTGCCATCTACAACAGAATTTGTAAAGTTTATCTAGACTAAGTTTATGATAAATTGAGTTCAACTAATCCAAATTACTAATGAACCCCGACTCAAAAACGACATCCCTCGTGTCTTTTTGGTGATTACATGAACCACATCCACTACACCAAGAACGATCATCACGTGAGTCGGTGTAGCTTCAAAGGCGAGCATCTATATGGGCATCATATCAACTATATGACTAATGCTTAACCTTTCGGTCCGTGTTCTGAGGCCATGTATATACATGCTAGGCTCGCCAAGTAAGAACCTTAGTATTCGCGTGTGTAAAACTGTCTTACACCCGTTGTATGAAAGCGCGGAGTCGAGTACACCCGATCATCATGTGATGTCTCGAAACACGATCCATAGAACGGTGCATACTGAAGGAAGAACACATTTTATCTTGATATCTAAATGAGGGATCATCTTACAATGCTACCAAAAGCGCCAAACTAGTAGTATAAGATGCAAACATCTAATGTGTAAAGTAAGATGATATGGTCCATGCATTTGATCTCTATCATTCCTTTGTGTGTAAGGCCAAGGTCTATGGAACTTACACGTTAAGTGTGTTGTAATATTATCTATCATATATCTACTTACAACAAAACCATATCAAGACACTAGCCCAGCAACGATCTAAATTAGACGTCTCTAATTTATCAATTGTAAGTTTTACGTGGCTTAGGGCTTTCGGAGATAGAACTGGTCTTACCTACGAACATGAACCACAACAAGGATAACCAAGTTATTAGCAACTCGTTGTAAATAAGATATTGACTATAGTAGGAGAGACAGACACTCGCTAGCCACTTATGCAAAACTAGTTGCATGTCAGTCGTGGAACCGGCCTCATGTACGATGACATGTAAGGTTGGTCCAGGCCGCTTCATCCCACTATACCACCAATATCCCAAATACATAGAAGATGCAATAACATGATCATCATCACCCACATATAAACATATGTGTACTATCCGTGCAAAGCACCCACGCATAGATCAGGCTCTGATACCACTGCTGGGTTCGCAGCATAGAAAACAAAAAATTTCCTACGATGAGAACTATACGCCAAGATCTATCTACTAGATACAGAGCAACGGATGGATATACATCCATGAAGAACTTACTCTCAAAGACAACAGAATTTTGTTAACGAGTTGGAACTCGTGGATGATGTAGTCATACGCTTGCCGATCTTAAGATCGTGTGGAAGTCCGAGCGCCGCAAATCAGCAGCGCATCCATCCTGGCACACACGTTCAAGCCACCGGACAACCTCCACCTCCTCGCTCCAGCGAATCAGCGGAAGCAGCAACTCCTTCCAGACGCAAGGCCACCGAGAACATGTATCTCGCTAATCCAAGACCATGGGGGAATATCTAGAGGGGGAGAGAGATCCTTCACGAGGAGGTGTGCTTTGTGAGGGAGGAGAGGGGGACTTTTTATAGGAGAGGGGGGATCCTCCCCTCCCATGGCCGGCGGCCAAGGGGGGTGCCCCCACCTCTTCCTCATTCATGTGGTGGAAGCTCCACTCACATCAATTTTGACTCCACCCAAAATTCCACTCACATGCATTAAATTTCCACCAAATTTAATGCAACTCTCAATTAATAAAACTCTTTTATTTATTTTATTCAGAATTTTGTTAATTACTTTAATTAACAAACATTCACATAAAACCCCTTGCAACATTTCAATATCATATGCAAAACCACTTTCTGCAATTTCACCCAAAACAATTTCGGTTTTTATCAAAACAATTTCTGCGCTTTGCAATCCTTTCGTCTGAAACATATATGCTCCAAAATGGTGTCCGACAACCCTTAAGTGTGTCACCCTACGGTTCGCGAATAATGCAGATATGATTGAGACTCCTCTCAGATCAATAATCAGAAGCGGGACCCAGAGATCCATACTAACTCCTGCACATTCAACGATGACTTCTGTGATCGTGAGAACCTTTAACGCTAGTAACTTAATCCCTTTGTCTCATGATATAATACATGTCTGAGATTCGATCATCGGTATCCAAATACCTAGTTTGATCTTGTTACTGACATGCACTCTTTTCTCGTTCCCGTGATATAACATTCTAGTGATCACATCATTTGATTGCAAGCTATCTTAATATGATATCGCCAAGAGGGCCCAGAGTATATCTATCCGTCATCGGGATTGACAAATTCCACTCTTGATCCATGAGCCTCAACATAACACCTTCGTAGCACTGAACCCACCTTTATAGTCACCCTGTTACGGTGTGACGTTTGATGTTATCAAGATACTCTTCTGGTGTTAGCAATTAACATGATCTCATGGTCTAAGGACTAAGATTACTTCGTATGATGTTATAGCAATGTAGACATAATAACTTGATCGTATTGCTATACTTCGGATGAATGTTCATCACATCATTTCACAAATGTTGTGACCTCGTTATTAACAACATCCAATGTCCATGATCAGGAAACCTTGATCATCTTGTTAATCAACGAGCTAGTCTTGAAGAGAGACATAACTAGGAACCCTTTTCGTTTATTAAACACACATGTATTGACGTTTCCTTTTAATACAATTATAGCATGCAAAATAAACATCTATCATATACAAGAAATACATAATAACAACTTTATTATTGCCTCTCAGGACATATTTCCTTCATGGCGCCCCAAGGGCTTCCTCCACCTTTCCCCTCTTCATGTGAGTGGAGATCCCACTCACCTCCACGCATGTCTATTTTAATTGAGTGGACTCTCCACTAATAAAATTAGGGGTTCTCTCATTAAATAAATAAAGATTTTTTTAAATATTAGTTAATTCTATTAATTAACAAACATTAACATATACCTCTCTGAACTATCCTGATATCCCCTAAAACAATTCTGCTGTTTCTTGAAATAATTCCGGTGCTTCCCAAACTTTACTTCGATATTCTGTATCCACTCAAAAGCGTCGACAAATCTTAAGTGTGTCATCCTATGGTTCGTGAATAATATAGACATGATCGAGACACCTCTCCGATCAATAGTCAACAGCGGGATCTGGATATCCGTAATGACTTCTACACATTCAACGATGAATATTCTGATCGTGTGAACCATGAATATTGTAACCAATTCATTTTGTCTCGTGATACTTTACTTGTCCGAGATCCCAACCATATCTAGTTCGATCTCATTACTAAGAAGTACTCTTTACTTGTTCCGTGGTATGACATCCTTTTGACCTAGTCACGTGCTTGCAAGCTGTATCGATGTGATATAACCTAGAGACCTAGAGTATATAGTATATATCTCCATCATCAAGATTACAAAATCCCACTCTTGATCCATGAGCATCAACTAATACTTTTGGAGTACCCAATGCTACCATTATAGTCACCATGTTACGTTGTGACGTTTGATGTCATCAAAGTACTCTTCTGGTGTTAGTGATTGACATGATATCATTGCCTAAGGATTAGGGTTTCTTCGTATGTGTTTCTAACAAGAATGTAAACTTAATGACTCGATCGTATTCCTATACTTACTTCGGGTGTGTGTTCATCACACCATTCTCCTAATAACGTGATCATGTTATTAACAACATCCAACGATTAGAAAACCTTAATCATTAGTTAATCAACGAGCTAATTATATTAGAGGCTTTACTAGGAACTCTTATTTGTTTATTAGACCTACATGTATTAACGTTTCTAGTTAATAATTCTAGAATGAGAAATAAACATCTATCATAAACATGGAATAAGATAATAACTATTTTATTATTTCCTCTTGGACATATACCATTTAAGGAAAACACAGAGGCGAACGACTTCGATGACATTGATGAGGAGGGCTAGGAGACAGTTGACCAAGGGTCCTCCTTGTCTCCATAAACATGACGCTCATGAGGAGGCTTGCACCACCATCTATGAGACGAAAGCGGCTATCGAGGAGGCCATAATGGATTTCTTGCAAAAGCGTGGTATAGGAGGCGGAGTCTGCCACTCTTGAGGTTGAGTCAGAGGCGAGGGCCAAGTGGAACCAATGTAACCCGGTGGTAGCCAAGCCAGAGGGTGTATTACCCTTAAAAATCTTGTGAGGCGTCCTGCCAGGGCAGAGAGGCACCGCCAGGCCATGGAAACCATAGAGGCGGAGACGTAGGACTTTTAGGGCTTCAAGCCCGTGTAATTTCATATTTTATTTCATTTGAACTTTCGTTTCAAAATATAAGATGTTTTATATTTGTGAAAGGAGTGTATCTAGACTCTTTTTAGTGTGTAGGTTCACTCCAAATCTAAATGAACCTACACACCAAAATTGATCTAGACATACTCCTTTCACAAAACTAAAATATTTTATATTTTAAAACAGAGAAAGTATGTTTGAGTGAATTTTAAAAGGTTTGCATTTCTTTTGGTCCAAAAATGATTTAGAGGCCATTCGGAACGTTGTCATTGTGGGAAGGCCATCCCAAAGAGCCGGTAGTTTGAATGGACGCCTCCAAAGCACTTGTTTCGGTTTTATTGACGGACGCCTTTGGGTGCGTCGGTGGGGATATTATAATATGCTCAAAATAAGATTTTGTCCCTCTTTATAAATAAAGCCACAATGCCGAACTGATACAAGGTGATGGGAAGAACCCCTTACAAAGAAAATACATAAAGCCAAAGCTTGCCACCAAAGATGCCAAAATGATACAGAGATGAACCAGAGCTCCACGACGACCCCCCGAGAGGGTAACGATGCATCACACCACCACTATCGAGACCGTGATGGTCAAGGGTTTTCAATTGGTGGCACGGAGAAGGTACCCGCAATGGTTCCCCAAGAGGGTTATGACACCCGCAGGCATCAGTGCAGTTGGTGCCAAGGCCCTGAGCTTTCGCTTGGAAAAACCTTCGAACCGCTATCGAACTCAGTCCGCCCACTCACCCCGAGTTGGGCCTCCGACACACGATCTAGGAGGTGATAAAGCAAAAGTGCCACCAACACCAGGATCTCACACCATCCATTGCTCGCCATCCACATGACCGAGGCGAAATACCATCATCACCGTGACGTCACTTGTCGTAGAGTCGTCTGCTCAGTCAACCTTCTAGGGTCACCGCCTCGACATCTGCGAACTCGAGGCTAGGGAGTGATAGACCACCACTACGAGGTCAACAAGTCGGATGGATGGAGGCAACCATAGGCTCACGTGGATGGAAGAAGTGTTGTCGGTAGACAAAGCCAATAGTCGCACTCATTAGCCATTGACAACTAGAACTGGATCCATATGTCCCCGTCCTCCGGCTACGTCGCGGTAATCGGAAGAGACCCATCCTCCACCACGAGAGATAGTTTCGGACCGGTCACAATAGTAGGGCATGTCAGGCCCCTTAGGCCCAAAGAGCCCCTCTATCCCGCTATAGCATCAAGTCTACCATCGATTCACAATTTCAGTCCCCATATCCGAGAACCGCACCGACCGTCCATTGTCGTGCAACCATCGGGGGTAAGAGGGACGAAGCCGCACCAGGGCAAGCCACCCTATCGTGGGCACTTCCTACCTAGATCGGGCCCATTGGCCAAGATCTGGGCATGGGGGAGCACCGCCGCTGGAGGCCAGGAAACCCGGACAACCACCTCGCCACCACACGCCCCCTCCCATACCAGAACGCTCTCACTACAGCCTAGAAGCGTGTACGCTCCACCACCACCTTTGCCCGAGCCGCCACCGCGAGCTGCACCGCCGTCTAGCCCATCCTTCTGTGTCAGCCATCCAACCGTGAGAGAGAAGCAATGCCCCTTTCGCCTGACACCGGCGAGGAGGGAAGGGGTTTTTTCATCACTTGGAATTTCACCTGATGCTATAATATCCGGTGCACATCGATAGAAACTTTGGAAACAATATCATTTATTCATCTCTAGCAAGTTGCAAACAATAGAAAGAAAGATAATGATTTAGTCAAGTCTCAACCCATCTATCCTTAGTGAAAAGAAAATCCACACTAAAAACAAAGTACTACTACCTCAGCTCGTAAATACCTTTTCCGTCCTAAAACTAAAATAAATGCGTTTAAGAATAGTCAAAAATCAACATTTTCTATGTTTGACCAAGTTTACCTGAAATATACGAACATCTACAATATTAAATCAAATAGATTCAACATAAGATATATTTTCTCAGTGTTTTCATGCAGTATTGTGGCATATTTTTTCCTAAATATTTGGTCAAAATTAATTGAACTTTTTTTGCGAGAAAAAAATAATAGAATTGACTTTTAACTAATCTTAGATGTCTTATATTTTGGAATAGAGATAGTATAAGATATTTTAGTAGGGTAAAATAGCATTACCGATATTTTTTTATTTATAAACAGAGGTAACAGCATGTATCCAAATTTAATTTGCCAACAGAACAGCAGAGAAATGTCGGTAAAACGAGATATTTTAGTCAAGTCCAAATCCATCAATTCTTATCTAAAGGAAAGAAAGCAATTGTGGGCCAGAGCATCCATTTATCATCACCAGCTTTTTGTTGAGCTTTCCATTTTCTTTCCATTTCTTTCCATTTTCCACGCGGAAGTGCTTAACATTTTCACGCGCACAAAAGTGACATAATACATCGTGTGAAGTATTTTGAAGGAACGAAACAAAAGAATTTTCCATGGCGTCCTCGTCAGCAACAATCGTCACTTGTCTCGGTCTTACCCGTGACGCCGTTCAGCAAAGGGCCAAGTTCCTAAGATAGATGGCATTGAGCAAACGGCCAAGTTCCTAAGATGCGAAAACGTTTTCGTGGTTGCGATAACAGAGACCATTCTTTTTTTTTTCCGATTTTACTAGGTGTGACTCTATTAGCCTATACATATAAATTTTGTTTTCCAATATATGCATGGCAGAGCTCATGTTTTTCTTTTAGGAAAACAGCAGGACTCTTCTGTACATTTTATTTATTTTTGGGTATAAATACGTTTTAAAATAAGAGATTTAGAATAGACGCGTTTTGGTACTCTCTCCGATCCATATTAGTTGACTCGAATTTGTCTAGATTCGGATGTATGTAGACATATTTTTTACTACTCCCTCCGATCCAAATTAATTGACTTAGATTTGTCTAGATTCAAATGTATCTAGACTTATTTTAGTGCTAGATACCTCCGAATCTAGACAAAACCAAGTCAATTAATTTGGGTCGGAGGGAGTAGATACATCCGAATCTAAAAAAATCCAAGTCAATTAATATGAGTCGAAGGAAGTATTAGATAACTCAATGTGAATTGAGATAAACCGAAGCCACTTATTTTAGGACGGAGGAGGTATACAAGATGGTTGTACACTGAACAAGGAAAAGAAAAAAAAGATTGCTCCGCAGCTGTAGAGGCTATGCTGCATGTTCTTGAATATTTCAGCACTCCCTGTCATCCAAATAGACCAAGAACAGAGGATAATAAGCTCCATAAAGAAAGGTTTATTCAGTTTTTTTGCTTCAGCTGAGAAATGCAATCGAAACGACTGTCATTATCTTGAATGATCATCAAAGGTCAGAGATGCTGCAAACTGACAGAAGAAAAATAGGTGATTTCTAGTTTTTTTTTTGAAACGAGGCAAAAGGCTTGCCATTTCATTGATAGAGCAAGAAAGAGGTCTTAAGTGCGGTACAAACCAAACGAAAAGCCAAAGAGGATAAGAAACAAAATAAGCAACTACTCCCGCGGTATTACATTACTAATCGCTTTAGCTCCAGCCGACCACAATGCCATCTCCTCCTTGATTTTTGAAACCACCATTTGGATAGTGGAGTAGTGATTGCGGAAGACGCGGGCATTTCTCTCCTTCCACACCTCCCATGAGACAAGCATAGCAAGGGAGGCCATCGCCTTTCTCGCATGGCCTCTCTTGAGAACAAATGAGCTCCACAATACTTGGACGCTTGTCGCACCATCCCAATCACTTGGCATCACATCATGAAAGGTTAACCACTCTTTAACATTAGTCCAAACTCGCCTCGTGAAGCGACACTTGAAAATTAGGTGGGGAGTGGTTTCTTGTATTTGGTTGCAAAGCTTGCAATTGCCACAGTTTTGCCATCCACGCTTGTAGTCGATCCGCCGTCCAAATTCTATTTTGCAAGACAAGCCAGGCGAAAGTTTTACTTTTTGGAGTCGCCCATGGCTTCTAAACCGTCTTTGGCATGCAAGAGTTGATAAGCCCCTCAAATTGCATCTTGTATGCGGACGAGGAGGAGTATTGACCATTACTGTGAAACTTCCAAACAATGGAATCGGCGGTGTCGACATGGAGAGGGGTGTTGGAGACCCATTCCCAAAGGGTGGCGAATTGCTCAATGTGCTCGACGGTAATTCCTTGTGTGCAAATTTGCGAGACCCAGAAATTTTGGTCCAAGGCTTTGCTTACAGTTAGTTTCTTCTTTCGACAAGCATCGAAGACCAAGGGGCCGATGTCTCGTGGCCTTATTCCATTAATCCAAGATGACTCCCAAAAGGAGGCTTTTCTTCCATTCTCAATGAAAACTTTTGTGGCCATCGCAAAGAGGTCATGGTCTTGAGCGTTGCAAGGGTTGCCAAGTCCAATCCATGGCTTGGTGTATGAAGAACAGCTTTGTTACACATCACACATGGTATAATCCTGAATGCAGAATTGCTTGCGCTGCATGAGATCCCTTGTGTTTAGCCGCCCATGTCGAAGGGGAAGCCTCTCTATGTCTCCGCTGGCAACAAGATTCCTACAGCCAACCATATGGGGGTGGTAGTGGCGAGAGGTATTTGCTAGCCATAAAAAAAAAACCTTTATGGGTCATCAGGTGATGATACTCCAGTTGCAGGGAGGTAACAAGAGTCGTCACATTGCAGTTATCAACGTTCATAGTTTGACCAGACAAAGAATTACATTGATACTACTACTAGTTAGAAACATGAATAACCTTGTCCCTATAAATGATCTTCTGGAATCTGGACTGATCGTTGTTCGCGCGGTTTAGACCGCAAACTCGATCGCATTCCGTGCCGCTCCTATTCCAACTCAAAATCTTGGCACATCAATTGCTCGATCCACCTTTATTCCATCTTTTGACGTCGCCCTCCTATATGTGCGAACCTTCACGGCTCACGTACGTTCAATTCCTTTCTATCTTGCTCTTGAAGAGACGTGCAGCGCTACGTATCACTGCAGGGATCAATTGACTGGCTCTTACTGGTACGTGGGATATGCCGGGCTGGCCTCTTCACTTCGAGTTTGCACGCACGTGTGAGAAATACCGGGTGCAAAACTTTCTTGGATAATCATAGGGAGACTTGTTTACGGTAGGCACGGTCGTTTGCACTCCTTCCGCGAACTCTCCTAGGCTATAGGCATCCACTCCCATGGATGTCCCCATCTCGAGCTTTTGTCTTGTATACTCCGCACTGTAATTAACTCCCAAGCCCGGTCCAGTCTCACCCTTTAACTTCGACCTTTGTCTTTGTGTGAACACCGGAGGGGAAGTGCCAATAATTTACAATTTGACTTTTCTAAAATTGCTAGGGCCAGTTACAGCCAAATGTGATCGTGACGATCAAAGATGTATTGCTGTGTGGCAGCTTGGTCGTATGCTAGTGAAATATGGTGCAGACCATGTGCTCCGTATATATGTGGAGTGTACCACGTAAAGTCAAGCTTGTCTCTAGTGTAGCTAGCGATGTGTAACAATGAACAAAACGAGACCTCGCCCATGAGAGTAAGCAGGCAAAACCTTGACCGTGTCCATCACTTGTTGTATGATCAAATGGAGTACTATCTAACATGTACTCGGCCAATATTAACTTTCTAGAAGCATAGAAACATGCGATTTTAGGGCTTGTTTGATTTGTAGGATAGTAAAACTGAAGGGATAGGAAAATCTAGGATTGGTATGGCCTATCTAGTGAAATCCTCCACGTTTCCTTTCCTCCACAGGAATTTTTCCAAGAGCCTATTATCTAATGCAAAATTTCCTATGAAATAGACTAGGGGAAGTGTCATAGAAAAAATTCCTACAGGTTCTGTTCCTACCAATCAAACGGCAGTCGTAGGACAAATCCGTAGGATTCCATTTCCATGAAAATCTTTTGCTATTCCCACAAATCAAACAAGGCCTTAACCATCCCATATGTTGGGCTAGCGGGTAGCGGCTTTGCGCCCCAATTCAGTTGGACTGCTCTAGGCCTAACAAGAGGGTTTTATTTATCTAATATTATCTATGTGAAATATATGAACCTTGACATGTCAATTGTCAAGAGATTCGTGTAATAAAAATATTCTCACAAAGATTGTTAGTTTGAATTTTGGGTACTACATATGGAAAACTCGAGGTTATGTGATTCCTATTGTAAGGTATATATCTTTATTGTGAATGAATTTAGCACCTCCACCTTTTAAAGCTAATTTTCTTGGTTTAAGGCTGCCATGGTACCATTATGGCTTATATAGATGAGTCCATCACTTCCCACTAGTCCAGATTGACCCATTGAACATGAGAGCCGAAACACTCGCCGAGAATGGTTTATACGACCCCTCAGCGAAATCATGTCAATGTTATGGAGAGGGGTCATCGACAACGGGGCCTCGACAATTTTCAATGTGGCGACTGAAAGCAAACAGATGGCCCATACAGTTGTTGTTGATGTTACACCTCATCGAAAACATGCAAATGTGAAGCAACGTTTTCCTTGTATACATTAACAACATGTTTGTGATTTTCACCTATTGCAATGAGCCTTCTGAGTGTTGTAATGCCACAAATTTCACTGCACAATATACACATTTCATGGCACAATTATATATTTCACGACAAAAGCACTATATTGACAACAACAATTTGATTCATAACGTAAACACCACCATATAAAAAATGTTATCTTTACAAATTTTAGTCACAAATATCACCACACAATGTCATGTTCACGGCCCTTAATATTTTGGGCCTGACTTTGTTCATTAATTTTACCAACAAGTACGAGTTAGATGTCACAAAAAGTATTTCATTAGGTTCATATTTGGAATATGTTTCCGATTTGTTCAAAATTTTAGTCAAAGTTAGGACAAAAAGGTAGATGGACTGATGTAATACATAACATCTCAATGTAAGTCTAAAATTCAAATGTTCAAAGAAATAAAAAAAGTAGATTTATTAATTAGGACCATGCCTTAGCACTGGAGGGCCGAAAGGGGAAATAGAAATGTCTTCCCAAGACTCTTTGCATCTACAATCCTACTAAACGAGGTCGATCTGTCTCGCCTCAACTTTCAAAGATAAGGTAGTCACAGAAGAAGATGTGATCCGCGGAACATCCAAAACCTCAAAATGTATCGGCACTATGATTCAATAAAAAAATATGAAATAAGTTGAAAATGGATAATCTTGAACAAACTAAATTTAGAAATAATTATATAAAAACATAGTAGATATTGAGGTGCTTCTGGTTGAGAAACGAAATAAGCAGGTAAAAGCCTTAAAAAAGATCTTGTTGTTTGCATGCTCTTTAGATCTGTCTGGATCATTCTCTAGTGCACTAGCTTCGATGACACACAGTGTTGCCTGCATTTTGTTATAGAATTCTAGTTATTCCTCAGCAGTGGTATGTTACATATACTAACAATGGCAATATGATATGTATAGGTTCTAAGTTTAAGAATAAAAGTGACATGCTAACTATACTATTAACATAAAATACTAAGAGTTCATACTAACGATGGCATGATACCTATACTAAAAAATGATATATCTATACTAAAAACAATGGCTTGTTAACTATACTAAAGCGGTGGCAGATAACCATACTACAACAGTGGAATGTAATTGTAGTAAGAATGTTAACTACACTAAAAATAGTGGCATGTAAACGGTGGAGTGTAACTACACTTAGCATTTAACTATACTAAAAACGGTGGAATGCTAACAAAGCTAATAGTTGCAATTTTATCATACTAACAATGAGAAGTTCATCATATTAACTTATCATACTAACAATTACAAGTTCATTAGCATGATGGCTATTACCACATGTATTTATACCTTAGAGTATGTGGACGGTCGATATCATTGTCGTCTAATTTGGCTGACGGTTCTTCTGATAAGGCTCCTGCCCCGATGATGTCAGATCTGAGATGTCCATTTTTCATGTGGATCAGTGGGCCATGGTATAGATGACCCATCTGTGCTAGTTCCAACATCGTATCATACTCTTCCTCAGGTGCTCTGCCGGCATACTAGCGTTGCATTGTCTCCTCCTATCCTCATGTGCACATCTTTCTCCAAATTATACTCCTCTCATTCGGGTCCATCTTCCTTGGTGCAAATAGATCTAGCCAACAATAATAGGACAAGCCACAAGATATCTATCCAACGAGTATAAGGAGAAGGTGGTGGTGGACAAGTTATGCCCACACATACAAGATAAACTCTCTCGCTCGAAAAGTGACGAGATAGCTAAGTCATCATGAACACCACTGCCACAATGCACCCAGGTTAGAGAGAGGGTGTAAAAACTGGGAGGATTACATGGACATACATAATGTCATGGTCACATCAAAATTATTATCCTTGTCGAACCATTTTCTTAGAAGTCCATATCAAAAATGGCCCTTCTAAAATACATGCAGCCCATGTGGCATATCCACATGGTCAATGATCATCCATGAGAGACCATTGCCAATATGGGTTGTCTGTCTCTGAGCTTGATTGCACATAGGGTGAACCAAATCAACCTTTGTCTCCTAATTTTAGAATGCATCATCACACACACATATTTTTATTTCATCATGTCAGATGTGCGACATGTGTTTGATTGGGGTATTTACGATTGCTTTGTAAAATTTACAAATTTGTACAAGGACCATTTAACTTTCATTAGGCTAGCCCAAAAATGGGAACCACATAGTTTTCAATGGAGCTCGGAGAGGGTCTTAATACCCACATCTTTATTATGGATTGCATCCTACCACAACATTGCTTCAGTAAGAAGTTTGAATAAAGATATACTAACTAAAGCAGTGTTTTTAGCTTCCAAATCGTGATTCCACCACCTTGTTCTTTTGTCCAACACTAATGGAGTCAGAATTCTATTTTTATTATCGTTTTGCCAAAACAAATATAGACCTAAAATTTGTATGGCAGCCTTTGCAATACCCCTTAGGTACTTGGAAGAAAGTCAACATGTATGAAACGGTTATTGAAAGCACATAGTTGATTTGCACTAACCGTCTTTCAAAGGACATGTACTTTTTGTTCCAAGTATTGAGGCATTTTTTAGTTCTTTCCTCTGCATGCTTCTATTATGCATTTGCTAGTTTTCGATAATGAACTAGAAACCCAAGCTAGATAATATTAAACTGACCCAACTCGCAGCTGAAAAACTTTGTTTTGGCCAAAGTCAAACAATTTATCTTATGGAAGTTAATGTTTAGCCTCGAAAGTTACTCAAAAAGTGCTTAGCATCAGATTGAGGTAATTTTTTCCTTTTCCAAATCATGATCCATATAGTAAATGATATCATTTTCATATTGTAAAATAGATAACCCATCATATACACTTGAAGTACAACCCCAATGATTTGTACTTCTTCCTGGTTGTGCTTATCAAGTATTGCAATCATACATGTTATGATATTAAATAGCATAGGTGAAAGAGCATACCCTGGCAAGACCTTTGTTCGTCTAGAAGTATCCCGTAGTATCAGCATTGGCTTTTATGGCTACACTACCGTCAAAAGCAAAGTTGATAATAATCCACTCATCTCGTTTACCAGAGAAACCCTTCAAATGGCGAGTTTACTAGAGAGAAGAGTTCATTTCACTTCATCATAAGCCTTCTAAAACCAAATTTTAAGATCACACCGCTAACATTTTTTATGCTTCTCATGAATGGTGTCATGTAGGATTACCACCCCATCTTGTATGTTCCTTCCTCGCATGAAAGCCTTATGTGTATGTCACGCCACCTTTTGAGAAACCCCATTTAACCAATTATTTTAACTTCAATAAGATTTTGAAGCTAGCATTGAGAAAACATGTAGGAATATATTGATGAATTCGACAAAGCTTCCTTTATCTTTGGAAGTAGAATGATTTCGCTAAAGTTTAATTTGAACAATTCTAATTTACCATTATGAAACTCATTAAACAACTAGAGTAAGTCGTCCTTAATCACCTCCCAAAATTGATATAATTAACCCATGAAACCAATAGGAAAGGCTCTTTGTAATATTCCATCTGAAACACCATTTAGTTCACCAATTACTCCCTCCGTTTCAAAATATAAGATGTTTTAACTTTGTAAAAGGAGTGTATCTAGATCCCTTTTAGTCTGTAGGCTCGCTCCAAACCTAAATGAACCTACACACTAAAATGGGTCTAGATAAACTCCTTTCATAAACCTAAAACATCTTATATTTTGAAATGGAGGGAGTACTATGTAATGAAGCAGCGAGGATTGCATTTTCTATATCCAAGTCCAGAAAAATATCGTCAATTCAAGACAGATTCAAATATAAATGATTCTCACATGGAGTTAAAAAAAATGCTCATATAGTAATTGGTGATGAATCTTTTGAGAGAAGCCGCCCCATTTATTCGTCCTTCATCTTGCTCAACACTAAAAAAATGTTTCTGTCTATATCTCTTACTTGGACCATATGGAATGGTTTAGTACTATTATCTCGATCGGTTATATTTTTAATACTACCTCCACACTATATTAGTTTTCTCAACTTTGTCTAGATACGAATGCATCTATTCTAAATACTTAACTAGATTCATACGAATCTAGACAAAGTTGAAAACATTAATATGGATCGGAGGGAGTATTGTATTTGATGTTTGATGCTATTTTAACTCATTTGGAAAAAGCTTACTTATTAGTTGCTCATTTTGCTGGTTTTAATCTTAGTCTCATGTTTGATTAGCTAACGACTTTCAACGATCTTACCTTGCTTATCAATTATCAAAGAAAGACGCCTTTTTTGGCGCTACCTCTTGGGGGAGGCGGCATGGGCGGAACCCTCAGCCACCGCCGCCCCCGACTCCTCCTCCCACCTCTCCCTCGCTACCATCGGAGGACGCCAGCGGGCAAAGTCTGGCCAGCCGACGGTGGCAGCGGGGCTGCTTCCTCGCATGGTGGCCTCTCCCTCGTAGGGAACCCCTTGGGCGCTCGAAGATTGTCGCCCCGACGGTGGTCTGATGGCGGCGGGGTCTGGAAGCCGGGGCGGCGGCCTCGGGCTTTGATGAAGGTTCTCCCTTGGCGGATGGCGGTGCAGGTCGCATCTGCTGCCAGGGGAGCAGTCCTAGGGTTTCTCTCATGCCAAGATGAATATCTACCTTCATCATGTTTTATTGATCTGGTGGCAGTGTCGTGTTCCGGAAAGCTCCACCGGCGAACTTCCATGGGCAATTCATGCCTGGATTGCTGGAACGGATGGGATTCGGTCGCGCACAACCGGTGTTTTTCTGACTGTTTGGTTTCAGAGGGAGCAAGGTGAAGCTCTATAGTCTGTTGCCATCGTGTAACATGTCTTTAGTTCCATGGTGAAGTCAGTGTGCGGAGAATGTCATGGAAGCCAAGATTTATGGACTAGCTATGGTGGGTCGAGTCCTGGTGGCGATGAGGAATTGGCTTGGTGATTCGTGAATTGTAGCAGCGACATCGGAAGGTGGGGGCGGCAGCACAGGAGGAGTTCACAGTCTTACCTTTGCAGGGTGACAATCCAAGGTCTGGCCTTAATTGGTTGTGCTTGTGATACATTGCAAATGTATCTATAATTTTTGATGCTCCATGCTTGGTTTTATCCACTTTCTTGTGTTTTGTCCACATGTTGGAGTACTTTTCATATGATTTCTTGGACTAACCTATTAACAAGAGCCACAGTGCCAGCTGCCTGTTTTCTGCTATTTTTGGTTCCAGGAAAGTCAGAAAATGAATATTCTCGGAATTGCACGGGACAAAAGCCAAAGTGCCTATTTTTCCCGAAGACTCCAGGAGCCAGAATACGAGACGGAGAAGAGCCAGGGGGTGGCCACACCACCTGGTGGCGCGGGCTAGACCAGGCCGCGCTAGGGGGTGGTGTGGGCCTCCCAGGCACCCCCTCGGTCTCCCACTACTGTATAAAGACTTATAGCCTCCAGGTGGTTAGTGACAGGCAAAATTGTGCCAGTCACTAGAAAGTATGACCAGCGACAGGCAAAGATATGACTGTCACTAGTTCAAAATAGTAGTGACAGGCGTATAAAAATGACTGTCACTGGAATTTTTTTGTGCATACCGCTGAATGCAAAAATTAATTAGTGACAGGCATATGTAAATGTCTATCACTAGTAAAGCTATGATTAGTGACGGCCTCACAACGTCTCTGTCGCTAATTTTTTGTGTGGAGGCTGGTTGAGAGCCAATTTGAGAATTTTATTTAAAAAGTAAAAAAATATGGGAAACTTCGTTGTGGCGTGTTGATTTATGCAAAAACGTTAGTGCGAAAAAGTCTAGCCCAAAACATTTAGATGCCGCCCGCCAAGCCCAAACTGATAGAAACCTAGCCCTATCTCACCCTCGCCACAAACTTGTTCGTGGAATCCAGATCCCACCGCCCCTCCCCTCTTCAGATTTGCCGCTGCAACGGAGGAGGGCGGCTCCCGGAGAATCATGAGCGACGCCTGTTGGGTCCACAACATAGAAAACAAAAAATTTCCTACGATGTGAACTACATGCCAAGATCTATCTACTAGGCACAAAGCAACGGGTGGACATACATCCAACGAGAACTTACCCTCGTAGACAACGAGCTTTGTTAACGAGTAGGAACTCGTGGTTGATGTAGTCGTACACTTGCCGATCTCAAGATTGTGAGGAAGTCCAGCAGGTCCGGCTCCAGCACGTCCATCAGATCCAGATCCAGCAGCACCAAGCCCAGCACCGCAAAGCAGCGGTGCATCCGTGATCGCACACACGTCTGATACCCCGAAAACCTCCGTCCCTCGCTCCAGCAAAGCAGCGAAAGCAGCAACTCCTTTCCAGATGAAGCCACCGGGAACATGTATCTCGCTAATCCGAGACCATGGGGAAATAATACTAGAGCGGGAGAGAGATCCTTCACAAGGAGGTGTGAGTGAGAAGTGAGGAGAGGGTGGCCTTTTATAGGAGGAGGGGAGGGTACCCCTCCTTCATGGCCGGCGCATGGGGAGGTGACCCTTCACCTCCTCCATTCATGTGGTGGTAACCCCTCCACATTAAAATGCCTCTTCACATTCCCTTTTAAAGTCTTCACTTTAAATGCATTAGATTTCTCCAAATTTAATGCTCTCTCATTTAATAAAACTATTTTATTATTTTTATTCAGAATTTTGTTAATTACTTTAATTAACAAACATTCACATAAAACCCCCTGCAACATTTCAATATTACATGCAGAACCAATTTCAGCAATTTCACCCAAAACAGTTTCGGTGTCTGTTGAAATAATTCCAGCGCTTTCTTAAATCTTTATCTGAAAACATATTTGCTCCAAATGGTGTCGGTATCCCTTAAGTGTGTCACCCTACGGTTCGCGAATTATGCAGACATGATCGAGAGGCTTCTCCGATCAATAATCAGCAGCAGGACCTGGAGATCCGTACTGACTCCTACACATTCAACGATGACTTCTGTGATCGTGAGAACCTTTAACGCTTGTAACTAAATCCCTTTGTCTTGCGATATATTACATGTGCGAGATTCGATCATTGTTATCTCCATACCTAGTTTGATCCCGTTACCGACATGCACTCTTTTCTCGTTCCCGTGATATAACATTCTAGTGATCAGATCACTTGCTTGCAAGCTATTTCGATGTGATATCACCGAGAGGGCCCAGAGTATATCTATCCGTCATCGGGATTGAAAAATTCCACTCTTGATCCATGAGCCTCAACATAACACCTTTGTAGCACTGAACCCATCTTTATAGTCACCCTGTTACGGTGTGACGTTTGATGTTATCAAGATACTCTTCCAGTGTTAGCAATTAACATGATCTCATGGTCTAAGGATAAAGGTTACGTCGTATGATGTTATAGAAATATAAACATAATGACTTGATCATAATGCTATACTTCGGATGAATGTTCATCACATCATTCCACCAATGGTGTGACCTTGTTATTAACAACATCCAATGTCTATGATCAGGAAACCTTGATCATCTTGTTAATCAACAAGCTAGTCTATAAGAGAGGCATAACTAGGAACCCTTTTTGTTTATTAAACACACATGTATTGACGTTTCCGATCAATACAATTATAGCATGCAAAATAAACATTTATTATAAACATGGAATAACATAATAACCACTTTATTACTGCCTCTCGGACATATTCCCTTCAGTCTCCCACTTGCACTAGAGTCAATAATCTAGTTTGAAAAACTTTGCGTATTGAACACCTATGGCTTTCTGGTGTTGCATATACGCTATTGCTAGTGGTTAACATAATCTCTAGATCTGACAGTTTCAGGTCCGTGTGTATTTGCATGTCTTTGCGTCTCTACGCATCACTCATTCTCAAATGAGATGGCATTGTATAAATTTGGTCCTTTGGTGAGACCTTTAGTTTGTTCGGCTCAAAATATGTTGATATTATTGTCACACAATATATCTTCATAGTATTAGCCTACTTTGAACCACACCTAGTTCGATAACAAACTACTTAACACAAATGCCCTCCTTTGCTGCTACTATAGCAGTTATATACTTAGCCTTTTGTATTAGTATCCGTCACAATGTCTCAACTTTGGAACTCATCCAAATCCATCATGGAACATCCTTTCCATTACATTGTGCCACCCATAGTCTAAATTGAGATAAATTTAATTTGTATCTTGTGACAAAACTAGTATCAATGTAACACTTTACAATGAACTACCTTTAACTATTTGTCACTTATACATTATATATTCTTAGTTCTTCCAAAGCTCATAAGAATATCTTTACTATTGTCCAATGATCATCTTATGAATCATTCTGGTATATGCTCATAACATTTAGAGCATAGGACATTCTGGATATATACATAACATGGTATAATCGATCAAAATCTTCATGTGATTTCACTCACCAAGTGTTGAAACACTTGAATTTTGATACAATCCTTTCCATGCAGCAAGAACCTTTCTTGTTGTTTCCATATTGAACCCTTTCAATATCTCATATATGTATGTCTGGCACAACCATATTTGCGCCTTAATATATCCATATAGATATTAATGCCAAATATTCCGGGTTTGCCCATGTCTTTCATCGAAATCTTATTTTAATGAAATTCTTAACTTGTGTCAATACAAGATACATCATTTCCAATCAACAATATGTCCTCTACATAATGTATTAGAAATATGTCTCAGCGCTCCCACTTAATTTCTTGCAAATGCAAGCATCTTCATCATCTCCGATGAATTTAAACTCTTTTAACAGTTTCATCATGGTGAAGATTCCAACTCCGCTATGCTTACTTCAACTATTGAAGTTTACATGCCCTTTTAGCACCCTTTGAATTAACAAAACCCTTCGGACCATGTCATGTACATGTCCTAGGTTACCGTTCTATTAGAAGAACCTTGTTTTGTTTATTCAACTACCATATACCAAATTATATGTAGTGGTTGCTACATTAATCCGTCAAGACTATATATCGCTATGAAAGATCAAATCTTGTCATAGTCAACTCCTTGAACATTGTCGTAAACTTCTTTCCGACATGTCGACTATTTCATAGATGTTAAACATCCATGTCTCATTTCTTTATAGATCCAAACACGACCGATAGGCTTCACGCCTTTCCGGAAGGTCTTCCAAGTTTAGAAACTTGATTTCTCGTGTATGGATACTATCACGGATTCTATGACTTCTAGTCATTTTATGGAGTCAGGGCCCATCATCGCTTCTTTGCATGTAGTCGGTTCATCATTGTCAAAACAATAACGACTTGCTTATCAAATCTTACTATTTGATTCTTACCGACCCACACGGTTCTATAGGAACTGTAATCTTCGAGATCACACCATTTGTAATCATGAGAGCCATGAGCATTGTGGCCGCCACCGGGACACTTTCCGGCGTTGCGCTACTTAGCAAATATAGCTAAGGTTCAACAACCTTATCAAAGTTCTATTGTCCTCCCACTTAACTTTTCACGAAAAATTCCTTCTCAAGAAACTTGATGTTCCAAGTAACAAACTCTTTTGTCATCGGTGTTATAGAGAAATTCCCAACAAATTCTTTGGGATAACCTACAAAGACATGCTTATCCGACTTTGGTTGTAAACATTTTACTTATGCATAGCATACCAAAATTTAAGAAAAGACAATTCGGGTTTTATCCCAAACCATAACTCATATGGTGTCATTTCAATGGATCACGATGGTGCTCTTTTCAGTGTAAAAGCGGTAGTCTCTAAAGCTTCAATCTTTAAAACATAATGGCAGTTTAATAAATGACACCTTTGATCTTACCATGTCAAACATGGTTTGATTTCATCTCTCGAATATGCCATACTCCTATGGTTTGTCGGGAAACACAAATCATGGAACAATTCCTCAACTCTTAGGTGTTTTTGCTAAACATGTAACTCAAATATCTTCCTTTATGATCGAATCATAAACTCTTTATTTTCTTGTTACAATGATTTTCCACTTCATCTTCAAAGTCTTTGAACAACTTTCAAATGTTTCATACTTCTTCCTTATTAAGTAAATATACAGATATATTCACTCAAATTTTTGAATAAAGCATATGAAGCAAGAAGATCCATCGCATATGGCTACACATAATGGACTATGCACATCAGCATGCACAATTTCCAATAAGCTAGTCATCCTTTCCTCTTTGGCCTATGGACGGAGTTTCAATTATCTCGAGGAAAGTCTCACATGCGTCAATTGATCAAAATCAAAGACTCCAAAAATCTATCAACATGGAGTTTCTTCATGTTTTCTTTCAAATATAATTTAAACAGCGATGTCACTTCATAAGTGATCTTTCAATCATTTGTCTTGCGACATTTTAGCAATAGTGTTTATGGATGTGATTTCTCCCACTAGACTTGTAAAAGTTCATCCATCCTTTATGGAATACGGTAATTATTTGAACAACCATTGTTGTCGTAACACCGGAACAAAATAACAATTATTAAAAAAAATCTTGAAGGCTAGGTTTGACGACAACGAAAAACACAATAACACTTTATTTGTTTTCGATGATCATCATCACTTATTCTCTTGCTAGTTACTTAGGCCATTGTAGTTCATGAATTGCGTTGTCCTGTATGACACTTCATACCAACCAATTCGGTATCCAATACCGGTATCCAATACCTAAGAACCACATAGTTTAATAAGCAAGGAATACAACCATAACATATATATCTTCTATATACCCAAATTAGACATCTCCAACCTTTTATTTTCTGCCAAATATTTTATAGATTCTCTTTCAGCAATTCCTTTTTCTTTTAAAAGAATCTATCAACATCAATAGTGGTGTCATTTTCATGACACATAGTACAAAGCGTATATAGTCAAATACTAATACCTTTCGACTTGCACTTTGAAGTGGATCACCATCATCAAATGTTTGGTATTCTTTCAAAAATCCATTCTTTAGTAATCTATTAGTGTAGTAAAAATTTTACTTACATCTTCTATTCATCCTTATCATGACAACTTTCATGATCAAGCTACTATAGCTTATAAGGAAGAATCACGAGTATAATATCAGTTCCCAAAACCTTTTTGGTAAATTCGGATGCCTAGCATCTCCATCCTTCACAAATTCTCATACAATATGAGAACATGTATTTTGCTAAATTATACTCTATAATAATGCAACCAAAAACATTGTTTCAGATATCACAATATCTTTCACACATGATGGTTTCTAAAACAATTTTCAGGTCCAATATAATCTTGATATTAAAACAACTTTTTGAATATCAATAATCATGGAGGCAAACATGATACTTTAGATACTAACATTGGAATTCTTACTCTTGATTTAATACTACTTATTAAACTTTATGGAGTAAATAGAGTTTGCTGAAAGTTTGCAATAGGACTTATAAACTTTAAATTGACATTCAAAACAATACGATACCAGTTCATAAAGTAAATATCCAGAATTCTATAGTTCTATTATCTCAAATAAAAACTAAGCATAAGTTAGAAAACGAATGCCAATGACTACAACAAACTATGCAAATTCACTTTGATTTAATTTATGATAAATTTAGTTCGACTAATCCAAATTAGAAATGAATTCCCACTCAAAAACGACATCCCTCGTGCCTTTTTGGTGATTACATGAACCAAATCCACTACACCAAGTCCGATCATCACGTGAGTTGATGTAGCTTCAAAGGCGAGCATCTATATGGGTATCATATCAACTATATGACTCATGCTTAACCTTTCGGTCTGTGTTCTGAGGCCATGTCTGTACATGCTAGGCTCGCCAAGTAAGAACCTTAGTACTCGCATGTGTAAAGCTGTCTTACACCCGTTTGTATGAAACCGTAGAGTCGAGTACACCCGATCATCACGCGATGTCTCAAAACACGATCCACAAAACGGTGCATACTTAAGGAAGAACACATTTTATCTTGATATTTAAATGAGGGATCATCTTACAATGCTACAGAAAGCGCCAAACTAGCAGTATAAGATGCTAACATCTAATGTGCAAAGTGAGATGATATGGTCCATGCATTTGATCTCTATCATTTGCATCGTGGTATGATCTCTATCATTCCTTTATGTGTAAGGCCAAGGTCTATGGAACTTACACGTTGAGTGTGTTGTAAGAGTATCCATCATACATCTAATTACAACAATACCATATCAATACATTAGCCCAACAACGATCTAAACTAGATGCCTCTAATTTATCAATTGCAAGTTTTATGTGGCTTAGGGATTTCGGAGATAGAACCGTTTTTACCTACGAACATGAACCACAACGAGGATAACCAAGTTATTAGCAACTCGTTGTAAATCAGATATTGACTATAGTAGGAGAGACAGACAGCCGCCAGCCACTTATGCAAAACTAGTTGAATGTCAGTCATGGAACCGGTCTCATGTACGATGACATGTAAGGTTGGTCCGGGCCGCTTCATCCCACTATGCCACCAATATCCAAAGTACATATAAGAAGCAATAACATGATCATCACCGCCCACATACTCTTATGTGTTCTACCCATGCAAAGCACCTACGCATAGATCAGGCTCTGATACCACTGTTGGGTCCGCAGCATAGAAAACAAAAAAATTCCTACGTTGTGAACTACATGCCAAGATCTATCTACTAGGTACAAAGCAACGGATGGACATACATCCAACAAGAACTTACCCTCGTAGACAACGAGATTTGTTAACAAGTAGGAACTCGTGGTTGATGTTGTCGTACACTTGCCGATCTCAGGATCGTGAGGAAGTCCAGCAGGTCCGGCTCTAGCACGTCCATCAGATCCAGCTCCAGCAGCACCAAGCCTAGCACCGCAAAGCAGCGGTGCATCCGTGATCGCACACACGTCCGGTACCCCGACAACCTCCGTCCCTCGCTCTAGAAAAGCAGCGAAAGCAGCAAATCCTTTCCAGATAAAGCCACCGGGAACATGTATCTTGCTAATCCGAGACCATGGGGAAATAATACTAGAGCGGGAGAGAGATCCTTCACAAGGAGGTGTGAGTGAGAAGTGGGGAGAGGGTGGCCTTTTATAGGAGGAGGGGAGGGTATCCCTCCTTCATGGCCGGCGCATGGGGAGGTGACCCTTCACCTCCTCCATTCATGTGGTGGTAACCCCTCCACATTAAAATGCCTCTTCACATTCCCTTATAAAGTCTCCACTTTAAATGCATTAAATTTCTCCAAATTTAATGCTCTCTCATTTAATAAAACTCTTTTATTATTTTTATTAAGAATTTTTTTAATTACTTTAATTAACAAATATTCATATAAAACCCCCTGCAACATTTCAATATTACATGCAGAACCAATTTCAGCAATTTCACCCGAAACAGTTTCGGTGTCTATTGAAATAATTCCAGCACTTTCTTAAATCTTTATCTGAAAACATATTTGATCCAAATAGTGTCGGTATCCCTTAAGTGTGTCACCCTACGGTTCGCGAATAATGCAGACATGATCGAGACCCCTCTCCGATCAATAATCAGCAGCGGGACCTGGAGATCCGTAGTACTCCTACACATTCAACGATGACTTCTGTGATCGTGAGAACCTTTAACGCTTGTAACTAAATCCCTTTGTCTTGCGATATATTACATGTGCGAGATTCGATCATCGGTATCTCCATACCTAATTTGATCTCGTTACCGACATGCACTCTTTTCTCGTTCCCGTGATATAACATTCTAGTGATCAGATCACTTGCTTGCAAGCTATTTCAATATGATATCACCGAGAGGGCCCAGAGTATATCTATCCGTCATTGGGATTGACAAATTCCACTCTTGATCCATGAGCCTCAACATAACACCTTTGTAGCACTGAACCCATCTTTATAGTCACCCTGTTACGGTGTGACGTTTGATGTTATCAAGATACTCTTCCGGTGTTAGCAATTAACATGATCTCATGGTCTAAGGATAAAGGTTACTTTGTATGATGTTATAGAAATATAAACATAATGACTTGATCGTAATGCTATACTTCGGATGAATGTTCATCACATCATTCCACCAATGGTGTGACCTTGTTATTAACAACATCCAATGTCTATGATCAGGAAACCTTGATCATCTTGTTAATCAACAAGCTAGTCTATAAGAGAGGCATAACTAGGAACCCTTTTTGTTTATTAAACACACATGTATTGACGTTTCCGATCAATACAATTATAGCATGCAAAATAAACATTTATCATAAACATGGAATAAGATAATAACCACTTTATTATTGCCTCTCGGGCATATTCCCTTCAACGCCAAGCTCCTAGTACTCGCCTGACCTCGCAGCCTTCGCCTCCGCTGCCTCACCACCAGATCTACTCTGCCCCCGACAGCGAGGAAGGTAAGTCATGGCTCATGCCTCATCTCTCCCTTCGAATTCCTTTCTATTGTTCACTTGTTCGAGCCAATGTCATTTTTCTTTCTTGCTTGTTGGATAGATCTAGGTAAAGATACTCATGGTCATATCCAGATTGTTAACTCGGCTTGGTGTATGATTGTCGTTGCTGCTTCTTGTTGTTGGCCAGGGAGTATGGAGCGGGGACTAGGGACAAATGGCATCTGTGAGCAGACACATCGCAGGCAATGCAAGCAACATCGTTGTGCTAGGCTGCTAGCTCCTCGACGTTTATTTTGGTTTAGCCAATGATGAATACATGTTTATTGCAACGTGCCTATAGAGAAACATAGGTTGGTAATTGACGATGAAATCATTCTAGCAATCGTCATTCATCAATTAAAATGAAGACATGGATGCAGTAGGTACTTTGATCACGCATCCTTAAATAAATTGTTGTTTGTACTGGATGCTGAATATTTATTTTTATACATGCCCTTTGGGTCTTGAGTAATAGAAAGGGTTAAGCTTGGTAAGTAATTTTTTAAGATATTTTTAGTTGGAGAGGATCCAACTTCTGATATATCACTACTAAATGTAATTAAATATGTAGCACAAGTTTTCCCATGGTACAATGGCTGTCAAGAATCACAAGTGAAGGCTAGGATAAACTCAAGCAGTTCGTTTTTTTGGCTTGGCTGAGCCTATTAAGAATTACTCTCTCTGTTTCAAAATTTTAGCTTTTTTGGAAAAAATGTAATTTGACATTTTTTAGTGTATAGATTCGGAGTGAACCACACACTAAAATCTGTCTAGATACATTTATTTCAAAAATACTAAAACATCTTATATTATGGAATGGAGGGAGTACAAGTGAAGGGCTGAAGGCTATAATAAACTCAAGCAATTCCTTTTTTCGCTTGGCTGGGCCTATTCACAAGTTGAGTGAGCTCGTACTTAAGAAGTCTGAACCAGGTTGTGTTTTCCTATCACCTTCAAAAAGCTTTCTATTTTATTGTCTTCCATATGACCAAGCTCCTATGATCAAAAGTTCAATAAACAGAGAGTCACTCATCTGTTTACATCATCTTGGAATAATTTGCATGCTGTCGCACCTCCGGCTACCACCGGATTCCGGCCAAGCACCAACTGACGTGCCGCCTCCTCTTCGACCTCGCTGGATGCCATCGGCCCTGCATCAGTCTCAGAGCCCGTGCTGGCTGGCCTCCATCGTCGTGCTCATCCCTGTGATGGCCGGTCAAGCCAAAGTGACCAAGCAAGGCACGACGGGAGGGTGCAGAACCTCGCGACAGTGCAGGTAGGTTTTCCTCTATACTAGCAGATTTCCTCCCCGTTGAAGCTCTCCCTGCCGCCGAGGTGCTCCCGCCTCCCTCTCTGTCCCGCCGCCAGGGACGTGGCCCTCCTACATCGCGCCGCCACCGACTGCAAGTGCTCTGGCCGCTATCCTCCAACGCTGCCCCGCGCGTGGTCTCGCCAGCTTCCCCGAAGCTCACCCACCCTCCGTTGGAGCCCGGCCCCGCGCCAGCGCCATCCCCAAGCCCCAGCGCCGCCAAGCTCCGCGCCCGGCCCCACAGAGCTCCGCTGCCCTCTCTACCTCCTCCCGCCTCCGGCCTTGCATCGCCTCTACAGAGACGCTGTGGCCGCCCTGCATCGCCCCGCGAGTCCTTGAGCTCGCCCCCTCACTGCGTCGGCCGTGTCCGGCCGCCGTCCTCGACCTGACGGGCATCTCCCTGACGCTCCTCTGATGCCAAGGCTGCCATCGGCCTTGACCTTCTACTGCATCGCGTGCGCCACCGCTTCCGTGAGCTCTCTGTCGAGTCCCTACGGATCTTCCGGCCATCTCCTTCCTCCCGCAAGCTTGGCAGGACATGGCCGAGACCGTCGTCAATTTTTCCCCTGCACGTCGCCGTCGACAGTGCTCGGTAGTGCTACTTTGCTCTAGTTTATCGGGCTCATGTGTTCTTCTCTCCCTCAGGTGCGCGTGAGCGACCTGGAGTGAGTATGTGAAGTACCCAGTATTTGTGGTATAAACAACATCTAGCTATTTCCGCTAGATGCTTTATTTATCTCTTGTCCCTGACAATGTCTTGTTCTGACCGGTGACTTCGTATGGGTAATTTGTCAAGGTTTGCACTGATCCCAACCATCCTGAACCGACATTGAATTAGAATAGAAGAATACCAAAAGCCCGGACATCTTCGACACGGATGGGATGGTCGAGACCCCGAACACCTTCTTCATGGAATCCGAAGGCGGATCCTTGAAGACCCTAGAGACCGATCCGGAACCTGACGCCGCGCCAAGATCTCCTCACGGATCCTGGAGCCCTGTTCCTGGAGTCCAAAGACCGATCCCGCCGAGACCGAACCCCATCGACCCCCGGTGGACACCAAGATCGTCGATCTGATGTGTGACCCCTTTTTCCGAAACCCCTATTTTTATAAATGACATATACTTGTTGCATTTAAAATATTCATGTCGCATACATATTTTGTGGTTTGGGGGCATTATGCCGATTCACTCATAATTAAATATGGAGTCCATATGCAGGCTTTTCTAGTCTTATATTGGCTCCATTTAAATTTGTGGAATAAACCGATGCCATGTTTTACCTTGTTAAGACAACATTTAAATTGCGGGATAGCTAAATAACTTGAACCATTAATTAATTATCGGAACCCCGGTTCCGCTTAATATTGCCTAATTGCACCGCATCTTTCCATGCCATGCATCATATCATAATCATGTCGGATCTTGTGCCATAGTATTAAATAGTGCATCCGATGTTTCTTTTAGTGTTTTGCTTCTTCACGGATTAGGCCTTTGAGTGGATGCGAGTATCTGCAAGTTCTTCAGATAATGAACCTTCGGTTATGTTTTCCCAGGCGAGCATTCTCCCCCTTTCTACCTATTTTGCATTTATAGTATTTACTTCCTCCTGTTAATCTATTGCTACCTGTATTGTGATGCTGTAGTTTCCGTGTACCATTTATACTCCTTGCAGCCTCTATATTGCCATGGACACATCCTATTGCCTGTTGTTTGATAGATAGTCAGCCTTGCGAGTCGTAGTTGCTTGCTTCTGTGTTGCTTCGTGTCGTTGTCGTTCCACCGTTGACGGCAAGTTGGCACATGATAAATGGTGGAGATGCTTAATGGTGGAGAGGATCATGACTTTAATTACAACTTGATATTAAAATGCTGGGAATAGATATAACTAATGCAGAGACATTGGTGGATAATAGATGTTATTTGGTTCTTCCACGCTCACTTGTGTCCCGTAGGACCCCGAGTACTTGATACATGTTCCTTGACTATCGCACTATCCGCATATGGGACCATGAATCCCCTTAGCCAGAGCTTGATTCATTTCTTATTTCTTGGGGCCACAAAGTAGTTTGGGGCTTTATTACTATCTTGTACCTATGCCATGCTTTACTGTTTTATTTACGATTGTGCGTGGAGCACGTGTACTATTTTGGATCGTGACATGTTTTCGCTGTATCGACAAGCCCAGTCACACTTTCGGGTTCCCAGTCGTTTACCGCCGTCCACACAAACCTTGGGTCCGTCTCGGAGCCGGCCAACTTCATCGCGGGTAGCTTAGTGGGGTAGCCCCCTGAAATATTTTATGAATCCAGTGATTGCTTTGTCGTGAAAGCCTTGTTGGGTTTTGATTTGGTTTTTTCGAGGTTGATCGTGTGTGTGTTGCTATTTGTGCACCCCTGCAGGGTAAATCTTTCTGAAAGCCGTGTCCGCGGTTATGGACGACTTGGAGCACAGTATCTCGATCATAGACAAGCATAACTAAATTAGTGCTATAAATTTGACTTAATATGTGACTAGTAATCAGCTTCACTATCATGGAATGGATAATAAAAGTGCCAACAACTGGTGGAATGGGGTGTATCATGTCCTGTTATATCTGCCTAGTAAGTATTGCAACTCCACTGGAATGAAAAAAAAGTGCCAACAACTGCTGGGTTTGGGATGTCACATGCTAATTGTATCTGACTAGTAAGTGCGATAACTACAACTGAATGGTTGACTAAAACTGCCCACTACTTTTGCTATCAGGATGACTCATGCTATCTATATCTGACTAGTAAGTGCTTCAGCTATAATGGAATGAATAAAACTACCAACTGTGTGAGTTCCTTGGTTTGACTTTCTCGTTTGGTATCCAGGGGGAAATGCCAGGATAGGTATGATTGGTGTTAGTATCAGGTTGGTCCCGAATAGGTCTTTCTTATCCCTCTCTAATAGCCAGCAGATGCATCGAGTCTCTATAGGTTGTTTAGTGCATGCTGTGCTGCCGCTTCAGTCCACCATACCTATGTAGGAGAGAGCCGCCGAATTCTAGCCTCGCCGTGTACTGGCCTCACTGACGCTCCTCTTTTTCCTTCGCCCTTTGTCGGCACCCCCTTTTGTTTTAGCAGGTTTTGAGATCGACGTCGTTAGCAGGGTTACCCTTCCGGCTTGGCCTGGGAAGGGTTATGGACGCCATTGGTTATTCTTCGGGGCTCTTAGCCCCATTTGCATCTTGTCCGTACTAGGCCGCTGTAACGTTTTCAAGGTGATTTGGATCTTTGTATTGTATATCTGTATTCTTGACTCGTTGAGTCGCTGTTGTATATATATATGTTCTGTGGGTCCCATCGAGGACTGTTGTGTAATGGTATTACTTCGTTTTCCACCCGCACGAAAGTGCCTGGTGGGCGTCCTTGAATCGTTTCTATGCGGGTTTGGCGGAAAGGGCTGAAACTTGCATAGGGCCGATTGAGGGTGTTACAGAGTGGTACCAGAGCACAACAGTTGCGATACCCCACTGGTCCAGCCTGTAGGATAACCTATCTAACGGCCGATATAGAGTGTCAAAACTATTTTGCAAAATCGGTTGGATAGATCTGATTAGGTCTGCTTTTACTCCTTACATCTATGCTCTTCTCCTCTTACCTCTGCGTTTTTTAAATCTGCTCTCTTACCTTTTCTTCAAGTCTAGGAATTCTCATGGTTGGGTTTCCGTCGTACCTTTAGGGTTTTGCTTCCTCCTTTGGTAATGGTGCTTCTACATCCGGTATACATGCTATCTGAGGAATCCTTCATCTGTTGGACTTCTCTTTGTTCCTTCTTATGCCTTCCGGTGTTTTCCAACACGACGACCTCATCTACATCAGATCCGATGAAACCCTGCATCACTCCTTTGTTTCTGAACCTCGCTTGTTGAGATCTTCAGTCTAGATTCGAGAGTTGGTTGCATAATTCTTCTATTCATGTACGGAGTAATGCTTTGAGTGAGGGATGGAGTCGCGACCATACCACTACTCTTATCATTCCCTTCTGTATATTGAATGGGTGGATCGATGCAATTCAACTCCTTCCATGGAAGTTAGAAGTGGCTTTATCTTCTGATGCCTCTACCTTCGTCCTTGTTTCTCCGGAGTGTTCTCTCGATGAACGTGCACAACGCCCTCTTGTTGGTGGTGTTGCCGATTTCAAGATGGAGCAAGAATCTTTGTTAGTGGTGTCGCGAGGATCTACACGAAGCATGAAGAATTTGATCGTCGATCTTCCCCGTACCATCAGGCGGATCTCGAGGACGAGATCCATTGTTAGTGGTGTCGAATTGTAGCACCCCGGTAAAACCACTACTAGAAAATCGCGTGTTATTTTATTTTGTGCATCATCATGACTGCATGCTCATGTCATCATGCCATATTGCATTGGAGCACTTTCATGTCATCATGCATATGTTTGCCTAAAAACTATTTCTCGAAAAGCCTATCTTTATTTTCTAAATACCCCTCTCTATTTCAAATTAAAACCCCGGTCTTTTCTGGATACTTTATTTGTCTAAAACTATTTACACAACTCTTTCTAAAATAAAATAAATAAACTTATTTTTTTGTTTTAGTGGGGGAGTCAGCCAGCCGCTAACACCCAAAAGCCCAGCAGCTAGCCAACTACCACCCCACAGAAACCCTAGCCTCTACCCAAACCCACCCCTAATCCTACCTTGCCGCCGCTGCACCTAACCCTACACTCGTGCGCGTCGCGCCGACCCGCCCGGCCACAGTGCACGCAACGCACCCGCTCGGACGCACCCAGCCTTGACACGCTCCCAGCCACCTACCCTCTTACACGCCTCTCTCTCTGTCCGACAACCACCCCTGGCCCCACCACTCGACCCCGCTCGCCCCACTCCTGACCGAATCACCAGCTCGCCCTGCTCCCTTCTCGTGCCCCGCTCCCCGGGCCCACACTCCTCCGCGCCGCACCCTCCACGGATCCCATCGCCACCAACCCTCGCCCCGTAATCCTCCTCTCGTTCCCGTTCGCGTCCTCCCCATCTCGAGCAGAGACCGATGCCGCCGAGCCTCCCCATCGAAGCTCTCCCTGTCGCCCAGGTGCTCCCGCCTCCCTCTCTGTCTCGCCGCCAGGGACACATCCCTCCTACATCGCGCCGCCACCGACTGCAAGTGCTTTGGCCGCTGTCCTCCAACGCTGCCCCGCGCGCGGTCTCGCCAGCTTCCCCGGAGCTCACCCGCCCTCCGTTGGAGCCCGGCCCCGCGCCAGCGCCGTCCCCAAGCCCCAGCGCCGCCAAGCTCCGCGCCCGGCCCCACAGTGCTCCGATGCCCTCTCTACTTCCTCCCGCCTCCGAACCTGCATCGCCTCTACAGAGACGCTGTGGCCGCCCTGCATCGCCCCGCGAGTCCTTGAGCTTGCCCCCTCACTGCGTCGGCTGTGTCCGACCGCCGTCCTCGACCCGACGGGCATCTCCCTGACGCTCCTATGATGCCAAGGCCGCCATCAGCCTTGACCTTCTGCTGCATCGCGTGCGCCACCGCTTCTGTGAGCTCTCCGTCGAGTCCCTATGGATCTTCCGGCCATCTCCTTCCTCTCGCAAGCCTGGCAGGACATGGCCGAGACTGTCGTCCATTTTCCCATGCACGTCGCCGTCGACAGTGCTCGATAGTGCTGCTTTGCTCTAGTTTACCGGGCTCATGTGTTCTTCTCTCCCTCAGGTGCGCGTGAGCGACCTGGAGTGAGTATGTGAAGTACCCAGTATTTGTGGTATGAACAACATCTAGCTATTTCCGCTAGATGCTTTATTTATCTCTTGTCCCTGACAATGTCTTGTTCGGACCGGTGACTTCGTATGGGTAATTTGTCAAGGTTTGCACCGATCCCAACCATCCTGAACCGACACTGAATTAGAATAGAAGAATCCCCGAAGCCCGGACATCTTCGACACGGATGGGATGGTCGAGACCCCGAACACCTTCTTCACGAAATACGAAGGCGGATCCTCGAAGACCCTAGAGACCGATCCGGAACCTGACGTCGTGCCAAGATCTCCTCATGTATCCTGGAGCCCCATTCCTGGAGTCCGAAGACCGATCCCGCCGAGACCGAACCCCATCGACCCCCGGTGGACACCAAGATCGTCGATCTGATGTGTGACCCCTTTTTCCGAAACCCCTATTTTTATAAATGACATATACTTGTTGCATTTAAAGTATTCATGTCGCATACATATTTTGTGGTTTGGGGGCATTATGCCGATTCACTCATAATTAAATATGGAGTCCATATGCGTACTTTTCTAGTCTTATATTGGCTCCATTTAAATTTGTGGAACAAATCGATGCCATGTTTTACCTTGTTAAGACAACATTTAAATTGCGGGGTAGCTAAATAACTTGAACCATTAATTAATTATCGGAACCCTGGTTCTGCTTAATATTGCCTAATTGCACCGCATCTTGCCATGCCATGCATCATATCATAATCATGCCGGATCTTCTGCCGTAGTATTAAATAGTGCATCCGGTGTTTCTTTTAGTGTTTTGGTTCTTCACAGATTAGGCCGTTGATTGGATGCGAGTATCGGCAAGTTCTTCGGATAATGAACCTTCGGTTATGTTTTCCTAGGCGAGCATTCTCCTCCTTTCTACCTATTTTGCATTTATAGTATTTACTTCCTCCTGGTGATCTATTGCTACCCGTATTGCGATGCTTTAGTTTCCGTGTACCATTTATACTCCTTGCAGCCTCGATATTGCCATGGACACATCCTATTGCCTGTTGTTTGATAGATAGTCGGCCTTGCGAGTCGTAGTTGCTTGCTTCTGTGTTGCTTCGCGTCATTGTCGTTCCACTGTTGACGACAAGTTGGCACATGATAAATGGTGGAGATGCTTAATGGTGGAGAGGATCATGACTTTAATTACAACTTGATATTAAAATGCTGGGAATAGATATAACTAATGCAGAAGCATCGGTGGGCAATAGATGTTATTTGGTTCTTCCACGCTCACTTGTGTCCCGTAGGACCCCGAGTACTTGATACCTGTTCCTTGACTATCGCACTATCCGCATATGGTACCATGAATCCCCTTAGCCAGAGCTTGATTCATTTCTTATTTCTTGGGGCCACAAAGTAGTTTGGGGCTTTATTACTATCCTGTACCTATGCCATGCTTTACTGTTTTATTTACGATTATGCGTGGAGCACCTGTACTGTTTTGGATCGTGACACGTTTTCACTGTATCGATAAGCCCAGTCACACTTTCGGGTTCCCAGTCGTTTACCACCATCCACACAAACCCTGGGTCCGTCTCGGAGCCGGCCAACTTTGTCGCGGGTAGCTTAGTGGGGTGGCCCCCTGAAATATTTTATGAATCCTGTGATTGCTTTGTCGTGAAAGCCTCGTTGGGTTTTGATTTGGTTTTTCCGAGGTTGATCGTGTGTGTGTTGCTATTTGTGCACCCCTGTAGGGTAAATCTTTCTGAAAGTCATGTCCGCGGTTATGGACGACTTGGAGCACAGTATCTCGATCATAGACAAGCATAACTAAAGTAGTGCTATAAATTTGACTTAATATGTGACTAGTAATCAGCTTCACTATCATGGAATGGATAATAGAAGTGCCAACAACTGGTGGAATGGGGTGTATCATGTCCTGTTATACCTGCCTAGTAAGTATTGCAACTCCAATGGAATGAAATAAAAGTGCCAACAACTGCTGGGTTTGGGATGTCACATGCTAATTGTATCTGACTAGTAAGTACGGCAACTACAACTGAATGGTTGACTAAAACTGCCCACTACTTCTGCTACCAGGATGACTCATGCTATCTATATATGACTAGTAAGTGCTTCAACTATAATGGAATGAATAAAACTACCAACTGTGTGAGTTCCTTGGTTTGACTTTCTCGTTTGGTATCCAGGGGGAAATGCCAGGATAGGTATGATTGGTGTTAGTATCAGGTTGGTCCCGAATAGGTCTTTCTTATCCCTCTCTAATAGCCGGCAGATGCATCGAGTCTCTATAGGTTGTTTAGTGCATGCTGTGCTGCCGCTTCAGTCCACCATACCTATGTAGGCGAGAGCCGCCGAATTCTAGCGTCGCCGTGTACTGGCCTCACTGACGCTCCTCTTTTTCCTTCGCCCTTTGTCGGCACCCCTTTTGTTTTAGCAGGTTTTGAGATCGATGTCGTTAGCAGGGTTACCCTTCCGGCTTGGCCTGGGAAGGGTTATGGACGCCATTGGTTATTCTTCGGGGCTCTTAGCCCCATTTGCATCTTGTCCGTACTAGGACGCTGTAACGTTTTCAAGGTGATTTGGATCTTTGTATTGTATATCTGTATTCTTGACTCGTTG
Organism: Avena eriantha; assembly: GCA_910589775.1. Taxonomy (NCBI): domain Eukaryota; kingdom Viridiplantae; phylum Streptophyta; class Magnoliopsida; order Poales; family Poaceae; genus Avena; species Avena eriantha. The sequence continues at coordinate 558,815,593 of OU342743.1, forward strand.
AGTCGCTGTTGTATATATATATGTTCTGTGGGTCCCATCGAGGACTGTTGTGTAATGGTATTACTTCGTTTTCCACCCACACAAAAGTGCCTGGTGGGCGTCCTTGAATCGTTTCTATGCGGGTTTGGCGAAAAGGGCTAAAACTTGCATAGGGCCGATTGAGGGTGTTACACCAGAATACGAGACGAAGAAGAGCCAGGAGGTGGCCACACCACCTGGTCGCGCGGGCCAAGCCAGGCCGCGCTGGGGGTGGTGTGGGCCCCCCAGGAACCCCCTCGGTCTCCCTCTTCGCCTATAAGAAGCCTTCTGACCTAAAAACTCCGGGAGGTTTCGACGTTTTTCCAGAAGGAGTTCTGCTCCGCCGCCACCACCAGATTCCACGAAGCAGCACCAGAAACTCCATTCTGGCACCCTGCCGGGACGGGGAATTGGAGGAGATCATCGCCATCATCATCACCATCGCTTCTCCATCGACCATCCATGTTTCCGCCATCTATGAGTGAGTAATACCCCGCTGTAGGCTATGGGGATGGTAGGGATTGGATGAGATCGTTCATGTAATGGCATCAGATTGTTAGGGCATGGTGCCTAGGATCTTTTATTTGTGCTTTATGACTTTGTTGCGACTTGTTATCCTTAATGCTTGTCACTAGGGCCCGAGTGCCATGATTTTAGATGTGAACATGTTATTGATTCATTATGATAGTATTGTTTATGGTCTTATCTGCAAGTTGTATACACACGTTGTTGTCCGGAACCAATAGCCCCGAATGGCTTTGATGTGAGGATCACATGTGTTCACAGAGTGTTAATGCTTTGCTCCGGTGCTCTATTAAAAGGAGCACCTTAATTGCCAGTAGTTCCCTTGAGGCCCCGCTACAAACGGGCTGGCAGGACAAAAGATGTTGTGCAAGTACTCATTGCGAGCACGTATGATTATATATGGAACACATGCCTAGGATTATCTAGTACTTGGCTGTTTTATCTTATTTATCCGCAATTGCCCTATGTTCTGATTACTATGTGAATTGTCTTGTCCATGCAACGCCCGTTCATCCATCCCTATGCCTACCGCACTCGCATCCTAATGTTTACTACTATTGTTACTGCTGTCTTTACTTTACTACTGTTGCTACTTTGCTATTCCTACTACAAAACTGTTGCTACTGATAAACTGCTGTGAGCCTGATTGTTTCCAGGTGCAGCTGAATTGACAACTCAGTGTTAAGGTTTATAAATATTATTTGGCTCCCCTTGTGTCGAATCAATAAATTGGGTTTTACTTCCCTCGAAAATACTACGATACACCTCCTATACTTGTGGGTCATCAGCCTGGCAATGACCTTGTTGAAGACATTGTTTTATGGGCGGAAACTTTCTTCAGGGTAAAAACCTATGATCTTTGATCGAGCGACGATGATGCTTATGCTCTGTTTCTCTCTTGAAGACGTCGATATTGGAGATGTTGGACTTTTGGTGTTGTTCTGGTGGGGTTAGTGTCGCTGCTACTAAGGATCTTATCGCTAGAGCGGGATTTTTCTTTTTTGTAATTTTTTTTGGATGTGTGCATCCGTAATGCTAATAGGGTAATACGTTATTGAAGAGGCTGGGTATAATTGATATCATCGCGATATTAATATATGCTCATTTTCAAAAAAAATACAAAAGAAACTAACACAAACTAGCTACATTTATCCTTGAAAAAAATGTTGACCTTGAGTCGAGGTGTAAAGGTGCATGGTTCGAAAACAATGAAAGACATTCGAAGGCATAAACCGAGACCGAGGGAAACCTAAGCTCCCATTCGGTTGTCGATCAGTCTTTTTTTAAATGATTTTGCACTCCCACCAAATCCTATATTACGTATAAATGCCATTATACCGTTTCGTTCTTTTTTATTCTCTGAACCGTAGCTGGACGCTGGGGAGGTCGACGAGCTTAGAGCCCAGGTACGGCTGGGCGACTGCCGTGCGTTCGGGTTAGGCAGAGCGCCACCAGCTGGACGCCGTCGCGCGACATCGGGTACTCACGGGAGAGATAGAGGTGGCCAGGGAGGCGCAGGGAACGTCGGGGGTCCAAATCGCCATCCCGATCGAGCGACCCCCTCCGGCCATGGCGCACGACCCCTTCCGCTTCTCCTCCCTCTCCCCGTGCCCTTCCCATGTTGCTTACCTCTCCCCCGCACTGTCCCCGGCTCCGCCGTCGTCTAGGCTAGCTCCATCACGGCCCGCCTCCCTGCTACGTGCACTGCACCGCCAGCGTCCACCGCGAGCGCGATTCGGTCGGAGGCGCACTCCTCCAGTGCAGCGGCACCCTCCAGCAGCAGCTCCTGCAGCCGCGGCGCCGCCTCCAGCCAGCCCACGCACCGCACGTCTGTGGATTTATTTGGCTGGCTCAAAATACATGTTGACGCCAGTGGAGTATATTTTTGCTTGTTCTTGATGCGTGGTGCATAGCAGGTGTTCGTGGTAATTCCTAGAAGCAGCTTAATGTTTTTTCCATGCTGCGTTGATTTCTTTTCCCCTTGTCCATTAATCCTAATTTTAATTTTATGTCAACGCTATCCTGGGCTGGGCAAGAAGATGGGACCACGGGTGAATCCCTATCCCTACTCTACTCGATCTAATATACTTCCTCCGTCTCGAAATAGATGTGACGGGTTTATTAAAATTTTAATAAATCTATATACGAAATAGTGTCTAGATTCCTTCAAATTTTGACAGAATTGAAACATCTATTTTGAGATGGAGGGAGTAGCATGTATGTATGTCTTGGCGTGTGGATCTTGAACAGGCATCTAGTCAACAAACGGGAAATTTTGTCTCATTTAATTAAAAAAGTCGAAGAAAATTGACCAGTTCATTTACGAAACCAGCCGAAAATCCAAACAAATGCGCTAATGTCATAATGAACATCTTGAGTTCAAGGTAGACGAGTAATGTGGCCTAAACTGCTGAAACTGCTGGCATGACAAGCCATTGTTTTGTGTATTATTTAGATCAAATTTGAAACAAAACCAGAAAGTTTACCAAAGACGCTCACAGACCCGACTCCAAGAGCTGACACATGCAGTGCGCTCTATCACATTACTCTCTAATTCCTGCTGCACTTTTAAGAAAAAAAACTATCGAAATGATAGTTGGATGCATTGTTTAAGGAAAAAGAAAAATAAGCGTATAGATGCACCAGCTTCTGCCTGCGGCAGTGGCTGCGGGAGATAAGGGTGTCACATGCGACCATGATGGCACTAGCCATCGTGCGAGATACGAGCGACACATGTGTTACATGAGGTAGTCGAGTCAACCCGTTGCAACGCACGAACAATTGTGCTAGTAAATCTAAATTGTCAATAAGATTTTTTTAGAACAACCACATATTTTATTAATCCAAAAACAAGTTACAATAAGCAACACACGTGGAAAATAAAAGACAACATTATGTGGACCCCCCCCTCGTCGCCCCCATGTCGCCTCTCGGCCGACCGCCTCCTCCATCCCCGAGCAACTCCTCCCACCCTCCTCCTCCCCTGCTGCTGCCGCCGGGCGTTCCCGCGCGGTGCCGCTAGGGCCGGCGGTGGCGGCCCCCTCTTCTACCCGCGCTAGGACGACCTACTGGGAGGGTCGTGGCGGTGGCGGAGTTCCTAGGCCGGCGGCGGGTCCTGCGCTTACGGGTGGCGGCGGGGTGAGTGGCACGGCCAGTTGGGGGCGCAGGTGGTGTGGTGCTGAGGCTGGCTAGCAGAACCCTGTAGGCCCAGACCTAGGCTCTTTTGGGCCCGATCTGGGTCAGGGCGGGCCTGGTCAGGCTTGGCCTTGTCGTTTCTGGGTGGTCTGCTGAGTGGCTCGTGGTGAGGGCGGCAGCGACGATGCCGCGCTTGCTGCAGCGTGGTGGTGGGAGCTTCACGGGCCCGTTTGGATCCGGTTGGGCCTCTAGCGCCGAACAAGAGGGTAGCGGTGGCATGGCCTATGTGCTGCAGCGTGGCGGTGGGGACTTTATGTGTCCGTTCAGGGCACGGTCGAGCATGCTCGACCTAGTGTGTTCTTGCTGCCACATCCGGTCGGCACCCGCCATTGACAGTGGAGGACGACCTCCAGGTGGTTATGTCATTGCCGCCCCTGGCTCCAATTTGGCCTAGTGTGATCTTGTCGTTGTGTCCGACCAGCTAATGCCTATGGCGGTGGAGGTTGTTCCCTTCCGCGTGGCTAAAAAACTATCTTCCCGTATCCACGGTTGTTTCGCGGTCTAGCCGGTCTCGCAATGTTTGCCATGGTGAGAAGATGATGGTGCATTCAAGACCGTGATGCTGGTGGGCGGCAAGTTTGGTGGAGTGCAAGTATTAGGCGAAGTTGTGGTTCTTTGAGGGCTAGGATAAATCCTTGTCGGCTAGGCCGACTCTGACACGGTGACACATGCGGGTGCCGTCTTCCTTTTTGAAGGGCGCCGGGTGTACCCTCTCCCTACTCCCCTACGTGTACCGGGAGAAATCCTAGGAGTAGTCTGGGCAGCAGCGTCGCCATCGTCGCACTCCTTTTTAAATGAGTTACTTGGTACACGGAAATTCGAAGGTATTGGAGCCGGGTGGGACTACTCTGAAGGGCGCAACGGTTTTGAATCATCGTCGTTTATCGATCCGACGCCGCTGTGCATTTTTCTCTCTCATTCTTTTGTATTTCTTTTGCGCTGCTTTTGTACTGTCGGCCCAGCAATGAACTCAATCCTTGTATCGTGTGATTGCTATATTAATATAGCGGGACGAAAGCCTATTTCGAGAGAAACTAAAAGACAAACCGAGATAAAATGATTATGCTGAATTTGCCGATAAAATCGTAAGAGATCGAGAAATAGAAAACGATTCCTAGAGTTTCCTGCAACCACCGAAGCCATCGGCCGCCGTCCAACTCTAGTGCTGCCGACACAGACACCGAAAGAAACGTCGAGCCTCCACCATTGCAAGATCCAAAAAAGGCACTATCGCCAACAAGACATTGTGAGTGGATGAACAAGCATGTTGCACGTAGCGAGGCACATATCGCTCTGGCACATCGATCGGGGGACTTCAACAAAGATCTGATGCCTCCCATCGACAATGTCGGGGAAGAACGGCAAACCCACCATCTCTGGACCACCATTCTTGCTGTAGAGAAATCTTGTCCCGTCCGCCCAGCGTCGTCGCAAAAAATAGCGAACTCTAGCACAAACCGAGAAACAAGTCTCACTGGATCTGAAGAACGACGAAAATACCAAGTTGTTGATCCGAAGGACCAACCAACACACAGTGCCATCAACTAGAGAAACGCCCCCGTGAAGGTTGTCGTCGGTATAGAAATAGAGTTGAAACAGATTTATTTGCCTGTACGCCGATTTCACCATGCCAACGACGCACCACCGCGGAGGGATTTAAACCCTAGTGATATTTCTTTCTAGTGATATTTTTTCAAGAACAATTTGGTCTAGTCGAGATTGCGATCATCAATTCAGCCGCCGAACTACGGTTGTCTCTGTCGAGCGGGGCAAATAATATACGGTCCATGGGAATAGCACTAGAACTCGGTCGATACGCGTCCCCTTCCGGAGCAGTTCTGGTAACTTTGCACGTGTACAGATTCTCCATCTTACATTGATTTACTCGCCAAAAGTAATCGCCAAAGGAACCAAAGCTCTTTTTTTAATCACGGCTGATCCTTACGGTGGTGCAGCGCGGCACGTTAGCCAAGATCGCTCGCCAAGCTCTCGGTCATGCTGTCGATCACGATCGACCTCCTCACCTATGCATGCGCACGGCCGCACGATATCGTCCTCAGCTCGCCTCGTCATCTCATCTACCTCTCGCCAGCGCGGCCCCGATCCCGGCTCCTCACCGGCTCGAGATCGCCCGGCGGTCGACACGTGCCTCGACAGCGACAAGGCGAATCGCGCGACGACTAGAGCAAAGTTACTCGTTATGGAATTCCCTCTCCTATTCCCGACGGCGACGCGCGCGCACATCCGCTCCTGATCCGCCCGACGTCGCCGTCGCGCCTGCTATTTTTAGACCCCGGCCTTGGCCGCTCGATTCGCTTCCCGGTCGTTTTGGCCACTGTGTACAAGTACAACAAACACAGCACTCACCAATCCACCCCATGCCATCGGAGAATTCGGACTGGCTACCTACAAATAGTAGCAGTAGCATAGCGATCGATGTACTCCTATCACAGATGGGATTGATGGCTGGATAGATGCGACCGACCTAACCCCTGACGATATGGTTTAGGATAATCACGACCCTAAAATTAACAAACCCAAGCCACACAAACCCAGCTGCTAATTCTGTCCACGGAAAAAGCTGCTCGCGCGATCCTATATACCGCTGTGTTGTCCAAGATATATAATCACGCCATTAGGCCACGGCTCTTGCCACAAACGTGCGGTCAGTGGGCCCTCCGTGCTTCTCTGCCGCTGGAGCAAAATCGATCGGATGTGCTGATCGACATGATGCAGGGTCTCCATCGGTCATGTTAGGATAACGATCAGCTTAATCTCTGCTTAATTAGCTTGCTTATCTGCCTAAACACATGCATCTAGAATCAATCCCCCTGGATAGGATTAGCTTGCTCAATTTGTGGCCTCCCTCCCGGATCCTTTGCGATCATTTTCCTTTGTGCCATGGCTCCAATAATCCCTAGCTATTGGTACACGTGTCCGAATGACTCCAATAATTGTAGGACCTGATCGTTAATTGTGATGTGCCTTCTTGATGATAACGTACTAGTTTTACTGTGTTTTTTTCTGTAACTTGGAGGCGGAAAAAGAAAACTACATACAGCTACGACGTACAAGAAGTTGACACATCGAATATCGACGCAATAAATTGCTTCAAATATCACTGGATTCTCGCAACGCGCAGTTGTGGTGGTGGCACGATGCCAAGATGCATGATGGGTTGTTCTGTTCACACCAGGGATTTGGCCTTTTCATGGATAAAGACTAGACTTGACATGCATGTCAGGTCACTCAATTCAGCAATTCAGTCAAGATCCAAATAGTCAATATATAAACATGCATGATAGGGTTAGATTTGTCGCGATTTGTTGAATTACAAGCAACTGAGCTTATGCTCACAGCTGGCTTCATTTTTCCTAACTCGAGATAAGATTTTCTGATCACGTTTTTCTTACACTTCACTCCTCAAAGTTCAAAAATATTCAATGACACCATGAATGAAAAAAATTACATCATATATATTTGTTCATTCAGCCAAATGTGTACATATGTGGCATCTAGGTTCACAAGCACTAGAATACTCGTGTCATCCTCGTATGGTGGTCGATTTGGAAGGAGCATTTTTAACAGTCGGTTCAGTTCGGTGCAACAGATTTGTCACATGGTCATCGACGAAGCCACTCTCTGGGATCGGGCGAGAAGACCGTCAGGTGCGCTGCCTTGGTGCTCTTTTAGTCTAGTTTTTTTTTTCTTATTTATGTTCCCTTTTGTTAGTTAGCTTCTTTCTTCAGTTTTCATTACTTGTAATGCTCCTTAAGCTCTATTCTCCTTGCTGAGCAATCTAAAAAAAACAATGTAAAAAATGTACTTAGGTAACATGCATAGGAATAGTATCAAGAGGCAAAAATCATAAAAACCTGGGACAATTTTTCTTTTCTTTATGGAACTTGCATGGGACAAAGCTAGGACAGAGATAGAGGCTGCATATGGTGGCACTAGGCTTTCTTTGTTTTGCCAGACTAACCTATTACTGGGTCCAGTTATCTTGTCTGTTGTATATCCCTCTCTTAGCCCAAAAAGGCCCAAACAAAAAAATCTTCCTCTCACAGCCTGTTTCCTCACCATCTAACTTTGTCGAACTAAATCTGGCCTCGCGACTGCACCCTCGATTTTGTCAGCATGTCTTCTTGCATCTCCGGCCTCTCCTTTTTTTTCCCTCCTCATCAATCTCTAAATTTCCTACTATCAAGTCTATTGCTTTTTGAGGGGAGACTATCAAGCAGTCGCCTATGTAGTCCGTATGAAGTACCTTACAATCCATGTTCTTCTGAGTTGCTACCAGCGTGGTTACAATTTAGAGAAGGGGATACTTTTCCCTAAAATAGGTGTGGGATTATATCCTCTGGATCGGCCGAGAGATTCGGCCCAAATCCGTCGCTTGAAGCATCGGCCGTCAACACGTGGCTGCGCCAACGAGTTTCACCGGGCGACGTCATGGAGGGCGGCTCCATGCCCAATCCCCGGCGCCATCACGCCGGACGTGAGGAATAACGAATCAACGGTGACCACATAACCCTCTCCTCCGGAAACAACAGGGAAGCCCTCCTCCTGGCGCGCCCAAGCGTCACGCACACAAGAGGACAAAAATCTGCAACCATATAAGCGGCCCCTCCCCTCTCGTCTCCAAAAGTTCGAGGCCCCCATTTCTCATAGCTACAACAGCTGGAAGCTTGCTGTTTAGCTAATCCAGCCACCCATAGCTAGCTAGCTTCCTCTACCAGATCTTCAAATTGAGAGACTGGTTAGCAATAGAAGATATATAGCTAGTGGTAGCTAGGGCTTTTGCCGTCGATCTCGTCCCTGTGTAGGGATGATCATGTCGGACCCGGCCATGCTTCCGCCGGGCTTCCGGTTTCACCCGACGGACGAGGAGCTCATCCTCCACTACCTCCGCAACCGCGCCGCCGAGTCGCCGTGCCCCGTCTCCATCATCGCCGACGTCGATATCTACAAGTTCGACCCATGGGCCCTGCCATGTTAGTACTCCCTCCCTCTACACTCACGCATCATGATTATTCATGCATGATCGCTCGATCGAATCCCACTTGCACTAGATTAATTATGAATAATCGTCCGTCGTTCTGTTGTATTTCTGGATTGATTAATTGCAGCCAAGGCTAACTACGGAGACAGGGAGTGGTACTTCTTCACCCCGAGAGATCGCAAGTATCCGAACGGTGTCCGGCCGAACCGCGCCGCAGGGTCCGGGTACTGGAAGGCCACCGGCACCGACAAGCCCATCCGCAGCAGCGCCACCAACGAGAGCGTCGGCGTAAAGAAGGCGCTCGTCTTCTACAAGGGCCGCCCGCCCAAGGGCACCAAGACCAACTGGATCATGCACGAGTACCGCCTCGCCGCGGCCGACGCGCACACCGGCAACACCTACCGCCCAATGAAGTTCCGAAACGCCTCCATGAGGGTAATAAGTCGTTAACCAAAACCCTAGAGTTGTGCTACATATCGATATATCGATCTGTGCCATGGTTGATGCATCTGTGGCTGGCACCGATCGATGATATGCTTACTTTGCTTTGCTGCACCTGCTCGCGACGCGATTTTTCTCGGGGATGATGTTTCTTCTGGGTTCATCTCGTCGGCACGTCAGTTTACCAATATCGCATCGGTTTGAGCAGTGGCTTGCCAGTGGACGCAAGAGCTGCTTTAATGTGCGAGCGTCGTTTAAAGAAATGTTCTTTAGGCATAGTACTTGGCATGGTTGCGCCAAGTCAATAGATCCGACAGTGATAGGCATGATGCATACGTGTTAATGACTGATTCATCTGCACCTAGATATATAGAGTGTAATTCTAGATTCTATTTGTTTGTTTTTCTGATCGATCCTTCCTAAATTTAACTAATCTCTGTGATCGATCTTGGGCATGCATATATATGCAGCTGGATGACTGGGTGCTGTGCCGGATCTACAAGAAGACCAGCCAGGTGTCGCCGATGGCGGTGCCACCGCTATCCGACCACGAGCTCGACGAGCCGTGCGGCGCCTACCCGACGTCGAGCGCCGGCATGCTCGTGCAAGCCGGCACCAGCAGCTACCAGCTGCAGGCCGGCACGCAGAGGATGCCCAAGATCCCGTCCATATCAGAGCTGCTCAACGAGTACTCGCTGGCACAGCTCTTCGATGACGGCGGCCACGCGGAGATGGCACGGCATGATCAGCACGGCGCCGCCCTCCTAGGCCACCCCATCATGAACCAATTCCATGTGAACAGCAGCATGTCTCAGCTTGCGCAGATGGACTCGTCAGCGTCTACGTCGGCGGCGGCAGGCGATGGCGCCAACGGGAAGCGCAAGAGGTCGTTGGAGGACGGTGGTGGCCATAACGGGTCGACGAGCCAGTCGGCAGTGGACAAGAAGCCCAACGGTTCTTGCTTCGGTGGAGCGACGTTCCAAATAGGCAGCGGCAACGCCTTGCAGGGGTCACTGGGCATGGGCCATCACACGCTGCTCCATTTCTAACATGGGGATCGGATCGGATCGGATCGGATCGGATGAATTGATGGTAGATAGATACTATACTACTTCTACTCCTTCAGTCTGAATTATACCTGGTGAATTGGCGATCTGAAGAACAATTACTGAGGTCCATCGCACCAGATATGCAGGTCTAAATTAGACAAATTATTCATCAATATATAGGGGAAAATGATTGTACTTATACTTGTGTCAGGTGTGTAGCTAGGTCCACCGATCATACTAGCTGATATGGTTTGTAGTGTGTACGCAATATTTTTTGTCTCTGATGCATATAGTAATGCTATGTACTTGAGGGTTAGCAACCAAGCTAGGTAGGGCATGGTAAGATCTTATTGAGATCGACGCATTGGAAGTCTGTAACAGAAGATGAAACCGGCCTTGCTTTATGCTTATGTAAACTGTGAAAATTGATTCTTTAATGGAGCCATTATTCATTATATCATGATTTACTATTTGTACTGTAGTGTGTCTCTGTTGCAGAAACGATCGAACACACACACGCACACAAAAAGAAACGAGGAAATCACTACAAGGAACATCTGGTCCAGGAACATAACTAGTCCATTCAGAAAGAGGAAAATAAACCAGAAAAGCACATAAAGGATTGAATTGAAAGAAGAAAATGGGAAGCCAGGAATTTAATAATTGGCCAAAAGTAGGCAAGTTGTGGATGGCGTTTAGCTTTCAGTTCAGGTGGCGGATGGGTGAAGGGCCTTTTGATTCGGCGGAAGCTTTCTTCAGAACGGCTAAGAGGCCTCGTCCATGTAGAATCTTGTGTGGCAACCAAGGCATCCGAATATTGCCGCTCATATCAACAAGTCCAAGGACATCGATCGGTGTCACGGAGCAAACAAAAAACTAAGTACGTCCGTTTGGCGGCTCTGAGTGGGATCAATTAATGGATGGATGCTTTTCAGGTCCTTTGGAGCTAGAGAGAGAGCTAATTATTGACTACTGTAGCATATTCATGATCAAGAATCATGATAAGACCTATAGATGGTGGTTCTATACGGATTAGTCTTTAGAAAGTCAAATCGCTGGACCTCATGCAGCCTCTTGCTGAGCAAGTGAACTTAGAGCATCTCCATCAGCGCCCCTAACGGGTGGACCGCAAGCGAGCCAGCAGTTGGTTTAGAGGTGTTGTCGAAACTGCCAGCAGTTTAGGACGCCGCCCCACACCGACGCCCCCAACGATCGGGCCCCCAAAGATCAAAACATCACTCAAGCATACAATTCATAGTTCACGGTCGCATCGGTCTAAAACGCCAAAGTATGGCGGCGACATTATAAAAGTACAAACCAAACAATCAAACGGAGTGGGCGTTGTTCTCCATCTCCACCGGAGTTGGCTACGCAGCAGTGCTAGTTGGTGCCCACGCCGTTCCAGTAGGTGCCCAGGTCGGTGCGCCAGGAGCCCACAATGGTGCAGTTGTTGCCATCACGGCCATGGTGCGCGCTCGCGCGTTGGTGTACCAAATGTGCACCTGCTCGTTCATGGTGGATGTGTCGGCGGTCAGGATCCTCGCCTGCTCGGCCATTTGGCTGGATGTTCATGGCCTAGAGCATCTTGGTCTGGGCGGCGACCTAGGCTGCAACGGACTTTCCCTCTTCAATCTTGAGTTTGCCGTTAGCTTTGGCCAACAATTTCTTTCACCTTGTGTCGTTATTTTTATCATGGACGTGGTTGTTGGAGGTCACAGCGGCGATCATCTTCTCGAAGGAGGCCTCGAGCAATACCTCCGACACTGCGTCGTTCCTCTCGGCATTGGCCTTCTTGTGGCCGAAGCATCCACTGATGCGTCCACTTCGAAGGGTTTGCCATTGTTGAGATCAAACTAGACTTTCTCGCATTTCTTACAAGTCTCGATTTTGTAAAGACATGCATAAAAGGGAGCTCCTTCTCTTCATGTTTGCTCTTGTACAAATGCATGATGGCTTCAACTAGCAAAGCACACAAAAATCAAAGAAGTGAACATTGCAAAACAAAGGAAAAAGTTAAGTAGGTTTCTCACTTTATCGGCTTGCTTTTGGCCAAACTTTTCTGTTGTAGTTGGTCTCCAAGATAGTGTGGAACGAGTTGCAAGCCTTTTGAATCGCCGCCCACCTATGAGACAAGACTTTTTGGTTGCGGATCACATGGATCTTTGAGTACTCAGCGAAGAGCTTGCGCTCTTCGATTTTTGATGTATATTCTCCTCCAATATGGCGCACCAGTCTAGTTGGAGCTGGTGATAGGATCAAGGCTCACAACCTTCCAAGGGTCGGCAATGATTAGTCCTTCGCCATATTTCATCATATCATCTTGCTGACGACGCGCTTCTTATTATTTAGCTTGCACTTATCATCAAGCTCGACCACTTCTTCTTCCCCATCCACCTCTCTCTCCTAACCTTCATCATCATACTCGTACTTGTACTCATCTTCCTCGTCTTTCCTGCCCCCGCCATAGTAGCCGCCCTCTCTAATAATCAGGGCATTCGTGGCGCTCACGGCTTGACTCTCTTCCATTCCGTCGACCACATCACGAGCAGGACAACCCTTCCCGCTGAAGATATTTCATCAGGACACTAGGAGGTCACTTCATCGGCCGTGTCGAATGATAGTGCCCCCCGCGCATGGCCGGTGAACCGTTGTGGGTGGCATGCTTGAGGTCGATATGGACGCAGGTGGCAGCGTCATTGACGATGGCCGAGAATGCTCTTATGTCGTCGACCGGGTGGACGAGATTGTTCTTGTCCATCTTGGGAGAATAAAACTGAGACTGTGGATGTGGCATCAGATACCGTTTTCCTCGAAGAAGCCCGACGATGGTGAGGTACTTTGGCGGGCGTTGCTGCTTCACTGCATGTCATCGACTTGGCTTTGGATGTACACTGTGACTAACTCCACCTACACCATTGCCTTCTTCCTCTCTAGGGCGTGGCCACTCTGGTGAGTACACCCCTAGAATCTAAGATCTTCTTCCACTCCGCAATCGGCATGTCATCCAGCTTTACGGTGAGACACTTGTGCGGCTTCTAGAATTGCGGCATCACACCAGCGATGGGGCGGAGACATACGAAAGCGGCGGTGTCGAGATACCGGAATGATCGGGAAGAAGGAGCAGTTGCGTGGGAGAAGGAGGTGGAGTGGAATTGGGATATATTGGACAATTTGTGTGGCTAGCAAGGGGGCATGCACTGCCTTTTTAGCATGGCATGTGTTGCCACACATTGTCGGCAACCCTATCCTAGCCCCTGGTTACCGGGGCGGCAAGGGGTGCTGGACAGATTGGAGGGCAGCCCTATCTGCTGACAACGGTTGGGGGCTCCGATGTGGCCCGGTTTTGGCCTCCACCCCCAACTCGGTTGGGGGCGCCGGTGGAGATGCTCTTACAACATGATTTATGGGGGCAGTGGTAGATGTTCCCCCGATCCATCCACCTAGTTATGGAAAATAGTAAAAGGTGATGTATATGTTGGAGATATGCCCTAGAGGCCAATAATAAAGATGATTTATTGTCATATCTCATATGTTCATAATAGTTTATGCCATGCGGAAACATTAATACACGTCTGGTATGTAAATAAACCAAGTCCCTAGTGAACTTCTAGTCGACTAGCTCGTTGGTCAACTGATGATCGAGGTTTCTCGATCATGGACATTTATGTCAGTTAACAACGGGGTCATGTCATCGGATGAATGATGTGATGGAGGCACACCCAACCATAGTATTGCAATAAGATCTAGTCACAAAGTTCAACATTGCGATAATTAGTAAAACATAGTAACCCACTCCTTCGCCCGTGAGATCATATCTAATCACTATCAATGGAGGCTGCTTTGACTGCATCAGCCGTCACACCATAATAGGGTGATTATAAAGGTGTCTATTAGGTATTCCGAAGGGGCTGGTTGATTGATATGCATAGAGATCGGGATTTTCCCATTTGCGTGAAAAATAGATACTCTGGTTCCACTCAGTGAGATTACATCTATGAAGCTCGCAAGTATGTGACTAGATCACGGTGATGTAATATCACGGGAACGAGTAAATGTGTTTGTTCGGTAAAAATATCGAACTAGGTACAAAGATACCGAAGATCGGGTCTTTGACAAACCAAGTATCGAAGAGCAAAGGGAATGAGACTTGACGTTTATGGTTCAAGAGATCAAGTAATTTGTGGAATGCATGGGGGCCATCATGGGTTTCCGGATCTTGTTGCTGGTCATTGATTGGAGAAGTATCTTGATCATGTCTATGTATTCCCGAACCGTAGGATGTCACACTTAAGGGTAGATGACGCTTAGGGTTTGATCCGAGATCATAAGAGAAAAGAGAAGACAGAACCAGAAACATTCCGGGAGAATTCGAAGGATGTTCAAAGGGGTCCAAAGGTGTTTCGAAGAAATAGGAATTAAATAATGTGTATTTAATATTAATTAAATGAATTAATATTTAAACATACATTTTTAATTAATTTTTAGGAGCAGCCCATATATATGGGCCCCTCCCGGAGGGGAGGTCCATGAAGGGGCGCCACCCCATGGAGCAATCAGGGTGCCGACCGAAGACCTAGGGCAAGGCGCGCATGGGGCCTACCCGGCTGCCGCTGCCCTGTAGTCCCAACCTGACCGCCTCCTCTTGGTGGTGCTCCCCTCTCCCGTATATAAAGTAAGGAGGACCCCTCTTGCTCATCCATCCCATTGGATTTTGCCTCATCTCTCCCTCTCCCTCACATTGTTGGGTTCGCAGCATAGAAAACAAAAAAAATTCCTACAATAGAAACTATACGCCAAGATCTATCTACTAGATACAAGCAACGGGTGGATATACATCCATAGAGAACTTACCCTCAAAGACAACAAAGATTTGTTAGCGAATTGGAACTCATGGATGATGTAGTCGTACACTTGCCGATCTCAAGATCGTGATGAAGTCCAGCAGGTCCGGCTCCAGCACGTCCATCAGATCCAGCTTCAGCAAGTCCAACACCACCAAGCACCGCAAAGCAGCGGTGCATCTGTGATCGCACACACGTCCGGTACCCTGACAACCTCCATCCCTCACTCCAGAAAAGCAGCAGAAGCAGCAACTCCTTTCCAGATAAAGCCACCGGGAACATGTATCTCGCTAATCTGAGATCATGGGGAAATAATACTAGAGGGGGAGAGAGATCCTTCACGAGGAGGTGTGTGGAAAAAGGGGTGTGAGGGGGGCCTTTTATAGGAGGAGGGGGGGTACCCCTCCCCATGGCCGGTGCCCCATGGGGGGTGACTCCTCACCTCCCCATTCATGTGGTGGTAACCCCTCCAAATTAAAATGCCCCTTCACATTCTCTTTTAAAGTCTCCACTTTAAATGCATTAAATTTCTCCAAATTTAATGCTCTCTCATTTAATAAAAATATTTTATTATTTTTATTCAGAATTTTGTTAATTACTTTAATTAACAAACATTCACATAAAACCCCCTGCAACATTTCAATATTACATGCAGAACCAATTTCAGTAATTTCACCCGAAATAGTTTCGGTATCTATTGAAATAATTCCAGCGCTTTCTTAAATCTTTATCTGAAACATATTTGCTCCAAATGGTGTCGGTATTCCTTAAGTGTGTCACCCTACGGTTCGCGAATAATGCAGACATGATCGAGACACCTCTCAGATCAATAATCAGAAGCGGGACCTAGAGATCCATACTGACTCCTACACATTCAACGATGACTTCTGTGATCGTGAGAACCTTTAACGCTAGTAACTAAATCCCTTTGTCTCATGATATAATACATGTCTGAGATTCAATCATCGGTATCCAAATACCTAGTTTGATCTCGTTATCGACGTGCACTCTTTTCTCGTTCCCGTGATATAACATTCTAGTGATCACATCTTGATTGCAAGCTATCTTAATGTGATATCACCGAGAGGGCCCAGAGTATATCTATCCGTCATCGGGATGGACAAATCCCACTCTTGATCCATGAGCCTCAACATAAGACCTTCGTAGCACTGAACCCACCTTTATAGTCACCCTGTTACGGTGTGAATTTTGATGTTATCAAGATACTCTTCTGGTGTTAGCAATTAACATGATATCATGGTCTAAGGACTAAGATTACTTCGTATGATGTTATAGCCATATAAACATAATGACTTTGATCGTAATGCTATACTTTGGATGAATGTTCATCACATCATTCCACCAATGTTGTGACCTCGTTATTGACAACATCCAATGTCCATGATCAGGAAACCTTGATCATCTTGTTAATCAACGAGCTAGTTTATATGAGAGGCATTACTAGGAACTTTGTATTTTGTTTATTAAACACACATGTATTAACGTTTCCAATTAATACAATTATAGCATGCAAAATAAACATTTATCATAAACATGGAATAAGATAATAACCACTTTATTATTGCCTCTCGGGCATATTCTCTTCAGTCTCCCACTTGCACTAGAGTCAATAATCTAGTTTGAAAAACTTTGCGTATTGAACACCTATGGCTTTCTGGTGTTGCATATACGCGATTGCTAGTGGTTAACATAATCTCTGGATCTGGCACTTTCAGGTCCGTGTGTATTTGCATGTCTTTGCGTCTCTACGCATCACTCATTCTCAAATGAGATGGCATTGTATAAATTTGGTCCTTTGGTGAGACCTTTAGTTCGTTTGGGTAAAAATATGTTGATATTATTGTCATACAATATATCTTCATAGTATTAGCCCACTTTGAACCAGACCTAGTTTGATAACAAACTACTTAACACAAATGCCCTCCTTTCCTGCTATTACAGCAGTCATATACTTAGCCTTTTTGTTGTAGTATCCGTCACAATGTTTCAACTTTGGAACTTATCCAAATCCATCATGGAACATCCTTTCCATTACATTGTGCCACCCATAGTCTAATTTGAGATAAATTTAAATTGTATCTTGTGACAAAACTAGCATCAATGTAACACTTTACAATGAACTACCTTTAACTATTTGTCACTTATACATGATATATTCTTAGTTCTTCCAAAGCTCATAAGAATATCTTTACTATTGTCCAATGATCATCTTATGAAACATTCTGGTATGTGCTCATAACATTTAGAGCATAGGACATTTTGGATATATACATATCATGGTATAATCGATCAAAATCTTCATGTGATTTTACTCACAAAGTGTTGAAACACTTGAATCTTGATTCAATCCTTTCCATGCAGCAAGAACCTTTCTTGTTGTTTCCATATTGAACCCTTTCAATATCTCATATATGTATGTCTGGCACAACCATATTAGCGCCTCAATCTATCCATATAGATATTGATGCCAAATATTCCGGTTTTACCCAAGACTTTAATCGAAATCTTATTTTAATGAAATTCTTAACTTGTGTCAATACAAGATACATCATTTCCAATCAACAATATGTTCTATACATAATGTATTAGAAATATGTCTCATCACTCCCACTTAATTTCTTGCAAATGCAAGCATCTTCATCATCTCCGATGAATTTAAACTGTTTTAACAGTTTCATCATGGTGAAGATTCCAACTCCGCTATGCTTACTTCAACTATTGAAGTTTGCATGCCCTTTTAGCACCCTTTGAATTAACAAAACCCTTCAGACCGTGTCTTGTACAAGTCCTAGGTAACCATTCTATTAGAAGAACATTGTTTTGTTTGTTCAACTACCATACATCAAATTATATGTAGTGGTTGCTACATTAATCCGTCAAGACTAAATATCGCTATGAAAGATCAAATCTTGTCATAGTCAACTCCTTGAACATTGTCGTAAACTTCTTTCTGACATGTCTACTATTTCATAGATGTTAAACATCCATGTCTATTTCTTTATAGATCCAAACACGACCGATAGGCTTCACGCCTTTCCGGAGGGTCTTCCAAGTTCCAAAACTTGATTTCTCGTGTATGGATACTATCACGGATTCTATGACTTCTAGTCATTTTATGGAGTCAGGGCCCATCATCGCTTCTTTGATTGTAGTCGGTTCATCATTGTTAAAACAATAACGACTTGCTTATCAAATCACACTATTTGATTCTTACCGACCCACACGGTTAAATAGGAACTCTAATCTCCGAGATCACAACCTTTGTAATCACGGGAGCCATGAGCATTCTGGCCGCCACCGGGACACTTTCTGGCGCTGCGCTACTTAGCACATATAGCTAAGGTTCTACAACCTTATCAAAGTTCTATTGTCCTTCTACTTAACTTTTCACGAAAAATTCCTTCTCAAGAAAATTTGACGTTCCAAGCAACAAACTCTTTTTTTCCTCGGTGTTATGGAGGAATTCCCAACAAATTCTTTGGGATAACCTACAAAGATGTGCTTATCCTACTTTGGTTGTAAACATCTTACTTATTCATAGCATACCAAAATTTAAGAAAAGACAATTCGGGTTTTATCCCAAACCATAACTTATATGGTGTCATTTCAACGGATCACGATGGTGCTCTTTTCAGTGTAAAAGCGGTAGTCTCTAATGCTTCAATCCTTAAAACATAATGGAAGTTTTATAAATGAAACCTTTGATCTTACCATGTCAAACATGGTTTGATTTCATCTCTCGAATATGCCATACTCCTATGGTTTACCAGAAAACACAAATCATGGAACAATTCCTCAAATCTTAGGTGTTTTGCTAAACATGTAACTCAAATATCTTCCTTTATGATCAAATCATAAACTCTTTTATTTTCTTGTTACAATGATTTTTCACTTCATCTTGAAAGTCTTTGAATTTTTTTCAAATGTTTCATACTTCTTCCTTATTAAGTAAATATATAGATATATTCACTTAAATTTCTGGAGAAAGCATATGAAGCAAAAAGATCCATCGCATATGGCTACACATAATGGAATATATACATCAACATGCATAATATCCAATAAGTTAGTCATCCGTTCCTCTTTGGCCTATGGACGGAGTTTCAATTATCTCGAGGAAAGTTTCACAAGCGTCAATTGATCAAAATCAAAGACTCCAAAATTCCATCAACATGGAGTATCTTCATGTTTTCTTTCCAATATAAATTTAAAACAGCGATGTCACTTCATAAGTGATCTTTTAATCATTTGTCTTGCGACATTTTAGCAATAATGTTTATGGATGTAATTTCTCCAACTAGACTTCTAAAAGTTCATCCATCCTTTATGGAATACGATAATTATGTGAACAACCATTGTTCTCGTAATACCAGAACAAAATAACAATTATTAAAACAAATCTTGAAGACTAGGTGTGACGTCAACAAAAACACAATAACACTTTATTTGTTTTCGATGAACATCATCACTTATTCTCTTTCTATTTACTTAGGCCATTGCAGTTCATGAATTGCGTTGTCCTATATGACATTTCATACCAACCAATTCGGTATCCAATACCGGTATCCAATACCTTAGAACCACATTGTTTAACAAGCAAGGAATACAACCATAACATGTATATATTCTATATACCTAAGCTGGACATCTCCAACCTTTTCTTTTCTGCCAAATATTTTATAGATTCTCTTTCAACAATTCCTTTTCTTTTAAAAGAATCTATCAACATCAATAGTGGTGTCATTCACATGACACATAGTACAAAGCGTGTATAGTCAAATACTAATACCTTTGGACTTGCACTTTGAAGTGGATCACCATCATCAAATGTTTGGTGTTCTTTCAAAAATCCATTCTTTAGTAATCTATCAGTGTAGTAAACATTTTACTTACATCTTCTATTCATCCTTATCATGACAACTTTCATGATCAAGCTACTATAGCCTGTAAGGAAGAATCGCGAGTATAATGTTAGTTCCCAAAACCTTTTTGGGAGATCCGGATGCTTAGCATCTCCATCCTTCACAAATTCTCATACAATATGAGAACATGTATTTTGCTAAATTATACTCTATCATAATGCAACCAAAAACATTGTTTCAGATATCACAATATCTTTCACACATGATGGTTTCTGAAACAATTTTTCAGCTCCTAGATAATCTTGATATTAAAACAACTTTTGAATATCAAAAATCATGGAGGCAAACATGATACTTTGGATACTAACATTGGAATTCTTACTCTTGATTTAATACTACTTATTAAACTTCATGGAGTAAATAGAGTTTGCTGAAAGTTTGCAATAGGACTTATAAACTTTAAATTGACATTCAAAACAATACGATACCAGTTCATAAAGTAAATGTCCAGAATTCTATAGTTCTATTATCTCAATTAAAACTAAGCATAAGGTAGTGAACAGACACCAATGACTACAACAAATTATGCAAATTCACTTTGATTTAGTTTATGACAAATTGAGTTCGACTAATCCAAATTAGAAATGAACTCCCACTCAAAAACGACATCCCTCGTGCCTTTTTGGTGATTACATGAACCAAATCCACTACACCAAGTCCAATCATCACGTGAGTCGGTGTAGCTTCAAAGGCGAGCATCAATATGGGCATCACATCAACTATATGACTCATGCTTAACCTTTCGGTCTGTGTTCCGAGGCCATGTCTTTACATGCTAGGCTCGCCAAGTAAGAACCTTAGTATTCGCGTGTGTAAAACTGTCTTACACCCGTTATATGAAAGCGTAGAGTCGAGTACACCCGATCATCACATGATGTCTCGAAACACGATCCATATAACGGTGCATACTTAAGGAAGAACACATTTTTATCTTGATATATAAATGAGGGATCATCTTAAAATGCTACTAAAACGCCAAACTAGCAATATAAGATGCAAACATCTAATGTGTAAAGTGGGATGATATGGTCCATGCATTTGATCACCATCATATGCATCGTGGTATGATCTCTATCATTCCTTTGTGTGTAAGGCCAAGGTCTATGGAACTTACACGTTAGGTGTATTGTAAGGGTATGTATCATACATCTACTTACAACATTACCATATCATGACACTAGCCCAACAACAATCTAAACTAGACGCCTCTAATTTATCCATTGCAAGTTTTACGTGGCTTAGGGCTTTCAGAGATAGAACCGTTCTTACCTACGAACATGGAACCACAACGAGGATAACCAAGTTATTAGCAACTCATTGTAAATCAGATATTGACTATAGTAGGAGAGACAGACACCCGCCAACCACTTATGCAAAACTAGTTGCATGTGAGTCGTGGAACCGGTCTCATGTGCGATGACATGTAAGGTTGGTCCGGGCCGCTTCATCCCACTATGCCACCAATATCCAAAATACATGAAAGAAGCAATAACATGATCATCATCACCCACATATAAACATATGTGTACTACCCGTGCAAAGCACCTATGCATAGATCAGGCTCTGATACCACTTTTGGGTTCGCAGCATAGAAAACAAAAAAATTCCTACGATGGGAACTATATGCCAAGATATATCTACTAGATACAAGCAACGGGTGGATATACATCCATAGAGAACTTACCCTAGAAGACAACAAAGCTTTGTTAACGAGTTGGAACTCATGGATGATGTAGTCGTACACTTGCCGATCTCAAGATCGTGATGAAGTCCAGTAGGTCCGGCTCCAACACGTCCATCAGATCCAGCTTCAGCAAGTCTAGCACCACCAAGTCCAGCACCACAAAGCAGCGGTGCATCCGTGATCACACAGACATCCGGTACCCCGACAACCTCCGTCCCTCGCTCCAGCAAAGCATCAGAAGCAGCAACTCCTTTCCAGATAAAGCCACCGGGAACATGTATCTCGCTAATCCGAGACCATGGGGGAATAATACTAGTGGCGGAGAGAGATCCTTCACGAGGAGGTGTGTGGAAGAAGGGGTGTGAGGGGGGCCTTTTATAGGAGGAGGGGGGTACCCCTCCCCATGGCCGATGCCCCATGGGGGGTGACTCCTCACCTCCCCCATTCATGTGGTGGTAACCCCTCCACATTAAAATGCCCCTTCACATTCTCTTTTAAAGTCTCCACTTTAAATGCATTAAATTTCTCCAAATTTAATGCTCTCTCGTTTAATAAAACTCTTTTATTATTTTTATTCAAATTTTTTTTAATTACTTTAATTAACAAACATTCACATAAAACCCCTGCAACATTTCAATATTACATGCAGAACAAATTTCAGCAATTTCACCCGAAATAGTTCTGGTGTCTATTGAAATAATTCCAGTGCTTTCTTAAATCTTTATCTGAAACATAGTTGCTCCAAATGGTGTCGGTATCCCTTAAGTGTGTCACCCTATGGTTCGCGAATAATGCAGACATGATCGAGACACCTCTTAGATTAATAATCGGAAGCGGGACCTGGAGATCCATACTGACTCCTACACATTCAACGATGACTTCTGTGATCGTGAGAACCTTTAACGCTAGTAACTAAATCCCTTTGTCTCATGATATAATACATGTCCGAGATTCGATCATCGGTATCCAAATACCTAGTTTGATCTCGTTACCGACATACACTCTTTTCTCGTTCCCGTGATATAACATTCTAGTGATCACATCACTTGCTTGCAAGCTATCATAATGTGATATCACCGAGAGGGCCTAGAGTATATCTATCCGTCATCGGGATGGAAAAATCCCACTCTTGATCCATGAGCCTCAACATAACACCTTCGTAGCACTGAACCCACCTTTATAGTCACCCTATTACGTTGTGACGTTTGATGTTATCAAGATACTCTTCCGGTGTTAGCAATTAACATGATCTCATGGTCTAAGGACTAAGATTACTTCGTATGATGTTATAACAATATAAACATAATGACTTTGATCGTAATTCTATACTTCGGATGAATGTTCATCACATCATTCCACCAATGTTGTGACCTCGTTATTAACAACATCCAATGTCCATGATCAGAAAACCTTGATCATCTTGTTAATCAACGAGCTAGTTTATATGAGAGGCATTACTAGGAACTTTGGATTTTGTTTATTAAACACACATGTATTAATGTTTCCAATTAATACAATTATAGCATGCAAAATAAACATTTATCATAAACATGGAATAAGATAATAACAACTTTATTATTGCCTCTCGGGCATATTCCCTTCACAAATGTGGTTCCCAAGATTGTAACATGCACAATGGGACAGAGGTTTCTCCACCATACGCACATCGTCATGCTACTGTAATCTCAGTCTAGATCTTCTTCTGCTGCTGCTTCGCTGGACCGAAGATCGGGAGAGATCTTATATACCGAACGTGTGTAAAACCGTGGAGGTGCTGCTAGTTGTGGCACTAGACGCTTGTACATCTGCACGACCTTGAGGTCGGCTTCACCATATGACTATATCGGAAACATTTGAACTGGAACATAATCCCGCTTTCGGTCTTCAAGGGTATGAACACTAAATCCCTCTCGTTACTTTACATCTACATAGATAGATCTTGGCTATATTGTTCTCATGTTAGGAATTTTTTTGTTTTCTGCTATGGAACCCTTCACTATACTATGCTTTGGTCCCTAATGGCATAACCTCTCTTTCAAAAGTTGTCTTTATTTCTCTATTTTCCTCTCAAAATGTCCCCCACTCCTCACTTTACTACCCAAGCGGTCGCCTCCTGCAGAAGAGACCGCTTCCTCAGCTGAGCCTGGCTGGGACCATCCAAACCAAGCTAAAGCTATGAGGAAGCACCCCTAGGGCAGTGTGTTGGCAGTTCCCTTAGAGCATCTCGAGCCGTCAGTGCCCCATGTTTTTTTGGCGCTAAAATGGACCTCTTTGGGCGTGGGGCGCTGGCGCTATTTCTCTGCCTGAGGCACGAGATTTTCCAGCCATGTGCCAAGGGAAAGTACGGGGAAATGTTACAAACACACGCGAATTTGAATGGATTTCATAAGGAAAATTTCATAGATATTCAAGTGAGTTCATACAAGATTCGACGGGAATTAAACTAAAATAGAAAGTAAAAAACCTAGTCAGGCCGAGGTGGCGGTAGAAGGCCGTGTAGTCACCCTCGACATCATCCCCGATGATCTATGGATCGTCATCCGACAGACCGTGGCTACTCCCCTGGACGGTGTCACCAACGCGCCTTCACAAAGGAGCGTTGCTAGGACGATGTTTTTGTGGTTGAGATGAGCTGATTGGTAGCGTGTGGCGTGCTCCAACAGTGTTGCTAGTGTTCAGCCTCCTCCCGCTCGGCCTCAGCCTTGGACTAGGCGAGCTCCCTCTCCATTGACATCGGTGGGACGTCGTATAGTGACGCTTGGATGGCCATCCTCCAACCGAGGGTGACCTCTGGTCCTCTGGCGCTTCCACCTTGAGCACTCCCTTGAGGTACTCGCACGGTGGAGACCACTCTGGCTTCGACTTCTTGGCTAACAAACCTGATGTAGCCCAACCTACAGTGGTTACGACATCAAGGTCTCCAACTTATACCAAGTTGTCATGGACTCCAAAGGTGAATCCGTTCCTCCATGCGAGCCCACCTCCTACCATATTAAATTGTATACTACTTCATACTCCATCCCATATTCATGATAGGTTCATACCTACAAGTACAAAGGCAAGGGAGGTAGCCCGAAGCACCAAGCCCGACAAGATGGAGGCTTGGAAGAGGAGACGGAAGAAGCTGCAGCAAAAGAATAAGAGTCTCTGGCCCTCAAGACCTGAGTCTCCGGTATCCAACACCGAAGTCTCCGGCTAGACTCCGGATCAATCTCCGGACCCTATCCTAGACCCTTCTATACACCAGTCTAGAGTCTACACCGGAGAAAGACCAGAGTCTCTAGCCACACCGGAGTCTCTGTCCCATGACACCGGAGTCTTCGGTGTCCACAACGTTAGGCATGTTAAGGCCTTTGGGCCTCTGGCCCATGTAAACCCAATTTCGTCCAGACTTTCCCCTTTTATGCCTAAAGTATCCCTAAACTAGTGGCTGGCCTATAAATAGCACCCCACCTCTATTGTAAACCCTAGGCCTAGATGATAAACTAAAGACACCCCCTTTGTGGAATCTCTAGTTTTGCCTCATCCCCTTACCAAAGGGGACCGACTATCGTCACCACCTCATTGGAGTTTGCATCGTGCCTCCCTCGTTGTACAAGGCCTACGTTTGCGAGTGCGTGAGCGTAGTTGTCAAGACCCTCCCCAAGGTGTTCTTCTCTCTCTTCTTGGGATCGAGGGAGCATGTTGGCCGATCTTTCCTTGCGAGGATTCTATCGGACCAGTGGCCCCCAGCGGGAGCAATCGGCCTTGTTTCATGTGAGTTTTGCGTGTGTTCATCGTGTTCTTCGCAAGGTGTGTATCCGCTTTTGCTACGTTTTCCCTTTCCCCTCTCTTTCCCATCGATTTGACCACGAGATTCATGAAGATCAGGCCACCCTTGAGGTCACAGCTTATCAAAACCACTAGCGTCATTCTCCCTCTTTAGCTTGATGAGGTAGAGGCTGCCGCGCGGGGGTGATGGTGTGTGGTGTTTATCATTGATGATGATGCTACCGAAGCATGCTCACATTCGTGGCGGAGGGTGAGGCGTCTCCTCGGTCGCCATAAGCGTACCCAACCATCCCTAGGAGTGGGCATGTTCCCAAGCTTCTGACTGGCCGACAAGCTTAATTTGATGGCAATTTGATAAAAAGGTACCCTTGAAATACATTGTTTGCCCAGTCTTTGAATAATTATTCGATCTGCCACTATCGGTCTCCACCTTGATAGGGCGAGATGCACCGTGAATCGTGGTGACGGTGTCGCCGACGTAGACCTCGATGAGTGCAACACAAAATCCGAAGAGGATGAGGATGGTAGCACCATCCTCCGTGGGAACCAGGAGCTCCCTCTAGGATGGGAGACAGGCGGCAGCGAGTAGTGAGGAGCAGGTTGTTGCTGGCCTTGCTGTGCGTGAGGACGGACTCAAGCATATGACCCATTGCTCCCTACAAAAGCTAGCGTCCAGCCGAATTCGCTCTTGCAGGTGGAGGCCTCCTCCTTCATAGGCGGAGAGCTCACATGCGTGCTGGTCAACGAAGTACATCATCCACGCGGCGTGGTTGTTGGTATCCCAGGCGGGGTTTGCCTGTTGTTTTTGGTGAGCTTTACTTGTATATCTGTTGGATTTGGGCGAGGAACTCGTGGCCGACAAGCACTGGTGGCACTGGCATGCCACCGGTGGAGCTTCCACGTCGGAGGGCAGTGTTGGTATGCAGATGTCGGATAGCCCACCTCATACAGGAGGCGCTCCTCCCACTCATGAAGCCAACGATGGCTGATGCCATTGGCCGCCGCGTTGTCATCAGGGTACCTTCCGGCCATTGGAGGTGCTCCGATGGATGTCGAGTGCTGGCCAGGATTTGGATGTGCAATGTTGCTAGCGGGAATGGGGGATTGTATGGGGGCAAGCGGGAAAACGGGAGGGATTCAGACGGCAGGGGAAGCTGGGTGGGAAACTGGAGTGTTGGTGCGCCATTACTTCATTGTGTGGCTCGCCATTGGACATGGGGGTCACTCGCCTGAAAGGCTGACCGGCAGTAGGCCATTAACGCCAAGCACGAGACGAGACGACGAGGCTTCGACTTAATGATAGGGCAAGGCCACCTAGCGGGTGGTTATTCGTCCCACTTTTTATTTCTGCTGGCATTCCTGATCGCCACCCAACGTTATGGGTTCGGCCTGGAAACGCAGTATGAAAGTTCAGCCCATTATGATGAATTATCGACTCTTGGTGCCGACAGGGAGAAATTCTTTATGCTGGTGGAAAAAAGTCTATGGAGGTCTGTTGGAGGGCTGGCTAGAGATGCTCTTATTAGAGCAAATCCAACAGCTTACCCATAAAGGGGTAAGAGGTGAAAAAACTGCCAATATGGGTAAGAGCATCTCTAGCAGATACCGTAAATGGGTAGAAACCGTAAAAAAATGTGGTATCCCACATCAAGGCCCATCCATCCCGCATATATTCGGTGCAGGGGGCCTGGATGCGACATACCACATCCATTTTCCTCATCCTCTCCCGCACATAAACCCTCGCCGCCACCCGCTCCCGTCTCCAATCCCGGCCGCCTCCGTCATAAAAAATCACATTGTCGCTGCCCACCGCGGCACCGCTGCATCGAGCCCCACCTACCCATGGCCGGCCAATCATGTCGGAATTTGGCCGGCCGCGACGGCTTTTCTTTGAGGCGCGGCGGGAGGTCTGGGTCTGGTGCTCGCATGCCACCGCTGATGGAGGAGGAGGCCCGACGTCACCGCTCCGAGAAGGCACACATGTGCGGCGCGCTCTCCCACACCCACGTGACCTCGCCTATGTGGGATGTGATCGCGTGGTTTGGCTCTGGCGCCAACGATGCCGAGGCGGGTAGCTCGCGCACGCTGGTGAGGTTTCGCCCGGTCCTCTGCATGCCCACACTGGTCGTCCGTGTGCCCGCTCTCGCACTTGCGCCCTTTCTTGCCGCTCCTACCGACAACGACAACCTCGACACGAGAGAGACAAGCTCGCGGTGAGCCAGGAGAAGCCCAACTCACTCGGGACCATCGTCTCTGATGTTTGGGACCGTACGAAGCGCCACCACAAGGAGTACAATGCTGAGCAGCAGATGTTGCGCTGCTCCACGCGACATCACCAATCGCACCTCAGCTTATTCGTCGTCGACTACTCCGACAACGACACCACATAGTCGGACGATGAGTAGGCGCGCAACAACGCCGTTGTACATTCCCCGGTGAGTAGGTACCGCCAGTGGAACTCCATAAATGCTAGGGTTAGTTTGGATGCAGGGCGCGACATCAATTTTTTTGTACATATGTCGATCTCGACGATGAAAACCTCCCCTATGTATGAATCTGGTGCCAATGTGATTTTTTTGAATATGCAGTTCTGATCTAGTGTATCTGTTCTGCGCGAACAATTTTCGTACTACAAACGTACACACGTTTGCAGTATCTACTGAGATGCTCTAAGAGGGGCAAAACCCCAGCTCCAACAGCTTACCCATAAGTGGCCCCCCACCCAAAAAATTGGGTGATCACCCATTTTTTCCACCTCCTACCCATTTATGGTTAGATGGACACAAAATATGGGTAAGAGGTACCTCCTACCCATCTGCAGCCACATCAGCACAAAGGAACGCGGGAGGAATCCAACTGCCCGAGCGAATATTTCCGCATGTCCCAGCCAATCCGGCATGACCACGCCACCGCTCGTCGGCATCGCTCATGTCGCCGCCGCACCATAGCCAACCTCCCCCACCTTCCCCAAGCCCCAGCCAACCATCCCCCTCCGCTACCGCGCTCCCGGACGCCGCAGTAGCCAAGCCAAAGCCCGCATGTGCCTTCCTCGAATTGAGATGGGGAATATTGATTTTGGCTGGGGAAGCTCAATTTCTATCAGGGAAATCTGGACTCAGGCATCCCCTGCCTCCCATGAGCCATGGCCATGATAGAACGAGGAAGGAAGGGACACTAATGGAAATGAGAGAGACGATGGTGAGCGTAACTACTCTAGGTTGGTGCGCTGCTGAATGGTGAGGAGAGGCGCAGCGGTGGCGGCCAGGGATTCTCTAGGGATGGACACTGGCGTGCAGGGAGGAAGGTGGGGATTATGGAGTTGGGCGACAGTAGCTTGGATGAATCGGTCAGGATGGAGGAGGGGTTGGACAGGGAAGAAGAAAGTAGTGAAAAAAGAGAAAAAAGACTAACCCACTTACATGTTTTAGGTAACCTATTTTGGGTAAGCTAGAAAAGTAGAAGATTGGTTGCTTACCTATACAACATCTCCACTCGCCCCCCAAAGCCCCCTAAGCGTGCTATGGGGGAGTCGATGCACAAAACCCCGCCTATTCCACCCTCCCCCCACAAACTGAAAAGGCGCTGGCACAGCACAACTAATCATCTAGCCTCCCCAGGCCGAACCCAACCCAAGGGGACTATCGGGGGCACGGGATGAGGCTGAAAAGTTGGCAAGCCAGCCTTGTCAGCGGGACACCAAAGTTTTCCCTCCTTTTCCCCTCAATACCTCCATTTTCCCCTCCCTGTCGCCCACTCTCGCCATTTACCCCCGACCCTCCTCACCGAACGAGATCCAACACGTGCCGCCGCTACCATGCCGCTGAAGAAGTACCAAGATCCCCATGCCTCCGGGAAGAAGGGGAAGACCGACAAGGAGAGACCGGAGGGGATGTGTAAGGCAGAGTAGGATTTCAACATCCAACGCCGACAGGTGGAGAATGCAACCCACTAGCTGAGGGAGAAGAACTCGAGGCTATGTAGGGCAACAGAGGTTCAAGCATCAGCAACACAGTTAGCGGCAGCGACACAGGTAGCGGTGGCGTAGAGGGCCGCGTCCATGGCAAGGATGGTGTCACCGACTTACAGCGCTGGCCTGCACATCCTCGGTAGCCAAATCAGCATATCTTCCCCGTCGCCATCTAGTGTGTGGCCGTCCGCCTAGGCGATGTTCCATGGAATCCAGGGGAACATGACGCCACATCTCTCGCGCTTCACACCGGGTTGCACTGACTTCGACCCGCTCGATGGTTTCGACCCCAACTCCTTCATCACAGACTGCTCATCGGCCCACTGTCGCCATTCCTTTAACGGTAGCGTGCCCCTACCATGCGCTGGTTTCAACCAGTTCACCACAGGAAGCAGCAACTAGAGTGCCCCTGGCATGTTTAGCGAAACGCTGAATGGTGACTCCATCACGGCCGACATCATCAATGGCGGCTCCGTCCATGCCTACACGCAAGAAGAATCCATTTCCTACGCCTACGAAGATGACGAAGGCGGCGAGTGTAGGGAAGATGAGGCATACGCCTATACGCTGAGGTAGAGGAAGAGGTGGTGGAGGTGCTGGTGACCATGCTGCCGACCCGAAAGGGAAGAACAACATGGTGGAGAAAAAGAAGAAAGGAGGCCGTGGTCGCGGACCCAAGTGGAGTTCGAGGGAGGAAAAGTGACTCGCCAAATCATGGAAGACGATCAACATCAACCCCTTCATCGGCACCAATCAAAACTCAGATTGCTATAGGAAGAGGGTGAAGGCAGCGTACGATAAGTGGCAGCTCTTGGATCCCTACTTCAAGTGCTTGGTCCATGATCGCGGTGACTCCGTCATGTCTCACCGTTGTGCCATGATACATTAAGCTTGCAATAAGTGGCATGGCATGATGGAGGAAGTACGCCGAGTCCATGTTAGCAGCACCACCTTCGACGATCAAGTAAGTGAAGGCAATATGCCTGAGAGGCACTAATAAAGTGGTTATTATCTTATTCCATGTTTATGAGAAATGTTTATTTTGCATGCTATAATTGTATTAATTGGAAATGTTAATACATGTGTGTTTAATAAACAAAATACAAAGTTCCTAGCCATGCCTCTCATATAAACTAGCTCGTTGATTAACAAGATAATCAAGGTTTCCTGATCATGGACATTGGATGTTGTTAATAACAAGGTCACAACATTGGTGGAATGATGTGATGAACATTCATCCAAATTATAGCATTACGATCAAAGTCATTATGTTTATATTGCTATAACATCATACGAAGTAATCTTAGTCCTTAGACCATGAGATCATGTTAATTGCTAACACCAGAAGAATATCTTGATAACACCAAACGTCACAACGTAACAGGGTGACTATAAAGGTGGGTTCAGTAATACGAAGGTGTTATGTTGAGGCTCATGGATCAAGAGTGGGATTTGTCCATCCCAATGACGGATAGATATACTCTGGGCCCTCTCGGTGATATCACATTAAGATAGCATACAAGCAAGTGATGAGATCACTAGAATGTTATATCACGGGAACAAGAAAAGAGTGCATGTCGGTAACGAGATCAAACTAGGTATTTGGATGCCAATGATCGAATATCGGACATGTAATATATCGCGAGACAAAGGGATTTAGTTACTAGTGTTAAAGGTTCTCACGATCACAGAAATCATCGTTAAATGTGTAGGAGTCAGTATGGATCTCCAGGTCCCGCTTCTGATTATTGATCTGAGAGGGGTCTCGATCATGTCTGTATTATTCGTGAACCGTAGGGTGACACACTTAAGGGATACCGACGCCATTTGGAGCAAATATGTTTTAGATAAAGATTTAAGAAAGCACTGAAATTATTTCAATAGACACCAAAACTGTTTCGGGTGAAATTGCTGAAATTGGTTCTGCATGTAATATTGAAATGTTGCAGGGGGTTTTATGTGAATGTTTGTTAATTAAAGTAATTAACAAAATTCTGAATAAAATCAATAAAAGAGTTTTATTAAATGAGAGGGCATTAAATTTGGAGAAATTTAATGCATTTAAAGTGGAGACTTTAAAAGAGAATGTGAAGGGACAAATTTATGTGGAGGGAGTTACCACCACATGAATGAGGAGGTGAAGGGTCACCCCTTGGGGCACCGGCAATGGGGAGGGGCACCCCCTCCTCCTATAAAAGGCCCCCCTCTCCTCACTTCTCACTCACACCTCCTCGTGAAGGATCTCTCTCCCCCTCTAGTATTATTCCCCCATGGTCTCGGATTAGCGAAATACATGTTCCTGGTGGCTTTATCTAGAAAGGAGTTGCTGCTTCCGCTGCTTTGCTGGAGCGAGGGACGGAGGTTGTCGGGGTACCAGACGTGTGTGCGATCACGGATGCATCGCTGCTTTGCGGTGCTGGACTTGGTGGTGCTGGACTTGCTGGAACTGGATCTGAAGGACGTGCTGGAGCCGGACCTGCTGGACTTCATCACGATCTTGACATCGGCAAGTGTACGACTACATCATCCATGAGTTCCAACTCGTTAACAAAGCTTTGTTGTCTTCGAGGGTAAGTTCTCTATGGATGCACATCCACCCGTTGCTTGTATCTAGTAGATAGATCTTGGCGTATAGTTCTCATCTTAGGAATTTTTTTTCTATGCTGTGACCCCAACAGTGGTATCAAAGCCTGATCTATGCGTAGGTGCTTTGCATGGGTAGTACACATATGTTTATATGTGGGCGATGATGATCATGCTATTGCATCTTCTATGTATTTTGGATATTGGTGGCATAGTGGGATTAAGCGGCCTGGACCAACCTTACATGTTATCGTACATGAGACCGGTTCCACGACTGACATGCAACTTGTTTTGCATAAGTGGCTGGCTGGTGTCTGTCTCTCCTACTATAGTCAATATCTGATTTACAACGAGCTGCTAATAACTTAGTTATCCTCGTTGTGGTTCCATGTTCGTAGGTAAGACCGGTTCTATCTCCGAAAGCCCTAAGCCACATAAAACTTGCAATTGATAAATTAGAGGCGTCTAGTTTAGATTGTTTCTGGGCTAGTGTCTTGATATGGTATTTTTGTAAGTAGATGTATGATAGATACTCTTACAACACACTCAACGTGTAATTTCCATAGACCTTGGGCTTACACACAAAGGAATGATAGAGATCATACCACGATGCAAATTATAGAGAACAAATGCATGGATCATATCATCTCACTTTACACATTAGATGTTAGCATCTTATATTGCTAGTTTGGCGCTATTGGTAGCATTATAAGATGACCCCTCATTTAGATATCAAGATAAAATGTGTTCTTCCTTAAGTATGCACCGTTTTGTGGATCGTGTTTCGAGAGATCACGTGATGATCAGGTGTACTCGACTCTACGCTTTCATAGAACGGGTGTAAGATAGTTTTACACACGCGAATACTAAGGTTCTTACTTGGCGAGCCTAGCATGTACAACCATGACCTCAGAACACAGACCAAAAGGTTAAGCATGAGTCATATAATTGATATGATGCCCATATAGATGCTCACCTTTGAAGCTACACCGACTCACGTGATGATCGGACTTGGTGTAGTGGATTTGGTTCATGTAAACACGAAAAAGGCACGAGAGATGTCGTTTTTGAGTGGGAGTTCATTTCTAATTTGGATTAGTCGAACTCAATTTGTCATAAACTAAATCGAAGTGAATTTGCATAATTTGGTGTAGTCATTGGCGTCTATTCACTACCTTATGCTTAGTTTTAATTGAGATAATAGAACTATAGAATTTTGGATATTTACTTTACAAACTGGTATCATATTGTTTTGAATGTCAATTTAAAGTTTAGGAGTCCTATTGCAAACTTTCAACAAACTCAATTTACTCTATGAAGTTTAATATGTAGTATTAAATCAAGAGTAAGAATTCCAATGTTAGTATCTAAAGTATCATGTTTGCCTCCATGATTGTTGATATTCAAAAGTTGTTTTAATATCAAGATTATATAGGAGCTGAAAAATTGTTTCAGAAACTATCATGTGTGGAAGATATTGTGATATCTGAAACAATGTTTTTGGTTGCATTATGATAGAGTATAATTTAGAAAAATACATGTTCTCATATTGTATGAGAATTTGTGAAGGATGGAGATGTTAGGCATCCGAATCTCCCAAATGGTTTTGGGAACTAACATTATACTCGCGATTCTTCCTTATAGGCTATAGTAGCTTGATCATGAAAGTTGTCATGATAAGGATGAATAGAAGATGTAAGTAAAATGTTTACTACACTAATAGATTACTAAAGAATGGATTTTTGAAAGAACACCAAACATTTGATGATGGTGATCCACTTCAAGGTGCAAGTCCAAAGGTATTAGTGACTATATACGCTTTGTACTATGTGTCATGTGAATGACACCACTATTGATGTTGATAGATTCTCTTAAAAGGAAAAGGAATTGCTGAAAGAGAATCTATGAAATATTTGGCAGAAAAGAAAAAGTTGGAAATGTCCAGCTTAGGTATATAGAAGATATACATGTTATGGTTGTATTCCTTGCTTGTTAAACAATGTGGTTCTTAGGTATTGGATACCGAATTGGTTGGTATGAAGTGTCATACAAGACAACGCAATTTATGAACTACAATGGCCTAAGTAACTAGAAAGAGAATAAGTGATGATGTTCATCTAAAACAAATAAAGTGTTATTGTGTTTTTCGTTGTCGTCAAACCTAGCCTTCAAGATTTGTTTTAATAATTGTTATTTTGTTCCGGTATTATGAGAACAATGGTTGTTCAAATAATTATCGTATTCCATAAAGGATGGATGAAATTTTACAAGTCTAGTGGGAGAAATCACATCCATAAACACTATTGCTAAAATGTCGCAAGACAAATGATTAAAAGATCACTTATGAAGTGACATCGCTGTTTTAAATTAGGAAAGAAAACATGAAGAAACTCCATGTTGATGGGATTTTTGGAGTCTTTGATTTTGATCAATTAACGCTTGACTTTCCTCGAGATAATTGAGACTCCGTTCATAGGACAAAGAGGAACGGATGACTAACTTATTGGATATTATACATATGGATGTATATAGTCCATTATATGTAGCCATATGCGATGGATCTTTTTGCTTCATATGCTTTCTCCAGAAATTTAAGTGAATATATCTATATATTTACTTAATAAGGAAGAAGTATGAAACATTTGAAAATTGTTCAAAGACTTTCAAGATGAAGTGAAAAATCATTGTAACAAGAAAATAAGAGAGTTTATGATTTTATCATAAAGGAAGATATTTGAGTTACAGGTTTAGCAAAGACACCTAAGATTTGAGAAATTGTTATATGATTTGTGTTTCCCGATAAACCATAGGAGTATGGCATATTCGAGAGATGAAATAAAACCATGTTTGACATGGTAAGATCAAAGGTGTCATTTATAAAACAACCATTATGTTTTAAGGATTGAAACTTGAGACTACCGCTTTTATACTGAAAAGAGCACCATCGTGATCCGTTGAAATGACACCATATAAGTTATGGTTTGGGATAAAACCCGAATTGTCTTTCCTTAAATTTTGGTATGCCATGCATAAGTAAAATGTTTACAACCAACGTCGGATAAGCACGTCTTTGTAGGTTATCCCAAAGAATTTGTTGGGAATTTATCCATAACACCGAGGACAAAAGATTTTGTTACTTGGAACGTCAAGTTTCTTGAGAAGGAATTTTTCGTGAAAAGTTAAGTGGGAGGACAATAGAACTTTGATAAGGTTGTTGAACCTTAGCTATATGTGCTAAGTAGCACAGCGCCAGAAAGTGTCCCGGTGGCGGCCACAATGCTCATGGCTCCCGTGATTACAAAGGTTGTAATCTCGGAGATTAGAGTTCATATTGAACCGTGTGGATTGGTAAGAATCAAATAGTGAGATTTGATAAGCAAGTCATTATTGTTTTGACAATGATGAACCGACTACATGCAAAGAAGCGATGATGGGCCCTGACTCCATAAAATGACTAGAAGTCATAGAATCCGTGATAGTATCCATACACGAGAAATCAAGTTTCTGAACTTGTAAGACCCTCCGGAAAGGCGTGAAGCCTATCGGTCGTGTTTGGATCTATAAAGAAATAGACATGGATGTTTAACATCTATGAAATAGTCGACATGTCAGAAAGAAGGTTACCTAGGACGTGTGCATGACACTGTCTGAAGGGTTTTGTTAATTCAAAGGGTGCTAAAATGACATGCAAACTTCAAAAGTTGAAGTGAGCATAGCGGAGTTGGAATCTTCACCATGATAAAAATGTTAAAGGAGTTTAATTTCATCGGAGATGATGAAGATGCTTACATTTGCAAGAAATTAAGTGGGAGCGCTGAGACAAATTTCCAATACATTATGCAGAGTACATATTGTTGATTGAAAATGATGTATCTTTTATTGACACAAGTTAAGAATTTCATTAAAATATGATTTCGATGAAAGACTTGGGAAAAACCAGAATATTTTGCATCAATGTCTATATGGATAGATTGAGGCGCTAATATGGTTGTGCCAGACATACATATATGAGATATTGAAAGGGTTCAATATGGAAACAACAAGAAAGGTTCTTGCTGCATGGAAAGGATTGAATCAAGATTCAAGTGTTTCAACACTTGGTGAGTAAAATCACATGAAGATTTTGATCGATTATACCATGATATGTATATATCCAAAATGTCCTATGCTCTAAATGTTATGAGCACATACCAGAATGTTTCATAAGATGATCATTGGACAATAGTAAAGATATTCTTATGAGCTTTGGAAGAACTAAGAATATATCATGTATAAGTGACAAATAGTTAAAGGTAGTTCATTGTAAAGTGTTACATTGATACTAGTTTTGTCACAAGATACAAATTAAATTTATCTCAATTTAGACTATGGGTGGCACAATGTAATGGAAAGGATGTTCCATGATGGATTTGGATGAGTTTCAAAGTTGAGACATTATGACGGATACTACAACAAAAGGCTAAGTTTATGACTGCTATAGTAGTAGCAAAGGAGGGCATTTGTGTTATGTAGTTTGTTATCAAACTAGGTGTGGTTCAAAGTGGGCTAATACTATGAAGATATATTGTATGACAATAATATCAACATATTTTAACCCGAACGAACTAAAGGTCTTACCAAAGGACCAAATTTATACAATGCCATCTCATTTGAGAATGAGTGATCCGTAGAGACGCAAAGACATGCAAATACACACGGACCTGAAACTGTCAGATCCGGAGATTATGTTAACCACTAGCAATCGCGTATATGCAACACCAGAAAGCCATAGGTGTTCAATACGCAAAGTTTTTCAAACTAGACTATTGACTCTAGTGCAAGTGGGAGACTGAAGGGAATATGCCCGAGAGGTAATAATAAAGTGGTTATTATCTTATTCCATGTTTATGATAAATGTTTATTTTGCATGCTATAATTGTATTAATTGGAAACGTTAATACATGTGTGTTTAATAAACAAAATACAAAGTTCCTAGTAATGCTTCTCATATAAACTAGCTCGTTGATTAACAAGATGATCAAGGTTTCCTGATCATGGACATTGGATGTTGTTAATAACAAGGTCACAATATTGGTGAAATGATGTGATGAACATTCATCCGAAGTATAGCATTACGATCAAAGTCATTATGTTTATATTGCTATAACATCATACGAAGTAATCTTAGTCCTTAGACCATGAGATCATGTTAATTGCTAACACCAGAAGAGTATCTTGATAACACCAAACGTCACACCGTAACAGGGTGACTATAAAGGTGGGTTCAGTACTACGAAGGTGTTATGTTGAGGCTCATGGATCAAGAGTGGGATTTGTCCATCCCGATGACGGATAGATATACTCTGGGCCCTCTCGGTGATATCACATTAAGATAGCTTGCAAGCAAGTGATGAGATCACTAGAATGTTATATCACGGGAACGAGAAAAGTGTGCATGTCGGTAACAAGATCAAACTAGGTATTTGGATGCCAATGATCGAATCTCGGACATGTAATATATCGCGAGAAAAAGGGATTTAGTTACTAGCGTTAAAGGTTCTCACGATCGCAGAAGTCATCGTTGAATGTGTAGGAGTCAGTATGGATCTCCAGGTCCCGCTTCTGATTATTGATCTGAGAGGTGTCTCGATCATGTCTGCATTATTCGCGAACCGTAGGGTGACACACTTAAGGGATACCGACACCATTTGGAGCAAATATGTTTCAGATAAAGATTTAAGAAAGCGCTGGAATTATTTCAATAGACACCGAAACTGTTTCGGGTGAAATTGGTTCTGCATGTAATATTGAAATTTGTAGGGGGTTTTATGTGAATGTTTGTTAATTAAAGTAATTAACAAAATTCTGAATAAAATCAATAAAAGAGTTTTATTAAATGAGAGGGCATTAAATTTGGAGAAATTTAATGCATTTAAAGTGGAGACTTTAAAAGAGAATGTGAAGGGGCAAATTTATGTGGAGGGAGTTACCACCACATGAATGAGGAGGTGAAGGCTCACCCTTTGGGGCGCCGGCCATGGGGAGGGGCACCCCCTCCTCCTATAAAAGGCCCCCCTCTCCTCACTTCTCACTCACACCTCCTCGTGAAGGATCTCTCTCCCCCTCTAGTATTATTCCCCCATGGTCTCGGATTAGCGAGATACATGTTCCCGATGACTTTATCTGGAAAGGAGTTGCTGC
The DNA here is from genome assembly GCA_910589775.1 of Avena eriantha. NCBI lineage: Eukaryota > Viridiplantae > Streptophyta > Magnoliopsida > Poales > Poaceae > Avena > Avena eriantha. The sequence goes on from OU342743.1 coordinate 558,853,792, forward strand.
TTCCGCTGCTTTGCTGGAGCGAGGGACGGAGGTTGTCGGGGTACCGGACGTGTGTGCGATCACGGATGCACCACTGCTTTGCGGTGCTGGACTTGGTGGTGCTGGACTTGCTGGAGCTGGATCTGAAGGACGTGCTCGAGCCGGACCTGCTAGACTTCATCACGATCTTGAGATCGGCAAGTGTACGACTACATCATCCATGAGTTCCAACTCGTTAACAAAGCTTTGTTGTCTTCGAGGGTAAGTTATCTATGGATGTACATCCACCCGTTGCTTGTATCTAGTAGATAGATCTTGACGTATAGTTCCCATCGTAGATTTTTTTGTTTTCTATGCTGCGACCCCAATAGTAAGCGACCGAAACTAGCCGATCGTCGTTTGAAATTGTATCCCATTTTTCTATCGTACATTGCAGATGCGCGCCATGATCGACGCCTACCGAGAGGACAACGACGACACCGAGTTCAAGTTCATCAACGTCTTTGAACGGACCGAGGGGTGCGACAAGTGGATGGATACGCGGACCACCCTCACCAAGGACAAGTCTGCCGCCTACGACCCTGACGCGGCACCTTCCGCAGCCTCGGAAGGCCGCCCCGTTGGCCACAAGAAAGCCAAGGCCATGAGGGACGCGGCGACGACCACCGAGAGGCTGCACTCATCCATTATGACATGCATGGCCGATGTCGTCGCACACGCCGCCAAGAGGGCAGAGTAGGCCACCAGGATGGAAGAGATCGCCGCATCAAGGTGGACGTCGGTCATGGAGAGGCAGGACATCAAACTTGGCCTCATCAAGGCCAACGTGGCGGCGAAGAAGAGGAGAGAGGACTTGTCGATCTTGATGGTCGACACGAGGGACATGGACGACGAGGTGAAGGCGTGGTGTGTTGATCAACGTGCATTGATCCTATCTGAGAGACAGGTGACACCGACCGCCAACCAAGACAGCACCCTGACTCCAGCGACTGCGACCCCGACCCCGACCGGCACCCATACCAGCACCCCGACTCTAGCGACTGCGACCCCGACTGGCACCCAGGTCAGCACCACTGTTCCACCTCCGGGGCACCACCGGCTGCCCCAGAGGTGCCTCCTACCGCGGCGGATGTTCTCACCGTTTGATTTCCGTTCGCATGTTTATTTTGATCGCTAACTTTCATTGCAGCGACTTGCGGCGCTTTATTCATCGAGATTATGATGTATTCGGTGGTGGCAAAACTTTGTTTGTTTAATTTTCGATGACTTTGAATGTTTAAATTTATCAAAATGTTTGTGGGCGGGAGACGCTCTTACCCAAACAACTTTTGTTTACCCATAAACAGGTAAGCTGTTGGAGTTACTTTTAGCTGGATTCAGCTGGGCACCGTTTTCTTACTGTTTTACTAAAAGTCTGAAACATAGAAAGCTGTAATTGTCAGAGTCCTTGCACAAGTGCTCCTTCGTCATGTCGATAAGCCTGGTAGCTTCGGGCGGGGTCTAGCGGTGCCATTTTAACTATTTATTATATTTTGCAACGGGAAGATTCTTATCCATAGGTAAAATTTTCCATGCCGAGTACAGCTCATTGACGACGCACTCCCACAAGGTTGAAAACAATATCGTTCCTCCTCGTGCTATTTATCTCCCCATGCATGCAGATAAGCTTTGAAAAGGCGGAACATGTTCCTGAAACTGGTTGGATCTCTCGGCAAGACGGCGAACACAAGAACCCATCCCACATAGTTTAACCGTTCTCTCCATAGACTCACGAAAGTATATTCCATCTCCCAGCTCCCATCGCCCAGCCGTTTTCCCGTTCTGGCAGCTCACGCACGAGACAAACCTCTCACGTATCCCCTCACTACTGGCGAGGACAAAATTTCCTCACCGGATAACGCTAGTTAATCGGGGAATGGGCCACCTGAGAGAGCTCCCCGTTCCCACCTCCTTGTCACGCGGTGCTCCATTAACTAGCACACAACCAGTGCTCGATCATGCGGACCATACGACACCGCAATTTTTAACGATTTGGGGAGCTATCGGAGTGACGGGGGAATTACTGCCGTGGTGGGCGTGCGGTTCTGGAGACGACTAGAATTCGTCCAGCGCACGGCGGTTCATGAGTCCGTGCAGGCGGCAGGGAAACATGGTGGAGCAGCTCAGAAGGGCATGACACCTACTTTGACGCTAGCTACTTAGCTAGGACAAACCTTGATCACTTGCGCTAATATGATATGTTATCCTAGAGATAGGACGTTAGGCTTTTATAATCTGCTAATTCATGATTGTTCCATTGCCTTTTCAGTTGGAAAGTAATTTATGTAAATGATGGTGGAGAGCTTGAGCACGCCTGTACCGAACCCATCCAGCTGCCTGCCTCAAGAGTCAAGGGAAATATAGTGCGGATGGCTGCTTCTGTGGCACTGATGGTGAGTTTACATTTTTCTTTTTACAGGTCATATGTTCCATACTAGGTACTAGGAAGGTAAAAGAAGGCAGATAAATGGTTGGTGACATAAAGTAGTACTGGTAAAACACATGTGCCAGCATTGCGTTTAGACTTATCCATACATGAATTGGTATACACCAGCAAAATCTAACAACTGCATGCCGTGGATAGTATTGGATACCGGTGTAGAGTTATTGGCTACCGGTAGAGAGTACATCAATCTATCCAACTGGAGCGCTACTCAAAGCGAAATACAGTAGATGAAAAAAAGTCGATCCAACAATGATGGGCTTTAAGCTGCAAATGGGAGCGGGCTATCCGTGGCGGCGCGAACCGAAGCCCGCATACCAGCTTATGCAGATGCCCACGGCAGAGCAGCGCAAATACGTGGAATATGTGGGCCGTGCTGCATATCACACATAGGCCCGTATATGGCTTTCCACAACCAAGCACAGGGGCTGAGTTGCCTCCAAACTCCGAACGCCGCCGGCTAGCTCCGCCATGGTCGCCTGCTAGCTTCTCTTAATGTAATGTCGTGGTGGTGTCACGGCAGATCATGGGTAGGCTAAAGATAAGGCCAATATGTACTAGTGGTATCCAGGAAGAGATATCATAGTGATTCTACACACAAAGGATAGGACAAGACACACACGAAGAACTGCTCCAAGATCTTGTATTATGATCCAAAGTTATTATAGATGCTCCTTGAGCTGTATCGTAGAGAGGAAGGAGATGAAGTGCTTCTGCTCTCTACTCTCTCTAGGGTTCTTCCCTTAGGAAAAAAGATCGACCCCTCCCAAGGAGGCCCTGGCTCACCTTATAAAGGGATGGACAAGGTACATCTAGGACTGACGTGGCTTGGTATATGCTTGGAATATGCTCATCCCAAAGAGGTAACTCGGCGCGCTCCTTTCCTCTATCCAGAGCCTCTGTTAGGCAATGGCATCGAGCCCACGAGCTATGACCATTGCCGCCAGAGACTGCCACGTTTGTGACGATCTCTTCTGTCTTCTGACTCTCTGACTCTTGTCATTAGCGCTTGTCTCTCCCTAGATTCCCTTTGGAGAGAGAAAAGCGTTAACCCTGAGCTCCTTCTTGAGCAAGCTAACTCCTGACTCGGCCTAGGTATGGTTAACTCGGCCAAGCTTGTACCTGTAAAGGGAAAATGGTTCCTTCCTAGTGTCGACATATACCTTGTATGTCAGCCGAGTCTTGCTAGTGCTTTTTGGCATAGGGTAACCCGGCCGTAACCCGGTTGGCCCTTCTATGATTCGGCCATCACATGCTTTGGCCTAACTTTACCTCGGTGGACCTTGTCCTTTTACCTCGGTTTTACCCAACCCGGGGTCATCCCCCCAACATTAGTCCTCAAAGCTGGTGCGGTCTCATCAGCCCTAGCTGGTGAGGCCACAGCAGGTTCACTTTTTTTCGGATCATAGTTCAACTTGCCGACTTACATATATGTCGGCCTGCACCGATCTTAACTCTACATTTCCTCATGGTGATTCACTTCTCACCTTGACTCTCCTTGGCTCTTTCCGAGTTACTTATCATTGGCCGAGTCGTAGTCTTGCATCTGGGTTAACCCTCCTAGATGCCTATCTTATCATGTACACTTCCCCTCGTCCTACGTGGAAAGGTAATCATTACCTTTGCCTCATTTTAAGGGCATGCGCGTCAGTTACTACGCACGCCGTCAGGTATTACTTCACAGCCATCACATCGTGGGTGCCTCTTCGATAACCGTAGAGCCACATCACATTGCTCGATCTGCTGCGCTGTGTGACCCTCTGTGTGGCTTGCTGCTTATGCGCTCTCTTACGGGATACACGCCCATATCGTGTGGCCCGCCACAGACCGTGATCCCACTACCCACAGCTTGGGGCGTGGTTAAATAGGGCAAGGGGGAGTTCCTTGTTCACTTTCACCCGCCCGCCTCTCTCCCTTCTTCTTCCTCCCAGCGCTGCCACTACCCCGCTCAGTGCATAGCGATAGCGCCGCTGCTATCGGTCTCTACTTCTTGCTTGCTTCACCGCAGTAGCGCTGCTTGCTGCCGCTACGGGGCCCTATCAGTCTAGCCCTCTCTGTTCGAGGAGAGGGATTTGGAGATGTCGCAAGACATTTCCATCGTGGAAGAGCACGAAGAGGACGGCGCCGCCCATGAGTGTGGTGCTTGGGACGGCTCCTGGGTGACGCAGGAGGAGATCGATTGGCTCGTCCGCACCCGTTGTGTCCCTGCAGGAGTCAGCTATCGCATCCTTGGAGGCGAACTCGTTCCCGCTCCCGATGCTAGTGAGTTTGTCGTCTTCCTTTTCCACTTTTCTCGTGGCTTCGATCTTTCCATCAGTGACTTCTCCGATTTCCCCACAACCTTTGCACTCCAACCCTACCATCTCCTCGCGAATGCCATCGCCTCGCTTTTGGATTTTTTTACCGGCATCGAGGGGTATCTTGGCCTATGGCCCACTATTCACATTTGGTTCAAGTTCTTCGGATTCCGGGCTAACGTTGTTCCAAATAAGGAACTTCGTCCCGGTGACAAGGCTCTGATGCAATGTGGGGTGACGTCCATCTCTCCTCGGTGACGCTCTATATTTCCCAGGGTTACGGGCTTAGAGTCCTGGAAAGGGTGGGCCAAGACGTTCTTTTATGTAAAGAACCATACCCTGGAAGATAAGATTCGGCTGCCTCCCTTCTCTGTCAATGTCCCTGACAAGAGGCGATGGGAACGGGTCCCCAAGAAGTCCAGCACCTTAGTTGATCTGGTGGAGAAGCGCGCCCAGGAGGTGATCGCAGACGGGTTGACCGGTGAGGACCTGATCCTCACATTCATCCAGAGCCGAGTCTTCCTGCTGCAGAAATGCATCCACAAACTCTGCCACATTAGCGGTCATCTTAACCCTAACCGAGTTTCCTCAATTGAGCTCTCTGATGCCCAGATCTATCGCATGGTTAAGTCCATTTTCAAGATGCCCTTACCCGAGGAGTGGGAATGGGGACTAGAGCCTCATAGCCGAGATAGGCCAGCTCCCCATGTATGTCTTTTGTGTGACCATTTTCTGAGTTTATTCCTTATGTCGGCTTTTATCACTTATTTGACCCTTTTGCTTTTGCTTCGCTCAGAAATTCCTTCAGCACACACTAGAGGACACCCAGACCCCAGCCCTCATGTGGGGCAAGGATCAGGATACCTCGGACCCGGAGGAGCTGGATTCCGAGGAGTTCATGCCCATTCCGGACTCTAGCTCCGGCGATCCTTCGGTAAGACTTCTGTCTTAAAGGATTGGACGGACAATGATGATGATGAATGTGAAGTTCTCTAGGTATTTGATCTGATGCCTATTTCTTATGCCTTTCTGGCTGATCCCACTCTAGCTAACCCGGTTGGTCAGGTGCACAACGATCCTCCTCTTGTTGTGGGTGAACAAGGCCCCGTGAAGAAGTGAGCTGCTACCTCAGCTCCTCTAGCTGATCGAGCCAAACTCGGCAAGATGTATAAGAAATCCGACAGGAAGACCGTGATTCGGAAAGCTCCTACGCCCAAGCCTCCTCCCTCTGTATTCGGGTAAGCATCTTTCTCCAGGTTACTTCTGTGTTCTTTGTTCTTCTTTTTTCCTAGTATTTCTTGTTTCTCTTTTTCTGTTTAACTCAACCTTTTCCTTATTTGATTTGGCAGAGCCACCGTGGATATTTCCCCAAGTGTCTCCAACATTGCTTCTCCTATGCCTGAGGGGCCATCTTATCCACATGGTGAAGCTCCTATTCTGAGCCCAATCTAGGAGAGCTCTCCCGCTACGCCGAACAACAGTCCACCTCAGCGGGAGGAGGGTAATGTCAGCACAAGTGGAGGGGGCCACCCCTGAGGAAACGCCTATACCGGATCAGTAGTGTTCTTACTCTACCATCCAACACGAAGATCGTGGCGCCAGCAATATCGATGCCGACAATGTTTATACCGAGGTGCCGGACCAGCTCCGCCTCAACCTCAGCAAACCCCTTCTTCAGTTTCTCTTCAGCAAGCACCTCCAGCCTTGTTTGATTCTCCCAAGACTCGGTGAGAAGACCAAACTTGGCAGAGCCTGAAGACCAAGTCTCCCGTGCCAGCTTCTTCAGCTGGAGCTCAACCCTTAGTTTCGCAGTAGTAGGACAAGCCAACAACCAAGGCCAAGAAAACCATCGAGGTGACCAAGGTCAAGAATGTTGTCGAGTCGGTCAAGGCAGCGCCCAAGGGACCAACGACTAAGTCTGGGCAGCGCACTATTGCCTCCATGATACAACAAGGCAGTGCAGCCCCTGGCCCTGCCTCAGACAAGCATATCACACTGCACACCAGTTCGGTCGCAACCAAGGTCGCTCGCCAAGCCGCCCATGAAAAAGGGTTATTCCTGACTCGGACTCTCAGAGGTGGGAGCCTCAGCTCACTCGTTGAGTACGCTGAGAACTAGAATAATGTTGAATACATTGATGTCAGCTACGGGAATCCCGCGAAGTTCAGCCCTGTAAAGATTGGTGCACAGATGAATACTGATAGCAAAGTCATTGCTTATGCCGGCAAAATGATGGACGTAAACCTTTTGGCTGTCTTTTTTACATATGCACAAGTACTTGTACATATATCCTCCAGTCCCCGAGCCTCCGGGGGAGTAATATGTTACTCGGCCGGATGCTCTTAGCAATAGACTTGCATAGTTTCTTTTTATCTTCCTTTGAGTTCTGAAGTATACTAGCTTAGCTTTAAGAAATTAGATCAATAGTTTCGTTAGCCAGCCACTTAGATTCGAATTGAGTTGTTATTGTTTCAAACCTTGGTTTGCTTCAAACATCCAATCACCTAAAGCCGGGTTAAGTTCCACTTGACTCAGATCTTGATAACTTCAAATATCCAATCACCTAGAGTCGGGATAAGTTCCACTTGTCTTGGATCTGAATAGCTTAAAATATCCAATCACCTAGACCCGGGTTAAGTTCCACTTGACTCAAATCTGAATAACTTCAAATATCCAATCACCTAGAGCCCGGTTAAGTTCCACTTGACTCAGATCTTGATAACTTCAAATATCCAATCACCTAATGTTGGGTTAAGTTCCACGACTCGGATCTGAATAACTTTAAATATCCAATCACCTAGATCCAGGTTAAGTTCCACTTGACTCGGATCTTGATAACTTCAAATATCCAATCACCTAGATCCGGGATAAGTTCCACCTGACTCGGATCTGATTAGCTTAAAATATCCAATCACCTAGACCCGGGTTAAGTTCCACTTGACTCGGATATGAATAACTTGAAATATCCAATCACCTAGATCCGGTTTAAGTTCCACCTGACTCGGATCTTGATAACTTCAAATATCCAATCACCTAGTGTTGGGTTAAGTTCCACGACTCGGATCTGAATAACTTCAAATATCCAATCACCTAGAGCCGGGTTAAGTTCCACTTGACTCGAATTTTGATAACTTCAAATATCCAATCACCTAGAGCCAGGTTAAGTTACACTTGACTTAGGTCTGAATTCTTTTATTGTCCTTATTACTCATGAGTTAACACTTTTTCTTTTCAGATCACCACCAACCATCGCACTGCTGAATTTCAGCGGCTCCTTGATGCCCATAAGGAACTTTCCACGAAGCATAAGGCCTTGTTGCCAGAGCTGAAGAAGAAAGGTAGAGTTTTCGTTGTTATTCTCATTTTGATCCCTCTTGATTTTGTCCTACCGAGTTAATTTATGGCTCAGATTCTTCTAGCCAACATGGAGGCCCAGAACACAGCGCTGAAGAAGCAGGTGGCCAAGCTGAAAGGTATTTTTCCTTTTACTTTTTAACTTTTGACTTTTTTTGGTTGGTCGGCAAGTAATTATATCTCGGATCGGCCGAGTCAAAATCATCTCAGTGTCTCTTCAGGATTATGTTTCAATGCCTGAATTAATGCTCCATTTTCTCGAATAAGTAGGCCAGTATCAAGCCCAGCTGAAGGAGAAGCACCAAGAGATCTCTCGGCTTCAAGCCGAGATTGAGAAATTACAATCCCTTCATAAAGCTGAATTTGATAAGGTGGAGTAGACGTTTGCCGAGGAGAAATACCGGCTTAAGACCTAGCTTGATAAGGAGCAGGATTTACTGAAGGATGCAGAGGTCAAACTTAACTCGGTTAGTCTTGAGTTGGAAAACTTCCGGAAGAAGGCTGCGGCTTGGTTGATGGAGGTTACCAGAATTAATAGTGTCATCACTCGTAAGTTTCCTGTGTGTTTCCTTATTTGCCGACATTCATGTTATTCTATCCATTTTTGCACTAACTTGTGGCTTTTACTTGTTTTTCAAATAACTTCCCTCAATCCGACCCTTGCGCCATTACTGCTGTTAATAAAGCCCGGGATAAGAAATGCATTCCTGCGAACTCCACTGCATCATTCGACATGGATGATTCGTTGGTCAGCCTCTGGGCCCGAGTCAAAGTGATGAAGTACTTTGGGGTGGACCTTCTGGATGCAGCCATCTAGGTTTTCCATGTCCTTTGGCCGAACGAGACTGTTCCCAAAGGTCCCTCCTAGCTGGCCGAGGAACTTATGGAGAGCGAGACCATGCTCAATCTATGGTGGGAGTTGGCCGCACGGGTTGGCACCGACATAACCTTGGCCTTCGTGTTGTCTTGGTACGATGGGCTCAACTTGGCCACTCTTCATAATATGCGCGAGAACTCCAGGTGAACCAGTGACCCGACCCTCATCCAACAACGCCAAGACCGAGAGCCTATCAGCTGATCCAGTATGGCAATATCCATGCATGGACTGACAGGCCGAGTTTCCTTGAAGAGGTGGATGATAGGTATGTTGAGAAGGGCCCTGCTGAAGATCAAGAGGATCCGACTGATGACGAGGATGTCGAGGCAAATCCTGATGATGAAGCTGAAGCCGAGGTTCCTAACACCAAAGACAACATGCATCCACCTGTTGCGGATGATCTAGCTAGTGCTACTGCTTAGCGGAAAACTTGAGACTTTGTTAAATCCCTGGTATGTCGGGTGCAAATGTATTAAACTGTGGTTCATTTTGCTACAAGTTATGCTTTTATGTCGGATCCATTTGGGCGAAGTCCCCGAGTTTCATTTTCTTATTCTCTCAATTCGATGACTCGGCCCACATCTACCATTATTCAACATTCGACTTACGAGTCTGAGGTCAATCAAACTAAAGTAACAATACTTTGAAATTGCGAGAATTAACTCAAAATAATTCGGCATAACAATAATTGAAGAAAGTAAATACATGGGTTAGTCCAAAAAAGTTGGCTCGATTGTGTCCCTTTCCTTAGTCGTTTTTCATGTGTATAACAATTCCAAACTTGTTCTCTTGCTTGCCATGAAGCCAATCTTTTTGGACAGTAGCAAGTCGAAGAGTTAGCTTTTGGTGCTGACACACTACTAACTCGGCTAAGGGGTGAGAAGTTTAAGCTAGCCGACATATAAAATATAAATGTAGAAAAAAGATAATCACTATTAAGGCAGTCCTTAAGTTTCTGCTCGAGGTGCCAAGATTTTATTCATAAGCTCATTGCCGACATACAAGCTAACATATGAGAGTTCGAGATACATACACTTTTCGCTAAGTGTAAAATGGATGAAGTAGTGCTATGTTCCATGGCCGTTTTGATTCTTCTCTAGACATGTCCGCCTTGTTCTTCTACTGTGGTTGATCAAGTATAAGATAGTATGCATCATTATGCAGTGCTTTGCTCATGATGAATGGTCCTTCCCATGGAGGTGAGAGCTTATGCATGCCGGTAGTGCATTCCACTGGCCGAAGTACAAAATCTCCTTTCCGAAAAACTCGAGGGCTCACTTTCTGGCTATGGTAGCATCGGAGGTTTTGCTAATATATGGAGGATTTGGATAGTGCCAACTCTCTTGCCTCTTCCAGCAGATCAACATCATCTTACCGGGCTTCCTGCACTTCGGCTTCTGTGAATTGAGTGACCCTAGACGAGTCATGCTCTATGTCGGCTGGTAATTTAGCTTCTGCCCCATATACCAGAAAAATGGCGTATAGCCTGTTGATCTATTCAGAGTTGTTCTTAAGCTCCATAGTACCGCTGGGATTTTATCAATCCAGCACCCTGCTGATCTTTGTAGTGGCTCAATGAGCCAGAGTTTTATCCCGGACAATACTAGTCCGTTGGATCTTTCCACTTGTCTATTCGATGCGGGGTGTGCTACTGATGCCACATCCAGCCGAATTCTTTTATCTTGGCAAAACCGGGCAAATGCTCCTTCGGCAAAATTTGTGCCATTGTCCGTTATGATACCGTGTGGGTACCCGTATCTCAAGATAATGTCCTTGAGGAATGATACGGTAGTAGCGCCATCACATTTTCTGATTGGCTTTACTTCAACCCATTTAGTGAACTTTTCCACCATGACTAGGATGTGAGTCAAGTTTCCTCGGGCCAGCCTAAATGGCCCAACCATATCCAAGCACCACACAACAAATGGCCAAGTGATAGTTATAGTTTTGAGTTTGGACATCGGCAGATGTGTCTTGCTAGCGTACATTTGACACCCATTACATTTCTTCACAAGTTCCTCAGCTTATTGCAAGGCACTTGGTCAGTAAAACTCATGCCGAAAAGCGTTTGCCACTAAGGCCCTGGACGAGGCATGATGCCCGCATTTGCCCTAATGGATATCTCGGATGATGTCAAGCCCTTCTTCCGGGTCAACACATTGTTGTAACAAATTTGTGACACTTCTCTTGTATAACTCAACATTGATTATGGTATATGCCTTTGCTCTCCTCTACACTTGCCTCAAGAGTACCTCGTCACTTGGTAAGACTCCATCTTTCAAGAACTCAAAATTCTGCTGCGCCCATGCTAGTTTATCATGGGTCGGGAAAAGCACTTCATCAATCTCCATAGGATCAGCCACCATAACTTCTACCAGATTAAGCCAAACAGTCCTCGAGTTCTGCAGGGCAGTCTCCAGGTTTGCTGAGGTGTTCCCCCAGTCAATGTCCATTGGGGCAGCTTTTGGTCCTAGTTTTGCCGGGATATAAGTTGATTCGAATTATGGTGAGGGGTTAATAGATGGTTTTCTCAGATGCTCCAAAGCAACTCCTAGCGGGATGGCTTGCCGAGATGAGCCCAGTTTAGATAACACGTCGGCTGCATCATTTTTAGCTCTTGGCACATGAGGGAACTCGCATCCCTCAAAGTAGCCACATATCTTTTGGACGTGAAACCTATACAGGGAAATGTTTGCGTCTAGCGCATCCCAATGAACAGAAACTTGCTGCACCACTAAATCCGAATCTCCAAAGCATTATATCTGATGTATCCCAATTTCCTTTGCCACTTTTAGCCTGTGAACGAGCGCCTCATATTCTGCCACATTATTGGATGCTCTGAAATGGATCTGAAGTACATATATTAATTGGTCTTTCTTGGGAGAGGTAAGGACTACCTCGACCCCTAATCCATCCTTCAACTTTGATCCATCAAAGTACATTCTCCAGTAGTTTGAGTCCGGTAGTGGAGGCTCGTACTGCATCTTGGCCCAATCCACTAAAAAGTCAGCCACTGCCTGAGACTTGATCGCGTGTCTCCTATCATATTGTGGAGCATAAGGGGCTAGCTCAATTGCCCATTTGGCAATTCGTCCACTTGCATCTTTGTTACTCATTATCTCGGATATAGGTGCTTCACATATCACCTTTATAGGGTGTTCTTCAAAATAGTGCTTAAGATTTTTGGCCGCCATATAGATGCTGACATGGGTATACCCTACAGGTACTCGAGTTGGGTATATACGGTCCAGACACGGCGGAAGCCGACGGCGTTGCCAAGGCCCAAGTGGAGTGGCTCATGGACTCTCGATTCCTTGCGAGACAAGAAGAAGCTAAAGATAGAAAGTTTAAAGGGAAAACCCTAATCTGTAACCGACTCGAGCTGCTACACGAGACCTAGCCTATCTATATAAAGGCTAGGAGGGGGCGGCGAGGAGGACACACGAAACCCTAGTTTCCACAACTCTCGCCAGATTGCATCTGCGCGCCCCTGTAATCTTCGATTCCTTCGTTAATTCCAAGAGCAGACAAGCAGGAGTAGGGACCTCCACGAGGCCTGAACCTGGGTAACCTTGTGTCCATGTGTGCTTGTTTGCTAGCCGACTGATGCCTCCAGCACTCCCTCCTTGTCCAAAACCCAAGTCCATAACAATGGGCATTAATGAGTTAAACCCTCGTCAATTGGCGTCGTCTGTGGGAATTGGGAGTGCTGATGTCGCGGCTTCTTTGGCCCCATCAACCGCGATCTACAATTCCGCAACAACAGAGATTCGTCAGCTCTTCGGCGCGTTCGACTTTACCGTCCACACGCCGGCCGCTCGCCCGGCTTTTGAGTCCGTGGGCGATGGAATTAGTCTGGCGATTGGGAGCTTCCGCTTCCAGGTTGGTCAGATGGGCACGCTTCACATGCCTGACCAGCCAACGGCACCCGCGATTGCTCCAGCATCATGGTTCCCGCCACCAATCGACACCCTAAGCAAGCTCAACACCTCGGCAACAGCTGAGAGCCCGGATAGCGACAGTAGTCGTGGATCTAATCTGGGTGACCTAGCCACTAAAGATGGAGCCTATGGCTCCGGATCTGAAAGTTGCGGGAGCAACAACTTCCCTAACCACTTCATGTGCGCAATCATCATCGCGCGCGACACCGCTACCAATCGCGAAAACGCTGGCCCCGGATCTGGCACCAGACCGCCCAACGGCGCAGAACCACCCAATTGCAGCACGCCCAACTGCGGCTCTACCAACGGTGGCAACGGCGTGCCCGTCAACAACGGAGCGACAGTCGAACCGCCAACCATGGTGAACGAACACACAGAAGAGCGTGTCGTGATTAAACTCAACGACAACGAGTGGGCCCGTTGCCGAGAAGCTCTGCGAGGCAATCCTCTACCCCTCGGCACGCTGCAGGACATGCTGATGGGCTACCATTGGCTACTAAAGGAGGATTACAGATGCCAGCTACATGCAATCGCGTAACTCGAGGCGCGTAAAAAGGCGGCGGATGAGTCGAGTCTTCGACGGGCTGGGCTCTCCTCCCATGGAGGATCCTCCTCCAAAGGCAACAAGTACGTGGCCAACAAAGGCAATCTCGGATGGCTCATCTCACCGAGCAAGAACGCATAGAAGCTGCAAAAGTCCTTGACTTCAGCTCTATGACAGTCGACACGCGGGGCAACATGGTCCCGAAGACACCGGAAGCCGCGGTGACAGCAGCCACCATGTACCTTCTCAACAACCAGCCGCCAGCTGGAGATCCCCGAGCTGCCATGCATCGATCTACGATCGTGAGCTTGGGGCTAATCAAGGCCGCCCTTGACAAAGAGCCAACGCCTGAGCCGAAGAAAGGCAAGGCTCTGGCAAAACGCTATTCCTTGCCCTCGTCCAGCGACGATAGTCACGATCTTTCTCGGCGTCGCTCCTCACGGCGGCACGATCGTGACTACAATGCATGCGATGACCTCACACAGCGCAAAATCAACAAATTAAGGGCAATACGTGCTTGTTCGACTGACTTAGAAGAGGATGAGACTGAACTCTGCGGCTCCAGATGCTTCAGCAGGGCCATCAAGCAGAAGCGAATGCCTAAAGGATTCAAACTCCCGTCGGAGAACCCAAAGTTTGATGGCCTACAAGACCCAAAAATCTGGTTGGAGGACCACATCTCCTCCGTCAGGCTACATGGCGGGAGTCGAAGCACGGCCATGCAATGCCTGCAGCTACAGTTGTAGGGCGCCGCCCGTGCATGGCTCAAAAATCTCCCGCGCGGATCCATTCGCAGCTGGGAAGAGCTGGTCTACAGCTTTGTGCGCAACTTCAAGGGCACTTATAAAAGGCCTGCATCAATCGAAGAGCTGAGGAGCTACCAGCAAAGGTCGGGCGAATCGCTACGCTCGTACATCCAGAGGTGGTCCATCATCAAGAATTCCGCGGAAAACATCTCGAAAGACCACGTAATCGACGCGTTCAATGGTGGTGTTCGCCGCATAGAGCTCAGGGAAGATCTGGGCCGCTCGATGCCCAAGACAATCAACCACCTGATGGAAATTGCGAATCGGTGGGCCGACGGAGAGGATTCGGTGAAAAATCGCACCTACTCCGACGACAACGACGACCTTGGGCGCAAACGCGACCATCAAGGCAAGCGGCGAATGCGCATCTATGATGTCCGCGACGGTGTCAACATCGCAGAAAGGCTACACCGACAAACACGACGATAACCGCAAGAGCGGCTATTGCAGCGGTGGATACCACGACTCCGAGAAAACCACGCAGGTGTGGCAGCACCGCACTCGCGAAGAGGCACCCGCAACAACCATCGAGGACAAACTATCCATGCCGTGCAACGTGCACTTCTACATCGACAAGCACGACAGCAAGAAAAAGTCCAGCCACCTTCTCAAGGACTGCCGCGAGTTTCTCAAACTCCACGAGGGTCTAGCTCGGATGAATCGCGACGCAGTCAACAGGGGCTATGGAGTCGCCCCAGGTGCCGTGGCACATGGAGCTCCTCCACCACCGCCTGGACTACCATCACCCGCGGCCGCACCGGTCCAGAATCACGGCAGCGAACCATACCCACGACCCGTGGGCAACATGGGGATGGTCCAAAAGGGGCGTCCCTCAAATCGAGTGTGCAGAAGGCCATCACTCACTAAGTCAATTTGGCGATCAACTCTCCTCCTTCTACCACTGAGTACCTCAGTGGAAGTGACTCCTGCATCACCTTTGACAGGCGTGACCACCCACGCCAAGTTCCTTGTCCATGTCATTGTCCCCTCGTACTCGAGGCGCAGATTGGGGGTTTCGACATGAGTCGCGTCTTCATGGATGGCGGCAGTGGCATTAACCTCATGTTCACGAGTACCTTGCGCGCGATAAGGATCCCTCCGACGTGTCTGGAAGTTTTAGACACGACGTTCCACTGCATCGTCCCAGGGAAAGGCATATATCCCCTGGGCAAAATCAACCTCGACGTCATCTTCGGCACGCCACAAAACTTTCGGCGAGAGCGCATCGACTTTGAGGTCGTCGACTGGCCTTCACAATATCACTACATCCTCGGACATGTCGCGTTCGCGAGGTTCATGGCAGTGCCACACTATGCCGACCTGCAGATGAAGATGCCGGGCCAAACGGCGTAATCACAATCAACGGCAACTTCGAAAGGTCCGACAGCTGCGACAGGGAATTCAATAGAATCTCCCAGTCCTTCGGCATGCAGGAGGAACTCGCAAGACTAAAGGAGTCGACAGACAACAGTCTGCCTCCCTTGAGAAAACCAAGTTCACCCGACCTGTCCTTCGACTCGTCGGTGTACACGAAGAAAGTCCAGGTCCACCCAACGGACCCGACCAAGACGGCCCTCATCGCCAACAACTTGAGTTCCACATAGGAACTCGCGCTCGTTGAATTCCTCCGTGAGCACTAGGAAATCTTCACCTGGTGTCTAACGGACATGCGAGGGGTTCACAGGGAATTCGCCGAGCACGCACTCAATGTAAATCCAGATGCAAGGCCAGTCAAGTAGACAATTCAGTGACTATCTAAACCAAGAGCAAATGCAGTAGGAATGGAGATCAACAGACTCCCCGACGCCAAATTCATACGCGAGATCAATGAAAGCAGTTGGCTCGCCAACACGGTGGTTGTACCTAAAAAAGACACGGATATCCTGCGGATGTGTGTGGACTTCACCTCCCTGAATAAGCACTGCCCAAAGGATCACTTCCCGTTGCCGCGAATCGGCCAAATCATCGACTCCACCGCGGGATGTGAGCGTCTCTGCTTCCTCGACGCCTACTCAGGCTACAATCAAATTCGAATGAAGGAGGAAGACCAAGAGAAAACGGTGTTTACGGCGCCCTTTGGTGTGTTCTGCTACAACACAATGCCCTTCGGGCTAAAAACATAGGAGCCACCTATCAGCGGTGCATACAGGCATGTCTCAAGAATCAAATTGGTCGCAACATCCAAGTCTACGTTGATGACATCATCATCAAAACAAAAGAGGAAGCCTCGCTAATCGACGACCTACGTGAAACCTTCGCCAACCTAGACCGCTATCGGATCAAGCTCAATCCAGACAAATGCGCCTTCGGGCGTACCATCTGGGCAACTACTTGGGTATCTCATCTCCGCGAGGGGGATCGAGGAGAACCCGAAGAAAATAAAAGCCATACTGGCCATGGAGAAGCCGAAGAACGTAAGAAGCGTCCAACAGCTGGCTGGGCGAATCGCGGCACTCAGTCGATTTATTAGTCGAATGGGCGAAAAGGCATTGCCCTTCTACCAACTTCTCTGCAAAACTAACAAGTTCGAGTGGATAGACGAGGCGCAAGGAGCATTCGAAGACCTCAAGCGTCTACTATCCACCTCGCTAGTACTGGTGACTCCATGTGAAAAAGAGCCGTTGTTGCTCTACATCTCCGCCACCAACCAGGTGGTCAGCACGGTGCTCGTGGTGGAACAAGCCGAGGAAAACAAGGTCCACGGGGTGCAGCGCCCAGTCTACTACCTCAGCAAGGTTCTCACGCCAACAAAACAGCGGTACCCGCACTACCATAAGTTGGCGTACGACGTCTTCATGACAGCCAGGCGACTGCGCCACTACTTCCAGGAGCACCCAATCGTGGTGGTCAACGATGCCCCGCTTGGGCATATCCTCAACAACCTTGATGCCACCGGACGAGTCGCACTTTGGGGAATCGAGCTGTCTCCACGAGACATCACATATGAAAAGTGCGACACGATCAAGTCGCAAGTCCTCCCTGATTTCCCTGTGCACTTGATGGAGAACTAGCTCCTTGAAAAACCAGATATGTCTTATCTCTGGACAATGCACTTCGATGGGTCCAAACGAAAGGACGGGGCCGGCGCAGGTGTCATACTGACATCGCCCTAGGGGACAAGCTGAAATACATTTATGTCTTATCTCTGGACAATGCACTTCGATGGGTCCAAACAAAAGGACGGGGCCGGCGCAGGTGTCATACTGACATCGCCCCAGGGGGACAAGCTGAAATACATTCTACGAATGCAGTTCACAGCCTCCAACAATGAGGCCGAGTACGAGGCCCTAATCCATGGGATGCGGATGGCGAAAGCCTGCGGCGCTAAGAGACTCATCATCTACAACGACTCCAAACTGGTGGTCAACCAAACGATGCACGAGTGCGACGTGCTGAACGGCAACATGATCGCCTACCACGTCCTCTATGACACACTCGAAGGGGACTTTGGTGGCTATGAACTGCGGCATGTAGGCCGCGAAAGCAACGAAGAGGCGGACACACTCGCCAACATTGGCTCCACCTGCGCCACCATACCACCTGGGGTATTTCTCGAGCGTATCTGCGAATGCTCCATCAAGCCAAAGGATACAGAGAATAATGCAAGTGCGTCAATGGACTCGAGGGCTACGCCACCCAATGAGCCAATGGCGCTCGATGACCTGGAGCTCAAAACAGGACTCGAAGGACCAATGGGTGTCATGATGATCGAGCCATCTTGGACTCAACCCTACATCACATATCTTATCAGCAAGAGGCTGCCTAACGACCCGACTGACGCGCGACTCATTGCGCGACGATCCAAGGCATTCTCCATCATCAACGGTGAACTATACAAGCGCAGCATCACATGAGTACTCCAACGGTGCGTCTCCAACATGGACGGAGGGGCCGTCCTCCTCTACATCCATGAAGGGACCGGGCACCATGCTGGCAGTCACGCCCTTGTCGCCAAAGCTCTACGAGCTGGATTCTACTAGCCCACGGCCATGCGCGACGCCAAGGACATCATCCAGCGCTGCAACGCTTGCCAGTGATTCACGGACAAACCGCACGCACCTGGCGCGGAACTCCGGCCAATACCATTGGCTTGGCCCTTTGCGCAATGGGGACTCGACATGGTCGAAAAGCTCCCGAAATCCTCGCGAGGAGGTTACATCTACCTCCTGGTCGGAGTCAACAAATTCACCAAGTGGATTGAGGCCATGCCGGTGACAAACCAGCCAAGAGCCAGCGCCGTCAAGTTCTTCGAGTCCATTGTCTATCGCTTCAGAGTGCCACACAGAATCATCACGGACAATGGAACGAAGTTCACCTCTAAGGAGTTCTAGGGTTTCTGCGAGAACCTGGGAATCAACATAAGCTATGCCTCCGTAGCTCATCCACAGACCAACGGTCAAGTCGAAAAGGCCAACGACCTCGTCTGCGGTGGAATCAAGAAGCGACTCCTCCGGCTACTCGAACAAGCCGCTGGATGTTGGCTAGACGAGCTGCAGTCCGTACTTTGGAGCCTGCGCACAACTCCAAACAGCGCCACGGGATACACCCTGTTCTTCATTTTGCACTGTGCTGAAGCGGTGCTACCCACAGAAGTACGCTTTAAAGCCCCACGGGTGGTCACGTACAGCGAGCAGGAGTCAACCCTTGCACTCGAAGACTCCGTCGATCTCCTTGACGAGGCGCTGGACATCGCAGTAGAAAGATCAACAATCTACCAACAGAACCTGCGCAACTACCACAGCAGAAGGCTAACCCCAGATCCTTCGTCGAAGGAGACCTGGTCCTGCGACTGAAGCAGCAAGGGCACCTCAAGATCTAGTCCCCTTGGGAGGGACCATACGTGATTAAAGAAGTAATCCCAGGTGGCGCCTATCGCCTTAAAGATTTCGAGAGCGGAGTCGCATACTCCAACCCCTGGAACGTCGCACAGCTGCGTCGCTTCTACCCCTAGTCGTTTTTACATTACAAATAAGGCTATTTAGCCAAGCTACTTAGCCACACATTGTACCTCGTACTATTCTGCGAATAAATAAAGCTAAGTGCCCCGAAACTCTGTGTTTTCCCTCATTTTTTCTAGCAATCTTATCACTCGAGGGCTTCGCCACCCTTTACATCCTCGTTCTACGAACAAGTCACAATATCCTGGGTAGCTGACACAACATCAATCAAACCCTTGATAAAACACCAACCCAGTTGCAACGCACCTGACAGGTTGGCAAGGTGCTGAGATAAAATAAGTCAGGCTAACGAAAAGGAACGGCAGAGTACAAATACACTCGCAAAGCATATAAGCTAGCAAGCTCTTTACATATCAATAGAAATTAATTACATACAACATATCCATATGAACTTTACAATACTTGTACAATTATGTGCAGGATACAAGTTAAACTACTGCTGCAGCGGAAGAACGTTTGTTTGTTGTTCAAAGAAGTCGACAATTTCTTCTGCTGGACGATCCACCCCCTGGTAATGTGGAACCATGTTCCAGGTCGAACCTTCCGGCGGGGTCGGCGGCCCAGTAGCAACAGCTGCAACATCTACATCTGGCCTATGCAGTCGCACCAGCGACAAGGCAGCCTTGGCACCAGCCACTAACTGCTGCCACACGCACTCGCGAACTGCACTCAAATCCTGGAACTTAGCCAGGAGAGCCAACAGGCTCGAAGGGACGACGTCTAGTGGAAACATCATCTGGTAGATATGCCTCAGGCACGACTGTGCCTTCTTCAAAAAGTGAAGTACTCGCGAAGCACGATCCTGCAGGGTCGCAAGTGCGATCGCACGATCATGGTCCACCCAAAAATACCCACTCGCCTGAAGCTGCTCCTGGGTTAGGTCATTCGTTCGAATGGCAATCCGGTCTTTCTCATCCTGCGGATGACGAGCACTGACAACTACACCAGGCAAAAAGGCAAAGTATGAAGCCAAGGAACTGTCGTGATTGACTAACAGAAAAGATAAGAGGGCAAAAAGCTAACACTTGAACTGATCGCCCAGCTGCGTCACCTCCTCCAATAGATACTGCTCGCGGGCGGTAGCCTCTCCGCCCTCGACTTCCATACATCTGCGTTACCGTGGAGGATGGGCAACTCATGTTCCAGTTGTTTAACGTGATCGCACAGTCGCGAAAGCAGGGACAATTCATCCACCCTCGAGCGTGGCTGCGCTAAGGTCTCGTTAGTGGGCGGTGAATCACGAGGATCACTCGAGGGACCACTCGACGTGACCTATCACAAACCAAGCAAGAGGAAAAATAAGGGACAAAGAATACATTGACAAAAGGCATTTACGCATTCAAGCTCAACAAAAGTCTCGACTGGGACTTCCATAAAAGCATTGTTC
The DNA here is from genome assembly GCA_910589775.1 of Avena eriantha. Taxonomy (NCBI): domain Eukaryota; kingdom Viridiplantae; phylum Streptophyta; class Magnoliopsida; order Poales; family Poaceae; genus Avena; species Avena eriantha. Next base: position 558,874,417 of record OU342743.1, read on the forward strand.
CAACATAGAGGTTAAAACTACAACTATTACAAGACAGCTACTGAGGAGCAGCCTGCTTCTTCGACTTCGACTTGGCCTTCGGGGGCCTCATCGAATCCGTGGCGGTCTCCGATGCCATAGACTTTCCGGTGCCGGCCCCTGACGTCGCAGCCTTTGCCACATTCTTCACTCGCTGCAGCTCCTCGGAGTACTTGGCGACTGTACTAATGAGCTGCAGCCCATATTTACCACATCCAGTAGCAAAGGGAGCAAACACTACCTGCTGGCCATCCGCGCCGACAGACATCGCCTTGGAAATCGCGGCGGGATCCACCTCCACACCATGGGCTTGCACCATTGCGAGTGCCATGGTGGCACCGACGGACCGCTAAGAGTTCCTAAAGTCCATAGGAATACCCCTAGCAAGGGATTACGCTAGGTCCTCCAGGTTGTCAAGCAGTTCAGCCTTGGGAGTTAGATCCCTGCGTATGAGGCTGAGAGCATTCTTGGCCTTCGTCAGCGTCCCTTGAAGAGAAGCGTTGCGGTCTTCGACTGCAGCGACGGGACCAGCCAATGCATCGTCGTGACGAAGGGCTTGAGCGTCAAAGCTCAAGCTGCCGACATCTACATAAAACAAAGTATTGGTACGATACCATGATGTCGAAGCAGGAAACAAAGACAACTCAGCAGAAAGAATACCTGAGAGGGACTTAGCAATCGAGACAAGCTGCTCCTCGAGCAACTTCTCTCTCTCTCTCTCTCGGCATTGGAGGAACGCAAGTCTTCTTCGCATTTCCGCAAGTCCTCCTCGCACCTTTGAGATTCCTCTAAGGCCGCGATTGCTTCGTCGTGACTCTTTGCTGCCGCGGCAAGCGCCTTCTCAAGTGAAGCGGCATGGCACAGCAGTTCGTTATGCTCAACTGCAAGGGGGGATGTATCATCAATCGCATCCAGACACTTCACCAAGACAAATACAAAGGCAATACTAACCTTCGACAACGCGATGGTGATTGTCCAGTCGCGCATGCTGTCGACCAATCTCCAGGACTTGCTCCACCAAGCAGGTAACCTTCTTCACGATGAGGTGCATTAAAATAAACCAAAAGTTCAGCAACAACACCAAGTATATATTCGACTGCCAACAGAGCAGAGAGATGCTTACATGGTCCTCCAGAGATTCTGAAGATGACTGCCGCGTAGTCGTCCGGGTAAAAATCTGGTGTTCCCCAGCGTGTGGGGAACTCGAAGAATTGTGCCCGGAGTGGGCCGCCAATGCAGGAGAAGAAGATCGTTCGGCCACCTCTTTGGCCTTGGGGTCTGTGACTCCGGATTCCTTTAGAAATTGGACGTCGCCAGAAGACGACAACGCCTCTTGACTACAGAACGCATCCAGCAGAAACTTCAGGGAAGGCAACTCAAAAAGGAAACTAAGACAAAGTCGAAAATTTACCAGTCAAATTTGTCAAAGTCGAAGGTTTGCTCCTCCGACTCTAACGACTCCTTTGGTAGTCGTAGCTTCTTCCGAGCAGGAGGAGCCACAGACCGCACAAGAACGGCAGGAATCGGCTCCTCTGCACCAACAGAAGGGCCTTCTGGAGTCGACGGCGATGAAGCATTCGAGTCCTTGCTGCAGGAATGCTTGCGAGTGTCCGGATCACTAGACTCGGGGGCTCCCTCCTCCTCTTCAATTGGGATGGTCGATTCCGACTCGTCCTCTTCATCCACTTCGCGAGGAATAACCCCTTCAGGAAGAGGGGGAAAATTGGGAGACACCTTCCAATCCTGCATTCAGAAGATAATTCATTATACATCAACAATCGACAAAGAAAGCTACTTTGTAGCACAATTCTACCTCAGGAGGAGGGTTAGAGGCGTCTAAGGGAGGCACGACTGGTTCACCTAGGAGAACCTCCTTGGCGGTATACTTTGTCACCAGTCACAACCTTCTATCTACTTCACCCGTAGAAATGCCATGGCAGATACGCGAGTGGCATCGTTCGCACCAGCCCATTGGAACATGGGGTGGACTCCGGCCTGCAGAGGCTGGATACAACGGCGCAACCATGTGCAAATGAGGGAAGCGCCTCCCTCTTCTTTACCCATGCAACTCTCGAGGTCGTAGATACGCTTGTACAACACTTCCATCTCCTCGAACTCGCCAGGCATCACTACGTTCTTCCAAGAACGCCTCCTCTTGCACGGCATCGTGGGATCAAAGGGCGCTAGTCCGTAGTGCTCTCCGTCGGCCTTCTGGTCGCGGATGTAGAACCACTTGTCTCTCCACCCTTGGACGGACGCCATGAGTTTGATATCGAAATAAGTGGCAGAGGGGTCGACATGGATTCCGCAGCCTCCTACGTCGTAGACTACAGAACCAGACGCTGACTGGTGCTTCAGCTTAAAAATCCTCTTAAAGAGGACAAAGTGTGGCTCGACTCCGAGCTAGCACTCGCAAAGGGTAATGAAGCAGGAGATGTGGAGAATAGAATTTGGGGACAGCTGATGCAGCTGGAGCCCATAGAAGAAAAGGAGGCCCCTGAAGAAAGGATGTAGGGATAGAGAAAGACCTCGGATGATGAACGCAAGGAACATCACTCGGAAACCAGCAGGAAGGCAAGGAATTACCGCCACGCCGGGCACTCGCGAGTCATCCTTCACGGAGGGAAGAACTCCATCTTGACGTAGGAGATGACGCTCAGAGGACTTGATGATGTATGCGTGCCATGCGCCATTGGTGACGCGGGGACCCACACCCTTCTTCTTCCCAGCGCGGGCGGCGCTGGTGCCTACAGTGGCGGAGCCGCCCTTCTTTTTGGCGGCGGCAGACCCAGTGGCGACGCCTCCCTTCTTCTTGCCCATCTTGCGATGGCGGTGAGAACGGAGGAAGTAGCACGGACACACGGAGTTGGTCAAGTGTCGTGAAGAGGATGTGCGCAGAGAAGCAGAGAGCAGCAACAATGGCAGTGGAGGCACGAGCAGGGAAAGGCGGATGGGAAAATTACCGCAGGTGTGCTGCTACTTAACCTCCTCGCGGATGCTATCCAACGGCCAGCAGAAACCCTACGCGTGGCGCACATCGCCATCGACACGTGGTGAAGCCAAAACACGAACCATCCCCCACTAACTCCATTACGCGCGGAAATCGAGGAGACACAGTTAAAACAGAAGATTACGCACACCCGGTCAAATCAAAGTCAGATAGTGGGACCCACCACTCGTCATGTCCCGTCAAAGACACTCACGCGGGTAACCAAGGTCATCACATCGTCAGCACTGACGTCATTTCAGCAACAGAAGATTTCGACTACTTTAGTCCTTGGTCGAGTCTTTGACTCAACCAAGCACTCGGGGGCTACTCCCATAGGGAGCGCTGGTCGCGCACCCTACGATTTATCTTTATGCAGGTATACGAACATTGAAGTCATACCCACCACTCGAATCTACGATACGATTGAGGATTATGGGTTACTCCCATAGGGAGCGCCGAAAGCAAATTCGATTGAAACAAGGAACAAAAGACGACAGCAGTCGCAAACAGTTTTAGTCCCCGCCTGAGTCTTCGACTCAACCAGGCACTCGGGGGCTACTCCCATAGGGAGCGCTGGTCGTGCACCCTATGATTATTTGTACATCGTACTGTGTGTCGATAACATCCTTACCCGAAGGTTATGGCGACTCCGCCTCATATTATCCCTACAAAGAGACTGCATCTCCTGGGCCACCCGAATCATCTCCGCGATGGCAAAAATTCGGATGTCACGCTTACATCGTGAAGATAAGACCTGAATAAGGTCTGGCAACGCATCTGCTGCGCACTACCAGAAACATATCCGTGCCTGCAGGTACAATGAACATGCCTTGACGGACGCGTCGAGTGCTCACACTTATATACTGGAATTCGACTCCTATAAGACCTCCACGGCTTGAGTCGAATTACGCCATCACATTTCCAAATTCGAGTCTGGGATCTCAAGTTTGAGTAGATTGCATTGTTTTGCCCTAAGGCAGTTAACTGATACCGATACATCGGATAAATCAGGCACGTATATCAACAATCCCTATGACATAAACAGAACACGCGAAAAAATACTCAGTCATAAAGTCCCAAGTCGAATATGCGATTCCACTGGACACTCGGGGGCTACTGACATGGGTATACCCTATAGGTACTCGAGTTGGGTATATACAGTCCAGATATGGTGGAATCCCACGGCATTGCCAAGGCCCAAGTGGAGAATTCGAGTGGCCCACAGACTCTCGATTGCTTGCGAGACAAGAAGAAGCTAAATATAGAAAGTTTAAAGGTAAAACCGTAATCTGTAACCGACTCGACCTGCTACCCGAGACCTAGCCTATCTATATAAAGGCTCGGAGGGGGCGGCGAGGAGGACACACGTAACCCTAGTTTCCACAACTCTTGCTAGATTGCATCTGCGTGCCCCTTTAATCTTCGATTCCTTTGTTAATTCCAAGAGCAGACAAGCAGGAGTAGGGACCTCCACGAGGCCTGAACCTGGGTAACCTTGTGTCCCTGTGTGCTTATTTGCTAGCCGACTGATGCCTCGAACACTCCCTCCTTCTCCAAAACCCAAGTCCATAACAATGGGCATTGACGAGTTAAACCCTCGTCAGATGGCATATGCCATCTTTTGATAATTTTGCTTCGAAGTGGATAGTAACTCACTTCGGTAATATACTGGCCTTTGTATCGACTTACCTTCCTTGTTATGCTCTACCACTATCGCAACACTCACGACTCGATTGGTCGCCGCTATATAGAGCAACACCGGCTCTTTGGATAATGGTGAAGCTAACACTGCTGTAGAGGCTAGCATCTTTTTGAGCTCATGAAATGCACTATCTGCTTGCGGTGTCCATACAAATTTGTCCGACTTTTTCATCAGCTGATAGAGAGGCAATGTCTTTTCCCCCAACCGACATACGAAATGACTCAATGATGCCAGGCAACCTATGAACTTCTGGACATCATTGAGACACTTCAGCAATTCCATTTGCTCAGTAGCTCGGATTTTAGCTGGGTTAGCTTCGATACCTCGGCTGGACACGAGGAAACCGAGTAACTTTCCATCTGGGACACTGAAAGTGCACTTTTCCGGGTTAAGCTTCATTCAGGACCTTCTTAAGTTCGCAAATGTTTGCCGGATATCATCTAGGAGAGTATGACTCTCCTTGGTTTTAACACCACATCATCTACATAAACTTGGACATTTTTTCCAATTTGATCGTGCAAGCATTTTTACATGCATATTTGATACGTTGCCCCTCCATTACGTAAGCCAACTGGCATGGTACGCTAGCAATAATCCCCATACGGGGTAATGAAGCCGTATTTATTTGATCATCCGAGTTCAAGGGTATCTAGTGGAAACCAGAATACACATCTACAAATGATAACAACTCACACCTAGCGGTTGATCAATGACCTGATCTATCCTCGACAGAGGGAATGGATCTTTTGGACATGCCTTGTTCTGGTTCTTGTAATCGATACACATACGCCACACCACTGCTACGTTTGGATCATCTTTCTTCTTTTCTACCAGCACCGGATTAGACAGCCTATCCGGGTAAAGCACTTCCATGATAAACCCTGCTAAAAGGAGCCGAGCTATCTCATCACCAATGACTTTTCTCCTATCTTCTACAAAGCGGCGGAGAGATGCTTCACCGGCTTTGCGCTGGGTATGACATGCAAAGAGTGCTCAGCCAGCTCCCTCGGTACACCTTGCAGATCCTGTGTGGACCAAGCAAAGATATCCCGATTCTCACGGAGGAAGCTGATGAGCGATCTTTCCTATTTGTCGCAAAGGCCCGCACCAATAGTCACGGTGCGCTCTAGGAACTGATCCTTAATGGTGTCGTGGTGGTGGCACGGCAGATGCCATGGATAGGCTAAAGATGGGGCCAATGAGTGCTAGGGGAATATAGGGAGGGAGAACGTGGTGATTCCACGCACAAAAGTTCTTGTATTTCCTCTATCAATGGTGTTCACAAACGCTCTTGAGGCTCTCAATAAGGAGACAATGTCTCTTACTCCCTACCAACTAGCCCTAGAGTTCAACCTTAGACAGAGAGAATGATCGATCACCTTCTATGGAGGCCCTGGTGCTCCTTATATAGGGGAGCCCGGGTTACAATCCTAGGGCACAGGTGGCAGCATATTCTACGAATATGCTCCTCGCCCAAAGCAGATGCTTCTTTATTCTCTTTAATGGCTCGTCTAGGATTTGGACGTAATCCACAGCGTAATCCTTGTCTTTTGGCGTCACCAGACTCGGGCTACGTCATCCGGATTTGCCCGCGTCACCTTGGTCGCCCCTGACCCACTGGTCCTCTTCTTTACTTTGCTTTGCTCATGCTTCAGCTAATAAAGCCACCATTTGACTAGTGGGGTATTCCTTATCTTGGAAGCCACAAGATAATTCGGCTAGCATATAGCTAATCCGGCTTACTAAGTCACCTGCAAAACAGATAGATAAACATGGCCGGCATATAATTTATGCTGGCTGGACCATAGTCAAGGAGATGCTCCATGGACCGGGTCACACCGTGATTCGGCCTGCCTTGAGGTGACCCGATCAGCACTTGCTTTGACCATGCTGTACCCCGGCTAACTCGGCCCTCATACCCCGACGTTACCCTACCTGGGGGTATCCCCCCAACATTAGTCCCCGAAGCTGGTGCGGTCTTAGCCACTTTTAGTTGTTAAGGACACAATAGGTTCCCATATCCGGATCTTTTGCTTCTTAGGCTGAGTTACCTCGTAACCCGAAGTTTCTCATCTTGCGATCCTTTGGCTCGTTCCGAGTTATTCCTCGCTCTCTAGGTTTCTCGCTCGCTTATTCGGGTTACCTTTCCTTCCCTTGTACGCTTCCCCACATCCTACGTGGAAGGTAATCATCATTTTGCCTCATTTTAAGGGCCACACACATTTAATGTGCCGGTTACTGTCGCAATGTCAGGAATAACTGCTATAAACGTCCCTTCACTGTAGCGCCTCGTTAACCGTAACATAACATCAATCATGGGATTGTTTGCTCCTGTGGCCCTTTCTGTGGCCTTGCTCTGATTGGCCGTTCTGGCCGCATACACGCCCATTGCGCGCGGCGCAGGTGCCGCAAAAGATCCCATGACGCACGTGCTGCGTAGTTAAGTAGAGGCCTGGGGCGTTCTCAGGGGAAGTTCCTCCATTTTATCCGTGCCTCCTAGCCTCTTTCTCTCTCACCGCAACCTTGCCGCCGCCGCCAGTTTCTCGTTGCTCCAGCACCACCGTGACCGTGCTCAGGTAGCATCTCGCGTCAGCGCCGCTGTTCCCACTCCATATTTCCACCACGGGGCCTTGTGCTTCCCGTTTCCCCTCTTCCGGTTATTTGTACAATGATTTCACTCTTGAAGACCTCGAATCCGTCATCACATAAGAGGAAGAAGCGGTGGTGGCGCAGCAGGAAGAAGGAGCAGAAGGCCGCGAGCGTGGCTGCTGGGACGGCTCCATCGTCTACGAGGAGGACCTGGACTGGCTCCACGCCACGCGCCGCGTCCTCGCCGACATCGCCTACCGCCTCGCCTCTGGTAAAGTCTCTCCTTCCCCCAATTCTGGGGAATATGTTGTCTCTCTTTCGCATTTCTAGTGCGGCTTCGGCCTTCCCACTTCTGATTTCTTCTTTGATTTCATTTCTACATACAAGTTGCAATCGCATCACCTCCCCGCAAATGCTATTACTTCTCTATCCTCCTTTGCTTCTGGCATTGAGGGGTACATCGGCCTCTGGCCAACCAAAGAACTTTGGATCAAGTTCTTTGGTCTCCGGAGGAACGTAGTTCCGGACAAGGAGCTTGCCCCGAGGACAAACACTTGACCCAGTGTGGTGCTGCCTCCATTTCTCCCTGGAAGACCTCCGTATTCCCCCGAGTCACCGGACTCGAGTCCTGCAAGGGCTGGGCCCGGACTTTCTTCTATGTCCGGAACACCACCAAGGAGGACTTGATCCGGCTCCTCCCCTTCAAACTTGGCCCTCCTGATACCTCGCGTTGGGAGAGAATTCTGAAGCGGCCCACGGCCCTGGCGAATCTAGTGGAGCGCCGAATCAAGGAGCTGCTCAAGGAGCATCTTCGGGGGAGGATATTATGATTAATTTTCTCCGCAGTCGGGTTTCCCCCCTCCAGAAGCGAGCACACAAGATCTACTACTTGAGCGGCCCTCTCGACCCCCACTGGACTTCTTCCATTGAGCTGGATAATTCGGCGGTTTACCGCCAGGTGAAGTCCATATTCAATGTGGAGAAGGAGTTCTCCGAAGATTGGGAGTGGGGACTTGAGCCCTTCACCCGGGACAACCCTCGTCCAAAGGTGAATTTTCTTTTTCCTGTTCTTCGAATCTTCTCCGCATGTCGGTTCACTTTTGTAACTTGCCAATTGTTGCCTTGTTCTCAGCGATTCCTCCAGCAGCCACTAGAGGATGGCGAGGTGATGGCGAGCAAGTGGTTGCCGGACCGCACCGAGGAGGACGAGGAGGAGCCTGATCTAGAGGCCTACCCCGAACATCGTCAAACGCAGCACTGGTAAGGCCTCTTTTCTAAGGGATTGGCCAGAAGACGATGACTCGGACGTTGAGGTCCTGGAGGTATTTGATCCGTTTCCCATCTCTTACGCACATCTAGCTATGTCCGAATGTTCAGCTAACCCGGACGGTCAGGTCCGTGAGGTTCCTCCCCTTGCCACTGGTGGTCCGGCCCCTGCTCCTTCCCAGAAGCACGCGGCTACCTCGGCCACAGCTTCGGAGGTGCCGCCGCCCAAGAAGAGGCAGAAGAAATCTAGGGTGAAACCCTCGTCTAAGCCGGCCGCCAAGAGCACGGTTCGGAGGGCACCCAAACCTCGGGCTCCTCCTACCGCGGATGAGTAAGTCCTCGGAGGGCACCCAAACCTCGGGCTCCTCCTACCGCGGATGAGTAAGTCCTTTTGCACTAATACTTGGGGATGTTTCCTTTGCTTGGCCTCGTTTCTAATTGGTTCTCCCTTTTTGACTTGGTGCTTGTTCTTCTTCTCAGAGCTCCTAGGGATATCCCTCAGAGCGGCTCCGGCATAGCCTCCCCACTCCGGAGCAGCCCTTCTCCCTCCCCCCCGGCAACAACGATTCTCGCCTGCTCAACCCTATTCAAGAGGGCTCCACGGTTGCGCCTGACTAGAGCGCACCTTGCAAAGAGGAGGGCAATGCCAGCACGGGGGGTAGTGGGGCGGCTCTGGATACAGCGATGCCGGCTCTCCCTAGTTCCTCGGCCTCAGCGCCAAGTCTTGAGGTGCCAGTTTCACCGGTGCCGCCCCAACAAGTCTTTTTGTCTCAGTGTTCCCAGCATCACCAGCACCAGCACCAGCAGCACCAGCACCAGCATCAGCACCAACACCAACAGCAGCAGCACCAACAGCAGCAGCAAAAGCCTCCACCAAGCCTCCCAAGAGAAAAGCCCCATCGGCTCCCTCCGGGTCTACCTCTTCAATGGCAGATATCTTCCAAACAGTTCCTCCACCTTCATCCGGCGAAGTCAAGAAGGCTTCCAGGTCAGCAAAAAGAACTTCATCCGGGTCTACCGCCTCCGGGTCAGAGTGCAGCCAACAACTGGTTTTGCATACAAGCCCCACTGCAGCTCAATCCGCCAGGCGAGAGGCCCACGTGAAGGGCCTTGTGGCGAACTATTCTCTAAGCGATGAAAGCTACAGTTCACTGCTCCTTGAGTATGTGAAGAACTGGAACAATGCAGAATTCATCGACCCTCAAGATGATCTGCTGGAGAAGTTCGGCCTAGCCGAGTTCAGCGCCCAGATGAACTCCGCTACCAAGGCTATTTCCTTAGCTGGCCGGATGATGGATATAACTCTTTTCCTCTACTGTTGATGTTTTGCATAACTGAGCACTTGTAGATATAGCCCCTAGTCCCCGAGCCTCCGAGGGAATAACTTGTTATTCGGTCGGAGGCTTCTTATAGAATCTAGTTTTTGTTCGTAACGACGTCAAATTTTGATATAGTTAGAGCCGGGTCTAGTTCCCTTGGTCCGTATCTTATACACTTCGAATATCCACACACCTAGAGCCAGGTTAAGTTCCACTTGGCCCGGGTCTTGTAGACTTCGAATATCCACACACCTAGAGCCAGGTTAAGTTCCACTTGGCCCGGGTTAAGTTCCACGTGGCCCGGGTCTTGTAGACTTCGAATATCCACACACCTAGAGCCGGGTTAAGTTCCACCTGGCCCGGGTCTTGTAGACTTCGAATATCCACACACCTAGAGCCGGGTTAAGTTCCACCTGGCCCGGGTCTTGTAGACTTCGAATATCCACACACCTAGAGCCGGGTTAAGTTCCGCTTGGCCTGGGTCTTGTAGACTTCGAATATCCACACACCTAGAGCCCGGTTGAGTTCCACTTGGCCCGGGTCTTGTAGACTTCAAATATCCACACACCTAGAGCCTGGTTAAGTTCCACTTGGCCCGGGTCTTGTAGACTTTGAATATCAACACATCTAGTGCTGGGTTTAGTTCCACTTGGCCCAGATCTCGTAGACTTTGAATATCCACACACCTAGAGCCGGGTTAAGTTCCACTTGGCCCGGATCTTGTAGACTTCAAATTCTTTTTACACTGCCTTTCAACTTTGCCATTGCCTTGCTTATTTCAGATTACCACTAACCGCCGATCCGCTAAGTTCCAGCGCCTGCTGGAGTCCTATAAATACATTCACGCGTGTTATGGTAAAGTCCTGGTGGAGTATCAGAAGATGGGTAATTTTCCATTCTTCCTCTTCCGTATTCGTTTATTCGAACTTCCTAGGATCCATATTAATTTGTTGTTCGAATCATGCAACCGACGTTGAAGCTGAAAACATAAAAAACCTTACTGAAATCAAAGGTAAATTTATCCCCTCCACACGATCGTTGTATTTTCCTTCCTTTATCTGGTGGAGACTTATACTTTGGGTCCTCCGGATCATTATGCTATTGCAGTTGCTCTCGAGGATAGCGTCACCATGCCTGAAATGATGAATCATTTCCTCGAACAAGCAGGGAAGCATGAGGCTGAGCTGAAAAAGAAGGATGAAGAGATAGCTCGGCTCCAACACCAGGACTCGGAGATCACTCGACTGAATGCCAAAATTCAGAGGCTTAAGGGCCTCCATAAGTCTGAGTTGGAGAAGGCCGACCAGGAGTTCGCCGAGGAGAAAGAGCGTTTAACCATGCAAATCTCCAAGGATAAGAGCCTATTGGAGGAAGCCGACGTCAAGCTTACATCGGTGACCACCGAATACGAGAAACTCCAGGCCCATAGCGCCGATGTTCATTCCGAGCTTCAACAACTCTTCCAGATCGCACGTGAGTTTTCTGCCCTTTCTTGATTTTCTTTCCTCCGGGTTTGGTGCTTTTGTTCACTGTTTCTCTTCCCATTCTTAGGAAAATTTCCAGAGAGTGACACGCTCGGTGCCGCTGCCGTATGCCAATCCCGTGAACAACATGGTATTCTTGCTGCCCCTGGTGCCGAGCCAGTCCCATATAATACTGAGGATCTACTGGCGAGCCTCACCGCTCATCTTGAGGTAGTGAAGAACCACGACGCGGATATTATCCCGGCGGGAACGCGGATGTTCAACTGCCTCTAGCCTAGTGAATCCATTCCAAAGAAAGGCTCGGCTTTCATAGCCAAGTTAATGGAGTGTGATATGCAGCTCCATCTATGGCACGAATTTGCCACATGGGCTGGGGCCGACTTTGCCTTGAAATTTGCTCTTTCATGGTATGAAGGAATGGATCTAGGGTTGCTCACTCTCATGTGCACCGGGTCTAAGTGGTGCGAGGATCCGGAGTGGATCACGCGCCGCAAAGCCTGTGCCAACAAGCTCATCCAATACTCCTTCTGCCACGCTTGGAATGAGGGGCCGAGTTATCTCGATGCCGTTGATGAAGAGGTTGTCTCTGAAGATGAAGAGGGAGGGAGTGAAAGTGAGGGCTCCGAACTTGGTGATGAGGCCGAAGATTCGGAGGATAGCGAGGTTAACCCGGAGGATGAAGTCAAGGATAGCACCCCTCCCCAACACTCCGAAGTACCTCCTTCATCGACGAATGATTCGTCTGCTGCTCCCGCTCCTTAGAAAACATTGGTCATATTTATCAGATCCCTGGAATGCCAGGCGTAGATGTATCTAAACACTTGAGTTTGGTTTTGCTACCATTTTATGTTCTGAACTAAGTTTTATGACTGGATTATCATGGGTAAAGTCCCCGAGTTTCATTTTCTAGTTCCCCCAATTTTTGACTCGGCTCGCATCTATCTTGATTCGGTTTTTTGACTTACGAGTCCGAGATTCAAAAAATTGACTTAACAATACTTGAAACTTTGAGATTAGTTCAAAATGATCTGGCGTTTCAGTGACCAAAACAAACTAAGGGTTAGTCAAAAAACCAATGTCGGCCCGCTTAAGTTCTTTCCCTTAGTCGTTTTTCATGTGCTTTGCCATTCGAAACTTGTTCTCTTGCTTGCCATGAAGCCAATTCTTGTTGGACAGCAGCAAAGTCGAAGAGTTAGGTTTTTGGTGCTCACATATTACTAAATCGACTAAGATATAAGCACTTAACCTAGCCGACAAAAAATACAAAAACAAGAGACAAGTATTATAGCAGTCCCCGAGTCTCTGCTTGGGGTGGCAAAGTTTTTATTGATAAGCTCATTGCCGACATACATACCGACATATGAGTAGCTTGGATACATTCACCTCTCAGGTGTACAAAGGACGAAGCAGTGCTACGTTCCACGGTCGTTTGGATTCTTCTCTAGCCCTGTCCGCCTTGTTCTTTTCCGGGGGTTGTGCATCAATAAGATAGTAGGAGTCATTGCGCAAGGCTTTACTTACAATGAAAGGTCCTTCCCAAGGGGGGATAACTTATGCATGCCAGCAGTGCGCTATATTAGCCGAAGTACCAGATCACCTTCCCGGAAGACTTGGGGGTTTACTTACCAGCTATGATAGCGTCAGAGATTTTGCTGATATATGGCGGATCTGGACAAGGCCAGTTCTCTGGCTTCTTCCAGCAGATCAACACCATTTTGCCGGGTGATGACCCACATGTATAGGGGGTGTATCGTAGTATTTTCTAGGGAAGTGAAACCCAATTTATTGATTCGACACAAGGGGAGCCAAAGAATATTTATAAGCCTTAACAACTGAGTTGTCAATTCAGCTGCACCTGGAAACAATCTTGCTCACAGCAGTTTATCAGTAGCAACAGTTTTGTAGTAGGAATAGTAAAGTAACAACAGTAGTAAAGCAAAGACAGTAGTAACAAAAGAAGTAAACATTGGGATTCGAGTGTGGTAGGCATAGGGATGGATGGACGGGCATTGCATGGACAAGACAATTCACATAGCAATCAGAACATAGGGCAATTGCAGATAAATAAGATAAAGCATCCAAGTACTACACAATCCTAGGCATGTGTTCCATATATAGTCATACGTGCTCGCAATGAGAACTTGCACAACATCTTTTGTCCTGCCAGCCCATTTGCAGCGGGGCCTCTAGGGAACTACTGGCAATTAAGGTGCTCCTTTTAATAGAGCACCGGAGCAAAGCATTAACACTCCGTGAACACATGTGATCCTCACATCAAAGCCATTCCCTTCCGGTTATCCCGATTTCTGTCACTTCAGGGCCATAGGTTCCGGACAACAACGTGTGTATACAACTTGTAGATAAGACCAAGAACAATACTATCATAATGAATCAATAATAAGTCCAGATCTGAAATCATGGCACTCGGGCCCTAGTGACAAGCATTAAGCACAACAAGTCGCAACAAAGTCATATAGCACTAATAAAAGATACTAGGCACCATGCCCTAACAATCTGATGCCATTACATGAACGATCTCATCCAATCCCTACCATCTCCATAGCCTACAGTGGGGGATTACTCACTCATAGATGGGGGAAACATGGATGGTCGATGGAGAAGGATGGTGATGATGATGGCGATGATCTCCTCCAATTCCTCGTCTCGGCAGGGTGCCAGAACGGAGTTTCTGGTGCTATTTCGTGGAATCTGGTGGTGGCGGCGGAGCGGAACTCCTTCTGGTAAAACGTCGAACCCCCAAAGTTTTTAGGTCAGAAGGCTCCTTATAGGCGAAGAGAGAGGCCGAGGGGGTGCCAGGGGGGCCCACACCACCCCCTAGCGCGGCCTGGCCTGGCCCACGCCACTAGGTGGTGTGGCCACCCCCTGGCTCTTCTCTGTCTCGTATTCTGGCTCCTGGAGTCTTCGGGTGAAATAGGATTTTTGGCATATTTTTCGGGATTTTTCCTGATAGTTGATTTTCTGCACAAAAAGTAGACACCAAGGCATTTCTGCTGAAAACAGCGTCAGTCCGCATTAGTTGCATCCAAATCACACAAGTATAGAGGAGAAACAATAGCAAAAGTGTTCGGGAAAGTAGATATGTTTTGGACGTATCAACTCCCCCAAGCTTAGCTTATTGCTTGTCCTCAAGCAATTCAGTTGAAAACTGAGTGCGATAAAAGAACTTTCACGAACACATTTGCTTCATAAGATGTAAATATTCTTTGCAATGTGATCAACTACTTAGACCGTTCATAATAAAGAGTATGCAACTGAGTCTACTTAATAGTCATTGCAAGCTATGAAGAGATTCCAACTCAAGAATAATAAGTAGCATGAAGCATAAACATAATCAATATTACAATGCTCATAGAAAGGTATGATAGAGTGGTATCTCGCTTGCCTTTGATTATGAATGCCAAGGCACCTCTGAAGTTCAAGTGATGACTAGAAGTAAAGATATCAAGGGAACAAACATCAGTCATAACACAAATAATCAAGTAATGGAACAAACACAAAGAATGACAACTATGCTCTCAAGAAAGTGCTCAAAGAATATGTGGAGACTCAACAAGTAGAAGAAAAGGTTTTGAATAATTTGAAAGGCTTCCAAATGCTGAATGTATGGTACTCATTAGCTTTGAGCTCTCATTGCCCCCATCATAAGCATCTTTAAAGTGGTTAAGGTGAAAGTGAGGTCCAATCTGAGTTGTATGCTTGACAGACTATAAACAATCCCAAGTCCCTTGAGTACGAGGGTCGCTCCTCATGCTACTCAACTTTAGTAACCGGTAACTTCTTGTCATCGTAAGTATGTGCGTATCATTGAGAACCGCCAACGGGGTACCCCTTGCCCGATGATACGGAAGAATCCCCATATCAAAATGACAAGGCAAGCAGACAATGAGTATCTCAGCAATCTTCTTATTTACCATGGGAAAATGGTGCTTTTTTCTCTCTTTCCTCTTTTCATAAAATTCTTTTTTTTAATAGCTATCTCTCTCTTTTTTTATAAGAAGAATGCTTCATAGATATCATTATGGTTACGCTGCAGGTTTCCACCATGTCAGCATGGATTAGACCAGCGGCTCAGGCGTTTCTCTAACACACATACATAACTCCATGGACTTACAAGCTCCCCTTTTATTTCACACCGACGACATCCGCAAACAAAAGAGCAATGTATCAACTGGGTATATATTTACAAGTGTTGAAACGCTCCCCGTGACAGCACGGTTCTGCTAATCCCCAGCCTATAATTTGCAAGCATATAACTTTCATGGAGAGTTCACAATGGTTCAGGTTTATTAAGTGCAGGAAATAAAGTGTGCCATCAAGTTTGTGAGAGCTTTACTAACTAATTTTCCCATAACAAACAAACATTTTATTCGGAAGAAAACAAGGCATATTGAATATGCACGGGAGTAGCAAATGATGCTAATAGGTAGGTATGGTGGACACTTTGGCAATTTCTGGTTTAGGGAGTTGGAAACATGAGTAAAACACTCAGTGGAAGTGAAGGCTAGCAATAGTAAGGGAGCGACAAACGAGAGAGCAATAGCTGTCATTATCATGCTTGCAACAAAACAGGACTGCTCATGGCATGAAAGTGATTCAAGATCCTCAAGGCAAAATAATTCATCGAGGCTTAATTGATTATTACAGTCATGTGCATGCGTGAGCATGTGCCAAGTCAATCAAATGAAAACATTCAAAGGAGGATACCATGGTGTCATACTAATTTATGAATATAGTAATGCAAGCAAACATTCAAGAGAGATGCTACAAACTATTAGCGAGCTGGAGCTAATCATAAGAAGGCAAGAACTACTAAGCATCCAAAGAAAACATTCACTCTACATGAATGGACTAAGCATGCCCACAGTGATGATTATATGTACAAAAATGAAAACAAATAGAGTTCGTTACCAGCCTCTTACCACGCCTCAAGTTGTCATTGATCATCATTATTGCTCTTCACTTGTGTGGCTTGAATAATTATATGAAACCCATATCCACTGAGGACTGCCGAACCTGAAGCAAACTCGCAAAAACCAAAGAAGAACGGCAAATATTTTTGGTGTTTTCGATTTTTAAACAAGAACCAAAAGGGAAAAACAAACAAAGCAAAATCTTTTTGGGTTTTTCAAATAGTTCAAACAAAGGAGAAAAGGAAAAGCAAACCAAGGCAAAAAGAAGAAACAAACCAAAGAGAAACAAAAGAAATATTTTTGGTCTTTTTGTGTTTTTAGAAAGCAAAAACAAAGAAGAACGAAAACTAAAAAGAGAACAAAAACATGAATATACAAAGTACCGACGCAACATGATATGAAGATGAGTGTGGTGTCGTCGTACCTCCCCCCAAGCTTAGGCTTTTGGTCTAAGTGGGTATCAATCCCAAGCTGGCCAGGATGAAGTATCACCGTGGTACGATGAGGAGGTACCCTCGTCCTGGTGCGAGCTCGAGTACGTTCATCCGTAATGCGCGGAGTAATCATAGGAGGGCACATCCTCCTGGTGCTGCTCGTGGAAACCCAACAAGCGAAGCTGCTCGTCCACCTCCTCCTTGGAGAGCGACCACGGTCTCATGTGAACACTAAAAAAAGCAGGATGTGGCAAAAGGATCTCCCTTTCATCCCCGTTAGTGCAAAGCATCCTATATACTAGATTGTTCAAATCAGAGGTAGTAGTGACAAAGTGATGAGTTTTCATGGCAACAAGGTCAAGCCTCTGTGGTGCCAGCATAGCATCATCGGGATCCACTGAAAGACCTAATGCATTGACCATGCGTGATGCAATGATGCCGCCATAGATAGGCCCCCTAGAAGCTAAGCGGCGAGCAATAAGAGAGCCAAGATTGTACCGAGTATCATTGTTAAGCGCAACAGCTAGGAAAGCTAAATGATAGTTGGAGATATTACTAGTGTTCTCCCTACCCAATACACTAGTAGCAAGATAATATGCAAAGTATCTAAGACCAGGGAGTTGGATATTTCTTATCTTTCCACGCTGCGCCACGCGGTCATCATCATTGGTCACCCCTCGGTAAAGCTCCAACAAATCAGCGGGTCGCCCTTGAATTTTCTTCACGGTCCCTGTCATACGCACACCTACAATACTGCAAAATCTCTCCAATGGCATGGTGAAGGGCAAATCATAGATTTTAAAAGAGTCAGTAGATTGATAGGGTGTGTTAGTAAACTCGAAGCTCTCAACAAATGTTTTGGTGAGCATAGCGTATTGTGCGCTCTCATCTTGCATATATGAGGTCAAACCAACCCTCTCAATCAGTAGCAAGAAATCATCAAGAATACCTGCAGCTTGCAAGAAAGTAAAACAAGGAAAAGAGGATGGGTGAGCATCCCCATCATCCCTTTCACTGCCAATACGGGTTACAATGAGGTCTTCATTTTATGATGGCCTAGCTTGAGAGGCTGTTCTTGAGGGCCTCGACCTCCTAGGTGCATCACTCTCAAATATCTCTCCAAAAGTATGATTGTTCATGCTTGGTATTCTGAAATTTAAACACCTATTAAACAAGTGATTGCAAAGTAAATATAATGAAGGATTCTACTCATAGGGACTTGCAAGAGGCCTAAACATGCATCAAAACTATATCTCTAAGCATCAAACAAGCTTACAAGCTCTCATAACCAGTCACCTACAGCAGCAAAATACTCAACATATAATCCACTAAACACAAATCTACTTGGACAAGGGGAGGAGTCACATACCAGGGAACAAATGCTCCAAATTTCAGCAAGAAAGATGGCCTGAGCAAGGAGATTGAAAAAATCGAGAGCAAGCACAACAAGAACGCGATTTTGAGCTATGAACTGGAGCTTACGCAGGAGAGAGAAGAAAGTGGCAGGTGAGAGAGTTAGTGGGGGCCAGGGGTGGCCCACACCAGGGCATGGTGCCACCCAAGGCTGGCCACGCCACCATGTGGTGTGCCTGCCTGGTGGGCCCCCTGGTACCTACCAGGTACTCCTCTGCCCCTTTTTTCACGTAAAAATTTAATATGAATTTTCTGGAATTTTTCGAGACACTTTATTTTTTGGCATTTTTCAGAAATAGAAGAATGATTTTTCTGACAGACAGATTTTTTTCTTTTGGAAACATGATGCAAGGACAAAACAAGGCTAGAACTACAGAAGTTCTAACATGCAAGCAACTAACAACAAAAAGAAAACTAAACGAAAGCAAAAACTAAAATGCAAAGGATAGAAATAAACGGAGATAATCATAATGCAAACATTGTTTTGTTCAATGGAATCCTTTTGTTAGCAAGGTTGATCAAGTCTTGCTACGAAAACAATTGCATATGAGACAAAACTTTGTACTCCACTAATGATTATGTTACCTTAACCTTGATAGCAATGGTCCCAATCATAATAGTTTCAAATTTTCCTCTTGGTATGGGACAATATATTTCTCCAACTTGAATGCCTTCAACATGTTCAATTGAATTCAAACCATAAGTCCTTTCAATCTTCTTGGGGAAATAGACAGTATGTTCCTTGTCATTAACATTGAAGGTCACCTTTCCTTGATTACAATTAATAACAACTCCTGCAGTATTAAGAAAAGGTCTCCCAAGAATGATAGACATATTATCGTCCTCAGGCATTTCAAGCACAACAAAATGAGTTAATATCAAGCAATTGTGAGCCACCTGAACAGGTACATCCTCACATATACCCACAGGAATAGTGGTAGATTTATCAGCCATTTGCAAAGATATATCAGTTGGTATTAATTTTTCAAGTTGAAGCCTCTTATAGAGAGAGAAAGGCATAACACTAACTCCGGCACCCAAATCACACAAAGCAGTTCTAACATAACTGTTCTTAATAGAGAAAGGGATAGTTGGAATCCCTGGGTCTCTAAGTTTCTTAGGAACCTTACCATTGAAGGAATAATTAGCAAGCAAGGTAGAAATTTCTTCATTAGGGATCTTCCTTTTATTCGAGACAATTTCCTTCATATACTTTGAGTAAGGAGGCAATTTAATAGCATCAATCAAAGGAATTTGCAAAAATAAAGGCTTCATCCACTCACAAAACTTATTATAGTGTTCATCTTCCTTTGACTTGTGTTTCTTATCAGGGAAAGGCATAGGTTTTTGGACCCAAGGTTCTTTTTCACTACCATGTTTCTTAGCAATAAAATCTTCCTTGGTGTATTTAGTATTCTTAGTGTGGTTTTCAGGTTCTTCTTCAACTTTTTCTTCATTAGGTACTTCATTTTCTTCATTACCACTTTCAGTTTCAGCATCAGAGATAGATATATACTATTAGGATCTATAGCAGGTTCAGAGGGTTCTACAACAGTTTTATGTTTGTTTTTCCTTTTCTTACGAGTAGAACCACTATTTTCAGCTTGCTGAGAATCCTGCTCAATTATTTTGGGATGCCCCTCAGGATATAGAGGATCCTGGGTAGCAGCACCACTTCTAGTTCTAATTTCATAAGCATGTTTTTCTTTAGCAGCATTAACTACCAAGTCGTTTTGCACTTTAACGAGTTGATCTATTTGAGTTTGAACCATTTGAAAGTGTTTAACAATCATTTTAACATCATTAGAGGTTCTTTCCACAATATCTTTCAACTCAACAATAGCTCTAGTGTTTCCCATTAGATGATTTTGCACCCTTTTATTAAAGTTATCTTGCTTAACAATAAAGATATCAAATTCTTCTAAGCATTGATCAGGAGGTTTCGAGTAAGGGATATCACCTTCATCAAAGTGTTGGAGAGAGTGTACCTCAATAGTGGATGAGTAGGAAATAGGCTTACATAATTTTTCTATAGGAGGTAAATTCTTGACATCTGCAGCTTTAATTCCCTTCTCCTTAAGACATTTCTTAGCTTCCTTCATCACTTCATCATTTAATTCAATAACTCCCCTCTTCTTTGATGTTGGAATAGGCACAGGAATAGATGGTTCAGGTACAATTACTTCAGGTATAGCTTGTTTAGGAGGAGTCCAATCTTCATAATTTTTTGCTTATTTTAGCCATTAACTCCTCAGCTTCCTTGGGAGTCCTATTCCTGAAAACACAATCAACACAACTATCTAGGTATGTCCTAGATTCTTCGGTTAGTCCATTATAAAATATATCAAGAAGCTCATTCTTAGGTAATGGACTTCCAGCCTGTGCATGAATCAAAGCACAAAACCTTGCCCAAGATTCGGGCAATACCTCTTTTTCTCCCAGTTTAAAATCAAAAAGTTCCTGCAAAATAGCATGTCTAGCACTGGAAGGAAAATATTACTACAGGAAAGTACTAATCAAGCACTCAGGGCTATCAATAGATCCAGGAGGTAAATTACTAAACCAAGTTTTAGCTTCTCCTTTTAGTGAAAAGGGGAAAATCTTAGCAACAAAGTAAGTACGCATCTTAATATCATCAGAAAACAAGCCACTCATGGTAGAAAGTTCATTCATATGTGCTACCGCACTTTCATTCTTAGTCCCACAAAAAGGTTCTTTCTCGACAATAGCTATGTAAGATAGATCGAGAGAGAAATCATAATCTTCATCTATAATGTTTATGGGAGAAGCAGCAAACTTAACAGCATGATATAATTTGGGTCCAATAGTACGCCCCTCAAGGAGACTCTTAGCAGCGCTCCTATCATGGGTGTTCTTACATTCTTTAATAAACTCATCGGTCATCTGAACATAACCATCTTCAATATCATAACTCTCACTAGACCCAGGTGAGCTAACAGGTGTGGTAGTGTCTTCATTAGGAGTTTCGGTACTTCCTGCTATAGTTCTAGCAATCGTAGCATCTAGGAAAGGACCTAATGAACCACTCTTATAAAGCACAGTAGAAGCAGCATCAGAAGTTTCAGATTCAGCAGTAGTAGCAATGTGTGTAGCATGTGTATGTGGTGGTGTAAGGAACTTACTCAAAACAGACAGTGAATCAAGAGCAGCAGAGGTGTTTAGAATCGTACCTCTTCTTGTAGTGGATGGTAAAATAGGAACCTTACCATCACGAGACTTACCCATGATGGATGGATAGCAGCGAACAATAGAGAATCCAAGTGAACTTGGTAAATAAAGCTATGCTCCCCGGCAACGGCACCAGAAAATAGTCTTGATGACCCACAAGTATAGGAGGTGTATCGCAGTATTTTCTAGGGAAGTGAAACCCAATTTATTGATTCGACACAAGGGGGCCCAAAGAATATTTATAAGCCTTCACAACTGAGTTGTCAATTCAGCTGCACCTGGAAACAATCTTGCTCACAACAGTTTATCTGTAGCAACAGTTTTGTAGTAGGAATAGTAAAGTAACAACAGTAGTAAAGCAAAGATAGTAGTAACAAAAGCAGTAAACAATGGGATTCGAGTGCGGTAGGCATAGGGATGGATGGACGGGCGTTGCGTGGACAAGACAATTCACATAGCAATCAGAACATAGGGCAATTGTAGATAAATAAGATAAAGCATCCAAGTACTAGACAATCCTAGGCATGTGTTCCATATATAGTCATACGTGCTCACAATGAGAACTTGCACAACATCTTTTGTCCTGCTAGCCCGTTTGCAGCGGGGCCTCTAGGGAACTACTGGCAATTAAGGTGCTCCTTTTAATAGAGCACCGAAGCAAAGCATTAACACTCCGTGAACACATGTGATCCTCACATCAAAGCCATTCCCTTCCGGTTATCCCAATTTCTGCACTTCAGGGCCATAGGTTCCGGACAACAACGTGTGTATACAACTTGTAGATAAGACCAAGAACAATACTATCATAATGAATCAATAATAAGTTCAGATCTGAAATCATGGCACTCGGGCCCTACTGACAAGCATTAAGCACAACAAGTTGCAACAAAGTCATATAGCACTAATAAAAGATACTAGGCACCATGCCCTAACAATCTGATGCCATTACATGAACGATCTCATCCAATCCCTACCATCCCCATAGCCTACAGCGGGGGATTACTCACTCATAGATGGGGGAAACATGGATGGTCAATGGAGAAGCGATGATGATGATGATGGCAATGATCTCCTCCAATTCCCTGTCCCGGCAGGGTGCCAGAACTGAGTTTCTAGTGCTGTTTCGTGGAATCTGGTGGTGGCGGCGGAGCGGAACTCCTTCTGGAAAAACGTCGAACCCCCCGAAGGTTTTAGGTCAGAAGGCTCCTTATAGGTGAAGAGAGAGGCCAAGGGGGTGCCTGGGGGGCCATACCACCCCCTGGCGCGGCCTGGCCTGGCCCGTGCCACCAGGTGGTGTGGCCACCCCCTGGCTCTTCTCCGTCTCGTATTCTGGCTCCTGGAGTCTTCGGGTGAAATAGGATTTTTGGCATATTTTCTGGGATTTTTCCTGATAGTTGATTTTCTGCACAAAAAGTAGACACCAAGGCAATTCTGCTGAAAACAATGTTAGTCCGCATTAGTTGCATCCAAATCACACAAGTATAGAGGAGAAACAATAGCAAAAGTGTTCGGGAAAGTAGATACGTTTTGGACGTATCACCGGGCTTCACGCACTTCGGCTTCTGTGTATTGGGTGACTCTTGGCGAATCATGCTCTATGTCCGCTAGTAATACAGCTTCTACCCCATATACCAGAAAAAATGGCGTATAGCCTGTTGATCGATTTGGAGTTGTTATTAAGCTCCACAGTACCACTGGTAGTTCTTCTATCCAGCACCCCGCTGATCTTTGCAGCGGCTCTATGAGCCGGGGTTTTATCTCGAACAACACCAGTCCGTTGGATATTTCTACTTGCCCGTTCGATGCGGGGTGGGCTACTGAGGCGACATCTAACCGGATCTTCTTTTCTCGGCAGAATCCCGCAAACGCTCCTTCAGCCAAATTTGTTCCATTATAAATTATGATGCTATGGGGATAGCCGTACCTTAGGATTATATTCTTGAGGATTCTTACTGCTGTTGCCCCATCGCACTTCCGAATTGGCTTTACCTCAATCCATTTGGTGAACTTGTCAACCATGACTAGGATATGGGTAATCCCTCCTTTGGCCGGCTTAAATGGCCCTACCATATATAGGCACCATACAGCAAATGGCCATGTAATGGGGATAGTTTTCAGCTCCGACATTGGTAGATGAGTATTTGTGGTGTATCTTTGACAGCCATTGCATTTTCTCACCAAGTCTTCTGCTTTATCCAAAGCACTGGGCCAATAAAATCCATGCTAGAAAGCTTTTGCCACCAACGCCCTTGAGGAGGCATGGTGGCCACATTCCCCTTGGTGAATATCCCGGAGTATGTCAAGTCCTTCCTCCGGATCAACACACCGCTGCAGTACTGTCGTCACACTTCTTTTGTATAGTTTGGCGTTGATAATTGTATAGGCCTTTGCCCTTCTCTGAGCTGCCTTGAGCTTATTTCGTCATCCACCGACATAACACCTGCCGGATCAGGCTGATCAGTCCCCGGGTTTGCTGAGATAGTCCCCGGGTTTGCTGAGGTGCTTCCCCACTCTATCTCCATAGGTGCAGCTCCTGATCCGGAGAGTGCCGAGATGTAAATGGAATCTAATTTGGGTGAGGGCGTGATAGATGGTTTTCTCAGGTTCTCCAAGGCAACATTTGGTGGGATTGGCTGCCGGGACGAGCCTAACTTGGACAGCGTATCTGCTGCCTCGTATTTAATCCGAGGTATGTGGTGGAATTCACACCCCTCGAAAAACCTACTTATCTTTCAAACATGGAACCTGTATAGGGCCATGTTAGAGTCCAAGGCATCCCAATTTCTAGACACTTGCTGCACCACCAAGTCAGAATCTCCAAAGCATTGTATCTGACGTATCCCTACTTCTTTTGCCACTTTGAGACCATGCACCAATGCTTCGTACTCCTCCACATTATTCGAGGCACTGAACTGGATTTGAAGGATATATTTCAGTTGATCCTTCTTGGGCGAGGTAAGCACTACTCCGGCGCCCAACCCATCTTTCAATTTCGATCCATCAAAGTGCATTTGCCAATAATTGGAGTCCGATAGAGGTGGCTCGTATTGCATTTTGGCTTAGTCCACAAAGAAACCTGCCACAGCTTGTGACTTCATTGCATCCCTTCTGTCAAATTGTGGTGCATAGGGAGCTAACTCGATTGCCCACTTTGCTATCCAGCCACTTGCATCCTTGTTACTCATAATTTTCGAAATGGGTGCCTCACATATCACCTTGATGGGGTGTTCCTCAAAATAGTGTTTGAGTTTCTTGGCAGACATATATACGCCGTACACCATCTTCTGATTGTGAGGATAGTTCTGTTTCGAGGCTGACAATACTTCGCTCAGATAGTACACCGGCCTTTGCATCGACTTTCCTTCCTCTTCACGCTCCACTACGATTACTGCACTTACGACTCGGTTGGTCGCGGCTACGTAGAGAAACATTGGATCCTTAGGTAGTGGTGCTGCTAGAATTGGTATGGTAGATAACATCTTTTTCAACTCTGGAAATGCAAGATCCGCCTGTGGCGTCCATGTGAATTTGTCTGCCTTTTTCATTAATTCATAGAGGGGCAAGGACTTCTCTCCCAACCGACATACGAATCGACTTAATGATGCCAGGCAACCAGTGAACTTCTTCACATCGTTAAGGCATTTTGGCAGTTCCATTATTTCTATGGCCTAGATTTTCGTCGGGTTAGCTTCAATGCCACAGCTAGACACCAAAAAACTGAGTAATTTTCCAGCGGGCACTCCAAAGGTGCACTTCTCTGGGTTCAGCTTCATTCAGAACCTTCTCAAGTTCGTGAATGTCTGCCGGATATCATCAAGGTTTTATTACCACATCATCCACATAAACTTGCACATTTCTACCTATCTGATCATGTAAGCATTTTTAGCATGCATCGTTGGTACGTTGCCCCTGCATTACGTAATCCAAACGATATAGTTCGATAGCAATAAGCCCCGTACGGGGTAATAAATGCAGTCTTTATTTGATCATCTGGATTCAGGGGTATCTGGCGGAAACCAGAATACGCATCAATGAATGACAGTAGCTCACACCCGGCCGTTGAGTCTATGACTTGATCTATCCTAGGGAGCGGAAATGGATCTTTGGGACACGCCTTATTCAGGTTCGTGTAATCGATACACATGCGCCATACCACAGCCACATTCGGATCATCTTTCTTTTTCTCCACTAGCACCAGATTAGAGAGCCAATCCGGATAGAGTACTTCCATAATAAATCCGGCCGCTAGGAGCCTAGCTATTTCGTCTCCAATGAATTTCCTTCTATCTTCGACGAAATACCGGAGAGGTTGCTTTACCATCTTACCGTCGGGTCTTACGTTTAATGAGTGCTCAGCCAACTCCCTCGGTACACCTTGCAAATCCTGAGTAGACCAAGCAAAGATATCCCGATTGTCACGGAGGAAGTTGACAAGCTTGCTTTCCTATTTGCTGCTTAACCTGGCACCAATGGTCACGGTGCGCTCTTTCTTCGTGTCCTTAGTTGCTTGGAATGATACGCTCCCGTGCAGGTTGGTCAGAGCTGGCATATGTTGTTGCGTGGACTGAGCCAGTGCCGCCACTTCCAGTATCTTCCTTTTTTCTTGAGCTATCACGAGTGACTCGGCTAAGTTAGATCCGGCTGAGGCACACTCGATCGAACTCTGGGAGTCCCCTGATACAGTTATCATGCCCATTGGCCCGGGCAACTTCATCTTAAGGTAACTGATGTGGGTAGTTGCCATGAATTTGTTCAGCGCTAGCCTGCCGAGTAATGCATGATAAGCGCTCTCCAGATTCACCACTTCGAATTCCAAGTTTTCAGTACGACAATTGTCTCTCGTGCCGAATAAGACGTCAACTTGGACCTTGCCAATTGGCTCACATGAAATACCAGGTACAATGCCATGAAAGGTGGTCCTCATTGCTTGCAACATGTTCTCTGTTATTCCCAGCTTGTGCATGGTATCCTTGTACATAATGTTGATACTACTGCCATTGTCAATCAGTACCTTGGAAAACCGTACATTGAGATTCGACCCGATGAACGTTGGATCCAGGACTAGAGCATAAGTCCTTGGGCTTGGCATGATCTTTGGGTGATCCTTGATACTCCATGTAATCTCTTGATCCACCCAAGGCATAGATCTGACTACTACCGACATTACCGCGTTCACTTCCAAATGCTGGCGTCCACTCACATTGCCGAGTTGTATGATTTGCCGGACTATTCGGGCTTGGCGTATGGAACTTGCAAGGTTGATCCAGCATAGATTCAAATGTATATCTCGGTCTATCCCTTCGCTCTTGCCATTTCTTCTTCTGCTCTGGGGTCCAAGGCTTTTTCCATTCATTTTTCTGCTGCCAGTTTTGCCCTCCAGTTTTTTGGTGTTGGCTGGCTCCGGCATTGGATTGATCCCGGTCTACTGCTGCTACCTGTTGCGAGTTATACTGGTAATCTGGGCGCTCATCTCTTCTTTTTCCTCGAAAATCATCCCTCCTTGATGACCCGGTGCCATCTCGGCCGTAATGTTCCTCGTTTGCCTCATTCGACATTAATCGGGGTTGTGTTGGATCTCCCAAGGCATAAGAATCTGCGATCTGGATTGTTTCAGCCAAGGTAGTTGGCATATCTCGCTGTAACCTCTGCCACAACATACTTCCATATCTGCATCCTTGAGCGAACCACGCAATAGCTTGTGATTCAATTACCCCCTCACACAAGTTTCGCACATTACACCACCGAGTTAGGAAATCTCGGTCTGGCTCATTCGGTCTCTATCGGCACAAAGCAAGGGTTTGTGGCCTGTTGGGCCTCTTGTAAGTTCTTGATAAGTTGCTAACGAACAGCTCCTCGAAATCCAACCAACAGTTGACACTCCCTGGTGGCAAATTGTTCAGCCAAACTCTCGCTGGTCCTTCCAGCATCTGTGGCACATATCTTACTGCCCATCTCAAATTTCCTGTCGCGATCTTGACCGCTATGGCATAGTTAATCAGCCAATCATCTGGCCTAGTACTACCATCATAAGTTCGGGTCCCTCTGGCCAGCTGAAAGTTCGGCACTGGTGGCTCGTTCATGATCTGGGGTCCGAAGCATGCTAGACCCGGTGGACCTTGTACCTCAATTAGCTCCGACCTATAAATCCTATCCAATTTTAGCCTAGCATCATCTGGTTGCAAGTTCCTGCTTCCCAGTCTTGACCCAATTATGTGGTGATCCGGTCTAGGGTATCCGTTGTTGACCATGGCCGAATAGCCATCATTGTATCTTTCCTGATCCGGACAAGCGTTTTGTTGTTGTGCTGCTTGTCCAGCACTCCCCTCTTGCCGAGGTGCGCGTTGTTGCTGCGTCCGAGGTAAATTTTGCCCCGTTCCTACGCGATCACGCTCTACGGCATTGCCGTTGGCAGCATTTCTCGGCCGGCATTGCCTAGGTCACGGTTACCTCGGGCGGCCACACCTCGGCTGGTACTGTGCCAATCCTCATCAACTTGCACTGCTTTGCCTTTTCAAGCCCTTACCGAATCATAAGGAACCATCTGTTTGTCTCTTCTTCTGGAGTTTACTACTTCTTCTCTCCTAGGATTGTGACCCGGAGATGACGCGGCTCCTCCGGATCTCGCTGGATTATTCCTGGCCGAATGTACCACCTGTGAGGCTCCTGGTGGCGCCGGGTTTGCCTTGTTCATTTCTTCATTTTGCTGGCAAGCGACTCTCAGCAAGTGATTCACCCTCTCTTGTTGCCTTTGTCGGGCCTCTCCAGTTAAACCTTCTAACTCGGATGCGGCCGCATTTGTTGCCCTGAGGTTCTTTGCCGGAGTGTTGTACCGATCTAGCCCTCCTGTTACTATCGTGGCTATCTGACCCGGCCTTGGCTCGTATTCCTTGTCAATCTCAGTGATTAGGTTCCTACCTTGGATTTTCACCCCATCTATGCGATTTGCCTTATCATATTCTCTCAAGGTGATGTTCAAAGAAAGATGCAGCTCCGCTACCTTCTTTGCCCCAGCTAACATTTTCCGCCTAGTTTCCTCTAACTCAGCTTGTGCCTGAGCCGGATCTACCACAGGTGCTATTGGCGTCGCTAGGCTATCTATCTCTTGCTGGATCATATTCTCTGGCCTTTCTAGCAGGGGAAACCTAGACCTGGTCTGCTTTGGCGTTGCCTCTGGTTCTGGCGCCGGGCCCTTATTTGGTTCCGCGTCTAGCGTGGTCATCAGGACCTCAATGCTGCTAGTGGGGTGAGTGATACGCACTCCACGAGCTGCGCTGAGAGGTGGCTCGCCTCCCTCGACAATGTCCCGTGGATGAACGCAGGACTCGTCCACGCCGACGTAGATCTTGTGCGTGCCAAGCTTGATGAAGACGCCGTTGCACGGGGGAGGGTGCCTGCTGAAGCTTCCTACATTGTCGCTGACATAGTCCAGCACTCCGAAGCGTTGAACCAAGCCGGAGACGACACGCTCGCCGGTGCTGGAGAAGCTTCCCGTCTGAATTTTCACCCCTGCTAGCACCTCTAGCCCCACGGTGGGTGCCAACTGTCGGGGTGGAAATAACCGGAAGAGGGGAAACGGGAAGCGCAAGGCCCCGTGGTGGAAATCTAGAGTGGGAACGGCAACACAGGCGCGAGATGCTGCCTGAGCACGGTCGCGGCGGCGCTAGAGCAACGAGAAACTGGCGGCGGCAGCAAGGTTGCGGTGAGAGAGAAAGAGGCTAGGAGGCGCGGATAAAATAGAGGAACTTCCCCTGAGAACGCCCCATGCCTCTACTTAACCGCGCAACACGCGCGTCATGGGATCTTTTGCGGCGGCTACGCCATGCGCAACGGGCATGTATGCGGTAGAACGGCCAATCATAGCAAGGCCACGGAAAGGGCCACATGTGCAAACAATCCCATGATGTGAAGTTATGTTACGGTTAACGAGGCGCTGCAGTGAAGGGACGTTTATAGCAGTTATTCCTGACATTGCGATAGTAACCGGCGCAATAAATGCGCGTGGCCCTTAAAATGAGGCAAAATGATGATTACCCTCCACGTAGGATGTGGGGAAGCGTACAAGGGAAGGAAAGGTAACCCGGATAAGCGAGAAAGAAACCTGGCCAGCGAGGAATAACTCCGAACGAGACAAAGGATTGCAAGATGAGAAACTTCGGGTTACGAGGTAACTCGGCCTAAGAAGCAAAAGATCCGGATATGGGAACCTGCTGTGGCCTTAACAACTAAAAGTGGCTAAGACCGCACCAGCTTCGGGGACTAATGTTGGGGGGATACCCTCGGGTAGGGTAACGCCAGGGTATGAGGGCCGAGTTAGCCGGGGTACGGCGCGGTCAAAGCAAGTGCTGACCGGGTCACCTCAAGGCAGGCCGAATCACGGTGTGACCCGGCCCATGGAGCATCTCCTTGACTATGGTCCGGCCGGCATAAATTATATGCTGGCCATGTTTATCTATCTATTTTGCAGGTGACTTGGTAAGCCGGATTAGCCATATGCTAGCCGGATTATCTTGTGGCTTCCAAGAGAAGGAATCCCCCACTGGTCAAAAGGTGGCTTTATTAGTTGAAGCATGAGCAAAGCAAAGTAAAGAGAGGACCAGCGGGTCAGGGGCGACCAAGGTGACGCGGGCATAGCCGGATGACGTAGCCCGAGTCTGGTGACGCTAAAAGACAAGGATTACGCTCTGGATTATGTCCAAATCCCGGACGAGCCGTTAAAGAGAATAAAGAAGCATCTACTTTGGGCGAGGAGCATATTCGTAGAATATGCCGCCACCTATGCTTTAGAATTGTAACCCGGGCTCCCCTATATAAGGAGCACCGGGGCCTCCATAGAAGGGGATCGATCATTCTCTCTGTCTAAGGTAGAACTCTAGGGCTAGTTGGTAGGGAGTAAGAGACATTGTCTCCTTATTGAGAGCCTCAAGAGTGTCTGTAAACACCATTGATAGAGGAAATACAAGAACTTCTGTGCGTGGAATCACCATGTTCTCCCTCCCTGGATTCCCCTAGCACTCATTGGCCCCATCATTAGCCTATCCATGGCATCTTCTTGGTATCATTTGTCGGCTGAAACGACACACTCCCGTGCGGGTTACTCGGAGCCGGCATATTCATCTACACGGCCTAAGCCAGTGCTGCAACCTCTTGGATCCTTTTGTTCTCTTACGCGATCACCAATGACTCGGCCAGGTTTAACCTGGCTGAGGCACACTCCATGGAGCGCCTAAAGTCCCCTGCTATGGTGATGACCCCATTTGGTCCTGGCATCTTCATCTTCAAGTAACCTATGTGGTCACTTTCCATAATCTTTGAAAGAGCTGTCCTGCCGAGTAATGCATGGTAATAGTTGTGTAGGTTCACAACCTCAAACTCCAAGTTCTCAGTTCCACAGTTCTCCCTTGTGCCGAATAACACATCAATTTAGACCTTGTGTATAGGCTCACAAGACAAACCCGGCACAATGCCATGGAAAGTTGTCTTCATTGCTTGTAGCATATTCTATGATACTCCCAACTTGTGCATTGTATCTTTTTATAGTATATTAATACTACTTCCATTGTTAATCAACACCTTAGAAAACTTCACTTTGATGTTTGGCCCAATAAAGGTCAGGTCAAGCACCAAAGCATGTGATCCAAGACTCGACATGAGCCTAGGATGATCCTTCATACTCCATGTGATTTCTTGATCAGACCAATGCATGTACCTTGTCACTGTCGGCATAACTGCATTGACCTCCATATGTCACCGTTACGTGCTCTTCCTGTTAGTTTCTTACGTGGTAAACACACAGTAGCTTTGATGGTGTTCCATGTACTCATTTCTCCCATCATTGTCGGGGTTTCCTTGGTTCGGCTGGTTCTGGTTGTTCACCTGATGCAATGCATCCATGCAATCACGGTTCTCATACCTCGGCGGGGGTGGTGGCAACATAATTTGTTGAGCATTTCCTCCTATGAGTTGTGGTTGCCGAGGTTGCTGTGGTGGTCCCATGTTACCTTGCTCTAGGTTACCTTGCCCCGTAAACTGAAACCACTCACATTGCCAAGTTGTATGATTCGCTGGCTTACTCGGATTTGGTGTATGGAACTTGCATGGTTGGTCCAACATAGCCTCATACGTGTACCTCGGCCTATCGTTCCTTTCTTGCCACTGCTTTTTCTATTCACTAGTCCAAGACTTCTTACCATCATTTTTCTGTGCCCATTGCTGGCCACTACTTTTTTGTCGCTGGCTACTCCCAGCTTCGGGTTGATCTTGATCCACATCAGTGACTTGCTGCGAGCCGTATCTGTAATCTGGCCTCTCATTTCTTCTCTTACCCCAGAAATCATTTCGCTGGTTGATCATGCTCCATCACGAGGGTAATATTCCTCATTTGACTCGCTTGCCATAAGCCGAGGTTGAGTTGGATCACCCAATGCATATGAGTCGGAAATTCTGATCATTTCAGCCAACATAGTTGGCATATCTCTATGCAGCCTTTGCCACAGCACACCCACATATCTGCATCCTTGTGCAAACCAAGCAATTGCTTGTGACTCGATCACCCCCTCGCATGAATTGTGCATATTGCACCACCAAGTAAAAAACTCGCGGTCTGTCTCATTCAGCCTCTGTTTACACATTGCCAGTTGTTGCGGCCTATTCGGCCTCTTGTAGGTACTGGTGAAGTTGATGATAAACATTTCCTCAAAATCTATCTAGTAGTTGATACTTCCTACAGGCAGATTATTAATCCAGACTCTTGCTGGTCCTTCTAAATTCTGAGGTACATACCTCACCGCCCATCTCAAGTTTCTCGTGGCAATGTTCACTGCCATGGCGTAATCAATTAGCCAATCTTCTGGCTTGGTACTTCCATCATATGTCTTTGTCCCTCTGGCCAACTGGAAGTTCGACACAGGTGGTTCTCTCATAATCCGAGGTCCAAAGCATGATGGACCCGGAGGACATTGTCCTTTCATTATCTCTGACCTATAAATCTGGTCTAGTTTCAACCTTGCATCATCTGGCTGTAGGTTTGTCGGGGGGATGACCCCCGGGTAGGCCAAGACGGGACCAACGGGCCGGCTCCAAGGAGCACATGCCGTCTGGACCCAGATCAAGGAACCATAGCCAGGTGGAATCCCCACCCGGTCCGCATTCAAGTTTCCCTGGTTGGCCCGTCTAGCCCGGTAGCCAGAAGAGCCGGCTGGGAGGCCGCTCCTAGCTGGCCGCCTCAGATCTGCTGGTCATGGTATGGTGGGTATGACGCTCCTTGCTGAGCGAGCCCTTGATCGGACAGGATGGCTGGCCTGGCCGGCGCTACTGGACAACCGCGCCAAAGCTGGAGGCTGACGAGCAAAGCAAGGGCTGACGAGGAAAGCCCCGGCTTATGCATAAAGAATCGGCTGACGGATAAAGAGCCGGATGACAAGTAAAGTAGGGGCGCTAGACACTGCAGCATGGTACTCCCTTGTACTGGAGGCTTGACTAGACCCGGGCCTACCGTTTGGCCCTGTCTAGCCGGCCCACTTTGTATGGCCCAATTCCAAACAGTAAACCCTAAAACCCACCTTGTAAGCTACCTCCTCAACCTATATATAAAGGGGGTGGCTCTAGGGTTCTAGGTAAGAAGAAAATAGACACCAGAAGAAGGACTTAGACAATTCCGAGCAAGAAGTATCTAAGGAAACAGCTCAAGGAGCACCTGTATTGGGCATTCGCCCCCTTTGATACTAGATCCTTGCAGGAGTAGGAGTTTTACCTCGCCAAGTGGGCTCCAAACCTAGATACATTGCTATGTTTGCAGTATCTGTGCCCAACCCGTTGCAAGTAGCCACCGATAGCATCCTGATTGTCCCCTTCAAGCCATCCCCGATGGTACTACCGTGTTCCACACCATGATAGTTGGCGCCCACCGTGGGGCACATCGCTTCAGCTGGGATCATCTTTTGCACGAGACTTCCACTCGTCGCCGGTGAGCGAGTAGCCTCTGGCCTCGTCCTCACTCTCGGCTCCTACGACTGTGTCCTCGACAACGCGTCCTGCTTCGCTGGGGGGACTTTCCCAAGCAGGGTCTCCATCATGCACTTTGGCGAGCACCGCATCTACGTCGTCACCGTCCCTAAGGCCTTCCCTCGTGAGGTCGTCACCATCTTCGACACGCCCTGGCTTCTCCACCTCGTGCGCTGCCAGCGGCAGCGTCGAGGTCATGATGGCGGGCTCGGTGGAGAACCGTCGTCCACCTCTAGAGCGCAACGTGTACGGTCGCACCACTAACTCACGCCTCCCCAACCAGGACCTGATCAACGCGTCCATCGAGCACCTACGCAACCCCATCACCCCCATCGAGGCGGATCCAGCCATAGCTGCGGCAGCCCTGGAGACCACCCGCCAGAACCTTCTAGAGGAAGCTGGCAAGGTGGCGGCCGCCCAACGGCGGATTAATGCCACCATGCGGGAGTACAACATCGTGCACGGCTTCACGCGCTTGTCTGGCGCCAGCTGCCTGGCTCAGCCACAAGGCCTGAACCTCGGTTCGGAGTTGGATCGTGCCGCTGATCTGTGTACGCCCGTAGTGCAGCCGGTCTATAGCACCCCCCGCCAAAAATATGAGGGCCGCATAGGCGGAAGTTGTGGAACTAAGCCACCCGGAGGGCAAGGAACTGCTCCGTCAGCAGACACGTGTCTAGCTCCTTGTGGTGACGGCAAACAAGCAGCAGGCCGAGGCAGAACTCAGCATGGCTAGCAATAGCAGAACCCAACCGGCTCGCCGGATGGCGGACCCGGCTGCGGGCGGCAGCAAGGCGTCTTCCCCAAATGGAGCAAGGCAGAGCAACCGCCCATGCGGTGGATTTGTAGGTCGTGGGCACAACGCCCGCGACGCGGCAGCTGTTACCAGCAAAAACTGCGAGCCGGCCAATGAAGCCGGAAAGGGCCAAGCACTCCCCAAATCCCGCCTATCTGGCCAGCTAGGACCGCTCGAGCCGGATGAACAACAAGATCCGCGCGCGTGAATCAACCTGCTGGTCCATTCACGCGCGTTGGAGGAAGAAATCCCAGCCGCACTAAGATGCTTCGGACCGCGCATCCGGAACAAACCGTTTCCAAAGGGATTTTCGCTCCCTAGGGATACGCCAAAGTACAATGGCTCGGTCAAGCCGGAGGACTGGCTGGTGGATTACACCACCGCCATGGGCATCGGCAACAGTAATCGTCGGGTAGCAGTACGCTACGCCCCTCTCATGCTCCTCGACTTAGCCAGAACATGGCTAAACAGTCTCCCTAACAACATCATCAATGCTTGGATCAATTTCGAGCATGCGTTCATTCAGAACTTCACTGGCACCTACAAGCGCCCAGGCTGGCCTGTCGAGCTTGCTCTCTATGTGTAGGGCCCGGACGAATCCGATCGCTCCTACATTACCCGATGGACGAGCATGCACAACTCCTGTGAAGGGGTACGCAAACATTAGGCCGTTGATTTCTTCATCAACGGCTCCAGAGACGACACTATGCTCAAGCATAAGCTTCGCCGGGTGGAACCCACAACCATGGCACAGACCATGGCCATCGCAGACAAGTACGCCGCGGCCGACGCGGCAATGAAAAGATCCGTCCGGGTGGACGACCAAGGGCAAATAATCATCGATGTCAGGTAGATCGGCGCCAGCCGGAAGGGAATGGCCACAATTCCAGGCGGCACGACAACCGCGATGGTAAAAGAAAGGACGACTAGCCGGATAACCAATATGGCTCTAGGCAGGTGGCGATAGTGTAGGAGGATCCGGCTGCAGGCGGAAGCCGGAGACAGAAGCCTGATGACTGGCCTCCGAGGCCCAAGTACACCATCGAGTCATGCTTGATGGGCCATGCAAGTTCCATAGCAGGGGCAACAAGCCAGCTACGCACACCACACGCCAGTGCACCTGGACGAAGAAAATGGCGGAAATTGCCAGCGCACTGGCTGGACAGGCGCCACCTCCTCCATCCGGCGGGCCGCCAGGCGATCGCAATAACCAACGTTGAAGGGAAGATGATGATAACAACTACCCTCGTCAAGTAGGAAACTACCACATATTCACCACGGAGCCGGATACCAAGCACAACAAAAGGCGCCGCGAGGCGGAAGTGAACACAATCGTTCCTCCCATTCCCTAGTACCTCAACTGGTCGGAGCAAGAAGTTGCCTGGAGCCGCAAGGAGCAGCCAGCTGAGCTGCCTCACCCAGGCACCTACGCGATGGTTCTAGATCATATCATTGTCTCCAAGAAGCATTCCTGCAGATTCTCCCACATCCTCGTAGACAGAGGGAGCAGCATCAACCTCCTGTACTGCAGCTCGCTCGACTGGCTCGGTATCAGTGAGTCACAGCTGGAGCCGTCCATCACCTCCTTCCACGGAGCCGTCCTAGGCCCATCGCATCCCCCATCGTAAAAATCCGGCTGGACATCATCTTCGGCACGGAGGACAACTTCCGCCGCGAGCCCATCTGGTTCGATGTGGTCAACCTCTACAGCACGTACCATGCAATCCTGGGACGCCCAGTGCTCACCAAGTTCATGGCGGTACCACATTACGTGTACCTCAAGATGTAGCTACCAGGGCCCAAGGGCATCATCACCGTGGCTGGTTACTATAGACGATATGTGGAATGCGCCATAGACGGGTCCAAAATAGCGTAAGCCATGATCATCATGGAAGAAAAACGTGTAATCATGCAGAACATGGTGGCCCTGCAGAAGGACATGCCGACCGGAGAGGCACAATTCAAGCCATCCAAGGGCACGAGGAAGATCCTGCTGACCGAGGCCGAGCCGGACAAGTTCGTCCTGGTCGGAGACGCGCTTGACAGCAAACAGGAAAGCGCGCTTGTCGACTTCCTCCTTGAGAATCGAGATATCTTCGCATGGTCCCCCAAGGACATGCCAGGTGTTCCGAGGGAGCTCTCCAAGCACTCTTTACATGTCAGGCCAGACGCAAAGCCGGTCAAACAATAACTACGCCGCTTCATGGAAGAAAAAAGAAGAATGATTGGGGAAGAGATCACCCGGCTGCTCGCAGCCGGATTCATCATGGAGGTTTTCCACCTGGAATGGTTTGCAAACCCCGTACTCGTACTGAAGAAGAACGATACTTGGCGCATGTGTGTTGACTACACTAGTCTGAACAAAGCATGCCCCAAAGATCCATTCGCCCTGCCAAGGATAGACCAAGTGATCGATTCCACGGCCGGCTGCGAGTTGTTGTCATTTCTGGACACGTATTCCAGCTACCACAAGATCCGGCTGAACCCCGTTGATCAAATAAAGACATCATTCATCACTCCTTATGGAGCCTATTGCTACACCACAATTCCATTTGGACTGAAGAACGCTGGAGCAACATACCAGCATTGCATGCAGAAGTGCTTACAGACTCAGATTGGCAGAAACGTACACGCCTATGTCGATGATGTCGTAGTCAAGACCAAGGAGCGCCGACACTCCTTGAGGATCTAAAGGAAACATTCACCAACCTCCGCCGGTTCCATATGAAGCTGAACCCGGAGAAGTGCGTGTTTGGCGTCCCAGCTGGCCAACTACTCGGTTTTCTCGTGTCTAAGCGAGGAATCGAGGCAAACCCGGAGAAGATCGGTGCAATCGAGCGCATGAAGCCGCCCAAGAACTTGAGAGATGTCCAGAAGTTCACTGGATGCCTGGCATCCCTCAGCCGGTTCATTAGCCGGCTGGGCGAGAAAGCACTCCCACTGTACCAGCTCATGAAGAAGACAGACAAATTCGTCTGGATATCGTAGGCGGATGAAGCCTTCCACGACGTCAAGCGCATGCTCACTTCACCACCTATTCTGGCAACACCAGCAGCAAAGGAACCCATGTTGATGTACATCGCAGCAACAAACTAGGTTGTCAGTGTGGTGTTGGTAGTGGAGAGGCCGGAAGAAGGAAAGGCGTAGCCGGTGCAACGACCGGTGTATTACCTGAGTGAGGTGCTCTCGCTCTCGAAGCAAAATTACCCTCATTACCAGAAGCTGGTGTACGGCGTGTACATGGCCGCCAAGAAACTGAAGCACTACTTCCAAGAACATTCCATCCGGGTTGTGGAGCTAGCGTCGCTTTCGGAGATCATCGGCAACAGAGACACCACTGGCCGGGTGACGAAATGGGCCATAGAGCTCGCCGCCCACAACATACAGTACGAGCCAAGAACGGTGATCGTGTCTCAGGCCTTGGCCGATTTCCTCATCGAATGGGCAGAAACATAGTACCTGCCACCTTGCCTTGACTCCATGCATTGGAAGATACATTTCGATGGCTCCAAGATGTATGGAGGACTCGGAGCCAGAGTGGTCATCACCTCTCCAAAAGGAGATCGGCTGGAATACATGCTGCAGATCCACTTCCGCGCGTCCAACAATGTCGTTGAGTATGAGGCGCTCGTCCACGGCCTCAAGATGGCAAATGAAATAGGTATCTGACGCATCCTATGCTTCGACAATTCTGATTTGGTGGTGCAGCAAGTGTCAGGCGATTGGCACGCTAGAGATGCAAGCATGGCTCTAAATCTTTTCTTTGTACAACAGCTATGCGCCTGTTTCGAAGGGTGCGAGTTTCACCATGTTCCCAGGGTAAACAACGAGGCCATGGACACGCTCGCCCGCATCGGGTCAACAAGACAACCAATTCCGCCTGGAGTCTCCCTTGAGCACATGAGCAAGCCATCAATAACGCCATCTCCCGAATCCGACTCCATAATATTGGACGCGGTCGGGGACTGCCGGCTCCAAGACCTCTGCGACGGCTGCACCACACCCGGGGACTGCTTCGCCGAACCCGGGGACTGCCGACTCCAAGATCTCCACGACGGCCATAGTGCACCCAGGGACTTCTCCCTCGCACAC
The DNA here is from genome assembly GCA_910589775.1 of Avena eriantha. Classification (NCBI taxonomy): domain Eukaryota; kingdom Viridiplantae; phylum Streptophyta; class Magnoliopsida; order Poales; family Poaceae; genus Avena; species Avena eriantha. The sequence goes on from OU342743.1 coordinate 558,912,636, forward strand.
GTGGACTGTCGCCTCCAGCCTAGAGGTTGCCGGCTCCGCCGCTCCACCCGGTCGGCCTTCGGATGAGCCGGACCCGGCCATCCGGGCAGAAGTGAATCTGCTAATGCAGGCAGTATGCGCCATCTGGGAAACCCCAACATGGGCCAAGCCATTCATGGACTTCCTAGCCAAAGGAGAGCTGCCCGAAGAGGAGGTACATGCAAGACAGGTGAAGCGCAGAGCGAGCACATACACCATCATCAACAACAAGCTCTACAAGCGCAGCGTTGGCGGTATCTATCAACGATGTGTGAGCCAAGAGAAAGGAATTCGGCTGCTGGTTGACATCCACCAGGGCGAATGCGGACACCACGCATCGTCACGAGCCATAGTGGCAAAAGCATTCCGCCACGAGTTCTACTGGCCCATGGCGTTAGAAGACGCTGAGCAGATTGTCAAGGCGTGCAACGGGTGTCAATGGTTCAACCAGCAGAAGCACACCCCGTCTACAGCACTCAAGACGATTCCCATCACCTAGTCGTTCACCATCTGGGGGCTAGACATGGTTGGCCCTTTCAAGAAAGCCAGATCCGGCATGACCCACTTGTTGGTGGCGGTGGACAAATTCACCAAGTGGATAGAGGAAAAGCCAATAAAGAAGGTGGATGGGCCAATAGTGTTCAAGTTCTTCACAGACATAATTACACGCTTTGGCTACCCCAACAGCATCATAACCGACAACGCCACAAATTTTGCCAAGGGAGCTTTTGCGCGATTCTGCGGAGATAAGGGCATCCGCCTGGACCTTGCATCTGTGGCACACCCCTAGTCCAACGGGCACTGTGAGCGAGCAAATGGCCTGGTCCTAGCCGGAATCAAGCCCCGGCTGATCGAACCACTGATGCGATCCCCCAGCTGCTAGATTGAGGATCTACCGGCTGTACTCTGGAGCCTTCGCACCATGCCAAACCGGTCCACCGGCTACACTCCCTTCTTCCTTGTTTACGGGCGGAGGAGGTTTTGGCCACTGACATCGAGTTCGACGCACCCGCAAACTACTCTATACAGAACAACAAGCCAAAGAAGCACAGGAAGACATCATCGATCTCCTGGAAGAAGCACGCGAACTGGCCTTATCCAGATCTGCCCTCTACCAGCAAAACCTGCGCCGCTACCACGCCTGCCGGATACGCAGCGTCTCGTTCCGCGAGGGCGACCTGGTGCTAAGGCTAGTTCAAGACACCAAGGGGATGCACAAGCTGTCCCCACCTTGGGAGGGCCCATTCATAATCAGCCGCGCACTGCAGAACAACTCATACTACCTCATCGATGCTCGCAAGCCGGAAAAGAATAGGATGGACCGCTCAGGCGAAGAAAATGAACGCCCATGGAATGCGAGCCTGCTCTGCCCCTTTTACACTTGAGAAAGAAGTGTATGTACCTTACTTTCATGTAATGAACAAGCATAGGAGCCTCGACATAGTCTCGGGGACTCCGCAATAAATAAGAAAGTCATGCTGCACAAATTGGTTTTTACGGCTGCATTACTCTAACCCCGGAGCCGGTGATCCGTCTCGGGGACTCGCCGGTTGGCCCAGACAGCTGCGCGACCCACGCGGCAAAGTACTGTACGCAGTTCGTAAGGCTTCCTCTTCGGTTCTAGCTGCAGACCGCAAGCCGGCTGAAAAATCCGGCAAGAGCAGAACACACAAATGCTCCTACACAAAAAAGCCACGAGGAAAACAAAAACGTCTGGATGACCCAGTTGCGCTCGCTCGCTCAAAGACAATGACCCAAACCCAAAGTATCGTGCAGTACGCCTACTAGGATAACCCTTCGACTTCGGCTAAAAGCCAGCATGGGAACGACATCAAAACATGCCAATGCTCACTGAGAAAAGGGCAAAGACATTGGATTTACGCGAAACAGCAAAAAATTCAAAACTAGTCAACCTAATGTTACAGTTCGAACTTGCATATGCTTAACCAGGCAAACAACTTGTTTGTTTCTATGTTTGCATGATCCAAAGTTTAACGAAGAGCACCGTCAAGCTGGAGGCAGATAGCTTCCAGGCAGCAACAGAGCAGGTCAAGGAGTTTCGACCCGGCTGTATTCTCCAGCCGGCCTGAACCTCGGGGACTACACCTTGTGGGTGCGCTCGCGTGCCCCCACATAGAAACCTGCAAACAAAAAACACAAAGGAGCTTCGACCCGGCTGTATTCTCCAGCCGGCCCGAACCTCGGGGACTACACCCTGTGGGTGCGCTCGCGTGCCCCCACACAGAAACATGCATGCAAAAGATGCAAATAAGAAAGTGTAAACAAAAGAGCACGACAAATATACAGAGGGAGGCGATGCTCCCACAAAGGTTCAATAACCAGAGACGGACAAGTGTTCACACGACACAAAGTAAAGATAAGTGCTTGGAATCACAAATACTCCCGGCATACCGGGGATCTAGTTCATTGGGGGCAGAAGGGCCAGAGAGATCAGCTAGAGCGCGGCTGCTGGAGGCGACGTCCATCGAGGCGGTCTGTGGCGCAGCCGGAGCGTCAGTGCGTGGCGCATCCGGGCTATGAAAGTACCGCTCCGTGCCGGCTGGGTCGCTGAAGTCCCTGTCCAGCGCAACGAAGCTCCCGATCGTCATGCCACAGGAGCGGATGTCAGGAACCTCAGCACGAAGCTGGTCATAACTGGTCCCTTGGAGAAATCCGCGGGAAAGGCTTCGCAGATCCACATCCGGATACCAGGACTTCAACAGCGCCAGCACCATCTCCGCGCCTCCGCGAGCCACCCACTCCCGGGCCACATTCATGAGCTCCAGATTGCCCCAAAGAAGCTCGGCCAGGACATCCATGGTGGCAGGCGGGACGACCTCGGGCCAGACGTAGTCAAAGACCTCGAGAGCGACGGCACGAAGCTGGTTCGCCTCCTCGCTGATGACCGTCACCAGCTCCCCCAGGTGGAGGTCCCGATCCAGGTCTGTCTCGAGAATCTGGCCCAGCGCCTGATCTATTGCCTCAGGGTACTGAGCTATAGCCGGAAAAAGAAGCACCAGTCAGTACTGGACACAAAGGACAAAACTGCAAAATTGGCCCAATCCCAGGGCACTTACTGACAATGATCTCAGTGATCTACCAAAGCTCCGACAGCGCCACCGCCTCCTTGGCCTTGGAAGCCTTGAGGGTATCCGCCTGGGTAGCGTAAATCCCCTCCAGGTTCTTCAGCACCTCGGCCCGGGTATCCGCGGTCTTCTTGGCCCTACCAGCCTTGATCTCCATCTGCTGCTATTGTGCAATCAGTTGGGCGATCTGGTCCCGGTTGGTCTTGTTGGACTCCTCTAGCCGGGCGACCTCCTCCTTCAGCTGGGCCACCTCGCAGTCCCGGTCTGCCAGCAGAGCTGCAGGAGGGTAACCAATACTCAACAAGAAGCACGAGAAATCGTGTAATTAGGAAGATACGGCAAAGCGAGCAATCTTACGGCCTAGGTCCCACGAAGTCTTGGCGGAATCAGCAAGAGCCCTCTATGCAAGAAAAGGGAGATAAGAATGATGGGGATATGCCAAAGGCGGTATGCTAAGCAGTAGGTTTCGTGTGGGCCGGAGGGCCCGCGAGTACGCCTGGAGGACAACGATTGGACCCTGAGGAAAGAAGAAGCCCATCGACTGGTGACTGGAAGCCCATGAGCGTAGCAGAAGCCCAGTCGGATTAGGTCAAAAGCCCCTGGATCCTTATCTTGTTCGAGGACAACTTGTAAACCCTAGGAGGTGCTTCATATATAAACCTCCCTAGGGTATCTTAGAGACTTACGCTCCATCATACACCCCCTTCAAGCAACTCGCTGCCCAGCCGCCGAGCTCGCGACCCTTGTAACTCGCTCTCTCATAATCCAATCTAGCAGGAGTAGGTCTTTACCCTCCGGGGGGCGAACCTGGGTAAACCCCTATGCACCTGCCCCCATCTCGCACCGCAGATGGCCGCCAGCTCTTCCTCACGAAACTCTCAATCGCTGCCTATGGCAGCGACTGCCGTGGCCATTTCCACGACAGTGGCGCCCGCCGTGGGGCATAGCGGGACTGGCCTGAGTTCTGCGGCGAGACCCTACTCGCCGATCGAGCGGCCGTACGCCACCAGCCGCATGATTGCCTTCGGCAGGATCTTGCAGATCCTGCCCAACAGCTACATCCCGGCGTCGCGCCCAGTCACACACGCCGCGGTGATGCCGGTCGGCTCCATCAACCTCCTCGTCGGTTTTACCGGCGCGGTCGACCTAGCCGTGACCATGATCGTCGGCGGATCGCCTCCACACCGCGATCTGCTTTCGGAGGAGCAGGTCCGCTCCATCAGGGGCCTCGTCACCGAGTACGACTCGGCCGCTAGCGACACGGTCGAGACCAAAGTCGCCGCCAACGACGACGCCTTAAACGACGACGCCGACTCTGCGACCCCTGCATCGGCCAACGGATCCATCACCGCCGCGTCACGGGAGGACTCCATCACGCGAGTCTCCAACCCCGAAGACTTTGAGGATCCCTCCATCCTTGGGATCTTCGACTCCGACTCCGGCTCGGAATCCCCCGAGGATCTTTGTGCCAGATCCAATCGCTTCAATGCGATCTACATGGCGGGTAGCACGGCCGCCCCGCCAGATCCGTTCTCCATGCCAATCCTGCCGACCGCGACAGCCACGGAGGTGGAACAAGCCCGCTTGCGGCTCCAGGAGGCACAGCGCAACGAACTCGCCGAGCGCGAGAAATATCGCCTCGAACGAGAGACGACGAAGGAGCTGTCACTCTATCACCAGCGCCGTATCAGGACCCGCCTGAACCCCGATGTTCAGGGCCGCGTCCTGAACTTCAACGAAGAGGGCGACCCCACACGCGCCGCCGAGCGCGAACACGGCGAGAACGCGCCGCCAGGAGGAGGCAACCCCGCAAGAGCACCACCTGGAGCACTGGCGAATGGGGCCCTCAACCACCCATGGGCCGTGCGCCCCCACCAGACCAACCACGGATCATCATCTCGCCTCAAGCCCGGGACGCCAACAGGCTACCACTGTACTCCACCCCGATGGACAACGTGGTCGCGGCCGACGCCCCGATCGCGAACCTCGATGTCCAAGGCGACGGCGCGCTATAGATCTAGTACGCCAAGGCCGTACTTGTCAGGGCCGTCGAGAAACAAGCCACGAGAGTCGAACCGCGAGGGTAGATGTACTCCCGCTCGTTAGCAAGCAGGGCAGCATCAAGCGTCCACCCCATCGTGGCCAACGCGATAGTTTGCCCACCACCCCAACCCCTGGCAAACCAACCGCGGGCCGCCAACCCCGCGCTATCCACCAACGAGCCGTGACCTGCGAACAACACCGTCGCCGCAAATGGGCAACCACTCGATGCCCGAACGCACATCATCAACAATCAGGCGTGGCGGTCGCGCCAGCCCTACGACCTGCAACACACCCTCGCCAACCGCGGCGACCCGGAGCCAAGAGGCTCGCTCAGCCGAGTCGGGCCACAATGCTTTGGACCCATGATCCGTGGGGAAAAATACCCCGCCAACTTCAAGGCCCCCAAGGAGATCGAGAAATACGACCTGACGTACGACCCCGCCATTTGGCTGGAAACATATCTCATGGCAATGGGGATCGTAGGCCACACCGACCTGCTCGCCGCTCGCTACCTCCCCCTGATGATGGAGGGTGCGACCCGGCTATGGATCAACACGCTACCCGCCGACAACATCGACTCCTCGGAAGAAATGCGGGACGCCTTCATCAGGCACTTCGAGGGCTCCTACACCCGTGCCACCACCATCGAGGACCTAGAGCGATGCATCCAGGGACAACGCGAGTCGACCCGCCGGTGGATCCAAAGGTGGCAAGAGCTGTGGATAAACGCCTCTGGCATCCACCTAGACACGGCGATACACTGCTTCAAGAATGCGTGCCTGTACGAACCTCTGGTCGCCAAGATCAAGAGGGTCTACCGGACGCTCGATAACATCCCCGACCTCCTCGAGATTGCCAAGCGCTACGCAGAGGAAGACCCCAACCAAGACTCCGACGACGAGTCTGGAGGAAGACGGCGCACTAGCATTCACGACAGCGGGCGCTTACGCGGTATGCGCTACAGCAACACCCGCATCACCGGCAAGCGCCGGACCGATGGGCGATTCGACTTCGTTGCCAACGCCGGCTATGGCCAACGCGACTCCAAGAACTACCGCCGTGATGGAGGAAACTACCGCGACAGCGGGAACTACCACGCCAACAACGCGACAAGGCCGAAATTCGACCCCGCCGCCCTGCTCAATCAGTCCTGCATCTACCACAGCAGGGAGGGAAAACCAGCCACCCACACCACCGCCGACTGCCACTCCCTCAAAGAGATCGAGAAGGCAAGACGTGCAAGGGAGGACCCCAACAATAACCAACTGCGGGACAACGGGAACGGCGGCGGCTTCGGAACCACTGTCGGGTCGCTACATACCTTCATCGGGCTCGGCACCAAGCACGAGAAGTAGGTACTCGCCCGCGCGGTCGCCGTCAATGCGGTGACGCAAGTCGACATCCCCCGCTTCCTAAACTGGTCCGAACAGAGCATCACCTGGAGTCGCCAGGACCACGCGCCAAGAATCGAGTATCCAGGGCGAGTCGTCCTGGTGGTCAGGCCAAAGGTGGCCAATTACTGGCTGCCCAAGACGATGATGGACGGTGGGAGCTCCATCAACATCCTATACCTCGACACCTTCAAAAGGCTCCAACTCCCAGAAACAGCCATCGAGCCAACACTGACGACCTTCCACGGCATCATCCCCGGTCGGAAGGCGTACCCGATCGGGAAGGTGACGCTGCCAGTCACCTTCGGCACCCCGGCAAACTACAGCACGGAGAGGATCGTCTTCGAGCTGGTAAACTTCCGCAGTCCCTACCACTGCGTCCTGAGCTGCCAGGCATTCGCAAAATTCATGGCGACCACGCACTAAGCCTACAACATGATGAAGCTCCCCGGGCCGAGCGGCATCATCACCGTCCACGGCGACCCCGATATGGCCGTGGAATGCGAGGAAAAAGGCGCCGAGCTCGCCGACGCCGTCATCGCCGCGGAGACTGACCATGCGGAGGAGCTCGCGAAATACGCGGGCAACATCAACAAGGACGATCCCACCATCCCGAAGAAACCAATCGCCGCGAAATCCACGTTCGAGGCGACCACGCACACCTGCACCGTCGAGCTCATCCCAGGCGACTCCAGCCAGACGATCACTATCAGGGCGCATATGAGCCCCGCATAGGAAAGCGCGCTCATCGGGTTCCTCCGTGAGAACCGCGACATCTTCGCATGGAAGCCATCTGACATGCCAGGTGTCCCGAGGGAACTCTCTGAGCACAAACTCAATGCCGACCCCAAAGTGCGACCAGTAAAACAGTCGCTACGGCCCTTCAATGAAGAGCGCCGTCGAGCAATCGCCGAGGAAGTCCAGCGCCTGCTAGCTGCAGGCTTCATCCGACCAATTAAGTACTCCAAGTGGCTGGCAAACCTAGTCCTGGTCCTCAAAAAGAACAACACCTGGAGAATGTGTACAGACTACACCAACCTCAACAGCGCCTGCCCGAAGGAGGAGTTCGTCCTACCGCGCATCGATCAGATCATCGACTCGACCGCGGGATCGGAGTCGCTGTGTTTTCTCGACGCTTACTCTGGTTACAACCAGATCAAGATGGCGGTCGAAGACAAGGAGAAGACGGCGTTCATCACGCCATTCGGCGCGTTCTGCTACACGGCCATGACATTTGGCCTCAAGAACGCAGGCGCCACATATCAGAGGTGCATGCAGGAGTGTCTAGCGAGCCAAATCGGCCGCAACATCCACGTCTACATCGACGACGTGGTGGTAAAATCCACCCGCCAGGACGATCTACTCACCGACCTAGCAGAAACCTTCGCAAATCTGCGGAGGTACAACATCAAGCTGAACCCCGGAAAATGCACCTTCGGTGTACCTACCGGACAACTTCTGGGGTACGTAGTCTCCAAGCGAGGCATTGAGGCCAACCCCACCAAGATCGACACCATCGCACGACTCAGGAAACCCGAGTGCCTGCGCGACGTCCAAAAGTTGGCAGGGCGAGTCGCAGCTCTCAGTCGCTTCATCCCCCGGCTAGGCGAGAAGGCAATGCCCCTATACCGCCTGATGCGCAAGAACCCAACGTTCCAATGGGATGCAGAGGCCGACAACGCGTTGAAAGCACTCAAAGAAGTGCTACTCGCGGCACCACTACTCGCCGCGCCACTCGACAGAGAGCCAATGCTCGTCTATGTCGCGGCCTCCAATCGGGTCGTCAACGCCGTGATGGTCGTCAAACGACCAGAAGAGGGAAAGGAGCGCCCCATACAGCGTCCAGTATACTACATCAGCGAAGTCTTAACAGACTCACGACAGCGCTACCCGCAATACCAAAAACTGGTGTACGCGGTATTCTGAGCACAACGGCGACTCCCGCACTACTTCTAGGAGCACCCAATCACGGTGGTATCCTCCGCACCCCTGCAAGACATCATACGCAATCGCGATGCGACTGGGTGAGTCGCCAAGTGGGCCGTCGAGATCGGCGTCCACAATATCAAATACGAGCCCCGAAAAGCGATCAAGTCGCAAGCCCTGGCTGATTTCCTCACCGACTGGGAAGAGGCACAGCAGCCAGAGAAGCTCCCATACCTCCACTACTGGTCGCTCCACTTCGACGGCTCCAAGAACGCCGACAGCGTGGGGGCTGGGGTCATACTGACCTCCCCCAAAGGAGACAAGCTCCGCTACGTGCTCCACCTCAACTTCAAAGCATGCACCAACAACACGGTGGAATACGAGGCCCTCCTCCACGGCATGAGAGCCGCCAAGGAGATGAACATCAATCGCCTACGATGCTACAGCGACTCCGACCTAGTCGCCGGCCAAGTGTCCGGGACATGCGACGCTATTTCCACAACAATGATAGCGTACCGCCAGGCCGTCGACCAACTAGGAGGACACTTCGACGGCTACTCCGTCGAGTGGATCGACAGGCGTAAAAATGAGGAGGCGGACGCCCTTTCCCGCATCAGGTCGGCTTGACAGGCACCACCAGTAGGCGTCTTCCTTGACATCATCCACAAGCCCTCCGTCAGCCCACTGAAGGAGATCGACGTCGGGATCCCACTACAACCAGAACCAGCCTTAGTCGCCATGGTTGTGGAACCTAGCGACTAGACAGCGCCATACGTCGCCTTCCTGGAACACAAACTCCTACCGAGCAACGAGACAGAGGCGCGAATGATCGTGCGCCGCTGCAAATCCTTCGTCATCATCAACGGCGAGCTCCACAAGCGCAGCGTGACCGGCGTGTTCCAGCGCTGCGTGCAGCCAGAGGAAGGCCGCAAGATCCTCCAGGACATTCACGCCGGCGATTGTGGCCATCACGCTGGCGCCAAGTCGCTAGTCGCCAAGGCCATGCGACACGGTTTCTACTGGCTCACCGCACACGCCGATGCCACCAACATCGTCCAAAAATTCGTTGGATGCCAGAAGTACGCCAACCAGACGCACCTTCCTGGTTCGGCGCTCAAGACAATCCCCATCACGTGGCCATTCACCGTATTGGGCATGGACATGGTCGGCCCGTTCAAGAAGGCCCCATCGGGCTTCACTCACCTCCTGGTCGCAGTCGACAAGTTCACCAAATGGGTGGAGGCCAAGCCGATCAAGAAGTGTGACGGCAAGACAGCTACCAAGTTCCTCCGCGAACTCATCTAGCGGTACGGCTACCCACACAACATCATCACAAACAACGGTACCAAATTCGCCAAGGGGGACATGGCGGAATTATGTGAGGAGCACGGCATACGACTCGACCTCACATCAGTCGCCCACCCAGAGTCAAACGGCCAAGCAGAGCGTGCCAACCAGAGCGTCCTCCATGGTCTCAAGCCGCGACTACAGGTGCCCCTCGAACGCACACCTGGATGTTGGGTCGACGAGCTCCCCTCTGTGATATGGGGGATCCGCACCTCCGACAACCGATCAAACGGGTTCACGCCTTTCTTCATGGTGTATGGCGCCGAGGCCGTAATGCCAACAGACATGGAGCACGACTCCCCTCGAGTCGCCAACTACGTCGAGGTGGCCAACAAAACCGCCCGCCAAGACAGCATCGATCAAATCGACGAAGCACGCGACCTGGCTCGCTCCCGCACCGCCATATACCAGCAAGGACTTCGCCGTTATCACAGCCATCGAGTGCGAACTCGCACCTTCCAGGAAGGCGACCTGGTCCTACGACCGGTCCAAGACAAGAAGGGCATGCACAAGCTATCCCCCCCATGGGAGGGGCCATTCGCCATAGGCCGAGTCCTTGGCAACGATGCCTACTACCTCATCGACATACAGGGTGACGGCCAATTGGAGGTCGGGAGGCCATGGAATATAAACCTCCTCCCAAAGTTCTATACTTAGAACCTCACACTGTACTCCATCGGAATATATAATGAAATTCATTCGGATCGCACAAATTGTGTCCACTCACCATATTCTTGTGCCACTCGCACTCGTACATGCTAGCAATATGCTACTTACGGAAGTCAACCTCTGGTCGAGCGACCGGCACGGCCAAGTAGTGCGGCACAAGGGTACCGGAAATATTCGGGCCTTGGGTCCTCCATGAAAAACGCCAACCCGGAGCCGCCATTGGAGTCGCCTAGCCCGACTAGCCCGCCGGGCCAAGACATCCGACACATGCTTCTCACAACGATATGTCCCTCCCACCCTCGCGCAAAGCGACTCGAACGGTTAAGTACCACGCACGGGGACTCCGCAAAACTGGGACCCCACGCGGCTCGGGAACACACCTAGTAAGAGAGCTGCCTAGGGCTCGCCAAGCGACTGGCTCTCTGGGCTAGGGGAGGAGACGCATTACAAACAACGCATTCATAACCTGCAACAGGATCACGACCAATACAGTCTAGCACTCGGGGACTCGTTCACAAACGAACCCCACTCGCGCTCGGGGACTCGCCGCTCAGGAGATGCGAGGGATAAAAGCAAACACGAAAACAAATCAAACACATCGAAGTACACAAACGAGTTATACCCCATTAAAGGGCGGACGCGCTCGGGGACTCGCTCAAACTGTTGAACAAAACACTCCCTTAATCATAACACAAGACGACCAAGTCCCTACGACATGGATTACAAAAACATCATACAATGTTCGCCACTTGGCATCTATTACAGCTATTACACTTGCTTACTCCACAGGCCCTGACGAAGAAGAAGCGCCACCACCCTTGACGCGCACAAAGGGCCACCACGGGTTCGCCGGGTACGTGGTCAGCGACTTCGCCAACGACGACCGGAAGGGGTGCTCCGGCTCGGGATCGCTAGGCGCCAGCACTGTCTCCTGGTACGGCAGAAGATCCCCCATTGCCAAGACACGGTCGGCATAAGGAGCGGCCTTCGCAGTCAGCTTCAGCACCTCCGACATCTCCACCGTGCCGGTCGCCGAAGGATAGCCAATCGTGACATTGTCCAGATCGAAGTCGTCCGGGAAGTGCGCAAGGCCCAAGCTCAACGCCGTGGCAGCCCCGCGCCTAAATGCAGAGCGCGTCATCCACTCCACAACCGCGGGCACCTCCTCCAGATAGCGCCACACCTCCGTGAGCCTCCCAGGGATGACTTCGGTGGGAGACATGCCCTAGAGAGCTGCCTGGAAACACAAAAAGCCGAGGCCGTGGCAGCATTCACCACGGCAGTCACGCACTACGAAGTGGTATACGTCTGCACCATCGGGTCGCTTTGGCCTACCACAGCTGGAAAGTCAGATGCCAGTGAAACAATGGAACCCCCAAAAAGCGGAGAACCGACGAAAGAATAAGGCAAATGACAGAACTCACCAAGAAGCTTGCGGCAATTCTCCTTGATGTGCTTATCCAAAGCGGCTTGGTCGTTATGCAGCCCCATGATAATGGAGTCCGTGGCCTTGCGTTCCTCTTCAGCGGTGGCGACGGAATCCTTCGCACGTTCTTTCAAAGAAATTGAGGTCACCTTAGCATCCTCCAACTCCTTGACTAGGGAGGCCACTTGCTCATTCACCGCGTCCAGTTCGGCGAGTGGGACATACCCCTCACGGGCCTTGGAGACCTCGTCCGAGAAACCATCTGCAAGCAGAGATGTCAGAGTATTGCACAAAACCAGCTCATAACAAGAAAAGAAGAACAACGTCAAACACTCACCGATCCTCTCCTGAAGGCGCCGGTTCACCTCTTGCGCCCCGCGCAAATCACGCTCCAGGCGCTCTCGTGCAGCCTGCCGATCAGTCGACTCCCGCTGCAACCCCTGCAAAACAATGAGACCAGCTAAGCATTGGGAGGAAAATTAAGACCAGTTCCCAGCCGCTGAAATTCAGCGACTAGGAACTCGGGGACTGGAGCATACAGGAAAATTAAGACCAGCTCCTAGCTGCTGACATTCAGCGACTAGGAACTCGAGGACTAGAGAATATAGAAAAATAAAGACAATTCCCAGCCGCTGAAATTCAGCGACTAGGAATTCGGGGACTGAACATACCTGAATAGCAGCGCCGAGCATCTTGTGAAGTTCAGCAGCGTCAGTCGACGGGACCATGAAGGAGGTGCGCCCGCGGCGGGCCTCAATCTCCACATCCACGATCTCCGGAAATTGCGGAGATTGCGCATCCGCACCACCTGGAAACCCCCTCGCCATAAAGCGAGGGAACGTCGCCGACGCCCTGGCAGGGGCGCTGGCCGCCGGGACCGGCACCTCCGGCACGGACGCAGCTGGTGTTGGCTCTGATCGCGTCGCCGCCCCCTCTTCGACAAGCGTCGTAGCAGCTGGCTCCGCGGCGCTTCCCCCGGTTGCGGCGTCGTCAGCACCCCCTTCTGTTTCTTCGCGACTTCAGTAGACGCGACATCCTCGGAGGCCTTCCTCTTCTTGGGCAGATCACCCTCTCCCGCGATAGTGGCCAGGGGAATCTGGGCAACCAAAGGGCGACCAATCTTCTTAGCCCCCGACCTGCACGAGCCCTTCTAATCAGCACAACCACTGCACGAAAGAACCAAGCAAATTGGGACAAGGAAGTATAACTTACTTGGCGACTGGAAGAACGCGAAGCCCGGTACTGATATGGGCAGGCTTATCCAACTCGGGACCCAGCTTGCGACTGAGCCCCCGCTCGAATACGTCCGAAGCCCATGAAACCGAGGGCTTTCTTGACGACGAAGCCACAGTCGCCGGGATCTCCGGCTCCGACGCCGCTGCCTTCGACGGCAGCGGCGACTTGGGCGGCACTATGTTGATCACTTCTTGGCTTGGGACCCCCGAGGTCGACGACGCGATCGAAGCCAGGGGCGCCTCTACCACCACCTCCGCGTCCTCGCCCTCCAACCCCTTCGTCGGGATTGCGGCCCTCGGGACCTTGTGCGAGACTTCAGGAGACCCTTCGCCGTCGGAGTCGGAGTCCGACCCGAACACCACTGACGACCTGACCGGTGATGCGGGCCTTTTTGCCGACGACTTGGGCCGGCGTGGGGGCTTCGAAGGCATAGAAGTGCGCCGAGACGTCTGCTCCTGGGCGACCTCGTCGCCTTCTTCGAACTCGTCCAGGCTGCGGCTCGCTTCGACCTCTCGCTATTTCTACATCCGGGTCTTGCGAGCCACAGGCGCTGGGGGAACGACATCTTCGTCTTCCCCGTCGCTATCGGAAGGATCCCCCTCGGAATCTTCCTCCAGCTCCTGGGGGACTTCTTCATCGAGCGGAGGGAGCCAACCCTCCAACATCTGAAAAAGCTGAGAACCACTGCGAGTCAAAAACACGACAAGCGAAAAGAATGAAATTGGAATACGAACGGCGCAATTGGAAAGAAGACTTACTGTAGGGGCTTCGTTCTTCACGGGAGTATACAGGGCGACTCCGACCGCCGCACCCGTGAACTCCGCGTTGGTGATCTTCTTCAGGGCGGCCTTGTAATCTTCGGCCTCCCACGACTCCTTGCTGGTGCGAGATGGATCAAGCTTCCCGCTGTACTCGTACATCCAGTGTGGACGAGCCGCCAGCGGAACCAGGTGCCGCCCGAGCCAGCAGTTGTAGAGGTTGATCGGAACCAACCCCTGGTCCTTCAGCTTCTGGATCAGATCCATCATTTCCGCAACAGCCATCCGCTGATCTTCAGGGAGCTTCTTTGGCGCCAGTCGGCAGGGCTCGCTCCTCTCGGCGACGAATTCAGGAAGAGAAACCTCGCCGGAGGGAGTAGCTTCCTTGACATAGAACCAGCTTTTCTTCCACTCGTTGGCAGCCTTCTTCGACTGGTGGAGCTTGACGAAGTTGGCCTTTGGCTTCAACTGGAAGGTGACCCCGCCTGCGGCCAGCATCAAGCCGCTGGACGCCTCGCGCCCGATGCGGCCGTGGAAGAGCTCCAGCCACAGCGGGAAGTATGGCCTGCAGCCGAGATAGCACTCGCAGAAGGCGACGAAGATCGCCAGCTGCTCGATGCTATGCGGACCAAGATCTGAGGGCTTGATCGCATAGTACGCGCAGAAGCGGTGGAAGAAGAGCGAAGTGGGGAACCCTAAGCCCCTCTCGAGATGGCTGGTGAAGCAGATGAACTCGCCGGGCCGCGGTTTCGGCTTGGTCTCGGAAGAGGGGGGAACTCGCCATTTCCCCTTGCGAAGTACCCCGGCATCCTCGAAGGATTTCAGCTGGGCTGTGGTGCACTTGGATTTTTCCCATGAGCCTTTGGGAGGCGCCATTGAGTGAAAAGTGGAATCGCGCGATGCGAGGAGAATAGGTCGAGGGTGAGCAGAGAGGAAGAGCAAATCGAAGAATGCAAAGCAGGATCGCGAAGCTGATCCATCACTCCCCTTATATGGGAAAAGTCACCCGCCAAAATCGGGATAGCCGTTACCCACGGTAATTGCGCCGTAGTTACCGTTGGAAATTCCAACGGATAGTTTGACTAAGGTTGACGGTCTAGCTCCTGTGGTCCACTCGCCACCCTCCAATCTCTCTTCTCGCTGAAATGACGACTGGGCAGCAATGATGATTCATTAAAGTGACGAGTGGACCTGTGGAGAAATTCTCCTCGGCATTAATAGAGTCCATCGCCGATTCAACTGGGCGCCCAAATTGGGCTCGCCTACTTCAAGCACCAAAGGACGCATGCGCCTGCGTCAACGATGGCCTCGAGGACTACTGATGGGGATATGCCAAAGGGGGTATGCTCAGCAGTAGGTTTCGAGTGGGCCGGAGGGCCCGCGAGTACGCCTGGAGGACAGCAACTAGACCCTGAGGAAAGAAGAAGCCCATCGACTGGCGACTGGAAGCCCATGAGCGTAGCAGAAGCCCAGTCGGATTAGGTCAAAAGCCCCCGGATCCTTATCTTGTTCGGGGACAACTTGTAAACCCTGGGATGTGCTTCATATATAAACCTCCCTAGGGTATCGTAGAGACTTACATTTCATCATACACCCCCTTCAAGCGACTCGCTGCCTAGCCGCCGAGCTCGCGACCCTTGTAACTCGCTCTCTCATAATCCAATCTAGCAGGAGTAGGTCTTTACCCTCCGGGGGGCTGAACCTGGGTAAACCCCAGTGCACCTGCCCCCATCTTGCACCATAGATGGCCGCCATCTCTTCCTCACCAAACTCTCAATCGCTGCCTATGGCAGCGACTGCCATGGCCATTTCCACGACAAAGAACCAAAATAACTAGCTACATCGCAAGACGGCAAAAAAACAACAAGATTGGCGATAGAGTACATACCTCGACGGAAGCCCCCAACGCCCTGGCTTGGCCGAGCCCCTACTCCAGCACCCCAACTAGCTGGCAGGCCTGGCCAACGGCCAAAAGTGCCGCCTTCGACAACTGCGCCAGGAGAGCATCCAGCGGCGGCGCGACCCGCGCTGCCATCCAACCGGTGACCTGGAGGTCATCGTCGCTCACCGGAGCCGTGGAGGGACCAACCTCCAGCTAGACAAGGGCAACCAGCGACGGCACCTCCACCGGCTCCTCCACCAGGTAGGTGTTGGAGTCAGCACCCACCGTCGATCCGGAGGGAGGCACGACCGTACCGGCATGCCTGAACAGCAAACCCTCAGCAAGCCGGGAGACGGCCCCGGCCCCGTGAAGCGTCGTGGGCTCAGCCAGCGGCACCACCTCCATCGCCGCTACCTCGGGGTCCGGAGTCAACGCAGCCTCAGACGTCGGAGCCGGCACGGCCTCGAATGCTGAAGTCGGCGCTCCCCTCAATAGCAGGCGGAGGGCGGACGCGGTGGCGACGGTCGCGGAGCCGGGCAAGGACATAGCCTCGCTACAGAAACACAAGGAGTGAGCAACATGAATACGAGTAAGTCAATACCCGCACCTAGAAGACAAGGGCACCTACCTGGCAATGCTCGACATGGTGGCCGCAGGGCGAGGGCGGCGCGTCTTCTTGGCGCCACCTCCGGCTGGAGCGGCACTAGTGGGGGCGGTCCGCTTCCCCCTGCCCCTAGGCGCGGCGATCTTGGCCAGGTCCACATCCTCACCATGGGTGGCTATTCCAAGTGCAAGCAAAACGTCAAGATTACGACTACAGGCATCACAAGGACAAGGGCAGAGAACAAACTCTCACCGGGCGGGAACTCGCAACCCTCATCGGCCTGCATGGGGAGCCGCTCTGCCTCGGCTTGAAGTCCACGGTGAAGTTGGGGAGCTCGGTGTCCCCCATACCGTCCTCTGCTAGCTGCGTCATGAAAAGCTACTCAACAAGGGAAGATAAGAGGCACGAAACGGAAGTCCCTCAGGAAGATCCACCCGGAGAAGTGTAAGAAATACATACCTTCGGCGGAAGTTGGCCACGGTGGTATGGCCGGCAGGAGAACACCCAGTCCTCCTCAAGCGCCTCCTTCGAGATGGTGGCGAGCCACTCGCGGAGTGCGGCGTACGACACCTCCAGCCAGGACACCCGGGTGGGGTCCAGATGGCCGGAAAGGTGGCACATCTTGTGCGACTGTTCTGTAGCAGGAGCACGCGGTTCGTCATCCAGGACAGCAGAATGTCCCGGGCGGTGATCTGCTCCTTCTCCACGAGGACGGTCAGCCGGGTGCCCATCCGGTCGATGTCGCCCTGGGCATCCAAGTGCCGGATGCTCCAGGCCTTCCGGCTGGAGGGGACATTGGCGAAGGCGGGGACCTTGATGAAGTCCACCTCTGTGTTGCTGCGCACGTAAAAATACAAGCACTGCCAGAGCTTGACGATGTCGGGGAGCTCCAGGCGCGGTATGGGCGTTGATGGCAGCGGGTAGATGGCGCATCAGCCCGTCTCCGTCAACGGACTGCCCTTCCCCACCACCTGAACCTTGAAGTAGAAGAACTTCAAGAAATTCGCGGCGTTGGGGCAGACACCGAGGAACACCTCGCAGCAAGCCGCATGATGCGATAGCATCAACACGGTGTTGGCTCCGAGGTGGTGGAGTTGCAGGTCGAAGGTGACTAGCAGCTCCAAGACGAAGCGGCTCAGCGATAGCCCAAGGCCGCGAGCAAAGTGGGCGAGGAAGACGACGACCTCGCCAGGCTGGGGTTGGGCACCCGCTCGCCCTCCGGCGCGAGGCAATGTTTCACCAGCCGCTCCGACGGCAGGAGCTTCCCCTGCCGGTACTTATTCACCAGCTCTTTAGTAACATATGAGCCGCACCAGCCGCCGGTGACTTCGGGCAGCATGTTGCCTAGAAAGGTAGCCGTGATGGAGGCGCGAGGTCCTGTTGTCGAGGAAGAGGAGCGGCGCCAGCGACCAAGAAACGATGGCATAGAGGAGCAGGGCGAGACTAGAGCACAAGGGAGAACAAGGACGACAAGTGCAAGGAGACGGAGTGAGGAACCACTACTCCTTGGCGCACATATTTATCGGGGGAAAATAACCACACCATTTCCCCTACCTCTGCGCCACATGGCAGGCAACGGCCCCACTCCACCATGCCGGTTCCCCTCCCTCCGCACCACGTGGCAAGCAACCACCCCACTACCCCATGACGGTTCAGGGCGAATCTCGTGCGCCAGCACCACACGCACAGAAGATCAAGTGGAAGTTACTGCAGGAGGAAAACCACGCCCACAATCTCCAAGGAGACACAATGATGAAGGCGTGCGCACGGTTACCAAAAACTTCAGCGGCAGACCAAGAAGTCCAACTGATGCGACGCGCGCCAGAAATGGCAGGCACGGCTTACGCAAGCACGAACGACAGCAAACTAGCGACCCCTCTTCCGGCCAGATTCGGTAGCCGGTCAAGAAGATCACCACTCACACCCTGTGGGTGGGACGATCGGATCCGTAGTCGGTGAACCCCAGCCGGGAAAACAACACAGAATATCAAGCTAGTATAGGACAAAGACTACAAAACAAAGGCTACAAGACAAACAAAAATGACAAAGCATCTACATCATCAAACATTTCAAATAAGCACGCAAGAACTTCCCCACGAGGCCAAGTCCTAAAGCGCTCGGGGACTAGTGTCGGGGGGATGACCCCCGGGTAGGCCAAGAGGGGACCAACCGGCTAGCTCCAAGGAGCACATGCCGTCTGGACCCGGATCAAGGAACCACAGCCGGGTGGAATCCCCACCTGGTCCGTATTCAAGTTTCCCCGGCTGGCCCGTCTAGCCGGGTAGCCAGAAGAGCCGGCTGGGAGGCCGCTCCTAGCTCGCTGCCTCGGATCCGATGGTCATGGTACGGTGGGGATGACGCTCCTTGCTGAGCGCACCCTTGACCGGACAGGCTGGCTGGCCTGGCCGGCGCTACTAGACAACTGCACCAAAGTTGGAGGCTGAAGAGCAAAGCAAGGGCTAACGAGGATAGCCCCGGCTTACGCATAAAGAACCGACTGACGGATAAATAGCCAGATGACAAGTAAAGCAGGGGCACTGGACACTGCAACATGGTCCTCCCTTGTACTGGAGGCTTGACTGGACCCGGGCCTACCGTTTGGCCATGTCCAGCCGGCCCACTTTGTAAGGCTCAAATCCAAACAGTAAACCCTAGAACCCACCTTGTAAGCTACCTCCTCAACCTGTATATAAAGGGGGTGTCACTAGGGTTCTACGTAAGTAGAAAATAGACACCAGAAGAAGGACTTAGACAATTCCGAGCAAGAAGTAGTTAAGGAAACAACTCAAGGAGCACCTGTATTGGGCATTGGCCCCCTTTGATAGTAGATCCTTGAAGGACTAGGAGTTTTACCTCGCCAGGAGGGCTCCGAACCTGGGTACATCACTGTGTTTGCAGTAGCTATGCCCAACCCGTTGCGAGTAGCCACCGATAGGATCCTGATTGTCCCCTTCAAGCCATTTTCGATGGTACTGCCATGTTCCACACCACAACAAGGTTCCTATTCCCCAGCCTCAACCCTATCACATGATGTTCTGGCCTAGGAAACCTGACACTGGCCATTGCCGAATAACCATCATCATATCTATTTTGATCTGGATGAACATTTTGTTGTTGCATAGCTGGGCGGCACTTTGCTCTTACCAAGGTATGTATTGTTGCTGGTGTTGCCGAGGTGGATTTTATCCAGCTCCTGCCGAGTTACGCTATCCGGCATTGACGTACCCAACATTTCCTTGCCCTGCATGGCCTTGGCCGTGTTTATCTCGTCTACCTTCACCTCGGCTGATATTGTGCCGATCCTCATCACACTCTATTGCTTATCATTTTCCTGCCCTTACCGGGTCATATGTGACCACCTGCTTATTTTTTTTTCTCCCCGAGGTTACTACCTCCTCTCTTCTTGGGCCCACATGAGGGGATGATGCTTCCCCAATGTATTTTGCCGGAGTGCCCCCTACTGAATGAACAACATGAGATCCACCTGCATTGTCAGGTTTTCCTTGAGTAATTCCTCATTTTGCTTGCTAGCGATTTTTACTAACTAAACAAGTCTCTCCTGCTGCCTTTCCCGGGCTTCACCGGTTAGTCCCTCTAACTCGGATGTTGCCGCATTTGCAGCTCTGAGGTTCTTTGCCAGGGTGCTATACCTTGGCAGACCAGCTGACGTGGGGTTTCCAGACTGCCCCGGTCTAGGCACATATTTCTTATCTATCTCACTAAGGAGATTTCTACCCCTAATTTTCACACTGTCCATGTGGGTGGGACTAATCATGTTTGCCTTTGCATACTCGCACATCGTGATGTTCAACGCCTGCTGAAGTGATGCTACTTTCTTTGATCATGCTAACATTTTCTGCCAGGTCTCATCTAACTCGGCCTATGCCTAAGCCAGATCTACAATAGGAGCTATAGGAGTAGTGAGACTCTCTATCGCTTGCTGCAATATGTTATGCAGCCTCTCTAGCTGAAGGGAATATTCCCGAGGGGCAATAATAAAGTGGTTGTTATCTTATTCTTTGTTTATGATAAATGTTTATTTTGCATGCTATAATTGTATTAATTGGAAACGTTAATACATGTGTGTTTAATAAACAATAAATGGTTCCTAGTAATGTCTCTCTTATAAACTAGCTCTTTGATTAACAAGATGATCAAGGTTTCCTAATCATGGACATTGGATGTTGTTAATAACGAGGTCACAGTATTGGTGAATGATGTGATGAACATTCATCCGAAGTATAGCATTATGATCAAAGTCTTTGTGTTTAAATTGCTATAACATCATACAAAGTAATCTTAGTCCTTAGACCATGAGATCATGTCATCGCTAACACTAGAAGAGTAACTTGATAACATCAAACGTCACACCATAACAGGGTGACTATAAAGGTGGATTCAGATACTCCTAAGGTGTTATGTTGAGGCTCTTGGATCAAGAGTGGGATTTTTCCATCGCGATGATGGATAGATATACTATAGTCCCTCTCGGTGATATCACATTGAGATAGCTTGCAAGCAAGTGATATGATCACTAGAATGTTATATTATGGGAATGAGAAAAGAAGGCATGTCGGTAATGAGATCAAACTAGGTATGGGGATACCGATGATCGAATCTCGGACATGTAATATATCACGAGACAAAGGGATTTGGTTACAACATTAAAGGTTCACACGATCAGTAGAGTCATCATTGAATGTGTGGTAGTTAGTACGGATCTCTAGGTCCCGCTGCTGATTATTGATCGGAGAAGTGTCTCGATCATGTCTACATTATTCATGAATCGTAGGGTGACACACTTAAGGTAAACCGACACCATTTGGAGGAAATATGTTTCAGATAAAGATTTAAAAAAGCGCTCGAATCATTTCGATGGAAATCGGAATTGTTTCTAGTGAAATTGCAGAAACTGGTTCTGCATGTGATATTGAAATGTTGCAGGGGGTTTTATGTGAATGTTTTTTTAGTTAAAGTAATTAACAAAATCCTGAATAAAATAAATAAAAGGTTTTTATTAAATGAGAGATTGCATTAAATTTGGTGGAAATTTAATGGAGGTGAGTGGAATTTTAAGTGGGAGGCTAATTATGTGAGTGGGAGCTCCATCCACATGAATATGGAAGAGGTGGGGTAACCTCCATGGCCGTCAGGCATGGGAGGGGGCTGCCCCCTCTCCCTATAAAAGGCCCCCACTCCCTCCTCTCATCTCACACCTCCTCGCGAAGGTTCTCTCTCCCCCTCTAGAAATTATTCCCAAGGTCTCGGATTAGCGAGATACATGTTCCCAGTGGCTTTATCTGGAGAGGAGTTTCTGCTTCCGCTGCATCATTGGAGCGAGGAGGCGAAGGTTGTTTGGTGGACCAGACGTGTGTGCGATCACGGATGCATCGCTGCTTCGTGGTGCTGGACTTGATGGTGCTGGACCTACTGGACGTGCTGGTGCTGGAACTGCTAGACTCACTGGACTTCATTACGATCTTTAGATCGACAAGTGTACGACTACATCAATCACGAAATCAGTTTCGTCAACAATGCTTTGTCGCTTTTCAAGGGTATGTTCTCTATGGATGTATATCCACCCGTTGATTGTACCTAGGTAGATAGATCTTGGTGCTTAGATGTTCACATCGTAGGAATTTTTTTTGTTTTCTATGTTGCGAACCTAAGGATGTAAATGGCAGCGGCATCCGCTAAACCCACTTATGCCACCCGCGAAAAAACGCGTTTGTGGCCGTCGCGGCGAGCCGCTAAAGTTAAGTGGCTGAGGAGGTTAATCTCGCGTTGTCCAGCGACGCCGGCACACACAACGCTGTACATAACCAACCAGACGTGAGCAAGCGAGCGAGCAAAAGCAGCCGGAAGCTATTTGTTACCCAGTATTTTACGAAGATACGGTCACCGTCACATCACCAACTCTACATAGCTTTTGGTCATAGTGACACCAGCAAGCACATAGCTTTTGGTCATAGTGACACCAGCAAGCATTGAAAATTCAGCATGCACCAGGAGACGTGATGCATCGACGCTGCGCATGTCAATTCGTAATCCATCCATTTCAAAATATAAAATGTTTTACCTTTTTGAAATAAGTGTATTTAGACCCCTTTTAATGTGTAGTTCACTCTAAACATACATAAACCTACAAACTAAAATGAGACTAGATACACTCATTTCACATAGCTAAAACATCTTATAAAAACAGAGGGAGTACATGTTAGGGCATCCCACCGGCGTGCCCCAAATCGACACGAAATGTGTCCGGTTTTGTCGGGCTCATCCGGGATCAACTGTCTACCCGTATCCCGGGGTGCCGATTGGCAAAAAGCTCCACGTCGGATTGGTCGTCGGAGTCATCATTGGCGGCAAAATTAGGTTAGATTTTCATATATTCATGCATAATTTACATCAAAAATATAAAAAGAAAAGAAGAAGCCCTAGCTACGGTCCTGACCATCGTTATCATCCTTGCCCTTGCTCTGCGGTGGTGGCGGGGCCATCTGCATCTCGTTGTCGGATACGAGATCGACGTATCCGGTGGCACCCAGAGGTTCGCCAACGGTAGCACATGCTACGTCGACGGGTCGATCACCTGCCCAGGCCACATTGGCCACTCGTGCTAAGGTGTGGTCGGTGGTGGTGGCGGCACCATCTTCCCGTACTTTGGGGCTCGTCGTAGCCCACCGCCATGATGGCCTGATACTCGGGGGCAGGTGACCGACGGTCGTGCCGACAGTATCCTCCACCCCCTGGTTTGACGATGATGTCGTGCTCATCGTCGTCTTGCTTGTTGTCATCATCGGAGAAGGCAGGGACGCCGTTGTAGAATTCTCACTTCTGGAACTCGCCGTGGTAAGTCACCTCCCGCCGCGTGTTGTGCTCCCACGCGAGGAAGTCAGTGCCGATATTGATGTCCATGGCTGCTACCGCTGGTCAGTATGTTGTCGCCTCTGTGCATCTAGGTCCCTGCCATGCGGGCCCGCGGTGATCGTGGGACACGCGCTCAGGCAGCCCGTGTCAGCGCAGACGCAGGCACATCAACCACCCAAAATTGGTGGACCGATGGATCGCATTGGACCCGTCGGTCCAAATGGGTCACGCCGCTCGAGGGTGCATGGCCGCCGTTCGCCTCCGGTTGGACCAGTTCAGACGACATGATCGTTTGCGTCGTGCCGCTGGAGATACCTATCTGTAAGTTCCACTTTTCGTTTTAGCTATAGCAGTATCAGCAAGAGATTAGCGGGAATGCATGTGTACATTATACTGACAGGCTAGAGGTTGTTACTCCCATTTTGATGTACGTGCATCGATCAGTCAATAGAGCGCGTATGATTCAGTTACAATACTTGCATGTTCATCAGCACTATTCCAGCAAGACTCACAGTTCCAACAAGAATAGCTGTGTAGTGTGCAGCATGAAGACCGCATTGCTGCGCGAGTACACTAAACACGGCCAGAAGGAGTAAGAAACGATTGACCATGAAACGGCGTTGCGGCGCCACTTAATCACATAAATCCACCAGGAACTTTAGCGGCTGCCACAAATTCCACTTAAGTGAGATGCGGTTGAAGCGGCTACAATCACATAGTCCAGTGGACGAGCCACTTACATCCTGATGCGAACCCAACAGTGGTATTAGAGCCTAATCTATGCGTAAATGCTTTGCAGTGGTAGTACACATAAGATTGTGTGGGTGATGATGATCATTTTATTGCATTTTCTATGTATTTTGGTGATTGGTGGCATAGTGGGATGAAGCAGCCCAAACTAACTCTATATGTCCTCGCACATGAGACATGTTCCACGATTGACATGTAACTAGTTTTGCATAAGGGGCTAGCGGGTGTCTGTCTCTCCTACTATAGTCAATATCTAATTTACAACGAGTTGCTAATAATTTGGTTATCATTGTTATGGTTCCATGTTCGTAGGTAAGACCGGTTCTATCTTTGAAAGCCCTAAGCCACATAAAACTTGCAATGGATAAATTAGAAGCATCTAGTTTAGATTGTTGCTGGGATGGTGTCATGATATCGTAATCTGTAAGTTGATTTATAGTTGATACTCTTACAACACACCTAAACGGGTAAGTTCCATAAACCTTGGCCTTACACACAAAGGAATGATAAAGATCATACCACGATGCACATGATAGTGATCAAGTACAAGAACCATATCATTTCACTTTACACATATGATGTTTGCACCTTATATTCCTTGTTTGGCATTTTAATAGCATTATAAGATGATCCCTCATTTAGATATCAAGATAAAAATATGTTCTTCCTTAAGTACGCACCATTTTATGTTTCTTCGCTTCAAGACATCACGTGATAATCGGGTGTGCTTGTGTCCATGTTTGTACAATGGCTGTAAGACAGTTTTACACACGCGAGTACTAAGGTTCTTACTTGGCGAGCCTAACATATATATACATGGCCTCGGAACACGGACCGAAAGGTTAAGCATGAGTCATATGGTAGATATAATTCCCATATAGATGCTCTCCTATGAAGCTACACCGACTCACGTGATGATTGGATTTGGTGTAGTGGATTTGGTTTATGTAATCACCAAAAAACTCGAGGGATGTTGGTTTTATAGTGGGAATTCATTTCTAATTTGGATTAGTCAAACTCAATTTATCATACACTAAATCGAAGTGAATTTGCATAATTTGTTATAGTCATTGGCATCTGTTTACTACCTTGCGCGTAGTTTTAGTTAAGATAATAGAACTATGGAATTCTGGATATTTACTTTATGAATTGGTATCGTATTGTTTTGAATGTCAATTTAAAGTTTAGAATTCCTATTGCAAACTTCACCAAACTCTATTTACTCCATGAAGTTTAATAAGTAGTATTAAATCAAGAGTAAGAATTCCAATGTTAGTATCTAAAGTATCATGTTTGCCTCCATGATTCTTGTTATTCAAATGTTGTTTTAATATTGAGGTTATCTAGGAGCTGAAAGAATTGTTTCATAAACCATCATGTGTGGAAGATATTGAGATATCTGAAACCATGTTTATGGTTGCAATATGATAGAGTATAATTTAGCAAAACACATGTTCTCATATTGTATGAGAATTTGCGAAGGTTGGAGACGCTAGGTGTCCTAATCTCCCAAAAAGGTTTTGGGAACTTACATTATACTCGCGATTCGTCCTTATACACTATAGTGGCTTGATCATGAAAGTTGTCATGATAAGGATGAATATAAGATGTAGGTAAAATGTTTACTACACTAATAGATTACTAAAGAACGGATTTTTTGAAAGAACGCCAAACATTTGATGATGGTGGCCAACTTTAAAGGGCAAGTCCAAATGTATTAGTATTTGACTATACACGCTTTGGAATATGTGTCATGTGTATGGCAACACTATTGATGTTGATAGATTCTTTTAAAAGAAAAGGAAATGCTAAAAGAGAATCTATAAAATATTTGGTAGAAAGGAAAAGACTGGAAATGTCCAGCTAAGGTATATAAATGATATACATGTTATGGTTGTATACTCTGCTTGTTAAACAATGTGGTTCTTTGGTATTGGATACCAAATTGGTTGGTGTAAAATGTCATACAAAACAACGCAATTCATGGACTACAATGGCCTAAGTAACTACCAAGAGAATATGTGATGATGTTCATCGAAAACAAATAAAGTGTTATTGTGTTCATCGTTGACATCAAAGCTTGCCTTCAAAATTTGTTTAAATAATTGTTATTTTGTTCCGGTATTATGAGAATAATGGTTGTTCAAATAGTTACCGTATTCCATAGAAGATGGATGAACTTTTACAAGTCTAGTTGGATAAATCACGTCCATAAAAACTAATGCTAAAACGTCGCAAGACAAATGATTAAAAGATCACTTATGAAGTGACATCACCGTTTAAATTATATTGGAAAGAAAACATGAAGAAACTCCATGTTGATGGATTTTTGGAGTCTTTGATTTTGATCAAATGACGATTGTGAGACTTTTCTCGAGATAATTGAAACTCTGTTCATAGGACAAAGTGGAACGGGTGACTAACTTATTAGAAATTGTGCATGTTGATGTATATAGTACATTATGTGTAGCCATGTGTGGTGGATCTTTCAGCTTCATATGCTTTCTCCGAAAATTTGAGTCAATATATCTGTATATTTAATTAATAAGGAAGAAGTATGAAACATTTGAAAATTGTTCAAAGACTTTCAAGATGAAGTGGAGAATCATTGTAATGAGAAAATAAAGAATTTATGATTCGATCATAAAGGAAGATTTTTGAGTTACAAGTTTAGCAAAACACCTAAGATTTGACGAATCTTTCCATGGACTTGTGTTTTCTGATAAACCATAAGAGTATGGAGTGAAGGGGAAGAAATCGAACCTTGTTTTACATGGTAAGATCAAAGGTGTCATTTAAAAAACTGCCATTTTGTTTTAAAGATTAAAGCTTTAGAGACTACCGTTTTTACACTAAAAGGAGCATCATCGTTATCTGTTGAAATGACACTATAAAGGTTATGGTTTGGGATAAAACCCGAGTTGTCTTTTCTTAAATTTTGGTATGCTATGCATAAGGAAAATGTTCACAACCAAAGTCGGATAAAGCCCGAGTTATCTTTTCTTAAATTTTGGTATGCTATGCATAAGTAAAATGTTTACAATCAAAGTCGGATAAGCACGTCTTTGTAGGTTATCCCAAAGAATTTGTTGGGTATTCCTCCATAACACCAAAGATAAAAGAGTTTGTCACTTGGAACGTGAAGTTTCTTAAAGAAAAAAAATTCACAAAAGTTAAGTGGGAGGACAATAGAACTTTCATTAGGTTGATGAACCTAAGAAACATGTGCTAAGTAGCGCAGCGCTGGAAAGTGTCCCGGAGGCGGCTAAAATGCTCATGGCTCCCATGATTACAAAGGTTGTGATCTCAGAGATTAGAGTTCCTATTGAACCATGTGGGTCGGTAAGAATCAAATAGTAATATTTGAAACAGAAATCATTATTGTTTTGACAATGATGAATCGACTGCATGCAAAGAAGCGATGATGGGCCCTGACTCCATAAAATGACTAGAAGTCATAAAATCCGTGATAGTATCCATACACAAGAAACCAAGTTTGGATCTATAAAGAAATAGACATGGATGTTTGACATCTGTGAAATAGTCGACATGTCGAAAAGGAGTTTACGACAATGTTCAAGGAGTTGACTATGATAAGATTTGATCTTTCATAGCGATATTTAGTCTTGACGGATTAATGTAGCAACCACTACATATAATTTGGTGTATGGTAGTTGAATAAACAAAACAATGTTCTTTTAATAGAATGGTTACCTAGGACGTGTACATGACACAGTCTGAAGGGTTTTTTTAAATCAAAGGATGCTAAAAAGGCGTGCAAACTTCAATAGTTGAAGTGAGCATAACGGAGTTGGAATCTTTACCGTGCTGAAAATGTTAAAAGAGTTTAATTTCATCGGAGACGATGAAGATGCTTGCATTTGCAAGAAATTAAGTGGGAGCGCTGGGACAAATTTCCAATACATTATGTAGAGGAGATGTTTTTGATTGGAAATGATGTATCTTTTATTGACACGGGTTAAGAATTTCATTAAAATTAGACTTTGATGAAAGACTTGGGCAAAACCAGAATATTAGGCAACTATAGTAGCAGCAAAGGATGGGATTTGGTTAAGTAGTTTGTTATTAAACTAGGTGTGGTTCACAGTGGGATAGTACTATGAAGATATATTGTGCGACAATTATATCAACATGTTTTAACCCAAAGGAACTAAAGGTGTCATGAAAGGACTAAATATTTACAATGCCATCTCATTAGAGAATGAGTGATGCGTAGAGACGTAAAGACATGCAAATACACGCGGACCTGAAAATGTCAGATCTAGATATTATGTTAACCACTATAAAATGCGTATATACAACACACCAGAAATGTTGGAGATATGCCCAAGAGGCAATAATAAAGTGGTTATTATTATATCTTTATGTTTATGATAAATGTTTACATCCCATGCTATAATTGTATTAACCGGAAACATTAATACTTGTGTGTTTTGTAAACATAAAAGAGTCCCTAGTAAGCCTCTTGTTAAACTAGCTTGTTGATTAATGGACGATCATGGTTTCCTGATCATGGACATTGGATGTCGTTAATAACAAGATCATATCATTAGGAGAGTGATGTGATGGACACACACCCGTAGTAAGCATAGCATAAGATCAAGTCATTAAGTTCGTTTGCTATAAGCTTTAAAATACATAGTAACCTAATCCTTCGACCACGAGGTTATGTTAATCACCATCACCGGATGGGTACTTTGATGACATCAAACACCGCTTCGTAACTGGGTGGTCATAAAGGTGTCATTGGGTATTCTGAAAGTATGTATTGAAGCGCATGGACCAAGATTGGGATTTGTCCATCCATATGACGGATAGATATGCTCTGGGCCCTCTCGGTGGAATGTCATCTGATTAGCTTGCAAGCATGTGGCTGGGTCACAAGGGATGACATATCACGGAACGAGTAAAGAGTACTTATCAGTAACGAGGTAGAACTAGGTATGGAGATGCTGACGATCAAACCTCAGATAAGTATAGTATCGCGTGACAAAGGGAATTGGTTTCGTATGTTAATGGTTCTATCGATCATGAAGTCATCGTTGAGTATGTGGGAACCGTTATGGATCTCCAGATCCCGCTGATGGTTATTGATCGGAGAGGTGTCTTCATCATGTCTGCATATTCACGAACCGTAGGGTGACACACTTAAGGTTCGAAGTTGTTTTAAGTAGATATGGAATGTGCGTTGGAGACCGAATGTTGTTCAGAGTCTCGGATTGGATCTGGGACATCACGAGGAGATCCGGAATGGTCCGGAGAATAAGATTCATATATTGGGGATCATTTTCTAAGTTAGGAAATGTTCTGGAGTGTTTGTATGGGGATTCTAGAA
Organism: Avena eriantha; assembly: GCA_910589775.1. Taxonomy (NCBI): domain Eukaryota; kingdom Viridiplantae; phylum Streptophyta; class Magnoliopsida; order Poales; family Poaceae; genus Avena; species Avena eriantha. The sequence continues at coordinate 558,941,998 of OU342743.1, forward strand.
GGTTTCGGAATGTTCTGGAAGGTTCTAGAAGAGTTCTTGGTGTTTGCTTGAAAACCAAGAAAGGGTCAAGGAAACTTTGTGGGGGCTAGACACGGATTCGTGGGGGAGGAGGACTCCTCCCCCCTTCCCAACCCGCCGGCCCAAGGAGGGAGGGGAGTCCTACTAGGACTCCCCCTCCCAAGGCGCCTCCCTCCTTTAAATAGAGGGGAGGGGGCGCCCCCTCCTAGCTCTCTCTCTCATAACAAGCTCTAGCCGCCGCCACACTCCTCCTCCTTCCCTCTGCTCCGGCTTAGGCGAAGCCCTGCAGAATTCTCTACCCCACCACCACCACCACACCGTCGTGCTGCTGGGATTCCGTGGACAAGATCTACTACCTCCGCTGCTTGCTGGAATGGGGAGAGGAAGGTCTGCTTCGACTCCGCACGTGTGACCGACTGCGGAAGCGCTACCGAAACGCGGCGCCGGAAGGATCGTCCACTTGACCGACTGCGGAAGCGCTGCCGGAACGCGACGCCGGAAGGATCGTCCACGCGATCTTGAGATCGGCAAGTGATCGACTACATCAACCACGAGATCTAATCTCGTTAACGCTTTTGGATCTGCGAGGGTTAGTTCCTATCTATCTCGTTGCACATGTCTAATAGATTAGATCTTGCCTTTTATCTAGATTAGATCTGGGTTTTGTTCGTTCTTGCGGTAGAAATTTTTTGTTTTACATGCTACGAACCCATCAAGAAAGCCATAGGTGTTGAATGCGCAAGTTTACATACTAGATTATTGACTCTAGTGCAAGTGGGAGACTAAAGGGAATATGCCCGAGAGGTAATAATAAAGTGGTTATTATGTTATTATTTGTTTATGATAAATATTTATTTTGCATGCTATAAGTATATTAATTATAAAAGTTAATACTTGCATGTTTAATAAACAAATAAATGGTTCCTAGTAATGCCTCTCTTATAAACTAGCTCGTTGATTAACAAGATGATCAAGGTTTCCTGATCATGGACATTGGATGTTGTTAATAACAAGGTCACAACATTGGTGAATGATGTGATGAACATTCATCCGAAGTATAGCATTACGATCAAATTCATTGTGTTTAAATTGCTATAACATCATACGAAGTAATCTTAGTCCTTAGACCATGAGATCATGTCAATCGCTAACACTAGAAGAGTAACTGATAACATCAAACGTCACACCATAATAGGGTGACTATAAAGGTGGATTCAGATACTCCTAAGGTGTTATGTTGAGGCTCATGGATCAAGATTGGGATTTTTCCATCGCGTTGATGGATAGATATACTCTGGACCCTCTCGGTGATATCACATTGAGATAGCTTGCAAGCAAGTGATATGATCACTAGAATGTTATATCACGGGAACAAGAAATGAGTGCATGTCGGTAACAAGATCAAACTAGGTATGGGGATACCGATGATTGAATCTCGGACATGTAATATATCACGAGACAAAGGGATTGTGTTACAACATTAAAGGTTCACACGATCACTAGAGTCATCGTTGAATGTGTGGGAGTCAGTACGGATCTCCATGTCCTGCTGCTGATTATTGATCGGAGAAGGGTCTCGATCATGTCTGCATTATTCGCGAACAGTAGAGTGACACACTTAAGGGACACCGACACCATTTGTAGTAAATATATTTCAGATAAAGATTTAAGAAAGCACTGGAATCATTTCGATGGAAACCAGAATTGTTTCTAGTGAAATTGCAGAAACTGGTTCTGCATGTGATATTGAAATGTTGCAGGGTGTTTTATGTGAATATTTTTTAATTAAAATAATTAACAAAATCCTGAATAAAATAAATAAAAGAGTTTCGTTAAATGAGAGCTTGTATTAAATTTGGTGGAAATTTAATGGAGGTGAGTGGAATTTTGAGTGGGAGGCTAATTATGTGAGTGGGAGCTCCACCCACATGAATGGGGAAGAGGTAGGGGCACATCCATGGCCGTCGGGCGTGGGAGGGGGCTTCCCCCTCTCCCTATAAAAGGACCCCACTCCCTCCTCTCATCTCACACCTCCTCGTGAAGGATCCCTCTCCCCCTCTAGAAATTATTCCCAAGGTCTAGGATTAGCGAGATACATGTTCGCTATGGCTTTATCTAGAAAGGAGTTGTTGCTTCTGCTGCATCACTGGAGCAAGGAGATGGAGGTTGTTCGGTGGACCGAACGTGTTTGTGATCACGGATGCACCGCTGCTTTGCGGTGCTAGACTTGCTAGTGCTGGACGTGCTGGTGTTGGACCTGCTAGACTCACTGGACTTCATCACAATCTGGTGATCGACAAGTGTACGACTACGTCAACCATGAAATCAGTTTCGTTAACAATGCTTTGTCACTCTTCAAGGGTATGTTCTCTATGGATGTATATCCACCTATTGATTGTATCTAGGTAGATAGATCTTGGTGCTTAGATGTTTACATCATAGGATTTTTTGTTTTCTATGTTGTGAACCCAACACTTGTCATGGACCTCTAGCCCTAGGTACCTTGTGTGTCACTTTTGGACCTTCCACCGGGTCCTTAATTGCTCCTGCATCAGGTGTAGTCATCATCACCTTGGCGCAGTTGGCGGGGCGAGAGTTACACGGACCGCGAGCCGCGCTGAGAGATGGTTCTCCTCCCTCGACGACGTGCTACGGGTGTACGCAGGACTCGTCGATGCTGATGTAGATCTTGTGGGTGCAAAAGTCAACGAAGAGCCCGTTGCACGGAGGTGGGTGGTTGCCGATGCTACGGGCGTTGTCACTGACGAATTCCGGCGCGTCGAACCGCTGCACCAGCCCGGAGACGATGCGCTCCTTGATGATGATGAAGTTTCCCGTCCTGATCTTCACTCTAGCTAGCAACACTGTTGGCCCCACGCTGGGCGCCAACCGTTGTGGTGGTGTCACAGCAGATGCCATGGGTAGGCTAAAGATGGGGCCAATGTATACTAGTGGCATCCGGGGAGGGATAGCATAGTGTTTTCTACACACAAAGGGTAAGACAAGACACACACGAAGAACTGCTCTAAGATCTTGTATTATGATCCAAAGATATTACAGATGCTCCTTGAGCTGTATCGTAGAGAGGAAGGAGATGAAGTGCGCATGCTCTCTACTCTAGGGTTCTTCCCTTAGGCAAAAAGATCAAGCCCTCCCAAGGAGGCCCTGGGTCACCTTATAAAAGGGTGGCCAGGGTACATCTAGGGCTGACGTGGCCCGGTATATGCTTAGAATATGTTCATCCCAAAGAGGTAATTCAGTGCGCTCCTTTCCCCTGTCCAGAGCCTCTATTAGGCAATGGCACAGAGCCCACACGCTATGACCGTTGCCGCCAGAGACTGTCATGTCCGTGACGATCTCTTTTGTCTTCTGACTCTCTGACTCTTGTCGATAGCGTTTATCTCTTCTTGGATTCCCTTTGGAGAGAGAAAAGTGCTGACCCTGATCTCCTTCTAGAGGAAGCTAACTCCTGACTCGGCCTAGGTATGGTTAACCTAACCAATCTTGTACATGTAAAGTGAAAATGGTTCCTTTCTCATGCCGACCTACATTGTATGTCGGCCTAGTCTTACCAGTGCTTTCTGGCTCAGGGTAACCCGGCCGTAACCTGGCCGGCCCTTCTATGATTCTACCAGCACATACTTTGGCCTAACTTTACCTTGGTCGGCCTTGTACTTTTAACTCGGCTTTACCCTACCTGGAGTCATCCATCAACACTTCAACCTGTTCATCTCTCCCTCCATTGTCGAAAAAATAGGCAAGCGATGGAGCTTGCGCGGTGGTCGGCGACCTCCATGGCCATGCCCCTCCCCTGTGTCGCACCTCCCGGCGACCCCTACTGGCCACACGCACGAGCTCGCCCACCACCGGACCTACTGGACAGAGGGATCCTGTCATGGTGGTGTCACGGCAGATGCCATGGATATGCTAAAGGTGGGGACTAAATGCACTAGAGGAATCCAGGGAGGGATAGTGTGGTGATTCCACACACAGTTGCTTTGTATTCGATTCACTTCCACAGTTTACAAGCGCTGCTTGAGCTGTATTGGGGAGAGGAGGAAGAAGAACTCTCTTACTCTCACCACTAGCTGGCCCTCAGGAACACACTAGTAAACCACAACCCACTAGAGATCAACCAACCCCTTCTACAGAGGCCCTTACCCTCCTTATATAGGGGTAGCCAGGTCTCCAATTAGGGCACACGTGGAGGCATATTCCTTGGAATATGCCTCCTCCCAAAATAGTAAGCTGGCCGGGTCACTTTTTCCCAGCGTCATCCATGTAGAGGCTAAATGAGCCTCTGAGGCGCCCGCGTCATCCGACATAGGTATCGTCACCTTTGTCGGCCACACCTCGGTGGTCCTGGCCTCTGTCTTCTTCGCTCACGCTCTGCACACTGTGGTCACCCTTTGACCAGCGAGATACCTTCCTTCTCTTACAAGCCTGCTATAACCCGGATCGTACCTAGTTGATCCGGCCACACCTGTACCTGCATATAAGTTAGATACATCTTACCGACATACGGCATAAGTCGGTTGAGACCCAGTTAGGTGGACATCCCCTGGTCCGGGTTACTCCGTGATTCGGCCTTCCTTGAGGTGACTCGGCCAACACTTGCTTTGACCTTGCCGTACCGCGGCTAACTCGGCCTTTGTACCCCGGCGTGACCCTACCCGGGGGTATCCCCCCAACATTAGTCCCCGAAGCTGGTGCGGTCTTAGCTGCCTTAGCCGCTAAGGCCACAGCAGGTTCAATTTTACTGAGCCTCTTGCTCCTTTTCCGAGTTACCTCATGGTTCGGATTCCCTTGGTTTGCTTTCCCTTGGCATATTCAGAGTTTTCACTCACTAGTCGGGTTACCCCATACTCATCTGAGTCACTCTTCCTTCTCTTGTACGCTTCCCCATGTGGAGGCTAATCATTACTTTGCCTCATTTTAAGGGCCTGCGATAGTAACCGCCGCAGTTATTGTCAGAATTTACTGTAGCACACGTCACATCGTGCATGCCTCCTTGTTAACTGTATCATGATGTCGCGTCGTGGGATCCGCTGCGCCCTGTGGCCCTTCCTATGGCTTGTCGCTGATTGGTCGATCCGGGTCATACACGGCCACACCGTGTGGCCCGTCCGCACAGCACGATCCCACTACCTCTCTAGGGCGTGGTTAAATAGGGGAGGGGCGCGCCCCTTGGGTATTTTCCCCACTCTCGCGCCCCTCTGCCTCTTCTTCTTCTTCTTCCCCGCGACAGCGTCGCCGCCACCGCACTTGCATAGCCGCGCCGCTGCCGCACCGTTTCCTCGCACACCTGTGTCGCCGCCACCTCCGTGCATCTCCTCCGCCACGGGTCCTCGCTAGTCTAGGCCACTGGCCCCCACCGCCGCTAGCGCCAGTAAGGATAGTGACCTTGAGATGACAGAGGAGGAGCTCGCCGTTGCAGAGCAGGAAATGGAGGAAGACGTGGGGAATGCTGACTGCGGCGCCTGGGCTGGGTCCTGGGTTTGCCAAGATGATCTTGACTGGCTGTATCGCACCAGGCGTATCCGGAGGGCGCCATCGCCCGCCTTGCCGCCGCGGAGCTTGTCCCCTCACCCAATCCGGGTGAGTATGTGGTATTCCTCTACCACTTCCAATGTGGGTCCGGTCTTCCTGTTAGCGATTTTTTCCACGACTGGCTCAACACGTATGAGCTTCAGCCACATCGTCTTCTGGTTAACGCCATCACCTCTCTCTCCGCCTTCGCTTCCACCATCGAGGGCTACGCTGGACTGTGGCCCATGAAGGAGCTCTGGATCCGGTTCTTTGGCCTCCGCCGGAACGTAATTCCGAATATTGATCTTAATCCGGAGGACAAGCAGCTCACACAGTTCGGTGCAGCTTCCATCTCTCCCCGGAAACAGCCCATTTTCCCCCGAGTCACGGATCTTGACTCTTGCAAGAGCTGGGCCTGAACTTTCTTTTATGTCAGAAATGGCACAACTGAAGATCTGATCCGGCTGCGCCCCTACGCTCCGGGTCCTCCTAATCTGGATCTGTGGGACAAGGTCCCCAAGAAGCCCACTATCCTGGCGAACCAAGTCAACAAAAGGTTCTAGGAGCTGAAGGATGTGGGATTGCGCAATAAGGACGCAATGATCACATTTGTCTGCAACCGGATCTCCCCCCTCCAGAAACGCACGCATAAACTCTGTCACATGAGTTGGGGCCGTGACCCCAACCGGACCTCCTCGTTCGAGTTGAGCAACACCGAGATCTACCGTTGGGTCAAGGCCCTCTTCACCACCCACAGGGACTTCTCTGTTGAGTGGACGTGGGGGATCGAACACTTCTGCCGAGATAGGCTTCGCCTGCAGCAAGTCTCGTGCCCCAAACCTTTTCCGAATTAAATCATACGTCGGTTTTTGTTGTAGGTTTAATCATGTTGCCTTTTCTTTCCCTTAGATGTTTCTTTAGCAAACCATTGAGGATGGCACCGAGCCTTCTCTCAAATGTGCGCCTGATCGGGACGCCTCGGACGAGGAGGAACCGGATCAGGAGATGTTCCTGCTGATGGCTGTCGCGACCAAGCGACACACCGGTAAACTCTCTTCCATTAGAGATTGGCCCGACGATGAAGATGATTTGGAGGTTGAGGTGACGGAGGCATTTGACGCTGTCCCCCTTTCTTATGCTTTTCCGGCATCAGCTAACCCCGGTGGGCAGATCCATGAAGATCCTCCCCTTGCCACGGGTGAGCCTGTCCCGGTCGCACCGAAGAAGTGGGGGGCCTCATCTGCTTCTTCCTCCGGACCTTCTCAGCCTGCTAAAAGGCGAAAGAAGTCCGCGGACAAAGCTACCACCAAGCCTACGACCATGGCCATAACCCGGAGGGCTCGGAAGCCCAAGGAGCCTTTGACCTCGGATGAGTAAGCCACTTCTCCCTTTGCTATTCACTTGTTCTTGCTTTGTTATAGTTTCTCATCATTCATGATCTGATTCGGCAGGGCCGCGGTGGAGGTCCCTCAGAGTGGATCCGGCATGGCCTCCCCGCTCTGACATAGCCCTTCTCCTCCTCGTGGCAACGATTCACGCCTGTTGAGCCCCATTCAGGAGGGCTCAGCGACTGCTCCGGGTTCTAGCCCACCTCGTCAAGAGGAGGGTAACCTCAGAATAGGGGGAAGCAACTCTGCCGAGGCAGCAGTTGCTCCAGCCACCGCCGAGGTATCTACCGCGCCTCCACCAAAAATTAGCACCAGCATCCTCATCAGCTCCAGCACCAGCAGCAACAGCAAAAGCACCAGTAGCAGCACCAAGCCCCTCCGCCTCGTCCGAGTCTTCCAAGGCTCGGCGAGAAGGCACCAGCAGTACCAAGGCTAGCACCAAGGCCACTCCCAAGGGCAAATCTGCCACAGCAACTTCCACCTCACAACAGCAATCCAAAGGCAAAAAGGCTCCTGATGCCACCAGGGCAGCGTCAATCGAGGCTGGACAGCGTACACTTGCGTCCATGCTCCCAAAAAAGACTCCACCGTCGAAGGACGCCACTGCCGAGTCAGCTGATGTGCAACTTGTTTTGCACACCAGCCCCACCGTTGCCCAGGTTGAGAGGAGGGAGGCTCATGCTAAGGGTCTAGTTGCACCCCACATGCTCAACGGCGAACGCTATCCTCTGACCTTGATCGAGTTCGTTAATAACTGGAACAAGGCGGAGTTCGTCCATAATGACGATCTCCCGGAGAAGTTCGGGCCCGCTGAGTTTGCTGCCCAAATGAATACCGCTGCCAAGTCCATCAACCTTGCATGTCGGATGATGGAGGTACGTTACTTCGCCCTTTCCTTAGCATTTAGTAGATATTAGTGACATAACCATTAGTCCCCGAGCCTCTAGGGGAGTAACTTGTTACTCGGCCGAATGCTCCTTAGAGAATTAACGTAGCTCCTTAATAATTTTGAATATGCACACACCTAGAGCCAGGTTAAGTTCCACTTGGCCCGGATCTTGTACACTTCGAATATGCACACACCTAGAGTCGGGTTAAGTTCCACTTGGCCCGGATTTTGTACACTTCAAATATGCACACACCTAGAGCCGGGTTAAGTTCCACTTGGACCGGATTTTGTACACTTCGAATATGCACACACCTAGAGTCGGGTTAAGTTCCACTTGGCCCAGATCTTCTACACTTCGAATATGCACACACCTAGAGCCGGGTTAAGTTCCACTTGGCCCGGATCTTGTACACTTCGAATATGCACACACCTAGAGCCGGTTTAAGTTCCACTTGGCCCGAATTTTGTACACTTCGAATATGCATAAACCTAGAGCCGGGTTAAGTTCTACTTGGCCCGGATTTTGTACACTTCGAATATGCACACACCTGAGCTATCTTTTTGTACTTTCTTTAGGTGACCACCAATCGCTGAAGCGCTGAGTTTCAGTGTATCTTGGATACTCACAGGATGTTGAGCGTGAAACATAGTGCGCTTCTCGCAGAACACGAGAAAAGGGGTAAGTTTTTTCCTCGGCATTTTTCCATTTTTCTTCGTCTTCTTCCGCTGAACTAATCCATCGTTCGGATTTTGCAGCTGAAGTGGAGGCCGAGAACACCATTATGAGGAAGAACTTGGAGTAGATAAAGGGTAAGTCATTTTTTCTTACTCTTCCTACGTGCTCTATCTCCTTTTCCCCTTGGCTCGGCAAATATTCATACCTCGGCTTTGCCGGGTCAACAAACTATTTCAGCCTCTCTTGAAGATAGTGTGCCCGTGCCTGACATGATGCTGCATTTTCTCGAACAAGTAGGGCAGCACCAAGCTGAACTCAAGAAGAAGGATGACGAGCTTGCCCTCCTCCGGACCGAAGATGAAGAAATTGCCAAGCTGAAGGCAGACATGAAGAAGCTCAAGGCGCAGCACAAGTCTGAACTGGAGAAAGAAGGCCAAGACTTTACTGAAGAACGAGAGTGCCTCAATCTCTAGATCGCCAAGGACCAAGAACTTCTTAAGGAGGCCGACGTCAAGCTTGAGTCGGCGAATACTGAACTTGCGCAACTCCGGAAAAGGCGTGATGACTGTACCAAGGAGCTGACCCGGATCCATAGCCACATTTCTCGTAAGTTCTTTTCCTTCATCCAGCATGAATCTCTCCGGGTTACTTCACTTGTCTTTTCCTTACTTTCTTCACTTGTGTTTTCAGACAAATTTCTAGAGGGCAATTCCATTGCAACCACTGCTGTTACCAAGTTCCACCAGCAGAGGGGTACCCCAATTGCTCCTGGCGCCAGAGAAATTCCTTATGACATGGAGGACCTGCTGGTCAGCTTGTCTTCTCGCGTCGAAATTGTGAAGAATTATGGCAAGGATATTCTTGATGTGGCAATCCGGATCTTCAATGCCTTCTGGCCTGATGAAGATACTTCGGAGGGGGCCACAGCTCTCGTCGCCAAGTTAATGGATTGCGATACCCAGCTCGATCTTTGGAGGGAATTTACCGGACGCGCTGGAGCTGAGATCGTTCTCCACTACGTTCTTACGTGGTATGAGAAGATCAACCTCAATCTCCTTGAGCGCATGCGCACCGGATCAAGGTGGTCCACTGACCCGGATTGGATAGCTCGGCGCAAGGCTTGCGCCCATAGCCTCATCTAATACGCCCCCATTAATCAATGGAACGAGGGACCAAGCTTCCTTGGCGCTGCCGACGATGAAAATGCCGAAGATGATTCAGGTGAGGACGAAGGGGATGAAACTTCGGACATCAAGGTGGATGAAGATGACGCTGAAGCCGAAGTTGGAGCTGCACCCGCCGGCGTCGAATTACCTCCTCCCGATGCTCCTTGATTAGAAACACTTTAAAGTTTATCAGATCCCCGGTATGCCGGGTGCAATTGTATTAAGCACATAAGTGATATTTTGCTACTAAGTTTTTGTGCCGGATTAACTTGGGCGTAGTCCCCGAGTTTCATTTTCTTGTTTCTCCAATTTCTTGGCTCGGCTCGTGTCCACCTTGGTTCGGTTTTATGACTTACGTGTCCGAGTTTCAAAAATTGACTTAACAATACTTGGAAACTTTAGGATTAGCTCAAAATAATTCAGCATGGTAAATATAAGGTAAACACAAGGTTAGTCAGAATAACAAACGTCGGCTCGATTAAGTTTCTTTCCGTAGTCGTTTTTCATGTGCTACGCAATTCCAAACTTGTTCTCTTGCTTGCCATGAAGCCAAATCTTGTTGGACAGCAGCAAGTCGAAGAGTTGGGTTTCTGGTGCTCACACACTACTAATCCGGCTTAGGTAGAAGCAACTTATGCCAGCCGACATATAAATAATAAATACAGAAGACAATAAATATTATTAAGGCAGTCCCCGAGTTACTGCTCGAGGTGCCAACATTTCATTGATAAGCTCATTGCCGACATACATACCGACATATGAGAGACTCGGATACATAAACTTCTTTGCTAAGTGTAGAAAGGACGAAGTAGAGCTACATTCCACGGACGCTTAGATTCCTCGCCGGACCTGTCCGCTTTGTTCTTCTCCTGCGGTTTTGCATCTATGAGATAGTATGAGTCATTGTGCAATGCTTTGCTCACAATGAATGGCCCTTCCCATGGGGGCAATAACTTATGCATGCCCGTAGTACGTTGTACCAACCGGAGTACCAGATCACCTTCCCGGAAAACTCGAGGGCTTACTTTCCGGCTATGATAGCGTCGGAGATTTTGCTGATATATGGCGGATCTAGACAATGCCAATTCTCTCGCTTCTTCCAGCAGATCAACATCATTTTGTCGGGCTACTTGCACTTTGGCTTCTGTGTATTGGGTGACCCTAGGCGAGTCATGCTCTATGTCGGCTGGTAATACAGCTTCTGCCCCATATACCAGAAAGAATGGCGTATAGCCTGTTGATCGATTCAGAGTTGTTCTTAAACTCCATAGTACCGCTGGTAGTTCTTCTATCCAGCACCCCACTGATCTTTGCAGCGGTTCAATAGCCAGGGTTTTATCCCGGATAATACCAATCCGTTGGATCTTTCCACTTGTTCGTTCGATGCGGGGTGAGCTACCGAGGCTACGTCTAGCCGGATCTTCTTATCTCGGCAGAAACGTGCAAATGCTCCTTCAGCAAAATTTGTGCCATTATCTGTTATGATACCGTGAGGATAACCGTATCTCAAGATGATATCTTTGAGGAATGTCACGGCTGTAGCACCATCACATTTTCTTATTGGCTTTACCTCAATCCATTTTGTAAATTTGTCAACCATGACCAAGATGTGGGTCATGTTCCCTCTTGCTGGTTTGAAGGGGCCAACCATATCCAAACACCATACGGCAAATGGCCAAGTAATTGGTATGGTCTTGAGCTCCGACATTGGCATATGCGTTTTTGTCGCATATCTTTGACAACCATTACACTTTCTTACCAGATCTTCTGCTTGTTCTAAGGCACTTGGCCAGTAAAACCCATGATGGAAAGCTTTTGCCACCAAGGCACTAGACGAGGCATGATGCCCACATTCCCCTTGATGTATATCTCGGAGGATGTCCAGTCCTTCCTCCGGGTCAACACATCGTTGGAGGACATTAGTCACACTCGTTTTGTATAGCTCAGAATTGATGACCGTGTATGCTTTTGCTCTCCTCTGAGTTTGCCTAGAAAGCACCTCCTCAGCGGGTAAAGTTCCATCTTTCAGGAATTGAAATATGGGCAGTGCCCAAGCTGGTATAGCTCTCAGTGGGAACACATCCTCATCGATTTCCATCTGATCCACCGGCATAACTTCAACCGGATCACGATGCGCAGTCCCCGGGTCCTGTGAAGCAGTCCCCGGGTTTGCCAAGGCAGTCCCCGGGTTTCACGCACCACCTCTCTCATCAATGTCCATGGGTATGGCTCCAGACTCCGGATCTTCCGGGACGCAGATTGAGTCGGTTTCCGGGGACGGCCTGATAGATGGTTTTCTAAGGTGTTCTAATGCTACACCCGGTGGAATTGCTTGTCGGGTTGATCCGAGCTTCGACAATACATCGGCAGCCTCATTTTCCACCCGGGGTACATGGCGAAATTCGCATCCCTCAAAGTAACCAGATATCTTCTGCACATGGAATCTGTATAATGCCTTGTTTGGATCAAGAGCGTCCCACAGCCCTGAAACTTGCTGAACCACCAAATCCGAGTCGCCAAAGCATTAGATCTGACGTATCCTGATTTCTTTTGCCACTTTGAGTCCATGCACAAGTGCCTCATATTCGGCGACATTGTTTAACGCTGCGAAGTGGATCTGCAGAACATACTTCAGCTGGTCATTTTTTGGCGAGGTAAGTACTACTCCGGCGCCTAACCCGGTTTTTGTTTTTGATCCGTCAAAGTGCATCCTCCAATAGTTCGGATCTGGCAATGGTCGCTCATATTGCACCTCGGCCCAATCCACAAAAAAGTCCGCCATAGCGTGAGACTTGATTGCTTCTCTTCTGTCATATTGTGGCGCATAAGGGGCTAGCTCAATTGCCCATTTTGCAATCCTTCCACTTGCATCCTTGTTGCTCATTATCTCGGATATGGGGGCTTCACATATTACCTTGATTGGGTGCTCTTCGAAATAGTGCTTCAGCTTCTTAGGTACCATATACACCCCATAGCCAGCTTCTGATAATGAGGATAGTTCTGCTTTGATGCGGATAATACCTCGCGTAGGTAATACACTAGCCTTTGCACTGACTTACCCTCTTCATCGCGCTCTACCACAATTACTGCACTTACAACTCGGTTGGTTGCGGCTATATAGAGCAACATTGTCTCCTTTGATAGTGGAGAGGCTAACACTGGTGCAGTGGCTAACATCTTCTTTAATTGGATAAAGGCTTCATTGGCCTGCGGCGTCCAAATGAACTTCTCTGACTTTTTCATGAGTTGATAGAGAGGCAATGCCTTTTCTCCCAACCGACATACAAACTGACTTAAGGATGTCAGGCAACCAGTGAACTTCTGGACATCGTTAAGACACTTCGGCAGTTCCATTCGCTCTATGGCCCAAATTTTAGTTGGATTAACTTCGATACCTCAGCTGGAGACAAGGAATCCGAGTAATTTTCCAGCCGGGAGACCGAAGGTACATTTCTCCGGGTTAAGCTTCATTCGGAACCTCCTTAGGTTCGCGAATGTCTGCCTAATATCGTCAAGGAGCGTTTTGCTTTCCTTGGTCTTGATAACAACATCATCCACGTATACCTGCACATTTTGACCAATTTGGTCGTGTAAACATTTTTGCATACATCTTTGGTACGTTGCTCCTGCATTATGTAAACCAAAAGGCATGGTGCGATAGCAATAAGCCCCGTACAGGGTGATAAACGCAGTCTTTATTTGATCACTTGGGTTCAAAGGTATCTAGTGGAAACCAGAATATGCATCAATGAATGACAACAGTTCACACCTAGCAGTGGAATCTATGACATGGTTTATCCTTGTAAGTGGGAATGGATCTTTTGGACACGCCTTATTCAGGTTCGTGTAATCAATACACATGCGCCAAACCACTGCCACGTTTGGATCGTCCTTCTTCTTCTCCACCAGCACCGGATTAGACAGCCAATCCAGGTAAAGCACTTCCATGATAAATCCAGCAGCCAACAACCGAGCTATCTCATCTCCTATGACCTTTCTCCTGTCTTCGGCGAAGCGGCAGAGAGGTTGCTTCACCGGCTTTGCTCCGGGTCTCACATTCAAAGAGTGCTCGGCCAACTCCCTCGAAACACCTTGCAAGTCCTGTGTGGACCAAGCAAAAATATCCCGATTCTCACGGAGGAAGTTGACGAGCTCGCTTTCCTATTTGTCATTTAACCCGGGACCAATTATTACAGTGCGCTCTGGGAACATATCATCAACAAGCACTTTCTTGGTATCTTTTGTTGCTTGGAATGAGACACTACCATGCGGGTTACTCAGCGCCGGCATATACTGATGCGCGGACTAAGCCAATGACGCCACTTCTTGGATCTTTCTCTTCTCTTGCGCAATCACGAGTGACTCGGCCAGGTTGGACCCAGCTGACGCGCACTCAATGGAACATTGGAAATCACCAACTATGGTAATCATAGCATTTGGCTCGGGCAACTTCATCTTTAAGTAACTGATGTGAGAACTTGCCATGAACTTGTTCAGGGCTGGCCTGCCGAGCAACGCGTGATACACACTTTCCAAATTGACAACTTCGAATTCCAAATTCTCAGTCCGGCAGTTATCTCTCGTACCGAACAACACATCAACCCGGACCTTGCCTATGGGCTCACAAGAAATGCCTGGCACAATGCCATGGAAAGTTGTCCTCGTAGCTTGGAGCATGTTCTTCGAGATACCCAACTTGCGCATCGTGTCCACATACATGATGTTGATGCTACTGCCATTGTCAATTAGCACCTTTGAGAACCTCACATTGATGTTAGGCCCAATGAATGTTGGATCCAACACCAGTGCATATGAAACAGGATTAGGCATAAGCTTCGGATGATCTTTGATGCTCTAGGTAATCTCCTGATCCGACCAAGGCATATACCTCGTCACAGCTGGCATTACCACATTTACTTCCATATGTCGGCGCTGCAAACTCTTTTTGTCTGTCTCTTCTCTGGTGAACACATAGTAACTCTGATGATGCTCTCTGTACTCATTCCTCCCCTCGTTTCCGGGGTACCTCTGAACCGGTTGATGCTGGTATTCCACTTGATGCACAACATCCCTTCTCTCATGGTTGTCATACCTCGGCGGAGGGGGAGGCAACATTAACTGTTGCGTGTTCGCTCTGGAGAGCAATTGCTGCCGAGGTTGATCATTCCGAGGTGCCTGAGCATTCCCCGAACCACCTTGTTCTATCTTTCGCATCCATTCACATTGCCTGGTTGTGAGACCCGCTGGGTTACTCGGATTTGGCGTGTGAAATTTACACGGCTGATCCAGCATTGCCTCATAAGTATACCTCGGACGGTCCTTCTTTTCCTGCCACTGTTTCTTTTGCTCTGGCGTCCAAGTTTTCTTGCCATCATTTCTTGGTGTCCATTGCTGTCCTCCAATTTTCTGACGCTGTTTGCTTCCTGCTCCGGGCTGACCTTGATTCACAGCCGCAACTTGTTGCGAACTGTACCGGTAATCCGGTCTGTCATCTCTTCTTTTACCCCGGTAATCATTTCTCTGGGATGATCCAGCCCCATCCCATTGATAGCCCTCCTCGCTTGACTCGTTTGACATGAGCCTGGGATGAGTCGGATCACCCAAGGCATATGAATCAGCGATTCAGATCGTTTCTGCCAAGGTAGTTGGCATATCCCTTTGCAACCTTTGCCATAGCATGCTTGCATATCTGCACCCCTAAGCAAACCAAGATATGGCATGTGACTCAATTACACCTTCACAAGAGTTTCGCACAGTGCACCAACGGGTTAAGAACTCCCGGTCTGTCTCATTCGGTCTCTGCTTGCACATTGCTAGGGTTCGTGGCCTATTGGGCCTCTGATACGTACTTGAGAAATTGCTAACAAACATCTCTTCAAAATCGATCCAACAGTTAATACTTCCGGGCGGCAAATTGTTTAGCCATACCCTCGCTGGCCCCTCCAGCATCTGAGGTACATATCCCACAGCCCATCTCAAGTTGCCTGTAGCAATTTTTACAGCTGTTGCGTAGTTAATCAACCAATCTTCTGGCTTTGTGCTGCCGTCATATGTCTTAGTGCCTCTAGGTAACTAGAAGTTAGGTACCGGAGGTTCCTTCATGATCCGGGGCCCAAAACACGCTGGACCCAGAGGACCTTGACATTCAATTTGCTCCGACCTATACAGTCGATCCAGTTTCAACCTGGCATCGTCAGGCATCAAGTTCCTGCTTCCCAATCTTGACCCTATCACGTGATAGTCCGGCCTGGGATACCCAGCATTCACCATTTCCGAATCACCATCATTGTATCTATCTTGCTCCCATAGAGCTGCTCTCTGTTGCATACCTTGGCCGACACTACGCTCTTGCCGTGGTATATTTCGCTGCTGCGGTTGCCTTGCACCTACCGAATTACGCTGACCGGCATTGCCGTTTACAACGTTCCCTTGACTGGCATTGCCTTGGTCGCGGTTACCTCGGCCAGCTTCACCTCGGCTCACACTTCGTCGATCCTCATTTCTCTGTACCTCTTTTCCTTTCCCTGCCCTTGCTGGGTCATATGGGACTATCTGCTTATTCCTCCTGGCCGAGGTTACTACCTCTTCTCTCCTAGGACCACCATGAGGAGATGATGCAGCTCCAGCGGATTTCTCCGGGTTACCCACCGCCGAATGAACGATCTTGGAGGCCCCAGCTCTCTCCGGGTTAGCCCTGAGCAATTCCTCATTTTGCCGGTTCGTGATCCGAACCAACTCATTGACCCTATCTTGCTGTCTCTGACGGGCTTCACCCGTCAGGCCCTCTAACTCGGATGCTGCTGCATCTGCTGCCGTGAGGTTCTTTGCCGGGGTACTATTCTTCGGCAGCCCCACGGACAAGCAGTTTTCAGATTCCTCAATCCTAGTATCACCTTCTTTGTTCATTTCACTTATGAGGTTTCTCCCCTTCACTTTTACAGCATCTACCTTATTTGCCTTTGCGTACTCACGCAGTGTCATGTTCAACGACTGCTGAGTCGCAGCTATCTTTTTTGCACCCTCTAGTATTTTTTGCCTAGTCTCCTCTAGCTCGGCCTGTGCCTAAGCCGGATCTACTACTGCCGCTATTGGGTTTGCCAAGCTATCCATCGCCTGCTGCAGCACATTCTCTAGCCTTTCCAAAGGAGGACCTCTACTTTTCCTTGGTGCCTTAGGCATTACCTACAGATCTGGTGCTGGATCCTTGCTCGCGCCAGCGCCAGGCGCGGTCATCATCACCTCGGCGTGGTCCGAGGAGCGAGTGATACGCGCCCCGCGAGCCGCTCTAAGGGGTGGCTCGCCTCCTTCGACGACGTGCCGCGGATGAACGCACGACACATCGATAGCAACGTAGATCTTATGCGCGCCGAGCTTGACGAAGAGGCCGTTGCGCGGAAGAGGACGCTTGCCGAAGCAGCCAGCGCTGTCGCTGACGAAATCCAGCGCTCCAAAGCGCTGAACGAGCCCGGAGACGATGCGTTCGCCAGTGCCGATGAAGTTTCCCGTCCGGATCTTCACCCATGCTAGCGCCGCTAGCCCCAAGGTGGGCGCCAACTGTCGTGGTGGTGTCACGGCAGATGCCATGGATAGGCTAAAGGTGAGGACTAAATGCACTAAAGAAATTCAGGGAGGGATAGTGTGGTGATTCCAGACACAGTTGCTTTGTATTCGATTCACTTCCACAGTTTACAAGCGCTCCTTGAGATGTATTGGAGAGAGGAGGAAGAAGAACTCTCTTACTCTCACCACTAGCTGGCCCTCAGGAACACACTAGTAAACCACAACCCACTAGAGATCAACCAACCCCTTCTACAGAGGCCCTTGCCCTCCTTATATAGGGGTAGCCAGGTCTCCAATTAGGGCACACGTGGAGGCATATTCCTTGAAATATGCCTCCTCCCAAAATAGTAAGCCGACCGGGTCACTTTGGCCCAGCGTCATCCATGCAGAGGCTACGTGAGCCTCTGCAGCGCCCGCGTCATCCGACATAGGTATCGTCACCTTTGTCGGCCACGCCTCGGTGGTCCTGGCCTCTATCTGCTTCGCTCACGCTCTGCACACTGTGGTCACCCTTTGACCAGCGAGATACCTTCCTTCTCTTACAAGCCTGCTATAACCCGGATCATACCTAGTTGATCCGGCCACACCTGTACCTGTATATAAGTTAGATACATCTTACCGACATACGGTATAAGTCGGTTGAGACCCGGTTAGGTGGACATCCCCTGGTCCAGGTTACTCCGTGATTCGGCCTACCTTGAGGTGACTCGGCCAATACTTGCTTTGACCTTGCCGTCCCTCGGCTAACTCGGTCTTTATACCTCGGCGTGACCCTACCCGGTGGTATCCCCCCAACAGATCCGCACTCGTCTCTACTTCATCGCCCGCCCAGTTGTTCGTGAATGGCCTCCCATGCCGGTTCTCGTGGAGGACGTCTTAGAGGCTGGGTTGGTGCTCCTGGAGGACGAGTGAGAGCTCCGGGGCGGTGAGACTAGGATCTTCGACAACCTGCATGCACTAGTGCTCAGCATGACGTTGTGCACTTAGGCGCTGAGTATAATTAGTGTATTCTACAAGGGTAAACGACCAGAAAGCAATTGATCGATTTGGCTGAGCTAGTTTTTTATCCTTTAGCAAAATCGCCTTAACTTCGTCGCCGTCAAGTGAGAGGTGCATAGTTGAGGAGGACGAAGGCCAATGCGGACAAATGAGGGCGCCGCGAAAATGCGAGCGCTGCTTAGCGGGTGGCCATGGTGGCCCACTTAATTGTTGCGGGTACATGCGGCACAAATGTGGGCACCTACTTAGTGTCCCACTTGCAGTCTGAGATTGGTTGTTCTGAGGTTTTGCCGAACCGGCCATCCGGGCCGTGCTTGACAAAAGCCATTCAATTTGCTCCAGAACAACCGAGTATTGAACATACTTTGACTGGGTTTTTTTAGAAACACAGTACAATCACAAACACTCACCAACACGTACATGCATCCACCCCTATGAACGCACACATGTATACCCTACCCCTATGAGCACCTTCGAGAGACTGAGCTGGCGGATCGGATCTTGAAATTGATGAAGTTACCATGGGGCGTCTATTATGTAAAATGCATAAAAATACATTTTAGAATGTAAAAAAAATCTAGAACGGATAGTCTATGGTCGCACAAAAAAATCCAAAAAATAACTTTTTTGGGATGTGTAAAAAAGATGAAAATGTCTTATAAAAAATTGTCTTTTATACGCAGGCCAAAAATGTTTCTTTTTCCCGGAACTCTGTGTAGGGATAAAAATATCTACGTCTACATGCATTTTGTTTTTTAAATGAAATGTTAACATTTTCAATTTTTTACACCTACTAGGAATGGATTCATGGCTAGCTGACAAGCTGCAACTAGTGACCTGCGCGGCTAATCGATCTGTGCTGACGTGTCTTTTTCATGGCCTAGCTAAGGCTAAGGCCCAGTTGAGCGATGCCCTTCATTGTTACAATGAGCAGGGAGTTTCTATATGTCACTCTAAGCCTAGCGTCGCCTGAAGGTCCACTAGTGGCCTTCGCGGCCCATTAATACTTTATTTTTTGTTTTTATTACCTTTATATCATGTAAAACTATATATTCGTAGAAGTACATTTTAAAAATAAATATGAACGTGTTTACTAAGTAACGTTTTATTTACATCCATTTAAAATTTCACATGTTTATGAATAAATGTTTGTAAATGTCTAAAAATGTTCATCTGTCATAGAAACAATGTTTTGTGTATATGATTAACAAATATTCATGTGAAATCAAAATAACGTCTTTTATATATGAATACGAATATTTAATGTATCCTAGCATAACCGTTCACACACATATAAAATAAAATGTTCATCTATATGCTCCAAACAAATGCATTAAAAAAACGAAGATGCAAAATTGAGGAAGGAAAACAACAAGTAGAAACAGAAAAGGCATGAAAAAGTAAGAAATAGAGAGAAAACCAAACGAAAAAACCGCAACAAAAGAACAAAGAAAAAACCCAACTGAAATAACAAACCATAGTGTATGATAGAAATGGGACAATACCATTTGTGTGCTTCATTAGGTTATGCATCCTAGGCAAAAACCTGTCACGGGATGTGTTGGGTTGCTATATCGGGTCGCATGATCCGTTGCGAGAAGGGAGCCACGGCGCCATGGTGCATGGGCACTATGTTGCGCATGGTTGTACTTAAGGGGTCAAGGGCAAACCACACAAGGCCAGCGAACAACCTATTCTTCCTCCTGATCTCTATCTCCATTGTATCCCCTACCTTTTCTATTAGCTCCTTGTACACATAACCACCTCAGATCATGTAATATTCCCTCTAGTAGTGTCATTATCAAGTGGGAATGTAACAATTTGGTATCAGAGCCAATTCTCACCTCTCAGTTTTTGTTTCCACCACCAATCTGCCCGAGAAACATCTCTTGATCATCCAAACCCGACACAACAATACTATTGAGATGGAATCCTGAGCCAAAGTGCTCGCAGAGCTCATCGCAGTGGTCCCCTCCACAAAACCGAATCTCGACAACTTGCATCATGACGTCCTCAAGTTGAACCCCTGCCACCCAGGAGTGGAGCATGCGGTGGACGTGCTATGAGCTGAGGTAGGCGTCCTCTGGGATCACGTCGTCGACACCACACCCTAGCAAAACTGGCAGTGGGCACAGGTATACCTCCGCTGCATCATCTCTCTTCATCATCCAAGCTAGCGTCGGCTTCCAAGCAGACACCGCAGTTGTAGTCACCTCCTTTATCAAGTTCAGCGCCCCCTATCATGGTGTTGTCAACAAGTACCCCATTGGGGGGGTCCTGATGACGAGTTTAGTGTACCAGGGTGTAAGACGGTGAGCGTACGGGATGGGATTGTAACACGAGTTACCCAGGTTTATATCTCAACACAGTGGTGAGATCCAACTCCTACTATAAATCACTATAACGACAATAAGCCAAAGTTTATAGAGATTGTTCTAAGTTATGTCGTAAAGGCTCCTATGGTCTGGATTATAAAGGCGACAAAACCTACGGTTACATGGAGAGTCCAAGACGAATTGGTTACAGAGTCATATACTACCACATAATTATTCATGCACTTGGGAGAAAAAGTCAAAGAGAAACAATTCGAAAGTGAACTCTAGGAGACTTGAACGAGCATCGGTACGACGGGCCCCGCTCGTACCGTCCCACCGTATCACGTGGTGTTCGAACCGCCTCATCAAATACTTTCAGCCCATGCAGAAAGATTCGAGATCCAACATTC
The DNA here is from genome assembly GCA_910589775.1 of Avena eriantha. Lineage (NCBI taxonomy): Eukaryota > Viridiplantae > Streptophyta > Magnoliopsida > Poales > Poaceae > Avena > Avena eriantha. The sequence goes on from OU342743.1 coordinate 558,962,948, forward strand.
AGACACACCATAACTCGCAGAACCCTCACCCCAGAAGGGATCTAGAGGGGGTACTCACACAAATGCATTTATCTTCACCACTTCACAGATCTTGGAGGCCTAGGCATCGATCGTGATCATCAACCGATGCATTTCTATCACCATCATCATCCACTACAGCCCCATTACTTCCATCTCATTGTAATTCTAAACACCATTGTCGATTTGCACGAGTATTCAACAATTCCTCCATTTTCTATTTGTATTATTATTATGATGTGGATTGACTTCATGTGTGAGTTGTTTCTCTTGTTCTTGGGGAGATAAAAAATCCTAGAAATATCATGAACTAAAATAAAGATTATTTTGTGTCTTTGTCTTATAAGTGTATGTGTTAATTGATATTATGCAAACATCGACCGCGTAGTATTTGTCTTTTGGGATTTGAGAGGGAAATACAGTTGTTTTGTGCATGGTGCTTTGAAGGTGTTAAGTAACATATAACGGCAACTCATCATTCATGTATATTTTAAGGATAAACAGTGGAAACGGTATTTTTTATTTCTTAAGGGCTAAATACAAAGTTATTTACACGACACAGATACATCAAACGGAAAAAATACAGCTACTTCGACTTGAGACTGTAGCCATTCTTTGAAGGATTCTACAAGCTTATTCTTCATTCATTTATTTAATTGGGGGAGAAAGGAGATTCACAAAGCTTAGTACATGACCATGAGGTTAACCCTTAATAGTCGGTGGATTAAGTGGTTAGCCATTGATCCCTAGCTATGATTAAGAGGGATAAAACAGTAGATGATGTGTGTGATCATATTTATTTGGACCTCTGCCACGCATACAAATATAAAGAAGGACACTTGCTGATGACATTTATCCTAGCTGGGTAGCATTTGTGAAGATAATTTTCGATCCTCGTAATGATGCAATCACTTGGTTTAAGACATGCTAGGAGGTTTGCAGCGAGGATGTTGAGCGGGGATTTGTGTGTTCTAAGATCATTTTGCTATCGTCGGGTATCCTTCTCTTGGTCAACATTACAAATATGGGAGATGATGAATGGATGTGTGATCATAAATAATATGATCATCGAGAGTGAGCGAACGCTCCGGTGGTTGATGATCAACTCTTTGAGCATCAGGGCCCTCTTGACGTTGTTGATCATGAGGTGTCATCGGACTTCAATGCTTTTATAGCCATGCATTAAGAAATTTGTGTTGAAAGTGTTCATCATTGACTGCAAGATGATCTGGTGAAACATTTGTGGACGCTCAAAGGAGACAATGCGTGGATTTTTATTTATTTAAATTGTTGTGTAAACTATTTTATTAATTATGTTTGGATTATTGTAATAAATTTTTCTTTATTTAAACTATGTATCCAATTTTTCTATACGAATTTTCTATAGCTTGCATTTTATTAATGCCAAATTATTTGGGGGCTGATTTTTTTGGTGTCGCCGATATGGGAAGGGCCTCCCAAATAACCGACACTACAAAGCGGTTCCCTAAGAGCATATTCAGTGGCACGGCTTAAATGGTCCTAGCGCATCCAAAATGGTTCGTGCGGACACGATCCCGCACACACACGCTATAATAGTGCAATCCAAACTGGCCGACGCGTTCAACGTGATCTACTAGACTATCAAATTTGGGGCACCAACGCATCGGGTTGGATAGCGCGCCTATCGGACTCGTGTCCAGGCTTCAGCCAACATGGGCCGTTTGTAAGCCACATATTTAGTGGCATCTAGTGTTGGCTGCTGTTGCGGATATATTTTCCGGGTATACCCACTGTGACTTGCTGATTAGGGTGGTCCACTTCGGGTTAGAGCTATGCTTTACAAGCGGCTCAGTCAGAGAGAGAAGATGGAGGCCCGTCCAGCTACGGGAAGGTCTAGAAGACTTACCGACTTAGGCCTGTAGGAATACTTATAGTCTAAGATGTACTATGTACCGACTCTGTATCGTAGCCGGATAGGACTCTCACATAACCATAGGACCGGATGACTATACAAGCCATTCTAGAGACCAGCCTTTAGGGCACAAACTACAACCACAACTTGCATAGGTGAAACCTCTCTTGTAATTTGTTGTACTTCTAGCTCTGTCGATATACTGGATTACTAGTAGAAGTAGTATCTGTCTACCGCAGTCGGATCTGAACCTGGGTAAACTTGGGTGCGTACCGTCCCGGAGAACCGTACGTCTCACACCCCAACTTTTCCCACGCCTCGAGGGCCCCCTCATGGCGTACTTGTATTCAATACGACGACAGTCATCCTACATCTACTCCTTGCCAATGTTTGGGCCACTGTTTTCGAAAGTCCCGACCCCCTCGATCGCCGCCCGATGTGTCCTAATGGTGCTTGATAAGGGGTTAACTCATCAATGCCCATTGTTATGGACTTGGGTTTAGAGGAAGATGGATGAACTGGAGATCTCGTTCGGCTAATAGACAAGCAATGTAGGACACAATGTTTACCCAGGTTCCGGCCCGGGAGGGAAAACCCTACTCCTTGTCTGCTCTTGATTGATGATGATCCAAAGGATTACAAGGTCGCCAATGGCGGTGGATGCGCATATTAGATCTGGCGTATGTGTATGCTCGGGTGTTGTCTAGATCTCTTGTGTTCTATCTATGATGGCGATGGGAGATCGTAGATCTATCTACTATGTATTGTGGTGATGGATATCTCTCCTCGTTGGACCTCTTAGCCTTTATATATGAGGAGGCTAGGTCTCAGGTACCAATACGAGTAGGTTACAAGTTAGATTCCAACTCTAGTTTTAAGCTTTCCTTGTCTTCTGTGCTTGAAGTCCGTGTCCATATGGGCTTCATACCACCCGAACTGTCTTGGGATTTGTGGACTTTGGCAGCTTGTCGAGTGGACCTTCTGTCAAGATGCACCAGGTAGGTTGTAGTCGGGTTCCTGTTGGGCATACCTATGTCAGTAGCCCCCAAGTGTCCATGCGAATCGTAGATTCAGATGGAGACTTAGTTGTCTTTGAACCTTGCATTAGGATGTCAAAGTCGATAGTTATGTCGAGTGTGAAGCACTGACCCGGAAGTTTATCGGGTCAGCCGAAGTCATAGTAGTTCATAGGGATGATGGTAAACGTGCCTGGTGCACTCAATGGATCGGGATCAGTTAATTGCTCTATGGCAAAAAAAACGCTAGCTATTCAAACTCGAGTCCCCGGACTCGAATTTCGAAATTGCTAGCATAGTTCGACTCATGTCGCGGAGGCCTTACTGAGTCGAACTCCAGTTTATAGCATGTACCCAACGTGTCCGTCGGGTTTTTCTTCATGTCGTAAACACGGTATTTATCTGGTAGAGCGCATCGGATGTGGTTGCCAGACCATCTGAAAGGATAGAGATGTCGCCTTGAGGGGGGGTGAATAGGCAATTTCAAAACTATTACGGTTTTGGCTTGATAGAATGCGGATTTAAACTAATGTTTATTTTACAAGCACAAAACCTAAATACACTAGGCTCAACTAAGTGCACCAACAACAAGATAAGCTAAGCAAGAAAGCACAAGATAAATATACCACAAGTGATAAGCAAGATATAAGTACTTCAAGCTCGATGGCTATCACAAGGAAAGTAAGCTCGGGTATAGAGATAACCAAGGCACGCGGAGATGAAGATGTATTCCCGTGTTCCCTTACAAGTAAGGTACGTCATGTTGGAGAGGTGTAGGATTCCACGAAGGATTTCCCAATGCCACGAAGGCTCACCTTCTTCTCCGAGTCTATCCCACGAAGGAATAGGCCCTTTCCTTATGGCTAGCTTTTCCTCCACTCCGGAGATGGCAAGCTCCACAGCCACTTCACAAGCTCCACGAAGGAGAAGCCCGGGTCTCTTCACAATCTTCCACGAAGAGGACACAACGACACCAACCGCCAAGCCAACTAGGAGGTCACCCTCCAAGAGCAACAAGCTCACGGTCTCTCACTCGAACAAATCGTAGTGGAGAGATCAACACTTATGCAAGAATGCAAAGCAAGAACACCAAGGGCATTCAAATCCCTCACTCTCAAATCCCACCAAAGAAACAAGTGCTAGGGAGAAATTAGAGAGGATGAACAACGGTGGAAGTCAACCAATAACTTCAAGATCTAGATCCAAAGGGTTCCCCTCACTTAGAGAAGGAATTGATTGGTGGGGATTGTAGATCTAGATCTCCTCTTCCAAAGCCCTCAAAAAGATGCAAGAATCACAGGAGGGAAGGGAGAGGAAGCAAGCTCAAGAGGGTCAACAATGGAGGTCAATTTTGGGCTCAAGAACAACCAAAAACGTTGGGGGAAGAAACCCTTTTATAGGGAAAAGCAAATATGGCTGTTGAAGAGAAAACAGCGAAAACTCGATTCCAAAGTCAGTTGGACGGGCCCCAGAACCGGGTAACTCGGTCCCCAGGCCGGAGGACCGACCTACAAACCGAAATACCTCTGTTTGCCAACCCGGAATAGACTCGGTCACGAAAACCGGAAAACCCGGTCTGAGATCTGGTCTACCGGAGCTGGAACCGGACCGTCCGGTGTGGGGCTCGGTTGAACCGGATCCACAACCGGGATGAAACTGACTTCACGAAAAACGCAATAACTTTTGCATCCGGACTCCGATTTCGATGATCTTGGGCTTGTTTTGATGAGGAAAACAAGCTCTACAATATGGTGCATGAAAACATCATAGTACAACAAAGGAAGATAGAACCAAATGAGGAAAGGTATGGAGCCTCCCTATAAGAAGAACCGGTAAAACCTTCAAACTCGAAAACGCCATATAAGATGCATACGAATTCCGTTTTCGATGAACTTGGGCTTGTTGAAGAGCTAGCAACAAGCTCAAGAACCTCACATAGAGAAAATACCAAGAAGCAACAAAATAGGAAGATGCAAAGTATGCAAAGGATTGAGCTCCCTATGACGATGTGATCAAGTTACCCAACCGAAAGCCCCTCTTGATAGTGCGGCTATCTATCCTATAACCCGGTCTCCCAACAACCACCTTGAGACCGGTAAAAGGAAAACCTAGCAAGGACATACCTTTGCCTTGCGCATCCCGCTTGATCTTGATGACATACCTTCAAGCTCCATCCAAGCCGGAATGCATCACTTGATCATTGTTGCTTCGTGAAGATTCATAATTTGCTCCCCCATACACCACTATGGGACAGCTTCATTAGGACACATCTTCACATGTCCATTTTCACCAATATGGACGGCAAGATTCAGGCAAATGATCTTCTCGAGATGCTTATCTTGAACTTGCCCTTCTCAACCTTGATGGCGATCACCACTTGATGCCATCCTCTCATGGGCTATTGAGATCTTCACTTTTGAAGCATGCCCATGGAAAGATACCTATCCCATATATAAAACACAAAGGAACATATATAAAGGGTTAGTTCATGATGCATAAATGACAAAGCTTACCACACCACAAGATCCATGTGGTACATTATTTATGCTTCATGCGTTGACCAACTTGAAATCACTCTTCACTCTTTGCATTGGTCAACCAAGAGTCTTCTCATGCTCCATCTAAATATCTTGAGGTACATAAGGAATTCTTCATGTGATTACATGCTCTAAATCTTAGTCATACATAGCTCAACTAATGAGGCTATCATGACACCGGCTTAGAGCCATATCTTGAATTATTCTATTGAGATCACACTCTCAAGATCTTGAACATATCATATTCTTCTCTTCAATTTGATGATCTTGATGCCAAAACTCAAGGTATATCTTTATCTTCATGGCATCCATACTTGAATCCAACACATGAACTACAAGCATGACCTATGGAATATTCCTTCATATAAAACTCAATGAAAACATTAGTCCATAGGGATTGCCATTAATCACCAAAACCACACATAGGGGCAATTACCTTTTCAATCTCCCCCATTTTTGTAATTGATGACAATCACAACAAGAGGGTTTATATAATGAATATTAGAAACAAGTACGCAACTTATCCGAGAATAAGTTGTATACAAGAGGTTGTATTTGATATGGTTAAGTAACACAAAGATACTAGCCCATATCAAAAATGCTTCTACTCACACAAACTACAACTAATGCAAGAGATGTGAGTAGAACCAACATATATAGAGCAAACTCCCCCATAATATATGCACGTGTGATGAACTTGAATTTCATTGCATACATTGTCAAGCATAACCTTTGGGAGAGTTTCCACTATATATTCAACCATGCAATACATAATAAAGATAAAATGCATGAAAGGCAAACACTTAAGAACAAACCAATCTTAAGTAGAAAACCATTTCCCTTAAAACCCTCTAAACTTCTCCCCCATTGACAACAAGTGCCAAAATGGATGACAAAGTTAGAAGGCCAATATAGTTCAAGTTCCTCCCAAGGTGTGCATTTCTCATAATATGAGTGAAATCATATGCACATATCCAATGAAGAATACTTGGAGGAAATCAACTATATTGAGAATCAAATATTGCTAAAAAGGATAACAAGGTGAAGAAACTTCAACGGATGAAGCAAGCAATCAAAAGATCCAAATAATCAAGTGGAAAAATAGTTCTCTAAATGAAATAAGGAAGCTCCCCAAGGTTTGTGCATAAATTAGTTGTTTCATTTGAATACAATATGCACAAACATGGAATCCTCACTCCCTCTATATCATTTAGAACACAACCAAGATACAATGAGTAGAGATATAAATCAATACACTTGTCAAGACAAGATTAAGTCCAAAAGAAACCAAATATGAGATATGAGTGCATGAAGATGCAATGAAAGTAAACCGAGCACTCATAAATCAAGACCTTACCAAAACCATTAAAAACTAAGCGGATAAGTGAGATGGTTGGCAAAAGGCAAGGATATCAAGGCGAGAGATTAACACTCTTGTGTATATAAGTTTCTAATTGGGAAATCATGGGAATAATCCACAAAGAAACATCCACACATAAGAGGTTAATAAAGATAAGAAAACATGATATCCAACAGGAAGTCATAAGATATACCAAAAACATGATATTTTGCTTAAGTGCATATATATAGCCCATGGCTCTATTTTCTCTTATGGTATATCAATGAACTTCACCAAAGAAAAAGAAAACCTCAAAAACATCACAACTAACACTAAGGAAACTAATGCTAGTTGGGATATTTTGAGAAAGGCAACAAGTATCAAAAGGAAGGATTCAATGCAATTTCAACAATATTGCACATTAGAGTACCTTGAGGAATCGATATGCAATAAATTGCTAGAAGGCATATTTGGGATTGGTGAATCATTACCATGATTTTATATACTCCACATTATATGCATCATCTCAAATTACTCACATAAGCAATAAGGATAGAAAAGTCTTTCAAAGATCCTTGCAAGAACCGCAACATTTACAAACAAATAAATTCATGCCAAGATGCAACCTACAAGAGATTGGATGGAAGAATAGTATGTATGAATAAGATACTTGTTACCGAGATAGCAATGGTATGATGTAGTAGATAAGAATTATTTGATCATCCTAGCTTGGCTCCAATTATCATGTGGTGACAACATGTTCCATATAGATAAGACAAGCATCCATTGCATCTCCAATGTACCTAAAACAACATTCAAGTACATCTTGGTCCCCAAACTTATTGGGTCCAAAGTGGTTAGACTAACCACAACACATAGGACATACCCCATAAAAATATGTGCATATTTAGAGATGAAATTTGAATTTCATCCACATCATAGCCGTTTAAGAATTTGATGGAGTATACCCTATATATTGGATCAAAGAAAGCAAAACATGATATACGATATACATTTAGTAAACATGCATGCACGAGACTTTCAAGAACCAATGAATATATAATTTGGACAAAACACCAAAATATTCAAGAAGGCATACAAGGTGTGACAAAACACATTTGTTGTCCAAACTATATCAAAGAATCAAATGAACACAAGATTTGTTCAACAAAGTTCAACAAATGAACTAAGCAAAAACTATTGAGCATAAAAGATGAGATAAAAACATAAATGCTCAAAGATTTATCTCATTCAAGCAAATAACATAGAGAAGAAATAATGAGATAACAAACTCCGAAAAGAGCAAGGTTTCAACAAATAAACCGAACCCTTAACACTTTTCACAATGGCACAAGGTTCCAAGAAGAAAAGGTTTGTCTTCCACTAAAAGCACATTTGATAGTAATCAAAAACACCATCAAAGAGATGTTCAAAAGCCAAGGAAGACAATGGGAGCCACAACAATTTTTGTAAATAAAAAAAGGCCATAGTAGGTGAAATCCAGGGTGAAGATGGTCCACAAATGCTACCACACCCAAGTATATCAATTGTCGAAGACAATGAGTGTATTGTAATTTATTTTCGGTGGTATATTGCACGGATATTAAAGATAAATCTTCACAATAAAAAGCATAGGATAGGAATAAAAATATTAAGCACTATGCAAAGATAGAGATTCTTGATAGCTTCAACTAGTCACACAATCATGCAAAGCAATGATTATAATAACTTGAAGCAAATGGTCTCCCAAATAAGATATAGAGATATGCATTTGAGGAAGGGCCACACCAAGAATTTCTTACTCAGGCAAAGACCAAAAAGATGAGCAATAAAAGCTTCTAACAAAATTTAAGACCTTGTTTGAGCTAACATGCCACCTAGATACAAGATAATCAACAATATCAACTCTAAGTGGCACCACCTCATATGTTCACATTTCCTAGGATTGTGATACGCAAAAGAAGCATATTACTCCCCCATAATGTGGTATTCTATTTTTTTCTTAATAAGAGGAAAAACAACCTCAACTAGAGATAATTAATGGACATTTAGAATTTGAATTTCTCATGAGTAGGACACACCACATAGTGACTAGATAATCTTGCAATATCAATACTACGTGGTAGTACTCATGTACACACATTTTAAGGTATGAGAGATGCACGAGGCATATCACTCCCCCAAAATGGGATGTTCCATTAACCACTCGAAAAGAGCTAAATAAGATATCATCAAGATGCATTAGAGGCTCAAAACAAAACACACGAGTAAATGATGTGCCAAACACCTAGACATACTTGAATACACAAAATAAGAAATAATGAGGCACAACAAATACAAACACATACTTGGTACAAGACCAAAACATGTAAAGGGGCAAGCAACTTACAATCTAAAGAGTTGAGTTCGAGTTACCACAAATTGGCGCATTGGTTATATGGTAGGGAGATGATAATCCTTATAACTTGGCTTTATAAAATATAATATATGAAGATCCCTTAATTCTTCATGAGTTAGCCAAGTCTCCAATGCCCTCCACAAACACCTATTGATCAAGTTTGAGCTTGTTGGTCCCCAACCAAGTTGGGTCCTAAGAAGTTAGTCACAATAGGCTTGGCAACCCAAATGGTTCTTTTCTTAACACCACTTTGAGTTCCAACAAACATGGCAAACACATTCCCATCCTTATACTTCCCAAGAGAATAATCATCATCAACAATGATAGGGTTAGATAAGGTACCGTTTGAACATGAAGAGGCCAAGTGTCCCTTCTCACGACATATGTAGCAACAAGTTCTCCCCTTTCTCTTCTTTATTGATTTCTTGTCTTGGGGAGCCTTATCTTGATTCTTCTTGGGAAGTGGCCTACTTCAACTTGAGGTTGAGATTGGGATTGACCTTGAACTTGTGGCCGCTTCCCTTGTTGCTTCTCATTCAAGTGCTTTTTCTTCAATGGACAAGATCTTACATGATGTCCTACAACCTTGCACTTGAAGCAAATAATCTTGGCCGAATCCTTGACTTGGTCTTGGCCCTTCTTCTAGTTGCTCTTGGACTTGTTATTGTTATTGGAGTTGAATCCAAGTCCACTTTTATCATTGGGGTATTTTTGCACACTCAAAATATTATCGAGTGTGGATTTGCCTTCATGACTCTTTTTCAAGTCTTTCTTCAAAGAAGTGACTTGGGCCTTGAGCTCTTTGATTTCGTCTACATGGTTCATATAAATAGAGGTACTAGAGGAAGTAGAAGCTTCATTGTTAGAGCAATAAGGCAAAGCAAGTAATCCAACACAAGGTTTATCACTAGTATAACTAGAAGGATCACTAGGACTTGCACATGGCAAAATAGAATTTTGATTAGAAGGTGTGCTAATGTCCAAAAGAGGCTCACAAGATGTTACCTTAGTGATACTTGCCTCACGAGCTAATTTTAGCCCATCATAGAGATTAGAAGATGATTATGAGAGCCCGAGAGCATTTCATGACTCTCTTCCAATTTCCTATACTTGCTAGTTAGCAACTCAAGTTGAGCCCTTAGCTCAACATTATCCTTTAACATAGATGCTTCACAAGAATTAGAGTTAGTAGCACTAGCATCATTAATAAATTTTTCATTTTCAAGCTCATAAGATTCAATTTTTTGTGTGAGGAGACAATTAATGTGCTTCTCCTCAGCAAGCTCTTGCTTAAGTAGATGGAATCTACGACTCCCATCATCAAGTTGGAAATACAACTCCTCTATGGTTTCCGTTTGTTTAGTTATGGTGTCCATAACATGTTTGATACAAGCAACGACCTTATTATTACCACGAAGAGAGCTACACAAAAAGGTCAGCTCAAGCACAAGAGCTCTAGTATCCTCATCAAGGTCATCATCACTATCATCATTATCATTGCTATTATCTAGAGAAGATATGTTGGGATCCAAAGTAGGAGATACCTTTGATCCTCTTGCCATAAGGCACATGTGAGCATGGGAGGATGAAGATGAGGATATTCTTGAATCTTCATTCATGATCGTGTCTTGCTCCATAGGGTGTTTGATTTCCTCTACATTATTAGATACACAACTAGAGGAAATAGAAGCATTTTGTTTATTGGAAGAAGACAAATCAAGCATATCATCTACACTAGTACTCAAATTATTTCTAGACAATATGCAAGGACTAGCAAAACAAGGGGATATATAATTATCGTTGCAAGAAGTGCTTAAGTCCAAACTCTCTACACCATTAGCATTTATAGAACATGAATCATTGGTGTAAAGAGAACCACTACCATCATTACATATGATTTCTCCACCCAACATTCCATTACCTTGTGACTTGTCACATGTAAGTGAAGTGAAGGGAATTGAAATCTCATTGCGGCCGGAGGTGGAAGCCACTTGGAGCTCTTCATGATGTGAAGGAGAAGAGAGCTCCTCGGAGATACCACCGACCCTATGAGAAATGGACCCACCAAATATTTCTTTAAGCTTGGTCCACATCTCATGAGATGACTTGCGCTTTACATTTGTCAAGAACAAATTAACTATGGGGCTCAAAGAGAAAATAAGCTCATTAGATACTTGAGCTTCGAGATGTAAATTTTTCTCATCATCTAAAGATAGATTTTGAGGATCCATCGGAAGAGAAAAACCTACATCCAGAAATCGCTCAATATTTGGACACAAGGTCCGAAGATTACAAAGCAAGCAATTTCTCCACAAAATATAATTTGTGCCATCAAATATAATTGTGTCATTGTGCACTATACTACTAGCCGACATCTTTACACTCTAGGCGGTGAATTCTAAACAAGGAGAGACCTTGCTCTGATACCAATTGAAAGGATAGAGATGTCGCCTAGAGGGGGGGGGGGTGAATAGGCAATTTCAAAACTATTACGGTTTTGGCTTGATAGAATGCGGAATTAAACTAACGTTTATTTTACAAGCACAAAACCTAAATACACTAGCCTCAACTAAGTGCACCAACAACAAGATAAGCTAAGCAAGATAGCACAAGATAAATATACCACAAGTGATAAGCAATATATAAGTACTTCAAGCTCGATGGCTATCACAAGGAAAGTAAGCTCGGGTATAGAGATAACCGAGGCACGCGGAGACGAAGATGTATTCCCGTGTTCACTTACAAGGTACGTCATGTTGGAGAGGTGTGGGATTCCACGAAGGATTTCCCAATGCCACGAAGGCTCACCTTCTTCTCCGAGTCTATCCCACGAAGGAATAGGCCCTTTCCTTATGGCTAGCTTTTCCTCCACTCCGGAGATGGCAAGCTCCACAGCCACTTCACAAGCTCCACGAAGGAGAAGCCCGGGTCTCTTCACAATCTTCCACGAAGAGGACACAACGACACCAACCGCCAAGCCAACTAGGAGGTCACCCTCCAAGAGCAACAAGCTCACGGTCTCTCACTCGAACAAATCGTAGTGGAGAGATCAACACTTATGCAAGAATGCAAAGCAAGAACACTAAGGGCATTCAAATCCCTCACTCTCAAATCCCACCAAAGCAACAAGTGCTAGGGAGAAATTAGAGAGGATGAACAACGGTGGAAGTCAACCAATAACTTCAAGATCTAGATCCAAAGGGTTCCCCTCACTTAGAGAAGGAATTGATTGGTGGGGATTGTAGATCTAGATCTCCTCTTCCAAAGCCCTCAAAAAGATGCAAGAATCACAGGAGGGAAGGGAGAGGAAGCAAGCTCAAGAGGGTCAACAATGGAGGTCAATTTTGGGCTCAAGAACAACCAAAAACGTTGGGGGAAGAAACCCTTTTATAGGGAAAAGCAAATATGGCTGTTGAAGAGAAAACAGCGAAAACTCGATTCCAAAGTCAGTTGGACCGGCCCCAGAACCGGGTAACTCGGTCCCCAGGCCGGAGGACCGACCTACAAACCGAAATACCTCTGTTTGCCAACCCGGAATAGACTCGGTCACGAAAACCGGAAAACCCGGTCTGAGATCTGGTCTACCGGAGCTGGAACCGGACCGTCCGGTGTGGGGCTCGGTTGAACCGGATCCACAACCGGGATGAAACTGACTTCACGAAAAACACAATAACTTTTGCATCCGGACTCCGATTTCGATGATCTTGGGCTTGTTTTGATGAGGAAAACAAGCTCTACAATATGGTGCATGAAAACATCATAGTACAACAAAGGAAGATAGAACCAAATGAGGAAAGGTATGGAGCCTCCCTATAAGAAGAACCGGTAAAACCTTCAAACTCGAAAACGCCATATAAGATGCATACGAATTCCGTTTTCGATGAACTTGGGCTTGTTGAAGAGCTAGCAACAAGCTCAAGAACCTCACATAGAGAAAATACCAAGAAGCAACAAAATAGGAAGATGCAAAGTATGCAAAGGATTGAGCTCCCTATGACGATGTGATCAAGTTACCCAACCGAAAGCCCCTCTTGATAGTGCGGCTATCTATCCTATAACCCGGTCTCCCAACAACCACCTTGAGACCGGTAAAAGGAAAACCTAGCAAGGACATACCTTTGCCTTGCGCATCCCGCTTGATCTTGATGACATACCTTCAAGCTCCATCCAAGCCGGAATGCATCACTTGATCATTGTTGCTTTGTGAAGATTCATAATTTGCTCCCCCATACACCACTATGGGACAGCTTCATTAGGACACATCTTCACATGTCCATTTTCACCAATATGGACGGCAAGATTCAGGCAAATGATCTTCTCGAGATGCTTATCTTGAACTTGCCCTTCTCAACCTTGATGGCGATCACCACTTGATGCCATCCTCTCATGGGCTATTGAGATCTTCACTTTTGAAGCATGCCCATGGAAAGATACCTATCCCATATATAAAACACAAAGGAACATATATAAAGGGTTAGTTCATGATGCATAAATGACAAAGCTTACCACACCACAAGATCCATGTGGTACATTATTTATGCTTCATGCGTTGACCAACTTGAAATCACTCTTCACTCTTTGCATTGGTCAACCAAGAGTCTTCTCATGCTCCATCTAAATATCTTGAGGTACATAAGGAATTCTTCATGTGATTACATGCTCTAAATCTTAGTCATACATAGCTCAACTAATGAGGCTATCATGACACCGGCTTAGAGCCATATCTTGAATTATTCTATTGAGATCACACTCTCAAGATCTTGAACATATCATATTCTTCTCTTCAATTTGATGATCTTGATGCCAAAACTCAAGGTATATCTTTATCTTCATGGCATCCATACTTGAATCCAACACATGAACTACAAGCATGACCTATGGAATATTCCTTCATATAAAACTCAATGAAAACATTAGTCCATAGGGATTGCCATTAATCACCAAAACCACACATAGGGGCAATTACCTTTTCAATCTCCCCCATTTTTGTAATTGATGACAATCACAACAAGAGGGTTTATATAATGAATATTAGAAACAAGTACGCAACTTATCCGAGAATAAGTTGTATACAAGAGGTTGTATTTGATATGGTTAAGTAACACAAAGATACTAGCCCATATCAAAAATGCTTCTACTCACACAAACTACAACTAATGCAAGAGATGTGAGTAGAACCAACATATATAGAGCAAACTCCCCCATAATATATGCACGTGTGATGAACTTGAATTTCATTGCATACATTGTCAAGCATAACCTTTGGGAGAGTTTCCACTATATATTCAACCATGCAATACATAATAAAGATAAAATGCATGAAAGGCAAACACTTAAGAACAAACCAATCTTAAGTAGAAAACCATTTCCCTTAAAACCCTCTAAACTTCTCCCCCATTGACAACAAGTGCCAAAATGGATGACAAAGTTAGAAGGCCAATATAGTTCAAGTTCCTCCCAAGGTGTGCATTTCTCATAATATGAGTGAAATCATATGCACATATCCAATGAAGAATACTTGGAGGAAATCAACTATATTGAGAATCAAATATTGCTAAAAAGGATAACAAGGTGAAGAAACTTCAACGGATGAAGCAAGCAATCAAAAGATCCAAATAATCAAGTGGAAAAATAGTTCTCTAAATGAAATAAGGAAGCTCCCCAAGGTTTGTGCATAAATTAGTTGTTTCATTTGAATACAATATGCACAAACATGGAATCCTCACTCCCTCTATATCATTTAGAACACAACCAAGATACAATGAGTAGAGATATAAATCAATACACTTGTCAAGACAAGATTAAGTCCAAAAGAAACCAAATATGAGATATGAGTGCATGAAGATGCAATGAAAGTAAACCGAGCACTCATAAATCAAGACCTTACCAAAACCATTAAAAACTAAGCGGATAAGTGAGATGGTTGGCAAAAGGCAAGGATATCAAGGCGAGAGATTAACACTCTTGTGTATATAAGTTTCTAATTGGGAAATCATGGGAATAATCCACAAAGAAACATCCACACATAAGAGGTTAATAAAGATAAGAAAACATGATATCCAACAGGAAGTCATAAGATATACCAAAAACATGATATTTTGCTTAAGTGCATATATATAGCCCATGGCTCTATTTTCTCTTATGGTATATCAATGAACTTCACCAAAGAAAAAGAAAACCTCAAAAACATCACAACTAACACTAAGGAAACTAATGCTAGTTGGGATATTTTGAGAAAGGCAACAAGTATCGAAAGGAAGGATTCAATGCAATTTCAACAATATTGCACATTAGAGTACCTTGAGGAATCGATATGCAATAAATTGCTAGAAGGCATATTTGGGATTGGTGAATCATTACCATGATTTTATATACTCCACATTATATGCATCATCTCAAATTACTCACATAAGCAATAAGGATAGAAAAGTCTTTCAAAGATCCTTGCAAGAACCGCAACATTTACAAACAAATAAATTCATGCCAAGATGCAACCTACAAGAGATTGGATGGAAGAATAGTATGTATGAATAAGATACTTGTTACCGAGATAGCAATGGTATGATGTAGTAGATAAGAATTATTTGATCATCCTAGCTTGGCTCCAATTATCATGTGGTGACAACATGTTCCATATAGATAAGACAAGCATCCATTGCATCTCCAATGTACCTAAAACAACATTCAAGTACATCTTGGTCCCCAAACTTATTGGGTCCAAAGTGGTTAGACTAACCACAACACATAGGACATACCCCATAAAAATATGTGCATATTTAGAGATGAAATTTGAATTTCATCCACATCATAGCCGTTTAAGAATTTGATGGAGTATACCCTATATATTGGATCAAAGAAAGCAAAACATGATATACGATATACATTTAGTAAACATGCATGCACGAGACTTTCAAGAACCAATGAATATATAATTTGGACAAAACACCAAAATATTCAAGAAGGCATACAAGGTGTGACAAAACACATTTGTTGTCCAAACTATATCAAAGAATCAAATGAACACAAGATTTGTTCAACAAAGTTCAACAAATGAACTAAGCAAAAACTATTGAGCATAAAAGATGAGATAAAAACATAAATGCTCAAAGATTTATCTCATTCAAGCAAATAACATAGAGAAGAAATAATGAGATAACAAACTCCGAAAAGAGCAAGGTTTCAACAAATAAACCGAACCCTTAACACTTTTCACAATGGCACAAGGTTCCAAGAAGAAAAGGTTTGTCTTCCACTAAAAGCACATTTGATAGTAATCAAAAACACCATCAAAGAGATGTTCAAAAGCCAAGGAAGACAATGGGAGCCACAACAATTTTTGTAAATAAAAAAAGGCCATAGTAGGTGAAATCCAGGGTGAAGATGGTCCACAAATGCTACCACACCCAAGTATATCAATTGTCGAAGACAATGAGTGTATTGTAATTTATTTTCGGTGGTATATTGCACGGATATTAAAGATAAATCTTCACAATAAAAAGCATAGGATAGGAATAAAAATATTAAGCACTATGCAAAGATAGAGATTCTTGATAGCTTCAACTAGTCACACAATCATGCAAAGCAATGATTATAATAACTTGAAGCAAATGGTCTCCCAAATAAGATATAGAGATATGCATTTGAGGAAGGGCCACACCAAGAATTTCTTACTCAGGCAAAGACCAAAAAGATGAGCAATAAAAGCTTCTAACAAAATTTAAGACCTTGTTTGAGCTAACATGCCACCTAGATACAAGATAATCAACAATATCAACTCTAAGTGGCACCACCTCATATGTTCACATTTCCTAGGATTGTGATACGCAAAAGAAGCATATTACTCCCCCATAATGTGGTATTCTATTTTTTTCTTAATAAGAGGAAAAACAACCTCAACTAGAGATAATTAATGGACATTTAGAATTTGAATTTCTCATGAGTAGGACACACCACATAGTGACTAGATAATCTTGCAATATCAATACTACGTGGTAGTACTCATGTACACACATTTTAAGGTATGAGAGATGCACGAGGCATATCACTCCCCCAAAATGGGATGTTCCATTAACCACTCGAAAAGAGCTAAATAAGATATCATCAAGATGCATTAGAGGCTCAAAACAAAACACACGAGTAAATGATGTGCCAAACACCTAGACATACTTGAATACACAAAATAAGAAATAATGAGGCACAACAAATACAAACACATACTTGGTACAAGACCAAAACATGCAAAGGGGCAAGCAACTTACAATCTAAAGAGTTGAGTTCGAGTTACCACAAATTGGCGCATTGGTTATATGGTAGGGAGATGATAATCCTTATAACTTGGCTTTATAAAATATAATATATGAAGATCCCTTAATTCTTCATGAGTTAGCCAAGTCTCCAATGCCCTCCACAAACACCTATTGATCAAGTTTGAGCTTGTTGGTCCCCAACCAAGTTGGGTCCTAAGAAGTTAGTCACAATAGGCTTGGCAACCCAAATGGTTCTTTTCTTAACACCACTTTGAGTTCCAACAAACATGGCAAACACATTCCCATCCTTATACTTCCCAAGAGAATAATCATCATCAACAATGATAGGGTTAGATAAGGTACCGTTTGAACATGAAGAGGCCAAGTGTCCCTTCTCACGACATATGTAGCAACAAGTTCTCCCCTTTCTCTTCTTTATTGATTTCTTGTCTTGGGGAGCCTTATCTTGATTCTTCTTGGGAAGTGGCCTACTTCAACTTGAGGTTGAGATTGGGATTGACCTTGAACTTGTGGCCGCTTCCCTTGTTGCTTCTCATTCAAGTGCTTTTTCTTCAATGGACAAGATCTTACATGATGTCCTACAACCTTGCACTTGAAGCAAATAATCTTGGCCGAATCCTTGACTTGGTCTTGGCCCTTCTTCTAGTTGCTCTTGGACTTGTTATTGTTATTGGAGTTGAATCCAAGTCCACTTTTATCATTGGGGTATTTTTGCACACTCAAAATATTATCGAGTGTGGATTTGCCTTCATGACTCTTTTTCAAGTCTTTCTTCAAAGAAGTGACTTGGGCCTTGAGCTCTTTGATTTCGTCTACATGGTTCGTATAAATAGAGGTACTAGAGGAAGTAGAAGCTTCATTGTTAGAGCAATAAGGAAAAGCAAGTAATCCAACACAAGGTTTATCACTAGTATAACTAGAAGGATCACTAGGACTTGCACATGGCAAAATAGAATTTTGATTAGAAGGTGTGCTAATGTCCAAAAGAGGCTCACAAGATGTTACCTTAGTGATACTTGCCTCACGAGCTAATTTTAGCCCATCATAAGAGATTAGAAGATGATTATGAGAGCCCGAGAGCATTTCATGACTCTCTTCCAATTTCCTATACTTGCTAGTTAGCAACTCAAGTTGAGCCCTTAGCTCAACATTATCCTTTAACATAGATGCTTCACAAGAATTAGAGTTAGTAGCACTAGCATCATTAATAAATTTTTCATTTTCAAGCTCATAAGATTCAATTTTTTGTGTGAGGAGACAATTAATGTGCTTCTCCTCAGCAAGCTCTTGCTTAAGTAGATGGAATCTACGACTCCCATCATCAAGTTGGAAATACAACTCCTCTATGGTTTCCGTTTGTTTAGTTATGGTGTCCATAACATGTTTGATACAAGCAACGACCTTATTATTACCACGAAGAGAGCTACACAAAAAGGTCAGCTCAAGCACAAGAGCTCTAGTATCCTCATCAAGGTCATCATCACTATCATCATTATCATTGCTATTATCTAGAGAAGATATGTTGGGATCCAAAGTAGGAGATACCTTTGATCCTCTTGCCATAAGGCACATGTGAGCACGGGAGGATGAAGATGAGGATATTCTTGAATCTTCATTCATGATCGTGTCTTGCTCCATAGGGTGTTTGATTTCCTCTACATTATTAGATACACAACTAGAGGAAATAGAAGCATTTTGTTTATTGGAAGAAGACAAATCAAGCATATCATCTACACTAGTACTCAAATTATTTCTAGACAATATGCAAGGACTAGCAAAACAAGGGGATATATAATTATCGTTGCAAGAAGTGCTTAAGTCCAAACTCTCTACACCATTAGCATTTATAGAACATGAATCATTGGTGTAAAGAGAACCACTACCATCATTACATATGATTTCTCCACCCAACATTCCATTACCTTGTGACTTGTCACATGTAAGTGAAGTGAAGGGAATTGAAATCTCATTGCGGCCGGAGGTGGAAGCCACTTGGAGCTCTTCATGATGTGAAGGAGAAGAGAGCTCCTCGGAGATACCACCGACCCTATGAGAAATGGACCCACCAAATATTTCTTTAAGCTTGGTCCACATCTCATGAGATGACTTGCGCTTTACATTTGTCAAGAACAAATTAACTATGGGGCTCAAAGAGAAAATAAGCTCATTAGATACTTGAGCTTCGAGATGTAAATTTTTCTCATCATCTAAAGATAGATTTTGAGGATCCATCGGAAGAGAAAAACCTACATCCAGAAATCGCTCAATATTTGGACACAAGGTCCGAAGATTACAAAGCAAGCAATTTCTCCACAAAATATAATTTGTGCCATCAAATATAATTGTGTCATTGTGCACTATACTACTAGCCGACATCTTTACACTCTAGGCGGTGAATTCTAAACAAGGAGAGACCTTGCTCTGATACCAATTGAAAGGATAGAGATGTCGCCTAGAGGGGGGGGGGGGTGAATAGGCAATTTCAAAACTATTACGGTTTTGGCTTGATAGAATGCGGAATTAAACTAACGTTTATTTTACAAGCACAAAACCTAAATACACTAGCCTCAACTAAGTGCACCAACAACAAGATAAGCTAAGCAAGATAGCACAAGATAAATATACCACAAGTGATAAGCAATATATAAGTACTTCAAGCTCGATGGCTATCACAAGGAAAGTAAGCTCGGGTATAGAGATAACTGAGGCACGCGGAGACGAAGATGTATTCCCGTGTTCACTTACAAGGTACGTCATGTTGGAGAGGTGTGGGATTCCACGAAGGATTTCCCAATGCCACGAAGTCTCACCTTCTTCTCCGAGTCTATCCCACGAAGGAATAGGCCCTTTCCTTATGGCTAGCTTTTCCTCCACTCCGGAGATGGCAAGCTCCACAGCCACTTCACAAGCTCCACGAAGGAGAAGCCCGGGTCTCTTCACAATCTTCCACGAAGAGGACACAACGACACCAACCGCCAAGCCAACTAGGAGGTCACCCTCCAAGAGCAACAAGCTCACGGTCTCTCACTCGAACAAATCGTAGTGGAGAGATCAACACTTATGCAAGAATGCAAAGCAAGAACACCAAGGGCATTCAAATCCCTCACTCTCAAATCCCACCAAAGCAACAAGTGCTAGGGAGAAATTAGAGAGGATGAACAACGGTGGAAGTCAACCAATAACTTCAAGATCTAGATCCAAAGGGTTCCCCTCACTTAGAGAAGGAATTGATTGGTGGGGATTGTAGATCTAGATCTCCTCTTCCAAAGCCCTCAAAAAGATGCAAGAATCACAGGAGGGAAGGGAGAGGAAGCAAGCTCAAGAGGGTCAACAATGGAGGTCAATTTTGGGCTCAAGAACAACCAAAAACGTTGGGGGAAGAAACCCTTTTATAGGGAAAAGCAAATATGGCTGTTGAAGAGAAAACAGCGAAAACTCGATTCCAAAGTCGGTTGGACCGGCCCCAGAACCGGGTAACTCGGTCCCCAGGCCGGAGGACCGACCTACAAACCGAAATACCTCTGTTTGCCAACCCGGAATAGACTCGGTCGTGAAAACCGGAAAACCCGGTCTGAGATCCGGTCTACCGGAGCTGGAACCGGACCGTCCGGTGTGGGGCTCGGTTGAACCGGATCCACAACCGGGATGAAACTGACTTCACGAAAAACGCAATAACTTTTGCATCCGGACTCCGGTTTCGATGATCTTGGGCTTGTTTTGATGAGGAAAACAAGCTCTACAATATGGTGCATGAAAACATCATAGTACAACAAAGGAAGATAGAACCAAATGAGGAAAGGTATGGAGCCTCCCTATAAGAAGAACCGGTAAAACCTTCAAACTCGAAAACGCCATATAAGATGCATACGAATTCCGTTTTCGATGAACTTGGGCTTGTTGAAGAGCTAGCAACAAGCTCAAGAACCTCACATAGAGAAAATACCAAGAAGCAACAAAATAGGAAGATGCAAAGTATGCAAAGGATTGAGCTCCCTATGACGATGTGATCAAGTTACCCAACCGAAATCCCCTCTTGATAGTGCGACTATCTATCCTATAACCCGGTCTCCCAACAACCACCTTGAGACCGGTAAAAGGAAAACCTAGCAAGGACATACCTTTGCCTTGCGCATCCCGCTTGATCTTGATGACAACGCTTCAAGCTCCATCCAAGCCGGAATGCATCACTTGATCATTGTTGCTTCGTGAAGATTCATAATTTTCTCCCCCATACACCACTATGGGACAACTTCATTAGGACACATCTTCACATGTCCATTTTCATCAATATGGACGGCAAGCTTCAGGTAAATGATCTTCTCGAGATGCTTATCTTGAACTTGCCCTTCTCAACCTTGATGGCGATCACCACTTGATGCCATCCTCTCATGGGCTATTGAGATCTTCACTTTTGAAGCATGCCCATGGAAAGATACCTATCCCATATATAAAACACAAAGGAACATATATAATGGGTTAGTTCATGATGCATAAATGACAAAGCTTACCACACCACAAGATCCATGTGGTACATTATTTATGCTTCATGCGTTGACCAACTTGAAATCACTCTTCACTCTTTGCATTGGTCAACCAAGAGTCTTCTCATGCTCCATCTCAATATCTTGAGGTACATAAGGAATTCTTCATTTGATTACATGCTCTAAATCTTAGTTATACATAGCTCAACTAATGAGGCTATCATGACACCGGCTTAGAGCCATATCTTGAATTCTTCTATTGAGATCACACTCTCAAGATCTTGAACATATCATATTCTTCTCTTCAATTTGATGATCTTGATGCCAAAAATCAAGGTGTATCTTTATCTTCATGGCATCCATACTAGAATCCAACACATGAACTACAAGCATGACCTATGGAATATTCCTTCATATAAAACTCAATGAAAACATTAGTCCATAGGGATTGTCATTAATCACCAAAACCACACATAGGGGCAATTACCCTTTCACCATCAGATTGTATCTGTAGGTCTTATCTTTGCATCGTAGACACAACATTCGAATTTTTATCACCACGGAGGCAATTCGGGTGGTCAAGGAGATATTATCTCTGAACCTTACAATGGTGTAAGTGGGCAGAGTCTCCGATGAGTTCAATTCCTGTAAATGAATCGATATTGTGAACGTAGTCGACACAATGGACTACATGGTGCACGACCAGCGCTCCCTATGGGATTAGCCCCGAGTGTCAGTTCGAGTCGTAGACTCGAGCAGAGACTTATAGTCGTCGGTTGTGTGGACAAAATGATTCAGAAGTACTACGGATGATCTTGCGAGTGCCACCAATACTGGCGCTTTTTTGAATGCACGACCAACATGCCCTATGAGAGTAGCCCTCGATTCCTTTTCGAGTCGTAGATTCGAACGAGCAATCAAAGCGTGCCACTCGAAGATTTTATATGTGCGCGATCAGCGCTCTAGTTTGGAGTAGCCCCCGAGTGTCTGGTCAAATTGTAGATTTAAGCAGAGACTTGAGTCTTGTATCTCGTAGACGCAATTAAAAATCATGCGAGGAGAAGCCACTGATCTGGAAGTGTATCGAGTCAGCGTCTCACGCATAAGGAGCTTGAATCGACGATATTGTTGGAGTCGTCATAGTGGAGTCATGCGGCATTTTAGCCGGGTCAGGTGCGCGGTGAGGGTCGTGTCTTTTGTAGCATCCAGCGATGCAACCATCAGAAGAAAGACTCAACTCGGGTCTTGATTTATGTCATAGCTAGTTGGTTTTTCGACACTTTTTCGAAGACCCGATAGAATGGTTGACGCAGTCGACGTCCTTATAAGCTGCAGAAAATGCAAAGAGTTGTGAAGTATCTATATCTTGTAAAGAATATTTGTCTTTTCGGCTTGTTATAGTATTTTCTGGTGCCAATCGAGTCGATACATTTGCACTGTATGCTAGGCCTTTTCGTTAGCCCGTTTACCCTTAGTCTCAGTACCTTGCCGAGGTACTCGGAGTTTAAGGATTCGACGATCAGGCAGAATCAGTTACTCGGACTATTGCGTATGAGGTGCTCGAGTACGCAGAGTCGACAACACATTAGCTTACTCGAAAAGGGCGCGGCCCCCGAGTGCTTCGAGTGCGAGTTAAAAAGGAATCAACACAAGTAGAGGGAAACTTACCTTTATTGATTGTCGATGAGGTGAATGGATCAAGGGATCGACGCCAGACGAGTAGCGCGATGGACACGAAGTCGACCATGTGACAGACCGGAGTCGCGTGTCGGATGAAGTCGAAGCGGCATTGGGCTCCCAGAGTCGAAGACGGCAGCGGTCCGCTTCAACCGAAGACGGTAGCGGGTCTCGTGGCGGAGTCGACGAAGCCACTGAGTGTAGAATCGATGTGGTAGATGTAGTCGAGGCAGCGTTTGAGCCGGTGCGATGGACCAGAGTCGACGCGGCAGCGATCGCCGAAGAAAGTGTGGCGGATGGGAGTGGATACATTGTACATGTTATTCGTTGAAGTGGAAAACGAGGCAACGGCGGGTCGTTTGACGGGCCGGGTCGAAGTGCGATGATAGTGTTGATGTCAAGATGTTCAAGTACTGGACGGTTGTCGACCGGCGTGCTGTAATACTGTGCCAATTCAATCAATCGGGCTGAGGAAATTGTGTAGGTGCGTATGTACGTAGATAGCTTCTGCACCGACCAAGGGGACGTGTTTCGTGAGAAACGTTGCATGGATTTTTTTCCTTTTTTGCCTCAAGACTTTGACACAATCTAAATCCCATAGTGAAGCAGACTTTGACACAATCTAAATCCCATAGTGAAGTAGTATCAAGAATCCCATCAGTGACCTTTTCTTCTCCAAGAAACTTGACGCAAATTATGTGCTGAATTTTTTATGTGACTCGTGCTGTCCCATCTTTTTTTTCAAGTGTCGCTGACTCCGCATGACCGAAAATCACTTGCCGTGCCTCGTGCCGAATCGGATCATGTCTCCTGTTGCTGATTCTGAGCTGGACTCTGCTTGATGCTTCGTTTTTTTGACTCTGTTGCAGCATGGCAATGATTGACTCGAATTGGGAAAATCTTAAACCAATCTGGCTAGTTATGCTTGCGCTGAAACTTGTGCTTGCACTGTTGCTACGTTTATGCGTATGACGACATGCACACGCACAGCTGTAGATCCACGAGCTGGCTCTGATCGGGCTATGCAGTAGACAGAAAAAATTATCGCCGCGTGAAGCATTGCCGTATATGCTGATCGCGTGAAGCTCGATTTCACATGACGGGAGCAGAATCTGGAGACCGCACATACTCCGTTATAGATTAGATTAGGCTAAACCACATCGGAAACGAGGGTGTGTTGATCACAATATCAGCTTGATGTAGACGATGATGTCGAAAAGGTTATGATCCAGATGCGATCTGGCCGGCGGCGGTGAGGGAACCCACCCGGATCTTGATTCCATGTGTTGTTTTTTGGTGTGATGAAGTCGCGTCATTGTTCCCCAGATATCAGCGAGTCGTAGATTGCGGGTGATGGGGCCATCGAGATCGCAATATCAGCGCGCCCAGTTCCCACGGACGGCGCCAATTGATGAGGGGTTGACTCATCAATATCCATTATTATGGACTTGGGTTTAGAGGAAGAGAGGTGCATTGGAGATCTCGTTCGGATAACAGACAAGCAACATGGGACACGACGTTTACCCATGTTCATGCCATCGAAGGGAAAACTCTACTCCTGCTTGTCTGCTCTTAATTGATGATGATCCAAATGATTACAAGGTCGTCGATGGCGGTGGATGCGCAGATTGGATCTGGTGTATGTGTATGCTACGGGTGTTGTCTAGACTATTGTGTTCTATCTATTGTGGCGATGGGAGATCGTAGATCTGTCTATTGTGTATAGTGGCGATGGATATCTGTCCTCGTTGGACCCTCCTATCATTTATATATGAGGAGGCTAGGTCTCAGGTAACAATACGAGTAGGTTACAAGTTAGATTTGAACTCTAGCTTTAAGCTTTCCTTGTATTGTGCGCTTGGAGTCCGTGTCCATATGTACCACCCGGACTGTCTTGGGATTCGTGGACCTTAGCAGGTTGTCGAGTGTGGGCCCTCCGTCGAGCCGCACCAGGTAGGCTATGGTCGGCTGCCTGTTGGGCATACCTATGTCAATGCTCTTCTGGAGGTAGTGCACGTCACATGCGTGGTGGCGGTCACCGGTGTTCCGATGATCCGTTGACCTCAGCGTCGTCCTCTTGCGCTCTGCCTCCTGGTGGGCCAGAGCGGCCTCCATCTCGGCCGCCCAGTGCCCGTCCTGCTCCATTACCTCCTTCACATTGAGCTCCATCATAGCGTGGTCCTTCTCCTCGCGCCGTACGCACTCCCTTGCCGCTCATAGGCGTTGTGACCTTTGCCAGAGGTTCTCCGCATGGCTTACCTTGGCGGGCGCACTTGGTGCGGCATCCTGCATGGCGGCCTTGTTTGTGGCAGTGGTGACCTACTCCTCGTCCACCACCCCTTCTTGTCCACCTCCTCTTCGTCCACCTCCTCCTCATCTACGAGCCCCCAAGCTACTGCCATGGCCACTGCCTTCGCCAAGCAGTCCTCCTCCGTTGCATAATTAGCTGAGAGTTCGGCCTACTCGCGTGTCGCAGTGTCTGACGCCTCCTTGCGTGTCATGGTTGCATGGCAAAGTTCACGCACGACCATCACTGCGGCTTAATTCACCAGCACCTCCAGCGTGACCATTGCCACCTCGTGGCGGATCTCGCGCAGGGCTATTGTGGAGGTCTCCTTGGCCACCGCCTCTACCATCTCCCTGGCCACTACGTGGTGAATCTCACTAAAGGTGAATTGAGCGGCCTAGAGCATGGCCGCATTGACCACCTCTTCCATCTCCTTATGCCCCACCTCGCCTTTGCGCTAAAAACCGCCCACCTCCCCCTCGGCAAAATGTCAGGCAAGCTCCATGGCATGTAACTCTACATCCTCCTCAAAGGGCCGCGAGTAGTGGTTGCGGTACATCTGACAAAGGACAACCTAGTTGACAATCTTATGGCGAAGCATGGGTACTTGGTGTTTAGTGTTCTAGTGGCACTTGGAATGTTGCTCCTCGCTGCTCCGGTAGCCCTATTTAAATATCACGGCCTAGACAGGAACCGCCCTGGCCCGACGTGGAAGTTTTCTGGCCATGGTCGAGAAACGACAACGATGCGCGTGATGGAAGGAACCCACCGGCCACGCGGGAATCCGACTAGGCATCGGAGACGTCTTGTCGCCATTATTAACTTCCCATCGCCATTAGAGGTCCTTAATAGCAGATTGGGCGGTCAATGCGTTAGTCCATTGGGTGTGCGCTGCATCTAAATGTACCATGACCTAATTTCTATTTGCAGACCGTAGCATTTGGATAGAAATGGACTTTTGGGTGTCCGGAATGAGTCGCATCGCTGGAGATTCCCTAAAGGCCTTGTCCAACACTTCTGCCGGATATGATTTGGGATGCGCTAGTAAAGAAGCTCTTATGAACTCTCTCTGTCCAGAAATAAGTCACTTGGGATTGTTTAAATCCGCATGTATATATACAATAAAATGTGTCTAGATACATACGAATCTAGACAAATGCAAAATCACTTGTTTATGGCTAGAGGGAATTATACTATAGCTTAAGCTTAAGCAGAAGCGAGCCACCTGAGGCCATCTGCTCACGCGCGTGTTTCTGGCTATCTGATCTTCACTCCGAGTCATCTGAACCGTGCAATTTCAGGTGTTGACTGAAGTCTTACGACCTAGTCCCTCCCGTCCCCACCCCTCCCCCACCCCCATCTCGATCTCGTTCCCCTCCACCTGAGCTCCCGAGTTCTGAGCTCTCGCCCATCCTAGCCCCTCCTCTGTCTCCCCAGCAACATGCGCCACCCCCTCCGCTCCTGAGCTCTCCCTCTCACCTCTGCTTCCTCCGCCCCTCCACTCACGAGGCCACCGCCTCCCGTCCAGCTCCCGCATCCAGTGTCGGCCGCCTCTGCTTCCCCGCCTCGAACCTGCCCAGTACCGATTCAACATTTCCCCGACCTCGTGCACTCGTTCACTGCCATGCTTTGCCGGTGGTAAGGAAGATAAGGAGGATGTGAGAGCATGGGATGGTGGGGGGAGGGGGCGGTGTGGATAGAGACGCTCCTATGCAGGATTACACGAAGATGTTGCATCAACCTCACCGCTTTGACCAGAAAAATCAGGGACGGATGGACGAAAAAAGGAATTAAAAAGGATAAGGCCCCTCCGTTCCCGAGCTCTCCGTATCACCTCTGCTCCCTATTGGGAAACGCGTAGAGCCATGCCGAAAACAAAACCTTTTCTGCTCCGGCGAGGACTCTGGCAAGCCACCCCAAGATCCGTCCAAGGTAAAAGGCAATAGTTTATACCTCTTGACGCGCAGGTGCGGAAGCTATGGAAGAGCGTCGTGGTGGTGTTGTATGTTCCCCTTGTCTCGTCCGGCTCCGGCAAACTTCTCGATCTTGGCTCCACCTTCTCACCTCTGACTACAATGCCACCCAATGTCGCCGATGAGCACCGCAGGTGTGGCGCCTCTACTGTCACACACATACATCATGGAACAGCAGTGATGCGCTCGACTTTCGACGTAGAGCTCGTTGGGAACCCCAAGAGGAAGGTACGATGAATACAACAGCAAGTCTTCCCTCAGTTATGAAACCAAGGTTTAATCGAACCAGTAGGAGCAAGGAAACACCCCAAAGGTGTTACTAGCTGAGATTTGGCAGGGCGCACTACCGGTGCTAGTAGCAACGTGGAGACCTGCACAACACAACCATAGAACTTTGTCCCCAACTTGCGATGAGGTTGTCAATCTCACCTTGTTTTGCGGAAAACAAAGGATTAAATGTATCGAATGGAAAGAAGTAAAAGTTTGCAGAAAGTAAACACAAAGCAGAAACAGTTTATAGATTGTATGCAAATAAAAAGGACCGGGATCCATAGTTAACTAGAGGTGGCTCTCCTTAGATAAATAACATGCTGGGTGAACAAATTACAGCGGGGCAATTGACAAACACCGAGAAAGCAATACATGCATATACTAATCATCTTGACTCCTCTGAGACTTGATTGGGCATTACAACATAATACATAGACCGCCATCCAACTGCATCTATGACTAATAATCCACCTTTAGGTTATCATCCGAACCCCCTCCAGTATTAAGTTGCAAGCAACAGATTATTTCTTTACGAACTGCGTGTAAAGTAAACAATACGATTGTTCTATGAACAAAGGATTGTTGTTTTCTCCCTAGTAGCAACAACACATCTAGTACCTTAGAGATTTTTGTCACTTCCCCAGATTACCAGAGGCATGAACCCACTATCGAGCATAAATACTAACTCTTGGAGTTGCTAGCATCTACTTGGCCAAGATAGCTACTAACAATGGAAAGCATGCAAGATCTCAAATAACAAAGACATGATAGAATCAATAATTAATCTGAAATAGCATCTCAATATCCATCGGATCCCCGCAAACACAAAATGTATGAATTACAAATAGATGATCTTGATTATGAACGGAGCTCACAAGATCTAAACATGAAAGCACAAAGGAGGAGAAACCAGCCATCTAGCTACTACATGGATCCGTAGTGCAAGGATGAACTACTCACGCATCACACCGGAGGCTTGCATGGTGATGAAGAAGGGTGAATTCCCCTCTCCAGCAGGGTGCCAGGAAGAGCTTCATGTCCCCCCGATCTAGGGACAGAGATGACGGCGGCTATAGACTCTTTCGTGGATTTTTGATCGGGTACGTAGGGTTTTCGTCCCGAGGGCAGCTTATAGGCGGAAGGAGAGGCCGAGGGGGTGCTGGGCCGGCCAGACCACCCCCTGGCGCGGGTCAGGCCTGGCCGCACGGCCAGGTGGTGTGGCCGGCCCCCAGCCCTTCTCCGTCTCGTATTCTAGCACTTGATCCCTTCCGGAAAAATAGGCACTTTGGCTTTTGTCCCGTCCAATTCCGAGAATATTCATTTTCTGACTTTCCTGGAACCAAAAACAGCAGAAAACAGGCAGCTGGCACTGTGGCTCTTGTTAATAGGTTAGTCCAAGAAATCATAATAAAAGTACTCCAAAGTTGGAACAAAACACAAGAAAGTGGATAAAACCAAGCATGGAACATCAAAAATTATAGATACATTTGCAATGTATCAACATCCCCAAGCTTAACTCCTGCTCGTCCTCGAGTAGGTAAGTGATAAAAAGAAATTATTTTTGAGGTGACATGCACCATCAAAGACTTGATCAAAGTATTTGCAAAACATTCAAAGCTGGGATCATAGTACTTCAATCATAACATGAAAGACAAAGTTCTAGCAATAAGCAAAGAGACTATGATGCAACATGAAAAGGCACAAACAAAAGATTCATGAATAACAATGCTTTGCAAGACGTTTGTTTGTTTCACATAAAGAAAACATAGCATAATAGTATTCAGCTTGTCCCTCAATAGAGTAGCAAATATAAATGCATAGAAGTTCATAAGAGTGACTAGATACAATAGTTTCAAACAAGCAAGAACAAGTTATGCATCAATCAACTAGTCTTGGGACAATGCACATAGAACTAAGAATGACCACTATGCTCTCAAAGTAGGTGCATAAAGATACAAGGTGGAGACTCAATATAATGGTGGAAGAAAGGCCCTTGTCAAAGGAAGTAGGGATTCAAGTCTCATAAAGAGCTTCCAAGAATTATGATACTTATAGCTTTCAGCTCTCATTGCCCCTATCATAAGCATCTTGAAGTGATTAAGGTTAAAGTCAACAAACTATGGTGTACATGCTTGACGAAGTATAAGTCAGAAATCTCATGTCCCTTGTATACGAGGGCTGCTCCTCATGCTACTCAAGTTTAGTCACCGGTAAGTTCTTGTCATCGTAAGTATATGTGTATCATTGAGAACCGCCAACGGGGTACCCCTTGCCCGATGATACGGAAGAATCCCCATATCAAAATGACAAGGCAAGCAGACAACGAGCATCTCAACATTCTTCTTATTTACCATGAGAATATGGTGCTTTTTTCTCTCTTTCCTCTTTTCATAGTATCTCTTTTTTTTCTCTTTTCTCTTCTTTTTTTTCAATGTAGGACTCTTTTTTTATAAGAAGAATGCTTCATAGATAGCTCATTATGGTTATGCTACAGGTTTCCACCATGTTAGCATGGATTAGACCAGCGGCCCATGCGTTTCTCTAACACATATACATAACTCCAAGGACTTACAAGCTCCCCTTTCATTTCACACCGACGACATCCATATACAAAAGAGCATGATATCAACTAGGTACAAGTACCAAGTGCAATGTTGAAAGTGTTCCCCATGAAAGCATGGTTATGCTAATTCCCAACAAATAAGTGCAAGCATATACAACATAGAAGACACAATGGTTCAAGTTTATTAAGGGCAAGTAAAGTAAAGTGTGCCATCAAGTTCGTGAGAGCTTAAATCACTAGTTTTCTCATAACAAGTGGAAGGTAAACAAAAGCATGAATATACTTGGAATATCATATGCTAATAGGTAGGTATGGTGGACTCTTTGTAATAACTTGGTTTAGGGAGTTGGATGCATGAGTGGAACTCATACTTTGTTGTGGAGGCTAGCAAAAGACTGGGAGCGACAAACTAAGAGAGCAATAATGGCCATAATCATGCAGGGCGACAAAACATCATTGATAAAAGCATAAAGTGATACTACAAGTTGAAAACTAAAGGATCATAAAGGCTATGGTGACTTGTGATAGTCATAACATGGTGTGAGCATGTGCCAAGTCAACCCAAATAAAGCATCAAAGGAGAATACCACTATACTATGCTTTAATATGCTAAAACAACGCATGATTCATCCAAGGCACATTAAGCAATCTCAATTGTTTATAACAAGTCATGATACAACAAAGAATATTAAGAATAAAGCCAAAACAATATCAAGCATGGCATCACAAAGCATAGGCCACAGTCAAAATGAGCTCTTTTTACCACATAATTATGAACTTTCCTACTCTTTTCCAAACCAAACCAAACTATTTGCAAACCAAAGTATGAAAGAGGGGGGTCCAACCAATTTATTCAGAACACTAAGCAAACCAAGCAAACTAAAAACCAAAACAAAAAAGAAGACGCTCCAAGAGAAACACAACTGTGCATGAAACAATAAAAATGAAGCGTTTGGAAGAAACCTGGAATTTTTATTGATGAAGAAGGGGATGCCTTGGGCATCCCCAAGCTTTGATGCTTGTACTTCTTGGATATTTCTTGGGGTGACATGCGTGGCATCCCCAAGCTTGAGCTTTAGTCCATCCTTCATCTCGTTACTCATTCCTTCCATATACCTGAAAATTTTCCTTCATACAAAACTTCACACAATCTTATTAGCAACAATAGTGCACTTACGATAAATAAGTCTCAAGGTTCAGTTCTAACACCAAATAAACTTCCATTAGAACACTAGCTACTGTAGCACTTCCCTCAAAAAGCTCAATTCCCCAAAGGAACTCAAGAAGGAACTAACAAGAAGCAAATGCAGAAAATGGCAGAAATTTGTCAAAACAGACCAGTAGGTAAAGACGAATTTTTAGAAGACCTTCTGTTGCTCAAATCAAAAATTGTTAAACTAACGAAAGTTAGATAAAAACCTGGGGCAGAAGCACAAACAATTACTGCTCAATCCGATCTACAGAACTGTCTCAGGAATTTTTATGGTGAAGCACAGAAATCTGTTTTGGGACAGCAACTTTCCCAATCATTACTTCACTCTCATTAGAGGTTACTCTTGGCACAAAAAGCAAATAAAAAAGGATAAGGAGAGGTTATTACAGAGGTAATAACTTCCAAGACTCATCTAAAACTCTTGGGTTATCTCCCAACAAGTACTTTTCTTTAACACCTTTAAGTTAGGCATAAGAAACGAAGAAAGAATCAAGTGTTCTCAAATCAAGAAGCATTAACACCAAATTTTGTTTTCATTGGAGAAGCAAAAGAAATCTTTTGTCTCTTTTTAGGGAAGTGTTCTATACCTTTCTTGAGTGGGAGTTGATATTTAATGGTGCCTTCTTTCATATCAATGATGGCACCAACAGTTCTAAGAAAAAATCTTCCCAAAGTAATAGGACAAGAAGCATTGTATTCAAGATCCAAAACATAGAAATCAAAGGGGACATAGGAATTGTTAACCATAATAAGAACATCATTAAGACTCTCCATGAGTTTCTTTTTAGGATTAGCATCAAGTGGGACATTCAAATAACAATCTTCAAGAGGAGGCAAATCAAGCATATCATAAATCCTTCTAGGCATAATAGAAACACTACTATCAAGATCACATAAAGCTTTGAAATCAAAGTCACTCACTTTCATATTAATGATGGATTCCCAACCATCTTCTTGTTTTATAGGAACATAAGCTTTATGTTTCATCTTTTCTTCTTTAATCTTTATGAGAGCATCAGTAATGTGTTTTGTAAAAGCCATGTTCATAGCACTAGCATTAGGACTTTTAGCAAGATTTTGTAGGAACTTAATAACTTCAGAGATGTTGCAACCATCAAGATCAAAATCAACTTTATCATCTAAAGTAGTAGAACTATTGTTACCCTCAACACTAGTGGTGGTAATAGTAGAAACACTAATGTTTCTAGCAATTTCTTCTTCTCTTTCCCACTTAGCATGTAATTCACCTAATAGTCTAACATTTTCATCAATTCTTACTTGTATAGCATTAGTAGTTGCAAAGGGATTATCATTAGTTTCAGGTTTAGCAGCCATTTTATTCAAAGTAGATTGAGCTTCAGCCAAAGATGCTATATTTCTTTCAGCATTAGAGATTTTTTCCTCAATAGTTTTATTGAAAGCAGTTTGTTTACTAATAAACTCTTTAAGCATAACTTCAAGTTCAGAGGGAGCACTCTTATTATTGTTGTAAGAATTTCCATAAGCATTACCATTGTTGGGAGGATAAGGTTTATAACTGTTGTTACCAAAATTGTTCCTATAAGCATTATTACCATAAGCATTGTTGCCAAAGTTGTTATTTCTTATGAAGTTCACGTCAACTTGATCTTCTTGAGCAACCAAAGAGGCTAAAGGAACATTATTTGGATCAATATGGGCTTTCCCATTAACAAGCATAGACATAATAATATCAATCTTATCACTCAAGGAGGAGGTTTCCTCAACAGAATTTACCTTCTTACCTTGTGGAGCTCTCTCGTTATGCTATTCAGAATAATTAACCATCATATTGTCCAATAGTTTTGTTGCAACACCCAAAGTGATGGTCATAAAGGTACCTCCAGCAGCTGAATCCAATAGGTTCCTTGAAGAATAGTTCAATCCTGCATAATTTTTTTGGATGATCATCCAAGCAGTCAGTCCATGAGTGGGACAATTCTTTACCAAAGATTTCATTCTTTCCCAAGCTTGAGCAACATGCTCATTATCAAGTTGTTTAAACTTCATTATTTCACTTCTCATTGATATAATCTTAGCAGGAGGATAATACTTTCCAATAAAAGCATCTTTGCACTTAGTCCAAGAATCAATACTATTCCTAGTTAAGGAATTCAACCACTCTTTAGCTTTTCCTCTCAAAGAGAAAGGAAACAATTTCAGTTTAATAATATCACCATCTATATCCCTATGCTTTTACATCTCATAAAGTTCAACAAAGTTATTTAGATGGGAAGCAGCATCTTCATTACCAATACCAGAAAATTGTTCTCTCATAACAAGATTGAGCAAAGCAGGTTTTATCTCAAAGAAAGTATTTTTAGCCACAGGTGGAGCAATAGGAGTGCTCATAAAATCATTGTTGTTGGTGCTAGTGAAGTCACACAACTTAGTGTTTTCAAGAGTAGTCATTTTTTTGGGTTTTCAAATAAGAAAGCAAACAAGTAAAACTATTTTTTTTGGATTTTTGAAGAACAAAACAAGCAAACAAAGCAAAAAGAAAACTAAGCAAAACAAAAACAACAAAGTAAAGAGGTTGGTTATGAGGGACTACCCTTGTGAAGATGTCCTTGACTCCCCGGCAACGGCGCCAGAAAAAACCTTGATGCGCTCGACTTTCTACGTAGAGCTCGTTGGGAACCCCAAGAGGAAGGTACGATGAATACAACAGCAAGTCTTCCCTCAGTTATGAAACCAAGGTTTAATCGAACCAGTAGGAGCAAGGAAACACCCCAAAGGTGTTACTAGCTGAGCTTTGGCAGGGCGCACTACCGGTGCTAGTAGCAACATGGAGACCTTCACAACACAACCACAGAACTTTGTCCCCAACTTGCGATGAGGTTTTCGATCTCACCGTGTTTTGCGGAAAACAAAGGATTAAACGTATCGAATGGAAATAAGTAAAAGTTTGCAGAAAGTAAACACAAAGTAGAAACAGTTTATAGATTGTATGCAAAGAAAAAGGACCGGGATCCATAGTTCACTAGAGGTGGCTCTCCTTAGATAAATAACATGCTGGGTGAACAAATTACAGCGGGGCAATTGACAAACACCGAGAAAGCAATACATGCATATACTAATCATCTTGACTCCTCTGAGACTTGATTGGGCATTACAACATAATACATAGACCGCCATCCAACTGCATCTATGACTAATAATCCACCTTCAGGTTATCATCTGAACCCCCTCCAGTATTAAGTTGCAAGCAACAGATTATTGCTTTACGAACTACGTGTAAAGTAAACAATATGATTGTTCTATGAACAAAGGATTGTTGTTTTCTACCTAGTAGCAACAACACATCTAGTACCTTAGAGATTTATGTCACTTCCCCAGATTACCAGAGGCATGAACCCACTATCGAGCATAAATACTAACTCTTGGAGTTGCTAGCATCTACTTGGCCAAGATAGCTACTAACAACGGAAAGCATGCAAGATCTCAAATAACAAAGACATGATAGAATCAATAATCAATCTGAAATAGCATCTCAATATCCATCGGATCCCCGCAAACACAACATGTATGAATTACAAATAGATGATCTTGATCATGAACGGAGCTCACAAGATCTAAACATGAAAGCACAAACAAGGAGAAACCAGCCATCTAGCTACTACATGGATCCGTAGTCCAAGGATGAACTACTCATGCATCACACCGGAGGCTTGCATGGTGATGAAGAAGGCCTCCAGGGTGAATTCCCCTCTCCGGCAGGGTGCCGGGAAGAGCTTCAGATCCCCCCGATCTAGGGACAGAGATGACGGCGGCTACAGACTCTTTCGTGGATTTTTGATCGGGTCCGTAGGGTTTTCGTCCCGAGGGAAACTTATAGGCGGAAGGAGAGGCCGAGGGGGTGCTGGGGTCGGCCAGACCACCCCCTGGCGCGGGCCAGGCCTGGCCGTGTGGCCAGGTGGTGTGGCCGGCCCCAGCCCTTCTTCGTCTCGTATTCTGGCACTTGATCCCTTCCAGAAAAATAGGCACTTTGTCTTTTGTCCCGTCCAATTCCGAGAATATTCATTTTCTGACTTTCCTAGAACCAAAAACAGCAGAAAACAGATAGCTGGCACTGTGGCTCTTGTTAATAGGTTAGTCCAAGAAAACATAATAAAAGTACTCCAAAGTTGGAACAAAACACAAAAAAGTGGATAAAACCAAGCATGGAACATCAAAAATTATAGATACATTTGCAATGTATCAAGCAGTAAGAGAGATTCTAGTCTCGGTCTTGCCGCCATGAGACAGGAAGGTGGTTGCCAAGTCTAGCGAAACCCTAGGAAGCAACACTGGATTATTCTTTGTCCGCCGCCACCCACCTTCCCTTTTATAGGCGAGTAGGTGAGGGAACACAACACTTGTGTCCCTTAGTCCTAAGCCCTATCCCTAGTCAGTGTGGGTCCAACGAATTGACATGTGTCCCTATCCGAACAAGTCCAACTTGCCGGCTTGTGATAGTTGGATCAACATCCGCCTAGTTCCACTCTCTTAAGTGTGCGATCTCACATGCTTACGTTAAGCCGAACACAACTCAGTAATCATTCAGTCAGAGCCGTAGCTCAGTGACTTTCTGACTAGAGCTAATAGTTGGTAGCGGCCTCTAGCAAGACTTGTTGACTCCCAGTTTCTGCAGGTTCCCTCAATGTGACGATTTGTCCAAGTCCCTTTGCCTCACGATATTGGTGATAAACTGCAGGGGAGATTCCATCATCCTAGTGCCGGTTTACTCTTCTCATTGTAGCGATAACTGATTCCCTCCGGATTCCCTAAGTCGGACTACCTCGATCAACACTTGATCAAGTAGCACATGTCCATGCTTCTAAATCATATCACACGAGAGGGCCTAGAGAATACCTCTCTGAGATGGAGGGGTAAATTCTGTCTTGGCTGATCCACGTCACGCGGCTTGCTTCGAAGTTGGCCCAAGACCACCCTTATGACTCCCAGTTACGGTGAGCGTTAGATGGAGTCAAACCCAACTTTTCCACAACTCGGATTGTGCGATCCCCTTAGGTCAAAGGATTCCATTGTGTTAGTCGGAGCGTATGACAGTGTGCTCACGTCCTACTACCCTTTGGATCGGTCCGGCTATTGTACCTCTTCCGACTAGCTAATGCAACACGGATAACATCTCCATGCTCATGGCACGTGAAACATTGTCACCTTCCGACTTACAAATTAGTCTCAGCAGTGGGTTTCCCTCCCAACCTCAAACGACTAAGGACAAACTGGCTAGGGCTAGATATGAGTATGTGGTTCCACACCTGCAACAATTGGAGTGACACATACAACTAGCTCTAAGCCGGATTCTGGGTTACGAATACATGGCGGAATGTGAGCCTCCAGTGCATCATTCCTAACAGTCTCCCACTTGCACTAGAGTCGAGCACTTAGGAATCTCGTGCCCATCGCTCTTATGCGTGACTCAAACTTAGGTTGTGGAAGCAACTTGGTCAACGGGTCTGCAACATTTGCATCCGTGTGTATTTTGCATAGCTTAATTTCTCCGCGATCGACAAACTGCCGAATCAGGTGAAATTTCCTGAATATGTGCTTGTTCTTCTGGTGTGTCCGTGATTCCTTAGCTTGTGCAATAGCACCAGTATTTTCACAGTACACGTCTAATGGACTAGATGAACCCGGAACAACACCGAGTTCAATCAGAAAATTTCTGATCCAAACCCCTTCCTTTGTCGCCTCTAAGGCAGCAACATACTCAACTTCCGTAGTCGAATCGGCCACCAATTCTTGCTTGGAACTCTTCCAGCTCACTACACCTCCATTTACTATGAACACATATCCGGACTGCAAGCGCAAGTCATCCAGGTCGGTGTGAAAGCTAGCATCTGTGTAACCCTTTACACCTAGCTCTTCCTCATCACCATATACTAGGAACTCATCTTGAGTACGTCTTAAGTACTAAAAGATATTCTTTACTGCTGTCCAGTGGCCTTTGCCAGGATCCGACTAATATCTGCTCATCACACTTAAATCATAGGAAATATATGTCCTAGTACATATCATCACATACATGATCGATCCTACTGCCGAAGCATAAGGGATCCTCTCCATCCGACTTCGCTCATCAGCTGACGTTGGGCATTGAGTCTTACTAAGTCGGATTCCATGCGCCATCAGCAAAAACCCCTTATTGGCCGAATCCATATTGAACTTCTTCAATATCTTATCTAGATATGTACTTCGACTCAAACCTATGAGTCTTCGTGATCTATCTCTATAGATCTTAATTCCTAGTATAAATGTCGCCTCACCCAAATCCTACATTTAGAAACACCTTTCCAAAGAATCCTTGGTTTCTCGCAACATTGGAACGTTGTTTCCGACTATCAATATGTCATCTACATACAATAGCAGAAAAATAACTGAGCTTTCACTAAACTTCCTGTATACACAAGAATCTCGTTCACTTTTGATGAAGCCAAACTATCTGACAACTTCATCAAAATGAATGTTCCAACCCTAACTTGCTTGCTTGTATCCATAGATGTATTTCTGAAGCTTGCAAACTTTGTTAGGACTCGTCGAATCAACAAAACCCTCAGGCTATATCATATACATGTCCTCGGTTAAATTTCGTTTAAGGAAAGCCATTTTGACATCCACCATATCTCCCAATTGAAATATGCAGCTAATACTAACATGATCCTTATTGACTTAAGCATCGCTACTAGCGAGAAGGTCTCGTAGTATCCAACTCCTTGAACTTGTAGAAACCCTTTCGCGACAAGCCGTGCTTTATAGACAGAAATGTTTCCGTCTTGGTAAGTTTTCCTCTTAAACACCCATTTGCTCTTGATGGATCTTGCACCATCTGGCAGATCAACCAAGTTCCAAACTTGATTGTCATACATGGACTTTAACTCGGATCTCATGGCTCCAGGCCATGACTCGGAATCAGTACTTCCCATCGCATGCTGATAGGTTGCCAGCCCATCGCTCTCAAGCATAAGTATGTCTCCATGTAGTCTTGCTGATCTTCGTGTCTCTGGTGCATTTGCCGGCTTAAGCACAACGTCCGACTCAACCTCCAAGGTTGCTGACTTGTCCTGAGTTGGTGAATCCCAAATTTCTTCGAGGTGCACCCTATTCCCACAATCTTGTTGGCTTAGAAACTCTTTCACTAGAAAGACCTCGTTTCGAGCGACAAACACTTTGCCCTCTTCTTGATTGTAGAAATAGTAACCCAAAGTTTCCTTAGGGTAGCCTACAAAAACTAACTTATCCGGCTTGGGGCTAAGCTTATCGGATTGTAACCTCTTGACAAAATCTTCACATCCCCAAATCTTAAGAGAGGCTAAGGCCGGCTTCTTACCCGTCCACATCTCATGTGCTGTTTTTTCTACTGATGTCGATGGTACTTTGTTTAGTGTTATCGCTGCTGTCTCTAGACAAAAAACCCATGTCGCGGGTATGACCCCAGGTAGGGTAAAGCCGAGGTTAAAGGACAAGGTCCACCGAGGTAAAGTGAGGTCAAAGCATGTGCTGGCCGAATCATAGAAGGGTCGGCCGGGTTACAGCCGTGCTTCCTTGAGCCAGGAAGCACTGGCAAGACTCGACCGACATACAAGGTATGTCAGCACAAGGAAGGAACCATTTTCCCTTTGCAGGTACTAACTAGGCCGGGTTAACCATACCTAGGCCGAGTCAGGAGTTAGCTTGTTCAAGAAGGAGCTCAAGGTTAGCGCTTTTCTCTCTCCTAAGGGAATCTAGGTAGAGACAAGCGCTAGCGACAAGAGTCAGAGAGTCAGAAGATAGAAGAGATCGTCACAGACATGATAGTCCCTGGCAGCAACGGTCATAGCACGTGGGCTCTACGCCATTGCCTAGTAGAGGCTCAAGACAGGGGAAAGGAGCGCACCAAGTTATCTCTTCGGGATGAGCATATTCCAAGCATATACCAGGCCACATCAGCCCTAGATGTACCCTGGCCACCCCTTTATAAGGTGAGCCAGGGCCTCCTTGGGAGGGTCGATCTTTTTGCTAAGGGAAGAACCCTAGAGTAGAGAGCACGAGCACTTCATCTCCTTCCTTTCTACGATACAACTCAAGGAGAATTTGTATTAGCCTGTGGATCATGATATAAGATCTTTGAGCAGTTCTTTGTGTGTGTCTCGTTCTATCTATCATGTGTAGAATCACTACGCTATCCCTCCCCGGATTCCACTAGTACACATTGGCCCCATCTTTAGCCTACCCATGGCATCTACCGTGACACCACCACGATAGTTGGCGCCCATCATGGGGCCAGCAGCAGTGCTAGCTAGAGTGAGGATCCGGACGGGAAACTTCATCATCATCGGCGAGCGCATCGTCTCTGGATTGGTCCAGCGATGGGGATCGCTGGACTGCGTCATTGACAATGTGCATAGCTTCACCAACCGCCCGCCTCCACGCAATGGGATCTTCGTCAACTTCAATGTCCACAAGATCTTCATCGGCATTGGCGAGTCTTGCGTACACCCGCATCACGTCGTTGAGGGAGGAGAACTCTCTCACTGCGGATCGCTCGCCCCGCCAGCTGTGCCGAGGTGATGATGACCCTGCCGGACGCGGGAACAAGCAAGAACCTGGTGGAAGATCCAGAAGTAACACCCAAGGTACCTAGGGCTAGAGGTCCACCACTAGAAAGGCCGCTGAACATATTGCAGCAAGCGATAGAGAGTCTCACTACTCCTATAGCTCCCATAGTAGATCTGCCTCCAGCACATGCCGAGCTAGAGGAGACTTGGCAGAAAATGTTAGCCGGGGCAAAGAAAGTAGCTTCACTTCAGCAGACGTTAAACAACATGCTATGGGAGTATTGAAAGGCAAATAGGATTAGTCCCACCCGCATGGACGGTGTGAAGATCAGGGGTAGAAACCTTATCAGTGAGATATACAAGGAATATGTGCCTAGATTGGGACAGTTAGGAAACCCCATGTCAGTTGGTCTGCTGAGGTATATCACCCCAGCAAAGAACCTCAGGGCAGCAGATGCGGCAGCATCCGAGTTAGAGGGACTAACCGGTGAAGCCTAGGACAAGAAGCATGAGAGACTTATTGAGTTAGTGAAAATTGCTAATAAGAAAAATGAGGAGTTTCTCAAGGCAAATCCAGCAATAGCAGGAGGTTCCCGTGTTGTTCACTCGGCGGGAGGCGCTCCGGCAAAATCCCCTCATGCAGGCCCAAGAAGAGAAGAGGTAGTAAACTCGGGCAGAAAGAGCAAGCAAATGGTCCCATAAGACCTAGCAAGGGAAGGGAAAGGAAAAGCAGTACAATGTGATGAGGATCGCCATAGTGCTAGCCAAGGCGAAGGTGGATGAGGAAACCAGGGCCAAGGAAACGCTGGGTATGGCAAAGCCGGACAACGTAATTTGGCGGGAAATGGACAAAATCCACCTTGGCAGCATCAACAATAGTACATACCTCGGCAAGAGCAAAGTGTCGGCCCAGCTATGCAATAGAAACATGTTCATCCGGGTCAAGATAGGTATGATGATGGTTATTCGGCAATGGCTCATGCCGTATTTCCCAAGCCGGATCATCATGTGATAGGCTCAAGGCTGGGGAACAGAAACATATAGCCGGATGATGCAAGGTTGAAGTTGGACCGAATTTATAGGTCGAAAATGATGGAATCACAAGGTCCTCTGGGTTCAGCATGCTTTAGACCTCGGGTTATGTGGGAACCACCCTTGTCAAACTTCCAGTTGGCCATCAGAACAAAAACATATGATGGAAGTACCAAGCCATAGGATTGGCTAATTGACTATGCAAGAACGGTGAAAATTGTCAGGGGAAATTTGAGTGGGCCGTGAGATATGTGCCTCAGATGTTAGAAGGACCAACAAGAGTCTGGCTCAATAATCTGCTTGCAGGAAGTATCAACTGCTTGATAGATTTTGAGGAGATGTTTATTAGTAATTTCACCAGTACCTACAAGAGGCCGAATAGGCCGCAGCAACTAGTGATGTGCAAACATAAGCCGAATGAGACGGATCGAGAATTCTTAACCCGCTAGTGCAATATGCGCAATTCATGTTAAGGGGTGATCGAGTCGCAAGCAATCGCTTGGTTTGCACAAGGATGCAGATATGCAAGTATGTTGTGGCAAAGGCTGCAAAGAGATATATCAACAACGTTGGTTGAAACAATCAGGATAGCTGACTCATATGCCTTGGGTGATCCAACTCAACCTCGGTTGGTGTCAAACGAGTCAAATGAGGAGTATTACCCTCGTGATGGAGCTAGGTCATCCCGGTGAAATGATTTCTAGGGTAAGAGAAGAGAGGAAAGACCGGATTATAGATATGGCTCGCAACAAGTTGTTGTGGTAGACCAAGATTAGCCCGGAGCTGGGAATAGCCAGAAACAAAAGAGTAGTGGCCAGCAGTGGGCACATAAAAATGATGGAAAGAAGCCTTGGACTAGTGAACAGAAAAAGTAGTGGCAAGAAAGGAAGGATAGGCCAAGGTATACATATGACGCTATTCTGGATCAACCATGCAAGTTCCACACTCCAAATTCGAGTAAGCCGGTGAATCATACAACTTGGCAGTGCGAGTGGTTTAAGTGAGCAGAACAAGGTAACTCGAAGCAAGGTAATATGGGACCACCCGAGCAACCTCAACAACCATAGCTCACAGGAGGGAACACTCAGCAAATGATGTTGCCACCGCCTCCGCCGAGGTATGAGAACCATGAGAGAAGGGATGCAGTGCATCACATGAACGACTATAACCAGCCGAACCAAAGACACCCCAGCAATGACGGGAAAAATGAGTACAGGGAGCACCATTAGAGTTACTACGTGTTCACCACGGAAGAAACTGACAGGAAAAGTGTGCAGCGGTGACATATGGAAGTCAATGCAGTTATGTCGGCAGTGTCGAGGTACATGCATTGGTTTGATTAGGAAATAACTTGGAGTATCAAGGATCACCTCAGGCTCATGCCGAGTCCTGGGTCATATGCTTTGGTGCTTGACCCAACTTTCATCGGGCCAAACATCAATGTAAAGTTTTCCAAGGTATTCATTAACAATGGAAGCAGTATCAATATATTGTACAAGGATACCATGCACAAATTGGGAGTCTCAGAGAATATGTTGCAGGCAACAAAGATTACTTTCCATGGCATTGTGCCAGGTTTGTCCTGTGAGGCTATAGGCAAGGTCCAAATTGATGTGTTATTCGGCATGAGGGAAAATTGCCGAACTGAGAACCTAGAGTTCAAAGTTGTGAATCTGGACAGCTGTTACCATGCGTTACTCGGCAGACCAGCTCTTTCAAAGTTTATGGCAAGTGACCACATTAGCTACTTGAAGATGAAGATGCTAGGGCCAAATGGAGTAATCACCATATCATGAGATTTCAGGCACTCAATGGAGTGTGCCTCCACCGGGTCCAACCTGGCCGAGTCACTGGTGATCGCGCAAGAGAAAAAAGATCCAAGAGGTTATGGCACTGGCTCAGTCTGTGCAGCTGAATATGCCGGCTCTGATTAACCCACACGGGAGTCTGTCATTTTAGCCGACAAAGATACCAAGAAGGTGCTCATTGATGATCAGTTCCCAGAGCACACCGTGACTATTGGTGCGGGCCTTGATGATAAATAGGAAAGCGAGATCGTCAGCTTCCTCCGTGAGAATCGGGATATCTTTTCTTGGTCCACACATGATCTGCAGGGTGCACCGAGGGAGCTAGCCGAGCACTCTTTGCACGTCAGACCCGGCGCAAAGCCAGTGAAGCAACCTTTCCGCCGCTTCGCCGAAGATAGGAGAAAGGTCATTGATGATGAGATAGCTCGGCTCCTTGCATCCTGGTTTATCATGGAAGTGCTTTACCCGGATTGGTTGTCTAATCTGGTGCTAGTAGAAAAGAAGAAAGATGATCTGAACATAGCAGTGGTGTGGCGTATGTGTATCGATTACACAAACCTGAACAAGGCGTGTCCAAAAGATCCATTCCCTCTGTCGAGGATAGATTAGGTTATTGATTAGACCACTGGGTGTGAGTTGTTATCATTTGTAGATGCGTATTCTGGTTTCCACCAGATACCCTTGAACCTGGATGATCAAATAAATACGGCTTTCATTACCCCGTATGGGGCTTATTACTATCGCACCATGCCATTTGGCTTACGTAATGCAGGGGCAACGTATCAGAGATGCATGCAAAAATGCTTGCACGATCAAATTGGGAAAAATGTCCAAGTATATGTAGATGATGTGGTGATAAAAACCAAGGAGAGCCATACCCTCCAAGATGATATCCGGCAAACATTCACAAACTTAAGAAGGTTCCGAATGAAGCTTAACCTGGAGAAGTGCACTTTTGGTGTCCCAACCGGAAAGTTACTTGGTTTCCTTGTGTCCAGTCGAGGTATAGAAGCCAACTTGACAAAAATCTGAGCTATTGAGTGAATGGAGCTACTGAAGTGTCTTAATGATGT
Source organism: Avena eriantha (assembly GCA_910589775.1). Classification (NCBI taxonomy): domain Eukaryota; kingdom Viridiplantae; phylum Streptophyta; class Magnoliopsida; order Poales; family Poaceae; genus Avena; species Avena eriantha. The sequence continues at coordinate 559,007,352 of OU342743.1, forward strand.
TCAGAATCTCACTGGTGTCCTAGCATCATTAAGTCGGTTTGTATGTCGGTTAGGAGAAAAGGCATTGCCTCTCTTTCAGCTAATGAAAAATCGGATAAGTTCATATGGACACCATAAGTAGATAGTGCATTTCATGAGCTCAAAAAGATGCTATCATCTACACCCGTGTTAGCCTCACCATTATCCAAAGAGCCGATGCTACTCTATATAGCAGCGACAAACCGAGTCGTGAGTGTTGTGATATTGGTAGAGCGTAACGAGGAAGGTAAGTCGGTGCAGAGGCTAGTATATTACCCAAGTGAGGTACTGTTGGGGGATAACCCCGGGTAGGGTCGAGCCGGGGTATAAAGGCCATGATAGCCACGGTACGACAAGGTCAAAGCGTAAGCTGGCCGAGTCACCTCAAGGCAAGCCGACTTACGGTAGACCCGGCCCGGACGGAGTTTATCCAATGTTACCTCGGCCGACATAAAACATATGTCGGCAGCTTCTTTGTTACTTGTATGCAGGTACCCTTAAGGCCGAGTTAACCAGGCCTGAGCCGGGTTACCACTTGGCTTACAATGGAAGGAAGGAATCTTCTGGGTGAAAGGTTTTCTCTCTCCACTGTAGCATGAGCGCAGAGGACAGAGGGATGGACCAATGAGTACGGGCTGACAAAGGTGACATTGCATATGTTGGGTGATGTTGGCTATCGGGTGACACCGCGCTGCAGAGGGGCTTAGAGAGGCTTATGCCATGAGTCTGGATCAGCCTAGACAGAGAAAAGAGGAGCACCACTTTGCTATTTTGGGATAGGCATATTCGGAGTATATGCCTTCTACGTATGCCCTAACTTGTAACCTAGCCCCCATACATAAGAGAGACGGTGATACCTTCGATCCGTATTACGGATGTAGTATAGCTCTTTTCCCTAGTAGACCTAGGTTATCGAATCCTGGGGAAGCAGAAAGCATAGTGAAGTTACTTTAACGGACCTTCGGGAGTTTTAGATTTCTTTTTGTGTTTTACTGGACCAAGAGTTTGCTATGTTTTATTGTTGATGATGATGGAGAGAGAGGGCCTAGGGCTTTCTGCTTCACCTGTAGCTGTGCAAAACATCTTATGGGAATAAAAGATAATAATAAAGTATGCATGTAATTGTTAGCGCAAGATAATTATATGTGGTCAGTGCATCCATAATTGCTATTGCCTCCGCAACCTCTTATAGCAATAACCTACTAGTCTCATCCATAGAAGAAATAGAACTAATGATATGCATAGTGATGTCACCGTTAATCCCAAGTAAATCCCTCACATACAGTCGTACTACCCCTTTTGTCACTAGGGTTCCCAACCTGCAGTTCAGTCATTACTTATACTCCCTATGCCTGGCTCAATCCTCGGGGTCTTGGGTGCCTGACAAGTCCTTGGATTGAGGCAAGAGACGATACAATAGTCATCATGTTATACAAACTAATACATGATCCCATCTATGATAAATAGGATGCACAAAAGCTACATGGCTAGGCTGAAGCCCTTAGCCCAAAGAGAATTACTCACGCATAGAGATGAAATCAACAATCATAAACATTACAATGGAAATCATGAGATTGATAGTAAATAGTCTTACAATGTCGCCAATCAAAGATGAGATCTACTATTACAAGTGGTGGAATATGGTCATGGTGGTGGAGAAGGGTTTGGAGATTAGATCTAAGTCTATTCCTTCGACAACTCTTCGATGTTGTGGATGCAGGTTTCTTGGGTTCTGGGGCGGCTCTTTCTCGTCACCTGAAGCCTCTTTATACAGGGGTCCCTTCACGAAAGTTGTTCTGTTTGACTGGCGCTGATGGCAACTATACAGCCAGAACTATACGGCAGGAATTTTATTCCTGCCGTATAGTTGGTCGTTAAAGCTTCAACATCCACTTCACGACCCCTGATTTCTTTGGCTTATTGGAAATTTTGTATCTTTGACTTTAATGTTGTGATTACCATCATCAAACATCATTATCTGCGCAGGGAAAAATAGAAAGGAACGATTTCATACCCCTTTGATCATTAGGCATTAGTGACAGGGTTTAGAGAGATATTTCATCAAAAATATGAATAATATCCAGTTTAAATGTGGATGTAGATGGCTATATTTCATAGCCATCAACCTCCCCAAGCTTAAACTTGATCGTCCTGAAGCAAGAAAACCAAAATAAAAAAGGAACTCAGCAGTTAAACTGAAATAACGAGATGATGATCTTACTCATGATTGGTAGTCTCATGTTTCCGCCACTTTATTAATCTGAAAAACTTCAGTATAAATAGAGTAATGACAAGCATATCATACGGGTTTTTATGCATCCTTATAACGCATCAAAATTATTGTTAACATGGATGATTCAAATGAGTAATCTTATTCCATGTCATGTAATCAACTCATAGGCTTGCCTTTGAACAATAAAGTATAATCATGTAAAATTGAGAGTGTGAGAGTTTCTCATGAAAAAAATATACACTAGAGTATCTCAATTATCCCACATCAATAAATCAAGACTTTTCAAGCACTACTTTTCTGTTCATTGTCCTTCAAGAATTTCAGTTCTTAAGTAGTTTAGAGCATGCCAAAAAAATTAATTAGTTTATCGGGCTGTGATGTACACTAGTGGCATCACCAAGGATTATTCATATCAGCCAGAGGAGTGATTCCATCATGAACATAGCTACCCGAGAATGCCAAGAATCTTACTCATTATAGCATTGCTGCTACATATGTTTAATCAACTCATAGCCAAAATCTAGGAGTTTCCTCCATGAAGATCGTTCGTAGGCTAGCGGAGTTGTTGGCATCCCATGAAGTTTTACACACATAAAGCTATATCATTCTTATGATTCACAAGTCAAACTTTGGCATGCTCACAAAAACCGCTAAACATTAATTCAATCGAACAAATCCTTTTAAAGAGTGCTCTTAAGTCAATCATTATTTTCTGTGGTGTTGAGTGTCTCTAGAAATAAGCCTTCAAGACTAAACACTACAACACCCAATCCTTCAATTGTGAGACTTTTTCTTATTACAATTGTTTAGCAATATTTTTAGGAAAGACTTGGTTAACTACAAGAACTGGAACAAAACGTACCCAACTAAATACCCATGCAAACAAAATTTTACTACAATATAAAGACTCACTCCACCATTATAATATCTTAACATTTACTACTAACTAGCATGGTTTTCTCAAACTTCAAAAGTGGGGAGTCTTAATACGTACCTCTGATGATTGGTCCCACTTCTCTATCCCTTTTGATTTGCTTCTTGGAAACTCGAAGTTGATCACTCTCCTGCAAATATGTGAAACCCACAAGGAGAATAGAAAGGAAGGAAGAGGGAAAATAAAGATAAATGGAAAATAGTTTTGTTGTTTTTAAGAGCGGGAATTAAAGAATGGAAAATTGGCAACAAAGCTCGGCTAGAAAATCTCGAAAACAAATAGAAATAACTAAAGATAAAGTGTTGGGGAAACCAACACGAGTGCTTATAACTCGAATTAAAAACATAACCTTGAAATAAATAAAAACAAATGAACGCCAAATAAAGATAATTAGGAAATTCCCCCAAGATTAGGCTTTTGCAAGCCCTTCAAATCATTGTGGTGGCAGGAAAGATTCGTAACTCCAGTTTGCAAATTGAGTTGATAAATTACTAGTTGTTTCTCAGAGGTTCAAGGAGAGGTTATGCATCCTCTCCATAGTTCCTCGAAGTTCTTGGAAGTCTTGGTATGTAGCAAACCGGGTTGGTGGCTGCTTCTCTTGATAAGCAACAGTACCCCGACGAAGAACCTTAGGGCTGTAGAGGCAGCAACGTCCAAGTTAGAGGGTCTAACTGGAGAAGCCCGGGAGAGGCAACAGGAAAGAGTAAACCACTTAGTGAGAGTAGCAAATAAGCATAATGAGGAAATGCTCAAAGCAAACCCAACAATACCAGGGGTCTCACACATAGTTCATTCTGCAAGAGGTAACTCGGTGAGATCCGCTGGGGAAGCATCATTGCCTCATGATGGCCCTAGAAGATAAGAGGTGGTAATCTTGGGGAGAAAGGACAAACAGATGGTCCCCTATGACCCGGCAAGGGCAGGGAAAGGAAAAGTAGTGCATGTTGGTGAGGATCGTCACAATGTCAGCCGAGGTGAAGCTGGCCAAGGTAACCGTGACCAAGGCAATACGGTCAGAGAAACACTGGAAACAGCAATGCCGGACAGTGTAACTCAACGAGAGAAGGGCAAGACCCACGTCGACAACAGTAACAACAGTATGAACCTCGGCAGGGGCAAAGTGTTGGCCCGGCAGTGTAGCAGCAACATGCTCGTCCGGGTCAAGATAGATACAATGATGGTTATTTGGCGATGGCTAGTGCCGGATTTCCTAGTCCCGAGCAACATGTGATTGGATCAAGATTGGGAAACAGTTACTTGCAACCAAATGATGCGAGGCTGAAGTTGGACCGAATCTATTGGTCGGAGATGATTGAGGTACAAGGTCCTCTGGGTCTAGCATGCTTTGGACCTCGGATCATGAGAGATCCACATGTGCCGAACTTTCAGTTGGCCAGGGGAACAAAGACGGATGACGGCAGCACCAAGCCGGATGATTGGCTCATTAACTATGCAACTACTGTGAACATTGCCATCGACAATTTGAGATGGGCTGTGAGGTATGTGCCACGGATGTTGGAAGGGCCAGCAAGAGTCTGGTTGAAAAATTTGCCGCTAGGAAGTATTAAATGTTGGTTAGACTTTGAGGAGTCGTTCATCAGCAACTTCTCAAGCATGTACAAGAGGCCGAATAGGCCATAGACTTTGGCGATGTGCAAGCAAAGGCCAAATGAGACAGACCAAGAGTTCCTGACTCGGTGGTGCAATGTGCGTAACTCCTGTGAAGGGGTGATTGAGGCACACGCCATTGCTTGATTTATGTAGTGGTGCAGGTATGTGAGTATGTTATGGTAGAGGCTGTAGAGGGACATGCCAACTACCTTGGCAGAAACAATTCGGATTGCTAATTCATATGCATTGGGTGACCCAACTCAACCTCGGTTAATGTCAAGTGAGTCAAATGAGGAGTACTACAATAGAGATGGAACTGGGTTATCTTGGAGGAATGATTTTAGAGGTAAAAGGAGAGATGAGCGGTCGGATTACAGATACAGTTCGTAGCAAGTTGCGGCTCTGGATCAGGATCAGCCAAATGCTGTTGCGAATCAGCACCAGAAAACTGGTGGACATTGATACGTCCATTTTGCATCACTATTCTATATCATAATTTACTGTTATTCATTGATATATTTCATATTAAGAGATGATACTTATGTTATTTCATCTATTTTTGCATGGTTGATGACTTTTGGAGCGTGGACCGCTGTAGTCAGGATTCTGATGGAAAAGGGGCTGTTTGGAGGCGAATTCGCAAAGATCAGAAAATCTGGGAAAATACATGGAAAATCCTATTTTTCCAGAAGACAAAGGATGCCAGAAGAGGGAGCGGAGATGGGCCACAGGGGGCCCACACCACCCCCTGGCACGGGCTACCCTAGGCCATGCCAGCAGGTGGTGTGGCCACCCTAGCCCACTCCTGGATCTCCCCTTTGGCGTATATTATCCCCACGAAACCCTAATACCTGGGGAGCAACCACAGAAAGATTCTGCCGCCTCTACGGGGCGGAAAACTACAGAGAGAAAGATCTCTACGGCAGACAGAATTCCGCCAGGGGAATTCCTTCCCGGAGAGGGGAGATTGTCGCCATCAACACCACCATCAAGCTAGACTTCATCAGGATCATCATCATCATCTCCATGATCATCTCCACCAGCACCATCATCACCACTCCATACCACTGTAACAATTGGGTTGGATCTTGCATAGCTCTTAGGGGAAACTTATCTGGTACTGATTACTTGTTGTAGTTGATGCTATTGAGTGGAACCATTGAATTATTGTTATGTTCAGATTGTTGCTTATCATTATATCATCTCTGATCTTGATCCATATGATGTCTTGTGAGTAGTTTGTTTAGTTCTTGAGGACATGGGAGAAGTCATGTTATTAGTAGTGGAATTGTGTTGAGAAAGATTCAATAGTTTGTTATTTAATTTGTGGTGTTATTCTTCTAGTGGTGTCATGTGAATGTCGACTACATGAAACTTCACCTTTATGGGCCTAGGGGAATGTATTGTGTATTTGGCTACTAATTGTAGGGGTTGCCGGAGTGACATAAACCTGAACCCCCGTTAGGAAACCTTTGCACAAGGGATGTCAAGATCTTAGAGTTTAAAGTTGTGGTTATGTTTCTATCTTAATTACTTTCTTGTACTTGCGGATGCTTGCAAGGGGTTTAATCAAAAGTATGTATTAGTCTTAGGAAGGTCGGTACATTAGCACAGGTTCACCCACACAACACTTATCAAACTAAAGAAGATTAATCAACTATATGAAGCGAAAGCACTTGACGATGTTCCCATGTGTCCTCGAGAACGTTTGGTCATCTTAATTAATACAACCGGCTTGTCCTTTGCTAAAGAAAGGATTGGGCCACTTGCTGCAATCATTATTATTGTCTTTTATTTACTCGTACTTTATTTATCTGCATTATCAAAAACCCCTAAAAATCCATTTACTAAGTATTTATAGAGAATTCCAGCTCCAAGCCACTCATCAACACCTTCTGCTCCTCATTGGGTTCGATACTCTTACTTATTGAAAGTACTGCGATGCACCCCCTATACTTGTGGGTCATCAAGACTATTTTCCGGCGCTGTTGCCGGGGAGTGAAGCGCTATTGGAGAGTGGAACTAGTAAAGGAAACTTCTACTGTGAGTATTGTTTATTTATGTTAGTTACTTTATTTCAGTATGGATAATTCACTTAGTTTCTTATTTCGTAATGTTACTACCACTGCTAAGGTAGTAGATGAACCATCACCTGCTGATAATGATACTTTTAAGATACCTACAAGAATTATTGATCGTGTTATGGATAATGACTATTTTGGAGATGGAACTATCCATCCCGATGATCATTTGCTCTTTATAAACGAATTATGCGGGTTGTGCAAGTGTGCAGGTATTACAATAGATCAAGTCAAGAAGAAGTTATTCTCATTATCACTAAAAGGAAGAGCTAGAGAATGGTACAAGCTGCTGAAGAATGGTCAAGCTCTTGAATGGGAGGAAGTAGTACCTCTCTTTTATTCAAAATTTTATCCTCCTACCAGTGAGATTCATAAAGATCGGAATCAAATATACAACTTTTGGCCTCTTGATGGAGAGAGTACAACTCAAGCTTGGGGGAGATTGAAGTTACTAATGCTCAAATGTCCTATTCATGAGCTCCCCAACAATATTATTATCAATAAATTTTATGCAAGGCTTTCTCTTCATGATAAGGATATATTGGATGCTTCTTGTGCTAGATCATTTACACGCATGGAAGAAGGAGCTAAATGGGATATTCTAGACTGTATTCAAGATAATGTTGAAGCATGGGAGAATGATAAAGGAAGAATGTCAGGTATAAATTATGATTATGAATGCATTGAATCTTTTATGGGAACTGATGACTTTCAAAATATTAGTAACGCTTATGGTCTTGATTCTCAAGTTATTGCAAATTGGCTTAAAGCTTTTGCCTCATACATTGAGATTCCAAAAGAAGAATGGAACAAGTATCCTGCACCATTTAAAGATATTGTTGATTGTGTTCCTGCTAGAAGTACTGAATTGTCTCATACATTGATAGTTATTGCACTATTGATCACATCTTACCTGAACCTTATATCGAGAAAATGCCTTTCCCAGATAAGGTAAAGGAGAATCCTATGATAACTAGTGTAATTAATAAAAGTACAAAGAGAGCTGTAAAACCTGATGAACAAATAAACATTGAACCTACAGTAGTAATTTTGAAAGACCTTGTCACTAAAAGTGTAGAATATGGATATATTGTCTTTTGTGAGGATGCTTCTAACATTGTCTCAAATCCTAATAGAACTAAAAAAGCTAGTGTCCCTATGCTCTCTGTTAGTATAGGTGATCATTGCTATTATGGTTTATGTGATATTAGTGCAAGTTAGAGTGCTATTCCTTACGAGATTTACAAAGAAATATGCATGAAATTAGTCCTTGTGAACTAGAAGAAATTCATGTGGTCATTCACCTTGCAAATAGAGAGACCATCTCTCCAATTGGTATTGTAAGAGATGTGGAAGTTCTTTGTGGTAAGATTAAATATCCAACTGATTTTCTAGTACTTGGTTCAGCCGCTAGTAAACCTATCCTATAATTTTTGGTAGACCCTTATTGAACACGTGTGGAGCCATTATAGACTGTAAAAGGGAGAAAATTTTAACTAAATTCGATGGGGAATCTTATGAGTTTAATTTTTCAAAACTAAAGTTCCGTGTGAAAATGTAACTTCTAATGAGGATTTTAGAGTTGAACAACTTGCTTCTATTTCTCTTGCTCCTAACAATGCTATGTAGCAATTTATGGAAGACCATGAAAGTGAAATCTTCATGGAAGAAAGAAATGAGATTGACGAGATTCTCCGTCGTCAACCTAAGATGCTTAAGCATAACTTGCCTGTGGAAGATTTGGGTACCACATTGCCACCTAAAAAGGATCCGGTTTTCGATTTAAAACCTTTACCTGACGATCTTAAATATGCTTACATTGATGATAATAAAATATATCCTGTTATTACTAGTTCTAAACTTCCAGGGAAGGAATAGGAAAGATTATTGGAAGTATTGAAGAAACACTGAGGAGCTATGGGCTATACCCTTGATGATTTAAATGGGATTTCCCCTACTATATGTCAGCACACTCTCAATATAGAACCCGATGCAAAACCAGTGGTAGAACATCAACGTCGTTTAAATCCTAAGATGAAGGAAGTGGTAAGAAACGAGGTATTAAAACTCCTTGATGCTGGTATTATTTATCCTATTGCTAATAGTGAATGGGTTAGTCTTGTTCATTGTGTCCCTAAAAAAGGGGAATTAACGTTCTACCTAATGATAATGATGAGCTTATTCCCCAAAGAATAGTAGTAGGTTATCGGATGTGCATTGACTTCAGAAAGGTTAACAAAGTTACTAAGAAAGATCATTACCCACTGCCTTTTATTGATCAAATGTTAGAAAGGTTGTCTAAAAAGACCCATTTTTGTTTTCTTGATGGATACTCTGAGTTTTCTCAAATTGTTGTTAAACAACAAGATCAAGAAAAAACTACTTTTACGTGCCCTTATGGAACCTATGCTTATAGGCGTATGCCTTCTGGTTTGTGTAATGCTCCTGCTACTTTTCAAAGATGCATGTCTGCTATCTTTCATGGTTTTTGTGAGGAAATTGTGGAAGTATTCATGGACGATTTTTCTATCTATGGAACTTCTTTTGATAATTGTCAGCACAACCTTGATAAAGTTTTGCAGAGATGTGAAGAAACTAATCTTGTTCTTAACTGGGAGAAATGCCACTTCATGGTCAATGAAGGAATTGTCCTTGGACATAAAATTTCTGAAAGAGGCATTGAAGTTGATAGAGCCAAAGTTGAAGCAATTGAGAAAGTGCCCTATCCTAGGGACGTTAAAGGTATTCGTAGTATCCTTGGTCATGCTGGTTTCTTTAGAAGGTTTATTAAAGATTTCTCCAAGATATCAAAACCCCTTACTAATCTTCTCCAAAAAGATGTATCCTTTATTTTTGATGATGATTGTAAGGAAGCTTTTGAAACTCTAAAGAAAGCTTTAACTACCGCTGCTATTGTCCAACCACCTGATTGGAACTTACCCTTTGAGATCATGTGCGATGCTAGTGATTTTGCTATAGGTTTTGTTCTTGGGCAACAAATAGATAAAAAGTTAAGTGTTATCCATTATGCAAGTAAGACTCTTGATACTGCTCAAAGGAATTATGCTACTACTGAAAAAGAGTTCTTAGTTGTTGTTTTTGCTTGTGATAAGTTCAGACCTTATATTTTTGATTCAAAAGTTACCATTCATACTGATCATGCTGCCATTAAATACCTTATGACAAAGAACGATGCTAAGCCTAGGCTTATTAGATGGGTGCTGAAAATCCTGTTGCTGACAATTTATCTCGTTTGGAAAACATCTCCTTTGATCCTATGCCTGTTAATGATAGTTTCCCAAATGAACAGTTGGCTGCAGTAGGGGTAAGTTCGTGAGGGAGTCCTTGGTATGCTGATTATGCTAACTTTATTGTTTCCAAGTATTTGCCTCCGACTTTTACAGCACAACAAAGAAGGAAGTTCTTTTATGATTTGAGGCATTATTTTTGGGATGACCCACATTTATATAAGGAGGGAGTAGATGGTATTATGCGAAGATGTGTTCCAGAATTTGAACAAAAGGAGATATTGTGTAAATGTCCTAGTAGTGACTATGGAGGACATCATGTAGGAGATAGAATTGCACAAAAGGTTCTAGAATCAGGTTTTTACTTGCCTACCCTTTTCAAAGATGCAAGAAGATTTGTCTTATCATGTGATGAATGTCAACGAGTTGGTAATATTTCTAGATGCAATGAAATGCCTATGAATTACTCTCTTGTTATTGAACCACTTGATTGTTGGGGATTTGACTTTATGGGTCCTTTTCCCCCTTCAAAAGGTTATACTCATATTCTTGTTGCTGTCGACTATGTTACTAAATGAGTAGAAGCCATACCTACGAAAAGTGCTAATGGTGAGACCTCTTTGAAAATGCTTAAGGATATTATCTTTCCTAGGTTTGGAGTTCCTATATATCTTCTGACTGATGGAGGTTCTCATTTCATTCATGGTGGTTTCAGAAAGACCCTTGCTAAATACGATGTTAATCATAGAATTGCTTTAGCTTATCATCCCCAAACTAGTGGGCAAGTAGAACTATCAAATAGAGAAATTAAATCCATCTTGCAAAAGACTGTTAATAGATCTAGAAAAAAATGGGCTAAAAAATTGAATGATGCTTTGTGGGCTTATAGAACTGCTTATAAAAATCCTATGGGGATGTCTCGTTACAAAATGGTTTATGGGAAAGCTTGCCACCTGCCATTAGAATTAGAACACAAAGCTTATTGGGAAGTGAAAGAACTTAATAGAGAGTTCAAACTTGCTGGTGAGAAAAGATTATTTGACTTAAGTTCGTTGGACGAGTGGAGGAGTGAAGCATACGAAAATGCTAGACTATTTAAAGAAAAAGTTAAAAAATGGCATGATAGGAGAATTCTTAAGAGATAGTTCCATGTTGGTGAGAAGGTTCTATTGTATAGGTCTCGTCTCAGATTTTTTGTAGGAAAACTACTCTCAAAATGGGAAGGACCATTTGTTATTGAAGAAGTGTATCGTTTAGGTGCAATACAAATTTCTTCCCTAAAGGATAACACTACACAAGTGGTGAATGGTCTGAGACTCAAGCACTATATTTTTTGGAGATTCTTATAATGAAGATATTGATGCTATTCAAATGGTAAATCCGGAAATTTTTATCAAAGACCAACTTCAGAGACCTGCAGACTCCGTTTTTGAACAGGTAACATTTCTAGTAAGAAAAAGTCCACGAAAAATCTGTCCAGTTATATTTTTGCAGTTTTTATCTAACAAGGAAAGCAACAAAGTGAAAGAGGGACGGAAACGGAGCTAGGGTGGCTCACACCACCCCCTGGCGCGGGCCCCCTGGCCGCGCCGCCAGGGGAATGTTTGTTTGCGGTACCAAACTTCGTGTGTGAGTGCACCGCGGTACCCGAGTTGTCATCAATCGTGCGAAGGGCCGTAGTAGAATCGCCAATTGTCTAGAAGGGCCAAATGGGGGTGAATACAAATCTAACGGCCAAACGGTCGTTTGAACCAGACAAAAAACGGTTGAACTCAAATACCGCCATTAGGTCAACTCTTCTTGGCCCGCCATGTCAGTATTCCCCGTTATCTTTTGCGGTCGTGGACTAGCTTACCCCTGCGTGGACTAGATCCCTAAGTGGACCATATCTATTTCTTTGCTCTGCTCTGGTCTTCTCCCCTGCTCCCCTCCCCATAACATTTGCTCAGCTCCGGCTGGTCGTCTCAGATCGGAGCTCACACTTGCTCTAATTTGCGTCCCCGCCATATCCGGTCAACCTCCCACGCCTCTAATCAAAGCTCGCAGCCGTCACCGTTGCATCGTCTGCTGTATCGGAGCTTCGCATCCCCGGACTAATATCTTGCCTCTGGCTAGTCCTTCTCGCACGGCGGAGTGCATCCCGTCGGGCGATCTAGGCCGGCGACCGGCCTCGGGAAGTTGCGTGTTGCCGCGCACCCCAGGTACCCTGGCACAACAGTTCGACGACCACACTCTCATGGCCACCGTGCTAGGCGTCCATCCCGCCATGTCGCCGGCAGAGTTGTTGTCGGCTTTTAGGTCTCGTTTTGGGATTAGACGAAATGAGGTCAACATTGAGGTATGCGCGCCGCCATTCGATTTTTTTGTCCGGTTCAAGCACAACTCAGACACCGAGCACGTTCTGCATTCTTCCCGTTCTTCGAGTGTTGCAGGGAGAAAATGAGCTTCATGCGTTGGCATCGCGCCTGTGGGTGGGACGATCGCTTGGGGCAGCTTCGTTTCTTCTCCAAACTCGGCTTTGACGGCCTCCCATTGGATGCTTTGGAGATGGAGGCCCTCAAGTAGGTCGTCAGTAGCCTTGGCGCTGAGCTGGTGGAAATCGTGCCACCGAGCGACAGATGGGTCATTGAGGTAAAGGTGTGGCTAAAAGATCCAGACACAGTTCCTAAGATGTACGAGGTGCAGATTCCAAGCAGGGCAGGGCGACAGCTTTGCTGGAAGCACCCTGTCATCATCCACCTGGAGGAGGTTCTGGAATTGGTACATGGCATTCAGGGCCCCGAAGAGGTTGCCACAAAGCATCATCATCGCCTGCAGTGTTGGCCTGGAAGGATCAATGGCACAGGACGACCACTGTTTCACGACAGCGCACACAATTTCGGTGGGGGAACCGGGCTTGGACGAGCTGGTGGTTCTGATTTCCCTCGAGTGAAGACAGAGCTCTAGTGAATTGCCATGGTATGTGTGGCTAATGAATTTGTAGTATGGAGAGCGTAGCAGGAAGTTAGCATCGACTAAAAATGTGTAATAGTTTGAATCGATGTAGTACGTGTGTGTAATAGTTTGAAGTAGTATGTGTGTGTAATAGTTTGAATCGATGTTGTATGTGTGGGTAATGAATTTGATGTAGTGTGTGTGTAATAGTTTGAATCGATGTAGTTGAACACCGTGCTTTATAGTTTCTGTGAATAACCAAGGACAACCTCATGAAAAGAGGGTGGTCTAGCAATGAGCAATGTCAGTTCTGTGGATGCCAGGAAAATGTAGTCCATCTCCTCTTCAAGTACAAGGTAGCTACATTTGTAACATGTTGAACTGCAGTACCATTTTTCAGGCAACACAAGACAAAGGAAAAATGGTTTACAGCACAGACAGCAGACGCAAAATCTGTAGTCTGGGATAAAAAGATGCCAGTTAACTGATTGAACCACGACAAGTAATTGAAGGAAATAGATACTTGCTAGTATTTGCTAACAACAGTAGTACTTCCATACATAAGGGTCTTATACCTGCACAAAAGTGGGATAAACTTCCTACTAGTTTATAGAACAATTCGTCAGCATTTCATCTATAAAAGCCATTCTTCAGTCTGAACTTAACTATTCTACACTGAAGAAACTACAGATCTCCACCAGAAAAGTTGGCTGGCCAATTGCCTTGAGAGGACATAAGTTCTTTGATCATTTAATCCAAACTGATCTATTGCCTTCCCGCAAAACTACAAGAAATCTGCATCGTTCATGCACGAGCGATTTGCATGCGCTAGTCCCGGTTTAGTTGGACCATCTGCGCCGTCGCAACAATTTCTTCGAAACTGAAATTCGGCATCTCATTCTCGGGATCGTAGGTCCGTGTGAACTCGAACCTGAATTCCGGGGCTGAGCTGATGCCCGCCGCCGGCTCCGGCAGTCAAACAATCTAGCATGGTGAGTGTAGACGCTTGGTCGCCGCCACGGTATGGCCTCCGACGGTGCGTAGGATGGAGCGTCTTTGCCGCAAACGGTGTTCTCCCAGCCTCCCCCACTGCGGTAAGGTAGTCCACACCGAAGCTTGGACGCGAGAGTTCCTAGACCTTGGCGCTTGATGACCCACAAGTATAGGGGTGTATCGCAGTATTTTCGAGGGAAGTGAAACCCAATTTATTGATTCGACACAAGGGGAGCCAAAGAATAAGTATAAGCCTTAACAACTGAGTTGTCAATTCAGCTACACCTGGAAACAATCTTGCTCACAGCAGTTTATCAGTAGCAACAGTTTTATAGTAGGAGTAGTGAAGTAACAACAGTAGTAAACTAAAATACGGTAGTAAGAATAGTAGTAAACAGTAGGATTCGAGTGCGTTAGGCATAGGGATGGATGGACGGGCATTGCATGGACAAGACAATTCACATAGCAATCAGAACATAGGCAATTGCGGATAAATAACATAAAGCATCCTGATGACCCAGAAGTATAGGGGGTGTATCACAGTATTTTCGATAAGTAAGAGTGTTGAACCCAACAAGGAGCAGAAGGTGCTGGCTAGTGGTATGGATCAGGCATTCTCTGCAAATACTTAGCAAACAGATTTTTAGGGGTTTTTGATAAAGAAAGTAAATAAAGTACGAGTAAACAAAAGACAAAGAAAATAAATGCAGCAAGTGGCCCAATCCTTTCTGCAGCAAAGGACAAGCCGGTTGTATTACTTAAGATGACCAAACGTTCTCGAGGACACATGGGAAGACTGTCAAGTGCTTTCGCTTCATATAGTTGATTAATATTCTTTAGCTTGCTAAGTGTTGTGTGGGTGAACCTGTGCTAACGAACCGACCTTCCTAGGACTAATACATACTTGTGATTATACCTCTTACAAACATCCATAAGTATAAGAAATTAATTAAGGTAGAAACCTAACCACAACTTTAAACTCTAAGACGCTTACGTCCCCTGTGCAATGGTTTCCTAACGGGGGTTCAGGTTTCTGTCACTCCGGCAACACCTAGGCCCATATAGGTGAAGTGGCATGTAGTCGACGTTCACATGACACCACTAGAAGAAGTACACAACAACTTAAATATCAAACTATTGAATCTTTCTCAACACAATTCCACTACTAACAACATGACTTCTCACATGTCCTCAAGAACAAAACGAACTACTCACAAGACATCATATGGATCATGCTCAGAGATGGAATAATGATGTATAACAATCTGAACATAAACAATAATTCAACGATTCACTCAATAGCATCAACTAAAAAGAGTAATCAACACCGGGAAAGTTTCCCTAAGAACTAATGCAAGATTCAACCCAATTGTTACAGCAATATGGAGATGGTGATGATGGTGCTAATGGTGATGATGGTGGTGATGATGAAGATGATGTTCCCGATGAAGTCCAGCTTGATGGTGGTGTTGATGGCGACGATCTCCCCTCTCCGGGAAGGAATTCCCCTGGCAGAATTCTGTCTGCCGGAGAGATCTTTCTCTCTCGATGTTTTCCGCCCGGCAGAGGCGGCATAATCTTTCTGTGGTCGCTCCCTGAGTATTAGGGTTTCTGGAGGATTATATACGCCAGAGGGGAGAGCCAGAGGTGGGCCAGGGAGGCCACACCACCTGGTGGCGCAACCTAGGCTAGCCCACGCCAGGGGGTGGTGTGGGCCCCCTGTGGCCCATCTCCACTCCTCCTTCTGGCGTCCTTAGTCTTCTGGAAAAATAGGATTTCCGTATATTTTCCCGGATTTTTTGATCTTCGCGAATTTTGCCTCCAAACAGCACCTTTTCCATCAGAATCCTGACTGCATCGGTCCATGCTCCAAAAGTCATCAACCATGCAAAAACAGATGAAATTACAAAACTGAGCTCAATAAACATGACCTCAGGTTTATGGAGTGAAGAGTCGATAAAAGAATACAGACAAGTAGCATCACATCCATCAATACATAGATCATAAAAGAAGACAACTCACTATTATATAACTTAGCTTGCAATGAATAAAGGAAACACAATAAAGATACATAAAGTAAATCATAATTGGTAATGGCAAACTTAGCTCTTGGTCGAAGAATAGTTGATAATTTGCTGGAGTTCACAAATAACTGATTTTCAATGATAGCTTTCAAAGTAGTAAACACCAAGATAAGAGCAATGTGCAAAACAAGGAACATAAGAAACATGATTGAATAAATCATCATATGAATGAATGAAACACAACAACTCAAAATACTTGTTGAGATAGAAGGGAATAGGTTTACTGACTCAACTAAAAAGTAAAAGAAAGGCCCTTCACAGAGGGAAGCAGGGATTTCAAGTTTCATAAAGAGCTCCCAAAAATTATGGTACTTATTAGCTTTCAGCTCTCATTACCCCTATCATTGGCATCTTTAGGTGATTAAGGTTAAAGTGATCAAATATGAGGATATGCTTGACAAGTTGTAAATTGAGAATCTCATGTCCGTTGAATATGAGGGCCACTCCTCATGCTACTCAAGTTTAGTCACCGGTAAGTTCTTGTCATCGTAAGTACATGTGTATCATAGAGAACCGCCAACGGGGTACCCCTTGCCCGGTGATATGGAAGAATCCCCATATCAAAATGACAAGGTAAGCAGACAACAAGCATCTCAGCAATCTTCTTATTTACCATGGGAATATGGTGCTTTTTTCTCTCTTTCCTCTTTTCATAATATCTTTTTATCTTTTTTCTCAATATCGGACTCTTTTTTTATAAGAATAATGCTTCATAGATGCTCGTTATGGTTACGCTACAGGTTTCCACCATGACAGCATGGATTAGACCAGCGGCCCAGGCGTTTCTCTAACACATATGCATAACTCCATGGACTTACAAGCTCCCCTTTCATTTCACACCGACGACATCCATAGACAAAAGAACATGATATCAACTAGGTACAAAGTACCAATGCAATGTTGAAAGCGTTCCCCATGACAGCATGGTTCTGCTAATTCACAACTTACAAAGCGCAAGCATATACGCAACATAGGTGAGCACAATGGTTCAAGTTTATTAAGTGCAACAAAGTAAAGTGTGCCATCAAGTTCGTGAGAGCTTTAATCACTAATTTTCACATAACAAGTTTAATTTGGAAGGTATATAAAACAAGAATTTACTTGGAATAGCAATAGTGCTAATAGGTAGGTATGGTGGACACAAATGGCAAAGGTTTTGGTTTAAGGAATGGATGCACGAGAAGAATTACCTCTCGGTACAGGTTTTTGGCTAGCAAGGCTGGGTAGCAAGTATAAGAGTTGAAGGAAACAAACAAACATACAAGCGATAAAGACAAATATGCAATCTTCCTTGTAAGCACAAAAGATCTTAACTAGAGAATACTAAACTTATGAGCAAATCAAGAAATAAAGATGATGAAATTATATTTCTTTAAGAGTACTTTTATCTTTTCATTCAACTCTCAAAAATAGTGTTTCTACTAACCAAGCCAGCTTTGCCAAAACCAAACTAAATTAACTCAATGATCCCAAAGTGATACCAATACTAACAACAAGATGAATCATATAACTATGAATTGAAAACTAATATAAGATATGCGAAAGAGTAAATGATAGAACTTCTCATTAATATTCCATAACGGCAACTCACACCAAGGGATACATATCTAACGAGAGAGGGGACACTTCCATAATGCAAACCATCCGACATGATAGCTTCTCTATTCATGATATGACTCTACTAAAAAGATAAAGAGATAGAAGATAGTGATGTGATGCCGCGTCACTCCCCCAAGCTTGGAACAAACCAAGGGGATGCCAAACCTGATGATGAATTACTCCTTTGGTGGTGGTGGTATTCTCTCATCATCGTCCGACTTCCAGGGCAAGGGCTCCCTGTCAACAAAGGACATCGTGGTCTCCAGCATCCTGAAACTTGTAGCAACACTTATGCGTTTAAACCTAACCTCATACTCACAGTTTTGATTTTGAACGTCGTAGAGTTGTGCTTGCAGTTTGTTGGTTGTTTGGCAGAGTGAGAGGACTTCATCCTTGAGCTCAGTAGTCTCTTTTTGGTGCTCGGCGATGGGTTCGGAGCAAATCTTATGGATAATATCCACTTGCGTTCCGCCATCTTCTTGTACCTAAAGACTTCTTGCTCCACTGCTTCCATCCTGTCCTCCAGACTTCCTTCACCCTTAGGGCCTTGAACCTCTTTTATCCGGACCTCCCCATCTTCAAGCAACAACTCCTTGGGATGAATCTTCAACTCTCTCATGTATGGGTTGATGATATCCTCTAAAGAATCTTCCTTGGCTGATCCAGATGAAGACACTATGGCTCCAAATCTGGGACTTTGCCTGTCAGAAACAGATCGAAACAAAAACACGACGAAAAACATGATATACGAACCTCGGGAGATCCGGGGGATTATATATTATGAAGTTTCATAACAAGGGGAAGGTACTGGGAGAAAACGGGTCGGAGACGGAGTCCGGGGTGGCCTCACCACCTGGTGGCGCGGCTAGGGGTGGGCCCGCGCGACAGGGTGGTGTGAGCCACCCTGGCTCCGTTTCCGTCCCTCTTTAGCTTCGTAGCTTTCCTTATTGACTGAAAACTGCAAAAATATAGTTGGATAGTGTTTTCGCGGAACTTTTCTTACCAGAACTGTTACCTATTCAAAAACAGAGTCTGCAGGTCTCTAAATTTGGTCCTTGATAAATTTTTACGGAGTTATAACTTGAAAGGCATCAACATCTTCATTGTAGGAATCTCCAGCAATATAGTGCTTGACTCGCTGCCCATTCACTACTTGTGTAGTATTATCTTTTAAAGAAGAAATTTTTATTGCTCCCGAACGGTACACTTCCTCAATAACGGAAGGTCCTTCCCATTTTGACAGTAGTTTTCCTGCAAAAAATCTGAGACGAGACCTATACAATAGAACTTTCTCACCCACATGAAATTCTCTCTTAAGTATTCGCTTGTCATGCCATCTTTTAACTTTTTTCCTTAAAGAGCCTAGCATTTTCATAGGCTTCACTCCTCCATTCATCTAAAGAACTTAAGTCAAATAATATTTTCTCACCAGCGAGCTTACAATCTCTATTGAGTTCTTTAACTTCCTAGTAAGCTTTGTGTTCTAATTCTAAGGGTAGGTGATAAGCTTTCCCATAAACCATTTTATAAGGAGACATCCCCATAGGGTTTTTATAGGCAGTCCTATATTCCCATAAAGCATCATTCAACTTTTTAGCCCAGTTTTTTCTAGATCTATTAACATCTTTTGCAAGATGGATTTAATTTCTCTATTTGATAACTCTACTTGCCCGCTAGTTTGGGGGTGATAGGCTGAAGCAATTCTATGATTAACATCATATTTAGCAAGGGTCTTTCTAAAACCACCATGAATGAAATGAGAACCTCCATCAGTCATGAGATACCTGGGCACTCCAAACCTAGGAAAGATAACATGCTTAAGCATTTTTAGAGAAGTTTCCCCGTCAGCGCTCTTCGTAGGAATGGTTTCTACCCACTTAGTAACATAATCAACGACAACAAGAATATGAGTATAACCTTTTGATGGGGGAAAAGGACCCATAAAGTCAAATCCCCAGCAATCAAAGGGTTCAATAACTAGAGAGTAGTTCATAGGCATTTCATTGCGTCTAGAAATATTACCAACACGCTGACACTCAGCACAAGATAAAACAAATTTTCTTGCATCTTTAAGAAGGGTAGGCCAGTAGAAACCTGATTGCAGCACCTTTTGCGCAGTTCTATCTCCTGCATGGTGTCCTCCATAAGCACTACCATGACATTTACGCAATATCTCCTTTTGTTCATATTCCGGAACACATCTTTGCATAATACCATCCACTCCTTCTTTATATAAGTGTGGGTCATCCCAAAAATAATGCCTCAAATCATAAAAGAACTTTCTTCTTTGCTGAGCAGTAAAAGTTGGAGGCAAATACTTGGAGACAATAAAGTTAGCATAATCAGCGTACCAAGGGTTCCCCCGCGAGCTTACCCCTACCATAGCCAACTGTTCATTTGGGAAGCTATCATTAACATGCATAGGATCAAAAGAGATGTTTTCCAATCGAGATAAATTATCCGTTACAGGATTTTTAGCACCTTTCCTATCTACAATATGTAGATCAAACTCTTGTAAAAGCAGCACCCATCTAATAAGCCTAGGCTTAGAATCCTTCTTCGTCATACGGTACTTAATAGCAGCATGATCAGTATGAATGGTGACTTTTGAGTCCACAATATAAGGTCTAAACTTATCACAAGCAAAAACGACAACTAGGAATTCTTTTTCAGTAGTAGCATAATTCCTTTGAGTAGCATCAAGAGTCTTACTAGCATAATGAATAACGTTTAACTTTTTATCAATTTGTTGCCCAAGGACAGCACCTATAGCAAAATCACTAGCATCACACATTATTTCAAAGGGTAAACTCCAATCAGGAGGTTGAACGATAGGAGCTATAGTTAAAGCCTTCTTAAGATTTCAAAAGCTTCCTTACAATCATCATCAAAAACAAAGGGTACATCTTTTTGAAGAAGATTAGTGAGGGGTTTTGATATCCTAGAAAAATCTTTAATAAACCTTCTATAGAAACCAGCACGACCAAGGATACTACGAATACCTTTGATGTCTCTTGGACATGGCATTTTCTCAATTGCCTCAACCTTAGCTCTATCAACTTCTATGCCTCTTTCAGAAACCTTATGTCCAAGTACAATACCTTCATTAACCATGAAGTGGCATTTCTCCCAATTAAGAACAAGATTAGTCTCTTCACACCTCTACAAAACTTTATCAAGGTTGTGTAGACAATTATTGAAAGAAGTTCCATAGACAGAGAAATCATCCATGAACACTTCCACAATTTCCTCAAAAAAACCATGAAACATAGCAGACATGCATCTTTGAAAAGTAGCAGGAGCATTACATAAACCAAAAGGCATATGTCTATAAGCATAGGTTCCGTAAGGGCATGTAAAAGTAGTTTTTTCTCGATCTACTTGTTTAACAGCAATTTGAGAGAAACCAGAATATCCATCAAGAAAACAAAAATGGGTCTTTTTAGACAACCTTTCCAACATTTGATCAATAAAATGAAGCAGGTAATGATCTTTCTTAGTAACTTTGTTAACTTTCCTAAAATCAATGCACATCCTATAGCCCACTACTATTCTTTGGGGAATAAGCTCATCATTATCATTGGGAACAACGGTAATTCCTCCTTTTTTAGGAACACAATGAACAGGACTAACCCATTTACTATCAGCAATAGGGTAAATAATACCAGCATCAAGGAGTTTCAATACCTCATTTCTTACCACTTCCTTCATCTTAGGATTTAAACATCGTTGGTGCTCTACTACTGGCTTTGCATCTGGTTCTATATTGATAGCATGCTGATTTATAGTAGGTGAAATCCCTTTTAAATCATCCAGAGTATAGCCCATAGCCGCTCGGTGTTTCTCCAAAACCTCCAATAACCTTTCTTCTTCCTTCCCTAAAAGTTTAGAGCTAATAATAACAGGATATATCTTTTTATCATCAATATAAGCATATTTAAGATCGTCAGGGAGAGGTTTTAGATCGAAGACTGGATCCTTTTTAGGTGGCAACGTGGTACCCAAGTCTTCTATAGGCAAGTTATGCTTAAGCATCTTGGGTTGACGACGGAGAATCTCGTCAATCTCATTCCTTTCTTCCATGAAGATCTCACTTTCGTGATCTTCCATAAATTGTTGCGAAGCATTGTTAGGAGCAAGAGAAATAGAAGCAAGTTGTTCAACTCTAAAATCCTCATTATGGGTTTCCTCTTCACAAGGTTCTTTAGTAAATTTCGAAAAATTGAACTCATAAGATTCCCCATCAAACTTACTCAAGATTTTCTCCCTTTTGCAATCTATAATAGCTCCACAAGTACTCAAGAAAGGTCTACTAAAAATGATAGGATAAGTTTTACTAGCATCTGAACCAAGTACTAGGAAATCAGCAGGATACTTAATCTTACCACAAAGAACTTCCACATCCCGCACAATACAAATTGGAGAGATGGTTTCTCTATTAGCAAGGTGAATAACCACATCAATCTCTTCCAACTCGCAGGGACTGATTTCATGCATAATTTCTTTATAAAGCTCATAAGGATTAGCACTTGAACTTGCACCAATATCACACAAACCATAATAGCAATGATCACCAATTCTAATAGATAGAACAGGGACACTAGCCTTTTTAGTTCTATTAGGATGTGAGACAACATTAGAAGCGTCCTCACAAAAGACTATGTGCCCATCTTCTATACTTTTAGTTACAAGATCTTTAACAATTGCTACAACAGGTTCAATGCTTATTTGTTCATCAGGTTTTACAGTTCTCTTTTCACTTTTAGTGATTACACTAGTTATCATAGGATGATCCTTTACCTTATCTGGGAAGGATATCTTCTCAATGTAAGGTTCAGGTAAAACATGATCAATAGTGCAATACTCAATACTCCCAATAGGAACATAGTCAACAATATCTTTATAAGGTGCATGGTACTTGCTCCATCCCTTTTTGGGATTTCAATATAAGAAGCAAAAGCCTTAAAACAGTTTGTAATAACTTGTAAATCAAGACCATAGGCATTACTAATATTTTGAAAGTCATCAGTTCCCATAAAAGATTCAATGCATTCATAATCATAATTTATACCTGACTTTCTACCTTTGTCATTCTCCCATGCTTCAGCATTGTCTTGAATACGGTCCAGAAGATCCCAATAGCTTCTTCTTCTTCTTCTTCCATGAGAGTGAATGATCCAACACAAGAAGCATCCAATAAATCCTTGTCATGTAGAGGGAGCCCTGCATAAAAGCTATTGATAATAATATTGTTGGGGAGCTCATGAATGGTAAATTTGAGCATTAGTAACTTCAATCTCCCCCAAGCTTGAGTTATACTCTCTCCATCAAGAGGCCAAAAGTTGTATATTTGATTCCGATCTTTATGAATCTCACTAGGAGGATAAAATTTTGAATAAAAGAGAGGCACTATTTCCTCCCATTCAAGAGCTTGACCATTCTTCAACAGCTTATACCATTCCTCGGCTCTTACTTTCAGTGATAATGAGAATAACTTTTTCTTAACTTGATCTGTAGTAATACCTGCACACTTGAACAACCCGCATAATTCGTGTATAAAGAGAAAATGATCACCAGGATGGACTATTCCATCCCCAACATAGTAGTTATCCATAACACGATTAATAATTCTTGTAGGTATTTTAAAAGCATCATTCTCAGTAGGTGGTGGTTCATCAACTACCTTAGCAGTGGTAGTAGCATTACCAAATAAGAAACTCAGCGAATTATCCATAACGAAAATAAAGCAACTAACAGAAATAAACAATACCCACCGTAGAAGTTTCCTTTACCAGTTCCACTCTCCAATAGAGCTTCACTCCCCGGCAACGGCGCCAGAAAATAGTCTTGATGACCCACAAGTATAGGGGGTGTATCGTAGTATTTTTGATAAGTAAGAGTGTCGAACCCAACGAGGAGCAGAAGGTGCTGGCTAGCGGTATGGATCAGGAATTCTCTGTAAATACTTAGCAAACGGATTTTTAGGGGGTTTTGATAAAGCAAGTAAATAAAGTACGAGTAAACAAAAGACAAAGAGAATAAATGCAGCAAGTGGCCCAATCCTTTATGTAGCAAAGGACAAGCCGGTTGTATTACTTAAGATGACCAAATGTTCTCGAGGACACATGGGAAGACTGTCAAGTGCTTTCGCTTCATATAGTTGATTAATCTTCTTTAGCTTGCTAAGTGTTGTGTGGGTGAACCTGTGCTAATGTACCGACCTTCCTAGGACTAATACATACTTGTGATTATACCCCTTGCAAATATCCATAAGTACAAGAAAGTAATTAAGGTAGAAACCTAACCGCAGCTTTAAATTCGAAGACCCTTACGTCCCTTTTGCAATGGTTTCCTAACGGGGGTTCAGGTTTCTGTCACTCCGGCAACCCCTACGATTAGTAGCCAAATACACAATGCATTCCCCTAGGCCCATATAGGTGAAGTGTCATGTAGTCGACGTTCACATGACACCACTAGAAGAAGTACACCACAACTTAAATATCAAACTATTGAATCTCTCTCAACACAATTCCACTACTAACAACATGAATTCTCCCATGTCCTCCAGAACAAAACGAACTACTCATAAGACATCATATGGATCATGATCAGAGATGGAATAATGATGTATAACAATCTGAACATAAACAATAATTCAACGATTCACTCAATAGCATCAACTACAAAGAGTAATCAACACCGGGAAAGTTTCCCCTAAGAACTAATGCAAGATTCAACCCAATTGTTACAGCAATATAGAGATGGTGATGATGGTGATGATGGTGGTGATGATGATGATGATGATCCCGATGAAGTCCAGCTTGATGGTGGTGTTGATGGCGATGATCTCCCCTTTCCGGGAAGGAATTCCCCCGGCAGAATTCTGTCTGCCGAAGAGATCTTTCTCTCTCGGTGTTATTCGCCCTGTAGAGGTGGTGGAATCTTTCTATGGTCGCTCCCTGTGTATTAGGGTTTCTAGAGGATTATATACACCAGAGGGGAGAGCCAGAGATGAGCCAGGGCAGCCACACCACCTGGTGGCACGACCTAGGCTGGCTCGCGCCAGGGGGTGGTGTGGGCCCCCTGTGGCCCATCTCTAGTCCTCCTTCTGACTTCCTTCGTCTTCTGGAAAAATAGGATTTTCCGTATATTTTCCCAGATTTTCTAATCTTCGCGAATTTTGCCTCCAAACAGCACCTTTTCCATCAGAATCCTGAATGCAGCGGTCCATGCTCCAAAAGTCATCAACCATGCAAAAACAGATGAAATAACATAAGTATCATCTCTTAATATGAAATATATCAATGAATAAAAGTAAATTATGATATAGAATAGTGATGCAAAATGGACGTATCAACTCCCCCCAAGCTTAGACTTCGCTTGTCCCCAAGCGAAACTGAGCTCAATAAACATGACCTCAAGTTTATGTAGTGAAGAGTCGATAAAAGCATACGGACAAGAAGCATCACATTCATCAATACATAGATCATAAAAGAAGACAACTCACTATTATATAACTTAGCTTGCAATGAGTAAAGGAAACACAATAAAGGTACATAAAGTAAATCATAATTATTAATGGCAAACTTAGCTCTTGGTCGAAGAATAGTTGATAATTTGCTGGAGTTCACAAATAACTGATTTTCAATGATAGCTTTCAAAGTAGTAAACACCAAGATAAGAGCAATGTGAAAAACAAGGAACATAAGAAACATGATTGAATAAATCATCATATGAATGAATGAAACACAACAACTCAAAATACTTGCTGAGATAGAAGGGAATAGGTTTACTGACTCAACTAAAAAGTAAAAGAAAGGCCCTTCACAGAGGGAAGCAGGGATTTCAAGTTTCATAAAGAGCTCCCAAAAATTATGGTACTTATTTACTTTCAGATCTCATTGCCCCTATCATAGGCATCTTTAGGTGATTAAGGTTAAAGTGATCAAATATGAGGATATGCTTTACAAGTTGTAAATTGAGAATCTCATGTCCCTTGAATACGAGGGCCGCTCCTCATGCTACTCCAATTCCCCATCCCAGCAGGGTGCCAGAACGGAGTTTCTGGTTCCAAATCATGGAATCTGGTGGTGGTGGCAGAGCGGAACTCCTTCTAGAAAAAAGTAGACCCCCTGAGTTTTTAGGTCAGAAGGCATCTTATAGGCAAAGAGGGAGACCGAGGGGGTGTCTGGGGCGGCCAGACCACTCCCTGGCGCGGTCAGGCCCAGCCCGCGCGGCCAGGTGGTGTGGCTGGGCCCTAGCCCCACTCCATCTCGTATTCTTGCTCCGGGAGTCTTCTAGTGAAATAGGATTTTTGGTATATTTTTCCTGATAGTTGATTTCCTGCACAAAAACTAGACACCAAGGCAATTTTGCTGAAAGCAGCATCAGTCCGTGTTAGTTGCATCCAAATCACACAAGTTTAGAGGAAAAACAATAGCAAAAGTGTTTGGGAAAGTAGATATGTTTTGGACGTATTAACTCCCCCAAGCTTTGCTTATTGCTTGTCTTCAAGCAATTCAGTTGAAAACTAAGTGCGATAAAAGAAACTTTCACGAACACATTTGCTTCATATGATGTATATATTCTCAGCATGTGATCAACTACTTAGACAATTCATAGTAAGGAGTATGCAACTAAATTTACTTAATAGGCATTGCAAGCTATGAAGATATTCCAACTCAAAAATAATAAGTAGCATGAAGCATAAACATAAGCAACATTACAATGCTCACAACAAGGTATGATAGAGTGGTATCTCGCTTGCCTTTGATTATGAATGCCAAGGCACCTCTGAAGTGTAGGTGAAGACTAGAAGTAAAGATATCAAAGATACAAGCATCAAAGTCATAACACAAATAATCAAGTTTTGAGACAAGCAGATTACACTAAGAATGACAACTATGCTCTCAAGATGGTGCTCATAGAATATGTGGAGAACTAACAAGGAAATGAAAAAGGTTTTGGATAGTTTGAAAGCCTTCCAAATGCTGAAAGTATGGTACTCATTAGCTTTGAGCTCTCATTGCCCCTATCATAAGCATCTTTAATATGGTTAAGGTGAAAGTGAGGTCCAATCTGAGTTATATCATTGACAGACTATAAACTGGAAATTCCATGTCCCTTGAGTACGAGGTCCGCTCCTCATGCTACTAAACTTTAGTTACCAGTAAGTTCTTGTCATTGTAAATACGTGCGTATCATAGAGAACCGCCAACGGGGTACCCCTTGCCCGATGATATGGAAGAATCCCCATATCAAAATGACAAGGCAAGCAGACAATGAGTATCTCAGCAATCTTCTTATTTACCATGGGAAAATGGTGCTTTTTTCTCTCTTTCCTCTTTTCTCAAATCTCTTTTTTCTTTTTCTCAATAGCTATATCTCTCTTTTTTATAAGAAGAATGCTTCATAGATACTTATTATGGTTACGCTGCAGGTTTCCACCATGACGGCATGGATTAGACCGGTGGCCCAGGCATTTCTCTAACACACATACGTAACTCCATGGACTTACAAGCTCCCCTTTTATTTCACACCGACGACATCCGCAAACAAAAGAGCATGGTATCAACTGGGTATATATTTACAGGTGTTGAAAGCGTTCCCCATGACAGCACAGTTCTGCTAATACCCAGCCTATATTTTGCAAGTATATAACTTTCATGGACAGTCACAATGGTTCAGGTTTATTAGGTGCAGGAAATAAAGTGTGCCATCAAGTTCATGAGAGCTTTACTAACTAACTTTCTCATAACAAGCAAACATTTTATTCGGAAGTAAACAAGGCATATTGAATATGCACGGAAATAGCAAATGATGCTAATAGGTAGGTATGGTGGACACTTTTGGCAATATTTGGTTTTAGGGAGTTGGAAACATGAGTAAAACATACTCAGTGTAAGTGAAGGCTAGCAATAGTAAGGGAGCGACAAACGAGAGAGCAATATCTGTCATAATCATGCTTGCAACAAAACATGACTAATCATGGTATGAAAGTGATTCAAGACCCTCAAGGCAAAATAATTCATCGAGGCTTAACTGATTATTTTAGTCATATGCATGCGTGAGCATGTGCCAAGTCAATTCAAATGAAACATTCAGAGGAGGATACCACGGTGTCATACTAGGTTATGAATAGAGTAATGTAAGCAAACATTCATAAGACATGCTACAAACTATTAGCAAGCTGGAACTAATCATATTAAAGCAAGAACTACTAAGCATCCATGAATAACATACACCCTACACGAACAGGCTAAGCATGCCCACAATGATGAGTATATGTACAAAAATGAAAACAAATAGAGTTCATTACCAGCTTCTTACCACACCTCAAGTTGTCATTAATCCTCATTATTGCCCTTCACTTGTGTGGTTTGAATAATAACATGAAAACAAATCCCACTGAGGACTTCTGAACCCTGCAACAAAAATCACAAAGCCAAAGAAGAACAGCAAATATTTTTGGTGTTTTTGATTTTTAAAACAAGAACCAAAAAGGGAAAACAAGCAAAGAAAAATCTTTTTGGGTTTTTCGAATAGTTCAAACAAAGCAAGCAGACCAAGGAAAAAAGGAAGAAGCGAACCAAAGAGAAGCAACAGAAATATTTTTGGTATTTTTGTGTTTTAGAAAGCAAAAGCAAAGAAAGAACAAAAACTAAAAAGAGAACGAAACATGAATATACAAAGTACCGACGCAAAATGATATGGAGATGGGTGCGATGTCGGCGTACCTCCCCCCAAGCTTAGGCTTTTGGCCTAATTGGGTGTCAATCCATGTACGAGTAAGGGTTCCAAGCAGCCGGGTCATTGTAAGAATGATCGTAGTTAGGCCCGTGGGAAGAAGAAGAAGCTCCCAATCATAAGTAGGATACTGATATGAAGACTCCCCCTCATTCGAGGGCTGGACCGAATCATCTGTGACCTCCCTTCTAGTGTCCTGCTCCTGTTGGGAGAGCTCTCCCAAGTATGTATCAAACTCCTCCTCCATGAGGGACCATCCTACCCTGTTATCAAGGTTAAACAAAACAGGTGCATGCAAAAGAACAACACGCTCGGACTTGCTCTTTCTCCAACTAGCTTTGAGAAAGGTTATTTCATAACACAACTCACTCAAACTAGCCCACGAGGAAACAAATTTATGTTGTATCATGGAATTAAGATCAAGCCTTTCTATGGGAAACTGTAGGTCTAGATGATGAGGCACTAAACCATGCAATGCTAGTAAACCAGAAGCAATGAGGCCCCCACAAATTCCACCTTTCTCGCGGTTAGCAGCAAGACGGAAAGCTATCAAAGAACCCAAGTTGTAAGCCCTATCTCGTTTAAGAGCAGCAGAGATGAATGCTAGATCATAAGAAGATAACTTATTGGCAGTTTTCCTAGCAAGAACACACTTGGCAATAAAGTAGGCAAAGTAGCGAATGGAGGGGAGATGAATGTTACGGATTTTCCCGCTCTCCTTCGAGAAGCTGCTCCTTTGGCAAATTTCTGCATACAAATCCATGAGTGGTGCAGGTCGCTCCTTAATCCTTCCACAGGATCCCCACTGAGGTACCTTAATAGCTACACAAAAGTCATCAAGAGAGAGGTCGACAGCTATATTGTAAATTTTGTAATGGACCATGGGGTTAGGCAAAGAGTAACTAAATTTAAAGTCCTGCACTATAGACATGGTTAGTTTCACAAATTGACAGGGTTCATCCTCCACAAAGTGCTCCAATCCTGCATTAGCAACCAAAGTATGGAAGTC
The DNA here is from genome assembly GCA_910589775.1 of Avena eriantha. NCBI lineage: Eukaryota > Viridiplantae > Streptophyta > Magnoliopsida > Poales > Poaceae > Avena > Avena eriantha. The sequence continues at coordinate 559,036,842 of OU342743.1, forward strand.
CTAGGAAATTCCTGCAGCCCCCATGAATTCATAACATGGATAGATGGAAGGAAAAACTTCCTCTTCTCTATGAACCTTCATAACCTCAGGCACCCTCAGTTCATGTTGGTTTAATTGATGCTCATTCATCTTCTATTCTGAAATTTAAACATCCATTAAACAAGTGATTGCTAAGTGAATATAATGAAGGGCACTACTCACAGGGACTTGTATGAGGCCTAAACATGCGTCAAAACTATAACTCTAAGCATCAAACAAGCTTACAAGCTCTCCTAACCTGTCACCTACAACAGCAAAATACTCAAGATATAAACCACTAAACACAAATCTACTTGGACAAGCGGAGGAGCCACATACCAGAGAACAAATGCTCCAAATTTCAGCAGCAAAGATGGGCTGAGCAAGGAGATCGAAAAATCGAGGGCAAACACAGCAAGAACGCGATTGAGCAATGACCTAGTGTCTGCTCGGGAGAGAGAAGAGAGTGGCAAGTGAGAGAGTGAGTGGAGGGCCAAGGGTGGCCCACACCATAGGCAGGCGCGCCCTAGGGCTGGCCGCCCCACCAGGTGGTGTGCCTGCCTGGTGGCCCCCTTGGTACGTTCTAGGCACTCCTCTACCCCTTTTTTCACGTAAAAATTTAATATGAATTTTCTGGGATTTTTCGAGACACTTTATTTTTGGGCAATTTTCAAGCATAACAGAATGATTTTCTGACAGAAAAAAGTTTCTAGAATGATGGAAAGACAAAACAAGGCTAGAACTTCAGAAGTTCTAAGACACTCTAATATGCAAGCAACTAACAATAGAAAATAAAACTAAACGAAAGAAAAAACTAAAATGGATAGAAAAGAAGTAAGCGGAGATAATCATGGTGAAAGCATTGTTTTGTTCAATGAAATCCTTTTGTTAACAAGGTTGATCAGGTCTTGTTTCCAAAACAATTTTATGTGAGACAAAACTTTGTATTCCACTAATGATTATGTTACCTTAACCTTGATAGCAATGGTCCCAATCATAATAGTTTCAAAATTTTCTCGTGGTATGGGACAATATATTTCTCCAACTTGAATACCCTCAACATGTTCAATTGAATTCAAACCATAAGTCCTATCAATCTTCTTGGAGAAATAGACAGTATGTTCCTTGTCATTAACATTGAAGGTCACCTTTCCTTGATTACAATTAATAACAGCTCCTGCAGTATTAAGAAAAGGTCTCCCAAGAATAATAGACATATTATCATCTTCAGGCATTTCAAGCACAACAAAATCAGTTAATATCAAGCAATTATGAGCCACTTGAATAGGTACATACTCACATATACCAACAAGAATAGTGGTAGATTTATCAGCCATTTGCAAAGATATATCAGTTTTTCAAGTTGAAGTCTCTTATAGAGAGAGAAAGGCATAACACTAACTCCAGCTCCCAAATCACACAAAGCAGTTCTAACATAACTATTCTTAATAGAGCAAGGGATAGTTGGAATCCTAGGGTCTCCAAGTTTCTTAGGAACCTTACCATTAAAGGAATAATTAGCAAGCAAAGTAGAAATTTCTTCATTAGGGATCTTCCTTTTATTCGAGACAAAATCCTTCATATACTTTGAGTAAGGAGGCAATTTAATAGCATCAGTCAAAGGAATTTGCAAGAATAAAGGTTTCATCCACTCACAAAACTTATTATAGTGTTCATCTTCCTTTGACTTGTGTTTCTTATCAGGGAAAGGCATTGGTTTTTGGACCCAAGGTTCTCTTTCACTACCATGTTTCTTAGCAATAAAATCTTCTTTGGTGTATTTAGTATTCTTAGTGTGGTTTTCAGGTTCTTCTTCAACTTTCTCTTCATTAGGAACTTCATTTTCTTCATTACCACTTTCAGTTTCAGCATCAGAGATAGATATACTATTAGGATCTATAGCAGGTTTAGAGGGTTCTACAACAGTTTTATGTTTCTTTTTCCTTTTCTTACGAGTAGAGCCACTATTTTCAGCTTGTTGAGAATCCTGCTCAATTCTTTTGGGATGCCCCTCGGGATATAGATGATCCTGGGTAGCAGCTCCACTTCTAGTTCTATTTCATAAGCATGTTTTTTTAGCAGCATTAACTAGCAAGTCGTTTTGCACTTTAACGAGTTGATCTATTTGAGTTTGAACCATTTGAAAGTGTTTAACAATCATTTTAACATCATTAGAGGTTCTTTCCACAATATCTTTAAACTCAACAATAGCTCTAGTGTTTTCCATTAGATGATTTTGCACCCTTTTATTAAAATTATCTTGCTTAACAATAAAGATATCGAATTCTTCTAAGCATTGATCAGGAGGTTTAGAGTAAGGGATATCACCTTCATCAAACTGTTGGAGAGAGTGTACCTCAATAGTGGATGAGTGGGGAATTATCTTACATAATTCTTCTATAGGAGGTAAATTCTTGACATCAGCAACTTTAATTCCCTTCTCCTTAAGACATTTCTTAGCTTCCTTCATCACTTCATCATTTAATTCAATAACTCCCCTCTTCTTTGATGTTGGAATAGGCACAAGAATAGTTGGTTCAGGTATAGCTGGTTCAGGAGGAGTCCAGTCTTCATAATTCTTGCTTATTTTAGCCATTAATTCCTCAGCTTCCTTGGGAGTCCTATTCCTGAAAACACAATCAGCAAAACTATCTAAGTATGTCCTACATTCTTCAGTTAATCCATTATAAAATATATCAAGAAGCTCATTCTAAGGTAATGGACTTCTAGCCTGTGCATGAATCAAAGCATAAAACCTTGCCCATGATTCAGGCAATATCTCTTTTTCTCCCTGTTTAAAATCAAAAAGTGCCTGCAAAATAGAATGTCTAGCACTAGGAGGAAAATATTTTTGCAGGAAAGTACTAATCAAGCAATCAGGGCTATCAACAGATCCAGGAGGTAAATTACTAAACCAAGTTTTAGCTTCTCCTTTCAGTGAAAAGGGGAAAATCTTAGCAACAAAGTAAGTACACATCTTAATATCATTAGAAAACAAACCACTCATGGTAGAAAGCTCAGTCATATGTGCTACCGCACTTTCATTCTTAGTCCCACAAAAAGGTTCTTTCTCAACAATAGCTATGTAAGATAGATCAAGAGAGAAATGATTATCTTTATCTTTAATGTTTATGGGAGAAGCAGCAAACTTAGCAATAGGAGACAATTTGGGTCTAATAGTACACCTCTCAAGGAGACTCTTAGCAACGCTCCTATCATGGGTGTTTTTACATTCTTTAATAAATTCATCAGTCATCTCAACATAACCGTCTTCAATATGATAACTCTCACTAGACTCAGGTGAACTAACAGGTGTAGTAGTGTCTTCATTAGGAGTTTCAGTATTTCCAGCTATAGTTCTAGCAATTGTAGCATCTAGGAAAGGACCTAATGAACCACTATTATCAAGCACAGTAGAAGCATCATCATAAGTATCAGAAGTTTCAGATTCAGCAGTAATAGCAATGTATGTAGCATGTGTATGTGGTGGTGTAACGATCTTACTCATAACAGATGGTGAATCAAGAACAACATAGGTGTTCAGAACCGTACCTCTTCTTGTAGTTGATGGTAAAATAGGGACATTGCCATCACGAGACTTACCCATGATGGATGGATAGCAGCGAACAATAGAGAATCCAAGTGAACTTGATAAATAAAGTTATGCTCCCCAGCAACAGCGCTAGAAAATAGTCTTGATGACCCACAAGTATAGGGGGTGTATCGCAGTATTTTCGAGGGAAGTGAAACTCAATTTATTGATTCGCACAAGGGGAGCCAAAGAATATTTATAAGCCTTAACAACTGAGTTGTCAATTCAGCTGCACCTGGAAACAATCTTGCTCACAGCAGTTTATCAGTAGCAACAGTTTTATTGTAGGAGTAGTGAAGTAACAGCAGTAGTAAAGTAAAAGACGGTAGTAAGAATAGTAGTAAACAGTAGGATTCGAGTGCGGTAGGCATAGGGATGGATGGACGGGCGTTGCATGGACAAACAATTCACATAGCAATCAGAACGTAGGGCAATTGCAGATAAATAAGATAAAGCATCCAAGTACTAGATAATCGTAGGCATGTGTTCCATATATAGTCATACGTGCTCGTAATGAGAACTTGCACAACATCTTTTGTCCTGCCAGCCCGTTTGCAGCGAGGCCTCAAGGGAACTACTGGCAATTAAGGTACTCCTTTTAATAGAGCACCGGAGCAAAGCATTAACACTCCGTGAACACATGTGATCCTCACATTAAAGCCATTCCCTCCGGTTATCCCGATTTCTATCACTTCGGGGCCATCGGTTCCGGACAACAATGTGTGTATACAACTTGCAGGTAAGATCATAAACAATACTATCATAATGAATCAATAATATGTTCAGATCTGAAATCATGGCACTCAGGCCCTAGTGACAAGCATTAAGCATAACAAGTCGCAACAAAGTCAAAAAGCACTAATAATAAATACTAGGCATCATGCCCTAACAATCTGATGCCATTACATGAACGATCTCATCCAATCCCTACCATCCCCATAGCCTACAGCGGGGGATTACTCACTCATAGATGGGGGAAACATGGATGGCCGATGGAGAAGCGATGGTGATGATGATGGCGATGATATCTTCTAATTCCCTATCCCGGCAGGGTGCCAAAACGGAGTTTCTTGTTCCGAATTGTGGAATCTGGTGGTGGTGGCGGAGCGGAACTCCTTTTGGAAAAACATCGAACCCCCCTGAGTTTTTAGGTCAGAAGGCATCTTATAGGCGAAGAGGGAGACCGAAGGGGTGTCTGGGGCGGCCAGACCACCCCCTGGCGCGGCCAGGCCCAGCCCGCGCTACCAGGTGGTGTGGCTAGTCCCTAGCCCCACTCTGTCTCGTATTCTGGCTCCAGGAGTCTTTTGGTGAAATAGGATTTTTGGCATATTTTCCGGGATTTCTCGTGATAGTTGATTTTCTGCACAAAAACTAGACACCAAGGCAATTCTACTGAAAACAACGTCAGTCTATGTTAGTTGCATCCAAATCACACAAGTTTAGAGGAGAAACAATAGCGAAAGTGTTCGGGAAAGTAGATATGTTTTGCACGTATCAGCGCTGCCTTGTTCGAGGGTGTGTACCCTCGGCGGCAGGCTCTAGTGAACGATTTGATACATACCTTGTTCCCACTGCCTAGAGCATGCCGTAATACCGCCGCGTGATTTCTCCACATGGCTCTCTTGGCCCTGCTTGCCGCATCTGGCGCCGACGACACCGCCGTCGCCGCCGCGGCCAATTCAGCACATTCAGGGAAATCATCCGCCTGGCAGGGCAATGGGAGACCGGCCTTGAAGTAGAGCTTCATGGCCTGCCTTAGAGGGATAAATACCCTAGTTTCGGCGGCTGTCGCGGTGGCGGCGGCGACTGCTTAGGCGGGGCCATGTTACCCTAGTTGGTGCAGCACGGAGGAGCTGCGCAAGGTGAACTGTGGTTTGTCGGAGAAGGGGAGTGAAAGACTAACAATAGGTTTGGACTACGGGCACGCGTGAAAATAACCATCTCCCATTTCCTTAGAGGGTAATAATTCGACACTCGTTGCATTAACCGGTCAATCTTTATTTCCCTTCTCAGCATAAGAGTGCGAACGTATTAAAAATATCGGTCATGGCTATCCACCTCATCGGCAAATGTACCAGGACGGGTAGGAGACGGGACCGGGTTTCATTTTAGAAATGTTGACGACTGTGCCCTTATGTTTGTACGATATTATTTATATGCCACCATGTACCGTCGATTGTAGCAACACCATCAGAAACAGGGGATGACGACGTGGCGTGTTTTCTTTTTTTAAAGGGCATCGGAAACAAGGGATGCCAACGTGGCATGTTTTCTGACTAGCGGGCCCGCCTCCTCCATCTTCGACGGCGCGCATCCCAGGTTCGAGGGCTGGTGCCACCCACCAACACATTATTATGCAATTTTCCATGTGGAACCTGAATTCCGGCGCTGAGCTGATGCCCATGTCAAACACAGAGAATTCTGAAAGAAGCTATTAAAAATAAATATTTTGAATTCTAAAAGTACTAAAATTAAATACATTACAGTTTTGTCTGAAAGGTAATACGCATACTGCTGATCGAAATAATATAAATACAGTACAAATTGCTACTTCGAAAAATAGACCTGAAAATCCTAGCAAATAACCTAGGATGAATATATGATTCATTCTCCCCTATATATTTCGTCGTCGTCGGCTCCCGCATGCTGCAACACATATTCAGAGAACTCTCTCCGTCTGCAATGTGCTGCCAGTATCTCGTCCAGAGGGTAAGGCCTCGGTGTATGCTCCATACTTAAGCCATACATCATTGTTGGTTCCTCTTCCCATGCTTGAACCTCATGATCGTACAGTCTGATATAATTCTTGTAGTATATGCAACCGTGTTTGACTGTGGGGTGTAACCTGGTGTCAATGGAGATAGACCGATTGTAATCAACAAAGAGGGCACGACTTCCAATGTCACCGATGGCCTCGAGAGATCGGTTCTTCGTGTCCACCCGGTACAACACCGGTTGCCCTTTGGCGAAATCCCCGTTCAACACAAGAAGCAGATCACCATCTGGCTCCAGAAGGTAAAATTTGTAAGTTCCGCGTACCTGTTCAAAGACTAGGACCGGAATTATTTTGGCCATCGTGACAGTGCTCGTGCGCTGCTCTAACTTTATGTTGGTCGACAAGATGTCTCCATTCTCAAGTAATGCATATACTTCCCCTCGGAATGTTGTCATGTAGTCCAGAAGCATAGCAGGAGGTGGCAAATACAATCCTTCTCCAAATGATTCATTGATTTTCCCTGTTGGGGTGCTCTCATCGGCCCATGCAATATGATCTGGATAATCAGTGCAAACGAACACCATCGTCGAGGACTTCGTCACGACGACAGATTGTAGAAGATCAGATGGTATGTGTGCTTGAGACTCAGTGTTAGACTTATGAGTGATTGGGTTCAGAAGCCGAATCTGGTACGGCTCCACCCTCTGAGTAAGCACGATGACGCCACGAGAAACACCGACGAAGTAGAATCTTTTGGAAGAAGAGGGCATCAGTTAGCACTAAGATGTTTACAATGGAAAATACCAATAAATATCGGATGTGAATGTGAACCTGCAATGGACGTCCATTAGATTTGTCCTGAAGCAATGACCAGTGGCCAGGTTGAGGAAGGTGAAGTCGCCAACGTCTGGAAGTGTGTGATCTATCATGATCCAGTTGTTGAGATGGAATTCGGGCACCTTTAAAGTGCGGCGCCAATCGGTGCAGACTTCCCGACAAGCAGCAAAGGTGTCGACGTACTCCTCTTTCTCCAGCAAGTAGTCGGCGATCTTGCGAAGTGGATCGGCCGGGAGATCGGACCATTTCCTCTTCATCTGGCTACTAGCCATGGCTTACATGCGGGAATGTTTTGATCGAGGAAGAAAGAAGAACTACCACTGTGAGGAGAAGGAGAAGAGGATAACAGACGAGGGAGACGAAGCAGAACAGCCACTGCGAGGAGAGAGGGAGAATAAGCGGAACTGCCACTTCAAGTTTGGATCAACGGGCTTTTTTCGGAACTAGCGCGTGAACCAGCCATGCACTTCATGCAAGTTTTCATCAAACAGACTGACATGTGGGACCTGCTAAAAAATTGCGTGAAGTGCTACCGTGCATAGTGCGCTGATAGGGTGGCATGTTTTTTGACTGGCGGGCCCGCCTCCTCCACCTTCGACGGCGCGCGTCCTAGGTTCGAGGGTTGGTGTCGCCCACCAACACATTATTGTGCAATTTTCCATGCTTTGTCGCAACCAGCTCCGCTCCTCTGCTCCTGCCGTCGCCACTCTGCTCAGTCGTGCACCGCTCTCGTCGTCCCCTTGGGCCGTCGTCCTCCCGCCCTCCCCTCCCTGCCCTATCTCCTTGCTGCTGTCCACCGCCCAGGCGCGTCTGGAAACGAAAACCAAGAGTCGGCCGTTGGGTTAGGGGCCCAGCGACGTTGGTGATCCGGATCCCGCTCGGAGATGGATCCTGCGAGGCTTGAGAGCACGGATATGGGTCTTGCGCGGCTAGAGAGCACGGAATCTCCTCCAAGTCTGGAGAGCACAAAGGACAACGAAACATGGGGAGAGGAAGCGGGGTGCAGAGCTTTGGAGGTATGGAGCCCGGAGAAGGTGTCGTGCGTCCACATTGAAGGGTAAGAACTGTGATCCCAATTAGCGTTTCTAGTCCCGTGGTGATGGCAAGAATATGTGTTGGTAACCGCAGGACGTCTGTACAGCTTGTCCTTGAGCATGATGCTTTGTCAAGCGAGCATGAAGGCACTGAAATGTGTGGCGGCGCGGATGATGATGAGAAAGCATATCCAGACGTGGTTGTTGACCCTGATAGGATGGAGAGTAGGGAATATTTGGTTGATTCGAACTTTGAGCTTGACTATGGGACTGATGAGGAAGAGGAATGTGAAGATGTGGAAATGGGATGTAGATACGACGACGAAGACGAGGACAGGCCAGTGATACACTTTTACAGGGACAATCCTACAATCGATGAGGGGACTGTCTTTGATAATGTGGAGGACTGCAGATATATAGTTGCAACCTATGCAATTAGAGTTAGGTTCGAATTTATCATTGAAAAGAGCGACCAAAAGAGATTTAGGGTGCACTGTAGGGAAAGTAATGTGTGTAAATGGAGATTACATGCATCTCCAATGCGAGGTGGACACGCATTTCAGGTTGCAATAGCTACATTTAGTTTCAGTCTTTCTCATATTTATTCTGCTAATAACTAGCTCTGAATTATTTGGATTCTTATCGAATGCAGATCAAAGTAACACGAAGAAACACAACTTCCCTAATACTTATTTAAGTGGTAAAATTAGACCGGTGACTACCAAGTGGATTGGTGCTACTATACTTGACTGGGTGAGGCAGGATCATAACATTGGACCTGCTAAACTCAGAACAAAGATTAGCAAAAAGTTTAACGTTCTGATTCCTTACCACAGAGTCTTTGATGGGAAGGAGATGGCTCTAGACTTCATTCAAGGAAAGTGGAATGACAGTTTTCATACGTTATATAGTTTCAAAGCTCAGGTAGAGAAAACATCACCTGGTAGTGTTGTTGACATCGATTACGAGGTTGTGAAAGGAAGAGAAAAGGTCTCGAGGGGGGTCAGGTATAAGCAGGCAGATAAGATATGCTTCAGGAGATTTTTTGTCTGCCTGAAGGCATGCTGGAAGGGGTTCCTAGACGGCTGCAGGCCATCCTTGGCAATAGGCGCAACTTCTTTAATAGGGAAGTTCAAGGGACATGTTGCTTCTGCTTGTGCTTTCGACGCGCATAATTGGCTTCTACCCGTAGCTTATGCTGTTCTTGAGGGTGAATCAAATGAAAGCTGGACATGGTTCATGCAGAGACTACGGGAAGTAATTGGTCACCCTGAAGGCTTGGTGATACACACCGGTGCATGCGAGGGTCTTGAGAATGTTGTTGATGCTGTGTTTCCTCGGGTTGACAATAGGGAATGCATGCGGCACCTCGCTACTAACTTCATGAAGAAGTTCAAAGGAAAGATCTTTGAAGAGGACTTGTGGCGGTCAGCATACACATACACCCCAAGCACGCATGCTACTTACTTGCAGAACATGTATGTAGTGCCAAAGGTGAAAAATACCTTGAAGAACATCACACCAAGCTATGGGCCAGAAGCAAGTTTGGTGAGTTAAGCAAGGTGGATTTTGTTTGCAATAATTTGGCAGAGAGTTTCAATGATAAGATTTTGGGCATGAAGACACTTGGAATTGTTATTTTGTTGGATGCAATAAGACGGTGCATAATGGTGAAGATAGATTTAAGGCAAAGAATTTGTGCAAGAAATTTTTTAGGCCATAAAGTAGTTCCAAAGGTGGTTATGTTACTGAATGCAAGAACTAGCGCAATGAGAACGATAAAGATGAGGATGGTCAGAAGTTCCAGAACATTGGCAGAGGTTTATGCAGAATACAAGCATGGAAGTGAACGGAGGTACATTGTAGACATTAGAAACAAGACTTGTTCATGCAGGCAGTGGCAGATTACTGGTCTGCAAGGTTTCTCCATGGAATGACACTGGTGGATCCACAAGTGGATTGTGAAAAGAGCACACATGCAATGACACTAGTGGATCCATAGGTGGTATGTCAAAATAACACACATGCAATGACTCTGGTTGTTGTTAGTAAAAAGAGCACACATGCAATGACACTGGTGGATCCATAGGTGGATTGTGAAAAGAACACACATGCAATGACACTAGTGGACCCATATGTGGTTTGTGAAAAGAACACACACGCAATGACTCTTGTTGTTGTTAGCAAAAAGAACACACATGCAATGACACTGGTGGATCCATGTGTGGTCTCTGAGGAGAACACACATTTCAATGACACTGGTTATTGTTAGTAAAAAGAATACACATGCAATGACACTGGTGGATCCATGTGTGGTCTGTAAAGAGAACACACATGCAATGACTCTGGATGTTGTTAGTAAAAAGAACACACATGCAATGACACTGGTGGATCCATGAGTGGTCTCTGAAGAGATCACACATTTCGATGAAACTGGTGGATCCATATGTGGTATGTGAAAAGAACACACATGCAATGACACTGGTGGATCCATAGGTGGATTGTGAAAAGAGCACACATGCAATGACACTAGTGGATCCATATGTGGTATGTGAAAAGAACACACATGCAATGAATCTGGTTGTTATTAGTAAAAAGAACACACATGCAATGACACTCGTGGATCCATAGGTGGATTATGAAAAGAGCACACATGCAATGACACTGGTGGATCCATATGTGGTATGTGAAAAGAACACACATGCAATGACTCCAGTTGTTGTTAGTAAAAAGATCACACATGCAATGCCACTGATGGATCCATGTGTGGTCTCTGAAGAGAACACACATTTCAATGACACTAGTGGATCCATATGTGGTATGAAAAAAGAGCACACATGCAATGACACTGGTGGATCCATAGGTGGATTATGAAAAGAACACACATGCAATGACACTGGTGGATCCATATGTGGTATGTGAAAAGAACACACATGCAATAACTCTAGTAGTTGTTAGTAAAAAGAACACACATGCAATGACACTGGTGGATCCATAGGTGGATTGTGAAAAGAGCACACATGCAGTGACACTAGTGGATCCATATGTGGTATGTGAAAAGAACACACATGCAATGAATCTGGTTGTTATTAGTAAAAAGATCACACATGCAATGACACTGGTGGATCCATGTGTGGTCTCTGAAGAGAACAAACATTTCAATGACACTGGTGGATCCATATGTGGTATGTAAAAAGAGCACACATGCAATGACATTGGTGGATCCATAGGTGGATTGTGAAAAGAACACACATGCAATGATACTGGTGGATCCATATGTGGTATGTGAAAAGAACACACATGCAATGACTCTAGTAGTTGTTAGTAAAAAGAACACACATGCAATGAGACTGGTGGATCCACAAGTGGATTGTGAAAAGAACACACATTCAATGACACTGGTGGATCTGTATGTGGTATGTGAAAAGAACACACATGCAATGACTCTGGTTGTTGTTAGTAAAAAGAACACACATGCAATGACACTGGTATATCCATAGGTGGATTGTGAAAATAGCACACATGCAATGACACTGGGGGATCCATATGTGGTATGTGAAAAGAACACACATGCAATGACTCCAGTTGTTTTTAGTAAAAAGAACACAGATGCAATGACACTGGTGGATCCATGTGTGGTCTCTGAAGAGAACACATATTTGAATGACACTGGTGGATCCATATGTGGTATGTGAAAAGAACCCACATGAAATGACACTGGTGGATCCATAGGTGGATTGTGAAAAGAGCACACATGCAATGACACTGGTGGATCCATATGTGGTATGTTAAAAGAACACACATGTAATGACTCTAGTTGTTGTTAGTAAAAAGAACACACATGCAATGACACTGGTGGATCCATGTGTGGTCTCTGAAGAGAACACACATTTCAATGACACTGGTTGATCCATATGTGGTATGCGAAAAGAACACACATGAAATGACTCCAGTTGTAGTTAGTAAAAAGAACACACATGCAATGACACTGGTGGGTCCATATGTGGTATGTGAAAAGAACACACATTAAATGATTCCAGTTGTTGTTAGTAAAAATAACACACATGCAATGCCACTGGTAGATCCATGGGTGGTCTTTGAAGAGAACACACATTTCAATGAATCTGGTTGTCGTTCGTAAAAAGAACACACATGCAATGACAGCCACACATGCAACGACCCTGGTTGTTGTTAGTAAAAAGCGCACACATGCAATGACAATGGTGGATCTATTGGTGGATTGTGAAAAGAACACACATGCAATGACACTAGTGGATCCATATGTGGTTTGTGAAAAGAACACACACGCAATGACTCTGGTTGTTGTTAGTAACAAGAACACACATGCAATGACACTGGTGGATCCATGTGTGGTCTCTGAGGAGAACACACATTTCAATAACACTGGTTATTGTTAGTAAAAAGAATACACATACAATGACACTGGTGGATCCATGTGTGGTCTGTAAAGAGAACACACATGCAATGAATTTGGTTGTTGTTAGTAAAAAGAACACACATGCAATGACACTCGTGGATCCATGAGTGGTCTCTGAAGAGATCACACATTTCAATGAAACTGGTGGATCCATATGTGGTATGTCAAAAGAACACACATGCAATGACACTGGTGGATCCATAGGTGGATTGTGAAAAGAGCACACATGCAATGACACTAGTGGATCCATATGTGGTATGTGAAAAGAACACACATGCAATGAATCTGGTTGTTATTAGTAAAAAGAACACACAAGCAATGACACTCGTGGATCCATAGGTGGATTGTGAAAAGAGCACACATGCAATGACACTGGTGGATCCATATGTGGTATGTGAAAAGAACACACATGCAATGACTCCAGTATGTGTTAGTGAAAAGATCACACATGCAACGACACTGGTGGATCCATGTGTGGTCTCTGAAGAGAACACACATTTCAATGACACTAGTGGATCCATATGTGGTATGAAAAAAGAGCACACATGCAATGACACTGGTGGATCCATAGGTGGATTGTGAAAAGAACACACATGCAATGACACTGGTGGATCCATATGTGGTATGTGAAAAGAACACACATGCAATGACTCTGGTAGTTGTTAGTAAAAAGAACACACATGCAATGACACTGGTGGATCCATAGGTGGATTGTGAAAAGAGCACACATGCAGTGACACTAGTGGATCCATATGTGGTATGTGAAAAGAACACACATGCAATGAATCTGGTTGTTGTTAGTAAAAAGAACACACATGCAATGACACTGGTGGATCCATAGGTGGATTGTGAAAAGAGCACACATGCAATGACACTGGGGGGGTCCATATGTGGTATGTGAAAAGAACAAACATGCAATGACTACAGTTGTTTTTAGTAAAAAGAACACAGATGCAATGACTCTGGTGGATCCATGTGTTGTCTCTGAACAAAACACATATTTCAATGACACTAGTGGATCCATATGTGGTATGTGAAAAGAACCCACATGAAATGACACTGGTGGATCCATAGGTGGATTGTGAAAAGATCACACATGCAATGACACTGGTGGATCCATATGTGGTATGTGAAAAGAACACACATGCAATGACTCCAGTTGTTTTTAGTAAAAAGAACACAGATGCAATGACACTGGTGGATCCATGTGTGGTCTCTGAAGAGAACACATATTTGAATGACACTGGTGGATCCATATGTGGTATGTGAAAAGAACCCACATGAAATGACACTGGTGGATCCATAGGTGGATTGTGAAAAGAGCACACATGCAATGACACTGGTGGATCCATATTTGGTATGTTAAAAGAACACACATGCAATGACTCTAGTTGTTGTTAGTAAAAAGAACACACATGCAATGACACTGGTGGATCCATGTGTGGTCTCTGAAGAGAACACACATTTCAATGACACTGGTTGATACATATGTGGTATGCGAAAAGAACACACATGAAATGACTCCAGTTGTAGTTAGTAAAAAGAACACACATGCAATGACACTGGTGGGTCCATATGTGGTATGTGAAAAGAACACACATGAAATGATTCCAGTTTTTGTTAGTAAAAATAACACACATGCAATGCCACTGGTAGATCCATGTGTGGTCTTTGAAGAGAACACACATTTCAATGACTCTGGTTGTCGTTCGTAAAAAGAACACAAATGCAATGAAAGCAACACATGCAACGACTCTGGTTGTTGTTAGTAAAAAGAGCACACATGCAATGACAATGGTGGATATATTGGTGGATTGCGAAAAGAACACACATGCAATGACACTAGTGGATCCATATGTGGTTTGTGAAAAGAACACACACGCAATGACTCTGGTTGTTGTTAGTAACAAAAACACACATGCAATGACACTGGTGGATCCATGTGTGGTCTCTGAGGAGAACACACATTTCAATAACACTGGTTATTGTTAGTGAAAAGAATACACATACAATGACACTGGTGGATCCATGTGTGGTCTGTAAAGAGAACACACATGCAATGACTCTGGTTGTTGTTAGTAAAAAGAACACACATGCAATGACACTGGTGGATCCATGAGTGGTCTCTGAAGAGATCACACATTTCAATGAAACTGGTGGATCCATATGTGGTATGTGAAAAGAACACACATGCAATGACACTGGTGGATCCATAGGTGGATTGTGAAAACAGCACACATGCAATGACACTAGTGGATCCATATGTGGTATGTGAAAAGAACACACATGCAATGAATCTGGTTGTTATTAGTAAACAGAACACACATGCAATGACACTCGTGGATCCATAGGTGGATTGTGAAAAGATCACACATGCAATGACACTTGTGGATCCATATGTGGTATGTGAAAAGAACACACATGCAATGACTCCAGTTGTTGTTAGTGAAAAGATCACACATGCAACGACACTGGTGGATCCATGTGTGGTCTCTGAAGAAAACACACATTTCAATGACACTAGTGGATCCATATGTGGTATGAAAAAAGAGCACACATGCAATGACACTGGTGGATCCATAGGTGGATTGTGAAAAGAACACACATGCAATGACACTGGTGGATCCATATGTGGTATGTGAAAAGAACACACATGCAATGACTCTGGTAGTTGTTAGTAAAAAGAACACACATGCAATGACACTGGTGGATCCATAGGTGGATTGTGAAAAGAGCACACATGCAGTGACACTAGTGGATCCATATGTGGTATGTGAAAAGAACACACATGCAATGAATCTGGTTGTTGTTAGTAAAAAGAACACACATGCAATAACACTGGTGGATCCATAGGTGGATTGTGAAAAGAGCACACATGCAATGACACTGGGGGGTCCATATGTGGTATGTGAAAAGAACAAACATGCAATGACTACAGTTGTTTTTAGTAAAAAGAACACAGATGCAATGACACTGGTGGATCCATGTGTTGTCTCTGAACAGAACACATATTTCAATGACACTGGTGGATCCATATGTGGTATGTGAAAAGAACCCACATGAAATGACACTGGTGGATCCATAGGTGGATTGTGAAAAGAGCACACATGCAATGGCACTGGTGGATCCATATGTGGTATGTTAAAAGAACACACATGCAATGACTCTAGTTGTTGTTAGTAAAAAGAAGACACATGCAATGACACTGGTGGATCCATGTGTGGTCTCTAAAGAGAACACACATTTCAATGACACTGGTTGATCCATATGTGGTATGCGAAAAGAACACACATGAAATGACTCCAGTTGTAGTTAGTAAAAAGAACATACATGCAATGACACTGGTGGGTCCATCTGTGCTATGTGAAAAGAACACACATGAAATGATTCCAGTTGTTGTTAGTAAAAATAACACACATGCAATGCCACTGGTAGAATCATGTGTGGTCTTTGAAGAGAACACACATTTCAATGACTCTGGTTGTCCTTAGTAAACAGAACACACGTGCAATGACACTGGTGTATCCATGTGTGGTCTCTAAAGAGAACACACATGCAACGACTCTGGTTGTTGTTAGTAAAAAGAGCACACATGCAATGACAATGGTGGATCCGTTGGTGGATTGTGAAAAGAACACACATGCAATGACAATAGTGGATCCATATGTGGTTTGTGAAAAGAACACACACGCAATGACTCTGGTTGTTGTTAGTAACAAGAACACACATGCAATGACACTGGTGGATCCATGTGTGGTCTCTGAGGAGAACACCCATTTCAATGACACTAGTTATTGTTAGTAAAATGAATACACATGCAATGACACTGGTGCATCCATGTGTGCTCTGTAAAGAGAACACACATGCAATGACTCTGGATGTTGTTAGTAAAAAGAACACACATGCAATGACACTGGTGGATCCATGAGTGGTCTCTGAAGAGATCACACATTTCAATGAAACTGGTGGATCCATATGTGGTATGTGAAAAGAACACACATGCAATGACACTGGTGGATCCATAGGTGGATTGTGCAAAGAGCACACATGCAATGACACTAGTGGATCCATATGTGGTCCGTGAAAAGAACACACATGCAATGAATCTGGTTGTTATTAGTAAAAAGAACACACATGCAATGACACTAGTGGATCCATAGGTGGATTGTGAAAAGAGCACACATGCAATGACACTGGCGGATCCATATGTGGTATGTGAAAGGAACACACATGCAATGACTCCAGTTGTTGTTAGTGAAAAGATCACACATGCAATGACACTGATGGATCCATGTGTGGTCTCTGAAGAGAACACACATTTCAATGACACTAGTGGATCCATATGTGGTATGAAAAAAGAGCACACATGCAATGACACTGGTGGATCCATAGGTGGATTGTGAAAAGAACACACATGCAATGACACTGGTGGATCCATATGTGGTATGTGAAAAGAACACACATGCAATGACTCTGGTAGTTGTTAGTAAAAAGAACACACATGCAATGACACTGGTGGATCCATAGGTGGATTGTAAAAAGCGCACACATGCAGTGACACTAGTGGATCCATATGTGGTATGTGAAAAGAACACACATGCAATGATCTGGTTGTTGTTAGTAAAAAGAACACAGATGCAATGACACTGGTGGATCCATAGGTGGATTGTGAAAAGAGCACACATGCAATGACACTGGGGGGGGTCCATATGTGGTATGTGAAAATAACACACATGCAATGACTCTGGCTGTTGTTAGTAAAAAGAGCACACATGCTGGTTCCATAGGTGGATTGTGAAAAGAACACACAAGCAATCCCACTAGTAGATCCATGTGTGGTCTTTGAAGAGAACACACATTTCAATGACTCTGGTTGTTGTTAGTAAAAAGAACACACATGCAATGACCATGGTGTATCCATGTGTGGTCTCTGAAGAGAACACACATGCAATGACTCTGGTTGTTGTTAGTAAAAAGAGCACACATGCAATGACACTGGTGGATCCATTGGTGGATTGTGAAAAGAACACACATGCAATGACACTAGTGGATCCATATGTGGTTTGTGAAAAGAACAGACACGCAATGACTCTGGTTGTTGTTAGTAACAAGAACACACATGCAATGACACTGGTGGGTCCATGTGTGGTCTCTGAAGAGAACACACATTTCAATGACACTGGTTATTGTTAGTAAAAAATTACACATGCAATGACACTGGTGGATCCATGTGTGGTCTCTGAAGAGAACACACATGCAATTACTCTGGTTGTTGTTAGTAAAAAGAACACACATGCAATGACACTGGTGGATCCATGAGTGGTCTCTGAAGAGAACACACATTTCAATGAAACTGGAGGATCCATATGTGGTATGTGAAAAGAACACACATGCAATGACACTGGTGGATCCATAGGTGGATTGTGAAAAGAGAACACATGGAATGACACTAGTGCATCCATATGTGGTACGTGAAAAGAACACACATGCAATGGATCTGGTTGTTATTAGTAAAAAGAACACACATGCAATGACACTGGTGGATCCATAGGTGGATTGTGAAAAGAGCACACATGAAATGACACTGGTGGATCCATATGTGGTATGTGAAAAGAACACACATGCAATGACTCCAGTTGTTGTTAGTAAAAAGATCACACATGCAATAACACTGGTGGATCCATGTGTGGTCTCCGAAGAGAACACACATTTCAATGACACTAGTGGATCCATATGTGGTATGTAAAAAGAGCACACATGCAATGACACTGGTGGATCCATAGGTGGATTGTGAAAAGAACACACATGCAATGACACTGGTGGATCCATATGTGGTATGTGAACAGAACACACATGCAATGACTCTGGTAGTTGTTAGTACAAAGAACACACATGAAATGACACTGGTGGATCCATAGGTGGATTGTGAAAAGAGCACACATGCAGTGACACTAGTGGATCCATATGTGGTATGTGAAAAGAACACACATGCAATGAATCTGGTTGTTGTTAGTAAAAAGAACACACATGCAATGACACTGGTGGATCCATAGGTGGATTGTGAAAAGAGCACACATGCAATGACACTGGGGGGGGTCCATATGTGGTATGTGAAAAGAACAAACATGCAATGACTACAGTTGTTTTTAGTAAAAAGAACACAGATGCAATGACACTGGTGGATCCATGTGTGGTCTCTGAAGAGACCACATATTTCAGTGACACTGGTGGATCCATATGTGGTGTGAAAAGAACCCACATGAAATGACACTGGTGGATCCGTAGGTGGATTGTGAAAAGAGCACACATGCAATGACACTGGTGGATCCATGTGTGGTATGTGAAAAGAACACACATGCAATGACTCTAGTTGTTGTTAGTAAAAATAAAACACATGCAATGGCACTGGTGGATCCATGTGTGGTCTCTAAAGAGAACACACATTTGAATGACACTAGTGGATCCATATGTGGTATGCGAAAAGAACACACATGAAATGACTCCAGTTGTAGTTAGTAAAAAGAACACACATGCAATGACACTGGTGGGTCCATATGTGGTATGTGAAAAGAACACACATGAAATGATTCCAGTTGTTGTTAGTAAAATAACACACATGCAATGCCACTGGTAGATCCATGTGTGGTCTTTGAAGAGAACACACATTTCAATGACTCTGGTTGTTGTTAGTAAAAAGAACACACATGCAATGACACTGGTGTATCCATGTGTGGTCTCTGAAGAGAACACACATGCAACGACTCTGGTTGTTGTTAGTAAAAGGGGCACACATGCAATGACACTGGTGGTTCGATTGATGGATTGTGAAAATAACACACATGCAATGACACTAGTGGATCCATATGTGGTTTGTGAAAAGAACACACACGCAATGACTCTGGTTGTTGTTAGTAACAAGAACACACATGCAATGACACTAGTGGATCCATGTGTGGTCTCTGAAGAGAACACACATTTAAATGACACTAGTTATTGTTAGTAAAAAGAATACACATGCAATGACACTGGTGGATCAATGTCTGATCTCTAAAGAGAACACACATGCAATGACTCTGGGTGTTGTTAGTAAAAAGAAAACACATGCAATGACACTGGTGGATCCATGAGTGGTCTCTGAAGAGAACACACATTTCAATGAAACTGGTGGATCCATATGTGGTATGTGAAAAGAACACACATGCAATGACACTAGTGGATCCATAGGTGGATTGTGCAAAGAGCACACATGCAATGACACTAGTGGATCCATATGTGGTACGTGAAAAGAACACACATGCAATGAATCTGGTTGTTATTAGTAAAACGAACACACATGCAATGACACTGGTGGATCCATAGGTGGATTGTGAAAAGAGCACACATGCAATGACACTGGTGGATCCATATGTGGTATGTGAAAAGAACACACATGCAATGACTCCAGGTGTTGTTAGTAAAAACATCACACATGCAATGACACTGGTGGATCCATGTGTGGTCTCTGAAGAGAATACACATTTCAGTGACACTAGTGGATCCATATGTGGTATGTAAAAAGAGCACACATGCAATGACACTGGTGGATCCATAGGTGGATTGTGAAAAGAACACACATGTAATGACACTGGTGGATCCATATGTGGTATGTGAAAAGAACACACATGCAATGACTCTGGTAGTTGTTAGTAAAAAGAACACACATGCAATGACACTGGTGGATCCATAGGTGGATTGTGAAAAGAGCACACATGCAATGACACTAGTGGATCCATATGTGGTACGTGAAAAGAACACACATGCAATGAATCTGGTTGTTATTAGTAAAACGAACACACATGCAATGACACTGGTGGATCCATAGGTGGATTGTGTAAAGAGCACACATGCAATGACACTGGTGGATCCATATGTGGTATGTGAAAAGAACACACATGCAATGACTCCAGGTGTTGTTAGTAAAAACATCACACATGCAATGACACTGGTGGATCCATGTGTGGTCTTTGAAGAGAACACACATTTCAGTGACACTAGTGGATCCATATGTGGTATGTAAAAAGAGCACACATGCAATGACACTGTTGGATCCATAGGTGGATTGTGAAAAGAACACACATGTAATGACACTGGTGGATCCATATGTGGTATGTGAAAAGAACACACATGCAATGACTCTCGTAGTTGTTAGTAAAAAGAACACACATGCAATGACACTGGTGGATCCATAGGTGGATTGTGAAAAGAGCACACATGTAATGACACTAGTGGATCCATATGTGGTATGTGAAAAGAACACACATGCAATGAATGTGGTTGTTATTAGTAAAAAGAACACACATGCAGTGACACTTGTGGATCCATATGTGGATTGTGAAAAGAGCACACATGCAATGACACTTGTGGATCTAGATGTGGTATGTGAAAATAACACACATGTAATGACTCTAGTTGTTGTTAGTAAAAATATCCCACATGCAATGACACTGGTGGATCCATGTGTGGTCTCTGAAGAGAACACACATTTCAATGACACTGGTGGATCCATATGTGGTATGTAAAAAGAGCACACATGCAATGACACTGGTGGATCCATAGGTGGATTCTGAAAAGAACACACATGCAATGACACTGGTGGATCCATATGTGGTATGTGAAAAGAACACACATGCAATGACTCTGGTTGTTGTTAGTAAAAAGAACACACATGCAATGACACTGGTGGATCCATAGGTGGATTACGAAAAGAACACACATTCAATGACACTGGTGGATCCATATGTGGTATGTGAAAAGAACACACATGCAATGACTCTGGTTGTTGTTAAAAAAGAACACACATGCAATGACACTGGTGGATCCATAGGTGGATTGTGAAAAGAGCACACATGCAATGACACTGGGGGATCCATATGTGGTATGTGAAAAGAACACACATGCAATGACTCCAGTTGTTGTTAGTAAAAAGAACACACATGGAATGACACTGGTGGATCCATGTCTGGTCTTTGAAGAGTACGTATATTTCAATGACACTGGTGGATCAATATGTGGTATGTGAAAAGGACCCACATGAAATGACACTGGTGGATCCATAGGTGGATTGTGAAAAGAGCACACATGCAATGGCACTAGTGGATCCATATGTGGTATGTGAAAAGAACACACATGCAATGACTCCAGTTGTTATGTCGTGGTGGTGTCCCGGCAGATGCCATGGATAGGCTAAAGGTGGGGCCACTATGCACTAGAGGTATCCAGGGAGGGATAGTGTGGTGATTCCACACACGGATACTTTGTATTCTCCAAATTCACTAGGATTGCAGATGCTCCTTGAGCTGTATAGGGGAGAGGAGGAAGAAGGAGCTCTCTTACTCTCACCACTACTTTCACCCGAGGGACCAACCACTCACTTGCCAACCCCTTCTACAGAGGCCCTAGCACTCCTTATATAGGGGAGGCTAGGGTTCCAATTAGGGCATATGTGGAGGCATATTCCTGGGAATATGCCTCTTCCCAAAATAGCAAACCGACCGGGTCACCTTTTGCCATCGTAAGCCATGCAGAGGCTACGTAAGCCTCTGCGGGAATATGCCTCTTCCCAAAATAGCAAACCGACCGGGTCACCTTTTGCCATCGTAAGCCATGCAGAGGCTACGTAAGCCTCTGCGGCGCCAGCGTCAGCCGACATAGCATGCATCACCTTTGTCGGCCACGCCTCGCTGGTCCCTTCCTCTGTTTGCTTCGCTCACGCTCCTGCGCACAGAGGTCACCTTTTGACCAGCGAGATACCTTCCTTCTCTTGCAAGCCTGGTATGATCCGGACCCGTTGGTACCTGCATACAAATTACAAATAGCCCGCCGGCTTACGACATACGTCGGCCGGGACACAGTCAGGTGGACATCCTCCGGCCCGGGTAACTCCGTAAGTCGGCCTGCCTTGAGGTGACCCGGCTAGCTTTCGCTTTGACCTTGCCATACCTCGGCTAACTTGGCCTTTATACCCCGGTGTTACCCTACCCGGGGGTATCCCCCCAACATGTTGTTAGTAAAAAGAACACACATGCAATGACACTGGTGGATCCATGTGTGGTCTCTGAAGAGAACACACATTTCAATGACACTGGTGGATCCATATGTGGTATGTGAAAAGAACACACATGAAATGACTCCAGTTGTAGTTAGTAAAAAGAACACACATGCAATGACACTGGTGGATCCATATGTGGTATGTGAAAATAACACACATGAAATGATTCAAGTTGTTGTTAGTAAAAAGAACACACATGCAATGAAACTAGTGGATCCATGTGTGGTCTTTGAAGAGAACACACATTTCAATGCCTCTGGTTGTTGTTAGTAAAAAGAACAACATGCAATGACACTGGTGGATCCATGTGTGGTCTCTGAAGAGTACACGCATGCAATGACTCTGGTTGTTGTTAGTAAAAAGAGCACACATGCAATGACACTGGTGGATCCATAGGTGGATTGTGAAAAGAACACACATGCAATGACACTGGTGGATCCATATGTGGTATGTGAAAAGAACACACATGCAATGACTCTGGTTGTTGTTAGTAACAAGAACATACAAGAAATGACACTAGTGGATCCATGTGTGGTGTCTGAACAGAACATACATTTCAATGACACAAGTTGTTGTTAGTAAAAAGAACACACATGCAATGACACTGGTGGATCCATGTGTGGTCTCTGAAGAGAACACACATGCAATGACTTTGGCTGTTGTTAGTAAAAAGAGCAAACATGCAATGACACTGGTGGATCCATAGGTGGATTGTGAAAAGAACACACATGCAATGACACTGGTGGATCCATATGTGGTATGTGAAAAGAAGACACATGAAATGACTCTGGTTGTTGTTAGTAAAAAGAACACACATGCAATGACACTGGTGGATCCATAGGTGGATTGTGAAAATAGCACACGTGCAATGACACTGGTGGATCCATATCTCGTATGTGGAAAGAACACACATGCAATGACTCCAGTTGTTGTCAGTAAAAAGATCACACATGCAAGGACACTGGTGGATCCATAGGTGGATTGTGAAAAGAGCACACATGCTATGACACTGGTGGATCCATATGTGGTATGTGAAAAGAACACACATGCAATGACTCTAGTTGTTGTTAGTAAAAAGAACACACATGCAATGACACTGGTGGATCCATGTGTGGTCTCTGAAGAGAACACACATTTCAATGACACTGGTGGATCCAGATGTGATATGTGAAAAGAACACACATGCAATGACACTGGTAGATCCATAGGTGTATTGTGAAAATAGCACACATGCAATGACACTGGTGGATCCATATGTGATATGTGAAAAGAACACACATGCAATGACTCTGGTTTTTGTTAGTAAAAAGAACACACATGCAATGACACTGGTGGATCCATAGGTGGATTGTGAAAAGATCAGACATGCAATGACACTGGTGGATCCATATGTGGTATGTGAAAAGAACACACATGCAATGACACCAGTTGTTGTTAGTAAAAAGAACACACATGCAATGACACTGGTGGATGATACATTGCAAATGTATCTATAATTTTTAATGCTCCATGCTTGGTTTTATCCACTTTCTTGTGTTTTGTCCACACTTTGGAGCACTTTTCATATGATTTCTTGGACTAACCTATTAACAAGAGCCATAGTGCCAGCTGCCTGTTTTCTACTGTTTTTGGTTCCAGGAAAATCAGAAAATGAATATTCTCGGAATTGGACGGGACAAAAGCCAAAGTGCCTATTTTTCTAGAAGACTCACGGAGCCAAAATACGAGACGGAGGAGGGCCAGGGGCTGGCCACACCACCCCCAGGCGCGGGCTAGGACTGGCCGCGCCAGGGCCTGGTGTGGTGGCCCCAGGCACCCCCTCGGTCTCCCTCTTCGCCTATAAGAAGCCTTCTGACCTAAAAACTTCGCGGGGTTCGACGTTTTTCCATGAAAAGTTCCGCTGCGCCGCCACCACCGAAGGGGAGATTCGGGGGACAGGAAGTCTCTGTTCCGGCACCCTGTCGGGATGGGGAAGTGCCCCCGGAGCCATCTCCATCGACCTCCACCATCATCTTCATCGACCATCCATGTTTCCCCCATCTATGAGTGAGTAATCCCCCGCTGTAGGCTATGGGGATGGTAGGGATTGGATGAGATCGTTCATGTAATGGCATCAGATTGTTAGGGCATAGTGCCTAGTATCTCTTATTAGTGCTTTATGACTTTGTTGCAACTTTGTTGTGCTTAATGCTTGTCACTAGGGCCCGAGTGCCATGATTTCAGATCTGAACTTATTATTGATTCATTATGATAGTATTGTTTCTCGTCTTATCTACAAGTTGTATACACACGTTGTTGTCCGGAACCTATGGCCCCGAAGTGACAGAAATCGGGATAACTAGAAGGGAGAGGCTTTGATGTGAGGATCACATGTGTTCACGGAGTGTTAATGCTTTGCTCCAGTGCTCTATTAAAAGGAGCACCTTAATTGACAGTAGTTCCCTAGAGGCCCCCCTGCAAACGGGCTGGCAGGACAAAAGATGTTGTGCAAGTTCTCATTGCGAGCACATATGACTATATATGGAACACATGCCTAGGATTGTCTAGTACTTGGGTGCTTTATCTTATTTATCTGCAATTGCCCTATGTTCTGATTGCTATGTGAATTGTCTTGTCCATGCAACGCCCGTCCATCCATCCCTATGCCTACCGCACTCAAATCCCACTGTTTACTGCTTTTGTTACTACTGTCTTTGTTTTGCTACTGCTGTTACTTTACTATTCCTACTACAAAACTGTTGCTACTGATAAACTGCTGTGAGCAAGATTGTTTCCAGGTGCAGCTGAATTGACAACTCAGTTGTTAAGGCTTATAAATATTCTTTGGCTCCCCTTGTGTCGAATCAATAAATTGGGTTTCAGTTCCCTCGAAAATACTGCGATACACCCCCTATACTTGTGGGTCATAAAGACTATTTTCTGGCACCGTTGCCGAGGAGCATAGCTTTATTTATCAAGTTCACTTGGATTCTCTATTGTTCAAGCTAAGTTTATCTTTCTCCTTGTTTGCTTGTTTCTTTATCAAAAATACAAAAAAAAAAATAGTTCCTACTCTAGTTGTTGTTTTCATTGGTCTGTTATTGTCTTGCTTTATCATGCTTGTTGTCAATGGTTGGTTTCTTTGAAACTGAAGCTTATTGGCAAGGTGGGTTCATGGAAGATCAAAAATATTATTATAAGGAACACTGCTTGTCACAAAAAGGGAAACACTTATGGTAACAAATTGATAGATTGTATACCATTGCTAGAAACGTGTGCTCTACTTATAATGTTACTTATTGCTGTGATGAGTCTTGTTGCAGAAAGAGGTATAAACACCTCCCTTTTCAATGTGAGTATAGTGATAATGATACCATATCTTCCTATGCTAAAGGAATTTATGAATTTTATGATGCGGAACAAATTGAAGAATTTATTGCTTGGAAGGGTGCTTTTGAACTTGCTAGTTTGCTTGAAAATATTTATGATTCACCTTACAAATATGAGGTGTATGGTATACTTAAATTTTGCTTTGATAATTACAAGGATGAAAATTGCTATATTCTTGAATATTTTAATAGATGCTTTCCACAAATGGAAGAGACTAATGCCTTGCAGGATCCTATGAAGAAGAAATTGATGAACCTAAAATCCCATTAGATGAAAAAGAGGAGGAGAGTGATGAACAAAAGGAGGAAGAATGGATTAGCTACCCATGCCTACCTTCTAATGAGAGTAACTCTTGATCCCTTACATTATTTGATTGTCCCCCTTGCTTACTAAAGGAGAATGGATGTTATGTTCCTGAGGTTTCTCTTGATAGTGTTTATAATAAAGCTCTAGTGCTTGTAGATCATGAAGATCATGCTTGATGTGATAGTTATATTGTTGAGTTTCTGCATGAGGCTACTGAAAATTATTATGAGAGAGGAAAATATGGTTGTGGAAGTTTTCATGGTATTGAAACACCTCTCTATATGCTGAAAGTTTTGAAGTTCCTCTTGTTTTATCTTCCTATGCCTATCACTTTTTTCTTTGCAAATTTATTTGCATACACGATTCCTATGCATAGGAAGTGGGTTAGACTTAAATGTGTTTTGGATTTGCTCCTTGATGCTCTCTTTTACTTTAACTCATATTTCTTATGAGAGCATCCTCTCAAACTTTTATGCCTGAAGATGATAATATGTCTATTATTCTTGGGAGACCTTTTCTTAAATACTGCAGGAGCTATTATTAATTGTAATCAAGGGAAGGTGACCTTCAATGTCAATGACAAGGAACATACTATCTATTTCCCCAAGAATATTGAAAGGACTTATGGTTTGAATTCAATTGAACATGTTGAGGGCATTGAAGTTGGAGAAATATATTGTCCCATACGAAGAGAAAAATTTGAAACTATTATGATTGGGACCATTGCTATCAAGGTTGAGCTAACATAATCATTAGTGGGATACAAAGTTTTGTTTCATATGGAATTGTTTTGGTAACAAGACCTGATCAACCTTGTTAACAAAAGGATTTCATTGAACAAAACAATGTTTTCACCATGATTATCTCCGCTTACCTCTATTCTATCCATTTTAGTTTTTGATTCTTATGCCTAACTTAAAGGCGTTAAAGAAAAGTACTTGTTGGGAGATAACCCAAGTGTTTTAGTTGAGTCTTGGAAGTTATTACCTCTGTAATAACCTCTCCTTATCCTTTTTATTTGCTTTTTGTGCCAAGAGTAACCTCTAATGAGAGAGAAGTAATGATTGGGAAAGTTGTTGTCCCGAAACAGATTTCTGTGCTTCACCGTAAAAATTCTTGAGAGATCTCTGTACGTCAGATTGAGCTGTATTGTTTTGTGCTTCTGCCCCAGGTTGTTATATATCTTTCGTTAGTTCAACACTTTTTGATTTGAGCAACAGAAGGTCTTAGAAAAAATTCGTCTTTACCTGCTGGTCTGTTTTAACAGATTTCTACCATTTTCTGCATTTGCTTCTTGTTAGTTCCTTCTTGAGTTCCTTTGGAGAATTGAGCTTTTTGAGGGAAGTGCTATAGTAGCTAGTGTTCTAATGGAAGTTTATTTGTTGTTACAACTGAACCTTAAGACTTATTTATCTTGAGTGCACTAATGTTGCTAATAAAGATTGTGTGAAGTTTTGTATGAAGGAAAATTTCAGGTGTATGGAAGGAATGAGTAATGAGATGAAGGATGGACTAAAGCTCAAGCTTGGGATGCCACGCGTGTCACCCCAAGAAATGTCCAAGAAGTACAAGCGTCAAAGCTTAGGGATGCCCAAGGCATCCCCTTCTTCATCAATAAAAATCTCAGGTTTCTTCCAAACACTTCATTTTTATTGTTTCATGCACAATTGTGTTGTTGTTGGAGCGTCTTCTTTTTCGTTTTCGTTTTGGTTTTTAGTTTGCGTGGTTTTCTTAGTTTGCTGAATATATTGGTTGGACCTCCTCTTTCATGCATTGGTGTTCAAATGGTTTGGTTTGGTTTGGAAAAGAGTAGGAAAGCTCATGCTTAAGTGGTAAAGAGAGCTTGTTTTTGACTGTGGCCTATGCTTTGTCATGCCATGCTTGATATTGTTTTGGATTTATGCTTAGTATTCTTTGCTGTAGCATGACTTGTTATAAACAATTGAGATTGCTTAATGTGCCTTGGATGAATCATGCGTTGTTTTAGCATATTAAAGCATAGTATAGTGGTATTCTCCTTTGATGCTTTATTTGGGTTGACTTGGCACATGCTCACACCATGTTATGACTATCCCAAGTCACCATAAGCCTTTATGATCCTTTAGTTTTCAACTTGTAGTATCACTTTATGCTTTGATCAATGATGTTTTGTCGCTCTGCATGATTATGGCCATTATTGCTCTCTCGTTTGTCGCTCCCTTACTATTGCTAGCCTTCACTTCCACTGAGTGTTTTACTCATGTTTCCAACTCCCTAAACCAAATATTTCCAAAGTGTCCACCATACCTACCTATTAGCATCATTTGCTACTTCCGTGCATATTCAATATGCCTTGTTTTCTTCCGAATAAAATGTTTGCTTGTTATGAGAAAGTTAGTTAGTAAAGCTCTCACGAACTTGATGGCACACTTTATTTCCTGCACTTAATAAACCTGAACCATTGTGAACTCTCCATGAAAGTTATATGCTTGCAAATTATAGGCTGGGGATTAGCAGAACCGTGCTGTCACGGGGAACGCTTTCAACACTTGTAAATATATACCCAGTTGATACCTTGCTCTTTTGTTTGCGGATGTCGTTGGTGTGAAATAAAAGGGGAGCTTGTAAGTCCATGGAGTTATGTATGTGTGTTAGAGAAACGCCTGGGCCGCTGGTCTAATCCATGCTGACATGGTGGAAACCTGTAGCATAACCATAATGATATCTATGAAAAATTCTTCTTATAAAAAAGAGAAAGATAGATATTGAGAAAAAGAAAAAAAAGATTTATGAAAAGAGGAAAGAGAGAAAAAAGCACCATTTTCCCATGGTAAATAAGAAAATTGCTGAGATACTCATTGTCTGCTTGCCTTGTCATTTTGATATGGGGATTCTTCCGTATCATCGGGCAAGGGGTACCCCATTGGCGGTTCTCAATGATATACACATACTTATGATGACAAGAACTTACCAGTAACTAAAGTTGAGTAGCATGAGGAGCAGCCCTCGTACTCAAGGGACTTGGGATTTTCAGTTTATAGTTTGTCAAGCATATAACTCAGATTGGACCTCACTTTCACCTGAACCACATTAAAGATGCTTATGATAGGGGCAATGAGAGCTCAAAGCTAATGAGTACCATACTTTCAGCATTTGGAAGCCTTTCAAACTATTCAAAACCTTTTCATTTCCTTGTTGAGTCTCCACACATTCTATGAGCACTTTCTTGAGAGCATAGTGGCCATTCTTAGTTCTATGTGCATTGTCCCAAGACTTGTTGATTGATGCATACCTTGATATTGCTTGTTTTAAACTATTCGTATCTAGTCACTCTTGTAAACTTTGAAGGTGTCCTATGCATTTATGTTTGCTACTCTATGAGGGACAAGCTGATTGCCACTATGCTATGTTTTCTTTATGTGAAACAAACAAATGTCTTGCAAAGCATTGTTATTCATGAATCTTTTGTTTGTGCCTTTTCATGTTGCATCATAGTTTCTTTGTCTTATTGCTAGAACTTTGTCTTTCATGTTATGATTGAAGTACTATGATCCCAGCTTTGAATGTTTACAAATACTTTGGTCAAGTCTTTGATGGTGCATGTCACCTCAAAAATTATTCTTTCTTTTTATCACTTACCTACTCGAGGACGAGTAGGAGTTAAGCTTGGGGATGTTGATACATTGCAAATGTATCTATAATTTTTTATGCTCCATGCTTGGTTTTATCCACTTTCTTGTGTTTTGTCCACACTTTGGAGCACTTTTCATATGATTTCTTGGACTAACCTATTAACAAGAGCCACAGTACCAGCTGCCTGTTTTCTGCTGTTTTTGGTTCCAGGAAAGTCAGAAAATGAATATTCTCGGAATTGGACGGGACAAAAGCCAAAGTGCCTATTTTTCCAGAAGACTCACGGAGCCAGAATACGAGACGGAGGAGGGCCAGGGTCTGGCCACACTACCCCCAGGCGCGGGCTAGGCCTGGCCGCGCCAGGGCCTGGTGTGGTGGCCCTAGGCACCCCCTCGGTCTCCCTCTTCGCCTATAAGAAGCCTTCTGACCTAAAAAATTCGGGGGGTTCGACTTTTTTCCACAAAAAGTTCCGCTGTGCCGCCGCCACCGAAGGGGAGATTCAGGGGACAGAAAGTCTCTGTTCCGGCACCATGCCGGGATGGGGAAGTGCCCCCGGAGCCATCACCATCGACCTCCACCATCATCTTCATCGACCATCCATGTTTCCCCCATCTATGAGTGAGTAATCCCCCGCTGTAGGCTATGGGGATGGTAGGGATTGGATGAGATTGTTCCTGTAATGGCATCAGATTGTTAGGGCATAGTGCCTAGTATCTCTTATTAGTGCTTTATGACTTTGTTGCAACTTTTTTGTGCTTAATTCTTGTCACTAAGGCCCGAGTGCCATGATTTCAGATCTGAACTTATTATTGATTCATTATGATAGTATTGTTTCTGGTCTTATCTACAAGTTGTATACACACGTTGTTGTCCGGAACCTATGGCCCCGAAGTGACAGAAATCGGGATAACCGAAAGGGAAAGGCTTTGATGTGAGGATCACATGTGTTCACGGAGTGTTAATGCTTTGCTCCGGTGCTCTATTAAAAGGAGCACCTTAATTGCCAGTAGTTCCCTAGAGGACCCGCTGCAAACGGGCTGGCAGGACAAAAGATGTTGTGCAAGTTCTCATTGCGAGCACGTATGACTATATATGGAACACATGCCTAGGATTGTCTAGTACTTGGGTGCTTTATCTTATTTATCTGTAATTGCCCTATGTCCTGATTGCTATGTGAATTTTCTTGTCCATGCAACGCCTGTCCATCCATCCCTATGCCTACCGCACTCGAATCCCATTGTTTACTGCTTTTGTTACTACTGTCTTTGTTGTGCTACTGCTGTTACTTTACTATTCCGACTACAAAACTGTTGCTACTGATAAACTGCTGTGAGCAAAATTGTTTCCAGGTGCAGCTAAAATGACAACTCAGTTGTTAAGGCTTATAAATATTATTTGGCTCCCCTTGTGTCGAATCAATAAATTGGGTTTCACTTCCCTCGAAAATACTGCGATACACCCCTATACTTGTGGGTCATCAGTGGATCCATGTGTGGTCTCTCAAGAGAACACACATTTCAATGACACTGGTGGATCCAGATGTGGTATGTTAAGAGAACACACATGCAGTGACTCTGGTTGTTGTTAGTGAAAAAGAACACACATGCAATGACACTGGTGGATCCATAGGTGGATTGTGAAAAGAGCACACGTGCAATGACACTGGTGGATCCATATGTGGTATGTGAAAATCAACACACATGCAGTGACTCTGGTTGTTGTTAGTAAAAAAGAACACACATGCAATGACACTGGTGGATCCATAGGTGGATTGTGAAAAGAACACACATGCAATGACACTGGTGGATCCATATGTGGTATCTGAAAAGAACACACACGCAATGACTTTGGTTGTTAGTAAAAATAAAACACATGCAATGACACTGGTGGATCCATGTGTGGTCTCTGAAGAGAACACACATTTCAATGACACTAGTGGATGCATAGGCGGATTGTGAAAAGAGATTTGCCCTCTCTCTCGGTCACAAATCTCACAAAAGCCCAAATGTGTGGAGATCCCAAACATGTGCTCGCTCTGGGTGCTATGCCCTTATGGCTGACACAGATGTCACGCGGATCGTCTCCACCAACCGTTGATCCTATGTGATCCAAGGGGCAGGATAACCCCTCCTTTCTCCACTTTTTTATGCATGGTCAATCCGTGCTACCTCTCTATCCGTGCCACCGATACTTTTCCTCCCTAAACAAGTGAAAACCCATCTATCTAACTAAAATAAATAAAATAAATGATCATATTTCAAAGAAGCCATCGTCTTCGTCTTCTGTTTCATCCTCGTCTTCGTCAACGCCATGGTCCCTGCCATCGCTGTCGTCGGCGTCCTCCTCTGACGACTCGACACCGCCCCCTTACTCGAATAAGCGCGCTATCTCCTCGTCGGATTCCTCCTCCTCCTCTTCGTAGTCCCATGGGTCCACGTCACTCTCCTCCGCTTCTGCCTCCAACTGGTCGATGAATGCCTCCTCGTTGGCCGAGTCGGACTCGTCCAAATAGCTATCTCCTCTCTTCTTCCTGGTCTTCTTCTCGTTCCTCTTCTTGTCCGTACTCACCGGTGCAACACGTGTCCCCGTCCTGGCTGCTGCTTTGTGCTCGTCCGATGATGCAGGTACCCCACGCTCCTCCTGCACGGTCGGTACAAGCTTTGACGTCACGGTGTCCTCGAGTGCCGATGTCGATGGATCCTGGCGCGGTTGGACACGACGTGCTGCCTCAGCTGGCGACTCGCGAGTGCGAACGATGCAGCGAAGAGCCGGGGACGCAGGACGGTTAGTGGACGGCTTGGTCCTGCCATTGCCACGGCGAGGGGGCATCGTGCTCGAGGTAGTTGCTCTGAATGGTCGATGGCGGGTACACAGAGTGGGGTGCCAATCTGATCAAGGACGAGCAGCAGTTTCATGCGTCGTGTCCATGCATGCATTTTTCGATTATCAAAAAGCAGAAGAAAGAAGTAATATCTCGCGTACTGCACATAATTTGATCACAACAAAAGTGGCACAGTGTATTCTAGACTCGTAAATATCCCGTGCGTGCCTGTCATGTGGAGTTCGACGGAGTTCAACGTGCCGACGTGTAGTTGCGCGTGTCATTGCCCCATCAAAACGTGACACACGCACGCGGAATATGCGTGCCAATTCCCGTGATGACCACCGACTCGCACTCCCCTTATTATATACTAGATTTTGGGCGGCGCCCAAGACCATTGAAGTGTCCATCGCAATAAAGACAAGTCCCATCAATTCCCTACCCCTGCCTCCTTGGCTTCTTTGAGAAGGTAGACTGTACGCGGGGGTCTTGTATAATAGTACTAGTACTACTGGACCACAGCCTATATTCTTTGACTCTTCTCCCACACTAATCACTATCTCCTTCCTCCTGCTGCCGCCACCCTCACCCTGCAAGCCATGGCTCCACTGAGGAGGTATTCGTGGAGAAAAGGGAGAGAAATTGCCGTGAGGCACTTCTTGCTCTACCAGCGGCTCAAGCCCACCCTCTCATCGAGGCCAAATCTCCCCCGACAATGGCGCCCAATGTTCTAGCAGGCGAGGGCTCCTCCCGGTACAGTCTTCTTGTTCTACTTCTTCTCCATCTCCCTCTCCATCATGATCTTATTCAGCTTCTTCCTGTTTTTCTTCTTCTTCTTGCTCTTCCTCTTCTACATATTACAGACCGTCCGTGGAGCCCGAATCCACCACGACGGAGGCGTTGCAGGACCCGTTCGGCCCCGTTCCATGTCTCAGCGAGGTAGCAAAACTCCATGTTGTTATTTCTCCGAGTTGTGATGTGGATTTCTTAGATCATGTCCGCCCCGCATTGGTTTTTCTTCTTCTTTTGCGAGTTGTATTAGTTTACATGAATATGACTGGATCTCTTTGTCTTTCCTTAATACCACTGTTCATAGATTCACTATGGATTTTTTGTGATTAGGATTTTTTTATCATGTTCATGAATAGATCTCTAGGTCCATTTATTAACACTGCGGTCAATAGATTCAAAGGGGATTTTTTTTGATCTGTATTTGTATTCACCTAGGACCTAGAGTGTAATAATAGAATTCCTATTTCAATTAACATGAACGATGCAGCGATCGAAGGCCGAGTACCATGACAAGGTGGCCGCGATTAGTTCCAAGATTGCCAACCAACATGAGCTTGCACGCTCCCTCACCCAAGCTAATGAGAGCCTACACAAGCAATTATCTATGCAGAAGGAGATCTCGGTAGATTTTGCACGTGACGTCGTTAGGCTATAGAAAGTGCTCGACCGTAACTTGATCAGGCAAGAACAGGCCATTAAGATAATCAACGAGCTCACGAAGGAGAAGAAGAATCTCGTGGAAAGGTGCATTCTCCTGCAGGACGAAGTCAGCGAGGCACTCAGAGGACGCGTCGAGGAAACCAAGGCTACCATCTGAGCCTACCATAACAGGAACCGTTGCCTAGATGCAGTCAAGGAGATGAAGGCGGACATGAGCAGAGGGATCACCGTACTCGAGGGTGTTCGGAAAGAGAACGAGGAGCTAAGGGCATGTCTAGAGGCGTATCGGAGCAATGCCCAAATCTGATTCCCGTTAGCGGGGACACGAATACCAGTTCGTCCTCCTCTCCTTTTGTAATGTTTAGGGTTCAGGGAGCAATGCCCATGTCTGCTTCCCATTATAGGGTGCAATAAGAATCCTAGGGAAACTCCTTATCTATCTAGACATGTGTTGGTGTTCATGTTCATGAATGGACACCATGTTCTCTTTCCATTATGTATCTGGACATGGGTTTCTGCATTATGAGTTTGCCACTCTCCCACTACTATTTGGTGATATTGGGAAAAACCCACAGCACACTAAACTGCTGATAAATCTTATTTGTCTTCAAAATTGAAACTATGACAGTGCCACTAGTCGATTCATAAAATGTTGATTAGTCCTAGATTGCTTCTTCCTTGAAATTATGACAGTGCCACTAGTTGATTCACTTAATTATGGAAACTAACAAGCTTGTCCTGGTGAACTGAACAAACCATACTATGTATTTTTGTTGCAGGGAAAGAGGCGAAAGATCGACCAGGACCTGGCGACCTGGCTAAATGACAAGATAGCAAGCCAAAGGGAGAAGCAGAATTCCCAGAAACTGGCCTTTGACCAACTGCGTGCTGAATTCGCGGTCCTTTCTGACAAGTGCCAGAAACTGAAGGAGTTAAATGCCGACTGGGCGAAGCTATGAAGGTCGCGCCTCGCCTAGGAAGCAGACGGAGATCATGAAAGGGATCTTGAAGGAAAATCGTATGGCTACGGACAAAATTCTCCAATCCGTGACAGCGCGCTGGAATCTACAGCTGAAGCACGACATAGTACTGAAGGAGCTAGCCAATCTTAGGGAGGAAAACAGGAAGCTCCGGGCCAGTCTCGCTTGAACACAACATATGTCTATTTAGTACTAAACTGCCTGGTTTATCCTCTGTAGTGGTGATTTTGTAAGCGTGAACTTAACTCTATGCACGATATGTTTGTTCGTCTGAAATTAGTTTGCTCGAGGATTGAGTTTGGATTAGTTCGGAAAGCGCAACTGCAAGTCTTACAATTAACTAGTTTCAGGCATTGGTACAACATAAATTATTCATCTCGAATTTCCTTTATCCTCTATAGTCTGTCCTTGTTCACCCTCGCGCGCCTTCTTCAGTTCCTTCAACAGATCCGCAATGCAGTACTCTAGCTTCTTCTTGTCTTCCCTGAGCTGATCCCTCTCCTTTTCTGCATTATGAATCAGCAACCTGTGACTATTCTGAAGCTTCTTTGCAGTTCCAACAACCAAGCTCCCATCGATTCCGTCAGTTAGCTTTGACTGCAAATTCTCGATTTCTTGTTCCAGCTCCTTATTTCGTACCGACAGCTTGTAATTTTTTTCAGCTACATCACTTACATCAGTAAATCTCCCTGACCTTTCCAACTCATACATCTCCCGTAACTGTGCCAAACATTTCTTAAGTGCATCTGGCCACTCAAGATCCACCCACTCTACTGCTTTACACACCGGGCCAACCTAAAAACACACACACTAAGTGTTATGAACATGCACGATACATTTTACTTCATGTCACAGTTGCACATAATGTAAACAAACCTGATTTGTACAGCCCAAAAACCTTCTCCCAGTGTTACTGCCTTCAAATGCAACATATCTCCTCAGTTTTACCCCATGGTCACATGGCACTTCTCCATCGAGATCTAGGCCCTCCCATTCAGAGTCATAGATCGCCCTTGGTACCTATAGGTAAACGCAAACCTGAAATCGAACACGGTTGCATGCACATATGGAGCTCAGACGAGAGATTTACCATTGCCTAACCCTAACCCAAGAAAACAGAGGAACTCACATCGTGGAAGGAAGACTCGATGTCGGAGAGAAGGCTGTCGCTGCTCGACTGGTCATCCTTGCCGTTTAAGGACAGCATGGCGAATGCGTCGTCGCAAGCGACGGCGATGGCGTCGGCGTCGGCGAGAGAGAGAGAGAGAGAGGGGTAGAGAGAGAGAGATAGAGAGAGAGAGAGAGCAGCCCTTCTACCGCTGCAACAATGACTAAATTGACATGTTACAATAGTTTAATGGATACCATGCCCTTTCCCTGGATTACTGTCTCCTGCCTGATATGGATTCTCTTCACACATTCCCATTTCAAATATTAAACCTGAACTCCCTCCATCCCAATTTCATTGCCTAACAAAAACATACCAGTATATTACATCATCTAAAGAAACAAAATCATGTCAACTACAAGGTACTTATGCATCGCTTCTTCAGTCATGGTTTCACAAAACATTACATTACAATATCTCAACAAACATAATCACAACATGGTTTCACAAAACATCACATTACAATCTCTCAACAAACGTAATCACAGAAACAAGTATATTACATCAACTCAAGAAACAAAATCATGTCGACCAGAAGGTACTTACACATCACTTGTCCTGTCATGGTTTCGCAAAACATTACATTACAATCTCTCAACAAACAAAATAACAGAAACAAGTACAGTACATCATCTCAAGAAACATAATCATCTCAACTATAATGTATTTATGCATCACTTGTCCAGTCATGCTTTCACAAAACATTACATTACAATGTCCCAACAAACATAATAACAGAAAAAAGTACGGTACGTCATCTTAAGAAACATAATCATGTCAACTACAATGTACTTATGTCTTACTATAACAACGATGGTTTCAGTGAGTGACATGTCCGAAAATCTCAACAGCTCGCACAACATTATATCGCAATCTCTCAACAAACATAATCACAGAAACACGCTCTAAATGCAACAACAGTCAATATTACAAATACAGCCAGGGGAACCCCGCGGTCCATATGACAAGCCTAGGGTAGCAGATCTCATCAGATCTCATCAACATCGACCGCCTCATTCTGTTCGGCCACTACAGGGGAATCTACATCCACTATAACTTGTTCAACAACATCAGAAATGGTACCAAGGAAGAACACCTTCCTGGTTCGCTTCTTTCATCGCATAATAGGCATAAGATCTTCAGTATCCAAAACATCTATGAATTGTTGCTTCTTATGATGCCACCACCGGATTTTTGCCATCTGCTTAGGGCCAATACTGATTTCCTTACCGGTCATCTCTCTCATTTCATCAAGAGTTATGTTTTTGGAATCGACAGTGATCTCCACAGTACATGACGAAACTGGCTTATTAACTCCCTCATCAAGTTTTGCCATGTATGAATCCACCTCTATGCGTATATTGAACTTATCTAGATTAGCATCTATTGGTCCATATTCTCTAGGATCAGAAGCTCTGGCAGCAAGATCTCCAGCATCTGCATACATATCATCAATCATCACTTCAACTTTCACCTTATGATCAGCTGCACAACACTCCCAAACCATCTGAAGCTCATGGGAGTGCTCAATTTGCTTATAGGTATCATTCATGTTGCGCCACACCAATTTTGTCCTCTGTCTAGAACCCTAGGGAATTCTAGCGGCAAGCATATCTACCAGCTGCGAAACAGATACAACCTCTTTGCAATTCACAAGCAGATGCACATCTTGCCCGAACACAACCTCTCGCAACCAAAATCAAGTTTTGCAGTGTACTACCGAACATGAACTGTGAACTCATATAGGTCCCTTGTATCAAAGTTGTGCCTAATTTGATTAAAAAGGGGAACATTTTAGTTCATGCGATTCTATTATGCCGTAACTAATCTACTTGCAAGATAAGGCATAGATAAGAAAAATTCACCTCTCGCTCTTCTCCCGGGTTTTTTTCTTCGAGATCTGGGTGCTGCATCCGCCACCGGCCTTGCTTTTCTCTTCAACCCGCTGCTCGTAGGTACCTTGGGAGCAGAATCCTTGCTGACCTCCTCGCTAACCGGGGCTGAAGACCTCGCCGCTGCTATGCGTTGAGCCCTAGACTTGGGCCCCAATGGACCCGAATCAGTCGGCGACGTAGCTACAACCTTCACCTTGCAAGACATGTTGGGCCGCCGCCATCGGATTCAGTGTCGGGGGAGGAAGAAAAAGGGTCCTCCCTCGCCGGCAAATTTAGGGTTGGGGATGGGAAGAAAAGGGACCGCCATCACCGTAGCAAGATTCAGTGTCGAGAGTTAGGAAAGTACAATAATGGATTTGCCCCTATGACACGCGCGGGATGGCTAAGAAGAGTGACCGGCGAAGAAGGGGCACAACGGGAACTAGTGTAACGGAATATCCTGACTTAACGAGCGCGATTTGAAAATATTGGGTTTGGCCATCATTCACTCAAAAGACCCCTCTCAGCAAATGGCGCCCCAACTTTTCGAATCGCGCTGATAAAAATCAACTTGGGTACCCGCGTTGCCTAGCCGACCCAACATTCAAGCCGCAAAATGATATTCTCCGCCACCAGGTGGTGTGGCTGCCCCGGAGTCCGTATCCAACCCGTTTTCCCCCAGTACCTTCCTTATGTTGTGAAATTTCGTAATATATAATCCCTGGATCCCCTGAGGTTCATATATCGTGTTCTCGTCGTGTTTTCATTTCGATCTATTTCTGCCAGGAACTATTCTTAAAGTTTAGAAGCATAATGGTCTCCGCCAATGATAAGGGCAAGGAGCCTATGGAGGAAGATCTCCAAGACTCTGAGCAGCTAGAGGAGAGTGATAGTGAAGTTGAAGCGGAGGCAAAGGAATACCAACATCCGCACACCAGCACCACCATTGCAAGCATTGGAGTGGTGGCAAACCCTGCCAGGTTCAAAAGGACTGCACGGATGTCAATTGGAGGGAAGACTGCGCGTCATCGCTTGGCTTCGCGGGTGCCTTCTCCACGCACCAAGAATCCCTTCCATACCCTTATCCATGAGAATCAATTCCAGAATATGCCCAAGGAGAAACTACCCTCCAATTGGGATATGCCTCATTCTAACCATGCAGGAAAAGAAGACTTCAAGGATGAAGAGTGGGGAAAGAATCGTACGAGCTGGGATTCACAACCCGACATGATCATGAACCGCATCGAGCACAATTCGGAGTTGATTCGTACTCTCACCTTCGAGATTGAGGACTTGAGGAAATTGATTGAAAAGCTCATCGAGAGAATACCACCACCATCGAAGGAGTAATTCATCATCAAGTTTTGGCATCCCCTTGGTTTGTTCCAAGCTTGGGGGAGTGTCGTAGTATCATATCACTATCTTCTATCTTTTTACCTTTTTAGTAGAGTCATATCATGAATAGAAAAGTTATCATGTAGGATGGTTTGCATTATGGAAGTGTCCCCCTCTCGTTAGATATTTATGTATCCCTTGGTGTGAGTTGCCGTTATGGATTATTAATGAGAAGTTCTATCATTTACTCTTTTGCATATCTTATATTAGTTTTCTATTCCTGTTATATGATTGATCTTGTTGTTAGTATTGGTATCACTTTGGTATCATTGAGTTAATTTAGTTGGTTTTGGCAAACCTGGCTCGGTCAGTAGCAACACTATTATGAGAATTGAATGAAAAAGATAAAAGTACTCTTAAGAAATATAATTTCATCATCTTTCTTTCTTGCTTTGCTCATAAGCTTAGTATTCTCTAGTTAAGATCTTTTGTGCTTCCGAGGAAGATTGCATGTTTGTTTTTATCACTTGTATGTTTGTTTGTTTCCTTTAACTCTTATGCTTGCTACCCAGCCTTGCTAGCCAAAAACCTGTACTGAGAGGGATTGCTTCTCGTGCATCCAATCCTTAAACCAAAACCTATGCCATTTTTGTCCACCATACCTATCTATTAGCACTATTGCTATTCCAAGTAAATTCATGTTTTTATCTACCTTCCGAATTAAACTTGTTATGTGAAAATTAGTGATTAAACCTCTCACGAACTTGAAGACACACTTTACTTTCTTGCACCTAATAAACTTGAACCATTGTGTCATCTAAGTTGTATATGCTTGCACTTATACGTTGGGAATTAGCAGAACCATGCTATCATGGGGAACGCTTTCAACATTGCACTTGTACATTGTACCCATTTGATATCATGCTCTTTTGTTTATGGATGTCGTCGGTGTGAAATGAAAGGGGAGTTTGTAAGTCGATGGAGTTATGTATGTGTGTTCGAGAAACGCCTGGGCTACTGGTCTAACCCATGCCTAATCATGGTGGAAACCTGCAGCGTAACCATAATGAGCAATCTATGAAGCATTCTTCTTATAAAAAAAGAGATAGAGATTGAGAAAATTAAAAAATAGATGAGAAAAGAGGAAAGAGAGAAAAAAGCACCATTTTCCCGTGGTAAATAAGAAGACTGTTGAGATGCTCAGTGTCTACTTGCCTTGTCATTTTGATATGGGGATTCTTCCGTATCATCGGGCAAGGGGTACTCCGTTGGCGGTTCTCTATGATACACATGCACTTATTACGACAAGAACTTACCGGTAACTAAACTTGAGTAGCATGAGGACCGGCCCTTGTATTCAAGGGACATGAGATTGCCAACTTATACTTTGTCAAGCATATACTCCATAGTTTGTTCACTTCAACCTTAACCACCTAAAGATGCTTATGATAGGGCAATGAAAGCTGAAGGCTAATAAGTACCATAATTTTCTGAAGCTCTTTATGAAACTTGAAATCCCTTCTTCCCTCCGCGAAGGGCTTATGTTTTACTTTTTGGTTGAGTGAGTAAACCTATTCCTTTCTATCTCAGCAAGTATTTTGAATTGTTGTGTTTTCATAAGATGATTTATTCAATCATGTTTCTTATGTTCCTTGTTTTGCACATTTCTCTTATCTTAGTGAATACTACTTTGAAAGTTATCATTGAAAACCCCTTTATGTTTGAACTCCTGCAAATTGTTAACTATTCTTTGACCAAGAGCAAAGTTTGCCATTACCAATTATGATTTACTTTGTGTATCTTTATTGTGTTTCCTTTACTTATTGCAAGTTAAGTTATATAATAGTGAGTTGTCTTCTATTATGATTTGTGTATTGATGAATGTGATGCTTCTTGTCCATATTCTTTTATCGACTCTTCACTCCATAAACCTGAGGTCAAGTTTATTGAGCTCAGTTTTTGCTTGGGGACAAGTGAAGTCTAAGCTTGGGGGGAGTTGATACGTCCATTTTGCATCGCTATTCTATATCATAATTTACTATTATTCATTGATATATTTCATATTAAGAGATGATACTTATGTTATTTCATCTGTTTTTGCATGGTTGATGACTTTTAGAGCATGGACCACTGCAGTCAGGATTCTAATGGAAAAGGGGCTGTTTGGAGGCCAAATTCGCGAAGATCAGAAAATACGGGAAAATACATGGAAAATCCTATTTTTTCAGAAGATGAAGGATGCCATTAGGGGGAGCGGACATGGGCCACAAGGGGCCCACACCACTCCCTGGCACAGGCTACCCTAGGTCGCACCAGTAGGTGGTGTGACCACCCTGGCCCACTCCTCGCTCTCCCCTTTGGCGTATATTATCCCCACGAAACCCTAATACCTGGGGAGCGACCACAGAAAGATTCTGCCGCCTCTGAGGGGCGGAAAACTATAGAGAGAGAAATATCTCTCCGACAAACAGAATTCTTCCGGGGGAATTCCTTCCCGGAGAGGGGAGATCGTCGCCATCAACACCACCATCAAGCTATACTTCATCAGGATCATCATCATCTCCATCATCATCTCCACCAGCACCATCATCACCACTCCTTACCGCTATAACAATTGAGTTGAATCTTGCATAGTTCTTAGGGGAAACTTTCTCGGTATTGATTACTTGTTGTAGTTGATGCTATTAAGTGGAACCATTGAATTATTGTTATGTTCAGATTGTTTCTTATCATTATATTATCTCTGATCTTGATCCATATGATGTCGTGAGTAGTTCGTTTAGTTCTTGAGGACATGGGAGAAGTCATGTTGTTAGTAGTGGAATTGTGTTGAGAAAGAATCAGTAGTTTGTTATTTAAGTTGTGGTGTTATTCTTCAAGTGGTGTCTTGTGAACGCCGACTACATGACACTTCACCTTTATGGGCCTAGGGGAATGCATTAAGTATTTGGCTACTAATCGTAGGGGTTGCCGGCGTGACAGAAACGTGAACCCCCGTTAGGAAACCTTTGCACAAGGGATGTCAAGATCTTAGAGATTAAAGTTGTGGTTAGGTTTCTATCTTAATTACTTTCTTATACTTGTGGATGCTTGCAAGGGGTTCAATCACAAGTATGTATTAGTAATAGGAAGGTCGGTACATTATCACAGGTTCACCCTCACAACACTTATCAAACTAGAGAAGAATAATCAACTATATGAAGCGAAAGCACTTGACGATATTCCCATGTGTCCTCGAGAACATTTTGTCATCTTAAGTAATACAACCAGCTTGTCCTTTGCTAAAGAAAGGATTGGGCCACTTGCTGGAATTATTATTATTGTATTTTATTTACTCGTACTTTAATTATCTGCCTTATCAAAAAACCCTAAAAATACGTTTGCTAAGTATTTACAGAGAATTCCTGCTCCAAGCCA
The DNA here is from genome assembly GCA_910589775.1 of Avena eriantha. Taxonomy (NCBI): domain Eukaryota; kingdom Viridiplantae; phylum Streptophyta; class Magnoliopsida; order Poales; family Poaceae; genus Avena; species Avena eriantha. The sequence continues at coordinate 559,079,898 of OU342743.1, forward strand.
CTCGTCAACACCTTCTGCTCCTCGTTGGGTTCGACACTCTTACTTATCAAAAACACTACGATACACCCCCTATACTTGTGGGTCATCAGACATCAGTGGACATCAAGAAATGATGGCAAGAAAACTTGGACGCTAGAGCAAAAGAAACAGTGGTAGTAAAAGAAGGATCGACCGAGGTACAAATACGAGTCTATGCTAGATCAGCTGTGCAAGTTCCACATGCCAAATCCGAGTAACCCGATGAATCATACAATCCGACAATGTGAATGGATGAGGAAATAGATCAAAGTGGCTCGGGGAATGCTCATGCACCTCGGCATGATGCACCTCAGCATGATGGACCTTGGCATGATGCACCTCAGCACGATGCACCTCGGCAGTAGCAACTCACTGGGCGAAATGGACAGCAACTGATGTTACCACCACCTCCGCCGAGGTATGAGAACCATGAAAGAAGGGATGTGGTGCATCAGGTGAATAATCAGCAACAGTTGGACCACGGGTTTCCCAACAATGGCGGGAGAAATGAATACAGAGAGCATCACCGGAGTTACTATGTGTTCACTACTAAGGAAACTGATATAAAGAGTTTGCAACGCCGACATATGGAGGTGAATGCGGTCATGCCAGCGGTGACGAGGTATATGCCTTGGGTAGAACTTGAAATTACATGGAGCATCAAGGACCATCCAGGCTTATGCCGAGTCTTATATCATATGCGCTAGTGCTGGATCCGACCTTCATTGGGTCGAATATCAAAGTGAGATTCTCAAGGGTGTTCCTCGATAATGGCAATAGCATCAACATCATGTACAAGGACACAATGCACAAATCAGGAATATCGAAGAACATGCTCCAAGCAACAAGGACAACTTTCCATGGCATTGTGCCGGGTATCTCTTGCGAGCCCATTGGCAAGGTCCGAGTTGACGTGTTACTTGGCACAAGAGAAAATTGCCAGACTGAGAATTTGGGGTTTGAGGTTGTGAACTTGGAGAGCACGTATCATGCGTTACTCAGCATGCCTTCTCTCAAGAAATTTATGGCAAGTACTCACATCAGTTACTTGAAGATGAAATTGTCTGGGCCAAATGGAGTGATCACCATTGTTGGGGACTTCAGGTGTTCCATTGAGTGTGTGTCAGTCGGGTCAAACTTGGCCGATTCACTTTTGATTGCACAAGAGAAGAGGAGAATTCAGGAGGTGGCGGCATTGGCTCAGTCCACGCAGCAGCATATGCCGGCTCTGACTAACCCGCATGGAAGTGTCTCATTTCAAGCGACAAAGGATACCAAGAAAGTACCTATTGATGATCAGTTCCCAGAGCGCACCGTAACAATTTGTGCCGGGAAGTGACAAATAGGAAAGCGAGCTCGTCCACTTCCTCCGTGAGAATTGGGATATCTTTGCTTGGTCCACACAGGGTCTGCAAGGTATACCGAGGGAGTTGGCCGATCACTCTTTGCATGTGAGACCCGGAGCTAAGCCGGTGAAGCAACCTCTCTGCCGTTTCACCGAAGATAGGAGAAAGGCAATTGGGATGAGATAGCTCGGCTCCTTGCAGCCGGGTTTATAATGGAAGTACTCTATATGGATTGGCTATCTCATCCGGTGCTTGTGGAGAAGAAAAAGGATGATCCAAATGTGGCAGTGTGGCGTATGTGTATTGATTACACGAACCTGAATAAGGCGTGTCCAAAATACCCATTTCCACTGCCAAGGATAGATCAGGTCATAGATTCGACTGCTGGGTGTGAGTTTTTATCATTTGTAGATGCGTATTATGGTTTCCACCAGATACCCCTAAACCATATGATCAAATAAAGACTTCATTCATTACCCCATATGGGGCTTATTGCTATCGCACTATGCCATTTGGTTTACGTAATACAGGAGCAACGTATCAAAGGTGTATGAAAAATGTTTGCATGATCAAATTGGGAGAAATGGCCAAGTGTATGTTGATTATATTGTGATAAAAACAAAGGAAAGCAAAACGCTCCTAGAAGATATCCGACAGACATTTGCGAACCTAAGGAGGTTCTGAATGAAGCTTAACCCAGATAAGTGCACCTTTGCTGTCCCGGCTAGAAAATTGCTCGGTTTTCTCGTGTATACCCGTGGTATCGAGGCCAACCCCACAAAGATCTGGGCTATTGAAAAGATGGAACTCCCGAAGTGTCTTAACAATGTGCAGAAATTCACTAGTTGCCTGGCATCATTAAGTCGATTTCTATGTCAGCTGGCAGAGAAGGCATTGCCCCTCTATCAGCTAATGAAAAAGGCAGATAAATTCATATGGACACTGCAAGCTGATAGTGTGTTTCGAACTAAAAAAGATTCTAGCCTCTTCACCAGTATTAGCTTCACCACTATCCAAAGAGCCAATGTTGCTCTATATAGCAGCGACCAACCGATTCGTAAGTGCCGTGGTTGTGGTGAAGTGTGACGAGGAAGGCAAGTCGGTGTAGAGGCCAGTATATTACCTAAGCAAGGTATTCTCTACTTCAAAGCAAAACTATCCCACTATCAAAAGATGGCGTATGGTGTGTACATGGTGGCTAAAAAGCTCAAGCATTACTTTGAGGAACACCCCATAAAAGTGATATGTGAGGCACCTATATCTAAGATAATGAGCAACAAAGATGCAAGTGGCCGGATTGCAATATGGGCAATTGAGTTAGCCCCTTATGCACCACAATTTGATATAAGGGATGCCATCAAGTCTCAAGCAGTGGATGATTTTTGTGTGGATTGGGCGGAGATGCAGTACGAACCACCTTTGCCGGACTCAAACTATTGGAGGATGCATTTTGATGGATCAAAGAGAAAGAAGGACTAGGGGCCGGGGTAGTACTTACCTCGTCCAAGAAAGATTAGTTGAAATATGTTCTCCAGATCCATTTCAGAGCATCAAACAACATGGCCGAGTATGAAGCACTCGTGCATGGACTTAAGGTGGCAAAGGAAGTTGGGATACATCGGATACAGTACTTTGGTGATTCGGATTTGGGGGTGCAGTAAGTGTCTAGTCATTGGGATGCCCTGGATGCAAACATGGCCCTTTATAGATTTCATGTCCAAAAGATATGTGGGTACTTTGAGGGATGTGAATTCCAGCATGTACCTCGGCTTGAAAATGAAGCAGCCGACATACTGTCTAAGCTGGGCTCATCTCGGCAGCCCATCTCGCCAGGAGTTGCTTTAGAGCACTTGAGGAAACCATATATCACACCTTCACCAGAATCCTAATCAATCTATGTCCCGGTGCACTCCAGATCAGAAGTTACCTGTGGTGACCCAGCATACCACTGCATGATGTAGTACACTATAGTCGTTGACATAACACCAATGAAACACCATTCACTAGTATTACATCCCTCAGAGTGGTACAACAGAAACACAGCAGGTCCAAGACATGACTATAGATTACAACTCGACTCTTTACAAAAGATCTAGAGAACACTCTAGGGTAAAGAGAGAGAAAGAAACTTCTTACAAAGAAGAACCAAAAATAATAACTTAGAACTATCTAGAGACTAAGACTAGTATGTGAACTAATGGGCTTGCAATTGCTGCTATTGCAATGCTCTATAGAAGTAGGTTTTATGGCTAGAGAATCTACTCCTATCTACTTAAGAACTTTGTCCTCACTTTGATTGATGTATATGTTGACTTCATTGACTTTATTGAAGAACTTGAGCTGTCGATGATGGTTTCTTGAGCAGATATTGATGTTGACATCATCTTCAATGGCTTAGAACCTAGCAAGGGTTAAGAAGGTACAGTTGAGTATGAGCGTACTCAACAAGTTCACTAAAAAGGAGTGTATGATGCACTATCTCTACAGCCATAGACCAAAGGTCATAGGCAATACAGGTTTTTGTAAACATTTATTCAAAGGTTGCTTTTATTCTGAAAACTATGTCCAATAGCCTTCACAGGTTGACCAGAACTTTCATGGAGTTCCTTTCCTGTCGCATTCGTAGCTCCTTCCCATAATAGGGAGTAACATGTCACAGTTCTTACACTCTACAGAGGTGCATTTACTTTACTCATGAGATACCAAATCCTTGTTGCACAACCAGGAAGCTTATTCCCGTCCACAATTCCTTGATGTGGGGCCCAGTAGATGATCCAAGCCAATCACTGTCCCTCTCCACGACCTCGCATGAAGACAGGACCTCCCCAAGCAGATATACCTCCGTTAACACCCATATAGGTAGATATAACCCTGGCAACCCCTTGGAGACTCCAGTGAGCAGATCATGTCCGTAGCAACCCCCATATAGGCAGATATACCTCTGACAGCCCCTCACGGAAAGTCTAGACACCAATATCACGGGGAACTAGGAGTGCCACCCATCTGCGGAGTCCCCGCAAGGAAGCTATAGCCTCACGATAAGGTCATCCATCCATGCGAAAGGAAGAAGATCGAGCTTACTTCTCCGTCCCATTCCAGATCTCATGGTTAACGCGTAATATACGGTGCTAGAATCACTGACGACATTGGTTATTAAGTCCTAGATGATACATTCCTATACAATGGCGTTTCAATTGCTAGTTATAATAGATTAGCTGATCACCCTAGATCAGTAACTGATACTTCCAGTTAATTATGAAAATAGTGTTTTTGACCTTTTTGAAATGCAGGTGATGACAATAGTTGAGTTACAAGCATAGAAAATAATCAAAGGACATGAGCAAGTGTGAACTTGCCTTTTGTGATTGCAAGATTATGCACTCACGGTCTTCAAGACAATAGAAGATCCAAATTCTGTAAACAACATCATTGGTCCAATAAGGACAAATGTTTAAAGAAGCAAGATACAGTTATGCATAAGTAGTGTAATGTAGTTTGATAAACATGAATCCCTAGACTAATCGTATCTGATCTAGGGTTTGAAGCTTGTGATGAGTTCTTTGGAATGTGTTGTACTTCTATACCAACTTCGTAATGTTTCTTTAAGGTTAATTAAGAGTGATATTACTTTTATTTGAGTAGTAGTTTCTTAACTTTATGATTGAATAGAATCATTTGCCTCCTTATAAATGAGTGGTTATGATTTGTAAACAAGGAAACAATATTATTTAAGTACTTATGAATTACCTTTGGATTTAAAATATATTTATAAACTTGTGTCTAAACTAATGGTAAAAGGTTTTCATAAATTCAAAATAATAATCTTGAGGGTTGTATATTTGATATCTCCTTTTGGGAAATGCTACACGTATTTAAGAATGATAGTTTATCAAAAAAAATTAATTAAGATGTTTTGGATTATTTAGATTTCATACTTTTAATATTTTTAATACTAATACTATTTTTAGACTTCTAATGGACATATTAGAGCTATTAGCAATTTTATACCTACTTTTATGAATTATCAACTAAGAAAATAGGTTTGAATTCAGTTTATTAGGGTATTAAATTTTTACTTACTTCAAAAGTGGTATTTTACATTTTTAACATGTAGATATTATTTTTGTGATCATTTTGGTATATGATATGTATTTTTGTGACTTTTAAATAATAAGATATGATTTTTATAAGTTTTATCACTTTATAAATACTAAATAAATAATAATAGTTAAGTGTAAAAAAATGTACAAAATAAGTTTATAAATTTATATTTTGTTTTTCTAAGAATTTTCATATATTATAATTATTTTTATGAATTTAATAATAGAATATATTTATTTAACATTTATCCTTAATAGAATATTTGCTATTAATAATTATTATATTATTTAAGGTAGAAAATAATATGAAAAATTATAGAGTTTATTTTTCTAAATGTTTTGATATATAATACATATTTTTCTAAAATATAAAACAAGAGATATTGATTTAACAAGATTTAATCTTTTTCTAGAATTATTAAGTTAATTCTTTAAAAGATTTATTATGTCACGCTGACGTCACCTAGACTTTTGTCACCTAACTAGTTTCTACCTGTGGTCAATGACAAGCGGGTCCAGGGCCACGTCATATACTAGGTATTTATCTATTACAGAAAATATTAACTAATAAATAAATAAAACTACATTATGACATCAGCATGATGTCATGCTGACATCACCCGAGATTGATCCTTCCAGATCGTCGATCGATCTCTCGATCAGGAGCACGCGAGCAAGCGGGAGTGGGCGTGTTGGACAGAGGAGCACGAGGCGAGTCGATCTGTGGGCACGCCGCCAGAAATTGGTCACTGGAGTGGCTCTAGCGACGACGAACTGCGGCGGCTGACGATGGATTACGGTGGCAGGGCAGACTAGGAAGCAAGAGAGAAATCGGAGAGAGGTGCAAGCACCGGTAGCTCACCATGAAGCTGAAGCACGTGTTGGCGAGGTCGGAGGAGTGATGTATCTGCGGGAATCGATGACGATCGGCGATGTCTGACGGTGGAAATAAAGTGTCGATTGGTTCGACAGAGATCTCCCCAGCTCTCGTGGCCTAACTAGGAAGAACAAGGGTGCTCAGGGTGGATAGAGAAGCTCTAGAATGGCGGGGAGGAAGAGAATGAGAGCTAGGGTTTCGGCTTCCCCGGCATGAAGAAGAGGAAGAGGAGAAATAGGGCATGGCGGGGTTCCTCCGGCGGTGAAGGGCTATTTATAGGCAACGTAAGCGGTGGCGCGCATCGTAGCGCCGAGATGGCCAATCGGGCGGTCGCCGGAGCTCCACCGAGTTGCTTCGTCGTTGCTGCTTTCTAGCGAGAGGAAGAAGAAAGGAAAAGAAACAACGAAGGGTAACACGCCCGTAGCGGGCTGCGCATGGGCCAGATGGGCTGTAGCAAATCTTGTGAGGTGAATTCCTGCGGCTGCTCACGTCCACAATACCGTTTCCATTGCCAGTTTTAATAGATTAGCTGATCACCCTGGATCAGTAACCGATACTTCTAGTTAATTATGAAAATAGTGTTTTCGACCTTTTTGAAATGCAGGTGATGACAATAGTTGAGTTACAAGCATAGAAAATAATCGAAGGACATGAGCAAGTGTGAACTTGCCTTTTGTGAGTGCAAGATTATGCACTCACGGTCTTTCAAGACAATAGAAGATCCAAATTCTGTAAACATCATCATTGGTCCGGTAAGGACAAATGTTTAAAGAAGCAAGATGCAATTATGCATAAGTAATGTAACTTGATAAACATGAATCCCTGGACTAATCATATCTGATCTAGGGTTTGAAGCTTGTGATGAGTTCTTTGGAATGTGTTGCACTTCTATACCAATTTCACACTTGTGCTTCTTATTAAGGCTTGTGAGCGTGTGTGAAACAATTATGTAAATACAACAAGTAGTATGCAATACTAAATCACTCAAATGGGTCATGGTATCTAAAATAGTTCTTAAGCAAGATTAAGAATCAAGGATTACTTTTAATGTTTCTTAACAGAATAACTTTTGAAGAAAATCTTACTTAATTAAACAAAAGCATTTAATCTCTAAGTTAACACTCTTAGGTTTTCTTTCTAGTTATAATTCTCAAAGAAGAAAGAATTACTTCATTTGAATAAGGACCACACTAGTAGTTGAGACTTATCTATCTTGGTCATTATATGGTATTATAATTTGTTTGCTTCATAATGTTTGTTTAAGGTTAAATAAGAGTGGTATTACTTTTATTTGAGTAATAGTTTCTTAACTTTATGATTCTATAGAATCATTTGTCTCCTTATAAATGAGGGGTTATGATTTGTAAACAAGGAAACAATATTATTTAACTACGTATGAATTACCTTTGGATTTATAATATATTTATAAACTTGTGGCTAACTAATGGTAAAAGGTTTTCATAAATTCAAAATAATAATCTTGAGGATTGTATATTTGATATCTCCTTTTGGGAAATGCTACACGTATTTAAGAATAATAGTTTATCAAAAATTCTAATATTTTGGATTATTTAGACATCATACTTTTAATATTTTTAAGACTAATACTATTTTTAGACTTCTAATGGATATATTAGAGGTATTAGCAATTTTATACCTACTTTTATGAATCATCAACTAAGAAAATAGGTTTGAATTCAATTTATTAGGGTATTAAATTTTTACTTACTTCAAAAGTGGAATGTTACATTTTTAACATGCAGATATTAAATGTTTTATCATTTTGGTATATTATATGTATTTTTTTGATTTTTAAATAATAAGATTTATAAGTTTCATCACTTTATAAATAATAAATAAATAATAAATCCTTAGTTAAGTGTCACAAAAATGTAAAAAATAAGTTTATAAATGTATATTTTGTTTTTCTAAGAATTTTGATATATTATACTTATTTTTCTAAATTTTAAATAATAGAATATATTTATTTAAGATTTATCCTTAATAGAATATTTGCTAATAATAATTATTATATTATTCAAGTTAGAAAATAAAATATGACAATAGGTTTATATTATAGAGTTTAGTTTTCTAAACATTTTGATATATAATACATATTTTCTGAATTATAAAACAAGAGATATTGATTTAACAAGATTTAATCATTTTTTGGAATTATTAAGTTAATTCTTTAAATGATTTATTATGTGACGATGATGTCACCTAACCAGTTTGTACCCATGGTCAATGACAAGCGGGTCTAGGGCGCCGTCATATACTAGGTATTTATCTATTACAGAAAATATTAACTAATAAATAAATAAAACGGCATTATGACATCAGCATGATGTCATGCTGACAACACCCGAGATTGATCCTTCCAGATCGTAGATTGATCTCACGATTGAGATCATGCGAGCAAGCGGGAGCAGGCGCGTTGGATAGAGGAGCACGAGGCGAGTGATCTGTGGGAACGCCGCTAGAAATTGGTTACCGGAGTGGCTCCGGCGACGACGAACTGCAGCGGCCGATGGCGGATTATGACGGCAAGGCAGACCAGGAAGCGAGAGATAAATCAGAGAGAGGTTCAAGCACCGGTAGCTCACCATGAAGCTGAAGCGCGTGTTGGCAAGGTCGGAGGAGCGTTGTATCTGCAGGAATCGACGATGACCAGCGATGTCTGGTGGTGGAAATGAAGTGTCGATTGGTTCGACAGAGATATCCTCGGCTCTCACGACCTAACTAGGAAGAACAAGGACGACTGGGCGAGTTTGGTGGTGTGCTCAAGGTGGCTAGAGAGTCTCTAGAATGGCAGGGAGGAAGAGAACCGGAGCTAGGGTTTCGGCTTCCCCTGCAGGAAGTAGAGGAATGGGAGAAATAGGGCACGACGGGGTTCCTCCGACGGCGCAGGGCTATATGTAGGCAACGTAAGCGGTGACACGCATCGTAGCGCCGAGATGGCCAATCAGGCGGTCGCCGAAGCTCCACCGAGCTGTTTTGCCGTTGCTGCTTTCTAGCGAAAGGAAGAAGAAAGGAAAAGAAACGGCAAAGGGGTACGGGCCGGTAGCAGGCTGCGCATGGGCCATATGGGTTGCAGCAAAGCTTGTGAGGTGAATTCCTGCGGCTTCTCACGAATGATAGATAGCGAGGAAGAAATGGGACGTGGTCGTGGCTTGCTGTTTCCTTTTTTAATTCCAGTTTCTAGTTTCACTCTCTTTCTTTTTCTATTTACATATTCATTTCAAATATGAATATATTTCAAGGATTTAAATATCCAGAGAATTTCAGGTCATGTATATTATTGTATAAAGCAATTATGACTATCTTCTCTCCATTTCTTATTATGTATAAAATATTCATAACTATATGAAGGGTTCTTTTATTTAGTAAAGTAAATATAAATTAGGTTTCTTAGGGATTTGCTTCTTCTAAAGCAAATCATATGGAAATGTTCTGATTTTCACCATAGTATTTTTTAATGGTAATGAGTTAAGATGGTTAATGTTACCCATAGAATATATTCTTACTTAGTATAACATAACAACCATTATACATGGTGGTTTAATCTTTATGGTTCTTTAAAGTTTGGAATTTATTTTATTCCAATCCCATTACAATTTCTTTATAACCATTCTACTTATTTTCAAAGTAAGAATGGATCACTTCTTGAACTGGTTGTTCACTACTTTCTTAAGTGTGGTTAATGTTTTGATAGAAGTTTATTATATAATGGTGTACAACCATTATCATTCATGTGGCACAAGTGATATCAATGCCCAGCAACATCTACTTAGGGTTTCTAATACCACACTTACTATGGACCCTAGAGGATACACTACCCTCAAGTTTATTAATGAATGTTGCTATGGATCAAGGTTTTAAGGATTGATCTTGGATTTATAATCCTGAATGATAAGTCAACTTAGAGTGAGCTATAAAGATTACTTCTTAATATGGTCTTGATGGTATATGAGACTAAGTCTTCATTAGGGTTTAAGACAATAAGGTGGCAAGGCTTTCAGCAATACACTCTCTCAACTGGGATTCTAATTATCTCTTAGAAGTTTCATTTGACTAGAGTTATTGCTCAGTGGTTACTAGGAATATTAAATGGTTCCACTATCAATTTGATTCTAGGGCTTTGAACAAAGAGGTAGACATGAATCTTGTCATTGCTTGATATACTGTTGGTTAAAGGTTTCTCGAACACTCCTACCTTAATGCCTTACTAAGCTTATCTTTAAATAAAGAACTCCCTTCCTAAATATACTCTATATCTCTTTCTTATCTTATTCACAAAGATCACATCTTCCTGAATAAGTCAATCATCTGACTCCACCATATTCATCATCCCATGATGACATGGTCATGCCACTTCAGCAATACTCATTCTCCTTCATTTTTCTCTTAGTATATATATAACTTCCATTACTAAACTACCCTTGATAAAAACCATCAATGCAGCCATTACTAACTACATCCATTAACTCCTTTATATTCACCTTGCATCAACCTCCAAGGCTTGCAAGATTACAATAATTCCTATTTCACATGTGATATCAATCCTCTAAAAGAGATATGGTACTACTCCCATAATACAAGTTTTCTTCTTGTATTATGTTGGTTAAACTACCATGCTTCCAACTATTCCATACAACTTATGTTATATACTTCATCATACTCTAGCTTGACTTCTCATGATCAAGCTAGTTGATGCAGCTTACTAAGGTTTTGCCTAATTTGGTATACTCACAATACGTCTTCAATACCTAGTCATCTATTCTCAAGTGACTTGAGAATAATGACCACCAACCCTTGATCATCCTTAGCTTAGGCTTCTAATTGTCTGATCAAGATCTATTAACACTAAGTAGTAGACGTGTACTAGTCTCTCTATAGGCTTATCTTGTTAAGGAAGCTTACTTCATATTTGTATCTACTTAGCTTAACAATTGATTACTTGATACTCTAACACTACTAGCTTTCTCATAGATCCTCAAGCACTAGTTACTTCTTGGGTTTAAATACTTCTTCTATTTAACTCATGAGTGAGTTAACTCCGCCAACATCAAATGGTTTGATCACCACTAAGGATCTCATTCCATTGATGATGGCACACTCTACCATAACTAGTTCCTTCTTATTATTAACTTACTTAAGGTCTTTGGAAGGTCAGTATAATATGTCAAAGTTAAGAGTCAATAAGTGCTAGGTTAAGAATTGATCACTCACTAATGATGATCAATTGACACTAGGACTTGGTTAAATAGGATTGTCATCTATTAACATGACACTAAGGTATGTGATGAATGGTCTTAGCTTGACTTCCCTTTCTACTCTATTTGTGATATGAGTTAATGTTTAGGAACTACCATGATACCCATGGTAGGAATAACTATTACAAACAAGTGTTTCAATATTTAGTTATGGGTTTCTTTACTTAAGTTATATACTTAACTTGGTATTCAGGGTTTATGTTAGATGATACCTTGATATCATCTTTAGAATATGAAGTATTCATCCTTGAGTTTTGTATGGAATACCATGTCATGATCCCTAGAAGATCTAGTACTCCTTGTTAAGTAGTGTATTGTGACTTAGTTTTATTACATTTGATCTACCCTTAGATCAAATTATATTACCCAAAGATAAGGTTTTAGCAAAGGTCATATTGAAAATTATCGCAGTCAACTTGATGATCTACTTCAATTCCACCAAGTTAAGAGAAGCTTCAATCACTTTGACAAGTTTTATTTTAAAGCGCGAAAATTATCCGGATTTTCTATGCATGAATGCAATGCACACACCTCATCTCATCTTATTTCTAAGCTCTAATGCTAGAATGTTACACTACCCCTATGGATATTGACTCGGGGAACACCTCATTAAACCTAGGGACTACCTCGGCAAACCTGGGGACTGCCTCGCAGAACCCGAGGACTGTTCAGCTTGATCTAGCGGGAGTTATGTCGGTGGATGCAATGGAAATTGATGAGGGACTTTTCACAGTTCGTGTTATACCAACATGGGCAAAGCCAATATTTGAGTTCTTGAAGGATGGAACTTTTCCAAGTGATGAGATGCTTTCAAGACAAATCCAGATGAGAGCAAAGGCATACACCATTATCAATGCCGAACTATACAAAAGGAATGTCACAAGTGTTCTACAGCGATGTGTTGACCCGGAAGAAGGGCTTGACATCCTTCGAGATATCCATCAGGGGGAATGTGGGCATCATGCATCATCTAGAGCCTTAGTGGTAAAAGCTTTTCGGCATGGATTTTACAGGCCAAGTGCCTTGGATCAAGCCGAGGATCTAGTAAGGAAGTGCAATGGCTGTCAGAGGTACGCCACCAAGACACACATGCCAATGTCGGAACTAAAGACTATACCCATCACTTGGCCATTTGTTGTATGGTGCTTGGACATGGTTGGCCCATTTAAGCCGACAAAAGGAAACATGACCCATATCTTGGTCATGGTGGACAAATTTACCAAGTTGATTGAGGTAAAGTCAAAAATAAAATGTGATGGAGCTACAGCTGTAACTTTCCTCAAAGATATTATTCTGAGATATGGCTATCCTCATAGTATCATAACTGATAATGGCACAAACTTCACCGAAGGAGCTTTTGCCCGATTCTGTCGAGATAAGAGGATCCGGCTAGATGTTGCATTAGTAGCCCACCCCGCATCGAACAGACAAGTAGAAAGATCCAACGGACTAATTCTGTCTGGGATAAAACCCCGACTCATTGAGCTGCTACAAAGATCAACGGGGTGCTGGATAGAAGAACTACCAACGGTACTGTGGAGTTTAAGAACAACTCTGAATCGATCAACAGGTTGTACACCATTCTTTATGGTATATGGGGTAGAAGTTGTATTACCAGCCGACATAGAGCATGACTCGCCTAGGGTCGCCCAATACACAGAAGCTGAAGTGCAAGAGGCCCGGCAAAATGATGTTGATCTGCTACATGAAGCAAGAGAACTGGCCTTGTTTAGATCCGCCATATATTAGCAAAATCTCCGATGCTACCATAGCCGTAAAGTAAACCCCTGAATCTTCCGGGAAGGATATCTGGTACTTTGGTTGGTGCAATGCACTACCGGCATGCATAAGTTATCCCCTCCATCAAAAGGGCCATTCATTGTAAGCAAAGCATTGCACAATGATGCCTATTACCTCATTGATTCACAACCACATGAGAAGAACAAGGAAGACAGGTCCGGCGAGGAATCTAAGCGTCCATGGAATGTAGCTCTACTTTGCCCGTTTTACACTTAGTGAAAAGTGTATGGATCTCAAACTCTCATATGTCGGCATGTATGTCGGCAATGATCTTATCAATGAAACTTCGGCATCCCGAGCAGAAACTCGGGGACTGCCTTCAATAATAATTGCCTTTTCTATATTTACTTTTCTATGTCGGCTGGATTAATTACTTACGCCTTAGTCATATTAGTAATGTGTAGGCACCAAAAACCTAACTCTTCGACTTGCTGCTATCCAATAAGAATTGGCTTTATAGCAAGCAAGAGAATAAGTTTGGAATTGCTGGGCACATGAAAAACGACTAAGGAAAGGAATGTAATCGAGCCGACATTTGTTATTTGGACTAACCCTTGTATTTACTTTATTTCTGTTATTTTGAAATATTTTGAGCTAATCCTAAAGTTTCGAGTATTGTTAAGTCAATTTTTTGAACCTCAGAGTCGTAAGTCAAAAACCGAATCAAGGTAGACACGAGCCGAATCATAGAATTGGGAGAACAAGAGAATGAAACTCGGGGACTTTGCCCAAGTTAATCCGACATAAAGGACTTAGTGGTAGCAAAAAATTACATTGTGCATATTACATCTGTGCCCGGCATACCGGGGAGTTAACAAATTTAAGAGTGTTTTTGGCTCAAGGAGCAGCACCATCTGAGACATCCGTAGCAGGAGGAGGCAAGTCGGCAACGGTGGGGGAACTTTGGTTTCTGCCTCATCATCCGGGTTGGATTCAGCATCCTCTGGATCTTCAGTTTCCTCAGCAAAATCCGAAGCTTCTTGCTCTTCGTCGCCCGAACCATCTTTGACATAAGCATCGTCGATAGCTTCAAGGAAACCCAGACTCTGATTGCATTGATAGCAGAAAGCATATTGAATCAGATTGTAGGCGTAAGTTTTGCATTGAGCAATACACTCTGGGTCACTCGTCCATTTGGATCTGGTGCACATGCGGCTGAGAACCTTTAGATCAAGGCCTTCATACCAAGACAGCATGAAGCTCAAGGTCATGTCAGCTCCAGCGCGCGTAGTAGATTCCCTCCAAAGATCAAGCTGAGTCTCACGCTCCATCAACTTTGCAATTAAAGGGGCAGGACCTTTGGGAGTGGGCTCATTGGCCCAGAGGGCACTGAAGATACGGACATCAGCATCCATAATATCTGAACCATAGTTCTTCATGGTTTCAACTTGGGCTGCGAGGCTCACCAGCATGTCCTCCATATCATAAGGAATAGGTTCAGTGCCAGGACCAACAAGAGTACCTCTCTTCAAGCGGAACTTGTTGACAGCAATGGCATTTCTCTCTGGAAATTTGCCAGAAAATGATACAAGTAATAGCAGTAAGTAAGGGCGCAAGACCTGGAGAAATGAATGTCGGCGTAACAGGAAAAACTGACGAGAGATATAACTATTGATCCGGGCCAGCTCCATGAGCCAATTAGTGTTCCTCTTCTTGAGTTTTGCATATTCTGTGTTCACCGACTCAAACTTGATGTTGGCTTCCTTAAGAATATCTTGGTTCTTCTCAAGTTGGGTCTTTAGCCATTCTTTTTCCTCGGAGAAGTTCTGGTCAACTTTATCCAGCTCAGCCTTGAGCAGATTTTTCAACTTGTCAATCTCGGCGTTGAGCCAAGTAATCTCATCATCCTTGAGCTGAAGCTTGGCAATTTCATCATTCTTCTTCTTGAGTTCGGCCTGATGTTGCCCTACTTGTTCGAGAAAGTGGAGCGTCATGTCAGGCAAAGGCACGCTATCTTGAAGAGACACTGCAATTGTTTGTTGACCGGGCAGAGCCGAGGTATATATATTTGCCAAGTCAGAAGCAAAAGAGGAAAAATGTTGAATAACCAAGGAGGATTACCTTTTATCTCGGCCCGATTCTTCCTCATGATTTTATTTTCAGCCTCCACTTCAGCTGTGCAATCTGAATCACAAGTTAGTTTGGAAAGCAAATGATGAAGAAGATTAAAAGTGAAAGTGCAAACGAGAGAACTTACCCTTCTTCTTCAGCTCGGAGATTAACGCATTATGCTTTGAGCGAAGCTCCATGTGCGTGTCCAAGATCCGCTGGAACTCGGCGGTGCGACGGTTGGTGGTGATCTGAAAAGAAAAATGTTAGCTCAGTTATGATAAGGGATATTTGAAACTACTTAAGACCCGGGCCAAGTGGAACTTAACCCGGCTCTAGCTGAGTGAATATTTGAAACTACATAAGACCCTGCCTAGGTGGAACTTAACCCGGCTCTAGGTGAGTGAATATTTGAAGGTACTCAAGACCTGGGCCAAGTGGAACTTAACCCGGCTCTAGGTGAGTGAATATTTGAAACTACTCAAGACCCAGGCCAAGTGGAACTTAACCCGGCTCTAGGTGAGTGAATATTTGAAACTACTCAAGACCCAGGCCAAGTGGAACTTAACCCGGCTCTAGGTGAGTGAATATTTTAAGTTACTCAAGACCCAGGCCAAGTGGAACTTAACCCGTCTCTAGGTGAGTGAATATTTGAAGTTACTGAAGACCCGGGCCAAGCGGAACTTAACTCAGCTCTAGGTGAGTGAATATTTGAAATTACTCAAGGCCCGGGCCAAGTGGAACTTAACCCGGCTCTAGTTGAGTGCATATTTGAAACTACTAAGAGGTCTGGTGCAACTAAGGTACTTCAGATTGGAGCATCCGACCGAGTAACAAGTTACTCCCCCGGAGGCTCATGGACTGGAGGATATATCTACAACTATTGGCACATATGTAAAGGCAGGATGAAAAACTTACCTTCATCATCCTGTCGGCAATAGAAACAACCTTGGAAGCAGTATTCATCTGGGCACTGAACTCGGCTAGGCCAAATTTCTCCGGATTGATGGAATTGATGTCGACAAACTCGGTGTCATTCCAGTTGTTGATGTACTCAATCAGAGGACTGTAACGCTCCCCGCTGAGCGTCTAGGTCGTGACCAAGCCTTTGGCGTGATCAGCTTTCCGAGAAGATTGAGCCACAGCCAGGCTTATGTGCAATGCAATTTGTTTATCCACGGCAAAGCCGGAGGTAGTGCTCCCCTTTTGCATCATGGACACAAGGGTGCGCTGCCCAGGTTCGGCCGCTATTCCTTTGGCGGGCTTGGTCTTGGCAGCCTCGGAAGCTTGTTGGCCTTTAGAGGCATCAACACATTTCTTGGCCTTGGTGCCTGATTTGGGCTACTGCTGCGATGATATGGTTTGTGCTCCAGGTTTGGCATGAGGTTTTTGCTGGAATATATCTTTGGCAGAAGGAGTTGGTGCAGAGGGTTTGGCCTTTGGGATGGGCTGAGCTTGGTCATCTCGCCGATTCTAGGGAGACACGGATGATGCAGGAGGAACTAGAGTAGCGGAACTTGGAGCTGGAGCTGGTGCTGGAGTTGGAGGAGGCTGAACTTGAGACGGTGTCGAAGTTACCGGTAGCTCGGTAGCAACTGGTTCAGCGCCGACATTGCTGGCGCCTTCATCAAATTGTTCAGGCTGAGCTGAAGAGGATCTAGGCTGATCCAGCATGGCCACGTCCTTGGAAGCACCACCACCCTCTGTGTCGATGCTTCCCTCCTCTTGCTGAGGTGGGCTAAGGTTCGGTGCGACCGCGGAGCTCTCCATAATGGGGCCCAGGGAGCACACATCATCATGGCGAGGAGAAGGTGGAGCGTCTTGGAGAGCAAGGCAATGCTCGAACCACTCTAGGGGATCTCCTTGGGGGCCCTACCGGGTCAGACAAAGAACAAAATAACAAGTTAAAACAGAAGGAGAGAAACAAGAAATACAAGCAGAGGGATAGAAGCTAATTGAAAAACAAGGAAAGAAAGAAGGGCTTACTCGGATGAAGTAGGAGGCTCGCTAGGCTTTGGGGCTCTCTGAACCATGGCCTTAGGCACAGGCTTGCCGGCACCCTTGACACTGGATTTCTTCTGCCTTTTCTTAGTCTAGGGCAGCTCGGAAGAGGTAGCCAAGGTGGCAGCATGTTTCTTTGAAGGGGCAAGAACCGGATCACCCATGATAAGGGGAGGATCGTCGTGGACCTGACCGGCCGGGTTAGCTGAAGCTGAATCAGGGGGAAAGGCATATGAGATAGGCATAGGATCATATACCTCCAAGATTTCAATATCAGGATCTTCATCGTCATTTGGCCAGTCCCTTAAGCCAAAGTTCTTACCAGGGGGTCGTCTGACGCTAGGATCTGGAGTGGGCAAGAAGGTCTCTGAATCCGGCTCCTCCATGTCGGAGGCTTCACAATCTTTCCCCCACTTAAGGGACGGTTCCTTGCCATCCTCAACTGTATGCTGAAGAAACAACTGAAGGCAATATTACAAATGGATCAAGTAAGTGATACGGTCCGATATAAAATGTAACTCAGAAAAATGATCAAGTAAGAATTATACCACGGGAGTAGCTTATCTTGTTGGTAGTGCTCGTAACCCCACTCCCAGTCCTCGTTGAAGTCCGAGTTTATCTTGAAGATTGCCTTGACCCAGTGGAAGATTTGAGTATTGTTGAGCTCAAAGGATGAGGTCCGGTTGGGGTCAAGGTGCCCGCTCATATGGCGAAGCTTGTGGGTTCGCTCCTGTAGGGTGGAGATTCGGCTGTGAACGAAGGTGATGATGATGTCCTCGCTGCACAGCCCTAGCTTCTTCAGCTCCTTGATCCTTTTCTCCACCTGATTCACCAAGGCAGTGGATCTCCTCGGAGTTCGGACCCATAAGGTCTAGTCAAGGACGCCGAGTGAGTAAGGAAGCAGCCGAATCTTGTCCACCTCGATATCATTCCTCACATAGAAGAACGTTTGGGCCCATCCCTTGCAAGACTCAAGGTCAGTGACTTGGGGGAAGACGGAGTTCTTCCAAGGAGATATGGAGGCTTCCCCGCACTGGGTCAAAGATTTGTCTGTCGGGGCGGTTTCTAGATCAGGAACGACACTGGCCCTAAAGCCAAAGAACTTGTACCAAATTTGAATGGAGGGCTAGGGGCCGAGATAACCCTCAACTCCGGAAGCAAAAGAAGAAAGTGATGTGATGGCATTAGCCGAAAGATGGTGTGGTTGAAGATTGAAGGTGGTGATGAACTCGTGAAAGAAATCACTAACAGGAAGGCCTAACCCGCGATGAAAGTGTGACAGGAAAACCACAAACTCACCCGGATTGGGCGAGGGAATGATCTCCTCACAGGGGAGGTGGCAGGTAACATTGATAGGGATGCGGCGGGTCCGATAGAGCCAGTCAATGTCATCTTGACAAACCCAAGAACCAGCCCAGGCGCCGTGCTCGTGGGCCTCGCCACCCTCCTCTTGTTCTTCAACAATGACAACCAGCTCCTCAGTCATCTCTAGATCTCTGCCTTCATAAATCCAATCTGAGATAGGGGTAGAGGCCTAGATTGGCGTAGCCCCGTGGCGGTGTGGCTATGTTGGAGCAGCGTCGTGGCTACGGCGGAGGAATATAGCGATGGGGCGCGGCAGCGGCGGCACTGTGCTAAGCAGAAACGGTGGTGGTGGCGGCGCACGGAAGAAGAAGAAGGGGCAGATGCGCGTGCGAGTGGGGGAAATGACCAAGGGGCATTCCTCACCGCCTATTTACTCATGCCCATAAGTGGGGTAGTGGGATCGTGTTGTACAGCAAGCCACACGGTGTGACTGTGTATTCTACGGAATCAACCAATCAGAAGCGGGCCACAGGAAGGGCCACATGGCGCTATGGATCCCACGGCGCGACATGGCATTGCGGTTAACGAGGAGACATCCATGATGTGACATCCGTAGCAGTTATCCTTGACAATAAGCACAGTAACTGGTGCAATAACAGGCGCAAGCCCTTAAAATGAGGCAAAATAATGATTACCCTCCACGTAGGACGTGGGGAAGCGTACGAGAGAAGGAAGTGATCTAAGTGGGTAACCCGGATTAGAGAAAATAACCCGGCTAGCGAGGAATATCTCGGAATGAGCCAAGGGAATGTCAAGTCGCAAAAGTAAGAAAGTCGAGTCACCGACTAACTCGGCAAAGGGAAAAAAGAACTTAGTAGGTTGAACATGTTGTGGCCTTATCAGCTGAAGTTGCTAAGACCGCACCAGCTTCGGGGACTAATGTTGGAGGGATAACCCTGGGTAGGGTCAAGCCAGGGTATAAAGGCCATGGTAGCCGAGATACGGCAAGGTCAAAGCATAAGCTAGCCGAGTCACCTCAAGGCAAGCTGACTTACGGTAGACCCAGCCCGGACGGAGTTTATCCAACATTACCTCGGCCGACATAAAACATATGTCGGCACCTTCTTTGTTACTTGTATGCAGGTACCCTTAAGGCCAAGTTAACTAGGCCTGAGCCGGGTTACCACTTGGCTTACAAGGGAAGGAAGGAATCTTCTTGGTCAAAGGATTTCTCTCCCTACTATAGCGTGAGGACATAGGGATGGACCAGCGAGTATGGGCCGACAAAGGTGATGTTGCCTATGGCGGGTGACACCGTTCCACAGAGGGGCTCAGAGAGGCTTACGCCATGAGTCTGGATCAGCCTAGACACAGAGGAGCACCGCTTTGCTATTTTGGGATAGGAATATGCCTTCCATGTATGCTCTAAATTATAACCTAGCCCCCTATATAAGGAGGGTCAGGATCTCCATAGTGTTGGTCGGCCATTTTTACTAAGGAAAGAACCCTAGAGAGTTGTGTGGTTAGTTGAGAAGCTAGTCCTCTTCTTCCCCAAGAACATCTCAAGGAGCCCTTGTAATCCACCATTGTCAAGAGAGAATACAAAGCATATGTGTGTGGAATAACCACATTATCCCTCCCTGGATACCACTAGTGCTCATTGCCCCCATCTTTAGCCTATACATGGCATCTGCCATGCCACCACCACGACAGGTACTATCAACTTCAACGCAGAACTATCTTCATTATCATAGGATAGCATATGGCGTTTATATGGCGGCCAAGAATCTTAAGCACTATTTTCAAGAACACTCTATAAAGGTGATATGCGAGGCACCTATATCCGAGATAATGAGTACCAAAGATGCAAGAGGCCGAATTGCTAAATGGGCAATTGAACTAGCCCCTTATGCTCCACAATATGATATAAGAGATGCGATCAAGTCTTAGGCAGTGGCCGACTTTTTCGTGGATTGGGCCAAGATGCAGTACGAGCCTCCATTGTCGGACTCAAATTACTAGAGAATGCACTTTGATGGATCAAAGTTGAAGGACGGATTAGGGGTTGGGGTAGTAGTTACCTCGCCCAAGAAAGACCAATTGAGATATGTACTTCAGATCCATTTCAGAGCATCAAACAATATGGCCAAGTATGAGGCACTCGTGCATGGGCTAAAAGTAGTAAAGGAAATTAGGATACATCGGATACAGTGTTTCAGAGATTCGGATTTAGTGGTGCAGCAAGTTTCTGGTCATTGGGATGTGTTGGACACAAACATGGCCCTGTATAAGTTTCACGTCCAAAAGATATGTGGTAATTAGAGGGATGTGAATTTCATCATGTGCCAAGAGCTGAAAATATTGCACCGACGTGTTGTCTAAACTGGGCTCATCTCGGCAAGCCATCCCACCAGGAGTTGCTTTGGAGCATTTGAGAAAACTATATATTAACCCCTCACCAAAATCCGAATCAATTTATATCCCGGCAAATCTGGGATCAGAAGCCGCCCCAATGGACATTGACTCGGGGAACACCTCAGCAAACCCGAGGGCTACCTCGGCAAACCCCGGGAGTACCTCGGGGACTGTTCATCTTAATCCGGCAGAAGTTATGTCGGCTGATCCTATCAAGGTTGATGAAGTGCTTTTCCCGGCTCGTGCTATACCAGTGTGGGCGTAGCCAATATTTGAGTTCATGAAAGATGGATCTTTGCCAAGTGATGAGGTACTCTCCAGGCAAGTGCAGAGAAGAGCAAAGGCATATACCATAATTAACATTGAGTTATATAAGAGAAGTGTCACAAATGTCTTACAGCAATGTGTTGACCCGGAAGAAGGACTGGACATCCTCCAAGATATCCATCAGGGCGAATGTGGGCATCATGCCTTGTCCAGGGCCTCAGTGGCAAACAATTTTCAGCATGGGTTTTACTGGCCCAGCGCCTTGCAACAAGCCGAGGAACTTGTGAAGAAATGTAATGGGTATTAGAGGTCCGCTAGGAGGCCTCCATGGCGAAGTTGTTGGGACACCACAAAAACAGGACGCGGTCGGCCAGACTCCGCCATCCTTCCTCACCCATGATGACTTCTCGGGACCCTCCGTCAGTGCGAGCACGACAACCCTGAGCCCGCAAGGAAGGCAGCTACAAACCCTGTGCAGAATTTGCATGGACACCTAGAGTAGCTCGCCACGGGTTTCTAATGCGTAGCTGTGGTGGTATATGTAGTCATCGCCCTCATGTGGCAACAATGTCGTCGGGACCAGCACGTCATCCTCGACCACACTGTTCGCCACCATGATGTGCCACTCGTCATCCTCCATGGTGAACATGATCTTTCCGCCGTGATACACAATGCAGAACTCACCATAATCTGATGGGAGGTTCCTGTCAACAAGAGTCCACGTGGTGTCTCCAAGGCGTAGGAGCGCATCCCTGAACCTACTGTTGGACGACTCACTTAAGAGGAGGGTGGTGCCATTGCCATAGACGATGTCATCCGGGTCCTCCTTCTCCTCCCACCGGTCTCTGCTCCGGTTTGGGAAGGGAGGCAGGGGGACGGTATGAGCACCGGTGAGAGGGTCGTGGAGGAGGTCGTAGTAGGGACCAGCGGTGAAGTAGCAGACAGCGGTGCCGTCGGCACTAGCCCCCCAGCTCTTCCGGTGGGCCGGTGGTGGCACGTTGTAGCTCGTCTTTGAGAAAACGCATCTGATCATGATGGACTCGTTTTCTTTCTTGTTGGTGGAGAGAAGCCATGGAAGGAACCTGGGCACATCGCCTGAGCATGAGTCATGCCAGGGCCTGCACATGGCGTGGAAACGGACGAAATCGGCGGCGTGGTGCAGGCGGCTGGAGATTTCTCGGAGCAGATCCGGCGCGAGGTCCATTGCCAACAGGAGATTGACCGAGGGAGAGCAGATGCGCAGTCAATGGAAACTTGCTTAATTTCAACTAGCCAAGTAGGGAAGGAAAATGAAAGAAAGGAAGGAAGAAATCTCATGTCTTTGACCTCTCTGGTCTATGATGGATTGGTTGTGAACTTTTTTTGGATACTCGTCGTGATTCCTATTTACTTCCCCGAATTTACCATTCCCAACAATCACGCATAATTATATTTTTCTCGGACACCCATTACATTTCTTCACAAGTTCACCAAGTGGACCATTTAGGCCGGCCCGAGGAAATATGACTCACATCCTAGTCATGGTGGACAAGTTCACCAAGTGGATCGAAGCAAAGCCAATCAGAAAATGTGATGGAGCTACCGCCGTGCCATTCCTCAAGGACATTATCTTGAGATACAGGCACCCACACAACATCATAATAGATAATGGCACAAATTTTGCTGAAGGAGCTTTTGCCTGGTTTTGCCAAGATAAGAAAATTTGGCTAGATGTTGCATTAGCTGCACAGCCCGCATCGAACGGGCAAGTGGAAACATCCAACAGACTAGTATTGTCCGGGATAAAACCCCGGTATATTGAGCCGCTGCAAAGATCAGTGGGGTGCTGGATTGATGAACTTCTAGTGGTATTATGGAGCCTAAGAACAACTCTAAATTGATCGACATGCTATACGCCATTTATTCTGGTATATGGGACAGAAGCTATATTACTAGCTGACATAGAGCATGACTCGCCTAGGGTCACCCAGTACACAGAAGTTGAAGTGCAAGAAGCCCGACAAAATGATGTTGATCTGCTGGAAGAGGCAAGAGAGTTGGCACTGTCCAGATCTGCCATATATCAGCAAAACCTCTGACGCTACCATAGACGGAAAGAGCATATTTGGTACTTCGGCTAGTACAATGCACTGCCGTCATGCATAAGCTCTCACCTCCATGGGAAGGACCATTCATCGTGAGCAAAGCACTGCACAATGATGCATATTATCTTATCGATGCTCAACCATAGGAGAAGAACAAGGCTGACAGGTCCGGAGAAGAATCAAACCGGCCATGGAATGTAGCACTACTTCGCCCATTTTACACTTAGCTAAAAAGTGTATGTATCTCGAACTCTCATATGTCGACATGTATTCAGCAATGAGCTTATCAATGAATTCTTGGCACCTCGAGCAGAAACTTGGGGACTGCCTTAGTAATAGTTGTCTTTTCCTGTATTTACTTTTTATATGCCGGCTGGCTTAAGTTTCTTACCCTTTAGCCAAGTTAGTAGTGTGGTGGCACCAAAAGATAACTCTTCGACTTGCTGTTGTCCAAAAAGATTGGCTTCATGGCAAGCAAGAGAACAAGTTTGGAATTGCAGTACACATGAAAAACGACTAAGGAAAGGGATGTAATCAAGTCGATGGTTTTGGACTAACCCCTACATTTACCTTCTTTAATTATTATTATGCCGAATTATTTTTAGCTAATATTCAAAATTTCAAAGTGTTGTTACTTTAGTTTGATTGACCTTGGACTCCTAAGTCGAATGCCGAATAATGGTAGACACGGGCTGAGTCATTGAATTGAAATACCAAGAAAGTGAAACTCGGGGACTTCACCCAAATAGATCCAGCATAAAGACATAACATGTAGCAAAATGAACCATGGTTTAATACATTTGCACCCGGCATACCGGGGATTTAACAAAGTTTAAGTTTTTTCGCCAAGGAGCGGCACCAGCCGGGTCATCCGCAGCAGGTGGAGGCATGTTTTCTTCGGTGCTGGGAGCCTCGTCTTCAGCTTCATTATCCGGATTTTCCTCTTCATCCTCGGCATCCTCATCATCATTCGGACCCTCTTGATCTTTGGCAACGCCTTCCTCAATGTAACCATCATCCACCTCGTCAAGGAAACTCGGCTCATCAGTCCTGAAATGGATATTGCCATATTGGATTAGCTAATAAGCTCGGTCTTGGCGTTGTCAGATGAGAGACGAGTCATTGGTCCACCTGGAGTTGCCGCATGTTTTGAAAGGTGGCCAAGTTCAGCCTGTAATACCAAGACAACACGAAGGCCAAGGTTATGTTGGTGCCAACTTGCGTGGCTAACTCCCGCCATAGATTGAGCATAGTCTCGCTCTCCATGAGTTTCTCGGCCAGCTAGGAGGGACCTTTGGGCGCAGTCTCATTCGGCCAAAGGATGTGGAAAACCCAAATTGCTGCATCTAGAAGGTCCACCCCAAATGACTTTAGCACTTTGACTTGGGCCCAGAGGCTGACCAGTGAGTCATCCATGTGGAACGCATCAGTAGAATTTGAAGGAATGCCTTTTTTAGCTCAGGCATTTTTAACAGCTGTAATGGCGCAAGGGTCGGATTGAGGAAAGTTATCTGAGAAACAAGTAAAACCAACAAGTTAGTGCAAAAACATATACAATAACATCAATGTTGACAAATCAGGAAGCATGCGGGAGAACTTACGGGTTATGACACTGTTGATTCTGGTAATCTCCACCAACCAAGTTGTAGCCTTCTTCCGGAAGTTTTCCATCTCAAGACTAATCGAGTTTAGTTTGACCTCGACATCCTTTAGTAAATTCTGCTCCTTATCGAGCTAGGTATTGAGCCAGTCTCTCTCCTCGGCAAAGGTCTGCTCCACCTTATCAAATTCAGCTTTATGGAGGGATTGTAATTTCTCAATCTCAGCTTGAGCCCAAGAGATCTCTTGGTCCTTTCCTTCAGCTAAGCTTGGTGTTGGCTTGCTTGTTCGAGAAAGTGAAGTGTCAATTCAGGCATTGGAAGACAATCTTGAAGAGACACTGTAAAAGTTTTGACCAAGCCAAGCTGAGATACAATTACCCACCGAGTCAGAAAGAAGAAAGCCAAATAATAAAGAGCAAAAGGAAAAGTACCTTTCATCTCGGCCACCTGCTTCTTCAGTACTGTATTCTGGGCCTCCATGTTGGCTGTAAGAATCCGATTCATAAATTAACTCAGTAGGACAAGATCAAGAGTAATCGAATGGAAAATAACAAAGAAAAATTGTACCTTTCTTTTTCAGCTCTGGCAGCAAGGCCTTATGCTTCGTGGTAAGCTCATTATGGGCGTCAAGGAGCCACAGAAATTTGGCAGTACGACGATTGGTGGTGATCTGAAAAGAACAAGTGTTAGTTCATGAATAATGAAGATATTGGAAGCAATTCCAGATCCGAGTCAATTGGAACTTAATCCAGCTCTAGGTGATTGGATATTTGAAGCTATTCAAGATCCGAGTCAAGTGGAACTTAACCCGGCTCTAGGTGATTGGATATTTGAAGCGATTCAAGATCCGAGTCAAGTGGAACTTAACCCAGCTCTAAGTGATTAGATATTTGAAGCGATTCAAGATCTGAGTTAAGTGGAACTTAACCCGGATCTTGGTGATTGGATATTTGAAGCGATTCAAGATCTGAGTCAAGTGGAACTTAACCCGGCTCTAGGTGATTGGATATTTGAAGTTATTCAAGATCCGAGTCAAGTGGAACTTAACCCGGCTCTAGGTGATGGGATATTTGAAGCTACACAAGATTTGAACCGAGTAAAGCTCGATTCGAATCTAGGTGGCTGGATAAAGGAATTATTGGTCTAAAGTTCTAATGAGTAAGGCAAGATACTTCAGATGAACTATGCAAGTTTATAGTTAGGAGCATCCGGCCGAGTAACATGTTACTCCCTCGGAGGCTCGAGGACTGGAAGGTATGTGTACAACTACTTGCGCATATGTAAAAAATATAGCTAAAAGGTTTACCTCCATCATTTTGCCGGCATAAGCAATTGCTTTGCTAGCAGTGTTCATCTACACACCAATCTTAGCAGGACCAAACTTTGCGGTATTCCTAGACTTGACCTCGACATACTCAGCGTTATTCTAGTTCTCGGCATACTCAACGAGCGTGCCGAGGCTCCCACCACTAAGAGTTCGAGTCAGGACTAAACCCTTCTCGTGCACGTCTTGGCAAGTCATCTTGGAAGCTTTACCTTGGTCATGTCGGCAGATTTCTTGGCCTTGGTGGATGGCTTGGCTTGCTGCTATGAAGCTCAGGGTTACGCTCTGACCGAAGAAGCTAGCGTGGAGGACTTGATCTTCGGGCTCTGCCAGGTTTGGTCTTCTCGCCGAGTCTTGGGAAACTCGGACGAGGCTGGAGGTTCTTGCTAAAGAGAGCTTGAGGCTAGACCTTGTTGAGGCTGAGGTAGAGGTTGAATTTGAGCTAATGCCGGAGTTTCTGGCATCGCGGTAGAAACATTATCAGCGCCAATATTGCTGGCACCACGATCTTCTTGCTGGATGGTGGAGGAAGAACCATGCTGATCCGATATAGGCGTGTCCTCGGGGGCGCCCCCTCCACATGTGCCGACATCGCCAACCTCCCACCAAAGTCGACTGTTGTTCGGCGCAGCAGGAGAGCTCTCTCGGATGGGGCTCAGATTAGGAGCTTCACCATGTGGACAAGGTGACCCCTCAGGAATAGGAGAAGCAATGCTGGAGCCACTTTGGGAAATATCCATGGTGGCTTTGCCGAATCAAATAAGGAAAATTTTGCGTTAAGCATAAAGAGAGAAACAAGAAATACAAGGGAAAAGAAGAACACAAAACACAGAAGTAACCCGGAGAAAGATGCTTACCCAGATACAGAGGGAGAAGGCTTGGGTGTAGGAGCTTTCCGGATCATGTTCTTATGGCCGGATTTCTTGTACCTCTTGCCCGGTTTGGCTCACTAGAGGAGCCGAGGTGGCATTTTGCTTCTTCACTTGGACTTGTTCACCCACAGCAAGAGGAGGATCGTTGTGCACCTGACCAGCTGGGTTAGCTGGAGCGGGATCAGCCAGAAAGGCGTAAGAAATAGGCATCGGATCAAGTACCTCAAGAACTTCACATTCATCATCATCATCTTCGCCCGTCCAATCCTTTAAGACAGAGGTCTTACCGGAGGACGGTCGGAGCTAGAGTCTGGAACAGGCATGAACTCCTCGGAGTCCGGCTCCTCCGGGTCTGAGGTATCCTGATCCTTTCCCCACTTGAGGGCCAGGGTATGGGTGTACTCCAATGTTTGCTGAAGGAATTTCTGAGCGAAGCAAAGCAAAAGGGTCAAGTGGGTGATAAGATACAACATAAAAATTAACTCGGAAGAGGGTTACACAAAAGAGATACATGGGGAGCTAGCCTATCTTGTCTGAAGTGCTCTAGACCCCACTCCCAATCCTCGGTCAAGAGAGTCTTGAAGATAGACTTAACCCAGCGATAGATCTGAGAGTCAGAGAGCTCGACTGATAAAACTCGGTTAAGGTCGAGGTGACCGCACATGTGGCAGAGTTTGTGGGTGCGTCTTTGTAGCGGGCAGATTCGGCTTTGGATGAAAGTGAGCATTAGATCCTCGTCGGTCATCCCTTTTGCTATCAGCTCCAGGACGCGCTTCTCCACTAAATCAACTAAGGTGCTTGAGTTCTTGGGGATCCGACCCCATCGATTCTTGTCAGGGATGCCAACAGAAAAGGGAGGCAGCCGAATCTTGTCCTCTAGGGTATCGTTCTTTACATAAAAGAACGTCTTGGCCCACCCTTTGTAGGACTCTAAGCTCGTAATCCAGGGAAATATGGAATCTCGCCGAGGAGAAATGGACGTGGCCCACATTGGGTCATAGACTTGTCACTGGGATGAAGTTCCTTATTCGGAACAATGTTAGCTCGGAAACCGAAGAACTTGAACTAGCTATGTATCGTGGGCCATAGGCTGAGATACACCTCGAAGCCAGAAACAAAAGCCAAGAGAGAGGCGATGGCGTTCGCGGGGAGATGATGGGGTTGGAGTGCAAAGGTTGTGAGGAAATAAGAGAACAATTCACTGATAGGAAGGCCGAAGCCACGGGAGAAGTGGGAACGAAAGACCATGAACTCACTGAACACGGGAGCAGGGACAAGTTCGTCGCTGTGGATGTGGAAGCTGACTCCAGCGGGAACATGGTGGGTGCAGATGAGCCAATCGATCTCATCTTGGCTCACCCAAGAATCGGCCCAAGCACCGCACTCATGGGCGGCACTGCCCTCTTCGTGTTCTTCCACGACGGCAACATCCTAAGGCATCTCCAGATCCTCTTCCTTACATGCGGAGTGCAGATCGAGGGAGAAAGGCCTAGACTGACAGGGCCCCGTAGCGGCAGCGAGCAGCGCTGCTGTGGCTAAGTGAGTGTGGGTGTGTATTTCTCGAAGGAGCCAATCAGCAACAGGCCACACGGAGGGTCACATGACGCAGGAGACCAAGTGACGCGACGTGGCTCTAGGGTTATCGAAGAGGCGCCCCATGATGTGATGGGTGCACAGTAATCTTTGATAGCATGCGCAGTAACTGACACACCGGCCCTTAAAATGAGGCAAAGGTGATGATTGCCCTTCCACGTAGGATACGGGGAAGTGTACATGAGAAGATAGGCATCTAAAAGGATTAACCCAGATGCAAAACTATGACTCGGCCAACGAGAAGTAACTCGGAAAGAGCCAAGAAGAGTCAAGGTGAAAACCTAATCACCATAAGGAAACGCCGAGTCAAGATCGGTGCAGGCCAACATAGATGTAAGTGGGCGAGTTTGACCATGATCTGAGTAAAAATGAACCTACTGTGGCCTCTCTAGCTAAGTCTATTGGGACCGCACCAGCTTCAGGAACTAATGTTGGGGGGATGACCCCAGGTAGGGTAAAGCCGAGGTTAAAGGACAAGGTCCACCGAGGTAAAGTCTGGTCAAAGCATGTGCTGGCCGAATAATAGAAGGGTCGGCTAGGTTACATCCGGGTTGCCCTGAGCTAGGAAGCACTGGCAAGACTCGGCCGACATACAAGGTATGTCGGCACGAGGAAGGAACCATTCTCCCTTTGCAGGTACTAACTAGGTCGGGTTAACCATACCTAGGCTGAGTCAGGAGTTAGCTTGTTTAAGAAGGAGCTCAAGGTCATTGCTTTTCTCTCTCCTAAGGGCATCCAGGAAGAGATAAGCGCTAGCAACAAGAGTCTGAGAGTCAGAAGACAGAAGAGATCGTCACGGACGTGACAGTCTCTGGCGGCAACGGTCATATCGCGTGGGCTCTGTGCCATTCCCTAACAGAGGCTCTGGACAGGGGAAATGATCGTGTTGAGTTACCTCTTTGGGATGATTCCAAGCATATACCAGGCCACGTCATCCCTAGATGTACCCTGGCCACCCCTTTATCAGGTGAACTAGGGCCTCCATGGGAGGGTGATACGTCGTAAACGTATCTATAATTTTTGATGCTCCATGCTTGTTTTATATCAACTTTCTTATGTTTTGTTCACACTTTGACGTATTTTTATACATTTTCTGGAACTAACCTATTAACAAGATGCCACAGTGCCAGTTGCCTATTTTTTGTTGTTTTTGGTTTTAGAAAAGCTAGTAAGGAAATATTCTCGGAATTGGACGGGACAAAAGCCAAAGTCAATATTTTACCCGACGCAACACAGAGTCCAAAGGGGGGATGAAGTGGCGCACCAGGGCGGCCACATCTGGTGGCGGCGCGGCCAGGGGCGGGCGTGCCAACAGGGGGTGTGGGCCCCCTGGAGCTCCACTGACCTTGCCCCTTCGCCTATATATTCACCCCGAGACAAAAACCCTAAGTACCCAATCAGAAATCCACGAAAGAGTCTGTAGCCGCCGCCATCTCCATCCCTAGATCGGGGGATCCGAAGCTCTTCCCGACACCCTCCCGGAGGAGAGAGATCATCCTGGAGGCCTTCTTCATCACCATGCCTGTCTCCGGTGTGATGCAGGAATAGTTCATCCTTGGACTATGGGTCCATGTAGTAGCTTGATGGTTGGTTCTCCTCCTTTGTGCTATCATGTTTAGATCTGGTGAGCTCCGTTCATGATCAAGATCATCTATTTGTAATCCTATATGTTGTGTTTGCGGGGATCCGATGGATATTGAGATGCTATGTTAGATTGATTATTGATTCTATCATCTCTATGTTATTTGTGATCTTGCATGCTCTCTGTTGTTAGTAACTATCTTGTCCAAGTAGATGCTTACAAATCCAAGATGGAGTATTTATGCTCGATAGTAGGTTCATGCCTCTAGTAATCTGGGGAAGTGACAGAAATCCCTAAGGTTGTAGATGTGTTGTTGCTACAAGGGAGAAAACAGCAATCCTTTGTCCATGGGGCAATTGTATTGTTTACTTTACACACTTTGCTTAATGTAATTATTTGTTGCTTGCAACTTAATACTGAAAGGGGTTCGGATGATAACCGGAAGGTGGATTATTAGTCATAGATGCAGTTGGATTACGATCTATGTATTATGTTGTAATGCCCAATCAAATCTCATAGGAGTCAAGATGTCTAGTATATGCATTGTTATGCTTTCTCAATCTATCAATTGCCCCGCTGTAATTTGTTCAACCAACATGCTATTTATCTTAAGGAGAAACACCTCTAGTGAACTATGGACCCCAGTCTATTCCTTTATCATTGATATACCATCTACTATTTACCGTTTACGGTTTACTTTCTGCAAGCAATTACTATCTTCCACACAATACGTTTAATCCTTTGTTTTCAGCAAAACTAGTGAGATTGACAACCTCACTGTAATTTGGGGCAAAGTTTTGTGGTTGTGTTGTGCAGGATTCCAAGTTGTTAGCAACACCTTGGAGTTATTTCCTTGCTCCTACTGGTTCGATAACCTTGGTTTCATAACTCAGGGAAAACTTGCTAATGTGCTCATCATACCTTCCTCTTGGGGTTCCCATGAGCTCTACATTTTGATCCATCAAGCACTTTTTCTGGCACCGTTGCCGGGGAGTTAAGGATAACTTCAATGTCTTCCTCCTTGTCAATCACTTTTCAGGGAGAAAGAAGATTCTTGCAAGGGGAGTCTCTCACAACCAATCTTTTTACTTTGTTATTGTTTTGCTTAGTTTATCTACTTAACTTTGTTTGCTTCTTTTTATCAAAAATACAAAAAAAATTAGTTCCTACTATAGTTGTTATTTTTGTTGGTCTGTTATTGTCTTGCTTTATCATGATTTCTATCAATGGTTGTATTCTTTGAAACTAGATCTTATTGGCAAGGTGGGTTCACGGAAGAACAAAAATATTATGAGGAACATCGCTTGTCACAAAAAGGGAAACACTTATGGGAACAAATTAATAAATTATATACCATTGCTAGAAGTGTGTGCTCTACTTATAATACTACTTATTGATTTGATAAATCTTGCTGTTGTAGGAGGTATAAACACGTCCCTTTTCAATGTGAGTATAATGCTAATGTTACCATATCTTCTTATGTTAAGGTAAATTATGACTTTTATGATGTGGAACAAATTAAAGAATTTATTGCTTGGAAGGGTGCATTCAAACTTGCTTATTTTCTTGAAAATACTGATGATGCACTTTATAAATATGTGGTTTGTGATATACTTAAAATTTGCTTTGATAATTACAAGGAAGAAAATGGCTATATTCTTAAATATCTTAATAGATGCTCTCCACCAACAGAAGAGACTAATGCCTTGCCGGAGCCTATGGAAGAAGAAATTGCTGAAACTAGAAGCTCATTGGATGAAAAAGAGGAGGAGAGTGATGATCAAGAGGAGGAAGAATGGAGCATCTACCCATGTCTACCTCCCAATAAGAGTAACTCTTTAACTAATACCTTATTTGATTTCCCTCCATGCTTACCAAAGGAGGATGAGTGTGATATTTATATTGTTTAGTTTGTTCATGATGCTACTGAAAATCATTATGAGAGAGGAAAATATGGTTGTTAGAATTCTCATGTTACTAAAACACCTCTCTTTATATTGAAAGTTCCAAAGTTGCTCTTGTTTTATCTACCCATTGTTGTTACTATGTGCTTCTTTGATTTATTTTCTTACAAGATTCCTATGCATAGGAAGTGGGTTATACTTAAATGTGTATCATATTTGCTCCTTGATTATCTCTTTTGCTTCAATTCATATTTCTTATGTGAGCATCTTCTCAAATTACTGAGCCTAGCTCAAAGGCGTTAAAGAAAAGCACTCTTGGGAGATAACCCAATGTTTTCTTTTCAGTACTTTTTCTTTTGTTGAGTCTTGGAAGTTATTGTCTCAGTAATAACCTCTACTTATCCTTTTTGTGTGGTTTTTGTGCCAAGAATAACCTCTAATGAGAGAGAAGTGAGACTTGGGAAAGTTGCTGTCACGAAACAGATTTTTGTGCTTCACTGTAAAAAATCGTGAAAAATCCCTGAAGGTCGGATTGATCTGTAATTTTCTACACCTATGCCCCAGCTTATTATCTAACTTTAGTTAGTTTAGCACTTTTCGATTTGAGCAACATAAGGTCTTCTAAAAAATCAGATTTTACTTGCTAGTCTGTTTTGACAGATTTCTGCCATTATTTGCATTTGCCTCTTAATCACTTTCTCTTTGAGTTCTCTTTGATCACATGAGATTTTAGAAGGAATTGCTACAGTAGCTTGTGTTTTAATGGAAGATTTACTTGTGTTGAAACTAAACCCAAAGGCTTATTATCTTGAATACACTAACGATGCTAATGAAGATTGTGTGAAGTTTTGTATGAAGGAAATTTTCAAGTGTAGGAAAGAATAATGTGATGAGATGAAGAATTGACAAAAGCTCAAGCTTGGGGATGCCACCCGTGTCACCCCAAGAAATATTCAAGAAGTACAAGCGTCAAATCTTGGGGATGCCCAAGGCATCCCCTTCTTCATCAATAAAAATCCCAGGTTTTCCTCCAAACACTTCATTTTTATTGTTTCATGTACAATTGTGTTGTTCTTGGAGCGTCTTTGTTTTTGTTATTAGTTTTATTTTGTTTGGTTTGCTTAAATAAATTGGTTGGACCCCTGCATTCATACATTGTTTCAAATAAGTTGATTGGTGTTGGAAAAGAGTAGGAAGCTTCATGCTTATAAGTGGTACAAAAGGAGCTTGTTTTGACTATGGTCTAGACTTTATCATATCATGTTTGATGCTGCTTTGACTTTATGCTTAGTGATTCTTGCTGTAGCATGACTAGTTCCAAATAATTGAGATTGCTTAATGTGCCTTGAAGGAATCATGCGTTGTTTTAGCATACAAAAGCATAATATTGTGGTATTCTCCTTTGATGCTTTATTTGGGTTGACTTGGCACATGCTTACACCATGTTAAGACTATGAACCAGTCACCTTAGCCTCTATGATCATTTAGGTTTTGACTTGTAATATCACTTTATTCTTTAATTAATAATGTTTTGTCGCTTTGCATGATTATGGCCATTATTGCTCTCTTAGTTGGTCGCTCCCAGTCTTTTGTTGGCCTCCACATGTACCAAGTGTGAGTTCCACTCATGCATCCAACCCCCAAGAAAACCAAGTTATTCCAAAGAGTCCACTACAAATTCAGTGCATGGTGTGTTACACCATTCCAAGTATATTCATGTTTTTATCTACCTTCCGAATTAAACTTGTTATGTGAAAATTAGTGATTAAAGCTCTCACAAACTTGATGGCGCACTTTACTTTCTTGCACTTAATAAACTTGAACCATTGTGTCCATATATGTTGCTTATATGCTTGCACTTTATAAGTTGTGAATTAGCAGAACCATGTACCATGTGGAACGCTTTCAACATTGCACTTATTATTCAATTTATATCATGTTCTTTTGTTTATGGATCCCGGTGGTGTGAAATAAAAGGGGATCTTGTAAGCTCATGGAGTTTGTATGTATGTTAGAGAAATTCCTGGGCGGCTAGCCTAAGCCATGCCTAATCATGGTGGAAACTTGCAGCATAACCATAGTGAGCATTCTGTGAAGCATCCTCAATAAAACCCTATGCAAATAGCAAATAAAAAGATCGTTAAGATGCTCATTGTCTATTGCCTTGTCATTTTTATATAGGGATAGCTCCTGTGTCATGGGGAAATGGGTACCCCATTAACTAAAGTTGAGTAGCATGAGGTTCGGTACTCGTAAGCATAGGGCATGAGATTTTCAACTTATAACTTGTCAAGCATATCCTCATATTTGTGTCACTTTAACCTTAATCACCTCAAGATGCTTATGATAGGGGCAATGAGAGCTAAAAGCTAATAAGTACCATAATTTTTGGAAGCTCTTTATGAACTTGAAATCCCTGCTTGCCTCTATGAAGGGCCTTTCTTTTTACTTTTATGTTGAGTCTCCATCTTCTATCTTTATGCACCAATTGAGAGCGCATAGTGGTCATTCTTAGTTTAATGTGCATTGTCCCAAAACTTGTTTATTAATTCATAACTTTGATATTGCTTGTTCTTAAATTATTTGTATCTAGTCACCCTTATGAACTTTGAAGGTGTCCTATGCATTTATATTTTGCTATACCATGAGGGAAAAGATGAATACCACTCTTATTATGTTTTCTATATGTGAAACAAACAAACATCTTTCAATGCATTCTTATTCATGATCTTTTGTTTGTACCTTTTCATATTACAACATAGTTGCTATTTATTATTGTTATAACTTTATCTTCCATGCTCATGTTTAGAGTACTGTGCTCCCAACTATCAATGTATTACAAATACCTTGATCAAGATTGTGATGGTGCATGTCACCTCAAAAATTATTCTTTTTATCACTTACCTACTCGAGGACGAGTAGGAGTTAAGCTTGGGGATGCTTGATACGTCGTAAACGTATCTATAATTTTGATGCTCCATGCTTGTTTTATATCAACTTTCTTATGTTTTCTTCACACTTTGAGGTATTTTTATACATTTTCTGGAACTAACCTATTAACAAGATGCCATAGTGCTAGTTGCATGTTTTCTGCTGTTTTTGGTTTCAGAAAAGCTAGTAAGGAAATATTCTCAGAATTGGATGGGACAAAAGCCAAAGTCAATATTTTACCCGACGCAACACGGAGACCGAAGGGGGGACGAAGTGGCACACCAGGGGTGCCACACCTAGTGGCAGCATGGCCAGGGGAGGGCGCGCCACCAAGGGTGTTGCCCCCTGGAGCTCCACCGACCTTGCCCCTTCGCCTATATATTCACCCCGGGATGAAAACCCTAAGTACCCGATCAGAAATCTACGAAAAAGTCTGTAGCCGCCGCCATCTCCATCCCTAGATCGGGGGGATCTGAAGCTCTTCTCGGCACCCTGCCGGAGGGGAGAGATCATCCTGGAAGCCTTCTTCATCACCATGCCTGCCTCCGGTGTGATGCGTGAGTAGTTCATCCTTGTACTATGGGTCCATGTAGTATCTAGATGGTTGGTTCTCCTCCTTTGTGCTACCATGTTTAGATCTTGTGATCTCCGTTCATGATCAAGATCATCTATTTGTAATCCTATATGTTGTGTTTGCGGGGATCCGATGGATATTGAGATGCTATGTCAGATTGATTATTGATTCTATCATCTCTATGTTATTTGTGATCTTGCATGCTCTCTGTTGTTAGTAACTATCTTGGCCAAGTATATGCTTGCAACTCCAAGATGGAGTATTTATGCTCGATAGTAGGTTCATGCCTCTAGTAATCTGGGAACTGACAGAAATTTCTAAGGTTGTAGATGTGTTGTTGCTACTAGGGAGAAAACAGCAATCATTTGTCCATGGGGCAATTATATTGTTTACTTTACACACTTTGCTTAATACAATTATCCATTTCTTGCAACTTAATACTGAAAGGGGTTCGGACGATAACCAGAAGGTTGATTATTAGTCATAGATGCAGTTGGATTACGGTCTATGTATTATGTTGTAATGCCCAATCAAATCTCACAGGAGTCAAGATGTCTAGTATATGCATTGTTATGCTTTCTCAATCTGTCAATTGCCCCGTTGTAATTTGTTCACCCAACATGCCATTTATCTTAAGGAGAAACACCTCTAGTGAACTATGGACCCTATTCCATTGCTTTATCATTGATATAGCATCTACTGTTTATTGTTTACTGTTTATTCTGCAAGAAATTACTATCTTACACACTATACGTTTAATCCTTTGTTTTCAGAAAAACCAGTGAGATTGACAACTTCACTGTAAGTTGGGGCAAAGTTCTGTGGTTGTGTTGTGCAGGATTCCAAGTTGTTAGCCACACCTTGGAGTTGTTTCCTTGCTCCTACCGGTTCAATAACCTTGGTTTCATAACTGAGGGAAAACTTGCTACTATGCTCATCATACCTTCCTCTGTGGGTTCCCAACGAGCTCTACATTTTGAGCCATTAGAGGGGTCGTTCTTTTTGCTAAGGGAAGAACCCTAGAGAGTAGAGAGCAGGAGCACTTCATCTCCTTCCTCTATATGATACAGCTCAAGGAGCACCTGTATTAGCTTGTGGATCATGATATAAGATCTTTGAGCAGTTCTTTGTGTGTGTCTCGTTCTATCTATCGTGTGTAGAATCACTACGCTATCCCTCCCCGGATTCCACTAGTACACATTGGCCCCATCTTTAGCCTACCCATGGCATTTGCCGTGACACCACCACGACAACCCGGAATGATAAAGGTAAATCCATCTTGCTCATCATAGACCTCACCATGTCTAACAAGGTTTGGTTCCACCTTTCCGACACACCATTCCTCTGAGGTCTTCCCAGCGGGATGAGCGGTGGAACTATTCCACAACTCTTGAGATGGTCATCGAACTCATGGCTCATATATTCGCCTCCACAATTTTATCGCGGAAACATAATATTCTTGCCGAGTTGGTGATGATTGCAAGTGCACAAATCGTTTGTAGCTAGTTTCAAAATAAAGATATCGATCCCACAGGGAGCAGGAGTCTGAAGTCTAATAACTCTTGAAATAAATATTATGATAGAAATGCTATATAAAGTTCCAAGTGACAAGGTAAAATGCGAGTATTGTGTAAAAAGGTGTTTTGGGGTTTTTGGTATAATAGCAATAATAAAGTAAAGTAAAACAACTGAGTACAGAAAGTAAGTATCGGTATGTAAGAAAGATTGGAACTGCAGTAGGGAAAAGGCATTCTCAGGGAGTAGCGGATACACCACTAGTATTGTAAAGATTTAAGATAAAGATTATCATCATGAACATTCTCAACTATGTATGTGTGGGAGTAACTCCGTATTTGGATGAATAGGCAGCAACCGCTACTCACATCATCCTCATAACCACAGTAGTCAGCAATCGACATCAATCGAATTACTGCGCTATTAAGGGACGTAATCCCGTAGGACGTATCCCATGGCATGGATAGTGTTCTGTGAGTTTCCTCGGTTTCCCAAGTTGATACGTAAGGGGTGCCAACAACTTTATAGTCACTGTAAGTGCTAGCACACCTCCGTCTACCAACAAGTAGTTCCATCCATCAAGTCCCCACGAGAGGCAAATATTGAGAGGTCGACTTCTCTCAACATCAAGATGTAGAGAATCTAACACATGGTCACATCGATGAATATCATAATAGACTTTATCTTATTTCAATCTCATACTAGGGTTTCTCCATCTCCCCAAGAACTAATGTTCTACTCAGACATGGAGGCAATCAACATCACGGTAATGGTAATGGAAACAATCATAGATGAATAGCACTTGTATAAATCCACAACAAGTATAGGAATTACAACAAGATCTAGACACGATGTAGATGGGATGGATGGAGATGGTGGTGATGCAGCGGTGGATGATGAATATCGATGCCTTAGCCTCCCGGATCTGCGTAGGGCGAAGATGGATCCCTTTTGGATGAGTTCCCCATACAGATGCCTTCCGGGAGTGAGGTTTCTGCGATTTCTGGGTGTTCTATATGTCATCTCCTCGAACCAATTGCACGGGGTGAAACTATTTGATGAGGCGGAGGCGGTGCCAACTATACGACCGGAAAAATTGCGCTGGTCGTATAGTTGGTCGTTGGACTCTCTGCCTCCCTTGTCCACTTCTGTTTTTCTTCTGGTATTATTAATATTTCCCAAATAAGTGATTTATGTTGTTTTTTACTCCTTTTCTCCATAGTACAACTGCTCCAAGAATTGTATCCATTGAATCCATCATCTTTCCTGATCCTAGTGAAAACAGACATAAAATGTGCGTGCGAGCACCGTAAAATACCAAGATCCTACATCTACAATGCAAAATAATAATGTAAAACATGATGCAAATATGCACTCATCAACTTCCCCAATCTTAGACTCTTGCTCGTCCCAAACAAGTTTTAGCTTAATGGATGTGATCCTCATATTCATGAAGCTGAGTCAATTAAAATAAATGAGGCAGTTGCAACATGTGTTTATCATATACGATACATAGGAATAAGTTCGTGAATAGTACCTTACTTGAACCATATGAATAGTATTAGCAGGCTTCCACACCTTAGTTATCAACAGTTCATAAAAGATGAATATCAACATAATGTAAAAGTATCTGGTTCAACCGAATGAGTTAACGAGGTAGTCCTAGGTGTTTTAGGATCAACGTATTCACTTGGGATTCAAAATCTCAAAAGTGTCTCTTTGTCCTACTACAATATAGTGGTATATGCCTATTTGCTCTTTGCACATTCGCTCTTTTTCTTCTTTCTTTTTCTTTTCCTTTGCATATATGCTCACACTTTTGTTTTAAGTGTTGTGCAAAGGATCTAGCCATATATTCCACCTTATGTAGGAATTCAAAGTTCAACGATCTCAATTATCAAATACCAACTGTATATGAAGCATTCTTATGACTTGGAGATTCTACCTCGACTTGTTCTCACTCTATTTTGATAGCACTTTCATTTTCCTTTATTCAAGGTTTCTTTTTCAACTTAATTGTATAGATTATTTCTCTTTGTGAATCAAATTGTAGACTTACAACATATTGACCAAATTCTCTTTATGTGTTCCATTAATATCAATGGTGTGGAAGACTCCGATTGCTATCATCAAGTGCAAGTAAAATCATACTCAAGCCATTCATATATCATTAAATCAAACACAAACTCAATATTGCTCCATATATAATAATAAACTCGGAATTTCATTAACGGGATCGACTATTCCTGAAGGGAATTCTAATGATGCAAACTTTATTTCTAGTTTGAACTAATGCAAAAATAATAAAAACTTATAAGATAGATTACAAGGTCTTAAAGATCTCCCCAAGCTTGGAATCAAGCCAGGCGGGATCAAATAATACCTTACGATTATTTGATACCGTGATTGTTGTAGATAATTGTGGTGTCATGGCACGTGGTATCTTCTCCTCACGGGCCAGCCTGAGGCGGAGGGATTGATTGACAGCTTATAATTCCTTAACACGCAGCTTGTAGAAAAGATTGTTCCTCTCCAGCACTTTCACTTCTTCTTTAATGAACTCATTGTTATCCTGAAGTGTTTGTAGAGCCTTAAGACTCATCGAAAAATCCGCTTCGGTTGTCTCCTTGATATCTTCATAAAGTTTATCAAGATAAAGTCACGACAATCGAAGGTGTTTGGGTGTCCCTGGCTTCTCCTTGTCCAATTCATCAATCTTCATCTCTAGGGC
The DNA here is from genome assembly GCA_910589775.1 of Avena eriantha. Lineage (NCBI taxonomy): Eukaryota > Viridiplantae > Streptophyta > Magnoliopsida > Poales > Poaceae > Avena > Avena eriantha. The sequence goes on from OU342743.1 coordinate 559,120,063, forward strand.
CTTCAAATCCCTCTTCTGACACCCATGGTCGGCGTAGAGGAACTCTATAGGGATGGTCTTGATCTCCTTGCCTTGCTCGTGGTTGCTCCTGATCTCCATGGGAGCCTTACTTCTTGACTTCTATCCCTTGGTTGGGAGCCCTCACGTGTAAATAAGAGGTAGATTGGTTTCTGTAGATTGCGATTAGAGAGAGACAATGGTAGTATATAAGGGGGGTCAGAGGTCGGTAAAACTCGCGAGAAACACCAAATTGTCGTCCAAGAAAAGAATCCAAATGAAACAGGCAAAGAAATCACAGATTTGGAAGTGTCCTGCCGCGTAACGACCAACTATATGGGCGCGACCCGTATAGCTCCGGCCGTATAGTTAGTTCCGGGCAGATATTTCAAAATATCTCGAGTCTAGGTTGATTAAATCACGACTTGGAACCGACAATAAGTTTTTTTAGATGAATAATAAATGAAAAATCGAATGAAAAAGTGTCTGAGAGTTTAACGACCAACTATACGGCCATAATTTTTGGTTCCAGTCATATAGTTGTGACCATATAGATACAAACACAAAAATCAAAAGTGTCTGAGAGTTTAACGACCAACTATATGGCCGGAATTTTGGCTCCGGTCGTATAGTTGTGACCGTATAGATACAGACACCAAAAAGCAAAATTGTCTGAGAGTTTAACGACCAACTATACGGCTGTAATTTTTAATCCGGTCGTATACTTGCGACCGTATAGGCTCAGATATCAAAAACAATTTCACAAAGATGATACAAAGAGTTTAACGACCAACTATATGGCGGGAGCTTCCTCTCCGGTCATATAGCTCCGCCAGTATAGTTGGTAAAACCCCTATAAAACTTTAGAAAAACACAAGGAATTCGAAGGCAGAATTTTCAAAAGTAAAAAAATGTGAAAACAAATCACTTATTTGGGTAAGAACACTTACCTTGCACTTACCATTTGCTTATTTGGGGATGAAAAGTTCCTCCCACAAAAATGATTCCTTCTCTTTTGGAGGAATTGACTTTAGTTCATTAAATAATTCCCGTAAACAAAATCACCAGGACTAAAGTTCCTCTCAATAAGATTGATGTATTCCTGGGCAAACATGGACACTTCATCTAACATTTTTATTTCTTGCCTCTGCATAATCTGCAACTCAAATTCTTGAAGTGAAAGAATCCAACGGATCAGCCTTGGCTTATGGTCTTTCCTTTCAAGGAGTCCTATTAAGCCATCACGATCCGTGTGAACTCTCACCTTTGCATCAACTATATAAGAACGAAATTTATCACAAGAGAAAAATATAGCAAAAAGTTCATTTTCTTCCTTAGGGTAATTCTTTTGAGCACCATTGAGAGTTCTACTAGCATGATGTATAATATTAAATCTACGACCAATATGTTGTCCAAGAGTTACTCCTACAACATCATTGCTAGCTTCACATATTAAGTCAAAGGTTGTATCCCAGATAGGTGGTTTAATGGTGGGAGCATGAGTTAAAGCATTTTTAAGTTTATCAAAGGCTTCAAGACACTTTTCATCAAAATTAAATGTCATTCCCTTTTTCAAGAGGTTAGTCAAAGGTTAAGATATCCCATAGAAATTTCTAATGAACCTTCTGTAAAAACCCACATGACCAAGAAAACTTCTTATACCTTTAATATCCCTAGGTTGCGGTATTCTCTCTATTGCTTCAACCTTAGCTCTATGAACTTCAATTCCCTTACCTGATACCTTGTGTCCAAGTACTATACCTTCTTTGACCATAAAGTGGCACTTCTCCCAGTTTAGAACAAGATTAGTTTCTTCACAATGCTGCAAAACTCTTTTGAGATTATCCAAGCAACTAGTAAATGAAGTTCCATAGACAGAAAAGTCATCCATAAATACTTCCATTATAAGTTCTATAAAATCTGCAAAAATAGCAGTCATACATCATTGAAAAGTAGCTGGAGCATTACATAGACCAAAAGGCATACGTCGGTAAGCATGTAAACCGTAAGGACTTATGAAAGTTGTTTTAAGTTGGTCATCCAGATGAACAGCTATTTGAGAGAAACTAGAGTATATGACCAAGTAACAAAAATGTGTATGGTTTGCTAACTTTTCTAAAGTTTGATCTATGAACGGTAGTGGATAGTGATCTTTCCTAGTCTCTTTATTTAATTTCCTGAAGTCTTTGCACATCATATGCCCAACAATAGTTCTAGTAGGTATCAATTCATTGTTTTCATTAGGAACAATAGTAAAACTGCCCTTCTTAGGGACACAATGAACATGACTTACCCAATAAGTCTCTTTAATAGGATAAATTATACCTGTGTCCAGTAGGCGTACAATTTCTTTTCTTACCACTTCTTTCATTTCAGGCTTTAATCTGTTCTTAAATTCTGCAACTTGTTTAGCACCTTCTTCCATGAATATTCAATGGATGGCTATCATGGGACTAATGCCCTTCAAGTCATCCATTGAGTACCCAAAGGCTTGGAGATGATCCTTAAGTATCTCCATAAGTTCTTCTTCTTTTCCCGAAAGTTTAGCACTAATAATAACAGGAAATTTATTTGTATCATCTAGAAACCTGTATTTGAGATTATCAGGTAGAGTCTTCAACTCTAGGGGTGGTAGTTCCTCGTCCCCTCTCTTTTCTAGCTCTTCAAAAGCCTCATCGGTTGGAGGTCCCAAAATGGGAAGTGAATCAAATTCATCTTCTAGTTATCCTAGGGACTTGTCCTCCATAACTATTTCTTCATAATTTGGATCTTAATTTATTTCTTCTTCTTGATTACCAAAGAAAAGAGCGACCATTTCCTCAATAGTTCTCTCTTGTTCTTCTATTTGTGGAGGCCTATCTTTAAATTTGGAAAAATGGAATTTATTTTCCGTTCCCCCAAGCCTAAGAGACACAATCTCCTTCTTGAAGTTAACATAGGCACCTATATCACCCAAAAAGTTCCTTCCAAATATAATAGGGCAAAGAGTGTCAGCTAGCATATTAACAACTACAAAATCGATAGGAAAGTTTTTGTTGCCAATTGTGACAATTGCATTGTCAACTACTCCCATTGGAATTCTAAGGTTTTTATTGGCTAGCATAATTGTTATATTAGTATTTTCAATCGTAGCCGGTTCTTATTCTTCTTTTATTTCTAAGTAGAAATCATAGGATATAACATTAACTTCGGTGCTAAGATCACATAAACCGTAATGATAGGTTTCTTTAAATATGCAGGTAAGAATAGGCTTACCCACATCTTTTACCTTTATTTTACCTTCAACCAATACAGAAGTTTCTTCATCAAGTTCAACTATGTTACAGTGTGAGTACATAGCCATAATTTCGTCCTTGGTTACCTTTTCATCTTTGTTTTCTTCCAGGTGTTCCGTGACTCCTGGCATGTGATGTCTACGCACTTCTATTCTTGTAGACAGTTGTTGGGCCTCCAAGTGAAGAGGTTTGTAGAACAGAAGCAAGTTTTCCCTTAAGTGGATCACCCAAGGTTTATCGAACTCAGGGAGGAAGTGGTCAAAGGTATTCCCTCTCAAGCAACCCTACAATCAAGATACAAGAAGCCTATTGTGTCCCCAACACACCCAATACACTTGTCAGGTGTATAAGTGCACTAGTTCGGCGAAGAGATAGTAAAATACAAGTGGTATAGATATAAGACAACAGTGCCAGAAAATAGCTTGATGGCGTGGAAAAGACTAAAGTAAAACTGAAATAAAGATAGAAGAAAGCAAACATGTAATAGATCTAATAGCAAATGGTGTTTTAGTGCTTAGAAACAAGGCCTAGGGATCATACTTTCACTAGTGAACAATCTCATATAAATATATTCTTCTTTATGATACTATGCTGAACTACTCTCCTGTTGGACACTCTAATCCATGGTAGGGCTATAATAGCACTCCTCAAAGTTCGCTTTTCCCATCTAGATAACCCCACACTGTCACCTTGAGTACTAGATGGTTCCAACAAACACCACAATTTCATAGAGACATCCAACTCCAAATATAACTCATAACAAGTATTTGAAATCTCTAGCCTAAGTGCCACCATGGTGTGCACACTATCAACTTCACACACATGGGGAGAGTAGAGATCTATTAAAGCAGAGATCTACTTGATTACAAAGCTCATGATCACAATATGATCACGCATAGAGAGAGAGAGATGAACACATAGCTACCAGTAGAACCCTTAGCCTCGAGAGAGAACTACTCCCTCCTCATCATGGGAATCAGCAATGGTGATGGAGATGGTGGTGGAGATCGATGGACATGGCTCCGGGGGCACTTCCTCGTCCTGGAAGGGTGCCGGAAGAGAGACTTTCTGTCCCCCGAATCTCCCCTTCGTTGGCGGCGGTGCTGTGGAACTTTTCATGGCTGGAGGCTTGACGATTTAGGGTTTTTGCATCGGGAGGCATCTTATAGGCGAAGAGGCAAGGTCGGTGGGCGGCCAGGGGGCCCACACCACCTGGTGGCGCGGCTAGGGATGGCCCGCGCCACCACATGGTGTGGCCACCCTGTGGCCCCTCTCCGTCTCGTTTTCTGGCTCTGTGAGTCTTCCGGTAAAATATCAACTTTGGCTTTTGTCCGGTCTGATTCCGAGAATATTCATTTTCTGACTTTCCTGGAACCAAAAATAGCAGAAAACAGGCAACTGGCACTGTGGCATCTTGTTAATAGGTTAGTCCAAGAAAGTGTATAAAAATACTCCAAAGTGTGGACAAAACATAAGAAAGTAGATAAAAATGAAGCATGGAACATCAAAAATTATAGATACCTTTGCAACGTATCAGCATGCTTTCGTCTTCCTTGTTTTCCTGTACTGCTTTGACCTGTTCATATTCAAAAATATGCTTTTGTGCAGTGTTAGGGAAAGGCACTTCATATATTGGTTCTACGGAGGCAAGTGTTGCTTTATCTTCTCTTTTCTTTTCTGGTTCGGGTGGTGGATCATACTTGACTGGACCCTCCTTTGGAGCTTTAATATGTTCTTTAAAAGCTTTAACAACTTGCAACACAAGATATGAATCCAAATAAAGTTCTTTAGATAATTTTGTAACATGGCAATTTTTATTATAGTCATGAATACAATCATGCTCTATTTTTACGCCTCCTTCACTTCCTAGGCCAAAATTCCATGAAACTCTATGATCACGAATTCTATTTAGTAAAGCCCAAGCTTTAGGTATAGGAAGATTCATAAAGGCTCCTTCCACGAAAGAGTCTAGTTCAATTTTATTAGGTTCAATTAAACCACCATAAAAGATATGTAGTAAATACCATTCAGGAAAATCATGATGAGGACATAGTCGTAGTAAATCTTTAAATCTAATATAAGCTCTTACTAGTCCTTCATTAGAACAATTCTTCCAGGTCATTATAAGATGCCTGATTCTAAAAGATTTTGATAATGGGTAATATTTTGATAGAAATTCACAGGCTAGTGTAGCATCCCAATTGTCTAACAATTGTAATGCTACTTGGTCTAGTATTATAATGGTTACTTCCTATATATAATTGTTGCATCATAATTATATCATGCTCATGTCATCATGCCACCTTGCATTTGAGCATCATATAAAACCCTTTTCTTTGGTTCTTCTCTCATATGCATTATTAATTGTATTTGCCTCTTGATATTGTATTTGGTTATTGATATATGGTTTAATGCCCAAGTTGAGTTGGGGGCATATCTTTTTATTCCACTCTACCACCTTTCTTTGTCACCACTTTATAATTACACCATTCCATTTACCATGGGCCTTTATTTTCTTTTGGTATTTAATCTAGCTCATGGGAGATAGGATGGAGCCAATTCTAATTTCTTTTGCTTGGCCTTTATTTCCACTTCTTGGGAATGCATAAGAATAATGCCATATTATTATTATTGTTTTCACAAAATAAAACATGGCATTTATTATTTTTGCATGGGCCATGCAAGAGTACCACCACCTTTAGCCCATTTGCTTCCTCTTGGTTTTATTGGTTCTTTTCTTTGCGGATCCTCTCCATCCCTCTCTCCTCCATCCCCTCATTCTCATTAACTCCTTTTCTTTTATTTTTCTCCATGCGTGATTCAAATGAGGGCTTATTCCCATACATCTTTTTCTTTCTCTTTTTCTTGGTTACTCCTCCACCTCATCTCATGATAATTCAAAGCCCTCACTATTTCTCCTCTTGGTTTGATCTTATAAACATGTTTAAAACCTAAACACCTAAACTAAACCCTAACCCTAGTTTCCTTTCTTTTCTTTCTAACCCTAATTCTACACTAAACCCTAACCCCTACCACACCTCACTCACCTCTCCCTCTCTCTACTATGTTGGCCCCACCTGGCCACCCTCTCTTCCTGGTCCCACCCCTCAGCTACCACCCCACCTACCCCAAGCCTAGCTAACCCGAGCCCCCTCTCCAAGCTAACCCTAACCTAAGCTACCCCCGATCCCTCTCTCATCCCTCTCTCTCTCGCTACCAGCTGGCTCCGCCGTCCCCACCTGGCCCACCTGCAGCCCCTCTCCCTGCCTCTGCCCTGCCCAACTCGAGCTCCAGCTCGAGCACGTGATCGAGGAGGAGAAAACGGGCCGAAGCCACTTCTATCTACCCCGAGCCCACACGGCACCCTCTCCTCCCTCTCCCTCGCTTTGCCTCCTTCCCCACGACTCCTCTGCCTCACCAGATCCACCCCAAGCCCTGCCTCTCCTCTCCTTCCTCTTCATCGTTGCCAGATCCTGCCACCGCTCACCGCTAGTACCGTCGTCGTCCCCTCGTTCCAGCCGGCAAGCTCGTCGTGGAGGTGGTCGAGGAGACCGAGGAGGCCCCCCTGCTTCGCCCTGGACGCGCCGTCGAGGAGGAGAAGCACCAGCACCGCCGGAACCAGCGCCGCCCGACACAAACCCTAGACCTCCGGCCGCCAGCCTCGTCGACGATCCGCCGCACCTCTCCTCGATCTGACACCGCCGACGAACTCGCAGTGAGCTTCTCCACCGCCCTAACATCCTCCCCCTCGCGTACACCCTCCAGTCACGCCGTTTGTTTCACCGAACACCCTCTGCGCGCCGGCGGTCGCTGCGTCCGCTCATTGCAGCGCCTCGCAGACGGCATAGCTAGCCCCCATCCACCGTGCTGTCACCAAGCCCAAGCCACCGCACTGGTTCCACCCCTTAGTGCGCACGCCAGGTCCCCAGTTCGAGTCCCCGCCTCGCCGCGCCGTGCTGCTCATCAGATTCGTCAGACAAGCGCTGGAAGAAAAACAGTACCGCGGGCCATTTTGCATTTACCCCCCCCCCCCCCCCCACCGCCTTTTGTCTCCTAAACCCGCGATCCAACCGAGCCCACCAGTCAGTCTCTCTGTCCGCTTTACAAAAACGCCCCCACATTTTCAAACACCCAACCCGCGCTCCAGAACGGCCCCACCTGGCAGTCTCCGCGCGTTCGTTCGCTGTCATGTGGGCCGTAGCCACCGGATCCACCTGTCACTCTCAGTGGTTAGGTAGCGCCGCGGTGAGAAAGTTTTTCCGCGCGCGCGTGTCCCCGCCAGCAGCTGGCCCACCCGTCAGTGACTGTGGCTGGGTCGGGCTGAGTAATAAAAGTTTCTCTGTTGAGCTGTTTAAACAAAACAAATTCAAAATTGTTTAAATTCAAATTCAAATCAGATTTTAAATAACTTTTAAAATACAAATCCAAATAATACATATAATATATGTTTTTGACTCAGAAAAATGTGAGGAATTAAAATATGCCATTCAAAATATTGTTTGAGCACTTTAAATTTTCGAGATGTTTAAAATTACAATAAAATGCCATTTTCCTTAATAAATTAATAACTTTAATTCTACAACTCCAAATTTGACAAATAATATGTCTAAATCGATCAGCGCGACGAGCCCGTTCTATCTATGCAATACTTGTTCTGAATTGAAGCATGCATCATGTCAGTATTAAAAATCTGAACTGTTTATGGCAATAAAATTTGACTAAATAAATCATAAACTGCTTTATTCTTGTACCTCACACCTCACCATGCCATGCTACTTTAATGCCATGTAAATTGTGCATCATTCATTATGGCATGCTTGTTTGCTTGTCACATTTTAATTCATATGCTTGTGCACTTTATTTATGTTGGCCCTTGTTTGTTTGGTTCTTCTTCGAATAGACGCCCAGCAGGAGAATTACCAGAAATCACAGGAGTACTACCCAGATCCATCCCTCGCTTCAACTGAGCTGCCAGGCAAGCACTACCACATGCTTGCATACATATAGTACCTAATGCCTCAATCTTATTCTTGCATCATTGAGTCGCGATTGCATTAAATTGAATCCCAAGTACTGCATAGCCTTTACTTTTAAACCCCACCGAAGCTTGTTCTCCATCCCATGAGCCATTACTACAGGAGTTGTTTGAGCCATGCGAGTCGTAGAAAAGCATGTGTAGGGTATGTGAGTGTCTGATGAATAATGAGGTACCTAAACAACATAACCTGAGTAGTAATGGGATAACTAATGAAAGAGGCACCGGTGAGCAATATCTGCTATTTGGTTTTCATGCTCACTTGTGTCCAGTAGGACCCCGAGTACTTGATTCCTGTTCCTTGACTATTCGCACTATCCACATCCGGGAGGCCTTATGGACCCCCCTGAGCCAGAGCTTGATTCCTTCTTATTTCTTGGGGTCACAAAGTAGTTTGGGGCTTTACTACTATCCTGTACTTATGCCATGTTACTGTTTCATTAAGATTGTGCGAGGAGCACCTGTACTGTTTAAGAATTGTGGAGTGTTTTCGTGGTATCGACAAGCCCAGTCACATTTTCGGTTTCCCAGTCGTTTACAGCCTTTGGCGCAAACCTTGGGTCCGTCTCGGAGCCGGCCAACTTCGTTGCGGGTAGCTTAATGGGGTGGCCCCCTGAAATATTTCTGAATCCTGTGATTGCTTTGTCGTGAATGCCTAGTTGGGTTTTGAGTTGGTTTTTCCGAGGTTGATCGAGTGTGTGTTGCTATTCGTGCACCCCTGCAGGGTAAATCTTTCTGAAAGCCGTGTCCGCGGTTATGGACGACTTGGAGCACAGTTTCTCGATCATAGACAAGTATAACTAAAGTACCGCTTTTAACTTGACTAAGTACTTGACTAGTAAATAGTGCAATACTCATGGAATGGATAATAAAACTGCCAACTGTTGATGGGGGTTGTTCGTCCGCTTCCTCGTTGGTAAGCGAGGAGGAGGATGGATCTGTTCATTATACTGTTATAACTGTTGTTCTTATTTCACGAACATCCGTCTATCATTGGTTAGGCGGATGGTTAGCGAGTATCTATAGACTTGATAGATATTATCTTTTGCTGCAATTGCGTCACCCCAGGTTGTGTCCCCTTTAGTGGCATAAAGACTTGCTGAGTACCCCTAGGGTCTCACACGATAAATTGTTTGATTCAGATGAACAGGTGTATTCGCAAGATGGATACTGGGTGGAAGAGACAGATGATGTTGGCAACGATCACTCGGTGTAGAGATTCCGGGAACGGGGATTTGTGAGATCTGTGGGCGGGATGTGTTTATTTATGTGGCATCTTATGCCGATTTGCTTCTTATCCGTACTCAGATCTTGTTTTCCGCTTTCGCCTGATACTCTGATGTTGTTGTATGAGGAGCTATCCTAAATTATTATCTCTATCTAGGATATTTGAATCTTGCCGTATGGTGTTGCAATATTTCTATTTCTTTTAGATGGAATGGCTCTGAGGACTATTGTATGTGGCTTGCATACATACTCATTTGTGTATGTAGTTGATCCCTTCGCCTGCCGATTATGCCGCTCGTTCTTGTCCCGATGTTCTGAAAGTGGTTAGGACGGCCGAAAGGTCTACCGTGAGTGGCCCTGGGCCCCACCGTACTATTTTAACCACTTTCGTTCATCTAGGCATCTAACTAAGAGCGTAATTCACCGAGGTAGTTCCAGCTAGATTATCCCATGTAGTGTTGGGGGGATACCCCCGGGTAGGGTCACGCTGGGGTATAAAGGCCTAGTTAGCCGAGGTACGGCAAGGTCAAAGCAAGTGTTGGCCGAGTCACCTCAAGGCAGGCCGAATCACGGAGTAACCTGGACCAGGGGACGTCCGCCTAACTGGGTCTCAACCGACTTATGTCGTATGTCGGTAAGATGTATCTAACTTATATGCAGGAACAGGTGTGGCTGGATCAACTAGGTATGATCCGGGCTATATCAAGCTTGTAAGAGAAGCAAGGTATCTCGCTGGTCAAAGGTGACCACTGTACGTAGAGCGTGAGTGAAGCGGACAGAGGCCAGGACCACCGAGGCGTGGCTGACAAAGGTGACGATGCCTATTTCGGATGACGCTGGCGCCGCAGAGACTTACCTAGCCTCTGCATGGATGACACTGGGCTAAAGTGACTGGTCGGCTTACTATTTTGGGAAGAGGCATATTCCTTGGAATATGCCTCCACGTATGCCCTAATTGGAGACCTAGCCACCCCTATATAAGGAGGGCTAGGGCCTCTGTAGAAAGGGTTGGCTTTTCTGGTTGTCTCCTAGAGAGTTGTGTTTTACTAGAGGTGAGAGTAAGAGAGTTCTTCTTCCTCCTCTCCCCAATACGGCTCAAGGAGCACTTGTAAACCTTGGAAGTGAATCAAATACAAAGCTACTGTGTGTGGAACCACCACACTATCCCTCCCTGGATTCCCCTAGTGCATTTAGTCCCCACCTTTAGCCTATCCATGGCATCTGCCGTGACACCACCACGATAGTTGGCGCCAACCGTGGGGCTAGCAGCGCTAGCAGGGGTGAAGATGCGGACGGGAAACTTCATCGGCACCGGCGAACGCATCGTCTCCGGGCTTGTTCAGCTCTTCAGAGCGCTGGATTTCGTCAGCGACAACGCTGGCAGCTTCGGCAAGCATCCTCTCCTGTGCAATGGCCTCTACGTCAAGCTTGGCGCGCACAAGATCTACATCGCGGTCAATGTGTCGTGCGTTCATCTGCGGCATGTCGTCGAAGGAGGCGAGCCACCCCTTAGTGTGGCTCGCGGGGCCCATATCACTCGCTCCCCGGACCACGCTGAGGTAATGATGACCGCGCCTGGCGTTGGCGCAAGCAAGGATCTGGCACCAGATCCGGAGGTAACACCTAAGGCACCGAGGAAAAGTAGAGGTCCTTCGCTAGAGAGGCCTGAGAATGTGCTGCAGCAGGCGATGGATAGCTTGGCAAACCCGGTAGCAGCAATAGTAGATCTGGCTCAGGCGCAAGCTGAGCTAGAGGACACTAGGCAGAAAATACTAGAGGGTGCAAAAAAGATAGTCGCGGCTCAGCAGTCGTTGAACATGACGCTGCATGAGTACGCCAAGGCAAATAAGGTAGATGTTGTAAAAGTGAAGGGGAGAAATCTCATGAGTGAAATGAACAGAGAGGGTGATACTAGGATTGAGGAGTCATAGAACTGTTTGTCTGTGGGGCTGCCGAAGTATAATACCCCGGCAAAAAACCTCAGGGCAGCAGATGCAACTGCATCCCAGTTAGAAGGTCTGACGGGTGAAGCCCGTCCAAGACAACAGGGTAGAGTTAATGAGTTGTTCGGATCGCAAACAGGCAAAACGAGGAATTGCTCAGGGCTAACCCGGAGAGAGCTGGGGCCTCCAAGATCGTTCATTCGGCGGTGGGTAACCCGGAGAAATCCGCTGGAGCCGCATCGTCTCCTCATGGTGGTCCTAGGAAAGAAGAGGTTGTAACTTCGGCCAGGAGGAATAAGCAGATAGTCCCATATGACCCGGCAAGGGCAGGGAAAGGAAAAGAAGTGCAGAGAAATGAGGATCGAAGGAGTGTGAGCCGAGGTGAAGCTAGCAGAGGTAACCACGACCAAGGCAATGCCGGTCAAGGGAATGCTGTAAACGGCAATGCCGGACAGCGTAATTCGGTAGGTGCAGGTCAACCGCAGCAGCGGAATATACCACGGCAAGAGCGCAGTGCCGACCAAGGTATGCAACAGAGGGCAGTTCCACGGGAGCAAGATAGATACAATGATGGTGATTCGGAGATGGTGAGCGCTGGCTATCCCAGGTTGGACTATCACGTGATAGGTTCAAGATTGGGAGGCAGGAACTTGATGCCTGATGATGCCAGGTTAAAACTGGATCGGCTGTATAGGTCGGAGAAAATTGAGTGTCAAGGTCCTCCGGGTCCAGCATGTTTTGGGCCCTGGATCATGAAGCAACCTCCGGTACCTAACTTCTAGTTACCTAGAGGCACAAAGACGTATGACGGCAGCACTAAGCCGGAGGATTGGTTGATTAACTATGCAACAGCTGTGAAAATTGCCACAGACAACTTGAGATGGGCTGTGAGATATGTACCCCAGATGCTGGAGGGACCTGCGAGGGTATGGCTAAACAACTTGCCACCCGGTAGTATTAACTGTTGGATCGATTTTGAGGAGATGTTCGTTAGCAATTTCTCAAGTACGTATCAGAGGCCCAATAGGCCACAGACCCTAGAAATGTGCAGGCAGAGACCGAATGAGACAGACCAAGAATTCCTGACCCGCTGGTGCACAGTGCGAAACTCATGTGAGGGTGTGATTGAGTCACAGGCCATAGCTTGGTTTGCCCCAGGATGCAGATATGCAAGCATGCTATGGCAAAGGTTGCAAAGAGATATGCCAAGCACCTTGGCAGAAACAATCCGAATTGCTGATTCATATGCCTTGGGTGATCCGACGGAACCTAGACTCACATCAAACGAGTCAAGCGAGGAGTATTGTCAGCGAGATGGGGTCGGGTCATCCCGGATAAATGATTACCAAGGTAAAAGAATGGATGACAGACCGGATTATCGATACAGTTCGCAACAAGTTGCAGCTGTGAATCAGGATCAACCCGGAGCAGGAAGCAGTCAACATCAGAAAACTGGAGGACGGCAATGAACTCCAAGAAATGATGGCAAGAAAACTTGGACGCCAGAGCAGAAAAAACAATGGCAAGAAAAGAAGGACCGTCCAAGGTATACCTATGAGGCAATGCTGGATCAGCCGTGTAAATTTCACACGCCAAATCCGAGTAACCCAGCGGGTCACACAACCAGGCAGTGTGAATGGATGTGAAAGATAGAACAAAGTGGTTCGGGGAATGCTCAGGCACCTCGGAATGATCAACCTCGGCAGGAGTTACCCCGACAACAATTGCTCTCTGGAGCGAACACGCAATAGCTAATGTTGCCTCCCCCTCCGCCGAGGTATGACAACCATGAGAGAAGGGATGCAGTGCATCAGGTGGAGAACCAAAACCAACCGGAGCAGAGGTACCCCGGAAATGAGGGGAGGAATGAGTACAGAGAGCATCATCAGAGTTATTGTGTATTCACTACGGAAGAGACAAACAGAAAGAGCTTGCAGCGCCGACATATGGAGGTCAATGCAGTAATGCCGGCCGTGACGAGGTATATGCCTTGGTCGGATCAGGAGATTACCTGGAGCATCAAAGATCATCTGAAACTTATGCCAAGTCCTGGTTCGTATGCGCTAGTGTTGGATCCAACATTCATTGGGCCTCACATCAATGTGAGGTTCTCAAAGGTGCTAATTGATAATGGGAGTAGCGTCAACATCATGTATGTGGACACGATGCGCAAGTTGGATATCTCGGAGAACATGCTCCAAGCTAGAAGGACAACCTTCCATGGCATTTTTCCATGCATTTCTTGTGAACCCGTTGGCAAGGTCCGGGTTGACGTGTTGTTCGGTACGAGAGATAATTGCCGGACTAAGAATTTGGAATTCGAAGTTGTCAATTTGGAAAGTGTGTATCACGCATTGCTCGGCAGGCCTGCCCTGAACAAACTCATGGCAAGTTGTCATATTAGCTACCTGAAGATGAAGTTGCCCAGGCCAAACGGTGTAATCACCATAGCGGGGGATTTCCGACATTCCATTGAATGCGCGTCTGCCGGGTCTAACCTGGTCGAGTCACTTGTGATTGCGCAAGAAAAGAGAAAGATCCAAGAAGTGGCGGCATTGGCTCAGTCCGCGCAGCAGTATATGCCGGCGCTGAGTAACCCGCATGGTAGTGTCTCGTTCCAAGCGAAAAAGGATACCAAGAAAGTGCATGTTGATGACATGTTCCCTGAGCACACCTTAACAATTGGTGTCGGGCTAAATGACAAATAGGAAAGCGAGCTCGTAAACTTCCTCCGTGAGAATCGGGATATTTTTTCTTGGTCCACACAGGACTTGCAAGGTGTTCCGAGGGAGTTGGCCGAGCACTCTTTGAATGTCAGACCCGGAGCAAAACCGGTGAAGCAACCTCTCCGCCGCTTCACCGAAGATAGGAGAAAGGTCATAGGAGATGAGATAGCTCGGTTGTTGGCTGCAGGATTTATCATGGAAGTGCTTTACCCGGATTGGCTATCTAATCCGGTGCTGGTGGAGAAGAAGAAGGATGATCCAAACGTGGCAGTGGTTTGGCGTATGTGTATCGATTACACGAACCTGAATAAGGCGTGTCCAAAAGATCCATTCCCACTGCCAAGGATAGACCAAGTCATAGATTCCACTGCTGGGTGTGAGTTGTTGTCGTTCATTGATGCATATTATGGTTTCCACCAGATACCTCTGAACCCAAGTGATCAAATAAAGACTGCGTTTATCACCCCGTATGGGGCTTATTGCTATCGCACCATGCCTTTTGGTTTACGTAATGCAAGAGCAACGTACCAGAGATGTATGCAAAAATGTTTGCATGACCAAATTGGTCAAAATGTGCAGGTGTATGTGGATGATGTTGTGATAAAGACTAAGGAAAGCAAAACGCTCCTTGACGATATTAGGCAGACGTTCGCGAACCAGAGGAGGTTCCGAATGAAGCTTAATCCAGAGAAATGTACCTTCAGTGTCCCGGCTGGAAAATTACTCGGATTTCTTGTCTCCAGCCGAGGTATCGAAGTTAATCCAACTAAAATCTGGGCCATAGAGCGAATGGAACTGCCGAAGTGTCTTAACGGTGTCCAGAATTTCACCGGTTGCCTGGCATCCTTAAGTCGGTTTGTATGTTGGTTGGGAGAAAAGGCACTGCCTCTCTATAAACTCATGAAAAAGTCGGACAAGTTCATTTGGACGCCGCAGGCCAATGAAGCCTTTATCCCACTAAAGAAGATGTTAGCCACTACGCCAGTGTTAGCCTCTCCACTATCAAAGGAGCCAATGTTGCTCTATATAGCCGCAACCAACCAAGTTGTAAGTGCAGTAATTGTGGTAGAGCGCGATGAAGAGGGTAAGTCAGTGCAAAGGCCAGTGTATTATCTGAGCGAGGTATTATCAGCCTCAAAGCAAAACTATCCTCATTATCAAAAGGTGGCATATGGTGTGTATATGGCAGCTAAGAAGCTAAAGCACTATTTCGAAGAGCATCCAATCAGGGTAATATGTGAAGCCCCCATATCCGAGATAATGAGCAACAAGGATGCAAGTGGTAGTATTGCAAAGTGGGCAATTGAGCTAGCTCCTTATGCGCCACAATATGACAGAAGAGAAGCAATCAAATCTCAGGTTGTGGCGGCCTTTTTTGTGGATTGGGCCGAGGAGCAATATGAGCCACCATTGCCAGATCCGAACTACTGGAGAATGCACTTTGACGGGTCAAAAACAAAAACCGGGTTAGGTGCCGGAGTTGTGCTTACCTCACCAAAGAAGGACCAGCTGAAATATGTGCTGCAGATCCACTTCGCAGCGTCGAACAACGTCGCTGAATATGAGGCACTTGTGCATGGGCTCAGGGTGGCAAAAGAAATTGGGGTACGTCGGATCCAATGCTTTGGCGACTCGGATTTGGTAGTTCAGCAAGTTTCAGGGCTCTGGGACGCTCTTGATCCAAACATGGCACTGTATAGATTTCATGTGCAGAAGATATCTGGTTACTTTGAGCGATGCGAATTTCACCATGTACCCCGGGTGGAAAATGAGGCTGTCGACATATTGTCGAAGCTCGGATCAACCCGACAAGCGATTCCACCGGGTGTAGCATTAGAACACCTCAGAAAATCATCTATCAGGCCGTCCCCAGAAACCGACTCAATCTACGTCCCAGAAGATCCGGAGTCCAGAGCCGTACCCATGGACATCGACGTCGAAGGTGGAACGCGAAACCCGGGGACTGCCTCGGCAAACTCGGGGACTGCCTTGGCAAACCCGGGGACTGTGCAGTGTGATCCGGTTGAAGTTATGCCGGTGGATCAGATGGAAGTTATTGAGGACGTGTTCCCAGTGCGAGCTGTACCATCTTGGGCACAACCCATATTTCAATTCCTAAAAGATGGAACTTTACCCGCGGAGGAGGTACTTTCTAGGCAAACTCAGAGGAGAGCAAAAGCATACACGGTCATCAATTTCGAGCTATACAAAAGGAGTGTGACTAATGTTCTCCAGCGATGTGTTGATCCGGAGGAAGTACTTGACATCCTCCGAGATATACATCAGGGGGAATGTGGGCATCATGCCTCGTCCAGAGCCTTGGTAGCAAAAGCTTTCCGCCATGGGTTTTACTGGCCAAGTGCTTTGGAACAAGCAGAAGATCTAGTAAGAAAATGCAATGGTTGTCAGAGACATGCGACAAAGACGCATATGCCAATGTCGGAGCTCAAGACCATACCAATTACATGGCTATTTGCCGTATGGTGCTTGGATATGGTTGGCCCGTTTAAACCAGCAAGAGGGAACATGACCCACATCTTGGTCATGGTTGACAAATTTACGAAATGGATTGAAGTGAAGCCAATAAGAAAATGTGATGGAGCTACGGCCGTAACATTCCTCAAAGATATCATCTTGAGATATGGTTATCCTCACAGTATCATAATGGATAATGGCACAAATTTTGCTGAAGGAGCATTTGCACGTTTCTACCGAGATAAGAAGATCCGGCTAGACGTTGCCTCAGTAGCCCACCCCGCATCGAACGGACAAGTGGAAAGATCCAACAGATTAGTATTGTCCGGGATAAAACCCCGGCTCATTGAACTGCTGCAAAGATCAGTGGGGTGCTAGATAGAATAACTACCTGCGGTACTGTGGAGTTTAAGAACAACTCTGAATCAATCAACAGGCTATATGCCATTTTTTCTGGTATATGGGGCAGAAGCTGTATTACCAGCAGAGATAGAGCATGACTCGCCTAGGGACACCCAATACACAGAAGCCGAAGTGCAAGAAGCCCGGCAAAATGATGTTGATCTGCTGGAAGAAGCAAGAGAATTGGCATTGTCCAGATCCGCCATATATCAGCAAAATCTCTGACGCTATCATAGCCGGAAAGTAAGCCCCCGAGTTTTCCGGAAAGGCGATCTGGTACTCCGGTTGGTACAACGTACTGCTGGCATGCATAAATTATCCCCCCATGGGAAGGGCCATTCATTATGAGCAAAGCATTGCACAATGACTCATATTATCTTATCGATGCAAAACCACAGGAGAAGAACAAGGTGGACAGGTCCGGTGAGGAATCTAAGCGTCCATGGAATGTAGCTCTACTTCGTCCTTTCTACACTTAGCAGAGAAGTGTATGTATCCGAGTCTCTCATGTGTCGGTATGTATGCCGGCAATGAGCTTATCAATGAAATCCTTGGCACCTCGAGCAGTAACTCGGGGACTGTCTCAATAATATTTGTTATCTTCTGTATTTATCATTTATATGTCGGCTGGCGAAAGTTGCTTCTACCTAAGCCGGATTAGTGATGTGTGAGCACTAAAAACCCAACTCTTCGACTTGCTGCTGTCCAACAAGATTTGGCTTCATGGCAAGCAAGAGAACAAGTTTGGAATTGCGTAGCACATGAAAAACGACTAAGGAAAGAAACTTGATCGAGCCGACATCTGTTATTCGGACAAACCTTGTGTTTATCTTATATTTAATTAGCTGAATTATTTTGAGTTAATCCTAAAGTTTCCAAGTATTGTTAGGTCAATTTTTGAAGCTCGGACTCGTAAGTCATTAAACCAAACCAAGGTAGACACGAGCCGAGCCAAGAAATTGGAGGAACAAGAAAATGAAACTCGGGGACTACACCCAAGTTAATACGGCACATAAACTTAGTAGCAAAATATCACTTAAGTGCTTAATACAATTGCACCCGGCATACCGGGGATCTGATAAAATTTAAAAGTTTTTCGCTCAAGGAGCAGCAGGAGGAGGTAATTTGGCGCCTGCGGGTGCAGCCCTAGCTTCGGCTTCAGCGTAATCTTTGTCTTCCTCGACGTCCGAAGCCTCGGCCTCTTCATCTTCACCCGAACCATCTTCGGCATTTTCATCGTCGGCAGCATCTAGGAAGCTTGGTCCCTCGTTCCATTGATGAACGGGGGCGTATTGGATGAAGATATGGGCGGAAGCCTTGCGCCGAGCTACCCAATCCGGGTCAGTGGACCACCTTGATCCGGTGTGCATGCGCACAAGGAGTTTGAGGTCAATCTTCTCATACCACGTAAGCACGTAGTGGAGAACGATCTCAGCTCCGACGCGTCTAGCAGATTCCCTCCAAAGGTCGAGCTGGGTCTTGCAGTCCATTAACTTGTCGACAAGAGTTGCGGTCCCCTCCGGAGTATCTTCATCAGGCCAAAAGGCGTTGAAGATCCGGATTACCACATCAAGGATATCCTTGCCACAATTCTTAACAATTTCCACGCGAGAGGACAGGCTGACTAGCAGGTCCTCCATGTCGTAAGGAATTTCACCGGCGTCAGGACCAATGGGGGTACCCCTCTCCTGGCAGAATTTGGCAACAGCAGTGGTTGCAATGGCATTGCCCTCTAGAAATTTTCCTGAAAACAAGACAAGTAAATCAAGTAAGGAAAAGACATGTTAAGCAACCCGGAGAAGTTAATGCCGGATGAAGGAAAAGAACTTACGAGAAATGTGGCTATGGATCCGGGTCAACTCCTTGGTACAGTCATCATGCCTTTTCCAAAGTTGCACAAGTTCAGTGTTCGCCGACTCAAGCTTGACGTCGGACTCCTTGAGAAGTTCTTGATCCTTGGATGATCTAGAGGTTGAGGCGCTCTCTTTCTTCAGTAAAGTCTTGGCCTGCCTTCTCCAGTTCGGATTTGTGTTGCGCCTTAAGCTTCTTCATATCTGCCTTAAGCTGGGCAATTTCTTCATCTTTGGTCTGGAGGAGGTCAAGCTCGTCGTCTTTCTTCTTAAGTTCATCTTGGTGCTACCCTGCTTGTTCGAGAAAATGCAGCATCATATCAGGCCAGGGCACACTATCATCATGAGAAGCTGAAATAGTGTGTTGACCCGGCAAAGCCGAGGTATGAATATTTGCCGAGCCAAGGAGAAAAGGAGATAGAAAGCACAGCAAGGTGGAACAAGATTAACTTACCCTTTATCTGGTCTAAGATTTTCCTCATTAGGATATTCTCAGCCTCCACACCAGCTGCGAAATCCGAATGAGGAATTAGTTTGGTGGAAAAGGACGAACAGAAATAGATAATTGCCAAGGAGAAAACTTACCCCTTTTATTGTGTTCGGCGAGAAGTGCAGAATGTTTCGCACACAGCATCTTGTGAGTATCGAGGACACGCGGAAACTCAGTGCTCCGACGATTGGTGGTCACCTGAAAGAGTAAAAATGGACAGCTTAGTCTTGTGCGTATTCGAAGTGTACAAAATCCGAGCCAAGTGGAACTTAACCCGGCTCTAGGTGTGTGCATATTCGAAGTGTACAAAATCCGGGCCAAGTGGAACTTAACCCGGCTCTAGGTGTGTGCATATTTGAAGTGTACAAGATCTGGGCCAAGTGGAACTTAACCCGGCTCTAGGTGTGTGCATATTCGAAGTGTACAAAATCTGGGCCAAGTGGAACTTAACCCGGCTCTAGGTGTGTGCATATTCGAAGTGTACAAGATCCGGGCCAAGTGGAACTTAACCCGGCTCTAGGTGTGTGCATATTCGAAGTTATGAAGGAGCTACGTTAATTCTCTAAGGAGCATCCGGCCGAGTAAAGAATTACTCCCCCGGAGGCTCGGGGACTAATGGTTATGTCACTAACATCTTCTGCATGCTAAGGAAAAGGCGAAATAACGCACCTCCATCATCCGACCTGCAAGGTTAATTGCCTTAGCAGCGGTATTCATCTGGGCAGCAAATTCGGCAGGACCGAACTTCTCCGAGAGATCGTCATTGTGGACGAACTCTGCCTTGTTCCAGTTGTTCACAAACTCGATCAAGGTCGGAGGATATCGTTCGCCGCTGAGCATGTGGGGTGCAACTAGACCCTTAGCATGAGCTTCCCGCCTCTCAACCTAGGCAAGGGCCGGACTAGTGTGGAAAACAAGTTGCGCATCAGCTGGCTCGGCAGGGGCGTCCTTCGACGGTGGAGTCTTTTTTGTGAGCATGGACGCAAGTGTGCGCTGTCCAGTCTCGATGGACACTGCCCTGGTGGCGTCAGGAGCCTTTTTGCAGGAGCCTTTTTGCCCTTAGGCTGTTGCCGAGCCCTCCGAGTTGTGGTCTTGGTTGCAGGATTGGCAGTTTTGTCCCCAGACTTCTTTCGCCTTTTAGCTGGCTGAGAAGGTCCGGAGGAAGAAGCAGATGCAGCTCCCCTCTTCTTCTTCGGCGCGACCGGGACGGGCTCACCCACGGCAAGGGCAGGGTCTTCATGGATCTGCCCACCGGGGTTAGCTGATGCCGGAAAAACATAAGAAAGTGGGACAGCATCAAATGCCTCCATCACCTCAACGTCCGAATCATCTTCATCGTCGGGCCAATCTCTAATGGAAGAGAATTTGCCGGTGGGTCGCTTGGTCGCATCAGCCATCGGCAGGAACATCTCCTAATCCGGTTCCTCTTCGTCCGAGGTATCGCGATCGGGAGCCCATTTGAGAGAAGGCTCGGTGCCATCCTCGATGGTTTGCTGAAGAAACATCTAAGGGAAAGAAAAGGCAACAAGATTAAACATACAACAAAGACCGCCATATGATTTAATTCGGAAAGAGTTTGGGGCACGAGACTTACCGCATGAGGAAGCCTATCTCGGCAAAAGTGTTCAATCCCCCATGTCCACTCAGAAGAGAAGTCCTTGTGGGTGGTTAAGAGGGCCTTGACCCGGCGGTAGATCTCGGTGTTGCTTAACTCGAACGAGGAGGTCCGATTGGGGTCGCGGCCCCAGCTCATGTGATAGAGTTTGTGTGTGCGTTTCTAGAGAGGGGAGATCCGGTTGCAAACAAACATGATCATTGCGTCTTCATTGCACAATCCCTGATCTTTCAGCTCCTGGAACCTCTTGTTGACTTGGTTCGCCAGGACAGTGGGCTTCTTGGGGACCTTGTCCCATAAATCTAGGTTAGGAGGACCCGAAGCGTAGGGGCGCAGCCGGATCAAATCCTCAGATGTGTTGTTCCGGACATAGAAGAAGGTCCGGGCCCATCCCTTGCAAGAGTCAAGCCCCGTGACTTGAGGGAAGATGGACTGCTTCCGAGGAGAGATAGACGCAGCGCCGAACTGCATGAGCTGTTTGTCCTCCGGATCAAGTTGTATGTTCGGAATCACGTTCCGGTGAAGGCCAAAGAACCAGATCCAGAGCTCCTTCGTGGGCCATACTCCGGCGTAGCCCTCGATGGTGTAAGCGAAGGCAGAGAGAGACGTGATGGCATTAGCCGGAAGATGGTGCGGCTGAAGCTCGTACGTATTGAGCCAGTCGTGGAAAAAATCACTAACTGGGAGACCAAACCCGTGTTGGAAGTGGGATAGAAACACCACATACTCACCTGGATTGGGTGAGGGGGCAAGCTCGGCAGCAGCGAGGCATGCGGTGACGCCCTTCGGGATGCGCCTGGTGCGCTACAGCCAATCCAGGTCATCCTGGCAAACCCAAGATCTAGCCCACGCGCCGCGATTAGCGTTCGCCGCGTCTTCGTCCATTTCCTGCTCTGCGACGGTGAGCTCCTCCTCGGTCATCTCAAGATCACTATCCTCACTATCGCCAGCAGCGGTGGGAGGCAGTGGCCTGGACTAGCGAAGACCCATGGCGGAGGAGATGCGTGGAGGTGGCGGCGACGCTGCTGCGCGTGGAAGCAGTGCGGCGGCGGCGCTGCTACTCAGATGCGGTGGCAGCGGCGCTTTTGCTGGAGAAGAAGAGGAAGAAGCAGAGGCAGAGGGGCACAGAAGTGGGGAAAGGACCCAAGGGGCGCGCCCCTCCCCTATTTAACCACTCCCTTAAGGGGTAGTGGGATCACGTTCTGTGGGCGGGCCACACGGTGTGGCCGTGTATGACCCGGATCAACCAATCAGCGATGAGCCACAGGAAGGGCCACAGGGCGCAGCAGATCCCACGACGTGACGTTATGATACGGTTAACGAGGAGGCAGGCACGACGTGACGTGCGCTACAGTAACTTCTGACAATAACTGCGGTAGTTACTGTCGTAGGCCCTTAAAATGAGGCAAAGTAATGATTATCCTCCACGTGGCGAAGTGTACGAGAGAAGGTAGAATGACCCGGATGAGTATGAGGTGACCCGGCCAGCAAGTAAAAACTTGGAATGTGCCAAGGGAAAATAAACCTATGGAATCCGGATTATGAGGTAACTCGGAGAAGGAGCAAGAAGCTCGGTGAAATTGAACCTGCTGTGGCCTTAGCGGCTAAAGCAGCTAAGACCGCACCAGCTTCGGGGACTAATGTTGGGGGGATACCCCTGGGTAGGGTCACGTCGGGGTATAAAGGCCTAGTTAGCCGAGGTACGGCAAGGTCAAAGAAAGTGCTGGCCGAGTCACCTCAAGGCAGGCCGAATCACGGAGTAACCCGGACCAGGGGACGTCCGCCTAACTTGGTCTCAACCGACTTATGCCATATGTCGGTAAGATGTATCTAACTTATATGCAGGAACAGGTGTGGCCGGATCAACTAGGTATGATCCGGGTTATATCAAGCTTGTAAGATAAGGAAGGTATCTCGCTGGTCAAAGGTGACCACTGTACGCAGAGCGTGAGCGAAGCGGACAGAGGCCAGGACCACCGAGGCGTGGCTGACAAAGGTGACGATGCCTATGTCGGATGACGCGGGCGCCGCAGAGGCTTACGTAGCCTCTGCATGGATGACGCTAGGCTAAAGTGACCGGTCGGCTTACTATTTTGGGAAGAGGCATATTCCAAGGAATATGCCTCCACGTATGCCCTAATTGGAGACCTAGCCACCCCTATATAAGGAGGGCTAGGGCCTCTGTAGAAATGGTTGGTTTTTCTGGTTGTCTCCTAGAGAGTTGTGTTTTACTAGCGGTGAGAGTAAGAGATTTCTTCTTCCTCCTCTCCCCAGTACGGCTCAAGGAGCACTTGTAAACCTTGGAAGTGAATCAAATGCTAAGCTACTGTGTGTGGAACCACCACACTATCCCTCCCTGGATTCCCCTAGTGCATTTAGTCCCCACCTTTAGCCTATCCATGGCATCTATCGTGACACCACCACGACACGTAGTACTGGCTTCAAGGGGTAAAGATCTATACCATGAGAGAGCTCTACTTGTCAAAGTTTAACTAAAAAGTTTAACCCTTACCTCATCAGTGGTATATCCGTCAATACAAAAGAGCCACATATATCTTTAAAACATGCAATATGCTCATATGGATCAGGATCTTCTTCATCTCCAGTAAATTGCTTCTTATGTAGAATACTAAGTAGTAGAGGATTTATTTCAAACCCCCTTGTCTTCAATTTGAGTTATCTCTTTTATAAATATCATAGGGCTTCCCAAAGTGATTGAGTGGATTAGCACTAGTCATATGCTCAAACTCCATCATGTTGGTGGAAACCTGTAACTCAAAACAAAATTTAGCAAGACAAAAATAAATAAGCAAAAACTAAAATACCTACAACGCTTAGCTCCCTGGCAACAACGCCAGAAAATAGCTTGATGATTGCAAGTGCACAAATCGTTTGTAGCTAGTTTCGAAATAAAGATATCGATCCCATAGGGAGCATGAGTCTGAAGTCTAATAACACTTGAAATAAATATTACGATAGAAATGCTAGATAAAGTTCCAATTGACAAGGTAAAATGCGAGTATTGTGTAAAAATGTGTTTTTGAATTTTTGGTATAAGAGCAATAATAAAGTAAAGTAAAACAACTGAGTACAGAAAGTAAGTATCGCGTATGTAAGAAAGGTTGGAATTGTAGTAGGGAAAGGCATTCTTAGGGAGTAGCGGATACACCACTAGTATTGTAGATATTTAAGATAAAGATTATCATCATGGACATTCTCAACTATGTATGTGTGGGAGGAACTCCGTATTTGGACGAATAGGCAGCAACCGCTGCTCACATCATCCTCATAACCATAGCAGTCAGCAATCGACATCAATCGAATTACTACACTATTAAGGACGTAATCTCGTAGGACGTATCCTATGGCATGGATAGTATTCTGTGAGTTTTCTCGGTTTCCCAAGTTGATACGTAAGGGGTGCCAACAGCTTTATAGTCACTGTAAGTGCTAGCATGCCTCCATCTACCAACAAGTAGTTCCCTCCATCAATTCCCCACAAGAGGCAAATATTGAGAGGTCGACTTCTCTCAACATTAAGATGTAGAGAATCTAACACATGGTCACAATGATAAATACCATAATAGACTTTATCTTATTTCAATCTCATACTAGGGTTTCTCCATCTACCCAAGAACTAATCATCTAATTAGACATGGAGGCAATCAACATCATGGTAATGGTAATGGAAACAATCATAGATGAATACCACTTGTATAAATCCACAACAAGTATAGGAATTACAACAAGATCTAGACAAGATGTAGATGGGATGGATGGAGATGGTGGTGATGCAGCGGTGGATGATGAAGATCGATGCCTTAGCCTCCCGGATCTGCACAGGGCGAAGATGGATCCCTTGTGGATGAGTTCCCCCTCCAGATGCCTTCCGGAGGTGAGGTTTCTACGATTTCTGGGTGTTCTGTATGTTGTCTCCTCAAACCAATTGCATGGGGTGAAACTATTTGACGAGGTGGAGGAGGCACCAACTATACGGTCGGAGCTATATGGCCAGAAAATTGCTCCGGTCGTATAGTTGGTCGTTGGACTCTCTGCCTCCCTTGTTCGCTTCTGGTTTTCTTCTACTTTATTAATATTTCCGAAATAAGCGATTTACGTTTTTTTTGAATCCTTTTCTCCACAGTACAACTGCTCCAAGAATTGTATTGGATCCATCAACTATCCTGATCCTAGTGAAAACAGACATAAAATGTGCGCGCGAGCACCATAAAATACCAAGATCCTACATCTACAATGCAAAATAATAACGTAAAACATGATGCAAATATGCACTCAACAGTTGGTTTTACACTTCACTCTGAAACTCTTTGAACCTTTCAAAGGTCTCCGACTTGGATTTCATCAGGTAGACATAACCATATCTACTGATATCATCCGTGAACATGAAAAAAATACTCATAACCTTGTTGTCATGCTCATTGGACTGCATACATCACTATGTATCAGTTCCAGCAAGTCGGACGCCCTCTCGCAACTCTTTGCGAAAGATGTCTTGGTCATCTTCCCTAGCAAACATGATTTGCATGTATCGAACAGCTCCAAGCCGGACGAATCCAGGAGTCCATCACCATGGAGCTTCTGTATGCATTTCCAACTAATATGACCAAGGCAACAATGCCATAGATAAGTAGAACTAAGATCATTCGTCTTCAACCTTTTAGCATTCAAGTTATAGACTATTTTACATTCAAGATCAAGAACAAAAATTCCGGCTTCGACATATGCATGGACATGAAACACATTATTAAAATAAAAGGGACAACCATTGTTCTTAATACTTGATTCATAACCATGCTCCATCAAACATGAGGAAGAAATGATGTTTTAGCTTAGTACAGGATCATAATAACATTTATTTAGTTCTAGTACAAATCCTGAAGGTAACTGGAGTTGCATCGTCCCTACGGCTAATGCAACGACTCTTGCCTTGTTTCCGACTCTGATGTCAATCTCCACTCTAACCACGCTCATATGCCTTACCAGTCCCTGCATCGAGTTGCACACATGAACAACCGATCTGGTATCGTATACCCAGGTACTGCTAGGAGTGTCAGCAAGATAAATGTCTATAACATTCACAACAAGTGTATCTGAGTCAGAAGTCATACTTCCACTCCTATTTCTATCCGCCTTGTACTTGTCGGAGTTCCTCTTCTAGTGACCCTCCGCCTTACAATAAAAGCATATTGTACCCGGAGGTTTTGCCGGCTTGCCAGTCACTGCGCCGACGCTGGGACTTGGATCCAGCGTGTCGTCTCCCTTTGGCTTGGCTTTCTTAGACCATGATTTCTTCTTGATCTTGGAAGCATTTTGCACCATCAACACTTGACTGGTGTTGCATCTTTTGATGTCGACCTCTGCTGTCTTGATCATCCCTTGAAGTTCTACCAGTTTCTTATCCATACCATGCATATGGTAGTTAAAAATGAATGGACCATAAGAACTAGGAAGAGAATTCAGAAGAATATCGGTAGCGAACTCTTCGCCCAAGGGAAACCCCATACAATCCAAGGACTGCACATATCTGACCATCTTGATCATGTGCAGTCCTAGTGGATCTCCGTCTTTTAGCTGGCACCCGAGCAAGGATCTGGAGACATTGTACCTGTTCGTCCTAGCCTGTGTCTCAAACATGCTCTTGAGGGAAATGATCATATCGTATGCCTCAACATTCTCTAACTGCTGCTACAGTTCTAGCTCCATGTGAGCGATCATGAGGCAGCTAACTTCTGTCGACTCATCCTGAGCCCGGCGAAATGTTGTTCTTACAGCGTTAGGCTCATCAGTGCCTGACACGTCTGGAAACGGATTATCCAAGACATGTTCCTTTGTTTCTTGCTTGAGAGAGATTCTCAAGTTACGATACTAGTTGGTAAAGTTGTTCCATTCAACTTGTCCCTTCTCAAGTATCATACGCAGTGCAAAACTAGAAATCTAAATGGTGCTAGTTGGTGCCATCTACAAACGAAAGATGCAAAACACTTAAGACAATGTATCTGTAATAGGAGAAGGCGGATTAAACTCTTTAATCGTGCACACTCCCACTGAGACTAATATCCCTCTAATAGTCGACAGTGATTCAGGATCCCGTACAGTTATCCGACTAGTGAGCCAATGCGTCACTTCTAGTCGGAGAATCTTCCGAATAGGCAACACCTTGCCAATCAGATCTCTATCTGATTCATGTTGGATTGTCTGACAACCCTCCTTACCTCGAAGCCCACAACTATTGTGATAGCTCCGTCTAGCTACCAAGTGCCCTGCTTGAGATAGTCCGAATCTCTCTCACTTTATCTAAGAGAATTGGTAGTGCCCCAACAATATGAGCCCACTAACCAAAAATGTACAACTTGTAGTGTTGCAGCAAATGGCGGGGTAATCCGACTAGACCTTCTTTGAGGGAAAATAAGCAAATAAAACCTGCAAGTCGGAACCTTTCTGACTCACACCAGCTAACTCTTAGATGTAACGTTTTTGACAGGGTACATCTGTCCTATTCTTGTCCAACAAGAAAATCAACTTTAGTGGTTGATCGTGGATGTCAGCCACGTGACCTCCCACTCAGATCTGGACCAATTTGACCAACTTCTTGGCCAAGACAAACCATATCTGGCCACCACCCTAGATCAAAACAGATCAAAAAGGAAAAGGAAAACAGCAAGAAAGATCCAATCTTTCCTACTAGTGCATCTCATGCACAAGAACTAGGCCAAAAACCTAGAGCCGATGCTCTAATACCACTGTTGGGCAACGCGTAGAGCCAGGGCAAAAACAAAAAAAAACTGCTCCAGCGAGGACTCTGGCAAGCCACCCCAAGATCCGCCCAAGGTGAAAGGCAATTGTTTGTACCTCTCGACGCACAGGTGTGGAAGCTGAGGAAGCACATCACGGTGGTGTCATACGTTCCCCTCATCTCGTCCGGCTCCGGTGAACTTCTTGATCCTAGGACCACCTCATCGTCGGCTTCTTGCTCCTCCTTGCCTCCAACTACAACGCTACCCAACATCACCGACGAGCACCGTAGGTGGGGTGCCTCTATTGTCACACACACATACAAGATGTAACAACAGCAAGAGAGATACTAGTCTCGGTTTAGCCGCCGCGGGATAGGAAGGTGGTTGCCAAGTCTAGCGAAACCCTAAGAAGCAGCACTATATTATTCTTTGTCACTCGCCACCCACCTTCCTTTTTATAGGCGAGTAGGTGAGGGCACACAACACTTGTGTCCCTCGGTCCTAAACCCTAACCCTAGTCAAAGTGGGTCCAACCCATTGAAATGTGTCCCTGTCCGAACAAGTCCAACTTGCCGGCTTGTGATAGTCGGATCAACATCCGCAGTATGCAATTTTGCAGGCTTATGGTAAGACGGACACAACTCAGTAATCATTCTGTTAGAGTTGTAGCTCAGTGACTTTCCTACTAGAGCTGATAGTCGGTAGCGGCCTCTAGCAAAACTTGCCGACTCCCAGTTTACGCAAGTGCCCTCAATGTGATGATCTGTCCGAGTCCATTTGCCTCAAGATATTGGTGATAAACCGCAGGGGAGATTCCGTCATCCTAGTGTATGTTTACTCTTCTTGTTGCAGTGATAACTGATTCCCTCCGGCTTCCCTAAGTCGGACTACCTCGATCAACACTTGATCGATGTAACATCCCAACATTAGGATCTAACAAAGGGTAGTAACAGGAATATAAGTTTGTGCATGCATGCATCTGTAAAATCTGGATAAATTTTTCGCCAAACAAAACACTAAAGGGATCAGAGTTTCTTTCACTAACTGGAGGTAGGAATAGCTCTTGTTAGTGATTGCTATGAATTCTGACATGATCTTTAGGCAGTATTAGGAATTGGGGAGATCACTTGGAATTTAAATTTGAAATTTCAAATCAATTTGAAATTATTTAAATATTAGAAGTTATTAATATTGAACGGTTTTCCAAAAGAAAACCTTATTAACATTGTTTGATTTTAAGAAAGGAAAAGTAATCAACAATAAGTTTTAATGACAAGGAAAATAATTAGATAAGAAATAATGCTTATTTCTCTATTTTCATAATGAGGACACAAATGTTGACAAATACATCAAAGGTATAAGTTTACACAGAACAGAAATTTAATTATTAAACTTGTAATAACATCTTTACAAGATCCTTTACAAAAGCATTACAAAGAAGGTTACAAGAAGAACCTATACTATTTATCTACTCCAACACTAATCTTGGAAGTCCAGATCTTGATCCTGTAAGTAAGAAAAACAACTAAAAAGGAAGATTAGGGATTAGTAAAGTAATTTTACTCTCAGTGTTGAATAGTGAAGTGCACAATTCATGGTACATCATTGAGTAAATAAAAAGGGTAAGTTTCACCAACAGCGAAGTATCTGTTCTTCTCAGTAATAACAAAAGTTATAGTAAAATCCAAGTGGTTAAACAAATAGGTTTCACCAGGCTGACAAATAGTAAACAGGTAAGTGTAACAACCAAGTTCCTTGAGCTGATCCACATGCATAGCACACACAACACAGCTTAGTCGACTGACTACATGTGTTGTGCTGTCAAGCTACCAGTAGCAGTATAAGGTATCACACAGAGCACCAGCCAAAGATGAAATACAGAAGCTTAGTACTTCTTCTCAGTCACGCACACACAATAATAGAACTTGCTAAAACCAGAGCCATTTATCCACCAAATTAACCACATCAACCATCAAATATCTACCTAAAGGTAACATAAGGAGGGGTAGAGATGGTGGAAAGAGAGATCAAGCATCAACTTACAGGAGCAGCACCAGGTAGTGCAGAGCGAGATCAAGTAGCAAGCTACAGCACAACATCATCACTCAACAAGTAATCTGGTGAGTTCAAATAACATCACCACATGATTAGATCATCATGGAATCTTATGAGTATATGGTTTTTACCTAAACTTCTCAGAAAAACACCCAAGTGGAGTGTAGATCCATCCCGGAAGCATTTAAAAAGAAATCCAATAACAAATCCTTACAAACAAATCCAAGATCTCAACCTTAGCATCATAGATCTTGGATATATATATTCAAATCTCCACATTTATAAATAAATAGCAGTCTTACACCTAAGAATCAGGGCACATCTCCTATGGAGTAGCACCTCTGGAATCTCAGGATCTTAAGGATCAATAGTTGGCAGTGAGGAGATCAATCATTTTCTTAAAAAGGATTCAAGAATCATCAGCTATTACTAGTCATCAAAGCAAATCTTTGAGAAACATCTAGAAACACCTTAGTAGTTCCTAGTCATGCCTCAGACCAACATCATAGGCTAATAGGCTACAGCAGATTAAGATAATAAAGCAAGCAGAAGCTTCTCAGTCACTTAACCAGCCAAACTTGGAGACAGGAAGATTTAGGCAATAGAAGTACAAGCAGTTGTGTACCATTCTAAAGAAGGTGTCACAAATGTCACATCTAAAACCAAGCCAGGGCTTTACTGATATTTGATCAGTTAGCTTACATAAAAATAATTAATCACTTTCCTGGAATCAATATCCAGAAAATCATACTCATGATTTTACTTTCTCTAATAAGGAAAGCATAGGAGTATGATTCTCACTCCAAAGTAAAAAATCAATATAAACCAGTGTGTAAAGATCAACTGCATTACTGACAGAATCACTGTCAGAACTAGGCTCATGAAACCACAGTGAAATTCACATCACTAGCACAAGGGGGTAAACATCCAGGACAATATAATCACTACAATCAATCCTAATAGGATCATCATGCTAGGCTAGAGGGATGAACCCTAATCGAATCGTGAAATCCATTAGGGATTTACCACTAAAGGCACACAGAGGGTATCGAGCAAGAAAAAGAGTGAAGCAGTAGAGGAGTAGACAATCTTACTCAAGGGCCTCGCAAAAAGAACCGAAGAGGAAGCAGAGGTTGACCGGCGGTGAAGCAGGAACGGCGGCACGGGGAGCACCCCGAAGGGGCGCTGCAACCCGCACCCAACCGCGTGTTAGATCCACCAGATAAGAGGGGCGGATGCCATGGAGAACCGGTGCACCATCGTCGATGCTCCAGGACGGCAAACCCTAACCCTAGCCTAGGGCAGGGGTCAGCACGGCCAGGAGAAAGCATCCACCACGGATCTGCTTGGACAAGATGCAGCAGCGTCATCGACTGAGTCACCCTGCACCACGGCGGCGGCAACAGCGGTCGGAGTCGGCCGGTATCGTGCGCGGCGGCAGTGGCAGACGGAGGAGATGGTCATGTGCGCGAGAGAGTGAGAGGGGGAAGACGAGTGAGCCTGCGAAGGGGGTACTGGGCCAGGTGGGCCAGGTTAAGTTGGGTCAGGCCAGCCCAGTGGGCCAGGCCCGTATCTTAATAGGATTATTTAAAAAGAATAATTCCAAGTATACCTTTGAGATAAAAATAACTCTGGATAAATAAATAAAAATCCTAAAAATACAAATAATATATCTATAACTTCACAAAAATATTTTCTATTGAATAAAATTAATCAATATAATTTTTGGCAATTAAAAGATAGGGTTAATAATAATAGGGTGCTAATTACTTTTGAATTTTTACAAAAATATGGGAAACACCTAAAATTGAATAAAATTCACTTTTAAGATCCTAAATGAATATACTATTGTAGAAAAATACTAATTTGTATTTTTGCAAAGTAAATTTAGTGTGATGAAAAAATAAATCCTATTTCCTTAAAGGAATTTCATAAAATATTTAAATGAAATAAAATTCATAGAATGATATTTATCTTTTATCAATTAAATAAAATAGTAAGCTTTTACTAAAAGGGTAAAACATACAAGGAAGCAAATAATAAATCATTGCATGACATTACTATGCATTGCATATTGCTTCTTTAAATATTGTCCTTATCGGGCAATAATGGTTCTTTGTAGAAACCAGAGCTCATGGTCAGGTGGAAGCATCCGACTTCACTACCTTGCAGTCACAAGGCAAGTTCATAACTTGCTCATGTCCTTTGAAGAGTCTTTATCAAAGATATTGCAAATTGTGTGTTATCATCTATGACCTGAAGAAAGAAAATGATATCTTCTCTAATAAATAAAATGTAGTATCATCCTAAGTGATGATAAAGATAAGCAATGGAACTTAGGATTCCAATTGCACAAGTCACATAGGCTTAAAAACCCATGACACCAGTGATTCTAGCGTCGTATAATACGCGTTAACCATGAGATTTGGAATGGGACAGAGAAGTCAGTTGTAACTTCTTCCTTTCATATGGAGGCAAGATGACCTTATCGTGACGTTGGGATTCCTGGTATGGATCCAACATATGGGTGGGCACCCTTAGGCCCCATGATTTAGGTATCTAGATTATTTATGAGTGGCTGCCGGAGGTATAGTCGGTCCTTTTAGGGAGCTTACCAGGGGCATCACCACTTCATAGAGTCTTCGAGAACTCACCAGGGTTATAGCTTGCCCTAGTTGGAGGCTTAACGGAGGTGTAGTCAGCCCCGGAGGATCGTGCAGACATATGGGGTCGCGGAGAGGGCAGTGCTTGGCTTGGATCACCTACTGGGCTCCACATCATGGAATTGTGGACGGGAAAGTACGCTCGGTTGTGCAACAAGGAGTTAGTCTCTCATGGGTAAAGCAACGCACCTCTGCAGAGTGTAAGAATTGTGACATGTTACTCCCTGTTCTGGGAAGGAGCTACGAACGCGGCAGGAAAGGAACTCCATGAAGTTCTGGTCAACCTGTGAAGGCTGATGGGTATAGTTTTTGATAATAAAATCAATCTTTGAAGAAATGTTTATGAAAAATGCATAGAACCAAGGATGTATTATCCGAGGTGGTAGATAGAGCATCAAACTTCCCACATTGCATATAATGAACTTGCTGGGTAACGCTGTTACTCACTCTTTCCTTTGAACCCCTGCTTAGACTCTGAGAATCCAGAAGACACTTCGATGTACGTAGCTGATGGACAAGAGGAAGTCTGCTACGAAGAACCCGACCTGTCCAGAGGAGTTGAAGGGGTGGACTACGAGATACGCTATGGAGTGGAGGGCAACGAGTCCGAGTAGTTGCCTTAGTTATTAGTAAACCAATTGAGTCGAGCAGCAGGACTATATAGAATAAGTTGTTGAGCTCAATTTAGAGTATGAGTTTAGTTTTTAAATATCTTTCGCTGAAACTACTTAAGTTTGGTTTGTACTTTCATAATATTTTAAGTGTGAGAACTCTCGGTTTGTAATAATAAAGTGTGTATGTTTGTAATATGGACCCGCAATGTTTCTGTTGTACCACTCTGAGGGGTGTGATATTTACGGAACGGTGTTCTGTGAGTGTCATATCAACGACTATAGTGTACTACACATGCAGTGGTATGCTGGGTCACCGCAGCTGGTATCAGAGCAATTGCTTTGACCTTAGGTTGGAAACCTAGTAAAGGGAAATAACTGTAGGAGTCTAGGAGCAACGGTAAAGAGTTCTCTAGACTATATGATGAATATTCAATTGGGAATATTTCGTTATATTTTTTAGTGCGATAATTCTTTATTATGATGTATCATTATAATTAATGGATATTAATTATATTTATATCTATAAAGTGAAATGTCACCAAAGTTTCCATAACAGACCTTGGCAAGGAAAGAAGAGACTCTCGATGATTATCATGGGGCTTTAACTGAACAGCTTCGAGAACTTCTGAAGGTTTTTGGTTGCACAACTAATATCCCAGTCAATACCATTACCTGCCATGATGGGCGAATGTTAGCCAAATATCGTGTTAGCATTCAACTACCAAAGAAGCTTGGGTTATATCACAATTTACCTATGGGAGAAGGTAGAAGTCACCTAGCAGCATATCATGTTGCTATTATGGAGGCAATAGCCAATGTTCGGGAACATAAAGCAGAAGAGTTAGCCGGAAGCACATATTCTGTGATTCCTCATGACTCTATAGATGAAGAACCGGAACCAGATCATCTTACTTTAGTAAGGAAGCATCCAAAATTACCTTCTAAGATTATGGATCCGTACCGACTGATGGTTGGGTCTTTGTATAAGACACATCAGGTCATCGTAGAAGATCAGGTTGATATTTTAGAAGATTTAACGAATCCTGAAAGAAGGGAGAAGTTAGCATCTAAACTAGAAAATGAAGCATTGGATAGGGTTAACCCAGTTTTCAAGGATATACCTATAGATCCAGCATCTTTTACACCATATCCCTATTCACCAATACCAAAACCTCTTAGATATCCTGATGAGGGCACTAGTCATCCAATACCATAGAGTTCTTGGGGAACTGAGGACTCGAAATTACCTATTGGGAATTCTGAAGGCTGGAGGTACGGTTCAATGGATGGATCTGCTGGGAATCCTATTCATGTGGAAGATTCAGTTGGAGATATCGGACAGACTAGTCGCATGTGTGTAAGATCTTATTCCTTTGATGGAAGAGATGTCCACGTGGAAGAGGTAGAGCCCGAGGAGGAAGATCCTGAAGAAAGGGTGTTCGAGGATTATCCTACTCCAGATAATGTGCATTATCCAGACATAGCTGAGGACTATCGTATCCAGCAGAGTACCTGGGGGGCACCAGAAGGGGAATATTCTGTTGATTCCTCTAGAGTCAGGATGCATGAGATGGATGAAGAAGAAAGTGATGAGGATGAGTCGGTAGATACTTCAGATGACTTGGAAGGTATGGATAGACTTCAGTTGAATGATGTGTTGAGTCCGGAGACTTCTGATACTGAATATCGTCTGTCGAAAAGGCAAGTCATTTCACAGTCGGTATGTCGTATTTCACAACAACACGGTTGTATTCTGGGTATGTACGATGAATGACGCAACTTCTGGGAGTGTGACTTTGATTAGGAGCATTTCCGCAGGAGATGAGAGTTGGAGTTGGAGGACTAATGTAAATAAATAAGTGAGATAGTACCACATGAGCTTGTAATGACTAATGAGTAAGTGCTTGTAATCATGTTGTATAAATTATATTGCTTGTAATGTAGAATGTGTGTGTAATGCATATTTGGTTCTTATTTGGATCTTTTTTCCATTGTGTGTCTAGTTCTGTGCATGAAGTTGAGCTCAAAACACATATGCATGATGTAATTATGAGTATTCGCTTATGTTACAGGACTAGGGGTATGGAAACGGGTGTAGAAAATGAGGCTGAGCAGCAGCGCGTGGAGCGCGAAGCCAAAGAAAAGGCAGATGAAGACGCTAGAATACAAGCAAACTTACCACCACCACCAATGAGGCCATTAATGGAGCAAAACTTTATGCAGTACATGCAAATGATGCAAGAGTCCCAAAATAAGTTCATGGAGGGGTTAGTAGACCGTGTGGGATAGCCAAGGGAACCTCAAGGACGTGGTGTTAGTCTTTCGGATTTCCAGGATACCAGGCCTTTACCTTTTGCATCCGCTCCTGAACCAATGGATGCAGAGGACTGGTTGACATATACTGAAAGAAAGCTGAGAACTATAGGATGCAATGAGGAAGAGAAGTTGAGGTATGCAACACATTTATTGACTGGACCTGCAGAGTCATGGTGGGAGAGTCAGCTAGCAATGCAACCTCCAGGAAGAGAGTACAATTGGCAGGAGTTTAAACAAAGATTCTGTGAATATCATGTTCCGGAGAGTATCATAGAGTTGAAGGGTAGGGAGTTTGAAGAATTGCAACAAGGATACTCCAGTGTCATGAAGTATATTCGGAGTTTAGTGATTTATCTCGTTATGCTGCTGAAGAAGTTAGCATGGAGGCGATTAGGAAGAAGAGGTTCATGCGTGGACTAAATCCATTTGTGAAGATGCAGTTGAGGCTTGCCAACACTCAAACTTTTCAACAGTTGCTTGATGCAGCTATCACTTTTGAAGATGATTACAAAAATGTCCAAGAGGACCGTAGGAAGAGAGAAAAGAAGGAAACAAAGAGGATTCAGGCAAGTAAACCCAAAACTAATCTGGAGTTTCAACCTAGAAACAGACCCTCCAACAACAACAATAGGAATAGCAATAACACTGGAGGGCAATTCAATCCTAGAAGGAATGTCATATGTCATAATTGCAAACTTCTAGGACACATCAGCAAGGATTGCCAGAAACCAATGATAATTTGTTATGGATGTGGACAAAAGGGTCATATTAAGCCTGATTGCCCAAACAAACCACCCGGTGGTTGGCCCACAAAGGGTGGAGGACAAGCCAGTGGAGGCGGAGGCGGACAGACTAACAGAGGTGGAAGCTATGCCAAAAACAATAATGGCAAGAAGGGTAGACCTACGGGAAAGTTGAATTGCGCAACCCTCGAGGAGGTGGATAACTCAAATCAGGCGGTGATACATACGCTCAATATTCTCACAAATCCCGGAAAAGTTTTATTTGATACTGGTGCAACTACTTCTTTCATATCTGAAGAGTTTTGTGATAAATTCGGGATTAGAAGGGCACCATTAGAAAAACCTATGATCGTAGTTACCACCGGAGGGATTGTGGTAGTTAGACATATTAAACTAAACCAAGTCATCTCAATCTACGGTCAAACCTATTATGCGGATCTTTATGTGATCCCATTAAAAGGAATAGCAGTAGTGTTGGGAATGGATTGGATGACAAACTATGGAGCCCAGATCAATTGTGAAGAGAAAACCGTTTCAATCATATCTCCAAGTGGAGGAAGGATAGTTTATCAGGCAGATAAACATAGTCATATCATGGTAGATCTACAGTTGAACTCAATGAAGGAGGCCAAATTAGAAGATATTCCGGTGGTGAAGGACTTTCAAGATGTTTTTCCAACAGAGTTACCAGGAATGCCACCTGATCGGGAGATAGAGTTCACTATTGACCTGATACCCAGTACAGCACCAATAGATCAAGCACCATATAAGATAGGGCCTAAAGAGTTAAAAGAGCTTAAAGAACAAATTGATGAATTAGCTCGGAAAGGATTCATATAGGAAAGTGTATCTCCGTGGGGAACCCCGGTGATCTTTGTGGATAAACGAGATGGTGGACGGAGAATGTGTGGGGATTACAGAAATCTCAACAATGTCACTATCAAGAACAAGTATCCATTACCAAGAATACAAGATTTATTTGACCAAGTCAAGGGAGCAGGAGTGTTCTCCAAAATTGATCTAAGATCAAGATACCACCAGATAAAAATTAAACCTGAAGATGTTCCTAAAACAGCATTTGTGTCAAGGTATGGACATCATGAGTATTTAGTCGTACCTTTTGGTCTGACTAATGCACCAGCAATATTCATGAATTTTATGAACAAAATCTTCATGCCATATTTGGACAAGTCTATCATTGTATTCATCGATGATATTCTGGTATACTCCAAAGATACAGAAGAGCATGCAGAACATTTGAGAGTAGCATTACAAATCTTAAGAGAACATAAGCTTTATGCTAAGTTTGGTAAGTGTGAATTTTGGTTGGATGAAATAGAGTTTCTTGGTCATGTGATCAGTAAGGATGGAATTGCTGTAAATCTGTCCAAAGTTCAATCAGTACTGGATTGGAAGGCACTAACCAATGTGAAGCAAATTTGAGGTTTTCTAGGTATGCCGGTTATTATCGAAGATTCATAGAAGGTTTTTCCAAGATAGATGGGCCAATGACCAAATTATTAAGAAAGAATACACCTTTCATATGGGATGAGAAGTGCGAGGCAAGTTTTCAGGAGTTGAAGACCAGATTAACTACCGCACCAATCCTAGCAATTCCAGAACCTGGAAAAGATTACACGGTTTATTGTGATGCATCCAAGGAAGGATTAGGTTGTCTGCTTATGCAAGATCGTAAAGTAATTTCTTATGGATCTAGGCAATTGAAACTACATGAAGTGAGCTATCCAACCATTGATTCAGAATTAGCAGCAGTAGTGTTTGCTTTAAAAGGATGGAGACATTTTCTCTATGGGCAAGATGTGAGTTATATACTGACCACAAAAGTCTCAAATATTTCTTTACTCAAAAGGAACTGAATATGAGACAGAAGCGGTGGCTAGAGTTGATTAAAGATTATGATCTAACAATCAATTACACTCCTGGAAAAGCAAATATTGTGGCAGATGCTTTAAGTCGGAAAAGCACAAATATACAACCTGTGAATAAAGAACTGCCGAAAGAATTACATATGGATTTGGAAAGGATGGAATTACAATTTATGAGTACAACAATTCTTGGAGGATTAGCTACCATGCGAGTGATTGAAGAACAGAGTAGTGATCTTCAACATGAAATTTATAGACATCAAGGTGAAGATCTTTTTATTACTGAAGAAGTTTGAAGAATCTCTCAAGGTCAAACCTCAGTTTTTCACCTAGGAGATTATGGATCTTTATGGTTTCAAAACCGTCTTTGTGTACCATATGTGACAGAGATTCGAGAAGTGATACTTCGGGAAGACCATGAAACACCATATTCCATACATCCGGGTAGTACAAAGATGTACATGGATTTAAAATATTTGTTCTGGTGGAATAATATGAAGAGAGATATTGCAACACATGTATCAGAATGCCATACTTGCCAAAGGGTTAAAGCAGAACATCAAAGTCCAGCAGGACCATTACAGCCTTTGGAAATTCCATAATGGAAGTGGGAAGAAATAGGTATGGATTTTATCACATGACTACCCATGACACCGAAACAGAAGGATATGATATGGGTGATTGTTAATAGACTCACAAAAAGTGCTCATTTTATTCCAGTGAATCAAAAGGATAATGCTGAGAAATTAGTGGAAATTTATGTCAAAGAGATTGTGAGTAAACACGGGGTACCCAAGAAAATTGTGCCTGATAGAGGATTTGTGTTTACATCATCATTTTGGAAACAATTACATGCAGCATTGGGTTCAAATTTGGATTTTAGCACCGCCTATCATCCAGAAACTGGAGGCCAAACAGAGAGAACTAATCAAATCTTAGAGGACATGCTTAGAGCATGTGCATTAGATTTTGGAGGTTCATGGGAAGATCATTTACCATTGGCAGAATTTTCTTACAACAATAGCTATCAGAGTAGCCTGAAGGCAGCACCTTATCAAGTACTATATGGAAGAAGGTGTAGATCACCTATATGCTGGTATGAACCTAGTAGTAGCAAAGAATTTGCACCAGATTATATCAAGGAAAGGAATGATATCATAGATATCATTAGAGATCGGTTGAAGATAGCTCAGAGTCGACAAAAGAGTTATGCTAATCAAAGTCGTAGATCATGGCATCCAAAAGTAGGAGATATGGTATATCTCAAAGTAAGTCCGATGAAGGGAGTGAAGAGGTTCAGAGTCAAAGGAAAATTAAGTCCAAGGTACATTGGACCATTCAAGATATTAAGTTAGAACAGAACAATAGCTTATGCTCTGGAGTTACCAAAGAGGTTAGCTCAGGTTCACAATGTGTTCCATGTTTCACAACTTCGGAAATGTCTGGAAGTTCCAGATGATGCTATCACTCATCAAGAAATTGAGTTACAAGCAGACTTGACTTATGCTGAGAAACCCTGTAAGATTCTAGAAGAAAACTGGAAAAGGTTAAGAAACAGAGCAATCAAGTATTGCAATGTATAGTGGGAACATCACCCAGAACGAGAAGCTACTTGGGAGAAGGAAGATGACTTGAGAGAAGCATATCCAGAGTTGTTCAGGTATCATCTGTAAACTTCGGGACGAAGTTTAATCTAAGGGGGAAGTCTGTAACATCCCAGCATTAGGATCCAACGAAGGGTAGTAATAGGAATATAAGTTTGTGCATGCATGCATCTGTAAAATCTGGATAATTTTTTCGCCAAACAAAACACTAAAGGGATCAGAATTTCTTTCACTAACTGGAGGTAGGAATAGCTCTTGTTAGTGATTGCTATGAATTCTGACATGATCTTTAGGCAGTATTAGGAATTGGGGAGATCACTTGGAATTTAAATTTGAAATTTCAAATCAATTTGAAATTATTTCAATATTAGAAGTTATTAATATTGAAGGGTTTTCCAAAATAAACCTTATTAACATTGTTTGATTTTAAGAAAGGAAAAGTAATCAACAATAAGATTTAATGATAAGGAAAATAATTAGATAAGAAATAATGCTTATTTCTCTATTTTCATAATGAGGTCATAAATGTTGACAAATACATCAAAGGTATAAATTTACACAGAATAGAAATTTAACTTTATTAAACTTGTAATAACATCTTTACAAGATCCTTTACAAAAGCATTACAAAGAATGTTACAAGAAGAACCTATACTATTTACATACTCCTACACTAATGTTGGAAGTCCAGATCTTGATCCTGTAAGTAAGAAAAACAACTAAAAAGGAAGATTAGGGATTAGTAAAGTAATTTTACTCTCAGTGTTGAATAGTGAAGTGCACAATTCATGGTACATCATTGAGTAAATAAAAAGGGTAAGTTTCACCAACAGCGAAGTATCTGTTCTTCTCAGTAATAACAAAAGTTATAGTAAAATCCAAGTGGTTAAACAAATAGGTTTCACCAGGCTGACAAATAGTAAACAGGTAAGTGTAACAACCAAGTTACTTGAGCTGATCCACATGCATAGCACACACACACACAGCTTAGTCGACTGACTACATGTGTTGTGCTGTCAAGCTACCAGTAGCAGTACAAGGTATCACACAGAGCACCAGCCAAAGAGGAAATACAGAAGCTTAGTACTTCTTCTCAGTCACGCACACACAATAATAGAACTTGCTAAAACCAGAGCCATTTATCCACCAAATTAACCACATCAACCATCAAATATCTACCTAAAGGTAACATAAGGAGGGGGTGGAGCAGGTGGAAAGAGAGATCAAGCATCAACTTACAGGAGCAGCACCAGGTAGTGCAGAGCGAGATCAAGTAGCAAGCTACAACACAACATCATCACTCAACAATTAATCCGGTGAGTTCAAATAACATCACCACATGATTAGATCATCATGGAATCTTATGAGTATATGGTTTTTACCTAAACTTCTCAGAAAAACACCCAAGTGGAGTGTAGATCCATCCCGGAAGCATTTAAAAAGAAATCCAATAACAAATCCTTACAAACAAATCCAAGATCTCAACCTTAGCATCATAGATCTTGGATATATATTCAAATCTCCACATTTATAAATAAATAGCAGTCTTAGACCTAAGAATCAGGGCACATCTCCTATGGAGTAGCACCTCTGGAATCTCAGGATCTTAAGGATCAATAGTTGACAGTGAGGAGATCAATCATTTTCTTAAAAAGGATTCAAGAATCATCAGCTAATACTAGTCATGAAAGCAAATCTTTGAGAAACAGCTAGAAACACCTTAATAGTTCCTAGTCATGCCTCAGACCAACATAATAGGTTAATAGGCTACAACAGATTAAGATAATAAAGCAATCAGAAGCTTCTCAGTCACTTAACCAGCCAAACTTGGAGACGAGAAGATTTAGGCAATAGAAGTACAGGCACTTGTGTACCACTCTAAAGAAGGTGCCACAAATGTCACATATAAAACCAAGCCAGGGCTTTACTGATATTTGATCAGTTAGCTTACATAAAATTAATCACTTTCCTTGAATCAATATCCCGAAATCATACTCATGATTTTATTTTCTCTAATCAGGAAAGCATAGGAGTATAATTCTCACTCCAAAGTAAAAGATCAACATAAACCAGTGTGTAAAGATCAACTTCACATTACTGACAGAATCACTGTCAGAACTAGGCTCATGAAACCACAGTGAAATTCACATCACTAGCACAAGGGGGTAAACATCCAGGACAATATAATCACTACAATCAATCCTAATAGGATCATCATGCCAGGCCAGAGGTATGAACCCTAATCGAATCATGAAATCCGTTAGGGATTTACCACTAAAGGCACACAGAGGGTATCGAACAAGACAGAGTGAAGCAGCAGAGGAGTAGTCAATCTTACTCAAGGGCCTCGCAAAAAGAACCGAAGAGGAAGCAGAGGTTGACCGGCGGCGAAGCAGGAATGGCGGCATGGGGAGCACCCCGAAGGGGCGCTGCAACCCGCACCCAACCACGCGTTCGATCCACCGGAGAAGAGGGCGGACATCGTGGAGAACCGGCGCACCATCGCCGATGCTCCAGTACGGCAAACCCTAACCCTAGCCTAGGGCAGGGGTCAGCACGGCCAGGAGAAAGCATCCACCATGGATCTGCTTGGAGAAGATGAAACAGCGTCATCGACTGAGTCACCCTGCACCTCGGCGGCCGCAACAGCAGCCGGAGTCGGCCGGAATCGTGCGCGGCGGCGACGGCAGACGGAGGAGATGGTCGTGTGCGCGAGAGAGTGAGAGGGGGAAGATGAGTGAGCGTGCGAAGGGGGTACTGGGCCAGGTGGGCCGGGTTAAGTTGGCTCGGGCCAGCCCAGTGGGCCAGGCCCATATCTTAATAGGATTATTTAAAAAGAATAATTCCAAGTATACAAGGATGTATTATCCGAG
This sequence comes from Avena eriantha, assembly GCA_910589775.1. Lineage (NCBI taxonomy): Eukaryota > Viridiplantae > Streptophyta > Magnoliopsida > Poales > Poaceae > Avena > Avena eriantha. The sequence continues at coordinate 559,162,606 of OU342743.1, forward strand.
GTGGTAGATAGAGCATCAAACTTCCCACATTGCATATAATGAACTTGCTGGGTAACGCTGTTACTCACTCTTTCCTTTGAACCCCTGCTTAGACTCTGAGAATCCAGAAGACACTTCGATGTACGTAGCTAATGGACAAGAGGAAGTCTGCTACGAAGAACCCGACCTGTCCAGAGGAGTTGAAGGGGTGGACTACGAGATACGCTATGGAGTGGAGGGCAACGAGTCCGAGTAGTTGCCTTAGTTATTAGTAAACCAATTGAGTCGAGCAGCAGGACTATATAGAATAAGTTGTTGAGCTCAATTTAGAGTATGAGTTTAGTTTTTAAATATCTTTCGCTGAAACTACTTAAGTTTGGTTTGTACTTTCATAATATTTTAAGTGTGAGAACTCTCGGTTTGTAATAATAAAGTGTGTATGTTTGTAATATGGACCCGCAATGTTTCTGTTGTACCACTCTGAGGGGTGTGATATTTACGGAACGGTGTTCTGCGAGTGTCATATCAACGACTATAGTGTACTACACATACAGTGGTATGCTGGGTCACCGCAATCGAGTAGCGCATGGCCATGCTTCTGAATCATATCACACAAGAGGGCCCAGAGAATATCTCTCCAAGATGGAGGGGAAAATTCCGTCTTGGCTGATCCACATCATGTAGCTTGCTTCAAAGCTGGCCCAAGACCACTCTTACGACTCCTAGTTACGGTGAGTGTTTGATGGAGTCAAAGCCGACTTTTCCACAACTTGAATCGTGTGATCCCCTCATGTCAAAGGATTCCATTGTGTTAGTCAGAGTGTATGACAGTGTCACGTCCTACTAACCTTTGGATTGGTCTGGCTATCGTACCTCTTCCTACTAGACAATGCAAGGTGGATAGCATATCCATGCTCATGACACGTGAAACATTGTCATCTTCTGACTTACAAATTAGTCTCGGTAGTGGGTTTCCCTCCCAACCTCAAACGACTAAGCATAAACTGGCTAGGGATAAATATGAGTATGTGGTTCCACACCTACAACAATTGCAATGACACATACAACTAGCTCTAAGCCAAATTCCGGGTTACAAATACATGGCGGAATGTGAGTCTCTAGGGCATCATTCCTAACACTCCTTTCGCCCACTCCACTCACGAGGCCACCGTCTCCCGTCCAGCTCCAGCATCCCGTGTCGACTGCCTCTGCTTCCCCGCCTCAAACCTGCCCAGTATCGACTCAACATCGCCCCCAACCTCGCACACCTATTCGTCGTGCTTTGCTGGTGGTGAGGAAGATAAGAAGGAGGTGAGCGCGTGGGATGGTGGGGGTGAAAGAGGGGGGGTGGAGCGGGTAGAGACACTCTTATCTGGGACTACGCAAAGATGTCGCATCATCCTCATCAATTTGACTAGAAAAATCAGGGACATATGGCGGAAAAAAAGAAATTTAAAAGGAGAAGACTCGCAAGGCATGCGATGATGTGGCGTAGGAGATTTGCCAGAACCCAGAATCTCAGTAAACCGAACGGAAGAATTGTCGAACGGAAAGCATGGAGCGCTAACAGGGCGAGAAATGGTCGTGCCTTGTGAGAAGCGTTCACGTTTCATGTCACTTCAACAATTAACATGTATATATTGCTGAAATAAAACAGAATAAGCTAATTTTGGTCACTCTTAGGCTATGCAACTGAATTTGCTTTTGAATATATTAGCATATCTCGAGAATACATGAGATGCTTGTGGAAATTAATAGAGTTAATAAAAATTTCAGTGCCCTTGACTTGGAGCATGCTCTATGATTAAAGAACAAGCGGGTTTCATTGACTAAGTGTTTTTTTCATTTTGATGTACATAAATTATTAAACTTGATTACATAGTAGATCTTGCTTTTATGTAAAGATTCGTGGCAACTTCTAGCCATACCTTCTCGTTTAAATTTTATTGAACTAGTGAATAGTTTGGAATATATCAAGTATAACCCTTGCATATAATTAGTATATATATAATTTGGTTGTCTATATTGACTAACTAATCATTTAATAATCCAACCACTTATAAGTGTCGAATAAAAAGTTGTGTCTTTTCTTGAAGCTCTGCCATTCAAATATTTAAAAAACATCGTTTTTGAGGCAGTCGAACAAGGTAACCGTGTGATCTTCATAACTTAGCTTATTTTGATATCATTAGTTTTTTACCTTGATCAGTAACATGTCAGTTTTTTGTGGTACTGAACTTGGTCCATTGCTCGTTGTGTTTTTGTTTGAAGTTTGCTTGATGTATTTTTTTGTTTACTCGAAAAAACACCGGTACCTCTATGTTGCTTGTGGGCTTTAATATGAAATAGGTGTCAGTTTCTTGCGTCTAAGGTCATATCTCTTAGTTTTAGACATGTCTAGCACGTAAATGACACATTTGTCTACCGATTAAGACACTCAACCCACGCACATGCTCATATATTTAATTTATGGTAACACAAATAAAACAAATATGTTATCAACCGTGAGTACTCTGATAAATAGATTGTAAACGGCGCGAATGTTCGAAGAGGCCAAAGAGTTTATTCAAGTGCGTGCCGGCCCCCACTGAGTTTGATGGTATTCATCGAGTTCCTGCAATCGCATCTCCACCGAAGGTTTCTCGGATGACTGTGTGCGGTGGCGTTAACCATCCAGAACACCGAACACGTAACATGGATTCGAAGTTAACTAATCGCAGTCCAGATCTTTATCGGATGCAAATCATGGTGATGTTTGCTCTGCTGTCTTTACAGATCGCAGCAGTTGGATTTTAGGTGTGCCGAACGAACGTGCGGTGATCAGAAAAGGAGAAAAACCAAAAAAGTGAAGGCATGGGTGCTGTACGAATGTTCTGGGCTCAACAGACACGCCGCGCGATGGCAGTACAACCGCGTGGTTGAGATGAGAATCTCGATCTTATCCACACCCTCGCCTTTTACCCCCACCGTCCGTCGGGTCGGCAAGGTAAATCAGCACTGTTCCCTGTTCCCGGTGGGAAATGTGCACACGAGAATCAAAGTATTCGAGAGCAGAAGAAAGAAAGATATTCGAAAACAAAAGGAAAAACGATAATATGGAACAGGAATATTTTTCCATTTCCGGCTTCAAGTTCTTTAATAAAGGAGACGCTGTCCGCCTGACCGGTGGGGACAGAGGAGCCCCGAGTGGGACCTCGCTGTGCATCTGGTCACACGAAGGACGAGAGCTTTTACCGACGGACGCGGATCCATCCGGATCGCGGATCGTGCTTTTATCCCGTGTGCGAATGATGCGCCTTCAGGTGCACGCATCAGTGATCAGACAGAGTTAAGTGATCAAACATGCACCTGTCGTTTTCGTACCTACAGACCTTGTGTTTAAAATTGGCATTTGGCAAACCAAAGAAAATCAACTGTTTTTTCTTCTCTTGAATTAGGTACGCAATCCATGGGGGCGTCGGCACGAGGCGAGAGACCACGAGCACACGTAGCGGACGCCACACTGCTGACATGCAGGCATAGACGACAGCGTAGCAGCGATGCGTGTCCCTGGTGTTCCATGGCAACGTTATGTGGTGCGCATGCACGGGCAGCGAGAGTTCCGAAGCGGAGCCCCACCGTGCGGTACGTGTATGTGCTCCATGCACCGTGATAAAACAATTATTGCCAGTAGGCAATACTGTAGCTACCAAGGGAAAACATATCTAGAGCTGTTCTTTCGCGTGTGATATGATTCATTTGTTCTGAAGCTGAACGACTCCATTTCGTCTCCTTCAAGTGCTATGGATGTCATCGCTCCTGAAAGCGTTGGATAATTAGACATAATTTTCCTGATTAATTTCAGAATATTAAACATGACAATACCAGCTACTCGCATATGTAACTCGAACATACTAGATATACTAAACAACAAGATGAATGGAAACAGCCAGTAGCTAAACATGTACTCGCAGAACATGATTAATAACCAGACAGCAGCATGTCGCACGTACCGTTCAATTGCAGTAATCGCAGCAGTAGCCTTGGGGAAGATTGGTCGAAGCAGATGGCGGCGAAGACGACGATAGGCAATACCGCTCGACTTGGATGGAAGACGAGCCGTGATGCAGAACTTGAGCAGTCGCGCAGGGCGCTTCCCAGAAACCTTATTCGCCCTCTCCCGTGCAGGATCGCAAAGACGAGTGGTTCCGGAGACCTGCTCTCCCGTCCACCGGTGCACGCCGGCAAGCGGGATGGAGTAGACTACGGTGGCGGCGCAAGCAGAGAGGTTGGCAAACCCTAGATTGGTTTTCTGTGTGTCCGTGGTGAAAGCCGCACTGGAGTTTATATAAAGCGGCTCGGGAGTCCCGCATAGGGCACGTCGTGGACCAAGCCCACGTTGCGCACGTTCGGGTCAGTTACAGATAGCTCACGATCCGGGAGCGACCCGAATAGGCTAACTGTTGACACGTCTGTCAAAACCGTACAAGTTTTCCCAAGCAGCAAAAATAAAGTTCGGCGAGATTCCCGCAGTCTGCGCGCGCACGTCGTGACGAGCGGGCGGGCGGGCGGGCGAGCGACGGCGTCGGAGGAGGAGCACGCATGTAGTTCTCCTCTTCTCACTCACTTTACTAAGTGGTGAACCACTCCACCTTATAAGGTGGTGTAACTCTCCTCCAACTTTTCATGTGGGACTAAACTTGAGCTCTCACTCCACTCATACGTGAGCTGCCACCAAATTGGACCAAATCACACATGGACTTCCACACACATGGGCTTTGAGATTTAGGGAAAATCTGAAATCTATATGGGCTTATTTATTTAGCCCATTTCTAACAATCCCCCACCAGATCTCAAATGCCCATTTGAAGATTTGTCAATTCTCGCTACTTGTTTATATACCAGTGTTTCAGCAGAGACTGTTAAGTTGAACTTCCGCCTAGAACCTTGAGCTACGTCTATCAGCAACTTGAACAATGGACGAACCTTGAATTGCAAGTTTGGTGCTTTTAGATTTCACACAAAGTCATAACTAGTACCTGGCTGTCAGTAGCCTACCCCGCGGATGTAGCATATGCGTCATACTACTTGGTCTCTTCATGAGTTTACTAGAGATCACCCAAATCTCATAGATTGCGACGTTTAACAATCGAAACTCGTATAGGTGTGTTCTTTCAAGAATGCTCTATAGGACAGCATCTTTGCTAATCATAGCCAACAGAAACACATTAAGGCATGTTACCAACCTGCCTTACAGCTTTTGAGAGTTGTACATCTTCACATAGAGATGGTTGTCTAATACTCTCCTCCGGCACACCACTAGCTTGTTTTTCACAGGTCCTAATTCACGGGATCTCCGATCAAAAAGGTTGGGTTACCACTACTGTATAACATCCATGGGTCTCAAACCCATCTCTCTCGATGCACTTTCTATCACGTTTCGTGATAGTCCCTTTGTAAAGGGATCTGCTAGGTTTTTGTCAGTTTGAATATACGTAACAGTAATTACTCCGGAGTTTCTCAATTTCCTGACAGACTTCAAACGTCTCTTGACGTGTCTTGATGACTTCGCGTTATCTTTAAAATTGTTCACTTTGACAATAACAGTTTGATTATCACAATTCAAGAGGGTGCCCGGTATAGGTTTCTCAACCATCGGCAAGTCCATCAAGAGTTCACACAGCCATTCTGACTCTACAGTGGTTGTGTCTAAAGCAGCAAGTTCTGCTTCCATAGTCGACCTTGTCAATATGGTTTGTTTGCAAGATCTCCATGATATCGCGCCACCTCTAAAGGTAAATACATACCCGCTAGTGGCGTAGAGTTCATCTACATCTGAGATCCAGTTCGCATCACTATATCTTTCGAGCACCGCTGGATACCCCGAATAGTGTATCCCATAACTCATTGTACCACATAGATAGCGCATGACCCTTTCAAGTGCACACCAATGTTCAGTACCCGGGTTAGACATGAACCTACTCAACTTGCTCACATCAAAAGAGATGTCGGGTCTTGTCGCGCTAGCTAAGTACATGAGTGAGCCAACGATTTGAGAGTATCTCAATTGTTCTTTCAGCTCTTTCTTGTTTTTCCGTAATGGCACACTGGGATCATAAGGTGTTGGGGAAGACTTGCCATCAACGAAACCGAAACGGCTCAAGATCTTCTCAACATAGTGTGATTGCGTCAAAGTAATCCCACTCTCGTGCTTAATCAGCTTGATATTCAGAATAACATTAGCTTCTCCCAGATCTTTCATATCAAAGCTCTTTGACAGAAAGGACTTAACTTCATTTATCACATTCATGTTTGTACCAAAGATAAGGATATCATCCACGTACAAACATAATATAACACATCCGCCCCCACCATGGCGATAGTAGACGCACTGGTCAGCCTCATTAATGACAAAGCTAACATAAGTTAATGTTCTGTCAAACTTCTCATGCCATTGCTTAGGTGCTTGCTTTAGGCCATATAAAGATTTTAACAAATTGCACACCTTTCTCTCTTCACCTTTTACCACAAACCCATCAGGCTGATCCATATAGATCTCCTCTTCCAACTCTCCATTGAGGAAGTTGTCTTAACGTCCATTTAATGAACGATAAGACCATAAGAGGCAGCCAGGGATAGTAGTACTCGAATGGTGGTCAGTCTAGCAACAGGTGAATAGGTGTCAAAGTAATCTTCACCTTCTCTCTGGGTGTAGCCTTTTGCTATAAGCCGAGCCTTGTACTTTTCAATAGTACCATCAGGCCTTAGCTTTTTCTTGAACACCCACTTGCAACCCACAGGCTTATAGCCATGGGGTCGTTCTAATAGTACCATCAGGCCTTAGCTTTTCCTCTCGGCAATCCTGTTTGATTGAGGCGAGTAGGGAGGCGTCCTTTCATGAATAATGCCATGTTCCTCACAGAATTTATCGAAGATTTTGGGAAAATATTCACCACCACGATCCGACCTAAGACGTTTGATCTTTCTCTATAGTTAATTTTCAACTTCGGCTTTATAAATTTTAAAGTAGTCTAAAGCTTCATCTTTTGTGCGCAACAAATAAACATAGCAGTATCTAGTCGCATCATCAATTAAAGTCATGAAATATCTCTTTTCACCTTTTATCAACACACCATTCATCTCACAAAGATCAGAATGTATAAGTTCCAGAGGCGCCAAGTTTCTCTCCTCGGCTGCCTTGTGAGGCTTTCGAGGTTGCTTTGATTGCACACAACTATGGCACTTGGAACCTTTGGCAATAGTGAAATTCGGAATTAAACTCATATTGGACAACTTGGACATCAAACCAAAATTAATGTGACATAAACGAGAATGCCAAACACTGGTATCATCATTAACACCGCCACAAATATGGTTTACGGACTTATTACAAAAATCTGAAAGTGAAAAGCGGAACAACCCTCCACACTCATATCCTTTACCAATAAATTGTCCATGTCTCGACACAATGACTTTATTAGACTCAAAAACAACCTTAAACCCATCTCTGCATAGAAGGGAGCCGCTAACGAGGTTCTTGTTCATGGAAGGGACATGCTGCACGTTCTTCAGCTACACGATCTTTCCCGAAGTGAACTTTAGATCCACCGTGCCAACACCATGAATAGAAGCATGTGACCCATTCTCCATTAGGACGGATGAATCCCGAGCGACCTGATAAGAAGTGAACATAGAGATGTCAGCACACACATGAATATTAGCACCCGTATCAATCCACCAACATGGTGATTGAAAAACTGAAAGAACAGTAAATAGATTACCATACCCATCAGCATTGCTAGCAGTCACGACGTTGACAGTCTTCCCCTTTTTCCCTTTACGATCTGCACGTTCTGGGCAGTCCTTGGAAAAGTGCCCGAGCTCTCCACAGGTAAAGCAACCTAGCTCGGCCTTGTTCAGCTTCTTCTTCTTCTTGAAGGTTGTAGTCTTTTCAGGCTTGTTAAAGGAGGGATTATAGTTCCCTTTGTTCTTGCCGAAGGTCCTCTTCTGCACCATGTTGGCGCTAGACTGACCCTCGCCTCCTTTCTCAGCAGTGTCCTTAGCCCGAGCCTTCTCCTCAACATCAAGAGACGCTATCAGGTTTTCAACCGATATCTCTTGTCTCTTATGCTTGAGAGTTGTGGCAAAATTCCTCAATGAAGAAGGCAACTTTGCAATGATGCACCCAGCCACAAACTTGTCGGGTAAGTTACACTTAAGGATTTCAAGCTCCTTGGCAAAGCACTGTATCTCATGAGCTTGTTCAACTACAGAACGATTGTTAACCATCCTGTAATCATGAAAGTTCTCCATGATGTACAGTTTACTGCCAGCATCTGTTACACCGAACTTAGCATTCAGTGCCTCCCAAAGCTCTTTGCCATCTTTGAAGTGCATGTACACATCAAACAACTTCTTGTCAAGAACACTCAGAACGCATCCCACAAAGGCAAGATTGATTTCCTTGAACTTGTTCTGATCTTGTCCAGATATAGTTCCTTCAGGTAAACCCGCACTAGCCTCGAATAGTTTCAGATTTTGCAGCCACATAGTGGTCTTATACTGCCACCTCTTAAAGTGAACACCGGTAAACTTTTCCGGCTTCATCGCATCGGCCAAGTGTCCCATGTTTATCTCAGAAATTGCCTATAATAAGGTTTTTGGATTGTTGGATAATTAGGCACAAATTCCGTGATTAATTCCAGAATATTAAACATGACAATACCAGCTACTCGCACATGTAACTCGAACATACTAGATGTACTAAACAACAAGATGAACGGAAACAGGCAGCAGCTAAACATGTACTCGCAGAACATGATTAATAACCAGACAGCAGCACGTCGCACGTACCGTTCGATTGCAGTAATCACAGCAGTAGCCTTGGGGAAGATTGGTCGAAGCAGACGGCGGCGAAGACGACGATAGGCAACACCGCCCGACTTGGATGGAAGACGAGCCGTGATGCAGAACTTGAGCAGTCATGCAGGGCGCTTCCCAAAAACCTTATTCACCCTCTCCCGTACAGGATCGCAAAGGCGAGTGGTTCCGGAGACCTGCTCTCCCGTCCGCCGGTGCACGCCGGCAAGCGGGATGGAGTAGACTACGGTGACGGCGCAAGCAGAGAGGTTGGCAAACCCTAAATTGGTTTTCTGTGTATCCGTGGTGGAAGCCGCACTGGAGTTTATATAGAGCGGCTCGGGAGTCTCGCATAGGGCACGTCGTGGATCAAGCCCACGTTGCACATGTTCGGGTCGGTTACAGATAGTCCACGATCCGGGAGCGACCCGAATAGGCTAACTGTTGACACGTCTGTCAAAACCGCACAAGTTTTCCCAAGCAGCAAAAATAAAGCTCGGTTTGGCGAGATTCCTGCAACCCGCGGCGCGCGCGCGTCGTGACGAGACGAGCGGGCGTGCGTGCGTGCGTGCGAGCGTGCGAGCGGCGACGTCGTTGGAGGAGGAGCGCGCGTGTAGTTGTCCTCTTCTCACTCACTTTACTAAGTGGTGAACCACTCCACCTTATAAGGTGGTGTAACTCTCCTCCAACTTTCCATGTGGGACTAAACTTGAGCTCCCACTCCACTCATATGTGAGCTGCCACCAAATTGGGCCAAATCACACATGGGCTTTGAGATTTAGGGAAAATCTGAAATCTATATGGGCTTATTTATTTAGCCCATTATTTCTAACAGGAAGAACAGACTAGAGCTGGAGAACAGAACGAAGGTAAGAGCGTCTTCACCGGTCTGACCCAAACAGCCGACCTAAAACATCCGATTTGGCCCGTTTGAGCCGGATTGAGGTGGGATTTGGGTCGTGATCCGGCCTGTCCGGCCAACCACGTCCAGGGACCCGACGCATCTTGCCCGTCTCCCCCGCTGTCACAGCTTGACGCCTGCCGCGATGGAACATTAATGATGATGCGACGTCGGCTATCAGCGTCGGTGGCTTCTCGCGTGGTCGGTGTTTTTCGTCATCGTTGCGTTCCGCTTCCTGCGCGCGCTTCCCGCTCGCGGCTAGAAAACTTCCCATGCCTAGCCGGCCGTTTCCCGTCTTCACCGCAGTCTATAAAAAATGGCCGCCGGTGCGGCGGATACAACAGACCCAATCAAGAGCAAACACCGCCGGAAAAGCACCAACCACCATTAGCCATGTCTTGCCGCAAGATCGCCAACTGGACCAGGATCAGGAACATGTGCCACAGTCGCTTCCCGCAACTCTCTGACGACGGTTTCGAGCTTCAGGCCACATTGATGGCCCAAATCATGGCCGAGGAGGCGGTGGATGCCTTTGAGGACGAGGTCGTGTGGCCGAGGAGGCGCTGCCGCAGGTGGTGGAGGCGGCTTTGGTGGAGACCGCCCAATGGGCGATGCGTGAGGTTCACCACGTCGCCTCCAAGGAGGCGGTGGCCAGGGAGGCCGCATTAGCGGCCCTCCGCGAGATCCGCCACGAGGTGGCCATGGCCGCACTGGAGGAGGTGGCCAGGGAGGCCGCTAAGGTCGCCATGCACGATCCACGCCACCGCCTTGCGCAGGGCAGTGAAAAGGGCCGAGCATGCCGCTGACTTGGCGGAGGAGGATGAGCGTGTGGCCAATGCCGCTGAGGCGGTGGCCGCGTGGGCTCTCATCGACGGGGACAAGACGGTGGTGGAGGAGGATGACGAGGAGGAGGTGGAGGCAGAGGCGAAGGAGGAGGCACTAGGCCTCGTCCCAACGGCACTCCGGCGAGGGTGACCCCGGCCGAGAGCTCGTAGCGTAGGAAGGAGGAACACCGCGCCGCCGATGATCGGCTGGTGCAGGCGGCGGCGAGGGCGGCGACAGAGGTAGCTCGGGCTGACCAGGAGGCGAGGTACTACTGAGAGGCCAAGCTAGAGAGGGACCTGGCCAACCAGGAGGTGGGACACCAGAAGGCGGCGAGCAAGGCGGATCGTGGCGGGCGTCGACTCCAGCAGGACTCCAGCAGCTCACAATCTAGGCGGCGATCGACGGGGCCAGCGGCAACAGCAACGGCGGTTGTGGCAACGATGACGAGTAGCCGTAGGGACGACCTCCTCCAGTAGTAGTAGTCCTTCTTTTTATTTTATTCAGACGTGCCTTTTTGTAATGGGAAGGGCCAAATCTAATGGAAAATCAATTTTAGTAATAATGTTTCACTTACATATGGGCCAGAGCGGTTGACTAGCGGACACCCACGCTGTCCGCGCACTTTCTGGGTCGACGCAAACGTTGCCCAAATTTGCTACGCCGATGGGTTGGCCGGACGCGTCGGTCCGAATGGGTCGTGCTGCTAGAGAGCCGCCCACGTTGCGCGTGTCCGTTCGGACCAGGTGGGTCGTGCCGAAGCATCTCCACGACGATGTTTGGCGCAACCTTTTTGTCGTTGGGGGCCATTGGATGGTGATAACCCCCAAGTGTAGGGGCTTACCGCAGTACCTCTCAATGTGGAAATAGGGCATCGATCCGCATGAGCAAGAAGGAAAAGCTATCTATTCTCTACAACTAAAGTGTCACAAGTTTTAGTTAATTATGCACCTAAACAAGTTTTAAGAAATAAGATGGTTATTTTAATAAATACAAATTTAATGTAACCAAACAAAAATATAAAAGTGTCCCAATCCTCTTCAATGCAAGAGGACAAGACAAGGAGTTTTCTATGATGAAAACAATGGATATGGATTCATGGGTTCACTTAATCCTCTCTTCTTCATCTATGATGATTATCATGTTATGGATAGTAAAGGTATACACAATTGTAATGTTTTAATGGTACTTTTATGCTGACTACATGTTGTAAATCACGTAGGTGAAAGAAGCACTCTTTTGTGTTGTTAGGTCACCCTTGCAATGAGGCTAGCATTTGGTTTGTGTTACGCCATACATCATACTTCTCCTTTTTACCCCTAGATAAAGGATGTTGCGCTACATTGCTGTCACTCAATACATATATCATTGTCACTCGGCTACCCATTACCTATATACATCATACTTCTTAATGAAAAACATTCTAAATACTAGTGCAATGGTTCATATGTTGTGATATGTTGTTAATATTATCACCTCATGATATGGATAAACAAGACATTATGTATAGATATAAACCATTACATGCATCATCTAGAATATTCCCAAAATATGACAAACTATACAAGATCCAACACAACAATAAATAAATAACAAGTACTATCTCATAACACAATATCCATCATAGGAATTACATAGATAGATCCATCCTCATACAAGGGACATCATATAGACTTCAACAATGATTATATATAGAGAAATTAGATCAAGTTACCACCATAAATCCAAAGTCCAGGGGGTGTACTACTCACCTCTCATTATGGAGAGTGAGGAGAAGGCGTTGGTGAAGGAGGAGACTCGGCCAGAGGCGATTTCGGCAGCGGTTCCTCCTCCAATCTTCCTTCGGGCGACGACCTGCTAGCTCTCTGTTACTTGGTTTTCGATCTCCGCCTCCGTGCCTCTCGAGAAAGGCCACCAGGGGGTATATATAGATGGTTTTAGGTCAAAACGAAGCGAATGGCAGTGGAATCGATGGCATCGGAGTTTCGACGGCTGAGATAGTACAGGTGGCACTCCCTCTAGTAAATGTGCTCCCATTTTCATCTCGTTGGGCCCCTTGGGCTCTAGTTTAGCTCGTTAGATTCATGTGGAAATTATCTAACAACTCCCGTTGACCAAGCTTCATTTCAAGTTCCGTAGTCACTGGAAAGTCAAAAACACTAACATAAGGATTTTATGTCAGAAAAAGATAGAACCAAAAGAGAGGGGATTGTTTTGAAAATTCATGACGGGTTGATTCGCTAGATGTAATCTAACTCATGACGGGTTGTGTTTTGCTCAAAGCTAAGGGACCCTCTCTGTCAGCTCCGCCGACCTATATATGAGAGGTTGTGTCTCAGAGTTCAACACAGGTCAGTTACAAGTTTAATTACAACTACTCGACTATGGCAGTTGACACTTCTATCTTGATCAAGATTTCTGGTTCCTAGGCTTCACACGCTTCCAGGACTCTTAATTCTTTGTGGGCTTCGTGGGCCATAGTATAAGTATGTACCAAGTATATCAATTACGGGAACCCAATAAATCATACCCATGTCAGTATCTCTGAGACTCTATCCGAATCATAGATTCAGGTCGTGTCTCAAAGACATTTTCTGTATTGATCCTGAAATTTTTCTTCAAGTGATTTTTGATTTTTATATTTATAAATATTTTATTCATGGTGATTTTAGTATAACGAGTCTGGTGCATCCGACATATCGGGAACTAGTTAATTGATCCTGCGCAAAAACATCATGAACCTACTTCAAGCTCAAGTGTCCGGACTCGAACTCGGTATATATTGGAGTAACTCAGTTCGGGCCACCGAGGTCTTACCGATTACTGAATTCTAGATTATGTTTTAGGTACCTAACGCGTCCATCGGAATTTTTTCATCGTATCGTGGATATGAAAAGTTACCAGTAGAGCATATTCGAGTGCGATTTCTAGGCCTCACAGGACGGATCGTGAGGTCTTAACCTCATGTCGATAGACACGACACTCAGACATGTTATCGCGGCGGGCACGGTCCGTGATTTTTTAATGATTTATCGACTGTCTTGTTTGGTTGTTGGAGTTGCTGAAGTTGTCAGTTTATTTATCATTTTTATCGGGCTTTGTTTAACGCTCCTGATGGGAGTAACCGTTTGAGGATGCACTTGTGTAATGCGCATATGTATCGTCTCCGGTGAAGTTTTTTTCCTTTTATTCTATCGGGTGCGTGGTCAGCAAATGACTTCCCCGAGCTGTCCTAGCTGTCCTATCGGTAGCGGGGTTCCCCTAACTCCTTATTGCCTTTTAATCCAAGATTTGATGAAATCGGACCAAAATCAAGCTCACGTCGGGGGCTGAAAATGGATCTCTCGGGCTGAGCAAGAAGAGGAAGAAAGAGGAAGGAGGAAGAAAGAAGGAAAGAGAGGAGCAGGGCGTGGCGTCGGGATAAGAAGAGAGGGTGGTCAGCTCGTGCTGTGTCGACAAGGGATGTCGGCCCGTGCTATGCCGGCAGGGTGCTGTCGGCCGCGGTGGGGCCCGCGCACTATGCCGTTGGTCGCGTGAGCCGACATCATCTTTTAGGCCCGCGGTGCGCCGACAGGCTCTCTGCCCACGGTGTGCCGACGCCGTGCTAGTTTGAAAATTCCAGATATGTGTATTATTTCAGAAATTAAATCAAAAAATGTATTATTTTTAAAAATAGCACAATAATTTGCTAACTGACTCCCGTGTGTCATAGTGCCTTTTCCTGCGTGGGGATTAAACAGCAAATGCATACGCAGCGGACGGTGCACACCTACCATCCAGAACGTTCGGCTGGCGGTCCCCACGTGTCATGGTAACGTAGCATTCACACGGTTCAAACCAGTAGTGCGTCTTAGTTTTTACAAATCACATCGGATTCTTTTTACTAGGCGGCGATTGGATGCCCCGTTCTATAAATGTGGACCCAAAGGGTAGCAATTTCTCATCGCCCCGTCCCAAGCCTTCCTGCTGAGTTGATCACACAATCAAACACTCCCCAAAACCCCTGGCAATGTTCGGCCTCGGTCACCATGGCCACCACGGCCAGACCCCCCCGGCGCCCCACGCCCCGGCCGCCGGCGGCCACGAGCCCACCTTCAAGCTGTTCTGCAAGGCCGACGAGGGCTACTGCCTCTCCGTCCGCGACGGCAACGTCGTCCTCGCCCCCACCAACCCGCGCGACGAGCACCAGCACTGGTTCAAGGACATGCGCTTCAGCAACAAGATCAAGGACGAGGAGGGCAACCCCGCCTTCGCCATTGTCAACAAGGCCACCGGCCTCGCCGTGAAGCACTCCCTCGGCCAGGGCCACCCGGTTCGTCATCTTTTATGTCCCCTGTTTTGGTTCAACGATTAGTCCGTTCGTTTTCCGGATCTACGAGTAGATTTTTCCCCGGAGACCGGAGTAGTTAGATTAGAAATGGAGGTAAGAGTGATGTGTTGGGGGCGTGCAGGTGAAGCTGGTGCCGTACAACCCAGAGTACCTCGACGAGTCTGTGATGTGGACGGAGAGCCGCGACGTCGGCAAGGGTTTCCGCTGCATCCGCATGGTGAACAACATCCGCCTCAACTTCGACGCCCTCAACGGCGACAAGGACCACGGCGGCGTGCACGACGGCACCGCCATCGTCCTATGGGAGTGGGCCAAGGGCGACAACCAGAGCTGGAAGATCCTCCCCTGGGGCGAGGAGGCCTACGCCGGAGGCAGCGCCAACGCCTCCCGTGGCGGTTCCTCCGAGCCCACCGTACGTATCTTCTGCAAGGCCGACGAGGGCTTCAGCGCCACTGTTCGCAACGGCGAAGTCGTCCTCGCTCCCACCAACCCCCGCGACGAGCACCAGCACTGGTTCAAGGACATGAGGCACAGCAACAAGATCAAGGATGAAGAAGGCTACCCTGCTTTCGCCCTCGTCAACAAGGTCACCGGCCAGGCCATCAAGCACTCTCAAGGCGAGGGTCACCCGGTAAGCAGCCATCCAGCCTACCACGCAAATCTGCTCTGTGCATTACTTCACTAGTTATTGGTTTAGATCTGAGAGACCGAGGACTGAAATGTTCTTTTGTCTGTTAATAAATCCAACAGGTGAAGCTGGTGCCGTACAACCCCAACTACCAGGACGAGTCTGTGCTGTGGACTGAGAGCCGCGACGTGGGGGCCGGCTTCCGCTGCATCCGCATGGTGAACAACATCTACCTCAACTTCGACGCCCTCAACGGCGACAAGGACCACGGTGGCGTGCGCGACGGCACCGTCCTCGCGCTCTGGAAGTGGTGCGAGGGCGACAACCAGCGCTGGAAGATCCTCCCCTGGTGTAAGTGGCACTACTTGAGTAGCAGCGCACCTCGCTAGCTACCATTATCGTTTGCTATTGGAAAACTTTGCACATCTTTTCTTCAACAGCATCGTCATAAAAAGAAAATTGTAGAAGCTCGTAGAAACTGATGGCTCATCTGCCACTGCCATATCTTGAACTACTTTGCGTTCCCTTAAGAAATTATATTAATGTGCTTTATTGTTGCTTGTGTTTGCAGAAACGTGTCATGCCGCTGGAGCTGCATTCATCGCCACCGTGACCCGGAGTTGGTAGAGAGATCAGCGTGTGATTTGCTGTCGTGTCGCTAGAATAAAAGGTCCTTTGGGGTCGGTGGTGGTGACGTCTTCGTGTGTGTTGTGTTTTAGTTCCATTACTGTTGTCGTCGAGTCCTGCTTCCGTGAGAGAAATGAGAGGGGAGTTCTGTGTCTTTGGTGAGCTATCTGATGTAAGCATTTGGCACTTGTGCGCCTGTTTCTCAGACTTTGGATCCATTATCAGAATGTATGTACTGTGGTGCCATCCTTTCATTTCATCTATGCCAACCGTTCTTTTATCGTCCACATCTACCCTACTGATCTGCACCTTGACATGTCGATTACTAATGATTTGTCATCGCGTTTACATCCTGGTGCGCCTTTGCCATTGTGCTTCCACCTTATGGGTTCCTGTTCAGGCTTTTTTTCAAAATGAAGATTAATCTTTACTCGAGCATCATATGGGTATATCCTCCCTATCGTACTACACTGCATTCATGTAGTAGTACAAAGGACAGCTATGTAGCAGCCAATTTCATGTGACGTTTAATTTCGTCCTGGGGGCTTTTGGACTTTGGTGAAAACTGTCCCTGCATTCATGACTATTGGCAGAGCGCGCGTGCCTGACAAGTGTTCCGCTCGTTTCGTGTGTGGCCGGGTGAGCAGCGTCCGGTGGAGCAAGGGCGCAGTGCGTAATAAATAATGGTCTTTGATAGTATCTCTGAAAAAAGGTCGCTCTACCAGTTTTCGTAAAAGGTATCGGCCCTTAATTCTTTTAGGGCCGGTGAATATGCCCGTGGCCGGTACATTCTAGGTGCGAGAGGCCGAACTGAACGAGAACACTATTTCATTCTCCCCTCGTGTTTGATTTGTCCATAGATGTTGACAGGCAGTTCGTGTTTGATTCAGATGAGTTCGTCACTGAGCTGAGAGCTGAGCTATTTCTTTTGATGACTCCTCGCCGGCGGACGATTTTGGGCATCGACGAGTTGCTCCAAGACGACGACATCGAGGAGCTGGCCATCGTCCTCGCCGTCAACGATCAAAATTTATTTGTTCCCGAGAACCGATCCGTGGTTGGATGGTTAAGAGTCAGTGGTACCTCTAGCCCACCAGAATTCAAACCTCAGGTTTGACGTTTTCTCATAAAGACGGAATATTCTTTCAGTGAGAGGCGACGTTTCCGTCGATACCGAGGCGCCTGCGGTGACTTCGTCAATCTCAAGACCTGCCAACTCAGTCTCTCGGAGGTGCTCATATGGGTAGGGGATGCGTGCGTGTGTTCATAGGGGTGAGTGTGTGTATACATTGTGAGCGTCTGCATTTTTACTGTGTTTCTCAAAAAAGAAAATTATTTGTTCCATTTGTGTTTGTATGACAAAAACATCTATTTGGCCTATGTGTGATCTATTGTTTATTTATTTCATTGGAACACTTATTGTAATTTGATTTGCATGATCATGTAATGTGCATGATAATTTGATTCCAACTATTTATGAAAAGAGGAAAGAGTTTAAAACCTTGATATCATTTGGCTTGTGAAATAGTTGAAATGTCTAAATCCTGACTTTACCGTTCAGAAACAGCCCCGGCGTAGAACGGAGCCCGCATAAGTGACCCGCGAAAGAGAATATTCTCTTGTTTCCAAATGGTAAAAAGAGTTTGGAGCCCGCATAAGCGACCCGTGAAAGAGAATATTCTCTTGTTTCCGAACGGTAAAAAGAGTTTTCCGTCGACTGTAAGGGTTTCATTCATTACAGGTCGCGGGTTTACAGTAACAGTTAGAGATGGTCTAAATACATGTATTTTAGAAGACGTCGAAAACATTTTATATTTTGAAACGTATGAAGTAGAAAAAATAAAGGGTCTCTGATACATTTTTTTAAAAGAAGGTTGAAACTTGAAACCCATGAAAATGATGCACACCGAAAAGAAGGAACCCCACATTTAAAAAGATCTGGATCTATTTAATTAGAACATAGATTCAAAGAATCCCAAACATATTACAAATTGCATCAAGGTTTTTGGACCATAGCCACTAAGAGCAGCTCCAACAACCGCGCTAAAATGGCGCCCGCGCGTTAAAAACCGAAATTTTCCCGCGCGAGAGCCCGCGCCGCGCCTCCAACAATCGTTGTATCTTCCTGTGCGCGGGAAAAAACTTTACCACACGTCCGATTGCGCGCGCTTATTTTGATGCACCACTCAGCGCGTGCTCGTTAAATGGCGTGCGGCGCGTGGAAAGCAACCATCACCTTCCTCTTCAGCGCGCTCGCAGAAATCCTCTTCCATTCCCACCGCTTCTCTACCGACCCCCCCCGTGCCACCGTCACCACCGCCGCCATGCCGCTGCGCCCGGGAAGCTCCGGGTACCGCGGTGTACGCGCGCCGAGATCCGGACCGGCGACGAGCGCATCGCCCTCGGCACCTTCGACACCGCGCATGAGGCCGTGTGCGCCTACGACACCGTGGCGTGGCGGCTCGGCCACCCATAAGCCTCGATGAATTTCCCCGATGTCTGGACGCGCGAGCAGGCGGAGTCGCTCGCGATGCCACCTCGCCTCATGTCGGAGGAGGAGCGCCGCCACCGGCATGAAATGGAGCACCGCCTGCTCATCGTTGAGCGCGACGAGTGCCTGCGACAGGAGTGGCGTCGGTGTTTCCACGAAGACGTTGCAGCGCAGCGCAAGCACGACGCTGAGCAGACCGCGGCCAAGGCGGCGGCGAGGGAAGCAAAGCACGAGAATCGCCACGACCACCGGGTGGACAAGGCACGGAGGCGCGCCTTCATCGAAGCGCAGATGGACGGACCGACGACCATCTCCGACGATGATCCCCATTGGGACGACTAGTGGTCGGCGACGCCGGTGTCCGACACGACTCCGGTCTCATCCGGCGATGACTTCATCTCGGTTTCCTCGTCAGTCTAGATTCTAGTACTAGTTTCTAGTAATTTCTCATAGTAGTAGATTCTAGTAGCAGTAATTTCTAGTATTTTTCTTGCACTGTGTATATTTTTTATGTTCTATGTAATATATTTTTACTTTAATTTCTAGATCTATTTTCTGAAATATTTATTGCAAAAACTTGTTTGCGGGCGCTCCAATTTGGCACGCCTGTTAGAGGGGTTTGTGCTGCAAGTTTAGCATGCACGTTTAGCGCCTCTGCCGGAGGAGAATCGTGCATGGTGCGCTATACCTAGATCGTGCATGCTGCATACACGTTTTAGCGCACCGAAATATACAGCGACTGCTGGAGTTGCTCTAACACGTCGCTCGCTGCTCATCTCCACCGGGTCGACCCAACCCATTCGAGCGCGTCCGAATGCGTCCGCGAGACATGGGCGGCCTCCCAGCGGCACGACCCAACCGTGCATCAAATTTGGGCAACGGTTGCATTGGCACGGACCGCGCGGGTGTCTTCCCGTTGGCCGCTCAGGGCCCATATGTAAGTGAAACATTAATACTTAAACTTGCTTTTCATTAGATGGTCCCGTCAATTACAAAAAGACACATTTGAACAAAAAAATACTACTACTACTGTTGGAGGAGGCCGTCCCTACGGCTACCCACCGCCGTTGTCGCGGCCACAGTTGCCACGACCACCGTTGCCTCTGCCGCTGGCCCCGTCGATTGCCACCCTAGCCGCCCAGATGGCCTGCTGCTGGAGGCGATCACGGTAACGGTCGCGTGCTCGGGAACGAGCCTCCGTCCTGCCGGCCGCCTTCATGCGGTCCACCGCCGCCCGGTTGGCCAGGGCCTTCTCCATCTCGGCCGCCTAGTGGTCCCTCGCCTCCTGGTCGGTGATGACCCACAAGTATATGGGATGTATCGCAGTATTTTCGAGGGAAGTGAAACCCAATTTATTGATTCGACACAAAGGGAGCCAAAAAATATTTATAAGCCTTAACAACTGAGTTGTCAATTCAGCTGCACCTGGAAACAATCTTGCTCACAACAGTTTATCAGTAGAAACAGTTTTGTAGTAGGAATAGTAAAGTAACAGCAGTAGTAAAATAAAGACAGCAGTAAACAGTGGGATTCGAGTGCGGTAGGCATAGGGATGGATGGACGGGCGTTGCATGGACAAGACAATTCACATAGCAATCAGAACATAGGGTAATTGCAGATAAATAAGATAAAGCACCCAAGTACTAGAAAATCCTAGGCATGTGTTCCATATATAGTCATACGTGCTCGTAATGAGAACTTGCACAGCATCTTTTGTCCTACCAGCCCGTTTGCAGCGGGGCCTCTAGGGAACTACTGGCAATTAAGGTGCTACTTTTAATAGAGGACCGGAGCTAAGCATTAACACTCCGTGAACACATGTGATCCTCACATCAAAGCCTTTCCCTTCCGGTTATCCCGATTTCTGTCACTTCGGGGCCATAGGTTCCGGACAACGACGTGTGCATACAACTTGCAGATAAGACCAAGAACAATACTATCATAATGAATCAATAATAAGTTCAGATCTGAAATCATGGCACTCGTGCCCTAGTGACAAGCATTAAGCACAACAAGTTGCAACAAAGTCATAAAGCACTAATAAAAGATACTAGGCACCATGCCCTAACAATCTGATGCCATTACATGAACGATCTCATCCAATCCCTACCATCCCCATAGCCTACAGCGGGGGATTACTCACTCATAGATGGGGGAAACATGGATGGTCGATGAAGATGATGGTGGAGATCGATGGATATGGCTCCGGGGGCACTTCC
Organism: Avena eriantha; assembly: GCA_910589775.1. Taxonomy (NCBI): domain Eukaryota; kingdom Viridiplantae; phylum Streptophyta; class Magnoliopsida; order Poales; family Poaceae; genus Avena; species Avena eriantha. Next base: position 559,183,441 of record OU342743.1, read on the forward strand.
CCGTCCTGGCAGGGTGCCAGAACAGAGACTTTCTGTCCCCCGAATCTCTCCTTCGGTGGCGGCGGCGCAACAGAACTTTTCATGGAAAAACGTCGAACCCCCCGAAGTTTTTAGGTCAGAAGGCTCCTTATAGGCGAAGAGAGAGACCGAGGGGGTGCCTGGGGCCACCACACCAGGCCTAGCCCGCGCCAGGGGGGGGGGGGGCAGCCCCTGGCCCTCCTCCGTCTCGTATTGTGGCTCCGTGAGTCTTCTGAAAAATAGGCACTTTGGCTTTTGTCCCGTCCAATTCCGAGAATATTCATTTTCTGACTTTCTTGGAACCAAAAACAGCAGAACACAGGCAGCTGGCACTGTGGCTCTTGTTAATAGGTTAGTCCAAGAAATCATATGAAAAGTACTCCAAAGTGTGGACAAAACACGAGAATGTGGATAAAACCAAGCATGGAGCATCAAAAATTATAGATACATTTGCAATGTATCAACATCCCCAAGCTTAACTCCTGCTCGTCCTCGAGTAGGTAAGTGATAAAAAGAAAGAATACTTTTTGAGGTGACATGCACCATCAAAGACTTGATCAAAGTATTTGTAAACATTCAAAGCTGGGATCATAGTACTTCAATCATAACATGAAAGACAAAGTTCTAGCAATAAGACAAAGAAACTATGATGCAACATGAAAAGGCACAAACAAAAGATTCATGAATAACAATGCTTTGCAAGACGTTTGTTTGTTTCACATAAAAAAACATAGCATAGTGGCATTCAGCTTGTCCCTCAAAGAGTAGCAAACATAAATGCATAGGACACCTTCAAAGTTCACAAGAGTGACTAGATACAAATAGTTTAAAATAAGCAATATCAAGGTACGCATCAATCAACAAATCTTGGGACAATGCACATAGAACTAAGAATGGCCACTATGCTCTCAAGAAAGTGCTCATAGAATGTATGGAGACTCAACAATGAAATGAAAAGGTTTTGAATAGTTTGAAAGGCTTCCAAATGCTGAAAGTAAGGTATTCATTAGCTTTGAGCTCTCATTGCCCCTATCATAAGCATCTTTAATGTGGTTAAGGTGAAAGTGAGGTCCAATGTGAGTTATATGCTTGACAAACTATAAACTGAAAATCCCAAGTCCCTTGAGTACGAGGGCCGCTCCTCATGCTACTCAACTTTAGTTACCGGTAAGTTCTTGTCATCGTAAGTATGTGCGTATCATTGAGAACTGCCAACGGGGTACCCCTTGCCCGATGATACGGAAGAATCCCCATATCAAAATGACAAGGCAAGTAGACAATGAGTATCTCAGCAATCTTCTTATTTACCATGGGAAAATTGTGCTTTTTTTCTCTCTTTCCTCTTTTCATAAATCTCTCTTTTTTTCTTTTTCTCAATAGCTATCTCTCTCTTTTTTATAATAAGAATGCTTTATAGATATCATTATGGTTACGCTGCAGGTTTCCACCATGTTAGCATGGATTAGACCAGCGGCCCAGGAGTTTCTCTAACACACATACATAACTCCATGGACTTACAAGCTCTCCTTTTATTTCACACCGATGACGTCCGCAAACAAAAGAGCAAGGTATCAACTGGGTATATATTTACAAGTGTTGAAAGCGTTCCCCATGACAGCACGGTTCTGCTAACCCCCAGCCTATAATTAGCAAGCATATAACTTTCATGGAGAGTTCACTATGGTTCAGGTTTATTAAGTGCAAGAAAATACAGTGTGCCATCAAGTTCGTGAGAGCTTTACTAACTAACTTTCTCATAACAAGCAAACATTTTATTCGGAAGAAAACAAGGCATAATGAATATGCACGGAAGTAGCAAATGATGATAATAGGTAGGTATGGTGGACACTTTGGCAATATTTGGTTTTAGGAAGTTGGAAACATGAGTAAAACATACTCAGTGAAAGTGAAGGCTAGCAATAGTAAGGGAGCGACAAACGAGAGAGCAATAATGGCCATAATCATGCAGAGCGACAAAACATCATTGATCAAAGCATAGAGTGATACTACAAGTTGAAAACTAAAGGATCATAAAGGCTTATGGTGACTTGAGATAGTCATAACATGGTGTGAGCATGTGCCAAGTCAACCCAAATAAAGCATCAAAGGAGAATACCACTATACTATGCTTTAATATGCTAAAACAACGCATGATTCGTCCAAGGCACATTAAGCAACCTCAATTGTTTATAACAAGTCATGCTACAACAAAGAATACTGAGCATAAAGCCAAAACAATATCAAGCATGGCATGACAAAGCATAGGCACAGTCAAAAACAAACTCTCTTTACCACTTAAGCATGAGTTTTTCCTACTCTTTTCCAAACCCAACCAAACTATTTGCAAACCAACGTATGAAAGAAGGGGTCCAACCAAACTAAGCAAACCACGCAAACTAAAAACCAAAACAAAAATGAAAAAGAAGACGCTCCAAGAACAACACAACTGTGCATGAAACAATAAAAATGAAGTGTTTGGAGGAAACCTGGCATTTTTACTGATGAAGAAGGGGATGCCTTAGGCATCCCCAAGCTTTGACGCTTGTACCTCTTGGATATTTCTTGGGGTGACACGCGTCGCATCCCCAAGCTTGAGCTTTAGTCCATCCTTCATCTCATTACTCATTCCTTCCATACACCCGAAATTTTTCCTCCATACAAAACTTCACACAATCTTCATTAGCAACATTAGTGCACTTAAGATAAATAAGTCTTAAGGTTCAGTTCTAACACCAAATAAACTTCCATTAGAACACAAGCTACTGTAGCACTTCCCTCAAAAATCTCAATTCCCAAAAGAACTCAAAAAGGAGCCAACAAGAAGCAAACGCAGAAAATGGCAGAAATCTGTCAAAACAGACCAGCAGGTAAATACGAATTTTTTCGAAGACCTTATGTTGCTCAAATAAAAGTGTTGAACTAACGAAAGTTAGATAACAACATGGGTCAGAAGCACAAAAAAGTGCAGCTCAATCCGACATACAGAGATATCTCACGATTTTTTATGGTGAAGCACAAAAATCTGTTTCGGGACAGCAACTTTCCCAATCATCACTTCACTCTCATTAGAGGTTACTCTTGGCACAAAAAGCAAATAAAAAGGATAAGGAGCGGTTATTACTGAGGTAATAACTTACAAGACTCATCTAAAACTTTTGGGTTATCTCCTAATAAGTACTTTTCTTTAATGCCTTTAAGTTAGGCATAAGCAAAAATTAAAATGGATACAATAGAAGTAAACAGAGATAATCATAGTGAAACCATTGTTTTGTTCAATGAAATCCTTTTGTTAACAAGGTTGATCAGGTCTTGCTACCAAAACAATTTCATATGATACAAGACTTTGTATTCCACTAATGATTATGTTACCTCAACCTTGATAGCAATGGTCCCAATCATAATAGTTTCAAAATTTTCTCTTGGTATGGGACAATATATTTCTCCAACTTGAATACCCTCAACATGTTCAATTGAATTCAAACCATAAGTCCTTTCAATATTCTTGAGAAAATAGACAATGTGTTCCTTGTCATTAACATTGAAGGTCACCTTCCCTTGATTATAATTAATAACAGCTCCTGCAGTATTTAAGAAAAGGTCTCCCAAGAATAATAGACATATTATCATCTTCAGGCATAAAAGTTTGAGAGGATGCTCTCATAAGAAATATGAGTTGAAGTAAAAGAGAGCATCAAGGAGCAAATTCAAAACACATTTAAGTCTAACCCACTTCCTATGGATAGGAATCGTGTAAGCAAATAACAAAGTGACAGGCATAGGAAGATAAAACAAGAGTAACTTCAAAACTTTCAGCACATAGAGAGGTGTTTCAATACCATGAAAACTTCCACAACCATATTTTCCTCTCTTATAATAATTTTCAGTAGCCTCATGAAGAAACTCAACAATATAACTATCACATAAAGCATGCTCTTCATGATCTACAAGCACTAGAGCTTTATTATAAACATTTTCAAGAGAAACCTCTGGAACATAACATTCATTATCCTTTAGTAAGCAAGGGGAACAATCAAATAATGTAAGGGATAAAGAGTTACTCTCATTAGAAGGTAGGCATAGGCAGCTAATCCATTCTTCCTCCTTTTGTTCATCACTCTCCTCCTCTTTTTCATCTAATGAGATTTGAGGTTCATCAATTACTTCTTCCATACGATCCTGCAAGGCATTAGTCTTTTCCATTTGTGGAAAGCATCTATTAAAATATTCAAGAATATAGCCATTTTCATCCTTGTAATTATCAAAGCAAAATTTAAGTGTACCAAACACCTCATATTTGTAAGGTGAATCATCAATATTTTCAAGCAAACTAGCAAGTTCAAAAGCACCCTTCCAAGCAATAAATTCTTCAATTTGTTCCACGTCATAAAAGTCATAAATTCCTTTAGCATAGGAAGATATGGTATCATTATCACTATACTCAGATTGAAAAGGGAGGTGTTTATACCTCTTTCTGCATCGAGACTCATCACAACAATAAGTAACATTATAAGTAGAGCACACGTTCCTAGCAATGGTATACAATCTATCAATTTGTTCCCATAAGTGTTTCCCTTTTTGTGACAAGCGGTGTTCCTTATAATAATATCTTTGATCTTCCGTGAACCCACCTTGCCAATAAGCTTCAGTTTCAAAGAAACCAACCATTGCCAACAAGCATGATAAAGCAAGACAATAACATACCAACGAAAATAACAACTAGAGTAGGAACTATTTTTTTTGTATTTTTGATAAAGAAACAAGCAAACAAGGAGAAAGATAAACTTAGCTTGAACAATAGTGAATCCAAGTGAACTTGATAAATAAAGCTATGCTCCCTGGCAATGGCGCCAGAAAATAGTCTTGATGACCCACAAGTATAGGGGGTGTATCGCAGTATTTTCGAGAGAAGTGAAACCCAATTTATTGATTCGACACAAGGGGAGCCAAAGAATATTTATAAGCCTTAACAACTGAGTTGTCAATTCAGCTGCACCTGGAAACAATCTTGCTCACAATAGTTTATCAGTAGCAACAGTTTTGTAGTAGGAATAGTAAAGTAACAGCAGTAGTAAAACAAAAACAGTAGTAACGGAAGTAGTAAACAGTGGGATTCGAGTGCGGTAGGCATAGGGATGGATGGACGGGCATTGCATGGACAAGACAATTCACATAGCAATCAGAACATAGGGCAATTGCAGATAAATAAGATAAAGCACCCAAGTACTAGACAATCCTAGGCATGTGTTCCATATATAGTCATATGTGCTCGTAATGAGAACTTGCACAACATCTTTTGTCCTGCCAGCCCGTTTGCAGCGGGGCCTCTAGGGAACTACTGGAAATTAAGGTTCTCCTTTTAATAGAGCACCGGAGCAAAGCATTAACACTCCGTGAACACATGTGATCCTCACATCAAAGCCTTTCCCTTCCGGTTATCCCGATTTCTGTCACTTCGGGGCCATAGGTTCCGGACAACGACGTGTGTATACAACTTGTAGATAAGACCAAGAACAATACTATCATAATGAATCAATAATAAGTTCAGATTTGGAATCATGGCACTCGCGCCCTAGTGACAAGCATTAAGCACAACAAGTTGTAACAAAGTCATAAAGCACTAATAAAAGATACTAGGCACCATGCCCTAACAATCTGATGCCATTACATGAACGATCTCATCCAATCCCTACCATCCCCATAGCCTACAGCGGGGGATTACTCACTCATAGATGGGGGAAACATGGATGGTCGATGAAGATGATGGTGGAGATCGATGGAGATGGCTCCGGGGGCACTTCCCCATCTCGGCAGGGTGACGGAACAGAGACTTTTTGTCCCCCGAATCTCCCCTTTGGTGGCGGCGGCGCAGTGGCACTTTTCGTGGAAAAACATCGACCCCCCGAAGTTTTTAGGTCAGAAGGCTCCTTATAGGCGAAGAGAGAGACCGAGGGGGTGCCTGGGGCCACCACACCAGGCCCTGGCGCGGCCAGGCCTAGCCCGCGCTTGGGGGGGGGGGGTCAGCCCCTGGCCCTCCTCCGTCTCGTATTCTGGCTCCGTGAGTCTTCTGGAAAAATAGGCACTTTGGCTTTTATCTCGTCCAATTCCGAGAATATTCATTTTCTGACTTTCCTAGAACCAAAAACAGCAGAAAACAGACAGCTGGCACTGTGGCTCTTGTTAATAGGTTAGTCCAAGAAATCATATGAAAAGTACTCCAGAGTGTGGAAAAAACACGAGAAAGTGGATAAACCCAAGCATGGAGCATCAAAAATTATAGATACATTTGCAATGTATCAGTCGGCCAGCTCCGTCGCCGCCCGCGCTACCAAGGGGGTCACTCTTGTCGGAGCTCCTTTGGGGCAGAGGCCCAGCGCCTGCATGATCTATAGGGGGGACGATGATCGCCTCGTTCCTCGCCTCATCCTCCGCTTCTGCTTGCTCCACCTCCTCCCCCTTGTCGTCGGTGTCCTCCACTTCTATCTCGTCCCCGTTGACGAGAGCCCACACGCTAGCCACCTCGGCGGCTATAGCCATGCACATCTCCTCCGCCGCCGTGTCGGCGGCGTGCTTCGGCGCTTCCACCGCACTGCGCATGGCGATGGCATGGCAAAGCTCGCAGACAACAACCTTGGCGGCCTCCTTGGTCACCTCCTCTAGCGTGTTCATGGCCACCTCGTGGCGGATCTCGTGGAGGGCCACTGATGTGGCCTCCTTGGCCACCGCCTCCTTGGTGACGACGTGGTGAACCTCACGCACCGCCCATTGGACCGCCACCTGTGTGGCCGCCTCCACCACCCGCTCCAGCGCCGCCTTGTCCACACGGCCTTCCTCCTCGAAGGCCACCACCTCCGCCTCATCCATGCGTTGGGACAACAACGTGGCCTGAAAGTCGATAGCGTCGATGTCGGCCTCCTAGGAGTGGGTGCGACACATCTCCCTGATCTTGGTCTAGCTAGCGATCTTGCGCCGAGGCATGGTTGCTGGTGGTTGGCACTTTTTTCGACGGTGGTTGCTCTTGCTTGAGCTTGTTGTCTTAGCCGTGCCGGTGGCCGTCTTTTATAGACCACGACGAAGGCAGGAAACAGCCCGGGAGGCACGCGCGGGAGGGAAGATACACACAGGAAATGAAAAGCTACAATGGTAGGAAACATTGGCTGCGCGGGAAGCTACCAGTGCCAATAGATGACATCGTGTCGCCATTACGTCCCATTGCCGAGGGTGTCAAGCGGTGATAGCGGGGGAGACATACAGATGGGTTAGGCCGCTGGGCGCGACCGGCCGGACAGGCCGAACCATGACCCAGAAGTGATCGCGGACCAACCCAAACGGACAGAAATGGATCATTTCGGTCTCCCGTTTGGGTCGGCCCGATGGAGATGCCTTAAGGACTATTAATCTAGAGATCAAATCATCATAGTTTAATCTTTAAATTGATCTGGAACTTATAACACACTTAGATTGGATGAGATCCACCACTTTATGGAATGGCGACCATTAGAATCCCCTGATGAGATGGATGAGGAGACGGTTATAGCGGCATCTTGGCCCACGCAACACTGTCTTAACCACTATAATGTCGATGTTGATTGGCCAAAATTTAATTTTAGGGACCTTATGTAACATCCCAATTTCAGCAACCCTGATTAGTTGTCCAGAATGCAAAATTCAGGGGGAACAAAAACTTTTTCTTGTTAAGTGTTGCAATGTTTGCTTGTTGATTGTCTGTGCTTATGCCTCTGATTGTATAGCTTATGATATACTCCTTACCTCAACATCAGTTGTCCAAAAGCTATTTAACAAAACTATCCTGGCTCATTTTACATATTCTCAAATGTTCTGGCATTTCAAAACATGAGCCAAGATGCTTATGTAACCAAAACTATTTTAGTAGCTTCTATTGACAAAACTATGGAGAGATATATAATATAATCTCCTTATGCTCTCTAGACAGGACCCTCAACTATTCTTATCTCTAGGTTTCCCAAAACCTCTTCCTAAAGCTTTTGAATCCTACTCTTGGTAGGGATATCAAGGACTCTTACCTTACTCAAACTCCAACCTTTCAAAATTGCCCATCCATACCTCAAGCTAAGCTTGATGGTAACCCTAGTAGTAGTTGATTGTTTGTAAGATGAGTTGCCTTGATCTGCTTCTTGATTTGTCTGCTTAGGAGATAGTATGATCTACTCTAGGAGCTCATCCCTAGGATCAAGATGTTCCCAAATCACCACAGCCTAAGCAAGAATACAAGAGGGATCTGATCTCTAGATACTAGGTGATCATCTAGAACCCCTAACCAGACCCCTTCTGAAGTGATCCCTTCTATAAGCTTCCAAGTCAATGAAGACCAATATCAAGCATGGATCCCTTCTACTCCCTCTACACTTCAACACCATCCACTTGATGATGCTTGGGTACCTTGCAACCCATCAAAAACATCCCCTCTCATACTCTAGTCAAAATCCTCAAAACTTCCAAATTTGACTAAGTTTGGAAACTGTTTCAACACCACCTTTTTGGATGTCTCCCTTTCTCAACCCTTGTGCATTATTGGTAATTCACCTGAACCATATTGTTAAACATCATAAGGACTACCAAGGAACACTCTTTCCCTTGGTTATAACATCTTCTAACCCACTTGTTCTTGATGGTTTTGCAGGCAAGAAAATAACTATTCCTGCAAATCTAGTCAACATGCCTACTTTGACAGAAGCTCACACCATCATCCAACCTTCTATGGACCAACTCTTTGCATGGTTGTGTTCTAATCATATAGGTCTATCAATATCTACTTCACATGTTCCAATTGGATCTTTGTGCTTCTTATACCCACAAAGTTTTGAAGGCTAGTTGATAATCTGCTTTGGTAGGCTTATTTTATTCAAAGTTTGAAATCAATTCTTGGTGAACTCAAGCAAGATCAAGCTCAAAAATCTGTGCCATGTTGATGTAAATAACTTGGTCTATCCATCCATCTATCCCATGCCCCAAGGGGAGATCTGAGCTCCAAGATCTAGCAAGGATTTGGTGGTATGAAAACAATCTTACCCAAGATCCTTAAATCTCTAATTTTCAACAAAATCAACTTGGATTACCTAATCCCAAGGTTGAAAATGCTTGTTACACCGTGTCTACATCATCTACCTTGGTCATCAAGATTTATAAAATATTATCCATAGTTATTATGGCTCCAAATCTAATTAATCTCTTTAAGAGACAAAATCTCCAAAACTCCTTTCCCAAAGGAAAGTTTGGTTTTGGCCAAAACACTTCCCCAACTCTAAGCACTTTTGAGGCCCATATATCATACCCTACTCTCCCCTCTCAAAAATAAATATTTTTGGAGAGCTTTATTATTTCTTTTTGCCTATTTTCTTAAATGGCAGGAATGGAATGATAATAGTTTTAAATACTTTTAAGCCTCAATAAATCTTGGTAAAATTCCCCTAAGTGTGTATTCACATTTGGGACCATCTCACATCAAAAACTCAACTTGTCCGATACAAAAATATCAAATGAGCTTCTGGAAACTACTTCTGCACTTTTTGAATAAATGGATTTAAGTGGACTAAAACTCATTTGAAAAATCTCAAATAGTTCTTGGAGGTTCCTCTTAACCACATCTAACCACCAGCATCTTCACCCCATCTTCCCAAGACCAAATTTTGAGACTTGCCTGGAAATCACCAACATAGCAAATCTTGTCTATTTCCAAAGAACTTGATCAACATCAAACCAAACCCTCCTCAAGTCTTCCCCAACAAGCCTCCACCACCTCATCACCCTCCTGGTCGAGCATCCCTGTAGCACGACTACTGTAGCACCATCTCCCCCTTGTCCTCTAGTGTTTGGAGGTAGAGAATTGAAGTGGGACAACAACCTATTGCCAAAAGCTCTTGCCACAACAGCACCCCTCCCTCTCTCTGTCCCCTGCACGACCCCAGTGCTCTCTCCACCGCCCTCCTCGTCCAATAGACAGCCAACCATCCCTCCCCAAGCCCTCATGGACCATGTCCATGGTGCACCCTCTCCTCTCGGTATTTAAGGCCAGAAGCCACCCAGCTCTCCCCCTCTGCCTCTCATTTCCCCCCAATCCCTCACACTCACCCCACCCGAGACCCCATCCTCTCCCCGGCTCTGCCCTGCTCAAAGGAGAAGAAAAATGGCGTCTCAGCCATTGACAAAAAGATGAGAAAGACCTCCTCTCCTGTGCTTCCCCCTCTCTGCATGTAAGCTTGCCGAGATCCCCTGGCTATGATGCATCTAATCATCTTCTCCCCTTTGCTCAGGACCCCCTCTACTGGCATTGCTGTTGACCAGCGACGAACTCCCGTACGGACGCCGTCGCGCGAGGTCGCTTCCGTCGCCAGAACCAGCTGTACCGCCCCTCCCCGAGCTCTCCGGCGAGTACCATGTCGCCTTGCAGCCCCGCCATCCCCTCCCAGCAACCCCCGGTGAGCCTCCCCGCCACTTCCCCCCTCTGCTATGATTCTGACCCGCCGATGCCGGCACGAGCAGGACGACAACACATAGCCGTTGATCCTGGCTTAAATCGAACGACTATCGTCACCGGATACCCCTTCGCCTCCCCGGGTGGCTGACCAGCGGGCCCCACGCGACCATTTTAAAATGATACCGCGCGCGCTTCCTCGGTGCCGCCTGTTGGGCCAGCCCGCAGTGCAGCCCAACTCCCTAGCAGACCTGGCCCGCGCCCCCTTTCTTTCCTTTAATATTTTTCACTAGGGCAGATTTGAATAGCAGTTACTTTAAATCGATTTGAAAATGTTAAATACCTCCAAATGATCTGATACAAATTTTCTAGGATACCTTAGGGTTTTGTCTATCATTCAGTATCAAAATGGTAACAAATTATTAATTAGCTTATTTGTAATAAATCATGTACCCAGAGGTGTCCTGTTTGCCATTAAATCATTTGTGGGAGTTATACAACTCCAATTGAGGTAAACCCAAGTTCCTCTGGTAGGTAGGTCATGTAGCTATCTCAGGGACTGAGCCTCATGCCAGGGTGAACATCAGTTTGCCCTTAGAAAAATAACAAAAACAAATCATATATGTCTTTAAGAATTTATCTAGTACAAACCATAATAGATTTTACCCTAATTCAACCTCTAATGGATTTTATTCATCCATACCTAACCAAACCTAGGAGATCATAATTTTTGGAACTCTTGTTGAGTTTTGGTGAATTAAACATTTCTGTGCATGGTTTATCCATCAATAAAATAACTACAGGAGTTATATAAATCCAAATAAGGTGATTCCAATTTCTAGAGAAAGGTATTATAAATACCTACCACGTGTCTCTAGAATCATATCAAAATATTCTGTAAAATAAATATGGTGAAAAAGAAAAAAAAACCCACAGAACTGCCTTTGGGAATTTCCTAAGGGCATTCTGGTAAATATCTTGACATAATTCCAACTCTCAATGAACAATTACATCAAGACTTACCTAACCACCCAAGGAAATAATTTTTGGAGCTCTAGAAATTTTCCGGTGATTTATTCCCTAAAACTAGAAGTTATTTCACTAGGAAAATCATAACTATTTAAAGAAAAGTGATAAATTAGTGAAACCACTTTTGTTGGTTTCATTTTATCAACATCTACCTGTAGGTATCATTTTTATACAATGGTACCATACATAATATGTCCTTGGTCCCAAAACCCCCTCTTAGGTAGTTCCTCGACAATAAACCCTAAGGGGTGTTCCTCCCCTTCTCCAAGGCCATCTCAACCTCCTAAATCCAATCCTCTCTAAAACTACTGAAACCTAATTGGAGTTTATGCAATTGCTTGTATGCTGAGTGGTATTGGTGATTGTATGCCTTGTATTGATTGTGCCCGTTTGTTTGTTTGCATGTGTTCTCTATCCACTATAGTTGCGATTATATCGGAGAGCAGAAGAAGATGGTTTTTATTGGTTATTATGGTTTTCTAAGAAGAAGTCCAGGGAAAATTATGCCATATTGCTGATCTCAGGCAAGCCACCTTCTTTCTCATAAGCCTTGTCCTACTGTTTTACTTATGCATGTTTTACTTACTGCTTTATCAAAACTGCATTGTTTTACTATATGATGTTGTATGCCCGGTAGTGGCTTGGATCCTCCAAACCACTACTCAAAGGTACTACTAAGTACACCCTTCTTGATGATACCTACTTGTCCCTAGTATGATAGATGGTGTAACACACCATACCCCTTTGGAGACCCCGTTTTAGCCAAAGCAATCTATAGGATGGGAAGACCCCAGAAAAAGTTTTACCAAATGTTTTATTATATAACCTTGGTGAGGTGGGACCTCCCAAGAGATGTTGAGAAAGAAAAAGTTTTTTGTTTTATAAAATGCTGAAAGAAAGATGGAGCAAAAAGGTTTACGAAAACGCATCCGGTTCTTTGCAGTTTTGCTAGAACAATTAACCCTATGCAACCACATTACTCTGGAATGGGACATGGCTAGATTTGATGGTTGTTTATTCTGGTATAAGCTGCCTCGTAACTACTACAGGAGATCGCGATCCTTGGAGGGTGGGCCTTCTCTGATATAGGTCCATCTAGGACATCGACCTGGAGAAGGAACGAACGGTCTGCGGGCCTCCACGTGTTACTATGAGCCCCTCATTGAAAGTGCACACTCGAAAAGTGGAAAAAGCGCTCCGGTTGGTCCTCAGTACCCGACGTCCCGGTTTTGAGGGGAATAACACTCATAGGGTAGGAACTTATACTAGAGTGGGCATCCGGAGAGTCCTGATCGGTTACTCAACCCACGATCGGTGCAGATCAGGGTAGTGTACCCGGATGGTGTGGGTAAAGTGTACAACCTGTGCAGAGTGTAAATCCATTCGAATAGCCGTGTCCGTCATGGACGGTTGGGAAGGTTGCTGTAGAACGGTGCTGGTTTTGTTTTCAAAAAGGATTTCGGAAAAGAAATGGCTTTGGAAATGTTTTGACCATGGGATGGTCGTAAAGGAGAAAGGTTTTGATCATGGGATGGTCGGAAGGAGGAGAAAGGAGTTTGGTCATGGGACGACCCGAAGACGGGAATAAATGGGTGACCCAGTCCTGATGTTTTCCAAAACTTTTCAAAAAGTTTTCCAAAATGTTTTAAAAAAGTTTTCAACAAAGATATGTAGATGCTATATCTACAAGAGAAACTAATTGAGAAAAGAAGCTCTCTTGGAGCCCTCCTACTACCACAACCATAATGCATATCCTCTTGTTATTATTGTTATCTTAAGGTGGTTTGCGAGTACATTCAAAGTACTCACTGGCATTGTCCCTGGCTATTAACTTGGTCACATATCAAGAAGAGGATGAAGTTGACGGCTATGCGAGCTAGGACGTCCTCCCAGTCAGTTGCCTGTAGGTTGAGGCATGATTGGGCTCTACGCGTGATGATGTTCCGCTGCTGAAGATGGTATAGCCATAACGACATTTATGTAAGCCTTGTAATTCGGTATATCTCGGATGTTGTAATGATGCTTGTCTGTTATGTTCCACGGCTCACTGATCATGGGAACATGGATATATACATAACAAGGATTTCTCGGATGATTAATCCAGGGGCCCCACACCTTACTATAGTGTTGAGCGTAGGGACAGCCCGCACCCCTCGTTTTCTTTTGTGGAGGTAGACATACATACATGTTGGCTTAGCTTATTGACGAAACCCTAGTTCTTTATCAATATGATACACACAACTACATCACCAAAACGATACATAACGTTTTTATTATATTATTCAACAACGTCGAACAAAATAAATACATAGATCAGTCCAAAGCCATCTTCCTAGTGACTTATATCGCTATACCTACAAGTTTGATGATGGGGTGATCATGGTCTAGTCTCGTGTCCTGACCTCACACTAACGCACACCATTTTAAAGGATAGAGATGGTTAACCTAGAGGGGAGGCGAGTAGGTTCTATAAAATTCTTTACCTTCTTTTGCAACTTTTAGGCTTAAGTGTGACTAAATACAAACTAGGTGAGACAACCTATGATAGTGCATATGTGGCTTTGATAATTAATGAAAATCTCTATGGACTAATGTTTCATTGAGTTACATGATACGTTGCTAACGTATCCATAATTTTTGATGTTCCATGCTTGGTTTTATCTTCTTTCTTATGTTTTGTCCACACTTTGGAGTACTTTTCATATGATTTCTTGGACTAACCTATTAAAAAGATGCCACAGTGCCAGTTGCCTATTTTCTGCTGTTTTTGGTTCCAGGAAAGTCAGAAAATGAATATTCTTAGAATTGGACCGGACAAAAGCCAAAGTTGTTATTTTCCTGGAAGACTCACAGAGCCAGAAGGAGAGACGGAGAGGGGCCACAGGGTGGCCACACCACCCCTAGGCGCGGGACCCCCTAGCCGTGCTAGGGCATGGTGTGGGCCCCCTGGCCGGCCATGGACCTTGCCTCTTTCGCCTATAAATCTCCCCCGATGCAAAAACCCTAAATCGTCAAGCCTCCATCCACGAAAAGTTCTGCAACGCCGCCGCCACCAAAAAGGAGATTCGGGGGACAGAAAGTCTCTGTTCCGGCACCCTGCCGGGACGGGGAAGTGCCCCTGGAGCCATCTCCATCGATCTCCACCACCATCTCCATCGCCATTGCTGATTCTCATGATGAGGATGGAGTAGTTCTCTCTCGAGGCTATGGGTTCTACCGGTAGCTATGTGTTCATCTCTCTCTCTATGCATGATCATATTGTGATCATGAGATTTGTAATCAAGTAGATCTAACTTGATACTCAAGTGCTTTAATGAATCACTGCTCTCCCCATGTGTGTGAAGTTGACAGTGTGCACACCATGGTGGCACTTAGGCTAGAGATTACAAATACTTGTTATGAGTTATATTTGGAGTTGGATCTCTTTATAAAATTGTGGTGTTTGTTGGAACCATCTAGTACTCAAAGTGACAGTGTGGGGTTATCCAGATGGTAAGGATGAACTTTGAGGTGTGCTGTTATAGCCCTACCATGGATTAGAGTGTCCAACCGGAGAGTAGTTCAGCATAGTATCATAAAGAAGAATATATTTATATGAGAGTGTTCACTAGTGAAAGTATGATCCATAGGCCTTGTTTCTAAGCATTGAAACACCATTTGCAATTAGATCTGTTACATGTTTGCTTTCTTCAATCTTTATTTCTGTTAGCCTTTAGTCTTTTCCACGCTATCAAGCTATTTTCTGGCACCGTTACTACTTATAATTATCTATACTACTTACTATCTCTTCGCCGAACTAGTGCACCTATACACCTGGCAAGTGTATTGGGTGTGTTGGGGACAGAAGAGACTTTTTGTATCTTGATTGCAGGGTTGCTTGAGAGGGGATAACTTTGACCACTTCCTCCCTGAGTTCGATAAACCTTGGGTGATCCACTTAAGGGAAAACTTGTTGCTGTTCTACAAACCTCTGCACTTGGAGGCCCAACAACTGTCTACAAGAATATAAGTGCGTGGACATCAAGCTATTTTCTGGCGCCGTGGCCGGGGACTGAAGAACAAGAAGAAGCTCCCATGTCAACCACGCACCAGCAAGTATTTTCTGGCGCTGTTGCCAGGGAGGTAAGGTAAAAGGTACTCACATCCTCTGGTGTGAGTGCTCAAAGTTATTTCCTTTAGATTCTGCAATTTTGTCTTTTTCTTTCTTCTTTTTATTTTCACTAGTTAGGCTTAATGGAAAACAACAACAAAAAATTAGAGAGCTTTATAGTATTTATCTTGAGTTAGGACATGAAGTGTTTGAAGAGAAAATTAAAAAACCTATGGAACTTTATTTGCATGCTAATAGAAATGTTGTTAGTATGAATTCTTTGGACACCATTATTGCTAATGCTACGGAAAAGTCTAAGCTTGGGGAAGCTAGTTTTTATGAAAATGATCTTTTTGGTTCCCCAGCTTTGGAATATAGCTATTCTATTGTTTATGATGATACCAAACCTCCAATATATGATGATTACAATGATGAATATGATATTTTCAGTCCACCTACTATTGAGAAGAAAATTAATGATTACAATATACCTCCTATATTTGATGATTATGGTGATGAGAATAATAATGATAGCTATTTTGTTGAATTTCCTCCCACTACAATTAATAAGAATGACTATGCTTATGTGGAGAGTAATAATTATTATATGCATGTAGCTCATGATAAGAATGTTTTTGTGATAGTTATATTGTCAATTTCATTCATGATGCTACTGAAAGTTATTATGAGAGAGGGAAACATGATTTTATGCATCTCAATAATATTAAGTTTCCCCTCTTTATGTTGAAAGTCTTGAAGTTGCACTTGTTTTGCTTTACTATGCTTATTGGTTTGTGCTTTAATGACTTGTTTATTTACAAGATTCCTATGCATAGGGAGTCGGTTAGACTTAAATTTGTTCTATACTTGCTTCCTGGTGCTCTCTTTTACTTCAATTCATATTTCTTATGTCAGCATCTTCTCAAACTATCATGCCTAACTTAAAGACGTTAAAGAAAAGTACTTATTGGGAGATAACCCAAAAGTTTTAGATGAGTATTGGAAGTTATTACCTCTGTAATAACCGCTCCTTATCGTTTTTATTTGCTTTTTGTGCCAAGAGTAACCTATAATGAGAGAAAATTAATACTTGGGAAAGTTGTTGTCCCGAAACAGATATTTGTGCTTCACTGTAAAAATTCGTGTGAAATCTCTATACACCATTTTGAGTTGTGAATTTTTGTGCTTCTGCCCCTGGTTGTTATCTAACTTTCGTTATTTCAACACTTTTTTGATTTGAGCAACAAAAGGTCTTCGAAAAAATTGGTTTTTACCTGCTGGTTTATTTTGACAGATTTCTGCCATTATTGACATTTGCTTCTTGTTGGTTCCTTTTTAGGTTCTCTTTGGGAATTGAGATTTTCAAGGAAAGTGATTCAGTAGCTTGTGTTTTAGTGGAAGTTTTATTGGTGTTGAAACTGAATCCAAAGACTTATTATCTTGAGTGCACTAATGTTGCTAATGAAGATTATGTGAAGTTTTGAAACCTCAGATATGATAGGTCATTTCTGAGAAGGTTTTTTTGAGACACTTGTAATATACCAAGTTTGGTATTTTTCCTTGAAACTATGTCACATAATAAGACGGCACGCGAAAGGTTTGTATTGATTGGACCTTTTTTTAATTTTTTATGCCCGTTTCAAACTATGGTCAAAATGGCGGGCATGAAGGTTCTTAGCTAGGGGACGAGTCTTGCTAAACTTGCATTGGATCTCTGAAAAAATAGCATATTTCGAGTCTAAAAATGATTTTTTTCGAAAAATCATGGGCATCAGATAATGTACCTGTAGTTCAAATCGGACCCACTTCCTACCGTTTTGACAGTAATTTGTCTTTTTTGCCAGGGATGGACGGAAAGGTTTGAGATACCCTGGTTGGAACATTGTCCATGTAAGGTGCTATACTATTTTTGAAAAATATGGTGGTAGCATTCTAAAACTGTCGTTTGGTGGTTGCTTCACAAAACGCCCCCTTTTTTGCGCTCGGAAAATGGAAAATGGATTTTCTGTGCGATGAAAAGAAAAACTTCCTCCTGCAACATTGTTCACCATCTCATGATATACATGGGTGTACAATATGAGCATATTATCACAAACTATGCCGCGATTCTGGCCATAACATTGGTCGTTTGGCACGAAAGCCATGAAACCTTAGACATGATAAGTCATTTTTGAGAAGGTTTTTTTTGAGAAACTTGCAATATACCAAGTTTGGTATTTTTCCTTAAAACTATGTCACATAATAAGACGGCACGCGAAGGATTTGTATTGATCGGACCTTTTTTTAATTTTTTATGCACGTTTCAAACTATGGTCAAAACGGCGGGCATAAAGGTTCTTAGCTAGGGGCCGAGCCTTGCTAAACTTGCATTTGATCTCTGAAGAAATAGCATATTGCGAGTCTAAAAATGATTTTTGTTCGAAAAATCATGGACATCAGATAATGTACCTGTAGTTCAAATCGGACCCACTTCCTGCCGATTCGACAGGAATTTGTGTTTTTTGCCAGGGATGGACGAAAAGGTTTGAGATACCCCGGTTGGAACATTGTCCATGTAAGGTGGTATGCTATTTTTTTAAAATGTGGTGGTAGCATTCTAAAACTGTCGTTTGGTGGTTGCTTCACAAAACGCCCCGTTTTTTGCGCCCGGAAAATGGATTTCCCGTGCGACGAAAAGAAAAACTTTCTCATGCAACATTGTTCGCCATCTTATGATACACATGGGTGCACAATATGAGCACATTATCACAAACTATGCCGCGATTCTAGCCATAACATTGGTCGTTTGGCACGAAAGCCATGAAACCTCAGACATGGTAGGTCATTTCTGAGAAGACTTTTTTGAGACACTTGCAATATACCAAGTTTTGTATTTTTCCTTAAAACTATGTCACATAATAAGACGACACGCAAAGGATTTGTATTGATTGGACCTTTTTTTTAATTTTTATGCCTGTTTCAAACTATGGTTAAAACGGCGGGCATGAAGGTTCTTAGCTAGGGGCCGAGCCTTGCTAAACTTGCATTGGATCTCTGAAGAAATAGCATGTTGCGAGTCTAAAAATAATTTTTTCGAAAAATCATGGGAATCAGATAATGTACTTGTACTTCAAATCGGACCCACTTCCTACCGATTCGACAGCAGTTTGTCTTTTTTGCCAGGGATGGACGGAAAGGTTTGAGATACCCCGGTTGGAACATTGTCCATGTAAGGTGGTATACTATTTTTGAAAAATGTGGCGGTAGCATTCTAAAACTATCGTTTGGTGGTTGCTTCACAAAACCGCCCGTTTTTTGCGCCCGGAAAATGGAAAATGGATTTCCCGTGCGATTAAAAGAAAAACTTCCTCCTGCAACATTGTTCACCATATCATGATACACATGGGTGCACAATATGGGCACATTATCACAAATTATGCCACGATTCTGGCCATAACATTGTTCGTTTGGCACGAAAGCCATGAAACCTCAGACATGATAGGTCATTTCTGAGAAGTTTTTTTGAGACACTTGCAATATACCAAGTTTGATATTTTTCCTTGAAACTATGTCACATAATAAGACAGCACGCGAAGGATTTGCATTGATCGGACCTTTTTTATTTTTTTATGCCTGTTTGCAATATACCAAGTCTGCTCTTGGAATTATCGAATGAGTCGAAAGTTACAAGGGTGTGCAGATACAATCTGGCGATGGTTGTGGAAACTAGGATTGTGATTGTCCTCCTCGCCTCCCTCTCCTAGCCTTTATATAGATAGGCTAGGCCTCGGGTAGCAGGTCGAGTCGGTTACAGATTAGGGTTCGTCCCTTTGAATTTTCTATCTTAAGCTTCTTCTTGCGTTGCAAGCAATCGGAGTCTCCGTGAGTCATTCGAATTCTGTATTGGGCCTTGGCAACACCGTGGGCTTCTGCCGTACCGTATATGCCAAACTCGAGTACCTATAGGGTATACCCATGTTAGGCGGGCATGAAAGTTCTTAGTTAGGGGATGAGCCTCGTCAAACTTGCATTGGATCTCTGATAAACTAGATTATTGTGAGTCTAAAAATGATTTTAAAAAAATCATGGGCATCAGATTATGTACGTGTAGTTCAAATCAGACCCACTTCCTACCAATTCAGCAGAAATTTGTCCTTTTCACTAGGGATGGACGGAAATGTTTGAGCTCTCCCGATTGAGATATTGTATGTAAGGTGGTATAGTATTTTAAAAAATAAGGCTGTACCATTTTGCAACTTTAATTTTGTGGCTGCTTCACAATCATCCCTTTTTTGGCAATCGGAAAATGCACAGTTTTTCCAGCCAATCAAAATGCAGAACTGAGGCTACCACGGATCACCCACCGAAATAAATCCTAGTCGTTCACTCGATCGGATGCTCCAGAACTCAACTCTCGGTCCACCCGCGGGATCCCATCCAACCCTAGTCACAGGCTCTCTCAAGAAAAACCCTAGTCACAGGCGGGCCGCGCCCCACGAAGACCCTGACCGCCACCCCTCATCTCTCCGCCGCCACCCCCACACCTATACGTCCCGATCGCATCTAGAGAACCACATCGTCGATCTCTGCTCGCCCCTCCTCTCCCCCAGCACCACAACCCCTCCCTCTATCGCTCCCCTTCCCAACACCAACCATGGCGACCTAGTACGCGTACGCACCACCGGAAGGCCTACAGGGACGGGTTTCCAGGGAATCTCACGGATGCGGATGCTGTACGAGATCATGGGCGGGTTCTCGCACGAGAAGCTTCTCGGGGAGGGCGGGTTCATGTGCGTGTTCAAGGGCACGCTGGGCGACGGCAGGGAGGTGGTCGTGAAGCAGCTCAAGGGCGCGGCGGGCAGGGGGAGCGGGAGTTCCAGGCGGAGGTGGAGATCATCAGCCGCGTCCACCACCGCCACCTCGTCTCCCTCGTCGGCTACTGCATCTCCGAGGGTCACCGCCTCCTCGTCTACGACTTCCTCGCCAATGACACCATGCACCACAACCTCCACGGTAAGACTTTTGACACGACACCACTAGGCACCAGCTCCACTTCATCATTCTAGAACGGCTGTTGCTTACCGGTGAGGCTGAATTGTTTAACTCTAACAGGGAGGGGAAGGCCGGTGATGGACTGGCCGACAAGGGTCAAGATCGCGGCGGGATCGGCGCGCGGATTGGCCTACCTGCACGAGGACTGTAAGATGTCGACGGGTTTATTCTGTTTATTTTAGGTGTGTTTGTGTCTGGTTGGAATTACATCTGAATTTTCTTGTTGTTCTTTGATGTCACCCACCTGCTCGCCGAGGTAGCTCTGTCTCTCCCGGGGACTGCCGTGAGTTGGTCCGCTCCTGTGCTGCCCTCGTCGAGAAATCTGGGGATTATCATTGTGAGATTTCTCGTCCCCTCCTATTTTTTGTCTCCCCGAATTGGATGCACTAAAATGCAATGTATCTCTATTAAACGGGCTTTAAGATGTAGACACGAGTTATGGAATGAGTACCATCCCTATGGATTTAACAAGTTATGCTTGGGACAGTTATACATGGGTCGTTCTAGTAGTACTAGTTATAGCATTCATGAACTATTGTTAATGGAACAAAGTTTTAATGATGTACTACAATATTCCTTGAGGTTGTGTTGTATTCTAGTATGCTCCAACAAATGTAATGTTTATCTACGAACATAATATATGAATTTTCTAAAGTTCAAAGGTAATGCCAGAACTGTACATTCATCTTTGTTAGGTGTACTGTACATATATTCGTTTGTTAACACTCTAGTCGAAAAAATTATTCCACTGCTTATGAGTACAGTATCGAGTTATCGCTTATTTGTGCTTATATTAGGTGACAATTTATCCCTTTAGCCGGACTTGAGGAAAATCATCCTGCCATTTCTTGTACACATTTTACTGATTTGCATTGCATTTTGTGTATGTTTGTGATAGGGTCCTTATGTGGCATCTCAATCCATCAATTCTAAAACATGATTTGTTTTGTTCTCTTTTTGTTTTCTTGAAGGATCAGAGTGTAGTAGATAGAAAATTTGAGTATTTTGCAAGACCATGGATGTACTATGTTCTGTTTACTTGTAACTAAAACTTGTTGGTGTGTTGTTCTTTCCTGTTGACTATAGGAATGAGGAGAAACAAATAATTACAAACTTGTTTGCTAAAAGAATTGTACACTGTGATCTCCCTTCCTGTTATCTTTTCTGCCATCATTTTTTTGCATTCTACTTAGAATACTTTCATGAAGGAAATAACTTACAATAACTTGCGATCTCCCTTACTTTCATTCTATATAGAATACTTTCATGAAGGCAATTTGTTTGCTAGAATATTCTTACATGAACTGAAGTACGTAATCTTTCAGGCAATAACCATTGAAGACCATATATAGTCCATATCGTGGTGGCACAAAGCCAATTGTTCCTGTCTCCATCGACATACCTGCCCTAGACAAAGAACCACAAGCAGTGCAACACCTCTCCATCTTCCTGTGTTGCCCCTGTAAGTTTGTTTCTCCTAGTCTGTTTGTTTTTATTCATGTGCACAGTCAAGCTAAGTGCGAACATTGGTCAGTTGTGTTTTCTTGTTCAATTATATTCTGTCAACTCATGGATGAATGCTTGCATAACTTCTTGCATAACTTCCTGTATAGTTTGTGTAGAAGTTTTGTATTGTCCTGTCATTCAACTCTTCGTGGTATTCCTTCATATTGATCGGTCATAAATTTTCCTCATCATATTAACCATTTCCTTGGAAGTAAGATATTTCTATCATTTCAGAACCATATTTTAGCGCCGCTTTACTATTCCAACATCTTATTCATATCTTAGGAATGCCATACAGATGGAAATATCTATGTGGGATACATTTGTCATTCCTTTTTTCTAACTTCTGGAAATAACACATGTTATCTCGTGCCCAGATTACTTGCCTGAAATACAAGAAATGGATTGACAATTTGAACCTATTTCTCCTTCGTCAGGTTGAAGAAGCTCCAGCACACATGAAGACTCGGGAGGAAACAGTAGCTAGTTAGTGTCCACAAATGGTTAAATTTGTATAGCTGTGATATTATTTGTATGAATGTGACTTGAACCATGGAAATATTGTAATATACTTAATTGTGGATGTTATCAAAACATTTTACGTCTATTCTATATGTTCTAGTTAAGTTATTAGATTTTAATTCATAGAAAAACGTGGGAGAATAAAACCTGTCAAGGACCAATGTGAAATTGAACAACTGGCAACTAAGACCGTTTGACTAGTCTAACCTGACAAGTTGGACCAATCTGACTGGTGGGACCAATCCAAATAAATAGGCTGAAAATAAGAAAGAAATGATTTGTTAACAGGCCAAGCCTAGAAAATAGGAAGGCCGGAATTTTGGGCTTGACCCATGTAGCTAACTGTCAAGAATTGAATAAAAATATTATAAACATGCCTAATTATTGGGCTTAGCCCATATAAGCAACTGAAATGGACCAGACTAAATTTGTGCCAGTTGGACTGTCCACGTATGATCTGACGTGTCTAGGCCTCATCGCCCATGACGATATTGAATCGCCGTAGATGTTATGACGATCCAATATCGTCATAGAAGGTTATGATGATTTCGATAAAATCGTCGTTATAGTTCATTAGCGACGCCCAGCTTTTGACGATCTCAAAATCGTCATAGAATCGTCATAAATGGACTATTGTGACGATTCTGTGACGAAAATTAAGGGTCATATATAGCCAGATTCCTTCTAGTGATTCATGTGATTTCACTCACCAAGTGTCAATACACTTGAATCTTGGCTCAACATTTTCCATACGAAAAGAACCTTTCTTGTCGTTTCCATATTGAAATCATGCAATGTCTCGTTTATGTACACTTGGCACAATCATATTAGCATATCAACCTGTTTAGATAGACATTGATGCCTAATATTCTGGTTTTTCCTAAGACTTTCATTGAAATCTAATTTTATTTAAATTCTTAACCCATGTCAATAAAATATACATCATTTATAATCAACAACATGTATTCTATAAAATGTATTATAAATATGTCTCGGTGCTCCTACTTAATTCTTGTAAATCCAAGCATCTTCATTTCCTCTGAAGAAATTAAACCTTTTAACATTTTCATCGGGGTGAAGATTCCAACTCTGCGATGCTTACTTCAACCATAGAAGTTTGCATGCCCTTTTAACATCCTTTGAATTAAAAACCTTTTGGACCATGTCATAAACACGTCCTAGGTAACCATTCTATTAGAAGAACTTTGTTTTGTTTGTTCAACTACCATATACCAAAATTATATGTAGTGATTACTACAATAATCCGTCCAAACTAAATATCGCTACGAAAGATCAAATCTTGTCATAGTCAACTCCTTGAACTTTGTCATGAACTCTTTTCCGATATATCAACAATTGCATAGATATAAAACATCCATGTCTATTTCTTTATAGATCCGAATACGACCGATGGGCTTCATGCCTTTCCCGAGGGTCTTCCAAGTTCCAAAATTTGGTTTCTCGTATATGGAAACTATCATGGATTTTATGACTTCTAGTCATTTGATGGAGTTAGGACCCAATTTCTTCTTTGCATGCAGTTGGTTCATCATTGTAAAAACAATAACGAGTTGTTCTTCAAATCTTACTATTTGATTGTTACCCGACCTACACGGTTCAATAGGAACTCAAATCTGCGAGATCACAACCTTTGTAACCACGACAACCATGAGCATTGTGGCCGCCTCTGGGACACTATCTGGCGATGTGCTACTTAGCACATGTTGCTTAGGTTCGACAACCTAATCAAAGTTCTATTGTCCTCCCACTTAAATTTTCGTGAAAAAATCCTTTTGAAGAAAATTAATGTTCTAAGTGACAAACACTTTTGTTCCCGGTGCTATGGAGGAATACCCAACAAATTCTTTGGGATAACCTACCAAGATGTGCTTATCCGACTTTGGTTGTAAACATTTTACTTATGCCTAGCATATCAAAATTAAAGAAAAGTCAACTCGGGTTTTATCTCTATCCATAACTCATATGGTGTCATTTCAGTGGATCATGATGGTGCTCTTTTTAGTGTAAAAGTGGTAATCTCTAAAGTTTTAATCTTTAAAATATAATGGCAGTTTTATAAATGATACCTTTGATCTTACCATGTCAAACAAGGTTTGATTACATATCTTGAACGCTCCATACTCCTATCGTCTTTCGAGAAATGCAAATCCATGGAATGAATCCTCAAATCTTAGGTGTTTTGCTAAACTTGTAACTCAAATATCTTCCTTTATGATCCAATCATAAATTCTTTATTTTCTTTTTACAATGATTTTCCACTTCATCTTGAAAGTCTTTGAACATTTTTCAAATATTTCACACTTCTTCCTTATTAAGTAAATATACATATATATCCACTCAAATTTTCGAAGAAAGTATATGGAGTAGAAATCCTTCGCTCACGACTACACATAATGGACTACATCCATCAACATGCACAATGTCCAGTAAGTTAGTCGTTCGTTCTTCTTTGGCCTATGAACTGAGTTTTAAATATCCCTAGGAAAATCTCACAAACGTCATTTTGATAAAACTCAAAGAATCCAAAAATCCATCAACATGGAGTTTCTTCATGTTTTCTTTCCAATATAATTTAAACGGCGATGTCACTCATAAGTGATATTTTAATTATTTGTCTTGCAACATTTTAGCATTACTGTTTATGGACATGATTTCTCCAACTAGACTTATAAGAGTTTATCCATCTTCTATGGAATACGATAATTATTTGAACAACAATTGTTCTCAGAATAGAGGAACAAAATAACAATTATTAAAACAAATCTTGAAGGCTAGGTTTGACGTCAATGAGAAACACAACAACACTTTATTTATTTTCGATGAACATCATCACATATTCTTTCTCTAGTTACTTAGTCCATTGTAGTTCATGAATTGTGTTGTCATGTATGACATTTGACACCAACCAATCCGGTATCAAATACCCAAGAACCACATTGTTTAACAAGCAAAGAATACACCCATAACGTGTATATCATATATATACATAATCTGGATATTTCTAGTCTTTTTCTTTTTCTGCCAAATATTTCTGAGATTTTCTTTCAATATTTCTTTTTAAAAGAATGTATCAACATCAATAGTGGTTCCATACACATGACACATAGTTTAAAACATGTTAGTCAAATACTAATATCCTTGGGCTTGCACTTTGAAGTAGATCACCATCATCAAATTCTTGGCGTTCTTTCAAAATCCATTCTTTAGTAATCTTTTTATGTATTAAACATTATATTTTATGCATCCTATCATGAAATCTTTCATGATAAAGCTACTACAGCCTATAAGGGCAAATCACGAGTATAATGTTAGTTCCCCAAACATTTTTGGGATATAAGGACGCCTAACGTCTCCAACCTTCGTAAATTCTCATACAAAATGAGAATATGTATTTTACCAAATTATACTCTATCATATTGCAACCAAACATTGTTCAAATATCATAATATCTTCCAAAGGTGACAGTTTCTGAAACAATTCTTTCGGCTCCTAGATAACCTTGATACTGAAAAAACTTTTGAATATCAAGTATCATGGAAGCAAGCATGATATTTAGATAACTAACACTGGAATTGTTACTCTTAATTTAATACTACTTATTAAACTTCATGGAGTAAATGGATGATCCTTTGATCCGGATTTACGGATGCAGTATAGTAGATTTTTCCCTAGTAGACATAGGTTTAATCGAGACTTGGGAAACAATGTTAAATGGAAATTAAATGAGACACGTCTACAAGACTTGTTTGTTCGTTTTACCTTCATTTACCGGACCTTTTGAGTTTACTTTAGAACGTTGTTTGTTGCAATGGATGGAGATAGGCCAGGGTTGAAGATTCACCTGTAGTTGCACATCATATGGGATAAAGATAGTAATACGCATATTCATGTGTAATGATGTAATAAAGATAAAATTTGTGGGCAACATATCCTAAGATACTAGAGCACATGTGAGTCACGGGCATAGCAATAGTCTTTTGATCCAACCATTGTACTGCGAAATACCAGGCTACGACAATTATTAAGTGAAAACACAGATCAAAGCCTTGAGAAGTGATGTTGCTGTTGTTCCCAAATGGATCGCTAAAGAAAGACCGTACTCCCCTTTATTTCACTCGGTTTCCTATGAGATAGGGCTCACCAAGTATCTCACCTCAAGCCTTTATCAATCTCTAGGATCTTGGGTACCTACAAGTCCATAGATCAAGACAAGAGATAAAGAAACAAAGATACAAATCTCTATTCAATCAATATATAATACTCCCATGAATTAGATTTCACATGCTTGCTGTGAGGTTTCATGCCAACTAGAAGCCCGTGAGGACTACTCACTCATGACAATAATATCAAGGATAGAAAACATTGTGCAAAATACTTAGACTAAAATCAAATATTCTTACAATGGTCGCCGAATCATAAGGAGATCTCAAGTACAAGCTAATGGCTATGGCTATGGAGAGGATAGAGGGTGGAGAGGGTGAACTCTGGTGGTGGATATCCTTTGGTGGTGTTGTGATGCAATCTGAGGATGACGGCCCTCTGCACGGTGACTGGGACCACGAAATATATAGGCGCCTTCACATAAGTCGTAGGGTTATTTGACGAGATGAAGCCAACGCCACCTGGTACAGGCGAACCGTATAGGAGGACCTTGCCCATACCAGTGGTTGTTAAGCCCTTTGTCAATGGGTTTTCTACCCAAGATTTCTTGGTCATGTAAAAAACCCTCAAAATCATCATCAACAGCTCCTAATTTTGCCTTAAAAGCATGATTTCTAGCACAACAACATTCAAAGCAAGGGATTTCACGTATTTGCAATATATAGCCATTGGTAGCAAGGCTAGAGAGATTCTTGGTCATTTTTTTACTACAAATGAGGTTTAAACATGGAAAAGATGACTATTTTCACAGCCATCAACTTCCGCAAGGCTCAAACCGTGATCGTCCTCGAGCAAGAAAACAACAAAACTATAAAGAACTCAACATTTAAACTGAAATAATGAGAGTATGAATTCACTTACGGTTGGTAGTCGCATGCATCTAGCACTTCTTCCATTGAAAATCATATCAAAGTTAGAGATATGCCAAGAATACTATACGAGTTTTGATAACTCAAAACATTCAAAGTAGAGTTTAATATAAGTATAAATAACTAGAAGTGTAACAATCAATCCAATTCCTCTAGTTAACTCTCAGCTTGCAAAGGAACACTAGAATGTTTCATAATAGCAAAATTAAGTAAGAGATATCATGTCCTAAGTAGCATAATAGTGAAGTGTCTTATTGATACCCACATCGATAAATCAAGACTATCAAAATGCTATTATTCGAACCATTGTCTTTCAAGAAAATTCATAGAGTAGTAACACGACCATGCCAAAGACTGTTTTGTGTCGATCTTTATTTTTCAAAGATAATTCTCAACAAGGATCATTGAGTGATTCTTTTAATAATGGTTTGTATAGCCTTCAAGAGTACCAATACGTTTGCCCATTATGGTGACAAGTGTTGCCCATGTTGTCAACTCATAGCCGAAATTAGAGGTTGTACCATTGATCATTCGTAGGCCAGCAGAGTTGTTGGCATCCAAAGGTGTGCATAAAAAATATACAAACTTTTAAATAGTATCACATTTTGATCCACAAGGTTTATCTTTGGCATGAATCACAATTACTGCTAGACTTCATTTCAATTAAACAACTCCTTTCAAGAGTGTCGTCAAGTCTATCAAAACATCTATGGGGTTAAGTATCTTCAAAGGTAAACTCTTAAGACAATGACTCATCAAACACGTCATCAATTGGAGACGTTTTCTTGTTGTACTTGTTTGGAATTATTATTTTCAAGGCAAGACTCGGTTAACTACAAGAACTAGAGCAATAGCTTCCACAACTAATTACTCATACAAATAATAAAGCTTTACTCTAACTATTTTGAATTACAACCACTAGCATAGCATCTTAACAAATAAACTAGCTAGAATAGATAAACATTTCAAACTTCTAAAGTGGGATTCATAGGACATACCTCTCATGAGTGACTTCATAATTCTCTTCCTTATGGGGATGTGTTCCTTAAAAGCTCAAATAAAAATCACTCTCATAATAATATCGAAGCAAAGAGGCAATAGGCGAATACACTTTTACTAAAAAGGGATAAAAGGAAAAAATCTTTTTGTATTTTTGAGGATGGGGATTAAAGAATAGAAAAAGCTTGCGACCAACCAAGAAACTAAGAAAAGAAAAACAAAAGAAAAGGAAAAATGAAAAGCGAACGAAAAACAAAGTGTTGGAACAAACCAACATGAGTGTTTCAAAGCTCTCATGTAGCTGGAGTACAACCTTATTACTACGCAAATATAAATGCCAGGGGACACATCCCCAAGCTTAGGCTTTTGCAAGCCCTTTTGTTGCTCATTATGGTGGTGGTAGATAATCTCCCAAATTCCACTAGCTGCTCCAATTGGTGAACTGGGTTGAGAGGTTAGCGGTAGCGTCTCAAACGTTGATGGAGAGGTTGCTCCTGTTCAGAATGCTTCCTTAGAGAGAGTAGACAGCTTCATAGGTGGTGTAATAGTTTGGCGGTTGTTCATCTTGTTCGGGTCCTTCTTGTTCTACTTCTTCATATTCTCCTTCTTCATTCTCTGGTTCTTCTTGTTGGGGTAGACTTGCTTCAACCTGCACGTAAAAACACAAACGTCCATCCTCTATAGAGAACATACCATTAGGCAAAGGAGTTGGGATCAAGTGATCGGCTCCAGGTATATCAAAAAAGTATCTACCATGAGATTTAGAAATCACACCACAAACTCTTAGAGTAGTGAAACCAAGATGACGGTCACCTTCCAATGGTTGGATATTACCTAGGTTGACGTGAAGTCCACACTCAAGAACGGTGACAACTCCTCCTCCACATATGGGACCACGAGATTGAAGAGCTTGATGATTAAGATAAAACAATAGAAGGGCGCCCAAATTTGGCGTAAAGTTCTAGTTTGGAATAGCAGCTCATGTGAGGATTATCATGTCTTGTTCATTAGCTCTAGTAAACTCACCACGTGACTGCAAAGTGTTAGCAATAACATAGAACAAATAACAAACAGCAGGATGATCAATTCGATTTCCCTTAGGTATGTTTCCAAAGATTCTCATTTTGTTAAAGTACTCCAAGGGTGAAGGATTAAGAACAAAGGTGGTGGAGCGTATGTCGATGGTATTGTTGGCAAACCCAAAATAGTGAGCCCATTGGTCGAGTGTTAAGGTATAATCAGGATTCATAAGGCGGAAATTGATGCGATCAACTCCCAGTCAATACTCCTCGGGGCAGTAGTGTGAACCCACCGTATGCATCAAGGTACTAAGAAACTCAAGTGTCAAGCGATGATATGTGGCGGCGTACTTAAAGAAAAACTTATACAAACCAACATTCTTGCAAACTAAATCAAAATCGTGACAAATGCCTAGTTGGTTAAGGATATAAGGACACACCCACTTTGTGGACTTGATTTCTTAGTGCTTGAGACGGTTTAAATGAGTGAGTTGGAACTCCTCGGTAAACATGATGCCAAATGACTGGGGGGTTAGCGTATTAGCGGGTGGTATGGCTTGTTCCACTACCATTGCACATGTACGACTCCTTGTGTTCATATAAAAATAAAAATAAAGCTAATTAAAAATTTGCTCCAATAAAAACATAGCAAATGTAATCCTCTACACTTCTTACAAAAGAATATCCTCTAAAAAATAATCATTCTCATAATAAAGGTTAGGTCAAGGACAATACCTAAGTCTAGATTGATAATGATGAAAGATTGAGCAAGGTTTTGATGTAAATAAGTTGAGGATCGGAGGAGAAACATACCTTAGATTGATTGGGTGCGAGGAATTAAAGAAAGAACAAGCAGAGTTGAAAATCCAATGGAGGTGATTTCGAGTTTGGAGGAAGAAGAAAGAGAGATTGTGTTTTTAGGATTTTTAGGTTTACGTCCTCGTGTGTTGATATTATGGCTGAGTACGTGGTGAGGGATAATACAGGCGGAGTCTGCCCGTACCGAGTGTTTTACCTCGGGGTCAACAGTTCCTTCCAACGATGCACTCGGTACAAGCGCGCCGTACGGTCACCTGTGGTCTTACTGCATGTCGTTATCTCCTCAGATCGTCTACTTCAAACTTGATATTTTGCTACGGGGTATGGTACGGGCGGACGGTGCGGTCGCCTCTGATTGCACACTGTGTCCATTATCAAAAATCAAAGATTGTATCTTCTTGTGTCGTGATGTGGTACGGACGGACGGTACGGTCGCTTCCGGTCATACCAGTGGTCGTTAAATGCATGGTAAGCTTTAAAAACTTAAGAAGTTAGGTGATTCATATGCCTTTCCACAACAAAGCACAAAAGAATGACAACAAATAAACTTCATAAAACTGCTCTACCTTATGGCCATGTGTTAGTAAATATAATAAATCAAGGATTACCTTGATTTCTTCTCATCTCTTCAAAGGACCTTCTTTAACACCCTTTATTAAAAACAAAACAAAACTAACTCAGGAATGAAAACTTTATTTCACATGGGTTGCCTCCCATGAAGTGCTTCTAGTTAATGTTAATTAGGTTGACCGAGATGGTGCTTATTTAGGATTTGTAAGTGGGACACCCACTCCAAATTAATTAGCTTTCAAAGTGATTACAAAATCATCATTAGGCTTGGCCTTATTTTTCCTAGGAAAGTGGACGATAAAAGGATATCTAGATGGTAGTCCTATTCTCACATTCCTTTCATGTAGATTAATCAAAGCTTTAATAGTTCTTAAGAAAGGACTACATAGAATTATAGGTGCTATGGGATCTTCAGTCATCTCCACTAATGATTCCAAAATTGAAGCATATTTATCTTTTGTTTTTGCATAAGCAGAGTAGGATTTTGGTATTTTAATGCACACGCGCACACTGTTTTGTCTTTATTTCAACAGGATCCAGAATTACTAAGTCTTATGTGAACATATCAATTGGGACTATTATATTATGTAGTAATATGATATTTCTAAGTGATAAATATTATTTATTTGATTTATCCTCTCACCAGGGAGAATAACAAACATGATAGAAGCCTGCAGATGCCTTAATGAGCACTGGTACGAGCGGAGCTTGCCCGTAACGTCCGCTTGTACCATGTGCAAGGGCATTTGCCTCGTCAAATACTCATTACCATGAAGTTTGATTGGTTTGAAATCGTAATTTATCATGTTTTGAATTCCTAGAGTTCTAGGGTTCTTGGTAGAATCTAATGTCTTGATGATTCATTTGGTGATTGTTCTTGCTTGGTAGTTACTAAGGTTTCTATTGGTTTATAATTTTGATTGTTGATGATTTAGTTTTTCTGGAGTTCTACCTATTCTTGATAGAAGAATGAGCCTAGAGTTTTCCTTTGGTTAAATGTCTTGTATTGTGGTTTCCAGCATTTCTATTGGTTTGATTTTCATACTTGATCTAGTTGAATTTTCTGGTAGATGACTACTAGGTTACTATGTTGTTTCATCTGAAGGTTGTAACATTTCATAGGAACTATTAGTGACATGTTCTACATGTTTTGGGGCTATTCTAATTGATTTCAAATGTTCATAGTGAAGCATTTTGGTTCTGGTCTTTTCAAGCATTCTTTGATTTGCTGCTTCAATACTCAGGCTTAGATTTTAGTGCTTAATCCTAGAATATTATGAAGGATTCTTATATTAAAGGGTTTTGCCTTAGGGCAAAGCCTACATTTGAACACTGACTGGTGTTTTCTGTTTTGTCTTTGTGTAATAGGATGAAGATCAAAGGTTTGGAGCAAGATTGAGAACATAGTTAATGTAGTGTCGGGTTTTGGATTAGTTTTTCTTTTATTTTGATACTATTGTAATTCTGCGATCATGTACTCATATATGAATATGAATAAATATAATATTTCTTTCATACACTTGTGATTGTGACTTTCTATTTCTGTTATTTAACATTTGTGTGATATTGGATTTGTATGGAACATTTATATTCCATTTTCTATGATTTATGTTTGAATGTGTGTAATCTGAATTTGATTCAAGTTTGACTAAGGTCAACTCCATTCCGAATTCATTCAAATCATTTTAAGTTTAGGGTTTGAATGAGGTTTAAATTCCTAGTGACCATTTGGTTGCAATTAACCTCACTAGAACAAAATTCAAACAAGTTATAATTTTTTTCAAATTGACCCTAAATTTCTATATGCATGGTATGCACAATATCAATTCACACATCTACCCTTCCTATAATATATATCCCTAAGTCATTACACATATTCTCCTCTATAAAGGGAAAACTCCATGCAATCTAGAATTAAGAATAAACAGAGTATAGCCTTTGGTACTTTGACATGTTGTTTGAATAACAAATGTGCTACCTTAACAAACAAGATCATCTTGGGTATCACTAGATGATATTATTAACACATGCATTCACTTAATTCCTAGTGAGGTAACAAAGCAAAGGTAAAAACCATAGTGGATCTTGAATTTTGCTTCCACTATCAAATCACCACCACCATGTTACTCCAACTAATATACACCCCCCCCACACACACATGCCCTCTCATACATGTTGGATCAAAACAAGTACTTAAGAAT
Source organism: Avena eriantha (assembly GCA_910589775.1). Lineage (NCBI taxonomy): Eukaryota > Viridiplantae > Streptophyta > Magnoliopsida > Poales > Poaceae > Avena > Avena eriantha. The sequence goes on from OU342743.1 coordinate 559,216,746, forward strand.
GGGGTACATAATATGCATGTACCAATACATCTTACACATAATAGAATTCCATTCTCAAATATCAATTCATAGAATAAAGATCGACCATATAGAAATTACATAGATAACCATAATCATGTTGGAAATCTCATATGGTACTAAAAAGATGATCAGACAAGATAGAAATAGATCAATCTACTGCCACAAATCCATAGTCTAGATGTGGAATACTCCCTCTTCATCATGGTGATGATGCTAGAGATGGATTTGTCTATGTTTCTATGTTTCTAGGCCACCTCCTCTGCGGATGCATCGGGGTACCTTTTTATCGGCATTTTAAGTAAGCACTTTGAATTAGGGATAAAGATGGATGGCTACCGATGCTCGAGGTGGAAATGAGCATGGGTTGCACGGTCCCCCTAGGCCACTCCACCTACCCTCTTTTGGGCCTCCGGGCCCCGCTCATGAGGTCCAAGTGCTATAGGTCATCGTCTTTGCAAAAAAATCCTCGAAAAATCTCAGGTCAATTTGACTTTGTTTAGGTCCCGAAAAGATAAAATACACAAAACAGGGATTCCTTTTCTATAGAGTTATAACCAAAATAAAGGGATCATTGGTAAATCCTCATAAATCAATATAAAACATGTATATATCATTATATAAGCTACAAATATGTATCAATAAACTACAAATTTCATGTATGCATTTTACATGCATCAGAGATTAGTGCACACTGACACTTTTATATTTGATGGAAAAAATTATGTGTTTGGAGAATTCACATGCTTGATTATTTTCGTGGCTTTAACCCACTTATAGAGAGAATTATAGATATGGTTTTTTCTCCTCCTAGGGATCCCCAAAATATATATTTAGAGGAGGAGGCAAACTCTTATCTCGAAGCTCCAGTTTCTAAGGTGCTTTTTAATATTTTGAGGTTTGTAGGTTCTTTCCACAATCATGCCTTTTCAGAATGCTCATGAGATTTGGACCAATCTTCAAGAAAAATATGATGTGTACAAAATTAATGTGGATAATTGTGTTCCCTCCACCTCTGGCCATGTTGAGCTTTCATCATCTTCCACTTCACCAACATGTGATTTTCACAAGGTAATTATATGGTGAGAGGTGATAGAACTTGCAATGTGGATAGTGAGATTAGTATTAATTATCCTTCATCTCTATCTCGTTGCAATGTTTTATATGTGGGCATGAACACATGTAGCACTATAAATGATATGCATGCTTGTGTTGATTATCCTTGCTAGATGCAAGAAGAGGTCGTGATCCTCCTTTGGATCCCAATGTATCTCATGATGATGAGAATGTTGATAATGATGAAGAGGTGATGTTGTTTCCACTTTAAAATAGAAGGGTTAGCTAGTATTTTCTGCTCTTAGTAAAAATAAAATGCTTTCTCTAACTTCATTGAAATATTGTCTTTTTCTATTTAGAGCAAGCAACTTATTGACAAGCATGGGGACACCATTGATAAGATGGGAAGTCTTGAGCGTGAGTATGTTAATGATGTTGCAAAACTAAATAAAACTCTTGAAGAGGAACGAGCCACCAGGGAATCTATTGAGGAGACTTTTGCACTAGAATTATATAGAGTGAAGGAAGCCCGTGATAGAGATCTCGTGGTAAATAATTGTCCAACAACTTCTACAGGGCACCACATGTATGTTTTTCAATGACTCTACCTTATTTGTAGCAACTACCCTAGCATGCACACATCCTCCGCAAGATCTTTGATGCCCATTATCTCCAAGTCAAGATCTCCGCGATGACAAGACCCGCTGATACCTCCAATTGTGTCTCCCTTTATCGAGGCTTTTATATTTTTTTCGATGGTTTTCACATTTCAACTAACGCAAATATTGCAAAAATAAAGAAACCTTGTTCCCTATTGTGACTTTCAGGCACTTTGCACTTTTCAAAGGATTTGAAGCCATTTATGAGCTAATTGTATAAAATCAAGCAAGTCATTAATTGGAAGAAAATCCATTAGATGTATCCAGAGACCTTAACGACCATAGGTGGGCGGCGACCGCCGTACCATATGTCGCTGCCTTCGCCTTATTGAAAGGAAGAATATTTTGAAGGATACATACGCGAAAACACAAAATAACAGTCGTCATCCATTCTAGAATAGAGGGGGAAGATATGTGGAGAATAAGAATCCCTTTGATCTACTCCATGATCTTCGACCTCTAGATCATCCACTCCATCATCACCCCCATGCATCAGAGAGATAGAGAGACGGAGAGATTCACAGTTGTAAGGGTTTGAGACTTTTCATTATTCTCTCATGTGCGAGTAAATCCCATATACATGGGAGATGTTAGGGATGGGTGAGTTTTGATGTGCCTTTCTTATTTCCATATGTATGTGATTATTGTTATTATTGTTCTGTGCAAGAATGATTGTCTATGTTATGTGTAATGTTTGTTGTCTAATCTAAGGGTCCAGACACATGATCCTGAGATCCCCATAGACAAGATCATGTTTGCTAGCAAATCGGCGACCTCCGAGTGACACAAATGATATTAACGAGGAGCTAGTATAACTCGTGGAGCATGAGGAACCATAAAGTTTAAAGCTTTGATACGGTCCCACGATCTTAATTGTTGCGCTAACCATGGCTGGTAGTAACAAGCTACAAGATTATTCTTGTCAAATGCCAGCATGAGGCTTCTTGGCTAGTAATGGGTTGCTTGCCTACTTGCATGTTAATATGAAGAATTATGATTAATTATGCTTGCCTACTGATGACCCACAAGTATAGGGGGTGTATCGCAGATTTTTGATAAGTAAGAGTGTCGAACCCAACGAGCAGCAGAAGGTGCTGGCTAGTGGTATGGATCAGGAATTCTCTGCAAATACTTAGCAAACGTATTTTTAGGGGTTTTAGATATAGCAAGTAAACAAAGTACGAGTAAATAAAAGACAGTAGGAATAAATGCAGCAAGTGGCCCAATCCTTTATGCAGCAAAGGACAAGTCGGTTGTATTACTTAAGATGACCAAACGTTCTCGAGGACACATGGGAAGACTGTCAAGTGCTTTCGCTTCATATAGTTGATTAATCTTCTTTAGCTTGCTAAGTGTTGTGTGGGTGAACCTATGCTAATGTACCGCCCCATCCAAGACTAATACATACTTGTGATTATACCCCTTGCAAACATCCGTAAGTACAAGAAAGTAATTAAGGTAGAAACCTAACCACAGCTTTAAACTCTAAGACCCTTACGTCCCTTGCGCAATGGTTTCCTAATGGGGGTTCAGGTTTTTGTCACTCCAGCAACCCCTACGATTAGTAGCCAAATACACAATGCATTCCCCTAGGCCCATATAGGTGAAGTGTCATGTGGTCGACGTTCACATGACACCACTAGAAGAAGTACACCACAACTTAAATAACAATCTATTGAATCTTTCTCAACACAACTCCACTACTAACAACAAGACTTCTCCCATGTCCTCAAGAACAAAACGAACTACTCACAAGACATCATATGGATCATGATCAGAGATGGAATAATGATGTATAACAATCTGAACATAAACAATAATTCAACGGTGCACTCAATAGCATCAACTACAAAGAGTAATCAACACCGGGAGAGTTTCCCCTATGGACTAATGCAAGATTCAACCAATTGTTACAACAATATGGAGATAGTGATAAGGGTGTTGATGGTGATGATGGTGGTGATGATGGTGATGATGATCCCGATGAAGTCCAGCTTGATGGTGGTGTTGATGGCGACGATCTCCCCTCTCCGGGAAGGAATTCCCCCGGCAGAAATCTGTGTGCCAGAGAGATCTTTTCTCTCTCGGTGTTTTCCGCCCCGTAGAGGCGGCGGAATCTTTCTGTGGTCGTTCCCCGAGTCTTAGGGTTTCGGGAGAATGATATACGCCAGAGGGGAGAGGCTAGAGTGGGCCAGGGTGGCCACACCACCTCCTGGCACGACCTAGGGCTACCTGCGCCATGGGGTGGTGTGGGGCCTCTGTGGCCCATCTCCACTCCGTCTTCTGGCATCCTTAGTCTTCTAGAAAAATAGGATTTTCCGTATATTTTCCCGGATTTTCTGATCTTCGTGAATTTTGCCTCCAAACAGCACATTTTCCATCAGAATCCTGACTGCAGCGGTCCATGCTCCAAAAGTCATCAACCATGCAAAAATAAATGAAATAACATAAGTATCACCTCTCAATATGAAATATATCAATGAATAATAGTGAATTAAGACATAGAATAGTGATGCAAAATGGACGTATCAACTCCCCCAAGCTTAGACTTCGCTTGTACCCAAGCAAAACTGAGCTCAATAAACATGGCCTCAGGTTTATGGAGTGAAGAGTCGATAAAAGAATACGGACAAGAAGCATCACATTCATCAAAAGCATAGATCATAATAGAAGACAACTCACTATTATATAACTCAACTTGTAATAAGTAAAGGAAACACAATAAAGATACATAAAGTGAATCATAATTGGTAATGGCAAACTTAGCTCTTGGTCGAAGAATAGTTGATAATTTGCTGGAGTTCACAAATAGCTGGTTTTCAATGAAAGCTTTCAAAGCAGTAAATACATGCGTATCATTGAGAACCGCCAACAGGGTACCCCTTGCACATGATTAGGAGCTATCCCATAATCAAAATGACAAGGCAAGCAGACAGTGAGCATCTCAGCGATCTTTTTATTTTCTATTTGCATAGGTTTTTATTGAGGATGCTTCATAGAATGCTCACTATAGTTATGCTGCAAGTTTCCACCATGATTAGGAATGGCTTAGGCTAGCGGCCCAGGCGTTTCTCTAGCACACATATAAACTCCATGATATTACAAGTTCCACTTTTATTTCACACCACCGGGATCCATAAGCAAAAGAACATGATATCAACTAGGTACAAAGTACCAAATGAAGTGTTGAAAGCGGTCCCCATGATACATGGTTCGGCTAACTTCAACTCATAAAGCGCAAGCATATACGCAACAAAGAAGGACCCAATGGTTCAAGTTTATTAAATGCAAGAAAGTGAAGTGTGCCATCAAGTTCGTGAGAGCTTTAATCACTAATTTTCACATAACAAGTTTAATTTGGGAGGTAGATAAAACAAGAATTTACTTGGAATAGCAATAATGCTACTAGGTAGGTATGGTGGACACAAATGGCAAAGGTTTTGGTTTAAAGGAGGTGGATGCACGAGAAGAATACCCTCTCAGTACAGGTTTTTGGCTAGCAAGGCTAGGTAGCAAGTATAAGAGTTGAAGGAAGCAACCAAACATACAAGTGATAAAAACAAACATGCAATCTTCCTCGGAAGCACAAAAGATCTTAACTAGAGAATACTAAACTTATGAGCAAATCAAGAAAGAAAGATGATGCAATTATTTTTCTCTAGAGTACTTCTATCTTTTCTTTCAACTCTCAAAAATAGTGTTGCTACTGACCGAGCTAGGTTTGCCAAAACCAACTAAATTAACTCAATGATCCCAAAGTGATACCAATACTAACAACAAGATCAATCATATAACCACGAATTGAAAACTAATATAAGCTATGCAAAAGAGTGGATGATAGAACTTCTCATTAATATTCCATAACGGAAACTCACACCAAGGGATACATATCTAACGAGAGAGGGGACACTTCCATAATGCAAACCATACTACATAATAACTCCTCTATTCATGATATGACTCTACTAAAAAGGTAAAAAGATAGAAGATAGTGATGTGATACCGCGGAACTCCCCCAAGCTTGGAACAAACCAAGGGGATGCCAAACCTGATGATGAATTACTCCTTTGGTGGTGGTGGTATCCTCTCATCTCCGTCTGTCTTCCAAGGTAAAGGCTTCCCATCAACAAAGGACATCGTGGTTTCCAACATCCTGAAACTTGCAGCAATACTTATGAGTTTAAATCTAGCCTCATACTCACAGTTTTGATTTTGAACGTCATAGAACTGTGCTTGCAGATTGTTGGTTGTTTGGTGGAGTGAGAGGACTTCGTCTTTGAGTTCAGCAGTTTCCTTTTGGTGCGCGGTGATGAGTTCGGAACAAATCTTATGGATGATATCCACTTCGTGCTCCGCCATCTTCTTGTACCTAAATACTTCTTGTTCCAATGCTTCCATCCTGTCCTCCAGACTTCCTTCACCTTTAGGGCCTTGAACCTCTTTAATCCGAACCTCCCTACCTTCGACTAATAACTCCTTGGGATGGATCTTCAATTCTCTCATGTATGGGTTGATGATATCTTCCAAGGAATCTCCCTTAACTGATCCAGTGGAAGACATTGAGGCTACAAATCTGATATTTTACCTGGCAGAAATAGATCGAAACAAAAACACGACGAAAACACGATATACAAACCTCGGGGGATCCGGGGGGTTATAAATTACGAAGTTTCATGTCAAAAGGAAGGTACTGGGAGAAAACGAGTCGGAGGCGGAGTCCGGGGTGGACTCACCACCTGGTAGCGCGGCCAGGGGTGGGCCCGCGCCACAGGGTGGTGTGAGCCACCCTGGCTCCGTTTCTGTCCCTTTTCCGCTTCGTAGCTTTCCTTATCGACTGAAAACTGCAAAAATATAGTTGGATTGTATTTTTGCGGAACTTTTCTTACCAGAACTGTTACCTATTTGAAAACAGACTCTGCAGGTCTCTGAATTTGGTCCTCGATGAATTTCTCCGGAGTTATAACTTGAAAGGCATCAACATCTACATTGTAAGAATCTCCAGCAATATAGTGTTTGAGTCGTTGTCCATTCACTACTTGTGTAGCATTATCTTTTAGAGAAGAAATTTTTATTGCTCCTGAACGGTATACTTCTTCAATGATGAAAGGTCCTTCCCATTTTGATAGTAGCTTACCTGCAAAAAATCTGAGACGAGACCTATACAATAGAACTTTCTCACCAACATGAAATTCTCTGTTAAGTATTCGCTTGTCATGCCATCTTTTAACTTTTTCCTTAAAGAGCCTAGCATTCTCAAAGGCTTCACACCTCCATTCATCTAAAGAACTTAAGTCAAATGATCTTTTCTCACCAGCGAGCTTACAATCTCCATTTATTTCTTTCACTGCCCAGTAAGCTTTGTGTTCTAATTCTAAGGGTAGGTGGCAAGCTTTCCCATAAACCATTTTATAAGGAGACATTCCCATAGGATTTTTGTAAGCAGTTCTATAATCCCATAAAGCATCATTCAACTTCTTAGCCCAGTTTTTTCTAGACCTATTAACAGTCTTTTGCAAGATAGATTTAATTTCTCTATTTGATAACTCTATTTGCCCGCTAGTTTGGGGGTGATAAGCTGAAGCAATTCTATGATTAACATCATATTTAGCAAGGGTCTTCCTAAAACCACCATGGATGAAATGAGAACCCCCATCAGTCATGAGATACCTAGGCACCCCAAACCTAGGAAAGATAATATCCTTAAGCATTTTTTAGAGAAGTCTCCACATCAGCACTCTTTATAGGAATGGCTTCTACCCACTTAGTAACATAATCAACGGCAACAAGAATATGAGTGTAGCCTTTTGAAGGAGGGAAAGGACCCATAAAGTCAAATCCCCAACAATCAAAAGGTTCAATAACTAGAGAGTAGTTCATAGGCATTTCATTGCGTCTAGAAATATTACCAACATGCTGACATTCATCACAAGATAAAACAAATTTTCTTGCATCTTTAAAAAGGGTAGGCCAGTAGAAACCTGATTGTAGTACCTTTTGTGCAGTTCTATCTCCTGCATGATGTCCTCCATAGGCACTACCATGACATTTACGCAATATCTCCTTTTGTTCATATTCTGGAACACATCTTCGCATAATACCATCCCCTCCTTCTTTGTATAAGTGTGGGTCATCCCAAAAATAATGCCTCAAATCATAGAAGAACATTCTTCTTTGCTGAGATGTAAAAGTTGGAGGCAAATACTTGGAGACAATAAAGTTAGCATAATCAGCATACCAAGGGCTTCCTCGCGAGCTCACCCATACTGCAGCTAACTGTTCATTTGGGAAACTATCATTAACAGGCATAGGGTCAAAAGAGATGTTTTCCAAACGAGATAAATTATCAGCTACAGGGTTTTCAGCACCCTTCCTATCTACTATATGTAGATCAAACTCTTGTAAAAGCAGTACCCATCTAATAAGCCTAGGCTTAGCGTCCTTCTTTTTCATAAGATATTTAATAGCAGCATGATCAGTATGAATGGTTACTTTTGAGTCCACAATATAGGGCCTAAACTTATCACACGCAAAAACAACAGCTAGAAATTCCTTTTCAGTAGTGGCATAATTCCTTTGAGCAGCGTCTAGAGTCTTACTAGCATAATGGATAACGTTTAAATTTTTATCAATACGTTGCCCAAGGACAGCCCCTATAGCAAAATCACTAACATCACACATTATTTCAAAGGGTAAGCTCCAATCAGGTGGTTGAATAATAGGGGTTGTAGTTAAAGCCTTCTTAAGAGTCTCAAAAGCTTCCCTACAATCATCATCAAAAACGAAGGGTACATATTTTTGAAGAAGATTAGTGAGAGGTTTTGATATCCTAGAGAAGTCTTTAATAAACCTCCTATAGAAACCAACATGACCAAGGATACTACGAATACCTTTGATGTCTCTTGGACATGGCATCTTCTCAATTTCCTCAACCTTAGCTCTATCAACTTCTATGCCTCTTTCAGAAACTTTATGCCCAAGAACAATCCCTTCATTAACCATGAAGTGGCATTTCTCCCAATTAAGAACAAGATTAGTTTCTTCACATCTCTGCAAAACTTTATCAAGGTTGTGCAGACAATTATCAAAAGAAGTTCCATAGACAGAAAAGTCATCCATGAACACTTCTACAATTTCCTCACAAAAACGATGAAAGATATCAGACATGCACCTTTAGAAAGTAGAAGGAGCATTACATAAACCAAAAGGCATACGTCTATAGGCATAAGTTCCATAAGGGCAAGTAAAAGTAGTTTTTTCTTGATCTTGTTGTTTAACAGCAATTTGAGAGAAACCAGAATAACCATCAAGAAAACAAAAATGGGTCTTTTTAGACAACCTTTCCAACATTTGATCAATAAAAGGAAGCGGGTAGTGATCTTTCTTAGTAACTTTATTGACTTTCCTAAAATCGATGCACATCCTATAGCCTACCACTATTCTTTGAGGAATAAGCTCATCATTATCATTAGGGACAACAGTAATACCTCCCTTTTTAGGAACACAATGAACAAGACTAACCCATTCACTATCAACAATAGGGTAAATAATACCAGCATCAAGGAGTTTGAATACCTCATTCCTTACCACTTCCTTCATCCTAGGATTTAAACGTCGTTGGTGCTCCACTACTGGCTTCGCATCTGGTTCTATGTTGATAGAATGCTGACATATAGTAGGTGAAATCCGTTTTAAATCATCTAGAGTATAGCCCATAGCTCCTCGATGTTTCCTCAAAACTTCCAATAACCTTTCTTCTTCCTTCCCTGAAAGTTTAGCGCTAACAATAACAGGATATATCTTTTTATCATCAATATAAGCATATTTAAGATCATCAGGGGGAGGTTTTAGATCAAAAACCGGATCCTTTTTAGGTGGCATCGTGGTACCCAAGTCTTCTACAGGCAAGTCGTGCTTAAGCATCATAGGTTGATCACGGAGAATCCTGTCAATCTCATTCCTTTCTTCCATAAAGATTTCACTTTCATGATCTTCCATAAATTGCTGCAAAGCATTGTTAGGAGCAAGAGAAATAGAAGCAAGTTGTTCAACCCTAAAATCCTCATTATGGGTTTCCTCTTCGCAAGGTTCTTTAGCAAATTTCGAAAAATTAAACTCATAAGATTCCCCATCAAACTTAGTCAAGATTTTCTCCCTCTTGCAATAAATAATAGCTCCACAAGTACTCAAGAAAGGTCTACCAAAAATGATAGGGTAGGTTTTACTAGCAGCCGAACCAAGTACTAGAAAATCAGCAGGGTACTTAACCTTACAACAAAGAACTTCCACGTCTCGTACAATACCAATTGGAGAGATGGTCTCTCTATTAGCAAGGTGAATAGCCACATCAATCTCTTCCAACTCACAAGGACTGATTTCATGCATAATTTCTCTGTAAAGCTCATAAGGAATAGCACTGGAACTTGCACCAATATCACATAAACCATAATAGCAATGATCACCAATTCTAACAGAAAGCACACGAACACTAGCCTTTTTAGTTCTATTGGGATGTGAAACAATATTAGAAGCATCCTCACAAAAGACTATATGCCCATCTTCTACGCTTTTAGTGACAAGGTCTTTCACAATTGCTACCACAGGTTCAATGTTTATTTGTTCATCAGGTTTTACAGTTCTTTTTTCACTTTTGGTGATTACATTAGTTATCATAGGATGGTCCTTTACCTTTTCGGGGAAGGGAATCTTCTCGATATAAGGTTCAGGTAAGATGGGGTCAATAATGCAATACCCAGCACTTCCAATAGGAGCATAGTCAACAATATCTTTGTAAGGTGCATGGTATTTGTTCCATCCCCTTTTTGGAATTTCGATATAGGAAGAAAAAGCTCTAAAGCAATTCGTAATAACTTGCAAATCAAGACCATACATATTACTAATATTTTGAAAGTCATTAGTTCCCATAAAAGATTCAATGCATTCATAATCATAATTTATACCTGACTTTCTACCTTTGTCATTCTCCCAAGCTTCAGCATTGTCTTGAATACGGTCTAGAAGGTCCCGTTTAGCTTCTTCTTCCATGCGAGTGAATGATCCAGCACAAGAAGCGTCCAATAAGTCCTTGTCATGTAGAGGGAGCCTTGCATAAAAGTTGTTGATAATAATATTGTTGGGGAGCTCATGAATGGGACATTTGAGCATTAGTAACTTCAATCTCCCCCAAGATTGAGCTGTACTCTCTCCATCAAGAGGCCAAAAGTTGTATATTTGATTCCGATCTTTATGGATCTCACTAGGAGGATACAACTTTGAATAAAAGAGAGGCACTATTTCCTCCCATTCCAGAGCTTGACCATTCTTCAGCAGCTTATACCATTCCTCAGCTCTTCCTTTCAGTGATAATGAGAATAACTTCTTCTTAACTTGATCTGTAGTAATACCTGCACACTTGAACAACCCGCATAATTCATGTATAAAGAGTAAATGATCACCGGGATGGACAGTTCCATCCCAACATAGTAGTTATCCATAACACGATCAATAATTCTTGTAGGTATTTTGAAAACATCATTCTCAGCAAGTGGTGGCTTATCTACTACCTTAGCAGTGGAAGTAGCATTACCAAATAAGAAACTCAGTGAATTATCCATAACAAAAATAAAGCAACTAGCAGAAGTAAACAATACTCACAGTAGAAGTTTCCTTTACCAGTTCCACTCTCCAATAGCGCTTCACTCCCCGGCAACGGCGCCAGAAAATATTCTTGATGACCCACAAGTATAGGGGGTGTATCGCAGATTTTTGATAAGTAAGAGTGTCGAACCCAACGAGCAGCAGAAGGTGCTGGCTAGTGGTATGGATCAGGAATTCTCTGCAAATACTTAGCAAACGTATTTTTAGGGGTTTTAGATATAGCAAGTAAACAAAGTACGAGTAAATAAAAGACAGTAGGAATAAATGCAGCAAGTGGCCCAATCCTTTATGCAGCAAAGGACAAGTCGGTTGTATTACTTAAGATGACCAAACGTTCTCGAGGACACATGGGAAGACTGTCAAGTGCTTTCGCTTCATATAGTTGATTAATCTTCTTTAGCTTGCTAAGTGTTGTGTGGGTGAACCTGTGCTAATGTACCGCCCCATCCAAGACTAATACATACTTGTGATTATACCCCTTGCAAACATTCGTAAGTACAAGAAAGTAATTAAGGTAGAAACCTAACCACAGCTTTAAACTCTAAGACCCTTACGTCCCTTGAGCAATGGTTTCCTAACGGGGGTTCAGGTTTCTGTCAGTCCGGCAACCCCTACGATTAGTAGCCAAATACACAATGCATTCCCCTAGGCCCATATAGGTGAAGTGTCATGTAGTCGACGTTCACATGACACCACTAGAAGAAGTACACCACAGCTTAAATAACAATCTATTGAATCTTTCTCAACACAACTCCACTACTAACAATAAGACTTCTCCCATGTCCTCAAGAACAAAACGAACTACTCACAAGACATCATATGGATCATGATCAGAGATGGAATAATGATGTATAACAATCTGAACATAAACAATAATTCAACGGTTCAGTCAATAGCATCAACTATAAAGAGTAATCAACACCGGGAAAGTTTCCCCTATGAACTAATGCAAGATTCAACCAATTGTTACAGCAGTATGGAGATGGTGATGAGGGTGCTGATGGTGATGATGGCGGTGATGATGGCGATGATGATCCGGATGAAGTCCAGCTTGATGGTGGTGTTGATGGCGACGATCTCCCCTCTCCGGGAAGGAATTCCCCCGACAGAAATATGTCTGCCGGAGAGATCTTTTCTCTCTCGGTGTTTTCCGCCTCGCAGAGGCGGCGGAATCTTTCTATGGTCGCTCCCCGAGTCTTAGGGTTTTGGGAGGATAATATACGCCAGAGGGGAGAGGCTGGAGTGCGCCAGGGTGGCGACACCACCTCCTGGCGCGACCTAGGGCTGCCCCCCGCCATGGGGTGGTGTGGGGCCCCTGTGGCCCATCTCCACTCCGTCTTCTGGCATCCTTAGTCTTCTGGAAAAATAGTATTTTCCGTATATTCTCCCGGATTTTCTGATCTTCGCGAATTTTGCCTCCAAATAGCACATTTTCCATCAGAATCCTAACTGCAGCGGTCCATGCTCCAAAAGTCATCAACCATGCAAAAATAGATGAAATAACATAAGTATCACCTCTCAATATGAAATATATCAATGAATAATAGTGAATTAAGACATAGAATAGTGATGCAAAATGGACGTATCACCTACCATGTCTCCACACCTAACCTTTCTTCTATAGGAACTCCAAGCATAGTTCTTACTCTTTACTTTTACGTTATTTACTTTTAAGCACTATTTAAACTCTATTTCATACTAATGTCTATGCACGCTTCTATTCTTGTAGACAGTGTTGGGCCTCCAAGTGTAGAGGTTTGTAGAACAGTAGCAAGTTTCCCTTAAGTGGATCACCCAAGGTTTATCGAACTCAGGGAGGAAGTGGTCAAAGGTATCCCTCTCAAGCAACCCTACAATCAAGATACAAGAAGTATCTTGTGTCCCCAACACACCCAATACACTTGTCAGGTGTATAGGTGCACTAGTTCGACGAAGTGATAGTGAAATACAAGTAATATGGATGATTATAAGTGGTAATTGCAATCTGAAATAAGAGTGGCAGCAAGCAAACCTTTAACATGTCTAATTGTAAATGTTGATTCAATGATTATAAACAAGGCCTAGGGATCATACTTTCACTAGTGGACACTCATATAAATATCTTCTCTTTATTTTGCTACCCTAAGCTACTCTCTGGTTGGATGATGTAGGGCTATAACAGCACACCTTAAAGTTTGCATTCCCCATCTAGATAACCCCTCACTATCACCTTGAGCACTAGATGGTTCCAACAAACACCACAATCTCGTAGAGACATCCAACTCAAATTATACTCATCATAACTATTTTTGTAACCTTAGCCTAATTGCCACACGGTGTGCACACTGTCAACTTCACACACATGGGGATAAGCAGAGATTAATTAAAGCACTTGAGTAGCAGAATATATCTACTTATTCAACTAGATTACAAAGCGCATGATCTCAATAAGATCACGCATAGAGAGAGATGAACACATAGCTACTGGTAGAGCCCTTAGCCTCGAGAGAGAACTACTCCCTCCTCATCATGGGAGTCAGCAACGGCGATGGAGATGGTGGTGGAGTCATGGAGATGGCTCCGGGGGCACTTCCTCATCCCGGTAGGGTGCCAGAACCGAGACTTCTGTCCCCCAAATGTCCTCTTCGGTGGCGGCGGTGTTGCGGAACTTTTCGTGGAATTCTGATCTTCCCCTTAGGGTTTTTGTCTCGGGGGGTTTATATAGGCGAAGAGGTGAGGTCGGTGGCCGCCCGAGGGGCCCACACCAGGGCCTGGAACGCCTAGGGGGACCGCACCACCCTATGGTGTGGTCGCCTCGTGGCTCTCCTCCGTCTCTGCTTTGGACTTTTGTGTCGTGTCGGGAAAAATAGGAACTTCGGCTCTTGTTTCGTCCAATTCTAAGAATATTGCTTTACTAGCTTTTCTGAAACCAAAAACAGCAGAAAATAGGCAACTGGCACTACGGCATCTTGTCAATAGGTTAGTTCCAGAAAATGTATAAAAATACCTCAAAGTGTAGACAAAACATAAGATAGTTGATACAAAACAAGTATGGAGCATCAAAAATTATAGATACGTTTACGACGTATCAAGCATCCCCAAGCTTAACTCCTGCTCGTCCTCGAGTAGGTAGTGATAAAAAGAATAATTTTTTAGGTGACATGCACCATCACAATCTTGATCAATGTATTTGTAAAGCATTGGTAATTGGGATCAAAGTACTCTAAACATGACCATGAAAGATAGAGTTTTAACAATAATACATAGCAACTATGTTGTAACATAAAAAAGGTACAACCAAAAGATCATGAATAACAATGCATTGAAAGACATTTGTTTGTTTCACATATAGAAAACATAATAAGAGTGGTAATCAGCTTGTCCTTCATGGATTAGCAGAACATAAATGCATAGGACACCTTCAAAGTTCATAAGGGTCACTAGATACAAATAATTTAAGAGCAAGCAATACCAAAATTATGAATCAATCAATAAGTCTTGGGACAATGCACATTTAACTAAGCATGACAACTATGCTCTCTTAATTGGTGCATAAAGATAGAAGATGGATACTCAACATAAAAAAGATAAAAAGAAAGCCCTTCACAGAAGGAAGCAGGGATTTCAAGTTTCATAAAGAGCTTCCAAAAATTATGGTACTTGTTAGATTTCAGCTCTCATTGCCCCTATCATAAGCATCTTGAGGTGATTAAGGTTAAAGTGACACAAATATGAGGATATGATTAAGCTTGCTTACGAGTACCAAACCTCATGCTACTAAACTTTAGTCACAAGTAAGTCCTTGTCATTGTAAGTACATGTGTATCATGGAGAACAGCCAACGGGGTACCCCTTGCCCCATAACACAAGAGCTTTCCCATATCAAAATGACAAGGAAACATACACTGAGCATCTCAACGATCTTTTTATTTGTTATTTGCATAGGTTTTTATTGAGGATGCTTCACAGAATGCTCACTATGGTTATGCTGCAAGTTTCCACCATGGTTAGGCATGGCTTAGGCTAGCCGTCAGGCGTTTCTCTAACACACATACAAACTCCATGAGCTTACAAGCTCCCCTTTTATTTCACACCGCCGAGATACATAACCAAAAGAACATGATATCAACTGAATAATAAGTGCAATGTTGAAAGCATTCCCCATGGTAACATGGTTATACTAATTCATCACTTATAAAATGCAAGCATATAGGTAACATAGATGGGAACAATGGTTCAAGTTTATTAAGTGCAAGAAAATAAACTGTGCCATCAAGTTCGTGAGAGCTTTAATCACTAATTTTCACATAACAAAAGTTTAATTTGGAAGATAGATAAACACATGAATATAATTTGAATGGTGTAACACACCATGTATAGGAATTTATAGTGGACTCTTTGGAATAACTTGGTTTTCTTGGAGGTTGGATGCATGAGTGGAACTCACACTTGGTACAGGTGGAGGCTAGCAAAAGACTGGGAGCGACCAACTAAGAGGGCAATAATGGCCATAATCATGCAAAACGATAAACATTATTAATTAAAGCATAAAGTGATATTACAAGTCAAAAACTAAATGATCATAGAGGCTATGGTGACTGGTTCATAGTCTTAACATGGTGTAAGCATGTGCCAAGTCAACCCAAATAAACCATCAAAGGAGAATACCACAATATTATGCTTTTGTATGCTAAAACAACGCATGATTCTTTCAAGGCACATTAAGCAATCTCAATTGTTTGAAACAAGTCATGATACAACAATAATCACTAAGCATATGGTAAAAGAAACATCTAACATGCCATGATAAAGTCTAAGTCACAATCAAAACAAGCTTCCTTTTGTACCACTATAAGCATGAAACTTCCTACTTTTTTCCAACACCAATCGACTTATTTGAAACAACTCTCAAAGATAATAATCAATAAAGACCAGAGAGCATGTATCACCCATCTACAAAGAAGAACTAAAATGTTCTAAGCCAAAAGAATAAGAAAACTAAAGCTAAACGCAGTGCTAGCAAAGGAGAACACTCACAGAACAATAAGAGTGAAAACTAGAGTGTTCTAGGCAATAAATAATGGGATGTGTCTCTCTCCAAAAGAAGTGTGTTGGGATCCAACCAACTTATTGCGGCAAATAAAGCAAAAGAAAACTAAAAACAAAGACGCTCCAAGAATAACACATAGTGCATAAGGTAATAAAAATAAAGTGTCTTAAAAGAAGACCGGAGATTATTGATGAAGAAGGGGGTGCCTTTGGCATCCCCAAGCTTTGATGCTTGTACCTCTTGAATATTTCTTGGGGTGACATGGGTGGCATCCCCAAGCTTGATCTTTTGTACATACTTCATCTCATCACATTATTCTTCCCTACACATGAAAATTTCCTTCATACAAAACTTCACATAATCTTCATTGGCAACATTTGTGTATACAAGATAATAAATCTTTGGGTTTAGTTCCAACACAAGTAAAACTTCCATTAAAACACAAGCTACTGTAGCAATTACTTATAAAAGATCAAATGATCAAAGAGAACTCAAAAAGAAACCGATTAAGAGGCAAATGCAAATAATGGCAAAAATCTTTCAAAACAGACCAGCAGGTAAAGACCGATTTTTTCAAAAATCTTCTGTTGCTCAAATCGAAAAGTGCAAAACTAACGAAAGTTGGGTAATAACCTGGGGCATAATTACAACAAATTACAGCTCAATCCGGCGTACTGAGATTTTTCACGATTTTTTACAGTGACGCATAGAAATCTGTTTCGGGACAGCAACTTCCCCATATCTTACTTCCCTCTCATTAGATGTTATTCTTGGCACAAAAACCAAACAAAAAGGATAAAGAAAGGTTATTATAGAGGTAGTAACTTCCAAGACTCAACAAAACAAAAATAAACTGAAAGTAAAAATATAATGGGTTGTCTCCCAAAAGCTCTTTCTTTATAGCCATTAAGATAGGCATGCTAATTTCGATGATGCGCACATAAGAAATATGAATTGAAGTAAAAGAGAACATCAAGAAGCAAATATGGAACAAATTTAAGTCTAACCCACTTCCTATGAAAATTAATCTTGTAAAGAAATAAGTCATGAAAGCACAAAGCAACAAGGATAGGAAAGCAAAACAAGTGCAACTTCAAAAAAATTAACATAAAGAGAGGAAACTTAATATTGTTGAGATACATAAAACCATATTTCCTTCTCTGATAATAACTTTCAGTAGCATCATGAATAAAATTAACAATATAACTATCACATAAAACATTCTTATCATGAGCCACATGCATAAAATAATGATTACTCTCCCTATAAGAATAGTCATTCTTATTAATCGTAGTGGGAGCAAAATTCTACAAAATAGCTATCATTATTATTCTCATTACCATAATCATCAAATATAGGAGGCATATTTTAATCATGATTAATTTTCTCCTCAATAGTAGGTGGACTGAAAATATCATATTCATCATTGTACACATCATATATTAGAGGTATAGTATCATCAAAGTAAATTTTCTCCTCCGTGCTTGGGGGACTAAAAATATCATACTCATCAAAACCAGCTTCCCCAAGCTTAGACTTTTTCATAGCATTAGCAATAATGGTGTTCAAAACATTCGTACTAATAACATTGCTATTAGAATGCAAATAAAGTTACATAGGTTTTTTAATTTTCTTTTCAAACCATTCATGCTCTACCTCGACAAAAATACTAAAAAACTCTCTAATTTTTTTGTTGTTTTCCATTAAATCTCACTAGTAAAAATAAAAACAAGTATAATTGCAGAATCTAAAGAAAATAACTTCGAGCACTCACACACTAGCAACAGTACTAGAAGATAGCTTAGTAGCCAGAGGATGTGAGGACATTTTACCTTACTTCTCCGGCAACGGCGCCAGAAAATAGTTTGATGTCTACGCACGCTTCTATTCTTGTAGACAGTGTTGGGCCTCCAAGTGCAGAGGTTTGTAGAACAGCAGCAAGTTTCCCTTAAGTGGATCACCCAAGGTTTATCGAACTCAGGGAGGAAGTGGTAAAATATATCCCTCTCAAGCAACCCAACAATCAAGATACAAGAAGTCTCTTGTGTCCCCAACACTCCCAATATACTTGTCAGGTGTATAGGTGCACTAGTTCGGCGAAGAGATAGTGAAATACAAGTAATATGGATGATTATAAGTGGTAATTGCAATCTGAAATAAGAGTGGCAACAAGCAAACATGTAACAGGACTGATTCTAAACGGTGTTTCAATGCTTAGAAACAAGGCCTAGGGATCATACTTTCACTAGTGGACACTCTTATATAAATACCTTCTCTTCATTATGCTATCCTGAACTACTCTCTGGTTGGACGATGTTGGGCTATAAAAGCACACCTTAAAGTTTGCATTCCCCATCTAGATAACCCCTAACTATCACCTTGAGCGCTAAATGGTTCCCACAAACACCACAATCTCATAGAGACATCCAACTCAAATTATAATCATGATACGTATTTCTATAACCTTAGCCTAAGTGCCACACGGTGTGCACACTATCAACTTCACACACGTGGGAATAAGCAGAGATTAATTAAAGCACTTGAGTAGCAAAATAGATCTATTTATTCAACTAGATTACAAAGCTCATGATCTCAATAAGATCACGCATAGAGAGGGATAAACACATAGCTATCCGTAGAGCCCTTAGCCTCGAGAGAGAACTACTCCCTCCTCATCATGGGAGTCAGCAACGGCGATGGAGATGACGGTGGAGTCGATGGAGATGGCTCCGGGGGCACTTCCCCGTCCCGGCAGGGTGCCAGAACAGAAATTTATGTCCCCCAAATCTCCTCTTCGGTGGTGGCGGTGTTGCAGAACTTTTCGTGAAATTCTGATCTTCTCCTTTGGGTTTTCTCTCGGGGGGTTTATATAGGCGAAGAGGCAAGATCGGTGGCCGCCCGACGGGCCCACACCAGGGCCTGGCGCGCCCAGGGGGCCGCGCGGCCGCCTTGTGGCTCTCCTCCGTCTCTGCTTTGGACTTCTGTCGTGTCGAGAAAAATAGGAACTTCGGCTTTTGTTTCGTCCAATTCCGAAAATATTTCTTTACTAGCTTTTCTGAAACCAAAAAAGTAGAAAACAGACAACTGGCACTGCGGCATCTTGTCAATAGGTTAGTTCTAGAAAATGTATAAAAATTTCTCATGTAGACAAAATATAAGATAGTTGATACAAAACAAACATGGAGCATCAAAAATTATAGATACGTTTACGACGTATCACATACTCAATCTTATTCACCTCCTTTTCAAGATCAATACTTTTAGACAATCCACTCAAGACTAGTGATAACTTGGATGCGACAAAAATGTTGCAGATAAACACTTGCCTAAACTTTTTGTTGGAATTGATATAAAAATCGAAAGTAATACTTTCATGAAAACGTGCTTTCAAAAACCTATGCACTTGCACATATCAAGATTTTTTTGGCTTCGTTGTCGGGAGCTAAGTGCCAACTTTTTGTTTCTTTAAAAATTGTGAGTCGTGACATTGTACAAGATATCTATTAAAGATAGAGGATGTACGCTCTGGTAGAAATTATATCGTCTGGAGATTCTGGAAAATATTTAAGTTCATGTATTGTAGATATACATTTTAAGTTCCATGATGGCAGAGTTAACCATCACAAGAGGACCTGGGAAGGAGCTGAAAATATCTAAGAGAATATGGTGCAGCATCGCCACATGTCATTATAAAACTTATAGTTTTTCCTAAAATTAAAGTTGAGGAATATTAAATTAATATCGATATTATTATTATATTGTAGGATAACACCTTTAGAGGGCAAGAAGATAAAGATCCAAGAAACCATTTGAATATGGTCGATGCCCTTTGTGAGACCTTGAGACGAAAGGGACTATCTAGAGAATTTGTTCGTCTCAAATTATTTCGTTGGTTTTTGGAAGATAAATCCCTTGCCTTGTATAGTCTCTTTCTCATAATTGCATAACTATTTGGGCAGACTATGTTTGATTATTTACACAAAAGTTTACTTTATTTAATAAGTTAATTCATGTTAAGCGACACATAACTAATTTTCTTCAAATAGGTTCATCACATTGGTTCATGATTTTGAAATTGGTTCATGAATTTTAAAAAGTGGTTCATGATTTTTGAAAAAAATCATGTTTATTTAAATTTAGTTAAGATTGAAATTTGGTTCATGAATTTTGAAAGTTGGTTTTAAAAAGTTTATTTTCTAAATTGTTCATGATTTTTTTAATTGTTCACGATTTTTGAATAATGAATGCTAACATTTTGTGAATCTACCATGTCTTCTTATATAGTTGTTCAACCAATCTAGGTAAAGATGTGGGTTTGCCCACGTTCCTGGGGCGCCTGTCAAAAACAGGCCTCCAAAACAAACGATCGAAGATTTGCTAGGCTGACGGGTTGGGCCAAGATAAACTCATCGATCCCCCAAAAAATATGTATACAAAATGAGACCTAAAGATGTCCCAGCAGGCGGCACTCCTAGACGTCGCAAGGAGCAATTTATGAGAAATCCTATATGCCGCTCGTCAAGACCGAAGTAGCTTGCGCTGCATACCCCGCTCGAGCAGTTTCCACAAAAATTCGGGTAATGGGCCCATTTTAGGTTGCTGTTTTTTCTGATTTAAATCAAGCACAATTTTTTGAACACCAAACAAACTTGAAATTTGAATCAATTCCAAAAAAAATGAACAAATTTTAGATTGGAAAATAACTAAAATATAAACAAAATTAAAATATGAACAAATTTCAAATCTAAATAAAATTCAAATCTAAACACATTCAAAATTTGAACATAATCAAATTTGAACAATTTTTTTCAAAATTTAAGAAATGAGTCTGAACTTTCTAAAATAAATTGAAAAGGTAAAGTAAAGGAAAAAAGAAAAGGAAAACAAGAAAAGGAAAAAACGAAAAAGAGAAGCGGAACATATAAGCAACCTGATTGGGCTTGGCCGGTGGTCCAGAAAATTGAAGCATTAGCAGGGAATTCCTATTCTCCGCTTAATGCGGAAGCTATCTGGGCCCCGCGTATGTTTCAAAATCGATCCCTCTGCTGGGCCGGCCCAGTTACCGCATCTTCATTTTTTTTCGTCGTACGTGACAGGCAACCGGTCCATACAGGATTTGGGTTGCTTCTGGTTTTTCCCCGGTTATCTTTTTCGCTCATTTTTTTCGTATTTTCATGATTTTTCGACATTTAAAAAAACTTTACTTTTTGAAAAATGTTTATAGTTGGGAAAGTGTTCGATTTTTTAAAATGTTCAGACTAAAAAAAGTTTGATTTTGAAAAATGTTTAGATTTTAAAATTGTTCAGATATTAAAAAGGGGAAATTTGCGATACGGTTATTTTCTGACGTTTGTTAAAACACACTGTCTAATCGTGTCGGGGAAAGTTTAGCATAATTTTTTCAAATCCGGCCATAACATGGGCACCCGGGCAAAAGTGCTAAAACTTTCTTTTTTGGCTGCGTGGTGTGTTTTGAAAAATGTGCCTAAAATTGTAATGATAACTAGCGAAGACACAATTGTAAAATGTGTTTCATCCAATGACAGAAAATAACGGTGTCCCGTAGCAAATTTTCTGTATTCAAAATGTTTGGAGTTTGGAAAATGGTTGATTTTAAAAAATGTTCAGATTTTACAAATACTTACTATTGAATTTTTTTAGCAAGCAATAACTATTTATTTTTCAGCTCATGTGTTTTTTATGTCGACAAACCCGGAAACACCGGTAGAAATGGCGAGGGAAAAAAAGAAGTGCATGCGGTACGAAAAACGATTAGCGAATGAAAACAGAAACAGCTAACTTTCCCGGAATCCGAAACATGGGCCGGGCCCAATGCTGCACAGGTTATGCGCAGACTCCAATCCAGATCGCTTAAAGCCATAGGAGCTCCCCAATTCATGCTCAAAAAAAAAGAGCTCCCAATTAGCACGGGGAAATATTCAGTAATACCACCATGGTACCATTTTTCTAAGGAAAATGATCCCCGTCCCCCGGGAATAACAGTGATCCATCGTCTGGGTCCAACCGTTCGTGTTGGCCCACCTATAGTTTCTACCTTATCATCTATTGCGTTCGCGTTGGTCCACGACCTGTTCCCCGTGCACAGGTCCAAGGAACATCTCCGTCGATCTCCCGACCCGGGCAGCCAGAGCCACGGCCGCTCGTCCGACGGGGCCAGCCGGAGCCGCGGCCGCTCGTCCGACGGGGCTAGCCGGAGCCGTCTCTTTCTCTCGTCCCATCTCTGAACCCATGTGCGCCGACTGTGCTCTTCCACGGAGCGCCGCTAGGACGAGGGCCGGTGCCATTGCTCGACCACGCCTCCCACTGCTTCCTATATTCTCCCCATATCCGCACACACGCCATGGCTGAGAGCTCGGACCATCGTCGGCTCTGCTCCAAGACCTCCGGTGGTGGGTGCTGCTACAGGGTCCAGCTAATGAAGGGTGGCGGTGCTACCAGCCCTAGAGGGCACTGCTGCAAGCCCGAGGCGGCGGTGCTACAAGCCCTAGAAGGCACTGCTGCAAGCCCGAGGCGGCGGTGCTACAAGCCCTAGACCGTACTGCTACAAGCCGAGGCAGCGAAGTTGCATTTTTTTGCTGCACTTACTGGATTTTTTTGCTAGAATTGTTTTGAGGTTTTCCTACAATTGTGCAAAGTTTTTGCTACGAGGTGTCCGGCGATTTTTGCGGGCGAGAGTCTTCGGCGAAGTTAGTTTTTTGCTACATTAGAAGAACTTTGTTGCTACAACTGTCTTGTGGTTTTGCTACAACAGTGTCAAGTTTTTGCTTCAAGGTCATGGGCGAGTGTCACCAGCGAGTTTTTTCTGACGATGTCTCCGGCGAAGTCGGTTTTGCTTTATTAGCATAATTTTTTTGCTGTATGGTTTCCGGCGAGGTCTCCGGCGGAACGTCCTATTTCTAGAATGAACCTTTTTTGCTTCGAAAGCAAAAACGGGGACATTTGCAGCAAACGCGCGCGAAAGCAGCCCCCATCATCCCGGGGATGCCTAGCACACGCCTTTTTCTAAACCCAAATTTTCAAGTGTCGGAAAAATTCGAAACGAATTAGTAGGTGTCCACAAGATGTGCATTTATGTTCTCACTTTTTTCCAGAACCAAATTCTAAACACGCAAATAGAAACCACACAAACAAAAACAAAACAGACAAATTTATACATGAATAGTGTTATTTTGTGTTTTTATCTTTTCCTTCACTATTCATGTTTGATTTATCTTTTTTGTTTCTATACGTGTATTTAGAATTTGGTTCTGCAAATGATAGGGTATTGTAGACTCACATCTTGTGAACATGCACACATTTATTTGGGATTTTTTTATTCCAATTTTGAATTATAAATAGTGGTCCCATGGTATCACAAAGTGTGCGGTATCACTGGATATTTATGTCGTAGCATTGCCGACGAGTACGCCATGGAGGGGTCCTCACAGAGCGTGTTTAAAAAGGTGAGAGAATGCGGCGAGTTGACGGGTACGAGATAACACAGCTTACTCAGGTTCAGATCCCACGACGGTGGCGGAATCCTACTCCTGCTATAAATCACTATAATGTCAATACGCTGAGTTACAGGGATTGGTTCACTGTGCGAGGTTGGTGTTCTAAGAACTTGTGTTGTCGAAAACTTATGGTGCCCTAAAGGCTCCCGTAGGTCTGGCTTATAAAGGCGGCAGAACCTAGGGTTACATGGATGAGTCCATACAGGACAGGTTACAGAGTTCTAATATCAAATAGCTTCGTATCTTATACTCCAAGGCTCCGGGTTCGTCTATATGATAGTGTAGCATTCGTTCCTATGGCATGGGCCTCCCTTCTGGATCCACCTAACAGGGCCGCCTAGCAGGCCATAGACCTTTCTACCAACTATGGGCCACCCGGGTTAGCCGGATTAGAGATATGTTATGGTGATACCTATAAAGCATATCTCCGATAGTAGCCCCAGAGAACTTTGAGATATTGGACCGTCCTGCTTCTTAATCTTTAAATGCTCCATCTAGGTCATGCTGACAGTTTGTAAAAAAAAATCTCGAAGTCCTCCCAAAAAACCTTGCAAACATCTTCGTCTTTAATATGTAAGCCGAAGAATCATCAAGTCTTCAGCCTTCTTCCTCTAGTCGGATATAATCCGGCTAGACCTAGAATCTTCGGACATGATGTTTCCACTGCATCTGTCAGGAAGCGGACGTAGGCTACAGCCTACGCTACCTCGAAAATCACATATAGCTAGTGGATAATCATAGCAATTTTCCCACGCGAGAAATCCGAAATGTTCAGCGGCAACGTGGCAAAATTACCGCGCACGTTCGCGCACATGATGCCCATGTTTAACCTGTTAGATCTCTTTGCGCACGAATCTTGGCGTTGTGTCTATATAAGTTACTATGGTAGGATTTATTCATTTACCCTGCATTCTCCCAGCTCCTTCTTCCTCCTCGCAACAAGCAACTCTTCAAGCTCCGAGCGGAAAAACCTAGCCAAACCAATCTCCCCACCTCCTCTCATTTCTTCAATGGCGATCAACAGCAACCCCATAATAGTGACGGACCTCGAGGCTCAAAGGGAGCCGTCGAAGGAGGTTGAGGTCTCGCAGTAATGGATAGAGATCTTGTTCACCGCCGTGATGGAACGTGCTACTAGTGGTGACCAAAGAACGGAAGCGCTCAATGCCGTCGAGGAAGACGAAGAGGAGGCAAAATCCCACAAGGGAGAATGGAGGGGTCCAGAATTCACTGCCGATGATATGAAGGAGCTCATCATCGAGGCCTACCGCCCCTCGGCGGAGGGATTAATCTGGCGGCTGGCGAGGTCACCCTTCTTCCAAGCCAGGGAAAAGGTATACCTCAAAGCCCAACTGGTACGCGGCGCTTCCCTGCCAGTCCCCGACTTCTTTCTGCAAGTGCTTAAGCACTTCCGGGTTATCCCTCACAACCTCTGTCCCAATAGCATCCTTGTACTTAGAAATTTTGTAGCTTTGTGCAAAGGATACCTAGGAATTAGTCCTAGGTTAGATATATTCATCTATTTCTTCATGTGAAGAGAGAATCTAGCATCACTAAAGATGAGCTGGCCAACTGCGGGAACATAAGCTTCAAAATATGTTTGGGTCGGCAATTTCCTGACATCGTTGGTCATGAGTCCTGCATGTACTGGTAGAAGACGCATTTCTATGGCCCGGTTATCTCCCTGGCCAGCCGTCAAGCTTCATACCCGAACTTTGTTGATGGTGTCGCTGCTGAATCCGCTAGCTGGAGGACCAAATCCATCCTCCCATGTGACGATGAAGTCTCTCACATCGTAAGGTGGATAGAGTGCCTCATAGACGGAGGTCTAATCGGCTTGGACCTGGCCATGTGCTGGTTTGCAAGAGTGGATCTAGCCTCTATGACACGCTGCAAACGGATCTATAATTTTTTATGTTCCATTCTTGTTTAGTATCTACTTTCCTTTGCTTTGTCAACACTTTGGAGTATTTTTATACACTTTCTGGGACTAGCCTATTAACAAGATGCCAGAGTGCCAGTTGCCTGTTTTCTGCTGTTTTTGGTTCCAGGAAAGTCAGAAAATCAATATTCTCGGAATTGGACTGGACAAAAGCCAAAGTTATTATTTTACCAAAAGACTCATGGAGCCAGAAGACGAGACGAAGAGGGGCCATAGGGCAGCCACACCATATGGTGGCGTGGGCCCCCTGGCCGCCCATCGACCTTGCCTCTTTGCCTATAAGAAGCCTCCTGATGCATAAACCCTAAATCATCAAGCCTCTAGCCATGAAAAGTTCCGCAGCGCCGCCGCCACCGAAGGGGAGATTCGGGGGACAGAAAGTCTTTGTTCCGGCACCCTGTTGGGACGGGGAAGTGCCGCCGGAGCCATCTCCATACCATCTCCATCACCATTGCTGATTCCCATGATGAGGAGGGAGTAGTTCTCTCTCGAGGCTAAGGGTTCTACTGGTAGCTATGTGTTCATCTCTCTCTATGCATGATCATATTGTGATCATGAGCTTTGTAATCAAGTAGATCTACCTTGCTACTCAAGTGCTTTAATAGATCTCTGCTCTCCCCATGTGTGTGAAAGTGATAGCGTGCACACCATCGTGGCACTTAGGCTAGAGATTACAATTACTTGTTATGAGTTATATTTGGAGTTGGATGTTTCTATGAAATTGTGGTGTTTGTTGGAACCATCTAGAACTCAAGGTGATAGTGTGGGGTTATCTAGGTGGGGAAAGCGAACTTTGAGGTGTGCTGTTATAGCCCTACCATGGATTAGAGTGTCCAACCGGAGAGTAGTTCAGCGTAGTATCATAAAGAAGAATATATTTATATGAGAGTGTTCACTAGTGAAAGTATGATCCCTTGGCCTTGTTTATTAGCATTGAAACACCGTTTGCAACTAGATCTGTTACATGTTTGCTTGCTGCCATCTTTATTTCAGTTTGCTTTTAGTCTCTTCCACGCCATCAAGTTATCTTCTATCACCGTTACCACTTGTATTTCACTATCTCTTCGCTGAACTAGTGCACCTGTACACCTGACAAGTGTATTGGGTGTGTTGGGGATGTAAGAGACTTCTTGTATCTTGATTTCAGGGTTGCTTGAGAGGGATACCTTTGACCACTTCCTCCCTGAGTTCGATAAACCTTGGGTGATCCACTTAAGGGAAAACTTGTTGCTGTTCTACAAACCTCTGCACTTGGAGGCCCAACAACTGTCTACAAGAATAGAAGTGCGTAGACATCACTCTACAACACCGCGCCAAGCTGATGCACCAGTACACAAAAGAGAGGAGAGATCCAATCCGGATCTCTGAAGACAATTTCGCCAGTGACTCCATCAATCTTAGGCCGAAGGACATCGTCAAGGTGAAGGATAAGAAGCACGACTTCACTATCACCTTTGATATGTTTGAATGCGGTGAATGCCTAGAGGTAATATGTTTCCTATGTTTCCCACATTGTTTTATATACTCCAAATTATTCGTCTTTGATGCGTGAATCATCTAACATGCTTCACTTATCAGCTGGTGAGCCTGGCCGAAGAAGATATGGCCGCTTAGGTCAATGACCCTAGGAAGTTGTACAAGTCTTGTCTGATGATGATACCTCCAAGGATCATCCCGCCTCACGAACACGAAAGCGAAAGAGCTCCACCTCTAACGCTGTTGCCGCGGGTAAGAAAAAAACCCGGAGAGTGGAGTCTCCAAGAAACCCACTACTACTTTGGAGGCAGAAAAGAGAAAAGTTGCATGCGTACCCCTAACCAAGGCACCTACTGCTGTGTAATAATTTCTCTTCTTCGACCTTTTCTTTTCCTTACTCATTCTTGTACTTATCTTCTAACTTTGTATGTCTCAGGAAGAAGACCCACATCAGCTTGAAGCGCACCTTCGAGGAAATTGGAGGTTCAAAGAATATCCTTGAGATGCTTTCCAAGTCCTTCCCCGCCATTGCCCCCCCCCCACCCCTGCCGCCAAGCCTGCTACATGATCTCCTAGGACTTCATCCATTTCTGCACCTGGGACCTCCGCCATGGAGATAAACATCAATCCAATCCAAGATGTCTTAGGTTTCGCTGGTTTGCATATTGTCCCGAGCGTCCAGGCGACGCGGTATAGTGTATCATCACAAGTGGCTGAAGCTCTATCTTAGGATGCCACTATAAAAGGGAAAGAGTTGATGACAGGAGCAGGTGCAATGCCAACCACAAGCAAGTTGGGATCATCTACACCATCTACTGCTATTACAGCGGAAAGACCGGCTAGAGCTCCGTCCATCCCCTTGGGTGGTGCATCTACAGTATCTCTGACTCCTCCAACACCGAGCTTAGAAGATCTAATCCGGCATACTGATATCATTCACAACAATGCCAAGATCTTCCATGACTCGTATGTCACAATAGCAAACAATCTGAAAACCATTGCTACCGTAAGACTTCGATGCCTCGCTTTTCACTTAAGATGTATCCCACTGTATCCCCTGAGCGCTTAGGCAGAAAACCATAAGTTTTTGGCCTGAGTGCTCTAAGGGTAACTAAGTGAAAAACTTGATAGTGTAGCCCTTGAGTTTCTAGGTAGAATAACTTTTAGCTAGATACTCATAGAGAAGCATACTTAGATAAAATTTCCATATTGTAGCCCCCGAGTTTCTAGATAGAAACTTGCAAAAGTTCCGACTAGATGCTCTAGAGAAACTAAGCATGTCCCTTGTGCAGAACAAGCATGCTCAGAAGGTAGATGCCAATGAAAGGTTTTCCAAGCTGCGGGCGGAGTTGGATCTTGAAAGGGTAAAAAAGAATTTCTAAAGGAACATATCAGAAACAATAAGCGTATGTTCTCTTCCGACATCCTCTTAATCCTTCACTTGAACTTGTTATTCTGAATACTCATAATGCTTTGTTTTTTACTTCCAGATGTTGTTGCTAAATCCAAGCATATTGTTGAATAGTCCAAGCACATACAACAGCTAGATGACGAGGACAAGATCTTAAACAAGGACCTAGCTGATCATATGGCTATGCACGAGGAAACAATGAAGTCCATGCAAGAATCTGCAGACACCGAGATGGAGCATCCTAGAAGGAGATTGAAATGCTCAAGGATCAAAACCAGGATGTCGCATCACAAAATTCTCGGAGCCTTGAAGCATTCAAGAGAATTCAAAAGGAGCACGACATCTTGGCGGAGACCTGCCAGCAAGCTGAAGCCGGCATCTTTGGTAACTTTTGTCCGTCTTTCTCAACTTCTGTAAGTCAGATTATATATGTTGCTTTAATACTCATGGCCTTTGAATCTAATGGAACTGTATCTCCCATTGGTTTAACCAACTTGGGTGAAGGTGCTCCGGATTAAAAAAGTCACATGATTCTTGTCGGGAACTTTATCAACACCGCCATCATGCAGGCCAAAGAAATTGCCAAGACCTGGATGTCACAATCAAGGCAATATATTTTGTTGCCAAGTATGCTAAAATTCTTTGTCAAGCCCCTGAGAAGATAAACATCTAGAAGGCCTCCTCTGTCCGGACAGGAGCCAGGATGGCATTGTCTTTGGTCAAGGCGCACTACAATGATGCTAACATAGAGCTGGTAACATCTGGCATGCCGGCAGTTGACAGGGAAGGCTGTGATATTGGAACTCTCTGGCCAGATACGACAATAAGGTTGCGAAGCTAGTCAAGCCGGATGTCATCGTGCCTTCCGAAAAACTAGATGAAGTGCTAGAAGGGTCTGAGTCTTCTCTAGGGACATCCGACTTTGATGATATCACCAAGGCTTGCTCTCCTCATGTTGATAATGTGCTAGCAAAGTCACCTACAATAGATCCATAAACATTGATGTATCAAATGCGTCTCGTTTATTTTGTATATGTATGCAGAAAACAGTAAGCAGTAAGGTGGAAAACTTAGCTACAAGCCTCTACCAACTCAAGTATGTCCGACATGTATATTTTGTATATATTTTTTAAGCAAGTGTTGGCTTTTCCATTATTCTGGTTCTTATGCTTGACCTTTCATGAGAAAGAATTCTCGCAACACAGAACCATTCCCTTAGGTGATTATGCTTAATAGCACCGTCAAGAACCTAAGGTCAAAATTGCCGGCTTTGAGTGCTGAAAAGTCACTACTCTGGAATCCACATAAAAAACAACAAAAAACGTGTAGACTAGAAAACTTAAGCTTACTCCCGTAGGGAGAATTTTCACAAGTGCAAATGCAAAGCGTGTGCATAAAGGGTTTACATGATACAAAAATGAGCACTAAAGGAGGTAAAAGACTCAGGAATATTAGTGAACCAAATGCTCTATTTCAGTCATATAAAGGTACATATTACATAAAAGAAAATATGCTAAGTGTAAAAGGAACGTAGTTGTGCTATGTTCCATGGCCGATCAGTCTCCGGATAATCATCATTGGGGTCACGTTGCTTGCGCTTGCGATCTTTTCCTAGCCTATCATTCAACTCGTGAATATCAGTGAGTTAATAAGAACCACTGAGCAGCGCTTTGCTTATGACGAACGGTCCTTCCAAAGGAGGTGATAGCTTGTGTGACTTATGCTGCTTTAGGCAACACACTAGATCTCCCTCTTTAAACGAGCAATGTTGAACGCGGCGACTATGGTAGCTGCATAGATGCTTCTAGTACATGACCGATCTTTGGGTTGTCGGAACGTGTTCTTCCTCGAGCAGGTCCATAGATGGGCGTCTAGATTCTTCAGCATCATCGTCTTCATAGGCGGCGACTCTTGGTGCATCATGGAGGATGTCGGATATTAGGACTGCTTCTGCTCCATAAACCATAAAGAAGGGGTTGCAGCCGGTAGATCTGTTGGAAGTTATTCGTAAACTCCACATGACATATGATAACTCCTCCGCCCCCAGGCTCCTGCTTCTCTATGCAATGGTGCCTCTAAGCATGGCTCTATTCCCTACAGAATTAGTCCATTGACCCTTTCAACTTGACCGTTGGACTATGGATGTGCCATAGATGCGAAGTCAAGGCGGATACCTTCCTTGTGATAGTAAGCCTCTACTTCTCTGAGTGATAAGTTGTTGCCATTATCGGTAATAATGCTATGTGGGAGACCAAATCTCACCACCAGATCCCGGAAAAAATTAAGGGTTGTTCCCCATTGAGCTTTTTAATGGGTTTAGCTTCAATTCATTTAGTGAATTTGTCAACTGCAATGAGCAGATGCGTAAACCCATAAGGTGTCGTATTCAAGGGTCCAACCATGTCAAGACCCCAGACTACGAACGGGTAAGTAATTGGTATGGTTTGCAATTTTTCAGTTGGAACATGTGACTACCTCGCATAGAACTGACACCCAATACATGTCTCAACCAGCTTGTCGGCGTCCACCTTGGCAGTAAGCTAGTAGAATCCTTTCCGGAAGGCTTTGGAGACCAAAGATCGAGGAGCAGCATGATGCCCGCAATCCCCGAGATGAATCTCCCTAAGGATTTCAATTTCTTGCTGCTGAGATATGCACCTTAGGAACATGCATGTGGTGTTTCTTTTGTATAACTGGCCATTGATTGTGGTATATGCCTTTGCTCTACGTACTACATGATGGCTTTCAACTTCGTCAGCGGGCAAAGTTCTATATTTGAGGTAATCCATGAACGGTTTGGTCCAAGTCGGAGGGATCACTGCAACTGTGTTGACAGATGAATCAACTCTATCTGGGTTGTCGGGGTCTACTCCCTTCATGGATGGTGTTCGGAGATGCTGTAGAAAAATGTCAGGTGGAATTGGTTTGCCCGCTGATCCAAGCTTTGATAGCAGATATGCCGCTTCATTATCCTCCCTTTTGATGTACTTGACTTTGTAGTCATCAAAGCACTTGGCTATTTCGTCTACTTCGTCTTGATATGCCGCCATCATAGGGTTCTGCGCGTTCTAGGTTCCATCCACCTGATGGGCAACCAACTCGGAGTCTCCACAACAAACTATGCTCTTGATGCCAATATCTTTGGCCACGTGAAGTCCGTGAATAAGAGCTCCATATTCCACCATGTTGTTGGTAGCATTGAAGTGGATCTGCAGGACGTACTGGAGCTTTTATCCTATTGGTGATTGAAACAATACACCAGCCCCTGTGCCATTGAGTAGCTTGGATCCATCAAAGTGCATGACCCAAGACTCGAGCTCTAGTATAGGAGTGTCAGCTGGAGTTTCCGTCCAATCTATGATGAAATCCGCCAATACTTGAGATTTGATAGTGTCGCGCCTCTTGTAGGTGATTTCAAAGGTGGCAAGTTTAATGCCACACTTCGCCACCCATCCTGTTGCGTCATTTTTGTTGATGATGTCAGACAGTGGAGCTTTGATCACTACTGTAATGGGATGTTCCTAGAAATGGTGCCTTAGCTTCCGAGAAGCAAGGAATACTCCATAAGCTAGCTTTTGGTAGTGTGGGTAATGTTGCTTGGATTCTGTCAAGACCTCGCTTTTTACATAGTAAACTAGAAGCTGAACTTCGTGCTCATGCATTGGTTCCTGCCGCCACTAAGATGATGATGCTAATAACCTGGTTTGTTGCCTCCATGTATAATGACATGGGTTCCATTGACTCCGGCGCTGCAAGGATTGGTGCGGAAGAGAGTATTCTCTTCAACTCCTAGAGTGTAGCATCTGCTTTGTCCGTCCATATGAATTTGTCCACCTTTTTGAGTAACTTGTAGAGCAGCATTACCTTCTCTCCAAGCCTACTGATGAACCAGCTTACCACTGCAACGCAACCTGTGAGCCGTTGTATGTCCTTCAAGAATGTCGGGCGTTTGATGTTGAGGATGGCCTTGATCTCCTCTAGGTTGACCTAAGAGTGCGATGCAAAACAATGAAGCCCAACAAATTTGTTGACTGGGACTCTGAAGACAAACTTCTTAGGATTTGATCATCATATTGTACTTCCGGAGGTTATTAAAGGTTTCCTGCAGGTTAGCGATGCGATCGTTTCTTCTCTTTGACATCACCGCGATGTTGTCCACATAAGCGTGTATGTTGCAAAAGATTTGGTCGTGGAGGCAATGCTGCATCATCCATTGGTATGCAGCACCTGCATTTTTTATCCCAAAGGCATCATGACGTAGCAGTACGTGCCATAGGGTGCGATGAACAAAGTGACCAATTGGTATGACTTACGCATCTTAATCTAGTGGTATCCGGAATATACATCCAATAAACACAAAAGTTCTGAGCCAGTCATCGAGTGAATGACTTGGTCAATGTGAGGCAAAGCAAACGGATCTTTCGAGCACGGTTTGTTTAAGCCGGTATAATTAACACACGTCCTTAAATCTTTGGTCTCCTTCTTGGGTACAAGTATAGGATTAGCCACCCATTTGGTGTGGACTACTTCTGCCTTATGTAACCTAGCTAAATCCTTTCCTATGGCGCGTTGCTTTTCATCACCAAAGCGTCATACAGGTTGTTTCACTGGTTTTGGTTTAGGGTCGATGTTTAAGCTATGCTCAGCAAGTTCACTAGGAACAATTTTCATGTCGGCAGGTTGCCAGGCAAAGATGCCCTTATTCCCACGGAGGAATTTGACAAGCGCTCTTTCCTATTTCGGGTCCAGATCTGTGCCAATGGCGATGGTCTTGTAGGCATCGCCTTCCACAAGTTGCACCGGCTTGGTCTCGATGGTGGCCTCGAAGGTAGGTTCGGAATCAGATATCTGTTTCTTTGAAGCCGGCATCTCCAAGGCATCGACCTAGCTCTGGATCTCCTTGAACTCTTCACTGTAGAGGACAGCTTTGGCGTAGGCGTCTTCCCCTAGTTTGCACTTCCTTGCCTTCTTGAAGCTTCCGACAATGGTAATAGTACCGTTGGGCCTCACTATTTTGAGTTTGTTGTATACGAAACATGGCATGGAGTGGAAGGCATGGAATACGTCGCGCCCAAAGATGACGTGATACACACTCTTGAAGGGTACCACTTCAAAGGTCATGCTCTCTTGGTGGTAATTATTAACATCACTAAAAGCATCTAAGGAACTGAGCTTGCCAGCCAGGAACTACGCCATGGAACACATTGTTGCTCTACCTTAGTTGGGTCTCCAATAAGTTCATCTTGTGAAGTGTATCAAGGTAAATGATGTTGATGTTGCTTCCACTTTCCACGAGGCACTTGGTGAATTCGCTGCCATCAATCAAAGGGTTAATGACCATGGCATATTAGTTTTCTATCGGGATGAGCTCTAGATGATCCTCTCTATCCCAAGTGATATCAACTTCCGACCACTTCATGTACTGGGTACCTTGGGGAGTGTGGCAAGTAGTATCCTTAGAGAGGTTTTTTGTGCCCGGACGGTGGGGGTACCTAAGGAGGTGTGGTAGATAGGAGATTTCTTCTCGAATGGATTTTTGCCCTTTCCGTCGCCCTTGGCGATGGATTTGGGTTATGCGTCCTTGTCCATGTCATATGAATCCTTGAACTCTTTGTCCTCCTTATTCCCCTTGCCCTTTCTGCGGGGTCTATTCTTCCGACTTTCCTTGTACCTAGACTCAGAGTCTTCCTTGAGGTCGTTGACAAACTAGCAGTTGCGGTTGGTGTGGATGGCTTTACCGTTTGCGTCCAGGTAGATGAAACACGGCATACCTCGGTAATCTTCGCATGTCTAGGGAACGCGGGGCATAGCAGGTGTAGTTTCATTGCCACGTTGCTACCCACAGCTAGCCCCCATCCACGCCCATGTTGTTCGCCTTCTCCTATGCCAGCGAACGTTATGGCGACCATGTCAGCCACTTGCTTCTCTTCAGGCATATTCTTCTACTTATTGGGGTTGTTATTCTTGGCTTGGTTGGGGATCGCCACTGTAGGTAGGGAACCGCGAGCATCATCGTCGGTAGCAGCAAATTTGTTAGCCTTTGGCAATCATTGAGTTGAGATCAAGCTTGCCCTTGTCCTGAGTGCACTTCAACGTATGTCGGAGCAGGGATCCTCTTTCCAATTTGTCGATGAAAGCGGCCATAGTGGTTTGATCATGCACTCCCGTGCACAAATTCTTCATGTCGAGCCAATGGGATAGGTAGTTTCGGGATGATTCATCCTTCTCTTGTGAACACCGTTATAGGTAGCCGACAGTGTACGGACATTTATACGTACCCTCGAAGTTCTTGGTGAACGCTTCTTGCATGTCTAACCAATTGCAGATGGAATTCTTCAGTAAGTCGTCGATCCATTGTCGGCGGTTCCAATGAGCATCCGTGGGAGGTATTTAACAACGACATTGGGGGTTTCCCTCTGCGATTTATATTGCTTCGCGGTAGTCTTGCAACCACGCGGCTGGCCTGGCGGTCCCTTCATAGGTCCTGACAGAATTGTCAATACGGAGGCCCCTGGGTAAGTTGTGGTTCGAATAACCGGACCGAAGCAACGTGGCCCTAGGTAAGGCTCATTGATGACCCACAAGTATAGGGTGTGTATCGCAGTATTTTCGAGGGAAGTGAAACCCAATTTATTGATTCGACACAAGGGGAGCCAAAGAATATTTATAAGCCTTAACAACTAAGTTGTAAATTCAGCTGCAACTGGAAACAATCTTGCTCACAGCTGTTTATCAGTAGCAACCGTTTTGTAGTAGGAATAGTAAAGTAGCAGCAGTAGCAAAGTAAAGACAATAGTAACAATAGCGGTAAATAGTGGGATTCGAGTGCGGTAGAAATAGAGATGGATGGACGGGCGTTGCATGGACAAGACAATTCACATGGCAATCAGAACATAGGGCAATTGCAGATAAATAAGATAAAGCATCCAAGTACTAGATAATCCTAGGCATGTGTCCCATATATAGTCATACGTGCTCGCAATGAGAACTTGCACAACATCTTTTATCCTGCCAGCCCGTTTGCAGCGTGGCCTCTAGGGAACTACTGGCACTTAAGGTGATCCTTTTAAGAGAGCACCAGAGCAAAGCATTAACACTCCGTGAACACATGTGATCCTCACATCAAAGCCATTCCCTCCGGTTATCCTGATTTCTGTCACTTTGGGGCCATTGGTTCCGGACAACAATGTGTGTATACAACTTGTAGATAAGACCAAAAACAATACTATCATAATGAATCAATAACATGTTTAGATCTGAAAGCATGGCACTCGGGCCCTAGTGACAAGCATTAGGCACAACAAGTCGCAGCAAAGTCATAAAGCACTAATAAAAGATACTAGGCACCATGCCTTAACAATCTGATGCCATTACATGAACGATCTCATCCAATCCCTACCATCCCCATAGCCTACAGCGGGGGATTACTCACTCATAGATGGGGGAAACATGGATGGTCGATGGAGAAGCGATGGTGATGATGATGGCGATGATCTCCTCCAATTCCCCGTCCTGGCAGGGTGCCAGAACGGAGTTTCTGGTGCTGTTTCGTGGAATCTGGTGGTGGCGGCGGAGCGGAACTCCTTCTAGAAAAACATCGAACCCCCCAAAGTTTTTAGGTAAGAAGGCTCCTTATAGGCGAAGAGAGGGGACGAGGGGGTGCCTGGGGGCCCACACCACCCCGTGGTGCGGCCTGGCCTGGCCCGCGCCACCAGGGGGTGTGGCCACCCCTGGCTCTTCTCCGTCTCGTATTCTGGCTCCTGGAGTGCACTTTTGCTATTGTTTCTCCTCTAAACTTGTGTGATTTGGATGCAAATAATGCGGACTGGCGCTGTTTTCAGCAGAATTGCCTTGGTGTCTACTTTTTGTGCAAAAAATCAACTATCAGGAAAAATCCCGGAAAATATGCCAAAAATCCTATTTCACCCGAAGACTCCAGGAGCCAGAATACGAGACGGAGAAGAGCCAGGGGGTGGCCACACCACCTGGTGGCGCGGGCCAGGCCAGGCCGCGCCAGGGGGTGGTGTGGCCCCCCTAGGCACCCCCTCGGCCCCTCTCTTCGCCTATAAGGAGCCTTCTGACCTAAAAACTTCGGGGGGTTCGACGTTTTTCTAGAAGGAGTTCTGCTCCACTGCCACCACCAGATTCCACAAAACAGCACCAGAAACTCCGTTTTGGCACCCTGTCGGGACGGGGAATTGGAGGAGATCATCGCCATCATCATCACCACCGCTTCTCCATCGACCATCCATGTTTCCCCATCTATGAGTGAGTAATCCCCCGCTGTAGGCTATGGGGATGGTAGGGATTGGATGATATCGTTCATGTAATGGCATTAGATTGTTAGGGCATGGTGCCTAGTATCTTTTATTAGTGCTTTATGACCTTGTTGCGACTTGTTGTGCATAATGCTTGTCACTAGGGCCCGAGTGCCATGATTTCAGATCTGAACATGTTATTGATTCATTATGATAGTATTGTTTTTGGTCTTATCTACAAGTTGTATACACACGTTGTTGTCCGGAACCAATGGCCCTGAAGTGACAGAAATCGGGATAATCAGAGGGAATGGCTTTGATGTGAGGATCACATGTGTTCACGGAGTGTTAATGCTTTGCTCTGGTGCTCTATTAAAAGGAGCACCTTAGTGCCAGTAGTTCCCTAGAGGCCCCGCTGCAAACGGGCTGGCAGGACAAAAGATGTTGTGCAAGTTCTCATTGCGAGCACGTATGACTATATATGGGACACATGCCTAGGATTATCTAGTACTTGGATGCTTTATTTTATTTATCTGCAATTGCCCTATGTTCTGATTGCCATGTGAATTGTCTTGTCCATGCAACGCCCGTCCATCCATCCCTATGTCTACCGCACTCGAATCCCACTGTTTACCGCTATTGTTACTACTGTCTTTACTTTGCTACTGCTGCTACTTTACTATTCCTACTACAAAATTGTTGCTACTGATAAACTGCTGTGAGCAAGATTGTTTCTAGGTGCAGCTGAATTGACAACTCAGTTGTTAAGGCTTATAAATATTCTTTGGCTCCTCTTGTGTCGAATCAATAAATTGGGTTTCACTTTCCTCAAAAATACTGCGATACACCCCCTATACTTGTGGGTCATCACCTCTCTCTACCTATGTTCCGAGGAACTTGTGCGAGACCCAACCTCCTAAGGTAGATCTTTGACTTACTGAGAAGGAGATCTTGTCCTGTGCTGGTTGTTGGCACTAGACTAGAAAAACTCCGGGTTGGTCTCAAGCCTCTGAGAGGTGTTATTTTCATGATGTTTGACAGCCTTGGCAATGAGGTCATATACTTGTTCTAGTGTCGTAGGAGATCTATCTTGCTCCTGCAAGGTTTTGGCGACGACAATGTTGAGGGCGGGCGTTAGCATGACTTGCTTCATAGCCTTGTCAATGTAGGGGGTAGCAACATTTTTTGCCGGTTTGGACTGACCCCAACCTGAATTGTGATGAATACCAGGATCACCGACGATGGAAGCGGGAACTTGCCATGCTTTCTGCTGCTTGAGCAGCTTCTTGTACTCTTCTTCCATTGCTCTTTCTTCCTTGATCAAGTCATGCGCCTTGCTCCACAATGTACTTGGCCTCCGCAAAGATTTCTTGGCGCTTTTCATCAAGATGTGTAACGTTTCAAATATGGGCAATGGTTAGCGGCTCGACGAGGGTTTCGTCATATATCACCTTGTTAGTAGGAGTGATGAAGATGTTGCCAGCCGCCGATGTAGATGGTGGTGGCGGGGTATTTGCTTGATTGGCACCACTAGGTCTGGTGGTAAGTTCGTGTGCCTGCTGCTGGGGGATAGCCGGAGGAGGCATGGCTGTTGCCATATCCGAGGGATTCATGACATTCTTACCTATGATCGTTTCTTTCGCAACATTGTCTGCTGCTAGCGGAGCTGCTCTGGCACCTTGGTTCTCCTATTATTCTTCTATCATGTTCCCGATGGCCACCAATACTTGGCGGGAAGTGGCGATTTGGTCAGCACGCACCTCACGCTCGATCTCCTCCTCGATCTCTTTCATAACAGCATCGAGTTCTTCTGCGTTGCCTGACGTGCTGCCGCGGTCCATGCCAATGTCGGTGTAGAGTGTGTCTAGGGCTGAGCCAAAAGGACCGTCGGCATTCTCACAAGTGGAGGCCGAGCCAGAGGGAAACGTGACCGATGAAATTGGATCCTTCGGTTGCGGTGGCATTGGCGACCCGAGACTCGTCATCAGCCCTAGAGAAAGTATTAACAATCTCAATTACTTGGCTAAGGGTGAGTACCCGAGCAACATGTTACCTTCCAAGCGAATGTCGGAGGAATGTACCACGCTCGAGTCCTTCAGTGAAGTGGTACATGTTATGGATTCCCTCCACAGAGCCCCTCAATCTTAGACATCTTGCGAGGTACTCACACGGGGATTCACTCGACCTTTGGACGTAGGGTGACAGATCAAAGA
The DNA here is from genome assembly GCA_910589775.1 of Avena eriantha. Lineage (NCBI taxonomy): Eukaryota > Viridiplantae > Streptophyta > Magnoliopsida > Poales > Poaceae > Avena > Avena eriantha. The sequence goes on from OU342743.1 coordinate 559,255,976, forward strand.
TACTCATGGTACTGACAAAGTGCGACATCTGCTTCTCTAACACTTGGTGGATCCAAGCGGATCGGCGTTGGTATTCCACCATTATATCCTACACAGGGGCGGTTTGGGTGGGCCTTGTTTTGTTCAGATCTAAGCTAGCAAACTCCAAAGAGAGATCTGAGCTCGATCCTTCCACGATCATGTCCATCCCGAAGGCGGTCCATGCGGGTCTTGATGCGTATCCGACTTCCTGGGAGCTTGATCCCAAGCCAGTTTTGCCAATGAAGATGTGTATGTCCCCGATTGGAACAATGGAGCAGCGGGTGGCGTTCGACTTTGCCGGGATCCAGAACTCATTCGGAGGGATGATCATAACATTGCCGGATAAGAGAACGCGCCCAATGGCTACATTGTCACCGATTCCCACGAAGAGATTGGGTCTCGCCCGGTGTAGAGCTTGAAGCGCCTCTTGCCCCACGGTGGGCGCCAATTGTTGTGGTATTGCCAACGAGTACACCATGGAGGGGTCAAGCGTGTTTAGAGAGGTGGGGAAGGCGGCGAGTTAACAGGTACGAGGTAACACAACTTACCCAGATTCATATCCCATGACGGTGGTGGAATCCTACTCCTACTATAAATCACTATGGCAATACGCCAAGTTATAAGGATTGGTTCGCTGTGCGAGGTTGGTGTTCCAAGAACTTGTGTTGTCTAAAACTTGTTGTGCCCTAAAGGCTCCCATAGGTCGGGCTTATAAAGGCGCCAGAACCTAGGGTTATAGGGAAGAGTCCATACCGTACATGTTATAGAGTTCTACACTAATACTGAATAGTCTCCGTGTCTTGTACTCCAAGGTTTCGGGTTCGTGTATGTCGGTATTGTAGCATTCCTTCCTTCGGCATGGGACTACCTTCTGGATCCACCTAGCTGGGATGCCCAGCAGGCCATAGTCCTTGCTACCAACTATGGGCCACCGGGGTTAGCCGGATTAGATACATGCTATGGTGATACCCATAAAGCATATCCACAGCAATTTAACCCCCACAATAGCTCCCATTGTGTTTGGTGCTATCATCCAGGTGCTTGCTTTCTAGCCCAAGACGTCCATTTTGTTCCAAGATGCAAGATTCCACAAGATGGACCGAGGGTACTTTTTTGGCTCGAAAGCGCACTGGAGCTATCCAGCCTAATGGCCCATGTAGTTCGATCCTTGTTTGGCTATAAAAGCATCTCCAATAGTTCGAACACGTGCTCTAGCAGACGATGTAAACTAGTGCGCATTGAAAACCATTTTGTGTGCGCGGTATTTTTCACTATCTAGCGCCCCAAATTTGCTATGCTGGCTCCAACACGCCCCATCTCACGAACTCGCGTGCGCAGACGCAACCGCCGCGCTAAATCTTCCTGCCGCCCGCGCTCCCGATCTCCTCGAACTGAAGGAGATAAGCCCTAGAGGCAAATAATAAAGGGTGTTTATTATCATATCTCATTAGTTTATAATACTTTTGTATCATGTTATAACTGTATCAAGCGGAAACACTGATACACGTGTGATATAAAACAACTAGAGTCCCTAGTAGCCTCTAGTTATACTAGTCCATGGGGCAGCTGATGATCAAGGTTTCCTAAACATGGTGCATTTATGCCAACTGACAGTGAAGTCACATCATGAGAGAATAATGTAGTGGACATTACCCTAAATATATGTATTGCAACACGATCAAGTCACATGATCATCGTTGCAATATTAGAAGCGTAGTATCCTTCTCCTGAGACCATGGGAGCATAATAATCACTATCTTCCAAGGTTGCTTTGACTGCATCAAACATCATGTTCATAATTGGGTGGCTATAAAGGTAAGGTATTCCAGAGGAATAGTTGAGGCATATGCATAGAGATCAGAATTTGTTTGCCTGCTTGACAGGAAGATACACTAGGCCCACTTAGTGAGATTACATCCATAAATTTTGCACAACATGTGACTAGGTCACAGGGATGGGATATCACGGAATGAGTAAAACTGTATTTATCGGCAATGGGATTGAACGAGGTATTGGATACCGATGATCAAATCTCACACAAATCATGTATCGAAGAAACAAAAGGATTTGGACTCAACGTTTAAGGCTCAAACGAAAACAGTCTTGTGGAATGCACAAAGGTCATTATGGCATCTCGGTTCCGCATCGAGAGAAGTCTCAATCATGTCTGTGACGTTCCCAAACCATAGGGGTAACACACTTAAGGGTACGATGATATTGGTAGATCCTTCGGTGGAATAGAATCAACGAAGTATGAAAGAGAGAACTTCGAAATTGTTCCAAAAAGAGAATGTCGGAAAAGTTCTAAAGAGGATCCTAAATGGTTCGGAAGAAAGGAAAAAGGAGAAAAGGTGTTTTGGAATTAATAAGGATTTATAATATGCATTTATATATTAATTATGAATTAATATATTAAATAAATATTTTAAATATTTTATTATGGGGCAACTTCCACTACAGGACCGAATCCCCGGAGGGTAAAACCTAGAAAGGAAGCCACCCTAAAGAGCAAGCCACAATTGCTAGTGGGGCCCGGCTGGCCCCTCAAGTAAGCGAGCGCTGGCAGACACCGCGCGGGCGGGCAACAACTAGCCGCAGCCTAGCGGGCCACTGGCTGCCAGCCCACCCAGGCGAGGGCGTGCGGAGGCGGGGGTGGAGTCAACCTACTGCTGGCGGGAACTGGTGGGCCATGGTATCAGCCCACGAGGGCGCGTGTGGGGGGCAGCGCTAGTCTGTAGGTAGGTCCACCCAGCCGCCGCTATGCTGGGTACTGCTACCAGCCGCTGCAGCCGAGCTGGGTGATGATGCACGAACCAGATAGATGCAAATTCGTGTGAGTAGACGACCCGATTTTTCACCGTACCAGTACGTAGAAGTAGAAATAACTTTCAATCAAACAAATATGTGAGATCGTAAGCACAAGAAACTAGCATCGAGTGGATCAGAATCAACGCTATGCACAGCAGCAACAAATCCCTCACGGATCAGTAACGAAAAACACGGTATTAAGTATCCCCAATATGGGACCGTTTCTATAGTTTATTCAACTCATGATAAAAACCAATCTCCGATACACAGCTGGAGCCTGCCTATTATATATGCGACACACATGAACGACTCAATACCAAACCTACCAAACCTACGTGCAATCAAAAATAATTGAAACGGACTCTCTCTCCTATCTCTAATCAAACTTACCTAATTAATTATCCGGCAAGGCTTGAACACAAAAGTCCAAAACCTACAAAGATAGCTCTTTCATGCACAAACAGCTAACTTGAAACAAGAAACACTAATAAAAGACTATTAGCTTAGGAGTGATGGAAAAAATCGGATTGGGATTTTGATCAATCCAACCATGATGGATGTACACGATGTCCTGAACATTGGTTTTACCTTTTCTGGTGGAACTAGCTGGACAGAAATATTGCCACCAAAATTAAGCCGCTTCTTTTTCCGTGATGCATCGCTCCCATTAGATTAGAACCATATTTAACAATAGCGACAAGTCAAATATGAAGTAGCGATGGACACATCACTGGGCGCGGGTGGCCCACTCGGCCACCGCAAGGGCCCAACCATCTTGCTGCACCTCAACTCTCTATTTCCTTTGCTCCTTTTAGTCCAACATGGGAAGATTTTTGGGAAGGGTACACCTCCTTTCACCTATAAAAAGGGGTACCCATGGGTGGGAATAAACACACCAATAATTTTCTAAGACATTTTCCTTAGATAATAAATCTCTCTCTCTTGCAACTACAGCCCCAAAGTTAGGGCTGTGTGCGCAAGAGAGACTTCGCTGCAGCATATCGAAACGCTACGGAGATTCCAAGCCGGAGATCTACTTCCGCCCTCCTGACAGGGATCAGGGAACCGGAAGTCGTTATTGTACACCGCATGTGTGCGAATCCTCAGAGGGGCTACCATTAGTGGTGTCGGGGTTATCGTGCAAGGACCTGGGGTAACTTGCGAGGAGATTCAAGACCTTGAGATCAACTACGATATCGACTACATCAACAATGTTCCTCTTGGGACGTAACACTTTCGGTCTGCAAGGGTATATCACTGAAACCTCCTCCGTTACAACTTTACTCCTATATATATCCTGGGCGTTAAGGTGTTCCAACGTAGGAAAATTTGTGTTTTCTACCACGGACCTGTTCACCAACCTCCCTGCTCACGCCGCTGGTGATGGAAGGGTTCACCGGCACGCCTCCGACCCCGCCGTACTCGATCGAACACCCCACCGCCAGAGGATCGCTTTCGCTGCCGCATCCTAGGTAAAACCGTAGCGCAGATGCGGTCACAAGATCAAGCAACGGCCTCATCTATGGCCTTCTTGTGCCGCCACGACCAAACATTGTCGCTCCGTAGGCCTCGATGTTGCCGCCTGACATGAAGGGGAGAACCACTGCGTCGAAACGCCCTACCATCGCGCCGCCCGGTGCGACAAAGAAGCAAAGATGTCCATCACTCGCCGCCCGCAACCTCCACCGCCACCTCCTCCGATGCATATGTTGGCGCGCGAAGATTTCCGGCCTCCTGTGCGACAAAGAATTTGTGTTGAACTTGGTTGTGTGGATTATCATTTGCTTTTGAACTATGTCTATTAAAACTGCTATGTTGGTTGTGATTTTGAGTTTTCATGTACATTTGTGTGTCAATATCTTGTGCAAATTTGGGTTTTGCCAAAAGCCAGCGCCTCGCGCGCTGGAGTATATAATGTCCAGTGAAGCGCCAGTTTTGTGCGTTTGCAGCACACTAAAAAATAGCGCGTCTGGTGAAGCGTCAGCGGTTAGCGCGCGATGTATCTGAAAAAAGACGCTACAAACGAGTTATACAGCGCACCAATATGAAGTGTTTGTTGGAGATTCTCCAAGAGCATACCCAATGGCACAGTAAAACCCTACTTTCTATCGGTTTTGCTGTTCGCAGACAGCGAGGGAAAAACAACACCCTACGTGGGAGTAAACCGTCCGCTAATTCTGGACCGGCGCATTCACGGCCCAAATCGGGGCAACATTTTATCTCGTGTCTGTCTGTGCTACAGAGAAAGCATCCTCCCTCCGTCCGCCTGTGGACCACATGACATCGAGAGGCAATTTTTTCATTGCAATTAAAAGATTTATAGATACATAGTGCCAGCTATTCACCTAATAGTTGCCAGAGTTTGGGCCGACGAGGACACCAGCGATGCTACCCTACCCCTACCACTACAAGTTGGCCGAGTCGGGGGCGGAGCTGCCATGCGGGCAAGTCCCTGCACTCTCCTACGATGACCGTGGGTCTCCTCCAGCTAACACGATTGTCATGGCTAACGCGGATGCCCTCCTCGCCTCCCTCCCCACAGCCCCTACCGCTGCAGGCTACACGATGTTCATCCGTCGTTGCGGTGTGATGCGGGCAGTAACACTGGCGGTTCCCAAACACCACTGCGCCGTCCACGAGTGCGCCCTACACAAGAAGGCCGTTGTAGAGCGTGACCTCATCGGCTTCCTCTTGCTCAGCGTCGTGCTCCTCCGCAGCGACCTCATGCTCGACACCGGTGGCCGCCCGCTCAGCGAGCTCCTGTGCCTTGATGGCCTACCGCGCGGCAGCCCATTTGGTTGCCCATAGCTCGACGCACTGCTCCGCATCAGCCTCATGCTCAGCGTCTATGAAGCGGCGACCCCTCTCCTCTTGAGCGTCCAAGTGGATGGAGTTCGTGATTACGTGACCTTTGATGATGACACCGATATCTTTGTTGGCATGCTCGTCCCACGCCATGTGGAAGGACACAAGGAGCTCCCCTGGTCCACGGGCTCTTGCCATCGTTGAGGAAGTCCAGCTCCTCGGTGCACTGTTGGGTCCGCAACATAGAAAACAAAAAATTTCCTACGATGAGAACTTTAGCCAAGATCTATCTACTAGGTACAGAGCAACGGGTGGACATACATCCATCGAGAACTTACCCTCGAAGACAACGAGTTTTTTAACGAGTAGGAACTCGTGGTTGATGTAGTCGTACACTTGCCGATCTCAAGATCGTGTGGAAGTCCGAGCGCCACAACTCAGCAGCGCATCCATACTCGCACACACGTTCAAGCCACCGGACAACCTCCACCTCCTCGCTCCAGCGATCCAGCGGAAGCAGCAACTCCTTCCAGACGAAATGCCACCGGGAACATGTATCTCGCTAATCCGAGACCACGGGGGAATAATTCTAGAGGGGGAGAGAGATCCTTCACAAGGAGGTGTGAGGAAGAAGGAGGAAGAGGGGGGCTTTTATAGGAGGAGGGGGGTGCCCCTCCCCATGGCCGGCGCCTCAAGGGGGGTGCCCCTTCACCTCCTCCATTCATGTGGTGGTAACCCCTCAACATTAAAATGCCTCTTCACATTCCCTTTTAAAGTCCCCACTTTAAATGCATTAAAATTCTCTAAGTTTAATGCTCTCTCATTTAATAAAACTCTATTATTAAATTTATTTAGAATTTTGTTAATTACTTTACTTAACAAACATTCACATATAACCCCTTGCAATATTTCAATATCACATGCAGAACCACTTTCTGCAATTTCACCCGAAACAATTCCGGTTTCTATCTAAACAATTTCTGCGCTTTGCAATTCTTTCGTCTGAAACATATGTGCTCCAAAATGGTGTCTGGTAACTCTTAAGTGTGTCACCCTACGGTTCGCGAATAATGCAGACATGATTGATACTCCTCTTAGATCAATAATCAGAAGCGGGACCTAGAGATCCATACTGACTCCTACACATGCAACGATGAATTCTGTGATCGTGAGAACCTTTAACGCTAGTAACTAAATCCCTTTGTCTCGCGATATATTACATGTCCGAGATTCGATCATCGGTATCTCCATACCTAGTTTGATCTCGTTGCCGACATGCACTCTTTTCTCGTTCCCGTGATATAACATTCTAGTGATCACATCACTTGCTTGCAAGCTATCTTAATATGATATCACAGAGAGGGCCCAGAGTATATCTATCCGTCATCAGGATTAACAAATTCCACTCTTGATCCATGAGCCTCAACATAACACCTTTGTAGTACTGAACCCACCTTTATAGTCACCCTGTTACGGTGTGACGTTTGATGTTATCAAGATACTCTTCCGGTGTTAGCAATTAACATGATCTCATGGTCTAAGGACTAAGATTACTTCGTATGATGTTATAGCAATATAAACATAATGACTTGATCGTAGTGCTATACTTCGGATGAATATTCATCACATCATTTTACAAATGTTGTGACCTTGTTATTAACAACATCCAATGTCCATAATCAGGAACATCTTGTTAATCAACAAGCTAGTCTATAAGGAAGGCATAACTAGAAACCCTTTTTGTTTATTAAACACACATGTATTGACGTTTCTAATTAATACAATTATAGCATGCAAAATAAACATTTATCATAAACATGGAATAAGATAATAACCACTTTATTATTGCCTCTCGGGCATATTCCCTTCATGTCCTCCTCCGCCGGCTGGTCCTCCTCGCCATACGTGTCGTCGAGGAACTCGAACTCCTGTGTGACCGATTTCTCCACCGACTGCTCCAGCGGGTTCTCTACCAATGCCTCGTCTTTGTCACCTCCACCGACCCTCGGCGGTGAGCTCGGGTAGCGAGCACGGCCGACGGAGGAAAGCATGGCCCAGTTTGTAGGCAGGCGGCCAGACATGGTGACTAGCTGGCGGTCAGTTGCACTTTCCGGCCCCCTATTTGTAGCACAGCAGTCGAAGGGGCGGGAAAACCCAGCACGCATGGGGTAACGCCAAAAGGCAGGCGTGGGAATAGGTTTGCACGCTAGAACCTGACCGTCGAGCGGGAAATACTCCGGTGCACGTGGGAAGCCTGGCCGCCGACGGGACTGCCTGCCCATGTCAAGGGATATGAAGCTAAGGATAGACAGAAGGTAAAAGAAAGAAAATGCTTTCCCTGTGGGCGTGGGGCATATCTAGGAGGACAGCCGATCCTAGACGCGACCAAATAGACAAAACCGGAGACATTTTGTGTTTGATTTGTGGTGAACAGTTGGGATGCTCTGGGCACCAGGACCCGCATGAACCGTTGTCATGCTCACCCTCCTTGTCCTTTCTCCCTCCTCCAACCTCACCTTTTATTTTGCTTACGACTCCCATGAGAAGATCGTTAGTACGGAAAGCACGCACTAGAGGGGGTTCACTTTCGTTGATCGACGTCGGTCTTTCCTGTTGTTCTAGGTCGGGATGTTCCGCATCTTAGTGGTGGTTGGTTAGGGCATCTCCACCGGGTCGACCCAACCCGTCCTGGCGTGTCCAAATCCATCCGCACGGACGCGCGTGTCGTGCGCGGCGCCGTAGCGGCACGACCCATCTGTCCCGATGCATCCGGCTCGACCCATCCGTGCACCTAATTTGCATGACCACTGGGTCGGCCCGGACATGGGCGGGTCGCGGGAGTGTCCTCCCCGTCCGCTAGTGGCCCACCGGCCAGCGACATGCGCAACCGCGTCGCCGATTCAGATGCAAAGGCCACGATAGTGATTCATGGCAGCAGACTGAACGGCAGCACCGAGTCAGAGGCAGCCGCGACAGTCTTCGCCATCAATGACGACGGGACGGAGCGTCGCCTGAGTTCCTGCGCTGGCATTGATGGCGAAGGCGCGAGAACCTGCGCGCGCTCCCACCGGCAGGGGCTACTTAAGCCGCCTTCCCAGCGACCGTCGGTGCTGCACACCTCCTCTCCTCTCGCCATCGTCATAGCCTCTGAGCAAGTCGCTGCGGCCACTGCCACCACCACCGCCGCGATGAAGAAGCCAGGGTGGTTCATGAAGTCGAAGAACGACCACGAAGCCAGCGGATCCGGCTCCAGCGACCGGCGCCGCCAGAGCAGCATGCCATCGTTCGCTCGGGGGGTGCTGCCACCGCCATCTTGGGTGCAGGAGTTCCTCGGCGTCCAAGCCCCATGCCGGGAGGATGTGGAGCCAGCCTGCGACCGCCGGTACTTCCGCATTGCGGAGTGCGAGCGACGGTTGAGGGAGGGGAGAGGCATCGCCCACCATGATGTCTCCCTCCCCACGGGCTGGCACCCAAACCAGAGAGGGTACCTGTGCCGCCTGCCCCGAAGGACGACAATGCGCTGGACGCGGAGATGGCCCGCCGCATCCGCAAGCTCCCGCCGGCCTTCCGGTACGACCCCGCGTACCACAATCGGGTCTTCTAGAGGAAGTTCCTCGATTGAGAGCACACGACGCGCTGCCGCCGCACCTACCGCAGCGAGTTCGACCCTCTGGCCCCCGTGACTTTCCCACCATCAAGGTCGCCTCCGACGGCGTCGTCAACCACTCCGAAGCCAACCTCGGCGATGACGACGACAACATCGTTGTCAAGGAGGAGGAGGACGAGACGGATGGGTCGTCCTCCGCATCCGCTGCCGCGAACCTGCCCCCGAAGTACCAGGCGGTCCTGGTGCGGGGCTACGACGAGGACGCCATCCTCAAGCAGCCCATTGCTGCCAGCGCCAGGGATGAGGAGGCCATGTGGGCCGGCTACCAGGAGGTCGTGCAGCTCACTGGCATGGTGGCGAGCGTCAATGCGGACAGCCATTGCCACCGCCACCGCCCCCGCCGCAGCAGTTGTAGGCGTGGGCTGCTCCGCCGGCGTCGCAGTGGTCTGCCCCACCCGCACCTGGGTGGTACGTTCTGCCCGCGCCGGCGGAAACGGACGCGTGGCCGGCATGGCCAGGCCAGGTGATCGACCACCCGGCACCTCCCGCGTCGGTGCCTCGGGTCTGCCGCCGCCACACCTCTGGACGTCGCCGGAGTACATCGGTGTCGATCCATAGACGGACGCGGCGACGGCGGGGAGAAGATCGTCGGTAGCTAGGGCTAGGGCCGGGACCAGTTTTTTCTTTTTTCTTTTTTTTCTTTTGAATGTAATATATTTTGTTTAATTATGAATGAACTTTGCCACTTTATTTTACACGCGAATCGTGCCGATTTGAATTAAAAAACCAACGGACACAGTCATCCGGACAGGCTGGATCACTGCGCCAAAGTAAACGCGGGCTGATCCAAATGGATAAAAACAGACAGTTTCAGTCACGCGATTGGGTAGGACCGGTGGAGATGGTTAGCGGTGGAGCTCGTCGATGTCGCTCATGTTGGAGATGTCATCAAGATCGTTGGGAGCCAGCGTGGTGTCCATGAATCTAGCGTCGTCTTGTCGGTGATGTGACGGAGATCCCATACTCTCCTGATCCTCAGACGCCAACCAAGGCCGGATGTATCTTTCAGCAGCGCGCGCGCCAGCCGATGAGCCGACAAGGTTTCATGGTCAAGAACAGAATCCATGATATCGGGGGTCTTTGCTTCTTCTTCTTCTTCCGATGGCACCTATGCGACCCATCCGTAGTACGTAGGTCAAATGCAACATTCGCCTACGCAACCCATCCAACATTCGCACATCATGACCGGAAGGAATCCTGCTGCTGCTTCCTCCGTCCGATTTGTCCCCTGCAGATACTGTCGACCATTGCTTGCGTCGGTCAGGAAACGGGGCAAACAAACACATCCGCATACGCTGTAAAATGTACCTACAGTTCGACACGGTTCAGTCTAAAACAATAGGTTGATGGTTTGGCATCGTTGCCAGCCAGCTAAAACATGAAAACGAACACAAAGTTGCGCCAATGTTGCATTTAGTCTGTAGTACAAGTTGCAAATCATCTGAACTACTAGTTTCGTTAGGCTGGTCATAGTCATTACTATACTACTAGTATCATACATATGATACTGTTATATGATACTATATCTATAGTGTATAATATCATGTGGTAGTATCATATTAGTACTATATTTAATGATTTGTAGAATCTTAATGTAAAATTGTGTACAAGATTTACATACATTAGAATTTCTAATTGTACGGTATTTACCTATGATACTCTAACCATCTTTTTCTTCATTAATTGTTGTACCACGTCAGATTTTTGTCAACCTGACATGTATGATACTAGCTATGATACTTTCAGTAGCGCTAGCCTTAGCAAACTGTATCTGCTTACTGCCTACTGCATTTCATTCAGTTCGATACATGCCAACAGCTACGGCAGATAAAGCAACTTGCACCGTACATTCCTGACCAAAAAATGGCATCTCGAAGGAAACTGTCGACCCAAACAACGTTGACGGTATCAGCTTACTGAAATATACTTCACATGGCACATTCCGGGCACTAAATACAGACACGTAGGCTGAAGCTGACAGATACACCTTATTCATAAGTATCCTCTCTGTTAATAAATACAGGCCTAAATCCTGAAGGAGATTTCATCGATTATAATGTATTAGGACGGGCACCAACTAAGACTAATTTAACTACACAGGTACAGATGAACACGTCCGGCTAGCTAGCGAAGTCAATGGGCACAAGAAATATTGCATCACGGAGGAAACGGAACCGTTCTCCAGAATTTGAACACAATCAAATCACAGAAGAAGTCACCAGCTTGTTTATTCTCGCGTACCTTATCCTGTACATACAGACGAATTCTGTAGCTGCTACATTACTGCAAAGATTGCACACACAGACACGTGGTAGTGTATACCGACATTTCCAAGCAAATAATGAATAGTATACCTTGTGACATTGATATATTGATATGGATGCCTTGTGAATCTATACACCAATGTACATAACAGAGGGACCTTATAATAATAAGTGGTGATGATTTGGATGCTTAACTTCCGATATAACGATCTCAAAAATAAATAAATTCCGATATAACAACCAGCCTAACCTATAAAAGGCTAAAGGGATTTTGCACGGGTTGTAAACAAAAAGAGGATTTAGAAAAGTTGCTCCAGATTTGTACTCTTATAGCCCACTAATAATTCTATCTCGAATCTTCGTCCAGTCGTGGAAGGCAAGCCCACAGAATTCTCACCGATGGGCTGTCGGTGGTTTCCATACCGCCGTTACCCAAAAATCACCAACAGGATATCGATGATTCCCCACGAGCACCACGCAGATGAGTCGCGTACACACAATAAACACGCATGCATGTGTGCAGCAATGCGGGCGCTCGCTCGATCGAATCCGGCTTCTGCGCGTGTTCTTTCTCGGTGTTGAGCTTCATGTCGCTTGCGTCCCTGGGAATGTGTTGCTTCGGTGTGTTGGTGAAGCACGTACTACCCACGAATAACTCGCTAATTTCCAAACATGGAGTGCTGAAATTGCGAGGTTAACTAGGTTAGCCCAGACCAGGCACATGTGGCTAGGGAGGAGGCTGGGGCGTGCTCGGCGCTTGGCGTGCGCGAGCACCAACACGCACGCATGCAGACGTCCTCGCGCGCACTGCTCGAGATGTCCGACGTACGACGGCGATCTCGGCGCCAGTTCCTGTTTTTGATTGACCACGTACGCGGCTGCTGTCCTTTTCTCTAACAGGACATTCTGTCCGGCTGTCTTACCTGATACCTGCCCTGGGATCTGCATTGATCGATTAAGTGAAACCAATGGGTTCAGTACTTAAGTGCCATGGATTTCATTTCAGAGGAATTTTTTTGGACCGGCGATTTGGCCATGGTACAAGGGAGAATTGACCATCAATCTGGTACCTTTGTGATTTCAGTGGCTATTTAATTTGGGCCTTGTAGCAGCCTGCTCGCCGATTAGTTCTGACAGTGGCAAGATGGACTGAAGAATAATCGATGTAAAATAAAGTTAAGCAAAGGTGTTCGCGTTCTGTTTAGTTCAGAAAACTGGACCATCAGAAAGGACGATCAAGGCTCTCCCTCTCTAAATTAAAGAGGCCGGTCGATAAGGGTTGGCACTTTCACACAAGTTCCAAGCTGTACGTTCTATTAGATGTATAGATAGATAGATACTACTAGTACCATACTCGTACTAGTATACCTAATCATATCTAAAGGCATAGCCTGTCACCTCTGAATTGAATTGCTAACCCATCATCACCCGGACAAAAGTTCAATTAATCTTTCACCTCCGTGGAGTGGAATAGCATCATGTGCGCATTGTTTTAGTCCCCCAGTCGTACGGTCCCGGGCATCGCGTGACCGCCGCCCGCCCGGCCGGTTTGGCGGGCGGGCTTGGAATCTCGTGGAATTGCCATGCCACCGCTACCGATCTAGTATTATTGGAGTTAACGTGGGTGGTTAAAATTCACCGCTTCTTCGTGTTGTACCGCTTGCTGCAGTGGCCACATGATTGAGCCACAATCTAGGTGAAGAGATAACAAGATGTGTTCGTCTTTTGGCAGGTCAGCTACTGACCACAACGTCTTCGTGGAGTACTACGTGTCGTCGGGAGAGGTTGTCCACCAAACATCATCATCCTATAGGATGCTACGACGCCATGAACTGCGGGCTGCGGCTTGCACTTCCAGTCCTCGGGTCCCTGGGCGAGTGTACCTAGCTATTCGCTTCGTCAGTGTGGTCAGTCCGTCTAGAATGCATCGATCGGTGGTCATATTATCGACCGACCGACCGCGACGGCGATAAATCTCGTGGTGGAGTGCAAATAAAACCCGAGCAAACTAACACCTCCGTAATATCAGTAGCATCGGTGTCACGTTCAGCACCAAACGGACGTACCAACCCCCCGTGCTTTTACCTGAGAAGAAGAGTAACAAACGCCGGATATCGTACGGTGCAGGGCGCGGCACACGCCGAGAGCGCACGGCCGCCGTCGCGTTGCAGTCAAGCGCAAACAAGCTTCGGCGCGGCCCGCGCCGCTCGCTGTCACGGTGTGGTTGGACGGGTCGGGGACGGTTGTGTGACCGACGGACGGACGGACCGGGCCGCAGCACGCGCGCCGCAAGTCCAAAAGGGCGTTGGTTCCGTGCCGTTGGGCCCGGCCGGCGCCGTGGGGTGACGCGAGCACGTATCGGCACCGACTACTCCCGCGCGTATCTGAACCTTATCCTAGGCCCGTTCCGCTTCGGGGTGGGGTCGGTGGCTGAGCGTGACGCTTGGCTTCCAGCTTCCAAGCGCGCCGCACTGCACCGCCACTGCTAGCTACTCCTTTTCCGCGCAGGAAAAAACGGCCTCCTTGCCCCACTTGGAACGAAACGGAACGGCAGGGATACACCATACACCACTTGTTGCCACTTGACCCTTTACAGTACCGTGGTGCCCGTCTAACATGCGTCGTAAGCACCGTATGTCTATCAGCCTAGGAACCATCAATCACAAGTTAGGACTTAAGACTAGTCACAATGGAAAGTATTATCAAAATAATATCATGCATATGATACTACTGTAGTATATGATAACATCTCCATAATGCATAATATCATGTAGTAATATCATAGTCGTAGTATATTTATTATTATTTAAAATCTCAATGTAAAATTGTGGACAAAGATTTATTTTGAATTAGTTTTTCTAATTCTACATGCTATGATACTATATCTACCTATGATACCAACATAATCTCTTTCATCATTAAGTGCAGTGGCACCGAAGCATTTTGCATGCATGTAATGTATGGTACCACCTATGATACCCCCATTGGGGCTAGCCTAAGGACAAGGATATAGAAGCGCAGCAAGTGGAATATAAGTGGGATCCAACTTTTACACCCCAAGTTTAACTCTAAATTAAGTGAGGTAAGTGAGATTTGTCATGGTGTATCTAACATGCATTCTTTTGAAATTATAGATTCCAGTACTAGTTTAATCTAAAAACCAGGGTGTCAAGTGGATCCCGCCTAAGTCCCACTTCAAAAATTTGCACTTAATTTTGACACTAGAAGTGGGATTTTGATGGGATCCCACTTGAATACTTGACACCTTACTAAAAACTTAGTCAAAGTTTATGTTGTATGACTTTTGAACAAAGTTACTCTCTCTTTCCCAAAAATAACATTATAAATTTGCCTAAATTCACATGCATCTATACATTAAAGCATGTCTAGCTACATGTTAATCTCGATAAATCTTAGGCAACCTTTTTGGGACGAAAAGAGTAATTCTTTTACGAAAAGGAGGGAGTATAAAAAATCAAACTGCGAAGCTTTATACCATACGTCATCTCTATTTCTTCCAAAGAGGCACGGCCATAGTAAATAATCTCCTGTTTCGAAATATAAGATGCTTTAGTCTTTGCCTAAAATACATGTATCTAGCTGAGTTTTAGTGTGTATGTTCATTCTTACACACTAAAAATCGTGTAGATACATGTGTTTTAAAAAAAATAAAGATTTTGTATTTTAGAATGGAGGGAGTAAATAATTAGAAGTATACAATTCTGAAGTAGGATCTGGGACATAGAAAGGTTTGGGTCAAAATCAATCGAATGTAGGACGACGTATCGGACTACTTATCTCCGGTGAAAGTAAAAGGAAAGAAGTCTCACACCGGCGCTAGGATTTATTGGTACGCCAGACCTTATCAACCGAGCTTATTGCGACACGTGATTCATGCATGAATCGACACTGGGGGCACAAGAGTTTGTGGTTGACTGTGCATGTTAAATCACTGCGGTGTTACTTAACTGCTAAATAAAGCAAAGCAAAGCTATCCTATCAGTAGACAAACAGTAGCTGCCCGGGTCGGAAGAAATAGATCCAAGGAATCACGTCACTGACGATTCTTACACTTGTACTGGAGTTCTCGCTTTGCCATCTGTCGCCGCATGGAAAAGAAGACAATTCGTGACCGTTTCTTCCATTAGACCTTTATTTACTTTAGAGGAATCGCTTTTGAGTCTTTAAGCTTGAACTGCCCAAACTTTGTACGGGCTTCTGGACTTTAGAGTACATTTGTACAAAGTCAATAAGTTTCACCATAAGAACAAGCACGCGTGACATTCACTAACGACTAATCAATTGTGTAACTTCTAATGCCACTGTTCCATTATTGAAATTATATCTTCTATAAAAGATATTAGTATTCTTATTACTTGGCTATCCCTTATTCATTATCGGAAATTTGCGGAGGCAAGTTGATCTCATATAGAGATCGCTTTGTTCTTATAAATATTATTTTCACTAGTTTCCTCGTGTTTATGTTGTATTTTTTTTAAAAATATCCGAATGAGCTAAAAAAATTACAAGTCCACGCTTTCCGGAAAGAGGGGTAAATGTAAACAAAATATCGATTGACTAAGTTGAGTATTATCCTTCTTCCATTCAACTTTCCTTTTACTCCCGCAACGCTTCACACGATTCTAGAGGCAAGGACTGAGCGGTTCCTCTGTGCGCGTCTTCCCGGCGCCTCTCTCCTCTTCCTCCACCGGCCTCGCCAGTCGGACTGGAGATGGGGGAGGTTGCCGGGGCCCTTTGTATAGGTTTTTGTTTTAGCTCCCCGTCATAGTTCTAGGTCTAGGGTTAGTTGTTTGTGCCTTTATGGCGTTTGGCGAGATGCCGTTGGGCTCGTCCCCTCCGTCGCTGCCGCACGGCGCCGGATGGCTGTCCTCTCTGTGTTCCGGTGAGCTCCTGTGGCTGGAGAGCGCCGGCGAGGCTGATGAGGGCAGGAGCCTCTCAAATAAGTGTGAGCTTTGCTTCTTCGGTATCTGGAGGCCGTTCGCGAGGCTTCTCCCTCTGTCCGACCATGGTGGCGAGGAGTGGGAGGAGGATGGTGAGGTGCTTCTTAGATCTGTGATTGAGCACAGGAGTGATGTGCTGAATCTCTCTGGCCAGATCCAGCGTTCGTCGGTGGAGATCTGCTCCGTCGTGGTGCTTCAAAGGAAGAAGTTAGATGCGGTAGCGACAGTCACCACCGGGGGCTCCTCTCATAAGGTCAGTGGCCTCGGTGTGCTCTGTTCTCAGCTTCGTCTTCCTCGGTCTTCTCTGGCCGGCCGTGGTGGCGAGGAGGGGAGTTTTGGGGGTGATGCACTGCAGGATCAGGATGTGCCAAGTTTTCCATCGCAGTGGTCCTTTGGCAGCGGGGCTGCCGGGCCGCTGCCCGTTCTGGTCGAATGGCGGTCTAGGGTTTCAACCTCCACTGGAGGCCCTTCTCAGAAGCGTTGCGCCGGAGCTCGACGCCTCACCCTCGACAAGTGGTTTCTCCCTAGAGAGAGTGAGACGGTCGGCTGATGTGCTTCTTCTCCGGCTGGGGAGTGTAATGAGCAAGAATCCTCCACAATCTCGTCGGTTTCGTAGACTAGAGGTCGCCGGAGAATGGTGGCAGCGACGCCCAAGGACTGGATTGTGTTTTCATCTTTTTGTCCTGAGGTGTTTTTTGTAATTAGAAGGCCCTTATCTTTTATTTCTAGCGTTGCTAGGGTCTTTGTTGCTAAGGGCCTTCTTGTAATTTGTACCTGCCACGTTGTGTAATTTGCAGCTTCAGGGGTCTTTCTAGACTCATTTACTGTTCAAAAAAAGTGGAGTATTGTTTGTCAACCAAACATTAAGGGAGCTTCGAAGTCGTGGCATTATACGTAAAGAACAAGTGTCTATTCAACAAATGACTATTTATTTTACTGAAGCGAGGATGATGTTTGGCAAGAGTTAGTGCAGGATAAATACTCAAAATATGGATTCTCCTTTTTATAAAGGCCTTATAGAAACAAAGAGGAGCTCTTTTAGTATAGGCTCCTTCAACGGATGGGCACACGATTTTGAAAAGACACGTAGCTAGATGACATGCTTATATGACATTTCACAGTGAAAAAATGTTCTTGTTGTCCATGTTATATTTTAGTCCGACCGAATATTAGTTCCATACAGACAATAATGGGGGGGGGGGGGGGGGGGGGGGGGGGGGGGGGGGGATAAATACCATCATATGGTTTTTATAAAACCTTACTTTTAACGTCTTGCACAACAGAATTAAAATGAGATTAAAAAGTGTTACTTTTGTAACGAAGGCGACGCAATTCAATACCTACTTATCTCATGTTCTCTTCTTGTCTTGTGTGGTGAATTACTTCGTGTTACTTTAACTTATTCTCTTCGTCGTCTAACATAACGAATATGCCTAAAAAATAATGAAATGGGGTTACTAAAAACTCAAGGCTCTAATTCGGGTGTGAGTTTTTATTTTATGTTGGGCTATATGGAACTTTCGCAATGTGTTACCGTATTTTTAACAAGTCAAGAGTTCGCCCCATGGGATCTCTATGAAATCCTTTCTAGAACCTGTGGAGGAGCGAGCGCCCTGGACTTTAGGTGCAACTATTTGGAGATGGTGGCTTGGCATATTTTCAACCAATAGGGACGGTCTGTAGTAATAGAATTTGTGATGCATAGGTGTTACATGTATTTTTATTACTCTCTTCATCCAGAAATAAGAGACTTGTTGTCTAAATTCGTATGTATGTAGACACGTTTTAGTATATAGATTCATGCGAATCTAGATAAACTCAAGTCCCTTATTTCTAGACGGATGGAGTACTACTTTGGTTGAGCTTTGTATCCGTTATTTTCATTTGATACAATTTTGGATGGCTACTTCGTAAGAAATATGGTTATGTGCAGAAGTCGATACAGGCTGGACATATCCCATTTTTGAAAGAAAATAATACTTGAACTCTGCAGCAACAAGAGATGAATAGCTAGCGAAGGTATTGATTTGCACATGTCTAAATTATTACGAAAGAACTGGAAAAAAAACTTATATGCAATGTATTTCGAAACACAGCAACCACGTAAGGATATTATCCATTAATTATGGCACAGCTGAAGCTCAGGAACAGTGCAATCGTTGACCAATTCAAAACACAAAATAACCAAAGTTTCAAACTAAAAAAACAGGAAAAAATATTTCTCAGAGCTTCCTCGCCTGAATTTTAGACTCTAAACAAGCGGCGTTGCGCATACTCTAATATTGTAATGTTTACTCCTGTCAAAAAAAAAATTTCTAATGTTTACTACTCCCATATACAGAACCAGTGCCCGTATTTCTAGAATTTGAAACTTTCACCGAAATGCATGCTCTAGAAGAATGTCTTGGACACCGTCAAAATTAAGAGTGTCTTGGAAACCATTGGCAGGAAGGTATGCTGCAGCTATCGGAGAATGATAGCAGAGATCTCTGTTTCCAATTAGCAATGCGGTTATAATCCTCATAGGCTCCCGTTAGCATAGTCCACTATTGAGATTCTATTGGCTTGCGGTCAAGATAATCGCAATAATTAGGGAATAAGTTAAGTTATCAACGACTGAACCATTTGAAAGACTTTGCCAGTTTACTCAGGTGATTATTTATCACGAGTGGTTCTTAACGCTGCGGCCTCTGAATAATGAACATGCCATTCTTTTTTGACTAAAAATGCCAAGTAAATTCCCAAGTAGTGACCCACAAGGAAAGTACTAACTCGCTCAGAACATACTACTCGTCTAAAAAATATAACCAAGTTACTATTTCGTTGCCACTTCGACTAAAAACTGTTGTACATAGCCTGCTTCTAAAAAATATAATCAAGTTACTATTTTGTTGCTGTAAATATGTGTCCTGACGATACCGTTTCACGTATACCCACCTACTTAAAATAAGTTTTCCTCCTGATTTATAAATAAAGTTACAAAACCGAACCGATACAAGGGACGAGAAAACCCTCTAAGACAACATACCAATGTAAAAAAGATGTCAAACCATGCCACCAGAGACAACGAAAAGAGACCGAAGGAAATCAGAGCTCCACGACAACGCCCTCAAGAGGGTAACAACGCACTGCGCCATAGCCGAGACCACATTTTTAAGGGTTTTCACCTGAAGCCCTAACACGGAGAAGATAACCACAATGGCGCCCCAAGAGGGTTACGACACCCGCAGGCATCGCCACCGTTAGCGTCGAAACGTAGGGCTTTCGCCCGGAAAAACCATCGCACACTTCCGAGGACCAGACCACTCACTATCTTTGTGCTCGGCCTCTAGAATGTGATCTAGGAGCTTCCATCGCTGAAGCACCATCAACACTAGGGTCACCCACCACCTGCTCCTCGCCATCCAAATGACCAAAGAGTAAGGTCACTGTCTCGTTGCCCGTGAGCGCAAGAACAGATAGTGATAGACAACTTACCACGAGACCAACGATTTAGGCAAGGTACTGGCATTAGAGAAGACTCGCATGGTCGGAACAAGTGTAGTCAACGTTAGTATTTGCCACCCACCAGTCGCACTCCGTAGCCATTGAGTGGCAAACCTAGGCTCGTAGGTCCGTATTCACCCTCCGGCAGTGCCGCGATCACTTAGAGGAGATCATCTGTCCTCCACCTCCAGAGTCAGTCACTGACCGGACGCATCAATAGGACATGTCAGGCCTAGCAGGCCTGACTAGCCCCACCGTCGCACTACAACGCCATGACCACCGTTGCGAACAATCTGCAAGTCCTTGCCACTCCCGAACCTTGTCATCACTACTAAAACCTGCAGTCGAGCCACTGCCAGGAAACTAGTGGGCCGGGGCTGAACGACCAAAGCAGGCCAGACCCACACCAGGACCTCCATACCTAGATCAGGCTCGGAAGGGCCCCGTGTTGGAGATATGCCCTAGAGACCAATAATAAAGATGTTTTTATTATTATATCTCATATGCTCATAATAGTTTTATGCCACATGTGGTATGTGAAGAAACCAAGTCCAAAGTCACCTCTAGTCGACTAGCTCGTTGGTCAACCGATGATCAAGGTTTCCTGATCATGGACATTTATGCCAATCTATAATGAGGTCATGTCATTGGATGAATGATGTGATGGACACACACCTAACCATAATATTGTAATGAGATCTAGTCACGTAGTTCAACATTGCGATAACTAGTAAAAGTAGTAACTCACTCTTTTGATCGTGACATCATATTTAATCACTATCAGTGGAGGATGCTTTGACTACATCAACCGTCACACTGTAACATGGTGATCAAAGGTGTCTATCAGGTATTCCCAAGGGCTAGGTTGAGGCGTATGCATCGATGTCAGGATTTGTCCATCCACGGGACGGATATATACTCTGGGCCCACTCAGTGAGATTACATCTATGGAGCTTGCAAACATGTGACCAGGTCACGGGGATGTAATATCACACAAATGAGTAAATGTATTTGTCGATAATAAGATTGAATTAGGTATAAAAATACTGAAGATCGGATCTTGGACAAACCAGGTATCGAAGAGCAAAGGGAATGAGACTCGACATTTATGCTTCAAGCGATCAAGTAATTCGTGGAATGCATGAGGGCCATCATGGGTTTCTTGATCTTATTGTTGGTCATTGATTGGAGAGGTGTATCGATCATGTTTGTGCATTTCCAAACCGTAGGGTGGCACAGTTAAGAGTAGATGACGCTTAGGGTTTGATCCAAGATCGTAGAAAAAAGAGAAGAGAGAACCAGAAACATTCCGGAAGAATTTGAAAGATGATCGGAGGGGTCTGAAAGGTGTTTTAGAGTAAGTGGAATTAAATAATATGGGTATCCAAAGGAAACTACTGGGTACACCTTCTACAACAAAGCCGGGGGCAAAACGTTTGTCACAAAGAATGGTATCTTTCTCAAGAAAGAGTTTCTCGCGAAAGGTGTAAGTGGAAGGAAAGTAGAGCTCGATAAGATTGTTGACCCTTCTCTCCAAATACGAGTAGCACAACGGAAGATGGTCTGGAACCATCCTTATCAATTGGAGTGGGAGAAAATGATGGTGATTATGACACTCACATCGAGGCACCTACTAGACCTTGTAGGTCTACAAGAGTCTATACTACTCTTGAGTGATATGGTAATCTTGTTAATATGGTCATGTTAGTTGAACAAGACAAACTTGTGATCTACAAGGAAGCAATGGAAGGACCCAAGTCCAAGAAATGGCTTGAATCCATGAAATCCTATATAGGATCCATGTATGATAACCAAGTATGGACTTTGGTTTAGGGTTTAGGGTTTAGGCTTTCAGGTTTAGGGTTTAGGGTTTAAGGTTTTGTCGATCCTAAGGATGCTGGAAAGGTAAGCAAGCTTCAACATTCCATTTATGGACTGAAGCAAACATCTCGGAGCTGGAACCTTCGTTTTGATGAAGTGATCCAAGGTTTTTGATTTGTCCAAAATAAATAAGAAGCCTAAAATTACAAGAAAGTGAGTGGAGCTCAGTGAGACATTCCTAGTACTATATGTGGATGCCATATTACTTATTGGGAATGATGTGAATCTTCTAAATAGTGTGAAGGGTTATTTAAATAGTAAATTTTCCATGAAGGACATGGGTGAAGCTGCTTACATATTAGGCATTAAAATCTATAGATATAGATCAAAACACCTATTAGAACTAAGTTAGAGTACTTACCTATAAATGTTTCTGACGTGGTTTAGAATGGATAAGGCAAACAAAGGGTTATTTCCTATAATAAAAGGTAAACCATTGAGTCTAACTCAATGCCCAACAATGGAAGATGATAAGGAAATGATGTCTAACATCCCCTGTGCTTTAGCCCTAGGTTTTGTCATGTATGCCATGTTGAGTACTCGAGCTAATGTGGCCCTAGATCTTAGTTTGATAAGCATGTTCCAAAGTAATCCATGAATGGATCATTGGACAACAGTTAAGATTATCCTGAAGTATATGAAGAGAATAAAGGATATGTTTCCTGTCGTTGGAGGATGTGAAGAGTAACTTGTCATAACTGGTAACATTGATGAAAGTTTTGACACTGATCCGTATGACTTGAAATCTCAAACTGGGTATGTGTTTTGGGTAAATGGTGGCACCGTCAGCTGGAGGAGCAGGAAGCAAGCCCCGGTAGCTCAATCTACAATGGAATCGGAGTACATTGCTGCTTCGGAAGCGACAAATGAAGTTGTATGGCTAAGGAAGTTCATCATCGAACTAGGAGTGTTTCCAAGTATGCAAGACCATGTGAACATCTACTACGACAACACGGGGGACACTACGAATGCGAAGGATCAGAGGTTCCAGTCTACTATCAGTGATGGTGATATTAGGATTTGCAAAGTACATACGGATCTGAATGTTGCAAATCCGTTAACGAAGCCTCTTCCATGAGCAAAGCATGATCAATACTAGGAAGCTATAGGTGTTAGATTCTTGCCAAATGTAACCTAATTTATTTGTACTCTAGTGCAAGTGGGAGAATGTTGGAGATATGCCCTAGAGGCTAATAATAGAGATGTTTTATTGTTATCTCATATGTTCATAATAGTTTTATGCCATGCAATAACTGTGTTAAACGGAAACATTAATACACGTGTGGTATGTAAATAAACCAAGTCCCTAGTAACATCTACTCGACTAGCTCGTTGGTCAATCGATGACCGAGGTTTCCTGATCATGGAATTTTTGTCAATTGACAATGGGGTCATGACATTGGATGAATGATGTGATGGACACACACCCAACCACAATATTGAAATGAGATCCAGTCATGAAGTTCAACATTGTGATAACTAGTAAAACATAGTAACTCACTCCTTTAACCGTGATATCATATCTAATCACTAACACCGGAGGATGCTTTGACTGCATCAACCGTCACATGGTAACAGTGTGGTCATAAAGGTGTCTATCAGGTATTTCGAAGGGGCGGGTTGAGGCTTATGCATCGAGATCGAGTTTTGCCCATCCGGGTGATGGATAGATACTCTGAGCCCACTCGATGAGATTACATCTATGAAGCTTGGAAGCATGTGACCAGGTCACAAATATGTAATAATCTGATTGAACTAGGTATAGAGATACGAAGATCGGATCTTGGACAAACTAGGTATCGAAGAGTGTAACATCCCAAATCTTTAATCAAGGTTATCAAAGTTCAAATCACCCAATTTTAGGGTTAACAAAAAACTTTTTATTATTAAAAGAATTATGAAGGCATGTGTTTGTTGCATTAGTATAGAATTGTGTGTAAATGCCATGTTTGATTGTTATAAATGATATGAAATGGTTTAAAGGTGAACGCCACATCATCTAGACCATTTACAAACAAAATCCAAAGAAAAAGAAACCAAATAAGATTAAATAATGCAAATGGTCATTTTGGCCATTTTAATCCACTAGGCCACTTTAGGTGTTCCTAGAAGTCAATTTCAAACAGAAACTTTCTCAACTATTTTCACCCCTTGCTAGACCAAGTAAAGTGGAACCCATGCCCACTTTACAATCTTACAAAAACACTTAGCCACTAATTTTAAATGACATTTAAAAATGGAATCCAATGCATAGGAGAAGATCCCACTTTCTCAAAAACCGACCAAACCACCTCCACTTGACAATCCCAAGCAATCAGAGACTCTCAAGCATAAGTGTAGATCACACACCAAAAATCTTTTCAAAATTCAAATATAAATTTCTTTCAGCCATTTCATCAAACACTTGGTGATCACAAATAAACCTGCCTAACAATTACTGTTCTTGATCAATGCACTGTCCCCCATTTTTCCGCAATCCACTACCCTTGTCCCCTCTAGTCACAAGCAGGGCCAATGCACCACTGCCCCTTGCCGCTTGCAGCAGTGCCGAGCCGCCCGAGCACCTCCTTGCTAGCCGACCATGGTGCACTCGCAGCAGACCGCCTCGCTCTATCCCGCCGCGCCTAGGAGGTAGGCGAGATCACACCGCCCCTCTCTGTCCCTTCCCCAAGCGCTGCCAGGCCCTGGACCACTTCAGAACAGCCGCGCCCACCACGTCTGCGCCATGCCGAGCACGCGCCAGAGCATCGCGCCCGACAAGCGTGCACACGCAACGCCTCGACCGCAGCCCGTGCACACCGCTTCGCCACGACCCCAGGAGGCACCCAGACATGCCCGTTCACCGCCGCTTGACCCGCAGCCACCGTGCGCCGCGTCGAACGTCGCTTCTGCCGCGCAGAGCACCAGCCGCGCCCGACCAAATGCCACCGCCCCTAGCCACGCCTTTAAGCCATAGAGGACCGCCATGGAGCACTACGTCGACCGCCGCTCGCAGCCATGTCGCTAGCAGCCCGTAGCCATGTCGCCACCGCCGCCTGACGATACCGCTCTGCCCCGTCGTCGAGCCTATAAAAGGAGGCCTCCCCCAGCCTCATTTCTCACACCATTCCACTCCCCTCTCGCCACTGACCACCCCACACTTCTCCCCGGAGCCAATCGAGTCCTAGTTCGCCGGAATTTAGCCGGAGCTCGTCGCAACAGAGGAGAAGAGGCGCCGTTGATTGCGACTGCCCCAGGAGCCGCCGCGACCATGCCTAGAACCACCGTCGCCCACCAGCTCGATTGCCCCCATCGCCACGTCTAGCTGGAGCCCTGGTAAGCCCCCACATACCCCCACCGTGCCGCGTTAGGGTTTTCTCTCGCCGGAGCTGTTCAGCAGAAATGATCAACCACGGCCGTAGATTCTTGTTCTAATCGCACAACTGAGATTGCCCCTTACCGCTTCGGTTAGAATTAGTTGCTGACATGCGGACCCCTCCTGTCAGTTTCCCTCTGCGCCACGGAGCGCCACTAGGCCGGCCCATTTCTTTTCCCGAGCTAGCCCACAGATTCAAATAGAGGTTTTTCTATTTAGGTTTAAACTAGATTCTATCCACTTGTTTAAAAATCAACTCAGAGAGATTCACCTAACCAAATAGCATGATTCAAATTTTCCTAGAAAGATAATTAAATTATCTATCCAAGCCCGTTGGATTTAAATCAATTGGAGTTAGATATCACATATAGCAAAAATAACAAGACATAGACTTTTCTACATTTAATCATTTTTTTAAAATCAACCATAATAGCTTTTGAGTTGATTCCAACTCTCAAAAATCACATTTGACAATACCTATCTGAATATGTAATAATATTTAGGTTTGCATGCAGTGACTTTGGAGTAGTACCAAAATAATGCTATTAGGGAATTTCTAGTCACTTTAAATCATTTAAATACTAATCTTCAACTTATTGAAATTGGATCAAACATTTAAATCACATTCCCATGTATTAGAATATGTGGTGATGACATGTGTCCACATGATCCCATATTTTAATTGGAGAATATTAAATCTTAATAATTTTCAATGAGTAGAAATTACTCTTCTCAAATAAAATAAATGAAACTAGTTCTTTAAACCTTGTGATGATTGTGATGATACTAGATCATCAAGTGTATGCATTAGTGTGCTAAATAGACTAGTTAAGTATTGCTTGGTGATTGTGTATCCCGTATTTATTTATAGACGATAGTACCGACCAGGTCTACGAGGAGGAGGAGTTCTACCCCGAAGAAGACGAGGAGAATTTCAATCACTGCACCAATCAAGGCAAGCTATTATTGGAAAGCTAATACTTGCAAGCCATCACTAGATGCAAGTTAACCTAACCAAGATGTATTAGGTATGCTTTGGTTATACCTTTTGATTTATACCCATCCCAAGTTTTACTTGCAAGCTTTACTTTTGCTTTACCAAAGTTTCTTTACTTTAGTGATGATTTGTGAGATTTGTGGAAAGTAGTATAGATAGCATAAAGAGTATAAAACTTGGCCTATACTAGATGTCATTGTATGGCATGAGATTGAGATTAGCATCCCACATTATTGAACACTCTTAACCTAGTAGCTAGTGCTAAGCATAAAACTTGATCACTTTAGATGGGAATATTTGGTGAAAATGATTATGAAAACCTTAGAATGATGAGTCATTCTATTGAGATGTTTTGACATGTGTTGAGAAACATAATGGTTTATGATGATGAAAATGTTGAGGCATGAGCCTTAGCCCTTTATAAAAACCGATGGTTGAGTTCGGATGCGATACCATTCCAATTTTACCGTACAACCACAATACCTGAATTGTGTAAGGCTTAGCCGGAAGTTTATATGCATTAGTATGGGTTCCCTCGCGGAAGAGGTTTGAGCTGAGGCTACCTCTTGATGTTGTCCACCTATGCAATTCCCAGGATGGCAGATGGCCATGGCTAGAAGACCAAGCTCATAGGAGAGGTGCTTATACTAGAGTGTGTAAAGACAAGGTTATGATTGATTATCCACATACTAAGTATGATAATTCAGGATTATCCCTGATGGATGTATCGAATTTTGTGGTGAAAGTGTACCACCTCTGCAGAGTGTCAAACTATTCGAATAGCCGTGTCCGCGGTCATGAACAGTTAGAGTGGCCATACAGTTCCATCATTAGATATTTTCAAAATAACTTGTGAAATGAATTGTGACTTGACTTGACCACAACATGGTTGTGACTATGAAAACTAAGTTCTCACTTAAGTGATTTAGAACTTTATTTCATCTTTCTTTATTTCTGAACTCAGCTTATGTTTCAAATTTAGCTTTGCAAATAAACTTAGAGTTTAGCATTCCTACTAGAACTACCTTACTTGTTAGTAATAATGTGCGAGTACTTAAAGAGTACTCATGGCTTTGTCCCTGACTATTCCCGTGACCAGACTATGAGGAGGACTATCAGGAGGAAGGACAGCAGGACGGCTATGACAACTAGGATCATCTCCCATCGTCAGCATTGCCTGTGACACTTAGGATGGAGCCCACCGCTATGCTTATTATTCCGCTGCTTGTTTGTACTAAGACTGGATCATGAGATCCTTCATTTGTGTAAGACCTTATTATGGTTTGTAATTGATGATGTACTGTGATATCCAATCTGTTATGTCTCAAAAATGGTAATCCTGGGATTGCGATGTATGGCATAACAGGCATCTGAGATTAAAAATCTGGGTGTTGACAAAGAGCATAGGGAACGAGACTTGACATTTAAGGTTCAAGTGATCAAGTAATTCGTGGAATGCATGGGGGACATCATGGGTTTCTAGATCTTGTTGTTGGTCATTGATTGGAGACGTGTCTCGATCATGTCTGCACATTCCGAGCCGTAGGGTGACACGTTTAAGGGTAGATGATGTTTAGTGTTTGATCTGAGATCGTAGGAGAAAAGAGAAGAGAAAACCGAAAATTTTCCGGGAGAATCCGAGGGATGTTTGGTGGGGTCTATAAGGTGTTTTAGAGTAATAGATATTAAAGAATGTGTATTTAATATTAATTAAATGAATTAATATATATATATATTAATTAATTTATAGGAGCAGCCCACCTATATGGGCCCCTCTGAAGGCGAGACCCATGTAGGGACGCCTCCCCATGGAGCAATGGGGGCGGCACTAGGGTTGGGCGCACGCGGGGGTGGGGCCAATCCCACCACCCTCCGCCCTTTAGTCCCACCCCGGGTGCCTCCTCTTCGTGGTGCTCCCATCTCCCCTATATAAAGTGAGGAGGACCCCTTCCTCCTCATCTTATCTCAATTGTCCTTTGCCTCCTCTCTCCCCCCTCTCTTTCTCTCAACGTGTGGTTTTCAAGTTGGAACGTGCATACAGGGACAAGGGTTTCTCCACCATATGCCCATCGGTCCCGGCTGGTAACCGGGACTAATGGGGGGCACCCCGCGCGCAGAGACGGCCACGTGGACGCCCATTGGTCCCGGATGGTAACCGTGCCGGGACTAGTGAGTGGGCCTTTAGTCCCACTTCTCCAGTCCCGGTTCTCTGGATCGGAATATGAAGTACTACTTGATAATTTCCACTAATTTCAAGTCCTTATTATGATTCCTTTTATGGGGTAAAATCTCTAATATCTTAGATTCCCCATTCTTAATCCTTTATGTACCCTTCACTAACTTTTGATGGATTCTTCTTATGATTATAAGCTATAGTAATAACTAGGATTATTCTAGTAATGGAATTCCATATCGCGAATCCTTTATTCTTGCCCGCTTCAAGATAGGATGACTAATTAAAAAATATCAATCTTGCGATAAAGAGTTTACACTTCTTACAGTTTTGGAACCGGGACTAAAGCCGCTTACGGGCCGGGACTAAAGGCACGTTCTCTACTAGTGAGGGTTTCTTCGCCATACGCACACCGACGTGCTACTGGAATCTCAGTCTGGATCTTCTTCTTCCACTGCTTTGCTGGATTGAAACCCGAGAGACGTCTCTACACCGTACACGTGAGAACTAGGGAGGTGCCGCCAGTTGTGGCACTAGCCGCTTGTACGCATGCACGACCTTAAGGTCGCTTCGCTGTACGTTTACATCGACAACGTTTGAATGAGAACGTAATCACTCTTTTAATCTTCAAGGGTATGGACACTGAATCACTCTTGTTGCCTTACATCTGCTTAGATAGATCTTGGCTATATCGTTCTCGTCGTTAGCATTTTTTCTGCTATGGAACCCTTCACCCTGATATGGGCCTTAAGGCCCACACCGCCTTGAGACCTCTCTATGACACCACTCTTGTTGACGTTAGCCGCCTACTCCTAGACGTGGCCAGTGCCGCCACGCGTCTCCGCAAATGCCAAACTGTCTCTAGGCTCGTCTCATTGGTTACATCAACGCACCGCCACCTTTCAAGCTACGTCGCGAGGCCCTCCAGAGGTTAGGAAGAGGCCGTCCTCCGCCGTCGGCACCCTTGGGTTTTTGCCCGACGGCGGTAGGTGAGGGGGAGGGTAGGGTAGGGTTAGGGAGGGGACGAGGGCTCAGGGAATCGACCATGGGTCGCCTTAGGGGACGATGAGGAGTGAAATGAAACCTGTCTCATGTATATGAAGTGTCTCATTTGCTTGAAACTGATTATTAAGTTATGAAATGGCAAAGTAACAAGAACCAACCTTGCAAAGGTCTTGGGAGTTCCATAGGGATGGCTAGAATAACTTGTATTTTTCTAAGGGAGGGCCAGAGGAGAACGGATAGATTCAAGTTTGAACCACCATAGTATATTCCAAAGCTTGACTTGAGACCTGTGTATAACTAGGACTGAATCATTATTTCATAGGGAGAAATTATCCTTTCAGAGCCGTTCACGTTGGACTAACTCCTTTATTATATCCAATGCTAAATATGCAAAATATAATAAAAAATGCTACTCTAAGAGAAAAAAAGAACTTGGCCGCAGCGTCCAACACCGGGTGATCTTGACGACTGTCACTGCCCTGAAAGCCTGTGTAAGGAGGCAGGGTAAGGGGTAGAAAAGAAGAAAAATCAGCGCTTGTTCTCCTTTAGGTATATGCTAGTGGAACTAGGCCTGAAGAGAAGCACGTCGTCGGCATTTCGCCGTCCATTTAAAGCAGGAGATTTACACTGGATCGGTGAGTGAAAGACAATGAACTTTGGGACCGCTTCCCTTTGGTTGCACCGCAGGCACCGAGCGTGTTCACTTCGCAAAGGGAAAAACCTGCCTGAATAGTCGAATTTCCAGCGCTTTTTGTTCGGCAGCGAGGCAAAGCGAGCGGTATCTTTGCAGAAAATTGTCGCGGTCGCAGGCTCGATGGCAGCAACCGAAAACAACGAGTACTAGTAGTAGAAAATCTGAGAACCAGAAAAGGATGCGGAGGAGGAAAAACAGAAGGGTACATCGCAACCACATCGTGGTATGGTATCTGACATGAACCGACCGCTGCGAATCACGCGAGAGTTACAAATAGCTGGCATATCAACCTCTTATCATCGCCCTCCTCCGAGGCTCCGACTGAAAAGAAACTCTGGGAGTGATTAATGGTTTTGCCTTATCGCTTGGTGGTGTTGATGAGTTGAATTCTTCTCGCTCGTTCGCTGCATGTGGGGGATAGGTCCAGCCCAGCTAGCCTACCTGTTTCCATAGTCAGAGTAATGACATTGATTAACAAATCAATACTCCGTGTATATACAATACAAGTATGAATTGCCAGTAGTACTGCTGTTGAATTTTTAAGGGAGAAGAAAAGGAATTAAGAAGTAGCCAACGCATCGTTGCCGCGTTATTCATTCCACAGGAGGACACAGGACAACGGCCGGTGGAGGAGAAGAAAAATAGTGTGTGAGAGAGAGTTTTTTCTTTCTGATGATGGATGTGAATGAGGGATGGGTGCGTGGGAACAGTATTTACCGAGAGCCATTAGGATGAGGACAGGTAATTAGAGTTGCTTAAAGGCCACAGCTGCGCGGTAAGAAGTGAAAGACGGGAGGCGTCGCCCGCAAGCCGCCTCCTCACGGCTCTCTCTCTCTCCCCGCCTTCCCACCGCCAGTGTACCTCCGCGGCCGCGTGCCTATATAAGCCGCCCCTCGGTTCCTCCCCCCAAAGTCCCTTCCCTTGTTCCTAAACCCGACTCTTTCTCTTTCACACACGCCTCTCCCTCTTCCTCTTCGTGAGCTCTCTCTCTCTCTCTCTCTCTCTCTCTCTCGGCATCTCCATTTCCTCTTCTTCTTCTTCTTCTTCTAGCTCCCGATCTGTGGTGGTGGTGTGCGGAGATGTCTGAGGTGTCGGTCATAAACCAGGCGGAGGTGGAGGACGCGGCGGCAGCGCTGGACCTGCCGCCGGGGTTCCGGTTCCACCCCACCGACGAGGAGATCATCTCGCACTACCTCGCCCCAAAGGCGCTCGACCACCGCTTCTGCTCCGGCGTCATCGGCGAGGTCGACCTCAACAAGTGCGAGCCATGGTACCTTCCAGGTACGTCAATCCACATCTAAATTGAGCTGTTTTTTCTTCTTGATCTGGCCGGCCGGCCGGCCGGCCTGCGGTGAGAATCTTGCCTTACGCAGATGCGTGTCTCGATTTGACAGGCAAGGCCAAGATGGGGGAGAAGGAGTGGTACTTCTTCTGCCACAAGGATCGCAAGTACCCGACGGGGACCAGAACGAACCGCGCCACGGAGAGCGGCTACTGGAAGGCCACCGGCAAGGACAAGGAGATCTTCCGCGGGAGGGGAATCCTCGTCGGCATGAAGAAGACGCTCGTATTCTACCGTGGCCGCGCGCCCCGCGGCACCAAGACCGGCTGGGTCATGCACGAGTTCCGTCTAGAGGGCAAGCTACCCCACCCGCTCCCGCGCTCCGCCAAGGTTCGCCGGCCCTTAATTAATTACGCTAATTATTCTTCAGTTAATTCGCGCTTTAATTCCGGGTTCATCAGCATAGTATTTGGTTGGTTTCTTGACGCGTTGTTTCCTTTCCGCGTGCAGGACGAGTGGGCGGTGTCCAAGGTGTTCAACAAGGAGCTCACCGCGGCAACCAACGGGGCAATGGCGGCCGCGGAGGAGGCGGGCATCGAGCGAGTCAGCTCGTTCGGCTTCATCACCGACTTCCTTGACTCCGGGGAGCTGCCGCCCCTCATGGACCCTTCCTTCGGCGCTGACCTCGACGAAGTGGTCGACTTCAAGGGGCCCCCCGCGTCCACCTCCGCCTACGACGCCGGCGCCCATCCCGCGGCGGGCATGGGCTATCAGCTCCAGGTCAAGACGGAAGAGCCCGTGCAGCTGCAGTACCAGTACCAGCAGCAGCAACCGCACATGATGTACTCGAGCCCCTACTTCTCGCTGCCGGCGGCGAGCTCCGGCGACCAGTCGCCGGCGATCCGGAGGTACTGCAAGGCGGAGCAGGTCTCGGGGCAGACGTCGGCGCTCAGCCCGTCCCGCGACACCGGGCTGAGCACCGACCCGAACGCGGAGATCTCGTCGGCGGTGACGCCGTCGTCTCAGCATCAGGAGTTCCTGGACCACCTGGACGAGTACCCCGCCCTCAACCTCGCCGACATCTGGAAGTACTGATCAAGCCGGAGCTGCACAGCTACGAGGATGATTCGCTCGGTTCCGGCTCTCCCCGGCCGTTGATTGATTACACTTAATTTGATTACTTAACATCGTGCCTGATGCTCGTGCTAGTGGTTTGCTGATGCATCATCTGATCCTCATCTTCTTTTCCGGAGGACTCTCGGGTCGGATCAGATTAGCATCCGTCCAGACCTCCGGGGATTAGCTAGGCCTCCTTTCCTTGTGTTAATTAATTAATTTACTACTAGTCGTAGGTTTATACTATATATCTTGATCTGTGTACATACCCACTACTACTACTAGTAGTATTCTGATTGCGTTTAGTAGTGGTGAGTAGCAAATTAATGGATGGGTGTAGATTAGGGGGCTGCAAGGACTTGGGGTATCCATTTATGAACGAATTGATTAATCTGGGCGTTGATGATGAGCCAGCTAGCGCTAGCTTTGTGTGTATGTACATGTACGTATTACCATTAATTGTTTGAGTTTGACATCTCCCCATTATGTGAATTGATGCTTTGTCTCTGTGTGTACTACCGCTTTACACTTGTTACTTGATCGCTCGGTTACTCCTTTAGAAGGAGGCAACTGGACGTGACGAGAGATTACTGGTAGTGGTGCTAGTACTGCGCGTGGACACCTTCCGAAATCTAGCAGAAGAGGGGAAGGGTCTCACATGGATGGATGGATGGATTGATCATGGACGGGCCCCATCGGGTCACCGCGAGCGATGGGTTCGCTCCTGTTTGGGTCGTCGATCGATCCAATTATGTTCGCAGACCACGTCGTCGTCGTCATGGGGTCCAGTTGGTGAACTCTACAACACATGGGATAGACGTAGTACGCGCCGAGGCAGGCTATTGTACGAGGCTCCAGCCAGCCTTATCTCCTTTCGGAAACCCTCCGCGCGCGCCCGCCCGCCCGCCCGCCTCTCTCGTGTCCCCAAGCCGTTAACGGCGGCCGAGACAGGAAAAACGAGACGGGAACGGGCACATCGATGGTCCGATCCTAACAAACCAACCGACCAACCCGGGCTCGACGCGCGCGCGGTGGGAGGGCAAAAACTTGTGGCTCACACACACGCCGGCCGACGGCGACGAGCCAGCGCTCTGTGTGCTTGCGCTCTGTTTTGCTTGCTTGCTTGCGCGCGCAGCACAGCACAGCACACGAGACAGACACGGGGTATGCGCGCGCGAGCTGGGCATCGCTATCGCTTGCTTTCCATTCGACGCAACGCAAGAGAGGCTGCGCGGCCGTGGCGAGTTTCGCGGCGATCTACGCGCGCGTTTCCACGCGCTCGCTTCGTGCATCAAAACCCGGGAGGAGGAGGAGGAGGAGGAGGAGGAGGGCGAGGGCGAGGGCGGTCCAGCCCGTCCAGGAAGGAAAAGGATGCAAGGATCAGCAAGAATCATTCACTCATGTACGAACGACTGCTAGCTAGACACATGGAAATCGAGGAGCACGTATTCATACCTGTACCCGAGAATATTCTCGCTCACCCCTCCTCCCCCGAGGCTAAGTTAAATCTCACATGAAAAACTACTAGTCGCATATCCTGGGTCCCTCGCTTCGCCTCAGGGAATTCGGATCGGATTGGATCATTAGCTGTCCATGTCGCGCCGTGACGTCACAACTTTAGGCTCCCCGTCCAGTGGCACATCTCACCTGCACCAACCTTTTCCTTCCCTCCTCCTCCTCTCATCTTCTCTTTCTCTTGCTCTTTTTTAAATAGCCCCTCTCTAGCGCTAGCTAGGGATGGTCAGGTTAATTTTTTAACTCCTCGTCAATGATCACAGGGAGGTCTAAACAAAGCTTGTGACGAAGGAGGATGCATCACCCATGTTGCCCCCCTAAGCTTGTCGATTAATTAATCTCCCTGAGGATTTGGTTAATTAACCCGAGGGAGATGTCCAGATGCAGGTTGCTGTCAGTCTGTTGATTAGGGCGCGGATTTTGTACCCATTTTATCCGGCGATTAGACAAGACCCAGCCACTGGCGGTTGACGTGGGGCCTGTGCATTAGTAGACGTTTTCTTCCGAAACCTTCGGTAAGATTTGTTTTCGCATCCAGAGTTGATATCCGGGACCGTTCGGGACGTGACCACTAACTACCAAGACCCATAGGACGCCGAGAGCTGTCCCAAAAGTCTTGCATCCGGAAGGGAATTTGGCAACCCTGTTTATCATTCGTTTCATGTAGTTTGCACCAGTTCAACAAATAGGAGTACGTAGTACCCTTATACTGCATTTTTTCAAAGCAAAAAGGGTGCCGAGACGGTGGTTATCCTCCCCACCACGCCAAGGCGACGGGGCACCCCTCCCTCTCTGGCCTAACGACCCCTCCTTCACCCCACCCCACCCCTTCGTCGCCACCAACATGGGTCACCGACTCACCAGGCATAGCTCCATCAAACTGACTTTACCCGCACACTAAGAGACGGTCGGGGCTCGACCTCTCACAGGCGCGATGTGACTCAGGACGTAGCGGCTTGACGCATAGCTGAGTGGACCCGGTGCGCCGGCGCTGGCTATTGAGCGATGCTCCCGGCTTAGACCTAGGCCCCTCGGGCACTAGATGGGCTTGGGTGGGCTGGCACCTAAGTCCGAGGAGCTTCCTATAGATGGCGACAGTGACTATGCTAGTACCGGGGATGGTGGCATTGTGGCATGCCGGTTGCAGCGGGGCAGCGGGGGCTTTATGAGCCCACCTGGGCCTGGTGTGCCCCACCTCGGTGGTGGAGGTTGGTCCCTCCCACGTGGTTGCGAGGCTGCTGTCTCTCGCTCCTGCGATGTCATTTCTCTCTGTCTTATAGGCCTCCCGCGCCAGTGTTCACAAAGAGACGAGGATGGTGACTACAAGATCGGGTGGCGCATGCTAGTGGGCGGCGAGATTTGGTGGTGGTGCTCCGTTGCACCATGGGTTTTTTGTGGGTGGGGGCCAAAAGAAATCCCAGCTCGTCGGACCCCGATGCGGTGTCGCCTTTGAGTGATGGCATTTGTTCCTGGAGGCATCGTGGGAATCCTCAGTCCACTTTACTCCGAGAACCAGGGGGAACCCTAGGACCAATGCACTAGTCCGGGCAACATCACCGTGTCGATGGTTCTTCCCTTCTTGACAGTGCTTCTTGATACTTCAGGGTGCTTGGAGTGTGATGGGACAAAGTCAGAGGTTGCAGTGGTTCGGGTCATCCTCGTTTCATCAATTCGTCGTTGCTTTTATTTCTTTTCTTTTTGACATGTTCGTGTTGTTGGCCCAATATCTTCTTGTTCGAACTCATCTATCGTGGGTTATTAATACTATAGTGGTCGGAAGGATTTTTTTTGAAAGTGCACATTATAACTAACGAACCCAGTCTTGCGTAGTGCTCCGTATCCGAATATACGTGATCAGCTGATCCGAGCCGTGGAAAATGCGGTTCCATCTACGGTTCACACGCATCACCTGGTGGTCGTTTTTCTTCAGAGAAGGAGAGCGCGCGCGACACGGGGGCGCCTCAAGAAGTGGACGCCTGGACAGACGGACACTAATCTGGGACCGTTACATCACATCTGCCTCTAGATTATTGGACAGGTTCACAGGTGTGCATCATCAAATCCAGCAATTGTTTGCCCTTTTAGCAAGAGAAAGATTTTACCAGAATAAAATGGGATCCTGGAGTAATGGCAGAGATATGGACTCTCCACATACTTTTCGAGTAAGATGAGGTCCAGTACTGGGCTGTTACCTTTTTCATAAAGTTTGTAATCCTGCTTGACAGCCATGTTGCCCACACGCTCTCATTGATTCTACGCTTGACTTGTTTCGCTTCTCACAGGTAGAGATGCTACTTTTGTGACCCAGAAAGAAAAGCTACTTTTGGATGAAAATGTCACAATAATACATCAGGGTTGCGAGTTTATGCTAGCTAAACCATTTTACAAAGATACGTGTATAAGGGAAGTATCATTCTCTCTCAAGAAAAAGAATAAGAAATTCTGGAATTTACAATTTTCTGTATAATTTTATATGTAAACTTAAGACGTCTCTTGAACATGGAAATCCAATAATGTCGTTGAACCGGTACGGAAACGAGAAAGGCGACTAGAAGGCAACCAAAACCTACTATCTATCTAGGTTTTGTCCCTCTCGTTGACACGTCACCGGTCCGCTCTGACTCTGGTGGCCTTGATGACTTGGAGGTGTGTCAAACCACGGTCTCTCGCCACCGGAAGATTTTTCGCTCTTTGTTTTGCCTGTTTTGCCGTGTCTTCTTCGGAAGGAGGCGGCTACATCTTGAAGTCAGAATAAGATCCTCCCCTCTTTATCCTCGCCTCGTCGGTCCATCTATCTTTGGCAGGGCGCGCATACTCGTGTGTATGGTCGATCTTCCGGGATCTGGCCAATTTTCGTGTTTGTTGGTGTGATTTCAGCTCTCTATGGTATCATCAATGGTAATGGTTGCTGCTCTAATGTCCTATTCTGTTGTGGTCTTAACTCGATGATTTCTTGTTTGTCTGTTACAACAAGGTCAACTACGATAAGTTTTGACCGACTTGGGTGATGGAGGGCGAGGATGGTGGCCTGGTTTTGGCCCGCGCTAGTTATTATAGTCGTCCCTAGGTGGTACAAGACCTATTTGTAATTCTTTTGATTTTAGGTCTCTTTGTAGTGTTGATGTTTTTATTAGGTCGGTGGAATTTTAAAGAAAAAAAAGCGTAAGACATTTTTGGTTAGGTGGCGGCGCCGGTATACATGACGATGGCTCGTTTAATCCGCTCCTCCTAATCCACGTCGTGGGGGGAGGCGACGTTCCACGCGCTTCGGCGCGTCAAGTGCAAACGGTGATAACCGTTGGTGGCCCACTAGGATCCCAGCCACTGGTTGGCTAAGTCTTGGTGTCCAAGAAAAAATCCCGAGCCAAAGTCCCGGGACCCACATCCATATCTCTCTGTTTCTAGATGATGACTCATTTTGCTTTACCGTAGGTCACGCCGTTTCTGCCACTGCAAGCATTTCTTTACCGGCGACGGAATGGATCATGATCACAATTAATGCTTTATTTTAGTACCTAACATCTCTTTGACCCTTTTAATGAAAAGAAACCATCGTAGTACAACGACTTGCCGATCTGTCAAACTTTGCCTAACCTTGATGGGCAAAAGATCCATATTACCGTATAAAAACTGGAGTAGAACTAAGAGATGTACAGTACAAATCGTAGGCCAACTCCATGACTTGGAATGACCACACAGCCCACACCGCCGCAGCTAGCTCAGCTGTTGTGGCACGTACGTATCTTTCTAGCATATGCATATACACGCGGTGTTTTTCACATGGCATATTTGCCTCACCTAATCAAGCAGGACGCCTAATTTCTGACCTTGAGGAGTCACCACCCTGCAAAATTGCTGCGACTAGCCAACACAATACTAGTACAAATTAAACCGACCAATCATTAGTAGGGATGTAAATGGTACGAATAATTTCCGCTTCGAATCCGCATCACGTCGGTTTTTAAGAATATGGTATGCATTTTTAGATATTCGACGGATATGAATGCGGATGCGGATATTTGTCGAGCGGATATCCGACGGATATGGTAGCGGATATAGTATTGATGATATCCGACGGATAAGAATAATCTGATATTTTATGCGGATTATCCGAGGTACTCAAATAGGATAATCCGATAAATCCAACACAATCCTAATATCTAGACAATCTAGTTAGTGTATCGGCTAACTTTGCATGCTACGTATGCATGTTATACTATGCTATTACCAATCTTGCACTTTTATACTACTATTATCTAGTGTTGCACACTTGTCATTTCTTTTCTATAAACTACATAAATTTTTATTTTTCTACGTGTATTTGTTCAATTATCCTCTTCCGCTCCGAGTCCGTTCTGACTCCGCTCCATATCCGCAATTCGATATAATTCGCATCCGGCTATTATCCGCTCCGCTCCGAATCCACCAAAAAAATGCGGTAAAGGATGTGGTAATAGCAATATCCGATCTGATCCGTTTACGTCCCTAATCATTAGCCATGTGTGTACTACTACTACTACCTCATTTCAATCATCAAGGCTCGTGCACGCCGTCGTGCGGCACTAACATGCTTGACTCTGCCAAGTAGTATAAACTTTTGTGGTGGTACAATCAACGAGCATTAGTTGCTGATTGGCTATGCATATGTCCTTGTCAATAGAACAATACTACAACAAAACCTACTCAAGTGGTAATTGCTATACGACCGTAAACAAAAAAAAATACTCCTACATGTGTATCAAAGTTCGGTACACCATTAGAACTTTTAGCCCGTGTGTCTTGTTCGGTGCCAATATCGCTAATATCCTGAAAGCAATTGGTGTATGTTACTCCCACTCCGTTGCAAAAAAAAAAAAGGATATATGCCTGCAAGAGAGCGGTCATATAGCAGGTTTTTGCCCCAAACGCTAAAAAAGCAGGTTTTTGCCCCTAACCCCTCCCTTCCCCCGGGTCGCCTCCTCCCAGGCGGCTCCAAAAGCTCCTCCACCTCCACCCTCTAGGCCCAGCGAATCTAGAAGACGTAGCCGCCGCTGCCGCCTGCGCCGGCGGTGGTGTCGGCGCCCATCCGGCCGGAGCGACGGTGGGCAGAGTTGGGCGCTCGATCGCGTCGCGTGGGAGGCGGTGTGGCGCGGATTGAGGGTGCAGGGCGGCGCAGCCTAGACGCGGTCGAGGCCTGAGGCCTCTAGCGGCGAGGCGGCGGCGTGGAGGTGGTGGCGCGCCGCCGATGTGGCCGCCGGCGATGGCTTGATCACCGATGCGTGCGATCCGGGCCTCTTGACCGTGATTTGGGCATTTTGGCCCTTGATCGGGGATGAAGGAGCTCGGGTTGGGCTGTGGTTGCGGGGGTTCTCGATCCCTTCGACGTCTCAGTCTTCTGCTACTTCCTTACCCGTTGTCTTCGTGCTAGAGGAGGCTAGCGGCGCGGGGGCCTGCGAGTCTCGCGAATAATGGTGATAGTCCTAGAGTTCCTACCGCGCCATGACGAAGATTTGCTTGATGTCTGCCCTTATTGATCTGGCCGGACTGTCGAGTTCCGGAAGGCTTCGCCGGCGAAACCCATGGGCGATTATGCCTAGAGATTGCTAGATCATATTGAATTCGGTCAGGCGTACCTATATTTTTGTCTGACCGTTTGGTTTTAGCGGGAGCGTTGCGAAGCGCTAATATCTGTTACCATCATGTGTCATGTCTTTGACGGTCCATGGTGAAGTCAGATACAGAGAATATCACGAAAGCTAGAACATCAGGAAAGCGATGGTGATTTGAGTCTTTGTGACGATGAGTAACTGGCTACGTGATCTGTGACTCGCAACAGTGAATGTTGGGCGACAACACATGAGGAGTTTCTAGTCTTATCTTACAGGGTGAAAATCCAAGGTCTGGTCTTAATTGGTTGTGCCTGACAATAACCTTGTTGAAGACATTGTTTACGAGTGAGGACTTTCTCCAGGGTGAAAATCTATGATCTTTGATCGGGCGACAACATCGCTCGTGCATTGTTTCCTTCTTGAAGGCGTCGCTATTGGAGTGGTTAGACTACTCGCGTTGTTTTGGTGGTGTTAGTGTCGTTGTTTTGGTGGTGTTAGTGCCATTGCTTCGAGAAATCACTCTTTATAGTGGGACTTTTCTTTTAGCAATTTTTCTTTTTTTTCTAGGCTGTCTGCATCAGTAATGTCACTAGGGCGTGCATTGTTGCAGAGGTTAGGTGTAATTGGTATCTCCTGCTTTTTTTTAAAAAAAAAGCGGTCATATATATCTATCTATGCTCCATCTCAAGTATATAAGTCAAGTCTCAACTACATCTTGGAAAAATGGTGTATCTTCGATAGTCCGCAAGAAAAAATAATGGTTAAAAACATTTATTCCATGTGTTGCACAGTCATGACCTCGAGGATACCTTTCGCGAGCACATCGATCGTCGCAAATTCCGAGAGATTTGGTGGGATTGGAAAGGTCATAAACCAAACAAGGATCTATTTTGGAACCATCCTAAGGATGTTTGCATGTTTGCTACTCCAACTTTGATGTCTCCATCGATTTCAAGCGCGTCATGTGAACGTCTGCAATTAATGTTACCGAGGCTAGTTTTAAAATTTTAATCATCTAATTTGATATCTGAAAGCATAAGAGTCTATCATACAAAATGATATTAAAGTGAATTGATCTAATAGTTTTTTTTTTGCAAAACAGAATTGATCTAATAGTTATCGTATAGTTTTCTTATGGAGTAGTTTTCTAGTTGGCTCACCCAAAAGAATCACTTGTCATTTCTCATCCAGAAAAAAGGAAAACAATAAACGATGCTGGCTAGGCGTGTGGTTGGCTTCGTTGAGCTGCCAGGTGTATGCTCTATTCAGTGAGTCAGAATTTGGGAACTCTGATAGCTACATTACCTAGCCTGAATGCTGACCTGCGCCACCTAGGATGCCAGCTGCCATAAGAACACGTTTGTAATTGTGGAGTCTCTGTGAGTGTTTTAGAAGCAACGACTACGTATTTTCCAAACGTGTATATATACATGTAGAACTAGATAAATACGCCTTAGCCTATGCACGATAAACGGTTGGTTATAGCATCTTGATGTGTTCGTGCTCGATATAATTAGCAGTAGTGTATCGAAGGTTTTACGTGCTTCAAAGTTGATACCTACGCCCCGAGATGTAGCTTAGCTGAGGTGTTTGGAGAAGGCACTCAACAGAGTTTTTGCCTCTGTCGTTGACGGCTTCACTCTGCCTTGCCAAAATGTGCTGGGTGCACGCTCTAGTTTAATCACGCGTTGGGGCTGCGCCATGGAGTGCTAGAGTTACAAGTAAACTGTGTGCTGGATTCTCAAAAAAAGAAAAGTAAAAACATGTGCTTATATGCTTAAAAAATCCAGTGCGCATGAATGCATAGACTTGCACCGTAATTCCCTCGCATATAGCGCCTGGATCTTAATTTTTCACCGTAATTCCCCCGCATACACCTGACATAGTGATTGTGATGCCTCTCATGGATCATCGTTAAATCCGTCGTTGGAGTAGACTTGTATAGTGACCAAAACGCGGAACCTTGGGCCCACGAAGCACTTCCAAACTGCCACAAAGCCACGCGGGTGCCATTGGGTAGTGGCATTCTGCTGGGCTACTTTGGGCTAGATGGACGACAGATCTTTCAGGGCCCACCGTAGGACTCGTGCACTTTCGTCAACTCTGACAAGACACTGCACTTCTGCTC
Source organism: Avena eriantha (assembly GCA_910589775.1). NCBI lineage: Eukaryota > Viridiplantae > Streptophyta > Magnoliopsida > Poales > Poaceae > Avena > Avena eriantha. The sequence goes on from OU342743.1 coordinate 559,297,722, forward strand.
GTGTGTTTAGTCCACACACAGTGCTTGCATTTTACTGAAAGTCTGAATTTCCTCCCCCAGAACACACTGAAGATCTGAAACTATCAAACATAAAAAAACTGAATGTCTGAAACAGTACCGTAAAAATCGGAGAGCCTGAAACTGCGTTCCTTTGCCAAAAAGCAGAGGTAAAAGCATTTCTTTTGCACACTTTTCGTTAGACTTCTTTTTTTTAGACTTGAGTGAACTGTGAACGTGCACTTCCAGTCGTTGAGGCAGTTCTCAACTGTGTTCTCAGAGTCCTGGAGACAGCTCTATAGAGCTTGGATGCAATGCAAAGGTCAAGTCCGTTCCATGTCGATCTTGTATGTTATCTCGGTTCACTGAAATCCTTTCAATATTTTGTATCAGGATGAGGGACTACGCGTTTGTTGATTATAGGGATGAGATGGCGACAAGTCAGGCACATTCTCTGCTGAACAGGTTATTTTCCTCAAGTACACTCTCTGCTCTGTCACTTGCACAACTTTTGTTCCAACTAGCTGTGAACAATGAATCCAAGGGATGGTTTTGACAGGCTGAGGTTCATTGGGAAAGTATTGGTAGTCGAGAGAGGAAGCCATCCAAATGCAAAAAAGAAAAAAACTGGAAGCATGAGGGGAATCAGCTCAGGGTCTGTCTCAGTGGCAGAGCATGAAGTCCCCAAATCAGTAGAACTCGACATCTACTGCTGAATCGGTTGCTACTAAGGCTTGGTGTGGACTGCTCTCCCCACCTTGATTACGTCTCACACTCTCACTACCATCGTTGTTGACTTGTTTTGCATATTATCCTTCAGCATGTTCATTAGCCATTTCATAGAGCTAATTGATATATTTTGTCTTATGTTAAAGTATGATCCAAATTCTATTAAGGAGTCTAACTTCTGACGGAGCGGAGCGAGGCCCATCGCTGGGAGGCTTGGATCGTTGATGACCTAGGTTACCACCGCTATATATAACTCGTGTAAGCCGTCGGCTGGGATAAGTTGCATCTGTGAAATCCCCGACGTTGTGTAAACACTCCATGTTATAGTGAAGTTTCGCTGGTGACGTCCGTGGTTTTTTCCTCTCTTTGTTGGAGAGGTTTTTCCACGTTAAATCTGTGTCCCCTTGCTGCGATTTTATTTTCGTTCTTCGTTATTTAATTGTCGCAAAGCTAACAAGTGGTATCAGAGCTCCAGGTTCTAATCTAGGGTTTGCGACATGTCGTCATTGAAGTTCGATCTACCGCAGCTGGATTACTCCACAAGATTCTGCTTGTGGTAGGTGAAGATGCGGGCGATTCTCGCCCAAACTTCAGATCTGGATGAAGCGCTGGGATTTGGAAAAGATGATGCTAAGAGCTGGTATGACAAAGAGAAGCGGAAGGACCGTAAGAGTTTGTCTATGATTCAACTTCATATGTCCAATAATATTTTGCAGGAAGTTTTGGCAGATAAATCTACTGCTGCTCTTTGGATGAAACTGGAATCGATCTGCATGTCAAAGGATCTAACCAATAAGATGCATGTGAAGATAAAGTTGTTCTCGGATAGATTGCAGGAAGGTGAATCGGTAATGAATCACATATCTCTTTTTAGAGAGATTATTTTTGATTTGCAATCTATGAAAGTAAAATATGATGATGAGGATCTAGCTCTATTACTCTTATGCTCGCTGCCTAGTTCTTATACACATTTTCGTGATACAATATTGTTGAGCCGTGATAAAATAACCCTTGATAAAGTACAAGAGACCCTCAAACAGAGGGAAAATATGAAAACTATGGTGCAGGCAGATGGGGCGCCATCCAAGGCTGAAGCTCTGCAGGTTCGTGGCAGGACCGAGCAGAGATCTAACAACTATGGCAACCGAGATAAGAGCAAAGATGGCAGAAGTAGATCAAAGTCCAAGGGAAAGGATAAGTTCTGCAGGTATTGTAAGAAATCTAATCATGTTATTGATGATTGTTGGAAGCTGTAGATGTTGGAGATATGCCCAAGAGGCAATAATAAAAGTGATTATTATTATATCTTTGTGTTTATGATGAATGTTTACATCCCATGCTATAATTGTATTATTAGGAAACACTAATACATGTGTGTTTTGTAAACATATAAGAGTCCCTAGTAAGCCTCTTGTTGAACTAGCTTGTTGATTAATTGATGATCATAGTTTCCTGATCATGGACATTGGATGTGATTAATAACAAGGTTATATCATTAGGAGAATGATGTGATGGACACACACCCATAGTAAGTGTAGCATAAGATCAAGTCATTAAGTTCGTATTGCTGTAAGCTTTCAAATACATAGTAACCTATTCCTTCGACCATGAGGTTATGTTAATCACCATCACCGGATGGATACTTTGATGACATCAAACGCCGCTTCGTAACTGGGTGGTTATAAAAGTGTCATTGGGTATTCTGAAAGTATGTGTTGAAGCGCATGAACCAAGATTGGGATTTGTCCATCCATATGACGGATAGATATGCTCTGGGCCCTCTCGGTGGAATGTCATCTAGTTAGCTTGCAAGCATGTGACTAGGTCACAAGGTATGACATATCACAGAACGAGTAAACAGTACTTATCAGTAACGAGGTAGAACTAGGTATGGAGATACCGACGATCAAACCTCGGATAAGTATAGTATCGCGAGACAAAGGGAATTAGTTTCGTATGTAAGTGGTTCAATCGATCGCGAAGTCATCGTTGAGTATGTGGGAGCCATTATGGATCTCCAGGTCCCGCTGATGGTTATTGATAGGAGATGTGTCTCTATCATGTCTACATATTCACGAACCGTAGGGTGACACACTTAAGGTTCGAAGTTGTTTTAAGTAGATATGGAATATGCGTTGGAGACCGAATGTTGTTCGGAGTCTCGGATTGGATTCGGGACATCACGAGGAGATCCGGAATGGTCCGGAGAATAAGATTCATATATAGGGGATCATTTTCTGAGTTAGGAAATGTTCCGAAGTGTTTGTATGAGGATTCTAGAAGGTTTCGGAATGTTCCGGAAGGTTCTAGAAGATATCTTGGAGTTTGCTTGAAAATCAAGATAGGGATCAAGGAGTCCTGGTGGGTCAAGATACGGAGTCGTGGGGGAGGAGGACTCCTCCCCCCCACCTCCAATCCGCCGGCCTACAAGGGAGGGGAGTCCTACAAGGACTCCCCCTCCCTAGGCGCCTCCCTTCTTTAAATAGAGGGGCAGGGGCGCCCCCGCCTCCCTTGCTCCCATAACACCCAATCTCTGCCGCCTCTCTCCTCCACCATCTTCTGCACAGGCATAGGCGAAGCCCTGCAGAATTCTCTACTCCACCACCACCACCACGTTGCCGTGCTACTGGGATTCCGTGGAGAAGATCTACTACCTCCGCTGCTCGCTGGAACGGGGAGAGGAAGGTCTGCTTCGACTCCGCACGTGTGACCGACTGCGGAAGCGCTGCCGAAACGCGGCGCCGGAAGGATCGTTAACTTGACCCACGGCGGAAGCGCTGCTGGAACGCGACGCCGGAAGGATCGTCCACACGATCTTGACATCAGCAAGTGATCGACTACATCAACCACGAGATCTAATCTCGTTAACGCTTTCGGATCTACGAGGGTTAGTTCCTATCTATCTCGTTGCTCATGTCTAATAGATTAGATCTTGGCTTTTATCTAGATTAGATCTAGGTTTTGTTCGTTCTTGCGGTAGAATTTTTTTGTTTTCCATGCTACGAACCCATCAGTGGTATCAGAGCCGTATCTATGCGTAGATCTGTTGCACGAGTAGAACTACAATTTTTTTGTGGGCGTTGATGCTTTTGTTGTCGGTGTCTTAGCGTGTACTTTGCATCTTGCGGCATGGTGGGATGAAGCGGCTCGGGCTAACATTACATGTCATCGCACATGAGACTTGCTCCACGCTTGACGTGCAAATTGCTTTGCACAAGTGGCTTTGCGGGTGTCTGTCTCTCCCACCATAGTTAAGATTCAATTTACAATGAGCATCTTGACAACACTTGTATCAACGTTGTGGTTCTTGTTCGTAGGTAAGATCGGTCTTATGCGAAAGCCCCAAACCACGTAAAACTTGCAAAGAAAATTAGAGGCGTCTAACTTGTTTTTGCAGGGGTTTTGTGATGTGATATGGCCATCATGTGATTGTGATTGTATTTGATGTATGCAATGATCCTTGTTGTAATATGGCAACCGGCAGGAGCCTAATGGTTGTCTTTAATTCTGTTAAGACCTGCGTGTCTATTCATCTTGTAATAGCTTTATTCCAAGTAGTTGTAATAGTTGCTGGTGATGATGGACAACCATGAAGCGGCGCCACTGACCTTGACGCAATGCTGGTGATGATGGAGATCATGTTCGTGCTTTGGAGATGGAGATCAATGGCGCAAGAAGAAAGGGCCATATCATATCACACTAATTATGAATTGCCTATGATGTTAATACTTTATGCATCTTGTATTGCTTAGATCGCGACGGTAGCATTATAAGATGATCCCTCTCACTAAATATCAAGTAATAAAGTGTTCACCCTTAGTTGGCACCGTTGCTAAGACTCGTCGTTTCGAAGCATCTCGTGATGATCGGATGTGATAGATTCTACGTGTGCATACAACGGGTACAAGCCAGATTTGCACATGCGGAAACTAAGGTTGTCTTGACGAGCCTAGCATGTACAGACATGGTCTCGGAACACGGAATACCGAAAGGTAGAGCATGAGTCATATAATTGATATGATGAACATGAAGATTGTTCGCCGATGAAACTACATCTTCTTTGGTGAAGATCGGACTTGGTGTAGTGGACTTGGTTCGTGTAATCACTAAGACAATGTGAGGGATGTTGTTTTGAGTGGGAGTTCACCTAGTTAGTTTTAATAATTAAATTTGAACTCAATTTGTCATAAACTTAGTCTAAACTACTTGCAAATTGTTGTAGATTATGGCGACCCCCTCCATCAATTTCAATGCGTTCCTAGAGAAAGAAAAGCTTAAATACAATGGAAGCAATTTCACGGACTGGTTCCGTGGACTGAAGATCGTCCTCAGGGCTGGTCAGTTGACCTATGTGCTCGATGCACCGCTAGGTGACCCACCTGCAGATAATGCCACCGATGACGAAAAGAATGTTTTCGCCACTCGGAAGAATCATTACTCCACAGTTCAGTGTGCCATCCTGTACGGTTTAGAAGCGGAGCTCCAACAGCATTTTGAGCACCACGACCTGTTCGAGATCATTAAGGAGCTCAGGCTAATTTTTGAGACTCGCGCGGCCATGGAGAGCTATGAGGCCTCCGAGAAATTCTTTAACTGTAAGATGGAAGAGGGAAGCTCCGTTAGCGAGCACGTGCTCACCATGTCTGGGTACGCTAAGAAGCTCTAAGAGTTGGGAATATCGATTCCTAATGAATTAGGGATTCACCGTCTCCTTCAATCACTGCCACCAAGTTACAAGAACTTTGTGATGAACTACAACATGCACTGCATGAACAAGACGTTGCCTGAACTGTCGTCCATGCTGAAAACTGCTGAAGTGGAGATCAAGAAGGAGCAACAAGTGTTGATGGTCAATAAGACCACCAATTTTAAGAAACGGGGCAAGCCTAAGAACAAGGGTAACTTCAAGAAGGACGGCAAGAAAGCTGCCGCACCTGCTAAGAAGCCCAAGGCTGGTCCTAAGCCTGAAACTGAGTGCTTCTACTACAAGGGTGCTGGTCACTGGAAGCGTAACTGCCCCAAGTACCTGGCGGATCTGAAGAACGACAACATCAAGAAGAAAGGTATATTTGATATATGTGTTATAGATGTGTATCTTACTAGTAATCGTAGTAGTGCCTGGGTATTTGATACTGGCTCGGTTGCTCATATTTGTAACTCGAAACAGGAGTTGCAGAATAAACGAATACTGGCAAGAGACGAGGTGACGATGCGCGTTGGAAATGGCTCCAAGGTTGATGTGATCGCCGTCGGCACGCTCTCTGTACATCTACCTTCGGGATTAGTTTTAAATTTAAATAATTGTTGTTTGGTGCCTGCGTTAAGCATGAACATTATATCTGGATCCTGTTTATTGCGAGACGGTTACTCTTTTAAGTCCGAGAATAAAGGTTGTTCAATTTATATGAGTAATATCTTTTATGGTAATGCACCTGAGATGAATGATTTATTCTTACTGAATCTCGATAGTAGTGATACACATGTTCACAACATAGATGCTAAACGAATTAAATTGAATGATAATTCTACATACATGTGGCACTGTCGTCTTGGTCACATTGGAGTGAAGCGTATGAAGAAACTCTATTCTGATGGACTTCTTGAATCACTTGATTTTGAATCACTTGAAAGATGCGAAGCATGTCTAATGGAAAAAATGACTAAGACTCCATTCTCTGGAATAATGGAGCGAGCTACAGACTTATTGGAAATAATACATACCGATGTGTGCGGTCCAATGAGTGTAGCATCGCGTGGTGGATATCATTATGTTCTCACTTTCATGGATGACTTAAGTAGATATGGGTATGTCTACTTTATGAAACATAAGTCCGAAACTTTCGAGAAGTTTAAGGAATTTTAAAGTGAAGTGGAAAATCATCATAACAAGAAGATTAAATTTCTGCGTTCTGATCGTGGAGGTGAATATCTGAGTTATGAGTTTGGCATGCATTTAAAGAAATGTGGAATACTTTCACAGTTGACACCGCCGGGAACACCACAGCGTAATGGTGTGTCCGAACGTCGTAATCGAACTCTCTTAGATATGGTTCGGTCTATGATGTCTCTTACAGATTTACCGTTATCATTTTGGGGCTATGCATTAGAGACATCCGCATTCACTTTAAATAGGGAACCATCTAAATCCGTTGAAACGACACCGTACGAATTGTGGTTTGGTAAGAAACCTAAGTTGTCGTTCCTTAAAGTTTGGGGTTGCAAGGCATATGTAAAGAAGTTACAACCTGATAAGCTAGAACCCAAAGCGGAGAAATGCGTCTTCATAGGATACCCTAAAGAAACGATTGGGTATACCTTCTATCATAGATCCGAAGGCAAAGTTTTCGTTGCCAAGAATGGATCCTTTCTTGAGAAGGAGTTTCTCTCGAAGGAGGTGACTGGAAGGAAAGTAGAACTCGATGAGGTTATTGAACCTTCTCTCGGATTTGAGAGGAGCGCAGCACCAGAAGATGTTTTTATGCCGCCTGCACCAATTGGAGAGGAAGCTAATGATAATGATCATGAAACTTCAAATGAAGTTACTACTGAACCTCGCAGGTCAACGAGGGTTCGTACCACTCCTGATTGGTATGACTCTGCCTTGAACGTCATGTTAGTGGACAACGCTGATGACCCTGCGACGTATGAAGAAGCTATGGTGAGCCCAGATTCCGACAAATGGCTAGAAGCCATGAAATCCGAAATGGGATCCATGTACGAAAACCAAGTGTGGACTTTGGTGGACTTACCGGATGGCCGTAAGGCTGTCGAGAACAAATGGATTTTCAAGAGAAAAACAGATGATGATGGTAATGTTACCGTCTATAAAGCTCGACTTGTCGCGAAAGGGTTCCGACAAATTCAAGGAGTTGACTATGATGAGACATTCTCACCAGTAGCGAAGCTAAAGTCTGTGAGGATTTTGTTAGCAATTTCTGCACATTTCGATTATGGCATTTGGCAGATGGATGTCAAAACGGCGTTCCTTAATGGTGACATTGAGGAAGAGTTGTATATGGTACAACCCAAGGGTTTTGTCGATCCTAAAGATGCTGACAAGGTATGCAAGCTTCAGCGCTCCATTTATGGGCTGAAGCAAGCATCCCGGAGTTGGAATCAACGTTTTGATAAAGTAATCAAAAACTTTGGATTTATACAAACTTATGGAGAAGCTTGCATTTACAAGAAAGTGAGTGGGAGCTCTGTATCATTCCTAGTACTATATGTAGATGACATATTGTTGATTGGGAATGATATAGAACTTCTTAATAGCGTCAAAACCTATTTGAATAATAGTTTTTCAATGAAGGATCTTGGCGAAGCGGCATACATTCTAGGCATCAAGATTTATAGAGATAGATCAAGACGCCTAATAGCGCTTTCACAAAGTACATACTTGGACAAAGTTCTAAAGAAGTTTAGAATGGAAGATAGCAAGAAAGGGTTCGTGCCCATGTTGTCAGGTAAGACCTTGAGTAAGACTCAAAGTCCAGCTACGGCAGAAGATAGAGAGAAAATAAATAATATTCCCTATGCCTCGGCCATAGGTTCAATCATGTATGCCATGCTGTGTACAAGACCGGATATAGCACATGCTGTTAGTTTGACTAGCAGATATCAAAGTGATCCTGGAATGGAGCACTGGACAGCGGTCAAGAATATCCTAAAGTACCTTAATAGGACTAAGGATATGGTTCTTTCTTATGGAGGTGATGAACAACTTGTTGTAAACAGTTACACCGATGCTAGTTGGAACACCGATCCGGATGAATCAAAGTCACAGTCGGGATACGTATTTATTTTGAATGGTGCTGCAGTGAGCTGGAGGAGTGCGAAGCAAAGCGTTGTGGCGAAATCTTCAACTGAATCGGAATACATAGCTGCTTCGGAGGCTGCACAAGAAGCCGTTTGGATGAAGGAATTCATTACTGAACTCGGCGTGGTTCCCAGTGCGTTGGACCCGATGGCCATCTACTGTGACAACACAGGTGCCATAGCTAATGCGCAGGAGCCAAGGTCACATAGCAAGCTGAAGCACATCAAGCTACGTTTCCACGCTATTCGCGAGTATGTCCGAGATGGTGACATAAAGATTTGCAAAGTACACACTGATCTGAATGTGGTGGATCCGTTGACTAAACCTCTCCCTAGGGCAAAGCATGACCAACACCAGAACGCCATGGGTGTTCGGTATATTACCATGTAATCTAGATTATTGATTCTAGTGCAAGTGGGAGACTGTTGGAGATATGCCCAAGAGGCAATAATAAAAGTGATTATTATTATATCTTTGTGTTTATGATGAATGTTTACATCCCATTCTATAATTGTATTATTAGGAAACACTAATACATGTGTGTTTTGTAAACATATAAGAGTCCCTAGTAAGCCTCTTGTTGAACTAGCTTGTTGATTAATTGATGATCATAGTTTCTTGATCATGGACATTGGATGTGATTAATAACAAGGTTATATCATTAGGAGAATGATGTGATGGACACACACCCATAGTAAGCGTAGCATAAGATCAAGTCATTAAGTTCGTATTGCTGTAAGCTTTCAAATACATAGTAACATATTCCTTCGACCATGAGGTTATGTTAATCACCATCACCGGATGGATACTTTGATGACATCAAACGCCGCTTCGTAACTGGGTGGTTATAAAAGTGTCATTGGGTATTCTGAAAGTATGTGTTGAAGCGCATGAACCAAGATTGGGATTTGTCCATCCATATGACGGATAGATATGCTCTGGGCTCTCTCGGTGGAATGTCATCTAGTTAGCTTGCAAGCTTGTGACTAGGTCACAAGTGATGACATATCACAGAACGAGTAAACAGTACTTATCAGTAACGAGGTAGAACTAGGTATGGAGATACCGACGATCAAACCTCGGATAAGTATAGTATCGCGAGACAAAGGGAATTAGTTTCGTATGTAAGTGGTTCAATCGATCGCGAAGTCATCGTTGAGTATGTGGGAGCCATTATGGATCTCCAGGTCCCGCTGATGGTTATTGATAGGAGATGTGTCTCTATCATGTCTACATATTCACGAACCGTAGGGTGACACACTTAAGGTTGGAAGTTGTTTTAAGTAGATATGGAATATGTGTTGGAGACCGAATGTTGTTCGGAGTCTCGGATTGGATTCGGTACATCACGAGGAGATCCGGAATGGTCCGGAGAATAAGATTCATATATAGGGGATCATTTTCTGAGTTAGGAAATGTTCCGGAGTGTTTGTATGAGGATTCTAGAAGGTTTCGGAATGTTCCGGAAGGTTCTAGAAGATATCTTGGAGTTTGCTTGAAAATCAAGATAGGGATCAAGGAGTCCGGGTGGGTCAAGATACGGAGTCGTGGGGAAGGAGGACTCCTCCCCCCACCTCCAATCCGCCGGCCTACAAGGGAGGGGAGTCCTACAAGGACTCCCCCTCCCCAGGCGCCTCCCTTCTTTAAATAGAGGGGCATGGGCGCCCCCTCCTCCCTTGCTCCCATAACACCCAATCTCTGCCGCCTCTCTCCTCCACCATCTTCTGCACAGGCATAGGCGAAGCCCTGCAGAATTCTCTACTCCACCACCACCACCACGCCGTCGTGCTGCTGGGATTCCGTGGAGAAGATCTACTACCTCCGCTGCTCGCTGGAACGGGGAGAGGAAGGTCTGCTTCGACTCTGCACATGTGACCGACTGCGGAAGCGCTGCCGAAGCGTGGCGCCGGAAGGATCGTCAACTTGACCGATGGCGGAAGCGCTGCTGGAACGCGACGCCGGAAGGATCGTACACACGATCTTGAGATCGGCAAGTGATCGACTACATCAACCACGAGATCTAATCTCGTTAACGCTTTCGGATCTACGAGGGTTAGTTCCTATCTATCTCGTTGCTCATGTCTAATAGATTAGATCTTGGCTTTTATCTAGATTAGATCTAGGTTTTGTTCGTTCTTGCGGTAGAATTTTTTTGTTTTCCATGCTACGAACCCATCAGTAGAATAAGGAGAAAAGGAACGAGACTTACCAACCGAAAGATAATGATCAAGGTACTGGTAAGGCTATTGTTGTTTCTGGTGATAGTTCTGACAGTGAATGTTTAGCTGTTTTTGTGCTTTGTGCATCTCGTGATGATGAATGGATACTTGATACTGCATGTACGTTTCATATTTGTTGTAACAAAGATTGGTTCAGTTCATATGAGTTTGTGCAGACTGGAGATTTTGTACGTGTGGGGAATGACAACCCATGCCATATTGTCGGAGTTGGATCTGTTAAGATCAGGACACATGATGGCGTGACACGTACGTTGAATGAGGTGAAGCACATACCAAGCATGGCCAGAAATCTGATCTCCCTGAGTACCATGGACGTTGATGGATACAAGTATGCCAGTGGGCGTAGGTTGTTGAAGGTATCAAAAGATTCTCTTATTCACATTATAGGTGATATGAATTCTACTAAGTTATATGTTCTTAGAGGTAGCACTTTGTCTGGTATTATTGCTGTTGTTACTTCTAATGATTCTGATGATTATGGTAAAACAAATCTGTGGCATATGCGTCTTGGGCATAAGAGCGAACATGGCATGGCAGAGTTGGTTAAGAGAAAAATGATTGATGGTTGCAACTTGGGTAAGTTTGAGTTCTGTGAGCACTGCGTTTTTGGTAAGCATAAAAAAGTTAAATTCAATGCTTCCGTTCATACCACCAAAGGCATTTTAGATTATGTGCATGCTGATGTATGTGGGCCTTCCCGTAAGACATCTATTAGTGGTGCTAATTACATGCTTACTATTATTGATGACTACTCAACAAAAGTGTGGCCATATTTTCTGAAACATAAATCTGATGTTTTTGATGCTTTTAAGAAGTGGAAAATTATGGTAGAAAAGCAAACTGAAAAGAAGGTAAGGTACTACGTACTGACAATGGTATGGAATTATGTTCTAATGAGTTTGAGGAGTTTTGCAGTAATGATGGTATGATTAGGCACCACACCATCCGTTACACTCCCTAGTAGAATGGCGTGGCTGAGCGCATGAACAGAACCATCATCTCGAGGGCTCATTGTATGTTGTCCAATGCAGGTATGTATAGACGTTTCTGGGCTGAAGCAGCCAACACAGCGTGTTACCTCATCAATAGGTCACCTTCTATTCCACTTGAGAAGAAAACTCCTATTGAGGTATGGTCAGGTTCACCTGCTGATTATTCACAGTTGAGAGTTTTTGGTTGCACTGCTTATGCTCACGTTGATAATGGAAAGTTAGAGCCTAGAGTTGTTAAGTGCATGTTCCTTGGTTATGGTTCAGGAGTTAAGACATATAAACTATGGAATCTTGAAACTAAAAAGATTTTGTTCAGTAGGAACAGTGTTTTCAATGAATCCGTTATGTATCATGATAGCTTGCCATCAGATCCCTCTCCTGTTGCTGTTGGAGAGGAGGGAGTTAGTGTGCAGGTGGAGCACCTGCAGAAAACTGTTGATAATAATGTTGTTGTTGATGATACTCATGAGGAAAATATTGATGATGATGTTGTTCAGCACTCACCTACTGTTTTACAACAGCCACAGGAATCTATTGTTGCTGATAGACCGAGGCGTAACATAGTTCCACCTCATCGTTTAATTGAAGAGTGTAATCTTGCTCATTATGCTCTGAGTTCTGCTGAACAGGTGGAGCATGATACTGAACCTGCTACATACAATGAGGTTGTTGCATCAGTTGACCGCGAGAAGTGGGTTTTTGCTATGCAAGAAGATATGCAATCGCTTGATAAGAATGGCACATGGGAAGTTGTGCGCCTCCCTAAACAGAAGAAGTCCGTCCGCTGTAAGTGGATATACAAGAGAACGGAAAGTTTGTCTCCTAATGAGCCTCCAAGGTTTAAGGCAAGGTTAGTAGCAAAAGGTTTCAGCCAGATACCAGGTATTGATTATAATGATGTTTTCTCTCTGGTTGTGAAGCATAGTTCTATTCGTGCTTTCTTTGGTATTGTTGCTATTCATGATCTTGAGCTTGAGTAGCTAGATGTAAAGACTGCTTTTCTGCATGTTGAACTGGAGGAGGAGATTTACATGGACCAACCTGAAGGGTTCATAGTTCCTGGAAAAGAGGATTTTGTGTGCAAATTGAAGAGATCGCTTTATGGTTTGAAGCAATCTCCAAGACAGTGGTATAAACGGTTTGATTCATTTATGATCTCACAAGATTTTAAGAGATCTCAGTTTGATAGTTGTGTTTACATAAAGTTTGTTAATGGATCACCTATTTACTTGCTGTTATATGTTGATGATATGTTAATTGCTGCCAAGAGCATGAAAGAAATCACTACTTTGAAAGCACACCTAAGTAGTGAATTTGAGATGAAAGATCTTGGTGCTGCTAAGAAAATCCTAGGTATGGAAATTAAACGGGACAGAAAATCTAGGTTGTTGTTCCTTAGTCAGCAAAGTTACGTTGAGAAAGTTCTTCAACATTTTAATATGCATGATGCAAAGTTAGTTAGTACTCCTGTTGCTCCTCACTTTAAATTGTCAGCATTGCAATGTCCTAGTTCTGATGAAGATATTGAGTACATGTCTCGAGTTCCTTATTCTAGTGTGGTTGGTTCCTTGATGTATGCTATGGTTTATTCTCGCCCTGATTTATCTTATGCTATGAGTTTGGTGAGTCATTACATGGCTAATCCTGGTAAAGAACATTGGAAAGTTGTTCAGTGAATTTTCAGGTACCTCCGTGGCACATCGAATGCTTGCTTGAAGTTTGCCAAGACTGGTGAGGGACTCACAGGTTATGTGGATTCAGATTTTGCTACTGACTTGGATAAGAGGAGGTCCCTCACAGGTTATGTGTTCACGGTAGGAGGATGTGTCGTGAGTTGGAAGGCAACGTTGCAACCAGTTGTTGCTTTATCTACAACCAAAACAGAATATATGGCTGCTGCTGAAGCTTGCAAAGAGTCTGTTTGGTTGAAAGGTTTGTATGATGAGCTTTGTCAGGATGATTCTTGCATTAACCTGTTCTGTGACAGTTAAAGTGCTATTTACCTTACTAAGGGTCAGATGTTCCATCAGAGAACAAAGAAAATTGATATGAAGTACCATTATGTCCGTGATGTTGTTGCACAAGGTACGCTGAAGGTATGCAAGATAAGCACTCATGATAATCCTGCGAATATGATGATAAAGCCTATTCCTGTTGCTAAGTTTGAGCTATGCTCAAGCTTAATTGGTATAACTGCTTAGCCCAAGTGGTTTGTTTGCGCCGAAGGTGTTTTCTTTGTTTGTTTAGGGAGATGATTGTTGTTGATGCTACAAGAAGGAATTTGTCTCAAGGTGGAGTTTGATGAAGTATGATCCAAATTCTATTAAGGAGGCTAACTTCTAACGGAGCGGAGCGAGGCCCGTCGCCAGGAGGCTTGGATTGTTGATGACCTAGGTTACCACCGCTAGATATACCTCTTGTAAGCCGCCGGCTGGGATAAGTTGCATCTGTGAAATCCCCAGCGTTGTGTAAACACTCCTCGTTATAGTGAAGTTTCGCCGGCTGGCGCCCGTGGTTTTTTCCTCTCTTTGTTGGAGAGGTTTTTTGACGTTAAATTTGTGTCCCCTTGCTGCGATTTTATTTTTGTTCTTCGTTATTTGATTGTCTCAAAGCTAACATCTTAATTGTTTTAAACATGCATTGTTGTCTGTAACCAATCATTTAGTAATCCAAGATACAAGTAGCTACATGCACTTTCAAAATTCTAAATAATCCCATAACCCAAGATCATCTCTGAACTTATTTCGTGCCACATTTACATTGCAATTTTTTTTAGGCCACGGCAGTCGATATCTGCCGCTCAATTAGATAGAAGAGATGACCCATTTTATAAGGGAAACCGGGTCCAAAAACCATACAAATGATACAATGCCCGATTTATAAGGAAAACCGGGCTTAAAACTGCACAAGCGAGGAGCCCGCCGTCCACACGACCCAAGGCAACTGAATGCAACAGACACACACCTCTGTCTCCGAGGATGCCACCCCGACATACACCACTCGGCACCACACCAAAGTTGCACACTAGCCGCAACACCATGCGTCCCAGCCATCTAGCAGCCCTCACTACCCATGCAACCATCCGCATGCCTTGAACATTGCGCCAAATCCAGGGCTGCCACCGTGTCATAGCAACCAGTTCGATCTTCGTGTTGCCCAAAGACGAACCAGCCGGGTCGACGACATGCTACCCTCGCAGCTCCAAGCCATCACCCAACACCATGCAAGGCCATGATCATGCTCTATAGCACCATCGCCGCATTGATGTTTGAGGCCACCGCCTTGATGTCCAATCACCGTCTCGGGCCGCCACCCCGGCATCCGCCTCCCATGACAGCCGAGACACTCCGCTTGTCCGCCACGAACCAACCGCACCATGGTGGCTAAGAAAACTCCAAGACAACGCCTCCAACAAGGAAGCGTCGCGTCCGTCACCATCGACCGCTCCCGGTGGAGCTTAGGTTTTTACCTGGAGATCTTAGGATCACACATGTCGGACGGGATTGATAGCTCCACAACGACGCCAACAAGAAGGTGAATGATGCCCTGAGGTGTCGCCGTTGTAGACATCGACCGAAGTCCATGCAAGGTTTCCCCCACAGATCAAACCGACCACGAAGCAAAATGAGTAGCATAAAAGGTAGACTGCTCAAGCCACCGGCCACCAAGGTCCTCCGCAAGCCATGCCCGCCACAGTGCCTCAATCCGCAAAAAACACGCTGCTGCCAGAGAACACGACCATCGTATCCTCCAAGCAGTCGCACCTACATGGGCTTGGGCCACCCAAATCTTTGTGGGCTTTATATACACCGTAGGCTTCTGTTGTACCGAGCCACATACGCCAATCTTGGGCACCTATAGGGCATACCCATGTCACCTAGGTTTAATCAAACCTTGGGAAACAATGCTAAATGGAAAGTAAATGAGGCACGTTTACAAGACTTGTTTGTTTGTTTTACCTTAAGTTTATCGGATCTTTCTAGTTTACGTTGAATCGTTGGTTGTTGCAATGGATGAAAATGGGCTAGGGTTGAAGATTCACCTGCAGCTGCACATCAAATGGGATAAAGATAATAATACACACATTCATGTGAAATGATTTAACAAAGATAAGGTGGTGGGCAGCATATCCTAATATACTAAAGTCCTTGAGATCCATAGGCATAGCAATAGTCTTTTCATCCAACCGTTACACCACGAAGCACCGGACTATAACAATTATTAAGTAAAATACAGATCAAAGCCTTAAAATTGATGTTACTATTACTCCCAAATTGATCAATAAATGAAGACCGTACTACCCTTGCTTTCACTGGGTTTCATGTGAAATCGCCATTCACCACTCACCTCACCTCAAGTATTTACCAATACTTGGGATCTTGGGTACCTACAAGTCCATGGATCGAGACAAGATACAAAGATATAAATCTCTATTCAATCACCACATAATACTCTCATAAATTAGATGCACATAATCGTTGCGAGGTTTCACCCCAACCTGTAGCCCGTGAGGACTACTCACTCATAACAATAAGATCAAGGATAGAAAACCCTGTGCAAAATACTTAGATTGAAATCAAATATTCTTACAATGATCACCAATTCCAAGGAGATCTCAAGTACAAGATGATGGCTATGGATATGGAGTGGATGGATGGTGGAGAGGATGAACTATGGTGGTGGATCTCCTTTGGTGGTATTGTGATGCAACCTGAGAATAACAGCTCCCTGCGTGGTGCCTAGAGTCTCAAAATATATAGGCACCTTCATGAAAGTTGACGCGTTTGACCTAACATAGCCGCTGCCACATGGTATGGGTCGGTCTTGCCCGTAAGGCAGGTCGTTGAACCTTCTGGAGGCTCCTTTTTGACCCTAGTTAGTTTGGCTGAGTAGGCAACATCATAATCTTCAATAAATGCTTATGATTTCTCTTTAAAAGTATGATTTCCTGCACAACACAATTCAAGACAAGGGATTACACATATTTTCAATACTTAATCATTAGTAGCAAGGCTAGAGAGATTCTTGGTCAATTGTTTGATTAAAAATGAGATTTAAACGCAGAGAAATATGACTATTTTCACAGCCATTAGATACAGAGGGAGTGGTGGAAATCAACAAAGTTGCGGCAAAGCCTGTAAAAGGCTTGTGGGTGGCTTCCACCGTTGAAGCTTGCCACCTCCAAGATATGGTCTGTGAGGGCTACCTCCCGGTGTCGGAGAAGTATTTCTAGTGCATAGCTCTAGCGAGCGACGTCCTCCCCAGCCCTCAGCTTGAGAAAATGTATACCTCAAAATCCCACATAGAGCGCGACATATCCCTTATTGTCTCCATCTTCTTCCTAGAGGTTCTAGGAAAGTTCAACGTCCAATCTCCATCTTCTTCCTCAAAATCCCACATAGAGCGCGACATGAATCCGCAATTATGCTGCACCACACGAGGGTTACCTAGGTATCAAACATAGGTTAGATATCTTTCAGCACCATGGAGAAGTAATCTATCGTTCCTAGAGGTGCCCTGGCTAAAAACGGGTCCATAAGCTTCAAGATTCGTTCGAATAGGATGTATCTGGACACCATGGGCCATGAATCTGTCAAGGCCTGGCAGACCTCATTCTTCTATAGAAAAGAGGGTCCCGCTAGAAGGGAGAGAGAGCACTTATCAGTTTTTTGTAGGCAGAGATGCCACCAAGATCCCCAGCTAGAGGGACAAAGGCCAGCTGACCGAAAAGCCTCTCACATTGTAAGACGGATCGAGCGGATGATGGAGGGGTTGAAGGATCTCGACCTGATGATGTGCTGGTTCAGTAGACGGATCCATCCACTTTAGCATCGCAATGCCTTCCTCCATGAATGCACTGAGGAGAGGATGGATCTATAAATGATTTTCATTGAAAATAGACACGTACATCCATGAGAGAATGGTGTAGCCATCACGCGCCCACTCGGAGGTAGACGATGTGTCGAAGGGAATGGTATCGTTGTCAGCGATGACGCTGGTGGTGATGCCATAGCGACTAAGAGCCATGAGGAATAACTCATGCCTCTTTACGTAGTTAGAGTCCTAGAGGTCCAGAGTGGTGTAGATGGTAGGAGGATCATCAGCGTGTGATTTGCCCTTAGATTGAGCTTGGTGGGAAAAATCGGCTTCGCACGCCTTGAGGTCTTTGTCGAGCTTTTGGAGCTCAGCCTCACGTTGCTTGATTTCTTCACGAGTGCTGAGAGGAGGAGATGATATCGATCTAGGTTTTAGAGGAGAAAAGGAAATATGGAGGAACGACCCCCTCTGATACCAGGCAAGTTGGAAAAAGGGCTGCAGATTGCTCGCCTCGCCCGTCTCTAGTTTGTTTAGATTACAAACTATTAGCTAGCTAACATGTACATGCGATATCCTACCATATGTATCAGATCTCAAAGAAGACTTGGTGTGGACGCCAAGATTGCGAGAGATTGCTCTCTCCGGTAGACAGTTTACTTGGGAAAACCGCAGAGACACACCCACTTATGAAAAACTTGACCGCATTTTATCCACCATTGATTGGGAACAGAAGTTTTCACTTGTAACGGTGAGAGCTCTCACTCGGGCAGGCTCGGATCATACTCCACTTCTGATTGACTCGGGAGTTCAGGCACACTTGGGAAATAATCCGAGATTCTCCTTCGATCTCTCATGGTTAGTCAAGAAGGCTTCTATGACCTTGTGGCAACCTAATGGGTTTTAGTGACATATGGTGACACGCCTATTGAACATTGGCAAAAGAAATACAACATTTATGTAGATTTCTTCATGGGTGGGACAAAAACCAAAGTGTAAAATACAAGAAGGAGAAGGAGAGACTATTATCCATCATTGATGAACTGGATATAAAGGCTAAAACATCTCCTCTCTCTGAAGATGAAAGAAAGGATCTGAGAGATGCAAATGAACAAATAAACAAACTATGGCGCGATGAAGAGTCTAAGTGGGTTCAGCGTGCCAAAGTTAAACATGTGCAGGAAGGAGGAAATAATACTAAATACTTCCATCTTATAGCTAATGGAAAACATAGGAAGAAGAAAATATTCCAATTAGAGCGAGAGGAAGGAACAATTGTAGGAGAGGAGAATTCGAAAGTATTTATCACTGAATACTATAAGCGACTATTCAGGGAGCCGACTCCCAATGGATTCACTCTTATAGAGGATATAATTCATGATATTCCTCAGGTATCGAATGATGAAAATGAAATTTTAACTAGTATGTTTTCTGAACAAGATGTATGTGACTTCCTTGCTTATGGTTTGCTGTCCATTCACATAGATTCCGTTAATGGCATGGGTTTGATGCTTTCGGATGGCGTACTATGAGACTATAGATTCCATGGAGCATAACAAGGCGCCTGGACCTGATGGGTTCCCTACGGAATTCTATCAAACATTTTGGGCAGTGATTAAACAGGATCTGATGGCTCTTTTTGCATAGTTGCATGAAGACAACCTTCCCCTATTTAAGTTAAATTTTGGTGTAG
The DNA here is from genome assembly GCA_910589775.1 of Avena eriantha. NCBI lineage: Eukaryota > Viridiplantae > Streptophyta > Magnoliopsida > Poales > Poaceae > Avena > Avena eriantha. The sequence goes on from OU342743.1 coordinate 559,317,003, forward strand.
TAACTTTGTTGCCCAAAAAAGAGAACACGGCAGTACAAATACAACAATATAGACCCATTTGCTTACTAAATGTAAGCTTTAAGATCTTTACTAAGGTTGCAACAAACAGAATAACTGGAATTGCACAAAAAATTATAAGACCCACACAGATAGCTTTTATGCCCGGGAGGCATATTCTTGAAGGCGTAGTTGTCTTGCATGAGACCATCCATGAGATTCACAGTAAGAAAATGGATGGGGTCCTTTGCAAAATTGATTTTGAAAAGGCTTACGACAAGGTAAAGTGGCTATTCTTACAACAAGTCCTCGGTATGAAAGGTTTTGATCCTATATGGTGTAAATGGATTAATAACTTCGTACTTGATGGAACTGTAGCCATTAGGGTCAATGATGACATTGGCCATTACTTCAAACTAGAACAGGATTGCGATAATAAGGGGATCCACTATCACCTATGCTTTTCAATGTTATAGTCGATATGCTCGCCATCTTAGTTGCCAGGGAAAAAGAGAATGATCAGGTAGCTAGACTAATACCCCCCTAGTTGAAGGGGGAGTGTCTATTTTGCAATATGCCGATGATGCAATCTTGTTCATGGAACACGATTTTCAAAAGGCAGTCAATACACTACAAGAAATGTGTTGACTAGTGACCTTTTCTTAACGACCATGGTTTTTTTTGTTCGAAATGGTCGTAGGCCATTTGGGAGGGTCCAAAGCCATAAATTTTATGACCAATTTAGCAATAAAGGTCATAATATTCTTACATGAATTGGTCATAGCCTAAACAGTAGTGGTCCATGACCTTTTTAGCAGATTAGGACCAATTTAAATGGTCATAACATCTATGACCATACTATAACGTCCTTAACTAGGATGTATTGACATGATTGGGTCACCACATTAGCAGTTGCGTCTATATGGCAATATCTAGGTGTCATTTGAACCATGTGACAAGTGGGGCCCAATGATTTTGACTATTCTAATAGGTGGGTCAGGTGCATTTAGCATGTTGGGCCATATTTTCTCTACAGGCCATTTAGCATGCTTTGCTGGACTGGACCAGCCCGCTCGACCATTTAGCATATTGGGCCCAAATAAACCAACTACACCGGGTGGTGGCCCAGTTAGGCCCATACTATGGGTAGAACCCACACCCAGTTAATTGGCAAAAAATAGCGCACCGGGGACTCGAACCCACGACCGGGAGCTGTTTCAGATAACCCCCTACCACTGAACCAGGCTAGTGTTGCTGATACTGTGACCTTCGTTATGTATATGAATAGACTTTATTTGTATTTGACTGTACACAGCGACATGCGGGGAACCTAGCAGAAAAATCGGGTCTTCCTCTTTGCTGCCGGTGTAGGCGACCAGTGAGGGCGGGGGTGGTGGTGCTGCCGGACTCCCCATTGGCGGTGCTGCTGCTCGACGGAGCCCCTTCCGCTTTCTTATTGCTACCAAGACAAGAGGAAGCGGCTCCCTTCTGCAACTCCCCGTCGGCGGCGGTGCTGCCGAAGCCGCGACCGAGCAAGGGGTAGAGAAAGCGACCGAGCAAGGGGCCGCGGCCGAGCACCTCCAGGTCTATGCCCCTCTCCTCTCCCCTCTCCCCTCTAGGTCTAGGTCTGTTCTTCAGTTTCTGTCCATGGAATTGTTTGGTGAAATGCTTGGAATAGTTTGTGTCCCTGTTGCTATGGAATAGTTTGTGTCCCTGTTGCATTTGTTTGGTCAAATTCCCCATGTAGCTATGAAATTTTTAGTCAAATGCTCCCTGTAGCAATTCAGTCAAATGATCCCTATAGCAATTTTACTATGATGTTACTCTAATCTTAGCTATGGAATTTTCTGGTTTGGTTTCATTTGATGTTACTCTAAGCTTAGCAATTCTACATGCTAACAATTCTTTGGTCTTTTGCATGCAGATGGATATACGCTGGATTACCAAAGGAGTTAGAAGGCTTTCTTATGAGCATATAAGGGGAGTGAACGAGTTCATGCAGTTTGTTCGCAGAAGTGTTGCCGAGGGTGCTCAAGTTCTTTGCCCGTGCCCCAGCTGTAATAACCGTGATCACCAGACTCTACATGATGTAGAGGCTCTGCTGATGTGTGGGATGGCATCCACGTATGATATATGGATCCATCATGGAGAGGCTTTACATGCAGAACCTGGAGATGAACCTGAACATCATGAACCTGATGCACCACAAGGTGGTGATTTTGTACAAGATGATGATCAGCAAGAGGATGTTGCTTTGAAGGAGGAGGATGGGGATGAAGATGATAGAATCCTTGATCTGTTTAAGGATCTATACCAATCTGAACCACAAGGTGAGGGAATTAATACAATCTATGTCGAGCTTATAGAGGAGGCGAAGCGTCCAACTAGTGATGGTGGTACAATGTCCAGATTTGCTTTCACTGTGAATTTACTCCACGTCAAGTCCTTCTACCGGATAAGCAACGTTTCCATCAACGGAATACTCCGTATCTTGACCATCCAGTACCCTAAAAGCTCAATTCACAAAAATTATGAAGAAGCATTGAGTGTAATCCGCAGACTGGGGCTTGGTTATGATTCAATCCATGCCTGCCCAAACAACTGTGTCTTGTTTCGGAAGACATATGCCAACCTTGACAAGTGCTTGAAATGTGATGCCTCTAGGTGGAAAGATGCAGATGGGAGGAGGCAGATTCCGGAGAAGGTGTTGAGGTACTTTCCTATTATTCCAAGGTTGCAGAGGATGTTTTTTTTCAAAGAAGCAATCTAAGGAGGTGCGATGGCATAAGCTAAAGCGACAACCTGTGGATAATGAACTTAGCCATCAAGCTGATGGAGAGGCATGGAAAGACTTTGATGATAAACATAAAGAGTTTGCCACCGATGCGAGGAACATAAGACTTGGCCTTGCCACAGATGGCTTTAACCCTTTTGGAATGAGCAAGAAATATAGCATGTGGCATGTATTTGTTGTGCCATACAACCTTCCACCTTGGGCATGTATGGATCAATCCAACTTCATGATGACTTTGTTGATCCCGGGTCCATCTTCTCCAGGAAAGGATTTTGATGTCTTTATGGAGCCCCTCGTTGAAGATCTGATGAAGCTATGGGAGGGTGTGTGTACCTATGATGCCCTGAGTCATGATAAGTTTGATTTGTGGGCTGTGGTAATATGCTGCATCCATGATTTCCCTGCGCTGCACACTCTGTCGGGCAGGCTCACGGCTGGTTATCAAGCATGTGTTCGGTGTGACAAGAACCCGTGCTCAGAAAGAATAAGGAACAAGTTGTGCTGGATAGGGAACCGACGTTTTCTTCCTCACAACCATCGTTGGCGATGAAGCAGAGATTTCAATGGGAAGACTGAAAACCGCGATGCACCGGCGAAGTTCAGTAAAGAAGAGCTCGAGAAGCAACTTGACAAGGTGAAACATGTGAGACCGAGAAAGGGTCAAAGAAAAAGGAAGCGGGAGGACGGTCAATGTTGGGACCGGAGGTGTATCCTGTGGGACCTCTCGTATTGGGCAGATCTCAAGTTGAGGCATAATCTCGATGTAATGCACATCGAGAAAAACATATGTGATAATCTTCTTGGGACATTTATGATCACTGATGGGAAATCAAAGGATACACTTAACTCGAGGCTTGATTTGGAAATATGGGCATAAGAGAAGATTTGCATCTATGGCTTGTTGAAGGTGGTGAGTCGTTTGAGATGCCACAAGCATGGTATACAATGACTAAAGAAGAAAAGCTTGCATTCTGTGAATTTATCAGAGCAGTGAGATTTCCAGATGGGTATGCCGCTAATATTGCAAAATGTGTGTCTCCTGATGGATGCAAACTCCAAGGTCTGAAAACTCATGATTGTCACATCCTCTCTAAAGGATTTTACCTGCTGGACTACATGGAATAATGGATAAAGAAATATATGAAGCGGTTGCTGAGTTGGGGAATCTCTTCAGAGAGCTGTGCTACAAAACACTTAAGCTATCTGTTCTTGAAAGACTCGAAAAAGAAATTCTGGTTATCCTCTGCAAACTTGAAAAGATCTTTCCTCCATCCTTCTTCACTGTCATGGTCTATTTGGCGATCTATTTACCCAAAGAGGCAAGACTTAGAGGTCCCATACAATACGGTTGGATGTACCCCATCGAAACAAGGATGCTTACATTTAAGCGTTATGTGCGAGACATGGCGAGGCCCGAGGGGTCAATAGGTGAGGCATATGTTGTTGATGAGTGCCTGACGTTTTTCTCGCGGTACTTTGATGATGTGGAAACAAGATTTAATCGGTCGGGCAGAAATAGAGAGCGGAACGATTCGCAAAGTGTTGATGTCTCAGTTTTCAACCATGGTGTCAACTTCCTTGGAGCGTCACAATATTTGAAGGCTAGTGGTGATGACTATGACAATATGCACTGGTATGTGCTCAGAAGTTGCCCTGAGGTTCTGCCATATATCAAGTATGTCATCTCTCTTTTGCACTCGATATCTTTTTTCCTAGTACATTTTACCCTGATGTACATTTAATTAACTATATATTTTTGTTGGCATTACAGTTTGTGCAAGGAAGAGCTGATTGGTCAAGATAGCCGCATCAATGTTGACAAATGGCTTGCGAAGGGATTTGCTAGATGGTTTAAGAATTATGCGAGTACTTCGAATTTGGAGTAGTACTATGATGGAATTACTTGAATTTGGAGTAGTACTATGATGGAATTCACTCTTTTCCTATTTTTGCAGATTGGAAAATTGTACGAGAAGAATGAGGTCAGTGATGATCTATTTTGTTTGGCATGTGCACCGGATACGCGAATGAGACTTTATTCAGCATGTGTTGTTGATGGTGTCCGCTACCACACCGTTGACCGCGAGAAAAATAGAAACACACAGAATAGTGGAATTGTCGCGGAGGGAGACCATGAGTCTACCATCATTGACTTCTACGGTCAGCTCAAAAGCACCATCAAGCTGCAATACAATTCCAGCGGAGGCGTCCAACGGATTGGGTGGGCATTGGCGCGTTGTGCAAAAGTTCCAGCACAGACATTTGTGGAGCGTGAAGGAAGGTGAAGTGGAAAAGGGTCCCTGTGGTGGTGGCCTATCATACCAAGATGACGACACGCCAGAAGTTCCGGTGCTAGCTAATGAATCCAATGTGGAAACCAGATCGCAAAGGCGCCATGAACGAGTGTTAGTTGATGATGTGGTTGTGTAAAGAATGAAGAAATGTAGGACGGAGCTGGTGGATGATGAACCTGAAAACGAGAACAAAGTTGATGAGACAATGTACCAGTACTATGACGATGGTGAAGATAATAGGCAGGACGACGATGATGATTAGTTTAAATCTGGAAGGTAAATTCTGTCCTCCATTATCTTTTTTATCTGCTTGCTCAATGCAAACTAATGGCATGTTGCTAATGGTGTTGGAGTCCTTGTGTTTTATAGTCCTGTTGCTGCCAGAAGTGAGGAGTGCTAGTGTGTTTTGCAGTCTTCCTGCTGCCAGAAGTGAGGAGTCCTAGTGTGTTGCTTCAAGAAGTGAGGAGTGCCAGAACTGATATTTTTTCTTTTGATCTTTAGTTTGTCAAATTGTAATGGAGCAATGTGATAGAATGGAGTGCCAGAACTGATCTTTAGTTTGTCAAATTGTAATGCAGTGCCAGGACATTGATCTTTAGTTTGTCAAATTGCCTTTTATCTTGTGCTCCTAAACACGACAGCAGCACAAGTCTTGTGCTCGAACAACATACTGGTATAATACATGCTCGAAGCAGCAAAAGCAACCTGGACATGATAGCTCTAGCTCGAACCTGGAATAGTATATATATATCACAAAGCAAAAGCAAAGATGCTCGAACCTGGAATAGTATATATGATAGCTCTAGCTCGAACCTGGAATAGCAAAAGCAACAGCAAAAGCAACCTGGACATTGATACATTGCAAATGTATCTATAATTTTTGATGCTCCATGCTTGGTTTTATCCACTTTCTTGTGTTTTGTCCACACTTTGGAGTACTTTTCATATGATTTCTTGGACAAACCTATTAACAAGAGCCACAGTGCCAGCTACCTATTTTCTGCTGTTTTTGGTTCCAGGAAAGTCAAAAAATGAATATTCTCGGAATTGGACAGGACAAAAGCCAAAGTGCCTATTTTTCCAGAAGACTCATGGAGCCAGAATACGAGACGGAGGAGGGCCAAGGGCTGGCCACACCATCCCCAGGCGCAGGCTGGGCCTGGCCATGCCAGGGCATGGTGTGGTGGCCCCAGGCACCCCCTCGGTCTCCCTCTTCGCCTATAAGAAGCCTTCTGACCTAAAAACTCCGGGGGTTCGACGTTTTTCCAGAAGGAGTTCCGCTCTGCCACCACCACCAGATTCCACGAAACAGTACCAGAAACTCTGTTCTGGCACCCCGCCAGGACAGGGAATTGGAGGAGATCATCGCCATCATCATCACCATTGCTTCTCCATCGACCATCCATGTTTCCCCCATCTATGAGTGAGCAATCCCCCGTTGTAGGCTATGGGGATGGTAGGGATTGGATGAGATCGTTCATGTAATGGCATCAGATTGTTAGGGCATGGTGCCTAGTATCTTTTAGTGCTTTATGACTTTGTTGCGACTTGTTGTGCTTAATGCTTGTCACTAGGGCCCGAGTGCCATGATTTCAGATCTGAACTTATTATTGATTCATTATGATAGTATTGTTCTTGGTCTTATCTGCAAGTTGTATACACACGTCGTTGTCCGGAACCTATGGCCCCGAAGTGACAAAAATCGGGATAACCGGAAGGGAAAGGCTTTGATGTGAGGATCACATGTGTTCACAGAGTGTTAATGCTTTGCTCCGGTGCTCTTTTAAAAGGAGCACCTTAATTGCCAGTAGTTCCCTAGAGGCTCCGCTGCAAACGGGCTGGCAAGACAAAAGATGTTGTGCAAGTTCTCATTGCGAGCACGTATGACTATATATGGAACACATGCCTAGGATTGTCTAGTACTTGGGTGCTTTATCTTATTTATCTGCAACTGCCCTATGTTCTGATTGCTATGTGAAATGTCTTGTCCATGAAACGCCCATCCATCCATCCCTATGCCTACCGCACTCGAATCCCACTGTTTACTGCTTTCGTTACTACTGCCTTTGCTTTGCTACTGCTGTTACTTTGCTATTCCTACTACAAAACTGTTGCTACTGATAAACTGTTGTGAGCAAGATTGTTTCCAGGTGCAGCTGAATTGACAACTCAGTTGTTAAGGCTTATAAATATTCTTTGGCTCCCCTTGTGTCGAATCAATAAATTGGGTTTAACTTCCCTCGAAAATACTGTGATACACCCCCTATACTTGTGGGTCATCAAGACTATTTTCTGGCGCCGTTACCGTGGAGCATAGCTTTATTTATCAAGTTCACTTGGATTCTCTATTGTTCGCTGCTACTCATCCATCATGGGTAAGTCTCGTGATGGCAAGGGTCCTATTTTACCATCCACTACAAGAAGAGGTACGGTTCTGAACACCTCTACTGCTCTTGATTCACAGTTTGTTTTGAGTAAGTTCCTTACACCACCACATACACATGCTACACACACTGCTACTACTGCTGAATCTGAAACTTCTGATACTTATGATGCTGCTTCTACTGTGCTTGATAAAAGTGGTTCCTTAGGTCCTTTCCTAGATGCTACGATTGCTAGAACTATAGCTGGAAATACCGAAACTCCTAATGAAGACACTACCATACCCGTTAGCTCACCTGAGTCTAGTGAGAGTTATGATACTGAAGAAGATGATGTTGAGATGACCGATGAGTTTATTGAAGAATGTAAGAACACCCATGATAGGAGCGCTGCTAAGAGTCTCCTTGAGAGGCGTACTATTAGACCCAAATTATCTCTTGATGCTAAATTTGTTGTTTCTCCCATAAACATTATAGATGAATATTATGATTTCTCTCTCGATCTATCTTACACAGCATTCAAGTTGGAGAAATATATTGTCCCATACCAAGAGAAATTTTTGAAACTATTATGATTGGGACCATTGCTATCAAGGTTGAGGTAACATAATCATTAGTGGAATACAAAGTTTTGTCTCATATGAAATTGTTTTGGTATCAAGACCTGATCAACCTTGTTAACAAAAGGATTTCATTGAACAAAACAATGTTTTCACTATGATTATTTCGGTTTACTTCTATTCTATCCATTCTAGTTTTTGTTTATGCCTAACTTAAAGGCATTAAAGAAAAGTACTTATTGGGAGATAACCCAAAAGTTTTAGATGAGTCTTGGAAGTTATTATCTCTGTAATAACCGCTCCTTATCCTTTTTATTTGCCTTTTGTGCCAAGAGTAACCTCTAATGAGAGAGAAGTAATGATTGGGAAAGTTTCTGTCCTGAAACAGATTTTTGTGCTTCACCGTAAAAATTCCTGATAGATCTCTATACGTAGGATTGAGCTGTAATTGTTTGTGCTTCTGCCCCAGGTTGTTATCTAACTTTCGTTAGTTCAACACCTTTTGATTTGAGCAACAGAAGGTCTTCGAAAAAATTCGTCTTTACCTACTGGTCTGTTTTGACAGATTTCTGCCATTTTCTACATTTGCTTCTTGTTAGTTCCTTCTTGAGTTCTTTTGGGGAATTGAGATATTTGAGGGAAGTGCTACAGTATCTAGTGTTCTAATGAAAGTTTATTTGGTTTTAGAACTGAACCTTGAGACTTATTTATCTTGAGTGCACTAATGTTGCTAATAAAGATTGTGTGAAGTCTTGTATGAAGGAAAAATTTCAGGTGTATGGAAGGAATGAGTAATGAGATGAAGGATGGACTAAAGCTCAAGCTTGGGGATGCCACGCGTGTCACCCCAAGAAATATCCAAGAAGTACAAGCGTCAAATCTTGGGAATGCCCAAGGCATCCCCTTCTTCATCAATAAAAATCCCAGGTTTCTTCCAAACACTTCATTTTTATTGTTTCATGCACAGTTGTGTTGTTCTTGGAGCGTCTTCTTTTTCGTGTTCGTTTTGGTTTTTAGTTTGCATGGTTTGCTTAGTTTTCTGAATAAATTGGTTGGACCCCCTCTTTCATACATTGGTGTTCAAATGGTTTGGTTTGGTTTGGAAAAGAGTAGGAAAGCTCATGCTTAAGTGGTAAAGAGAGCTTGTTTTTGACTGTGGCCTATGCTTTGTCATGCCATGCTTGATATTGTTTTGGCTTTATGCTTAGTATCCTTTGCTGTAGTATGACTTGTTTTAAACAATTGAGATTGCTTAATGTGCCTTGGATGAATCATGCGTTGTTTTAGCATATTAAAGCATAGTATAGTGGTATTCTCCTTTGATGCTTTATTTGGGTTGACTTGGCGCATGCTCACACCATGTTATGACTATCTCAAATCACCATAAGCCTTTATGATCCTTTAGTTTTCAACTTGTAGTATCACTTTATGCTTTGATCAATGATGTTTTGTCGCTCTGCATGATTATGGCCATTATTGCTCTCTCGTTTGTCGCTCCCTTACTATTGCTAGCCTTCACTTACACTGAGTGTTTTACTCATGTTTCCAACTCCCTTAAACCAAATATTGCCAAAGTGTCCACCATACCTACCTATTAGCATCATTTGCTACTTCCGTGCATATTCAATATGCCTTGTTTCCTCCCGAATAAAATGTTTGCTTGTTTTGAGAAAGTTAGTTAGTAAAGCTCTCACCAACTTGATGGCACACTTTATTTACTGCACTTAATAAACCTGAACCATTGTGAACTCTCCATGAAAGTTATATGCTTGCGAATTATAGGCTAGGGATTAGCAGAACTGTGCTGTCACGGGGAACGCTTTCAACACTTGTAAATATATACCCAGTTGATATCTTGCTCTTTTGTTTGCGGATGTCGTCGGTGTGAAATAAAAGGGGAGCTTGTAAGTCCATGGAGTTATGTATGTGTGTTAGAGAAATGCCTGTGCCGCTGGTCTAATCCATGCTGACATTTTGGAAACCTGCAGCGTAACCATAATGATATCTATGAAGCATTCTTCTTATAAAAAAGAGAGAGATAGCTATTGAGAAAAAGAAAAGAAAAAAGAGATTTATGAAAAGAGGAAAGAGAGAAAAAAGCACCATTTTCCCATGGTAAATAAGAAGATTGCTGAGATACTCATTGTCTGCTTGCCTTGTCATTTTGATATGGGGATTCTTCCGTATCATCGGGCAAGGGGTACCCCATTGGCGGTTCTCAATGATATGCACATACTTACGATGACAAGAACTTACCGGTAACTAAAGTTGAGTTTTGCATGAGGAGCGGCCCTCGTACTCAAGGGACTTGGGATTTTCAGTTTATAGTTTGTCAAGCATATAACTCAGATTGGACCTCACTTTCACCTTAACCACATTAAAGATGCTTATGATAGGGGCAATGAGAGATCAAAGCTAATGAGTACCATACTTTCAGCATTTGGAAGCCTTTCAAACTATTCAAAACCTTTTTATTTCCTTGTTGAGTCTCCACTTATTCTATGAGCACTTTCTTGAGAGCATAGTGGCCATTCTTAGTTCTATGTGCATTGTCCCAAGACTTGTTGATTGATGCATACCTTGATATTGCTTGTTTTAAACTATTTGTATCTAGTCACTCTTGTGAACTTTGAAGGTGTCCTATGCATTTATGTTTGCTACTCTTTGAGGGACAAGATGAATGCCACTATGCTATGTTTTCTTTATGTGAAACAAACAAACGTCTTGCAAAGCATTGTTATTCATGAATCTTTTGTTTGTGCCTTTTCATGTTGCATCATAGTTTCTTTGTCTTATTGCTAGAACTTTGTCTTTCATGTTATGATTGAAGTACTATGATCCCAGCTTTGAATGTTTACAAATACTTTGGTCAAGTCTTTGATGGTGCATGTCACCTCAAAAATTATTCTTTCTTTTTATCACTTACCTACTCGAGGACGAGCAGGAGTTAAGCTTGGGGATGTTGATACATTGCAAATGTATCTATAATTTTTGATGCTCCATGCTTGGTTTTATCCACTTTCTTGTGTTTTGTCCACACTTTGGAGTACTTTTCATATGATTTCTTGGACTAACCTATTAACAAGAGCCACAGTGCCAGCTGCCTGTTTTCTGCTGTTTTTGGTTCCAGGAAAGTCAGAAAATGAATATTCTCGGAATTGGACGGGACAAAAGCCAAAGTGCCTATTTTTCCAGAAGACTCACGGAGCCAGAATACGAGACGGAGGAGGGCCAAGGGATGGCCACACCACCCCCAGGTGCGGGCTGGGCCTGGCCGCGCCAGGGCATGGTGTAGTGGCCCCAGGCACCCCCTCGGTCTCCCTCTTCGCCTATAAGAAGCCTTCTGACCTAAAAACTCCAGGGGGTTCGATGTTTTTCTAGAAGGAGTTCCGCTCCGCCGCCACCACCAGATTCCACGAAACAATACCAGAAACTCCGTTCTGGCACCCTGCCGGGACAGGGAATTGGAGGAGATCATCGCCATCATCATCACCATCGCTTCTCCATCGACCATCCATGTTTCCCCCATCTATGATTGAGTAATCCCCCGCTGCAGGCTATGGGGATGGTAGGGATTGGATGAGATCGTTCATATAATGGCATCAGATTGTTAGGGCATGGTGCCTAGTATCTTTTAGTGCTTTATGACTTTGTTGCGACTTGTTGTGCTTAATGCTTGTCACTAGGGCCCGAGTGCCATGATTTCAGATCTGAACTTATTATTGATTCATTATGATAGTATTGTTCTTGGTCTTATCTGCAAGTTGTATACACACGTTGTTGTCTGGAACCTATGGCCCCGAAGTGACAGAAATCGGGATAACCGGAAGGGAAAGGCTTTGATGTGAGGATCACATGTGTTCACGGAGTGTTAATGCTTTGCTCTGGTGCTAATTTAAAAGGAGCACCTTAATTGCTAGTAGTTCCCTAGAGGCCCCGCTGCAAACGGGCTGGCAGGACAAAATATGTTGTGCAAGTTCTCATTGCGAGCACGTATGACTATATATGGAATGCATGCCTAGGATTGTCCAGTACTTGGGTGCTTTATCTTATTTATCTACAATTACCCTATGTTCTGATTGCTATGTGAATTGTCTTGTCCATGCAACGCCCGTCCAACCATTCCTATGCCTACCGCACTCGAATCCCACTGTTTACTGCTTTCATTACTACTGTCTTTGCTTTGCCACTGCTGTTACGTTGCTATTCCTACTACAAAACTGTTGCTACTGATAAACTGCTGTGAGCAAGATTGTTTCCAGGTGCAGCTGAATTGACAACTCAGTTGTTAAGGCTGATAAATATTCTTTGGCCCCCTTGTGTCGAATCAATAAATTGGGTTTAACTTCCCTCGAAAATACTGCGATACACCCCCTATACTTGTGGGTCATCAGACATGTAGCATATATATCCTGGAATAGTAGCATATGTATCCTGGAATAGTAGCATATATATCCTAGAATAGTAGCATCTATACATACAGCACCAAAAGCAACCTGGAACACTTCTCCACTTGATCAAAAGCATCCAGACACAACTTCAACTAAGTTCACTACGTCCGACTAGCATATTACAGGAAGTCCAACATGGAACATAGCTACTCGACCCTTTTAAGGATCAACTTGAGACCGTTCTCCGAGCACCCACGGAACTAGAATAGGAAGACTTCACCCTCTTTCATCTTGGTCTTCCTCATCACCTTCTTCCAGTTGGAGGTGATCTGGAAACCTACATTGCTTCCTTTGCCAAATATAACTTTCATTGTAGCAATGTATCTCCTGTGCCAAAAAACATTGATGTGCGTTGGCAAGTCCAGGTATTTCTTGATGAAGGAATAGCTGTACTTCCTTGCAAAGTACTGCATAAAAGCAACAAAAAGAACATTAATTCACAGAAATGGAGGGCATGAAAGCAACAAACAGACCACTAATTGACAAAAATGCATACCATTTTTGCTCTCTGCCTATCTATGTGAGCACCCTGAATAGTGCAAACATAGATGTGTCTTGTTGGCCTCTCACGAGCTACCTCCTTCATAAACTCAACTTGTGAACCGTCCAAAGCCACACGGTTCGCAAACACACAACATTCATCAAAGGTGAGTCTCCTTCCCTTTATTTTCGGGCCTACATGTAAGAAAAAATGGCATGCTTAGAAGAGAGAAACTTAGCAGCAGCATATACATAGAAGAGACAAACTTAGCAGCAGCATATACATAGAAGATTACCTCGAATGGCAACAGCTCTAGCTTCACGAGCAGCAACACGCCGCTTAGCAGCAGCACGCCGCTTAGCAGTAGCACGCTTGCTAGCAGCGGCGGCTTCACGAGAAGCACGCTTCCTAGCAACCGCAGCTTCATGGAGAGCGCGCCGCATAGCAGCAGCTTCACGGGCAGCAGCTTCGCGGGCAGTCGCTTCATCATCGGAACTAATGTCGATGACTTTGACATTTTGTGCATTCTGGTGGAGGACAATCTCGACATCCATGGTGTATATCTATAAATGAAAAGGGGACAAACCTGTTACTGCCAGTAGTATGTGTGAAAGTAGTGCAAACCTATGAACTTTTGATGTATTAAATTAAGTGGGATTGATTGCAAACCTGTTACTGCTGTCAACTTTTAGTGCACAAACATCATGCAAGTGCTATGTACAGAGAACACAAATTCAAGAAACATAGCATGGTTCAGCTAACATAACATTTCCCATATATTCACACCAAAAGGATGCAAGGATTACATAGCTAGGCTTATTACTACATACCAAGTTCTTCTTCTTCATGCCCATCTTTTTATTATTCATTGCCATGTTATGCCAAAATATTTCTACTACTTTGCTACACTACATAGCTACACTATACAGGTACACTACACTACACTAAATAGCTACTACACTTGCACCAAAAGGTTGGTAACTTGCACCAAAAGGTTGCTAACATAGAACCATTATCCCTAAACTTCACTTCATCTTCTAGCGATTCAGCGAACAAGTATACCAAGCAGGGAGCGGGTGTTCTGCAACTTTCAGCATCAACTGGCGTAGCTCCAACTTACTAACATACTCAATAGTGAAGCACATCTCTCCAGCATATTTGGTGATTTTGATCACCTGAGACATCTCCTGTGACGACGATCCAGCTGCTGTCGCGCGAGCCCTATACGATGCCATGTTCGAAGCTGTCACCTCGAGCAGACCCTTGAACCTGAACTAGGCATCCCACATAAGCACCAGCTCGCCCCCTCTACGCCTGCACATCACGCCCATCGGGAGCAAATCCCTATAACAGCGAGGTGAGTTCAACTCTGCTACCGCCGCCTGCCCCAAATTCAACAGCGCAGCGACATCATCCTCAATCTCATGCGCCTCTTTTGACGGCGGCTACAGGTAGCACCAGTGCTCAATATTCCTCTCCTGTTCTGCCTCCCCCGCCACATTCAACTTCACCGTTGCCGTAGCCTCCATCGATGGCGGACTGATCTGGTGACTAGGAGAAGAGAACCGCGATGGGGAGCAGAGGTCACTAGCTTATATTAACTCAAAAGATTTTTAAACAACTGAACACAGAGCTAACAAACAGCAGGAAGAAACAACTGAAAAATAGCAGAGTGCAGTCCTCCTTTAAATAAGAACCATGTTTCTATATGGATCAGGTTTTTGGTAAAATGGACAGATAGATTTGCTAGGGAAACCACATTATTACTCCTACTATATTGCTAAAAGCTAATGCTAATGCTAATGGACAGATAGATTTGCTGAGGCAATAAAAGTTAATGCTAAGTTAAGATTGCTGCAGCATGGCCATTTCACGCCACCAAAAGCCGCTACCCTTGCTTGTTGTTCAGGCTAATCAAGTTCCTGGAGACAGCAGTTTGAATTCCTGTGCTATTACTTTGTTATCTTTCAAACGACCTCTAAAGGAAATATTCCTATATTCTGCTATCCGTAGTTTTTCACTTGCATTCCTATGAAGTTAGGATTCCTATTCCTATTCCTGCATCCTGAGTTCCTGCGAATCAAAGAAGTCCCTACTATTTGGAACCATCGACTAGCTAACCTACAAGCCAACACATTCAACCTACTCTATACATTATTACTCCTACTGTATACCCAACACATTATTACTCCTACTCTATACCGAACACATTCAACCTACAAGCCAACACATTCAACCTACAAGCCATTACTCCTACTCTATACCCAACACTTTGACCTAACTGCCGGACCTGTGCCCGCCCATGGAGATTAGGGCTAGGACAATGATGAGGAACAACTGTGTGTCCTAGTCTCTTGGGATTTCTGCAATAGTGTCGATGATTAGGAAGTCGAATGCTGGTAAAGAACGTAGGGCAGTTACTGCTGAATACCCTTCCGCATATGGCATAACACAAGGGGATAGCTCGGACTACAATCCTAGAGATGAAGAAGAAGTTGATGACAGTGTAGTAGTGGAGAAGACTATTAAGGAGCATGCTTTTAACAGTCTTGTTTGCTGTTTTTTTCCTTCATTCTGTTCTTGCATAGTTTTCTTGTGATATAATGCCATTGTCCTTGCTGTTTTTACGAACACCTGAAGGTTTCTAGGAGGAGAAAGAAGTCTGCTGTTAAGAAGAAGAGTAGGAATTTGAGTAGCCCAGAAGCATCTACGCAAATGGCTCCAGGAAGGGTGATGGCGGTAGCTCCAGAAGCATCAAAGAGATTGCTGGAACTTGATGAAGTTCCTGTTAGAGTCACTAAGAAGAAAGCGAAGGCGGTTGCTGTAGCCAACCATGAAGAAAACCCGCTTCACAACGATCAACAAAGCTCACCGCACAGGGATGACGATGGGTATGTGTTCCTCGATGAAGAAAGCACTGTCCACACAGACCTCAGCCGTGTCTGCATGGACCTCAGCCCCGTTCACATGGACCTTGGCCATGTTGTACCTTTGGTGGCAGGGACGGAGCCAGGATTTCGACATAGGGGGGCAAAATTTTACCTCTTAACTCGCCAGAAGATAGATCGCAAAAAAAATCGTTTGTAGCAATGCCTCAAGTATTAAAAGACTAAATCGTGACCTAAAACTTTGGTGCGCAAAGAGATGGTGGCGCCAAACTATCATCAAGATTTGTCATCGAAAACAAATACTCCCTCCGACCCATATTAGTTGACTTGGATTTTTTTTAGATTCGGATATATCTAGCACTAAAATATGTCTAAATACAACCGAATCTAGACAAATCCAACTATCCAAGTCAACTAATATGGGTGGGAGGGAGTAGTGAAAGTAATTCACATGTTGATGAACTAAATGTTGTACGAACTATATACATGAATACTATAGGACGGATTAAATCATGCAGTACCTTGTTTTCTGAATTAGGCTGCTATAAAATGCAGTCCCCCGTTTTAGATCTTTGTCAAATTTGATGCTCCGAGATCCATACCTTGCTCTTTCGAGGCCATAGCTCCGGTATAGGCCGGTCGTCAGGTCGTGTACCATGCCCTTCTGAGTTCTTAGTTCTTCTCTTCTAGATTGAATTTTGGATTTGATTAGAGGAGCCCTGGGTGGCGGCTACTAAGGCGTCACCGCGTCAAGCACAGGCATTCAAGAAGCAAGAAACAAAACAATCGATTCTGATCTGAATATCTAATCATGCGCGTCTGCTGCTTCCCCTGATCGTGCACGTGTGGGCTTCTAATAATCCAGTTGCTAGGCCTGGTTATTGTTACATGGACTCGAGATACTATATGGGCTTGAGATCACGGCCAGCTTTACGAGCATTAGACACGGACGGGGGGGGCGAAGTGGCTTGGATGCACACAAAATTAGCGATTTCGTTGATTGTTTTAAGGGACGAGAGCATCGTTGGCGGGGTCTCGCCCCCGCTCGTCCCCCCTTCCCTTCGACAGAAATGGTGTCGTTCCTGAAGAAACTGAGCAAGGGAGTGAGCAAGCTACATGTGATGAAGGCAAGTTCGTCTTGCTATTTTTCTTACTCTTGCATTTGCTTCTATTGGATTAAATGCCACATGAGTGCCATGTCATTGCCACAGTAGTGGTTTTTGCTGTTATATCTACATCTTTGTACCCATCTTGTTTGGTCCTAGTCAAAGTTTGTGTCCTATTCAGGAATGCAATTGTGGCTGTCAAGCGTACAAGAAAAGGTGTAGGGCTGGAGAGGATTACTAAGTCGTTGGGTACTAAGGTGACAATCGAAATTGCTGAAGGGATGAAGGGTCCTGAGAAGCCTTTGTTGGCTACAAAGTTTGCTTCAGAGTGTGGATTCACTGCAAGAACTCATGCACCCGTTCTTCCCCACTTCAAAGAATACAAAAAAGACGCCAACCTGATCAAGGACTTTGTTGGCAAAGTTGATGTAAGTTAACTTGCTGTTTGTTGATTTTTTCTTTCTTTCTTTCTGATACGACTTTCATATGATCGCTAATCATGTCTCTTTCCTTGCTTGCTTTCTTTGTAGTCAAATTTTGATATGGACACCAACTCGCGGACTATTCAAGAAGCATGCACCGCTAAGCTGCAGAGAATAACAAAGAATAGGCGGCACCAGATCAAGAAGCTTATTTTTGACAATGTAAATGCTAATGAAGTTATCATCAAGTCTCCTGTGAAAGGCATGCCGGATGATGAATGGCAATCGCTGGTGAAGTTGTGGTCCACAGGACGACACAAGGTATGTCTCTACATTGGTATATCTTGGTCTCATTACATGTACCGTCTTTGATGTATTTGCTGTTGTTTGCATGTATCTGCTGCTCTTTGCATGGTATCTGCTGATGTTTGCATGTACATGCTCTCCGCTTTTGTTTACATGTATGCGACCATATATTCTTCATTGATGTATATGTGTGGCATATTTTTAACATGTAGTTGTTGGTCTATATTGGTAGTGCTAGCCCATGATAACAGTCTATGTTTTTTGTAGAAAACCTGTGAATCAAACAAAAAGAACATAATGAAGGTGAAGTTTCAGTAGAAGACTGGTTCGAGGTCCTACGTGGCTCATATCTATGCCACTGTAAGAACAAAGCATGTTTTCTCTTTATTAGGCCCAAATAACTTTTGTCTCGAAAGCTTGTAGTTTGGTTCTCGATTGAATGACATTTCAGAAGGAGGAGCACAATGGTAAGGAACTGAATGCGGTTGACTTGTTCAAGGCCACACACAACAGCTCAAAGAATGGCTTTTCAGAGTCAGCTAAGAACGCTATTGTAAGTCATTCGAACTGTTGTGTTCTCTTCTCATAGAATACCTTTGCTGTTTGATTCATCTTATTTGCATCTTATATCCATTCATGGCAGGCTGAGATGGAGAAGAGGATGGATGCCGAAGTACCTGATGGTGAAGAACCAATATGCGATGTCAAAATTGTTGCTGAAGTGCTCAGAAAGGAATGCCCGTCAAGCACATTCTTGATCAATGCTAGGCTGCTGTCAAAGTCCTCTGGTACTAAGTCTGCTGTTGTAGCTGCCCATGTTCGTGACCTCAAGGAGCAGCTGGCAAGGTTCGAACTGAAAGGTGAAGCTATGCAAGAAGAAGTTGTTGCATTGAGGAAGAAGTCCAAAGAAGTTGAAGCCTTACAAGCTGCACGAGATGAGAAGTATGAACTGCTTCTGAAGAAGCATCAAGAACAGGATGAGAAGTTCTCCCACTTGATGGCACTGCTTGGAGCTAAGGCTACTGGGAGCTCATCTTTGGTATGATGACTAGTTCTGTGAGCTAGTTCTGTTTTTTGCTTAGACTAGTTATGAACTGTGAACAATTTCTGTGTTGGCTGTCATTTTCGATGCCATGTGTGGCTGTACGTTGGTCATTTTTTGGCTGTCATTTTCGATGCCATGTGTGGCTGCACTTTGGTCATTTTTTGGCTGTCATTTTGGATGTCATGTGTGGCTGTCATTTTAGATGCTGTTGGCTGACTATGCCGTTGTGAGTCAAGTGAGAATGATATTTATTATGTGCTGAAAAGATATGTGTTGTGCTAAAATATTATCTGTTGAAATAATATCTGCTTTTATTATTATTGTTGTTATGTGAAGGAAAATAATTATATAAATGTACATACTTCTACTATAGAATTGAAACAGCCCTAATACTAGACAAATAAGTGGGCTGTAAAAAGGCCATGGCCCAAAAAATAATGGACATGTTTTGAAAACCAATTCATATAAATTCGAAAATTGTCAATCAATTGGACAATAAAAGGGCCAAGATTCAAAATACCACCAGGCTGTAAAATGGCCAAGTCCCAAACGTGTATAAAGGCTGCGGCCCAAAAGGAAATGCACTGTAAAATGGCCACAACTTAGAGAATTAAAATAGTTAGGTAGAAAAAAAAGACAATTACACAGGCTGAATTATTGGGCTCGGCCCATTTAGAAGGTTGAGTTGGACTGGGCTGAATCTAATCCATGACCAATTGATTTGGTCACAGAAATCTGCCACGTAGGATTGGCTGACGTGGATTGGGCAGATAGCCTATGACCAAATTGTTTGGTCATAGACACCATGACCATCTATTTTGGTCATAGTTGCCCATGACCAATTTAAAAAAAGGTCGTTAGCTGTCTATAGTGACCCTCGCTATGTGACCTACTACTTTTGGTCATAGAAAGGTCATCGATGAATTACTATGACCTTTCTATAACCAATATTTGGGGTCACTAGTTAGCACGTTCCTTGTAGTGATATGAAGCTCATCTTATGTATTTTTGAACAACTATCAGGGCTAAATCATCAATCAATCTGACCTTATAGGGAACTAAGGTATATCTACTATACGAGATGTGTGCACCTACTAAAGGGAATAGAAAGATCTTGGGCACAAATACTCCACTTTTCACGAAATTAACTTCCATAAGAGCGAGATCTTTTGTTTCGGCAAGGCTGCTGAACAAGAACACACTTATAGGGAGATTTTTGGTTGCAAATCAGGATCCTTGCCGTTTAGGTACCTTGGGGTACCTATACATCGTAGGAAGCTTCACAATTCTGAATGGAACCCGGTAGAAAATAGATGCGAAGGTAAGTTAGGGTGCTGGAAAGGAAAGTTGTTATCTTACGGGGATAGACTTGTGCTAATTAATTATGTTTTATCAAGCATGCTAATGTTTATGTTGTATTTCCTTCAAATACCAAAGGTTGTAAGGAAAAGGCTGGATTTTTATCGCTCACGGTTCTTTTGGCAAAGTGATGAATATAAGAAGAAGTATCGACTGACTCGGTGGAATATTATTTGCCGACCTAAAGATCAGGGGGGCTTGGGTATTGAAGTGCTAGAACTTAAAAGCAAATCCTTACTTAGTAAATGGCTGTATAAGGTATTGACAGAAGAAGGGGTTTGGCAAGAGTTGCTATACAACAAATATATGGTCAATAAAACTTTAGCACATGTCGAAGCCAAGCCTACCGATTCACCTTTTTTGGAAAGGACTAATGGGAATTAAAGATGAGATCTTCGCCCGTGGTATTTTCAAAATTGGTGACGGGAGAGATATCCGCTTCTGGGATGATATATGGCTAGGGGAGGTATCTCTTGCCCAACAATATCGATCCGTTTACAACATAGTACATAGAAAGCACGTCCTCGTCCGCGATGTTTTGACCCAAAGCGCTTTAAATATAGGATTTAGGAGAAATTAAATGGGGGATAAATGGGTTGCATGGTTGCACTTATGTGAGAGGTTGATGGAAATATCCTTGACGGATGAGAGGGATAGGTTTTCATGAAATTTAACTGAAGGTTAAATCTATGTATGAAGATATCATGAATGAGCATCCATGTTTCCCTACAAGGTACTTGTGGATGATAAAAATACCATTAAAAATTAAAAATTTCATGTGGTTTCTTAGTAACAAAGTTTTGCTAACAAAAGACAACTTGCCAAGAGAAACTGGAATGGGTGTACCAAATGCTGCTTTTGTGATGAAGTGGAAATGAAAGGGCAAAATGCCCTTATCCAGTTTTTGGTTAACTATGACATCGGAGTTAGAGAGCGGACTAATGTTTCTACTAGTGTTTCTACATGTGATAGTCCGCGTTTGATGATGAGAAGCAGTAGGTGACCCCCCATTCGTTTATGAAGTGAAGAGACGTGTTATCGTTACTTTTCTCTCTTATTTATCTTTGAGTCTAGTAGGAAGCACCACACTATTAAGAGGGGTGATCTCGATGCGCTCTTTGGGGATGTTCTACACCACACACACATCATATCATCTTCAGCCATGCACCCACTAAAGAAGAGACAGAAAGTCATTGTGAAAAAGGGCTGGAAAAAGGGCTGTGCGAAATCGGCATGAAAACCGGCGCCGCTGGAGTGGCCGCCGGAATTTCCGGTCACCACCAAAAATTCCTAGCGCACACCAGAACGGCTCACTATAGAGGGTTTTGGTTTGTTGCTGGTAATCTCGATCGCTGCCGGAACTTTCGGCGCAGCAACCGGTCTGCCGGAACTGTGGCCGGAATTTCCGGCACACAGTTCAGCGCCGCCGGACTTATTGCCGGTTTGGTCGCAGGCCCCTCCAAACGGCTCCTGTTTTCACCCCAGACTATAAATACCCCTTTCTTCTCCACTGAGAGTTAGGCATTCCATTACATACTCATTCCTGAAGCTCTCAATTCCTTGAGGATCTCCCATTCTACCCAACAAATTCTAAATCCCTTTGGTAAAAAGCAAGAGGAGGTCCCGATCTACATTTCCACCAAGCCAAAGTTCATTCCCCCTTGAGTTCATTGAGTTAGCTTGTTACTCTTGGGTTTGTGGGAAACCCTAGGTGGCTAGGGTCGCCCGGAGGCATTCGGCTTGTGATTTGCTCCGTGGAAAGTTTGTGAGGCTTTGGAGACTACCTTAAAGTTTACCACGAGTAAGTGAGCTATTCCTTCGTGGGATAGGCTCGAATAAGAAGGTGAGCCTTCGTGGCATTGGGGAATCCTTCGTGGAAGCTCACACCTCTCCAACGTGATGTAGCCCCCTTCCCAAAGGTGGTGAACACAGGAATACATATTTATCTCTGTGTGCTTCGATTATTCCTTAAACCGATCTCTTACTTGTGTTGTTTACTTTGTGATAGCCTTCGTGCTTGAAGTATCTTGTATCATAATCTAGGTTGCCTCACCTAGTTTGAATTTAGGCACACTTATATTCCACAAAGCCTAAAACTTGCAAAAGTTTACGAAGAATTTTGTAGAAACTTATTCACCCCTCTAGGTAAACCATCTTACACTTTCAATTGGTATCAGAGCCTAGTGCTCTTCTAAGGGCTTTACCGCCTAAGAGAAAAGATGGTTTTCTCCAATGATGATGAGGGAAAGACTTATTTGGTCAAGGAGCTCCGTGAACTCTTTGCCAAACATTCTCTTGAAAAGGCTAAGGCAGATTCTGATCTCCTTGCTCAAATAAGTTTCTTTGAGGGACGTTTTATGGGGGTGGGCGAGGGGGTCATGCTTGTCGGACCTTCGGTAGTACCTCAAGGAAGGCCTATGGAAACCGGTAAGGAGGCCATGAATTTTGATTGTAATTGGCCTAGATGATGTAGTATTCACCTTTAAACCATTTCTCATCATTTGTAGCAATCAAGCATGGCAAATTCAATCAATTCTACACTAATGCAAATCACACATGCATTCATATTAATTTTTGGAAAAAAAGTTTTTGTTAACCCCAAACTTGAGTCCTCTAGTGAGAGTTACCCGGAAGCCTCTATGCCTCCTAATCCATTTCCATACATATATATATCCAAAACAAAAAACATCATGCCTCATATTAATGGTTCAGGTCCCGCACCTCACTATGATGGAACTCACTTCTCTCATTGGAAAGTTTCTATGGAATCTCATCTTCGCAGCTATAGTGTGGAGCTTTGGGAGATTGTGGGCAAGGGCTTCTATCCACAAGATCCCAACAATCTCACTCCGGGAGAATACTATGATCGTCAAGTAAATACAACGGCTTGTACAAGATAAGGAGTGTCATTCACCGCATTCTCTATGATCAAGTTAGCAACATCCCCACCGCAAAGGAGCTTTGGGAGGGGGTTGTAATTCTCCAAGAGGGAACATCCTCTATCCAAAAGTCCAAGTATGAAGCTACCAAGTCGGAGATGAGCATGTTCATGAACCACGATGGTGAGTCCACCGCAGAAGCATACAAGAGACTTGTTGCCCTCTGTGTGAAGATTGATGGTCTTGGCTGTGAGAAGTATGATGATGGGTTCAACTTGAATGATGAGCTCATCAAGTCCAAGATTCTCTCCATGATTGCCGCCTCCGACAAAAATCTTGCCTTGAACCTGCAACTCCTAGATTCAGCTCGCCACGTCTCTCCTGATGATCTAGTATCATATCTTGTTGCCACGGATAACATGGCAGATGAAGGATGAAAGATCAAGGAGATCAACCGTGCCATTGGTCCTTCTCAGTCTCTAGCATTGAAGGCTAAGCATGTGCAAGAAAGTGTTGCAAATGAAGAAGAGAGTGATAGTGATGGGGTTGACGACATGCTATCTCAACTTGCTCTCTTCACCAAGAACTTGAAGTTCCGAAGAAGAAGAAGCTCAACTAGGACAAGTGAGAAGAAGAGGACTTGCTACAACTGTGATGAGTTGGATCACTTTGCCGACAAATCCCCATATGAGAAAGAGACTTGACAAGCCCAAGTATGAAGAGGGCACCAAGCCAAGATTGAAGCCAAACCCCATCAACGAGAGGTACAAGAGGAACAAGAAGTGCGATGGCAAAGGCTTCCTAGGCCAAGAATACTTATCCGGTGCGGAGTGTGAAGATGAGGAGAAGGTTGTGGGAGTGACCGGTTTGGCTTTTGTTGAACCCGGGTCACTCTTCACATATGACTACACCAAGGACTATGATGTAACACCCTCGCCTGATAAGGCTGAGTTCCTGTGTATAGTGTTAATCCCTGGATCGGTTCACTAGCACACATAGTACAAGATGATACCAAATATAACCGCGCATCATAAATATAATGAATATGATCCAGAATTTACATTTCATTATTCAAGTACACAGCAAAAACAAATACAAGGTAGATCTCCATCCTTCAAATGTGCCACAGGCGAACAATTGTTGAGTGGAGTCTCGTGACCTATAACGATCACTCAGAAACGATATAACCTGCAACATAAAAGATTGCAGCCACGAATGGTCAATACTTTGAATGTATTGGCAAGTGTCGCTAGTATGTGGATATAAAATGGGGCCTATCAAGTACATGCATATTTGGGTAGGTGGAGTTTGAGGCTCATTCGCATAAAGCAATAGTTGTATCCTAACATTTACAAATAGTTTTAATCCTTTCTAAAAAATTGTCTGAACACATTGGAAAACACCAAGTGCTCCTATTCCCTTGTTCAAACCATCAAATTTTATTAAGAAATTGTCCATAAGCTTCAAGCCTTAGTTGCTCAATATTGTCCATAACCGGGGACACAGCTAAGTACTTAGATTAATATCTTCTGCAGAAGTCGTACACTTCACCCACATGACACACTCTCGTCTTGACGCCACCAGTGGCTGCTGGATTAGTATACACCAATTGGTATACCGGCAGATTCGAGAATGTGACAAAGTATTTCCATAGAAGTACTCCCAATACACAATGCTAGCACGTCTAACAGGCACCAATGCAAGGATATAATCTCCAATACACAACTCTAGTTAACCTGAAGAGGTACCAATGCAAAGGGTCTTCCGCTATGTAATTAACTAAGCCAGAGCCCATATTAGCATGTGGTTGTACATGGAAGCCACTGTACGAGAAACATGTCAAATATCTATGATCCTAGGTGATATTCTTCTAGTGCACATACGAGAGAGGTAGCCAAAGATATGGTCCCCTTCGTTGCCACTTTATTCACAACCGAGTATCCACATTCCACCCAGGTAATTCATTAAGTACTTGTTTTATTATATAAAAACATATCATTTTCCCAATACCTCATAATACTCATAAGTTGATATTCCACCGCGAATCTATAGTAGGGCTAAGCATACTATAACTACGATGTTTCCACTAATCAAGATATAAAAGTATATCCTAAATAGGACATAGCATAGCATATAGTAAAAATATTCCTACACATGCATTTCTATTAAAAGCAACTACAATGCATAGGAATATAAGTAGGACATTTATGACAGTGCCACTTGCCTTTGTTGTGATGTAGTCATTCAGATAATCCTCACATTAAAAAAATATTTCAATCGTCACAATCACAATAGTTGCACTCCTCGCAATCTAACGCTTGAAGCAAAACACAGCAAACATCATTCAAAACATTGCAATTATGCACAATACAATAAAACAATGAAGAACAATGCATGCATGCTGATTTAATATGTCACAATGGTTGTATTTAGTCATCTGAACAATATTATGTCAGATGATGCATATGGAAATGCTTTTAATGCAATAGAGCAATTATTAATATAGCTATATTGATTTAATGGGGTTTAATTCACTTTAGATAAACTTCTGATGTTTCTATCTAATTAAACTGTGATTTAAATACTAACAGATAGGTAATGCAATTTAGAACCTGTAGCAATTTGTATCATCTAAAAATCATTTACAGATATTTTTCTATGATTTAATTACTATTGCAATGCATTTAGAGCTTTCTGCTATATCATATGTTAACACCATAACAAATATTTTTATTTTTATTTTATTCGGATGGTTATTACTGAATCAAACCCGTGGCAATTGGATTCACTCAATTTGGTGTTCTAGATATTTTTCTATAATTTAAATACCAACTAAAAGGGTTTAAATCATGTAAAATATTTTCCATCTCAATAATTAGATCTAAGGCTAGATTAGTGTCCTACATGTCACATGGATTCCGTAGGTACCTTATTTGCGGTTTTGGATGTTTCTATAATTTACTATGATTTATTTACTCCAAAGAGACCATTAAATCATTTAAATAACTACAGTAAATATATACTGTAAAAGTTATATCTAACAGCTTATTAATATTCATCATAATTTTTTGAATCCAACGAGATATTATTTTCAAATTGTGGACCTACAAATCTTTTTATATTCATTTTACAAGTTTGCTTGTTTTTCTGCCTATTTTCTCAATTTTCATATTTAACAGGGAATATGCTAGGAATATGCCGTTGACTTGGCGAGATCTAATTGGACCATACCCCTTCGATTAAGTAGAGAGACAAAGGGCCACTAGATCAAGATCTGATGGTTGTAGTGCGTCTGCTCACAATCGGCTTGGCTTGAGTCCCAGATCAGCTTCGGCTCCCTGGCTTGGCTCGGGTCTGTGCGGCTCTGTCGATCCTGGTCGTTCCGATCAAATCAGACGGTTGCTGGTGACGATGGCGAGTTAGCCCGGCTGGATGTTGACGGCGACAACTGTGATGGTGGCGCGGCGTCAGGTGGTCAAGGTGGTGGCACTTCGGTGGCCTCCGGCGAGATAGAATATCATGAGACAGAGGAGAGACGGGGAACTCGTGGGAGTGCTTTTCTTCGGTTTTTGCTTCCTGGGGATACAACGAGACAGTGGCTCGCGTTGTCGCGGGCTCCGGCGGCCTCGTGCGGTCGCTGTGGCGTGCTGCAGGAGAGGTAGATGGGTCAGGGGATGCAGAGGTGTATGTGTAACAAGATCATAGGCGGTATAGACAGAGGGGTGGCCTGCATCGGCGACATGTTCAACGTCTGAGCGTCGGCAATGGGGCGGCGGAATTGGATCTCCGGTGAGGGATTCCGCGGCAGCCTGGCGGCCTTATTTAGGTATTTTAGAGGGAAAACAGAGATCACGCCATGGGATATATGGCTGATATTTAGCGAGGGGCAACAAAATCAGCGCAGATTCTGCGGGGATTTGTT
Source organism: Avena eriantha (assembly GCA_910589775.1). Taxonomy (NCBI): domain Eukaryota; kingdom Viridiplantae; phylum Streptophyta; class Magnoliopsida; order Poales; family Poaceae; genus Avena; species Avena eriantha. The sequence continues at coordinate 559,343,888 of OU342743.1, forward strand.
CGGGGGGATGAACTCATGTTCGTCCTTGGCTCTGGCTAGAGTTGGAAGAGGACGGGAGGACGGCCCCACGCGTCAGCAAAGGAAGGAGGGAGCGGGCTGTGGGGCTGCACTACTGGGCCGCTGCTGCGCGCGGGTTGGCCTTGCTGCTACTGGCAGTTGCGCGCGCGGGCAGTAGCTAGGAGGAGGAAACAATGGCCCGGCCCGTGTATTGTGCACTGCGCGCGCGGTAGGGAGTAGCTAGGTTTGGTGGGCTGGGCCGATGGTCCGCCGGTAGGGTAGGTTAGGTTTTTTCCATATTCGTTTATTCTTTTCCATTTTCTGTTTTAGTATTTATTCCATATATTTTTCGGACCAACTCCAAATGGAGTAAAATTTGCTCCTAAAAATTTCTAAATTCAAAACACACAATATGCAATATAAAACCACTGTTTACCAAATCCAAAATATCAAGCTTGCCAATTGCATATATTGCATTATATGGCAAGTTTGAAGTTTCGAAATAGGGTTTTGAATCAAGAATTTGCATGATATGCCATGATGAAATGAAATGCATTTTTTTTGTAATCCCCATTTCTGAAATCCTTGGATGTTACAGACTGCCACCCTTAAAAAGAATCTCGTCACGAGATTCGGAAAGGCTAGAAAGAAAAAGGTGCGGGATACACCAGGGTGCTACCACCTTAAAAGAAAACCGTCTATGTTGCTTCTCTAGTGTTCACTTGCAATCTGCGAGCTGCTTGGCATATCAAAGTTGCTACCAAATCATCATCCTGAGATTTTTATTGATCGGCTGAGATGCATTGTATCGAAAGGCATGAACATTGGAGAGGGGCTGACTAAAGCTTCTTATCTTCATCATCCAGCTCTTCAATAGTTCCTCCATCGAAGAGGTGGTCAATGTTCAGGCGGTTCACATTTCCTTTTTGAATTGGATTGGGCTTGTCCACATTGGGATTTCCAGCATTCTTCTTCTCCGCTTCCTTCCTCTTCTTCTCAGCCTTCTTATTTTTCTTCTCAGGACAGTCTGATGAATAGTGTCCCAGTTCCTTGCAATTGTAACACTGTAGCTGGCTTATATCCCTATTTTAGGGTTTGTTGTGATGGTTATGACCCTTATTTCCATCATCATTGTCATGACTATCCCATTACTAGTGGTAACTCCATCATGGTTGTGTTCGTTTCCTTCATGCATGTCATGTTTAGAATTACTATTTCCATCATGGAAAGTACAGATACTCTGTCGTGATCCTGAGTTGCAGTAGTTCTTGTGCTTCCTCTTGCGTTTCATAACTTGGCTCTGTTTTTCTTCAAGAATCCTAGCTTTGTCCATTTGATCCTGAAAAGTGGGAGTGTAAACTACTGATGGTTGCACGGAGAGCTCATCACTCAGTCCATCTAGCAATCTCTCCATCCTTTTATCATCAGTGTCAACATCCTCAGGAGCATAGCGAGACAAATTGGTTAATTCTTCTATGTACTCTGACACTGTGTGATTGTTTTGGTGTAGGTCACAAAATTCCCTTCTCTTCAGGCTCATAACTCTAGATGAGGCATGGTTTGTCTTGAATCCTTCCTCAAACATCTCCTAGGTGACAGTATCAATAGGATGGGTGATCTGAAAAGTATCCCACCATGTGGCAGCATGTCCTTCAAGCAAGTGAGCAGCAAATCTCACTTTCTCTTCATCTGTGCATCCAATAGTTACCAAGTCTTTATTCACCAAACGTAGCCAATCAAGTGTTATCATAGGCTCAGGTGCTCTTGAGAATTTTGTAGGCCTCGGTTTCAAGAATCTGGTGAGTGCATCCACTTGGGGCGGGTTGTTGTTGCCATTGTTGTTGTTTGCTATGAATTGAGTCACCACTTGTGCTAGTTGCGCCTGTGCTGCTATCAACTGCTCCATCTCAGTGGGTTGACGATGAGGTGGTATCTGTTTGGGATAGCATAGATGAGTATAGATAGAAAAAGACTAAGGGAAGTATTACTACCCATTACTATATGAAGCAAACAATAAGCACACAAGCAAACAATCATAACAAGCAACACTCAAGCCAAAATAATTTTGCTTATGTTCCAAAAGTTTTGATTTAGTGGCATACCATCCACAAAATAGTTTTCATTTGATTAAAATTTGTTTGGGGATGAACCTACAATCTTAAAAGTAATGGACATAATTTGTCCTAAAACTACAACAGTGTTCACGAATTTTTCTGGGCACCTTAAACTTATCAGGATTTTTTTATGATATTTGTGATTATGCTTCAGAAAATTAAAAATCATATCCAAAAATATGAAGGCAATCCGAGTTGCCAGTAAGAAATTAAAAATCACGCGGTACAACAGGTCAGGCAGAAAACTGCAACAGTAATATCACGAATTTTTAATCAAAACCTTCATTAACACATTATGAAATCTATCAAAAATATTCTGAAACTTTAGGGTATCAAATATCACAATCTAAACATAATAAACCAACTATCACACAAGTTATTGCAATGATCGATTGCTATATCTAACCGAAATCCTATCAAAACTATATGGTAGACATCATCTAACTATTCTTTATCTTGCGCTTCCTCGCACAAGTGTTCATCTACATGTTTTGAACAAGATGAGATTAGAAAAGAAAGATCAAGGATTACAAGAATCTAATAAGTACAAAATTACAAATTCGTTGCTAGAGAGAGTCTTCCTTCTATGTTTTGAATAGGAAGAGTATAAGAATTGAAGTGATAAGAAGATACTAGAGTGAAGTATATAAAGAGAAGAGATAGAATGAAATAGGTTTTATATTCCTAGGGTTTCCTATTCCAATCCCATGTCACCATCCTACATTCAACACACTGCTCTGATACCATCTTGTAACACCCTCGCCTGATAAGGCTGAGTTCCTGTGTATAGTGCCAATCCCTGGATTGGTTCACTAGCACACACAGTACACAATGATACCAAATATAACTGTGCATCATAAATATAACGAATATGATCCAGAATTTACATTTCATTACTCAAGTACACAACATAAACAAATACAAGGTAGATCTCCATCATTCAAATGTGCCACAGGCGAACAATTGTTGAGTGGAGTCTCGTGACCTATAACGATCACTCAGAAATGATATAACCTGTAACATAAAAGGTTGCAGCCACGAATGGTCAATACTTTGAATGTATTGGCAAGTGTCACTAGTATGTGGATATAAAATGGGGCCTATCAAGTACATGCATATTTGGCGAGGTGGAGTTTGAGGCTCATTCGCATAAAGCAATAGTTTTATCCTAACATTTGCAAATAGTTTTAATCCTTTCTAAAAATTGTCTAAACACATTGGACAACACCAAGTGCTCCTATTCCCTTGTTCAAACTATAAAATTTTATTAAGAAATTGGAATGTCGAGATCATCCATAAGCTTGAAGTCTTAGTTGCTCAATATTGTCCATAACCAGGGACACAACTATGTAGTTAGATTAATATCTTCTGTAGAAGTCGTACACTTTACCCACATGACACACTCTCGTTTTGATGCCACCAGTGGCCGCTGGATTAGTACACACCAATTGATATACCGATAGATTCGAGAATGTGACGAAGTCTTTCCATAGAAGTCCTCCCAGTACACAATGCTAGAACGTCTAACAGGCACCAATGCAAGGCTAAAACCTCCAATACAGAATTCTAGTTAACCTGAAGAGGTACAAATGTGATACGTTGCAAACGTATCTATAATTTTTGATGTTCCATGCTTGGTTTTATCTACTTTCTTATGTTTTGTCCACACTTTGGAGTACTTTTCATATGATTTCTTGGACTAACCTATTAACAAGAGCCATAGTACCAGCTGCCTATTTTCTGATATTTTTGGTTCCAGAAAAGTCAGAAAATGAATATTCTCGGAATTGGACGGGACAAAAGCCAAAGTCATTATTTTACCGAGGGACACCTGGAGCTAGAATACGAGACAGAGACGGGGCTGGGGCCCAGCCACACCACCTGGTCGCGCTGGCTGGGGCTGGCCGCACCAGGGGGTGGTCTGGCCACCCCAAACACCCCCTCGGCCTCCCTCTTCGCCTATAAGTTGTCTCCTGACCTAAAAACTCAGGGGGGGTTCGATGTTTTTCCAGAAGGAGTTCCGCTCCGCCGCCGCCACCAGATTTCACGATTCGGAACCAGAAACTCCGTTCTGGCACCCTGCCAGGATGCGAAATTGGAGGAGATCATCGCCATCATCATCACCATCGCTTCTCCATCGACCATCCATGTTTCCCCCATCTATGAGTGAGTAATCCCCTGATGTAGGCTATGAGGATGGTAAGGATTGGATGAGATCGTTCATATAATGATATCGGATTGTTAGGGCATGGTGCCTAGTATCTATTATTAGTGCTTTTTGACTTTGTTGCGACTTGTTATGCTTAATGCTTGTCACTAGGGCCCGAGTGCCATGATTTCAGATCTGAACATGTTATTGATTCATTATGATAGTATTGTTTATGGTCTTACCTGCAAGATGTATACACACGTTGTGGTCCGGAACCAATGGCCCCGAAATGACAGAAATCGGGATAACCGGAGGGAATAGCTTTGATGTGAGGATCACATGTGTTCATGGAGTGTTAATGCTTTGCTCCGGTGCTCTATTAAAAGGAGCACGTTAATTGCTAGTAGTTCCCTTGAGGCCCCGCTACAAATGGGCTGGCAGGACAAAAGATGTTGTGCAAGTTCTCATTGCGAGCACGTATGACTATATATGGAACGCATGCCTAGGATTATCTAGTACTTGGGTGCTTTATCTTATTTATCTCCAATTGCCCTATGTTCTGATTGCTTTGTGGATTGTCTTGTCCATGCAACGCCCGTCCATCCATCCCTATGCCTACCACGTTCGAATCCTATTGTTTACTGTTGTTGTTACTACTGTCTTTACTTTGCTACTGCTGCTACTTTACTATTCCTACTACAAAATTGTTGCTACTGATAAACTGCTGCGAGCAAGATTGTTTCCAGGTGCAGCTGAATTGACAACCCAGTTGTTAAGGCTTATAAATATTCTTTGGCTCCCCTTGTGTCGAAGTAATAAATTGGGTTTCACTTCCCTCGAAAATACTGTGATACACCCCCTATACTTGTGGGTCATCAAGACTATTTTCTGGCGCCATTGCCGGGGAGCATAGCTTTATTTATCAAGTCCACTTGGAATCACTATTGTTCAAGCTTAGTTTATTTCCGCCTCGCTTGCTTGTTTCTTTATCAAAAATACAAAAAAATAGTTCCTACTCTAGTTGTTATTTTCGTTGGTTTGTTATTGTCTTGCTTTATCATGCTTTCTATCAATGGTTGGTTTCTTTGAAACTGAATCTTATTAGCAAGGTGGGTTCACGGAAGATCAAAAATATTATTATAAGGAACACCGCTTGTCACAAAAAGGGAAACACTTATGGGAACAAATTGATAAATTGTATACCATTGCTAGAAACGTGTGCTCTACTTATAATGTTACTTATTGCTTTGATAAATCTTATTGCTGTAAGAGGTATAAACACCTCCCTTTTCAATGTGAGTATAATGATAATGTTACCATATCTTCTTATGTTAAAGGAAATTATGACTTTTATGATGTGGAACAAATTGAAGAATTTATTGCTTGGAAGGGTGCATTTGAACTTGCTAGTTTTCTTGAAAATATTGATGATTCACCTTATAAATATGAGGTTTATGATATACTTAGATTGTCCTTTGATAATTACAAGGAAGAAAATGGCTATATTCTTAAATATATTAATAGATGCTTTCCACAAATGGAAGAGACTAATGCCTTGCAGGATCCTATGGAAGAATAAATTGATGAACCTGAAAGCTCATTAGATGAAAAAGAGGAGGAGAGTGATGAACAAAAGGAGGAAGAATGGATTATCTACCCATGCCTACCTTCTAATGAGAGTAACTCTTTATCCCTTACATTATTTGATTGTCCCCCATGCTTACCAAAGGACGATGAATGTTATGCTCATGTTATCTATTATAATCCTTTATTTGTGCTTAACTTCGATTTGCATGGTACTAAAGAGTTTTGCTTAGAAAATGTTTATGATAAAGCTCTAGACGGTGGTCCTATATTGAATGATCAGCCATCTTGTTATAGAATTGTTAAAAGTGGGTTTGGTTTTAATCCCACTATTTTTGAGCTTGATAAAAATTATGTTTTTGTAGAACATGAAAAGCATGCTTTATGTGATAGTTATATTGTTTAGTTTATTCATAAGGCTACTGAAAATTATTATGAGAGAGGAAAATATGGTTGTAGAAGTTTTCATGGTATTGAAACACCTCTGTATGTGCTGAAAGTTTTGAAGTTACTCTTGTTTTATCTTCCTATGCCTGTCACTTTGTTCTTTGCGAATTTATTTGCATACAAGATTCCTATGCATAGGAAGTGGGTTAGAATTAAATGTGTTTTGAATTTGCTTCTTGATGCTCTCTTTTACTTCAATTCATATTTCTTATGTGAGCATCCTCTCAAACTAGCATGCCTAACTTAAAGGCGTTTAAGAAAAGTACTTATTGGAAGATAACCCAAAAGTTTTAGATGAGTCTTGAAAGTTATTACTTCAGTAATAACCGCTCCTTATCCTTTTTATTTTCTTTTTGTGCCAAGAGTAACCTCCAATGAGAGAGAAGTAATGATTGGGAAAGTTGCTGTGCCGAAACCGATTTCTGTGCTTCACCGTAAAAATTCGTGTAAAATCTCTGTACGTCCTTTTGAGGCGTGAATTTTTGTGCTTCTACCCCAGGTTGTTATCTAACTTTTGTTAGTTCAACACTTTTCGATTAGAGCAACAGAAGGTCTTTGAAAAAATTCGTCTTTACCTGCTGGTCTGTTTTGACAGATTTCTGTCATTATTTGCATTTGCTTCTTGTTGGTTCCTTTTTGAGTTATTTTGGGGAATTGAGATTTTTGAGGGAAGTGCTACAGTAGATAGTGTTTTAATGGAAGTTTTATTGGTGTTAGAACTGAACCTAAATACTTACTATCTTGAGTGCACTAATGTTGCTAATAAAGATTGTGTGAAGTTTTGTATGAAGGAAAAAATTTCAGTGTATGGAAGGAATGAGTAATGAGATGAAGGATGGACTAAAGCTCAAGCTTGGGTATGCCACGCATGTCACCCCAAGAAATATCCAAGAATTACAAGCGTCAAAGCTTGGGGATGCCCAAGGTATCCCCCCTCTTCATCAATAAAAATCCTAGGTTTCTTCCAAACGCTTCATTTTTATTGTTTTATGCAAAGTTGTGTTGTTCTTGGAGCGTCTTCTTTTTCATTTTCGTTTTGGTTTTTCGTTTGCTTTGTTTTCTTAGTTTTCTGAATAAATTTGTTGGACCCCCTCTTTCATACATTGGTTTTCAAATAGTTTAGTTTGGTTTGGAAAAGAGTAGGAAAGTTCATGCTTAAGTGGTAAGAGAGCTTGTTTTTGACTGTGGCATATGCTTTGTCATGCCATGCTTGATATTGTTTTGGCTTTATGCTTAGAATTCTTTGTTGTAGCATGACTTGTTATAAACAATTGAGATTGCTTAATGTGTCTTGGATGAATCATGTGTTGTTTTAGCATATTAAAGCATAATATTGTGGTATTCTCCTTTGATGCTTTATTTGGGTTGACTTGGCACATGCTCACACCATGTTATGACTATCCCAAGTCACCATAAGCCTTTATGATCCTTTAGTTTTTAACGGGTAGTATCACTTTATGCTTTGATCAATGATGTTTTGTCGCTCTGCATGATTATGGCCATTATTGCTCTCTTAGTTTGTCGCTCCCAGTCTTTTGCTAGCCTCCACAACAAAGTATCAGTTTCACTCCTGCATCCAACTCCTTAAACCAAGTTATTCCAAAGAGTCCACCATACCTACCTACTAGCTTATGCTATTCCAAGTATATTCTTGTTTTTGTCTACCTTCCAAATTAAACTTGTTATGAGAAAACTAGTGATTAAAGCTCTTACGAACTTGATGGCACACTTTACTTTTTTGCATTTAATAAACTTGAACCATTGGGTCCTTCTTTGTTGCGTATATGCTTGCGTTTTATAAGTTGAAATTAGCAGAACCATGTATCATGGGGAACGCTTTCAACATTGCACTTGTACTTTGTACCCCGTTGATATCATGTTCTTTTGCTTATGGATCCCGACGGTGTGAAATAAAAGTGGAACTTGTAAGATCATGGAGTTTGTATGTGTGTTAGAGAAATGCATGGGCCGCTAGCCTAAGCCATGCCTAATCATGGTGGAAACTTGCAGCATCACCATAATGAGCACTCTATGAAGCATTCTCAATAAAAACCTATGCAAATAGCAAATAAAAAGAGCGCTGGGATGCTCATTGTCTGCTTGCCTTGTCATTTTGATTATGGGATATCTCCTATATCATGTGCAAGGGGTACCCTGTTGGCGGTTCTCTATGATACATATGTACTTACAATGACAAGAGCTTACTCATGACTAAAGTTGAGTAGCATGAGGTTCGGTCTTTGTAAGTAAGGGGCGTGAGATTTTGGTTTATAACTTGTCAAGCATATCCTCTTAGTCGTGTCACTTTAACCTTAATCACCTTCAAGATGCTTATTATAGGGGCAACGAGAGCTGAAAGCTATTAAGTACCATAATTTTTGGAAGCTCTTTATGAGACTTGAATCCCTACTTCCTTCTATGAAGGCCTTTCTTCCACTTATATATTGAGTCTCCACCCTCTATCTTTATGCACTTACTTTGAGAGCATAGTGGCCATTCTTAGTTCTATGTGCATTGTCCCAAGACTTATCGATTGATGCATAGCTTTGATATTGCTCGTTTTAAACTATTTGTATCTAGTCACTCTTATGAACTTTGAAGGTGTCCTATGCATTTATGTTTGCTACTCTATGAGGGACAAGCTGAATACCACTATGCTATGTTTTCTTTATGTGAAACAAACAAACGTCTTGCAAAGCATTGTTATTCATGAATTTTTTGTTTGTGCCTTTTCATGTTGCAAAATAGTTGCTTTGTCTTATTGTTAGAACTTTATCTTTCATGTTATGTTGAAGTACTATGATCCCAGCTATCAATGTTTACAAATACTTTGATCAAGTTTATGATAGTGCATGTCACCTCAAAAATTATTCTTTCTTTTTATCACTTACCTACTCGAGGATGAGCATGAGTTAAGCTTGGGGATGTTGATACATTCCAAACGTATCTATAATTTTTGATGTTCCATGCTTGGTTTTATCTACTTTCTTATGTTTTCCACACTTTGGAGTACTTTTCATATAATTTCTTGGACTAACCTATTAACAAGAGCCACAGTGCCAGCTGCCTGTTTTGTGCTGTTTTTGGTTCCAGGAAAGTCGGAAAATGAATATTCTCGGAATTGGACGGGACAAAAGCCAAATTCATTATTTTACCGAGGGACACCTAGAGCCAGAATACGAGACGGAGAGGGGCTGGGTCCTAGCCACAACACCTGGCCACGCGGGCTGGGCCTGGCCGTGCTAGGGGGTGGTCTGGCCACCCCAGACATCCCCTCGGCCTCCCTCTTTGCCTATGAGTTGCCTCCTGACCTAACAACTCAGGGGGTTCGACGTTTTTCCAGAAGGAGTTCCGCTCCGCCGCCACCACCAGATTTCATGATTCGGAACCAGAAACTCCGTTCTGGCACCCTGTCGGGACGGGAAATTGGAGGACATCATCGCCATCATCATCACCATTGCTTCTCCATCGACCATCCATGTTTCGCCCATCTATGAGTGAGTAATCCCCCGCTGTAGGCTATGGGGATGGTACGGATTGGATGAGATTGTTCATGTAATGGCATCGGATTGTTAGGGCATGGTGCCTAGTATCTATTATTAGTGCTTTTTGACTGTGTTGCGACTTGTTATGCTTAATGCTTGTCACTAGGGCCCGAGTGCCATGATTTCAGATCTGAACATGTTATTGATTCATTATGATAGTATTGTTTATGGTCTTACCTGCAAGTTGATATACACGTTGTTGTCCGGAACCAATGGCCCCGAAGTGACAGAAATCGAAATAATCGGAGGGAATGGCTTTGATGTGAGGATCACATGTGGTCACGGAGTGTTCATGCTTTGCTCCGGTCCTCTATTAAAAGGAGCACCTCAATTGCCAGTAGTTCCCTTGAGGCCCCACTGCAAACGGGCTGGCAGGACAAAAGATGTTGTGTAAGTTCTCATTGCGAGCACGTATGACTATATGTGGAACGCATGCCTATAATTATCTAGTACTTGGGTGCTTTATCTTATTTATCTGCAATTGCCCTATGTTCTGATTGCTTTGTGCATTGTCTTGTCCATGCAACGCCCGTCCATCCATCCCTATGCCTACCGCGTTCGAATCCTATTGTTTACTGTTGTTGTTCCTTCTGTCTTTACTTTGGTACTGCTGCTACTTTACTATTCCTACTACAAAACTGTTGCTACTGATAAACTGTTGCGAGCAAGATTGTTTCCAGGTGCAGCTGAATTAACAACTCAGTTGTTAAGGCTTATAAATATTCTTTGACTCCCCTTGTGTCGAATCTATAAATTGGGTTTCACTTCTCTCGAAAATACTGCGATACACCCCCTAAACTTGTGGGTCTTCACAATGCAAAGGGTCTTCCGCTATGTAATTAACTAAGCCATATCCCATATTAGCATGTGGCTGTACACGGAAGCCACTGTACGAGAAACATGTCAAATCTCTATGATCCTAGGTGGTATTCTTCTAGTGCACATATGAGAGAGGTAGCCAAAGATATGGTCCCCTTCGTTGCCACTTTATTCACAACTAAGTATCCACATTCCACCTAGGTGATAAATTAAGTACTTGTTTTATTATATAAAAACATATCCTTTTCCCGATACCTCATAATACTCATAACTTGATATTCCACCCCGAATCTATAGCAGGGCTAAGTATACTACAACTACGATGTTTCCACTAATCAAGATATAAAAGTATATCCTAAATAGGACATAGCATTTCTATTAAAAGAAACTACAATGCATAGGAAAATAAGTAGGACATTTATGACAGTGCCACTTGTCTTTGTTATAGATGTAGTCGTTTAGATAATCCTCACAATATAAAAGGTTTCACTCGTCACAATCACAATAGAAGCACTCCTCGCAATCTAACGCTCGAAGCAAAACAGAACAACCATCATTCAACACATTGCAATTATGCACAATACAACAAAACAATGAAGAACAATGCATGCATGATGATTTAATATGTCACAGTGGTTGTATTTAGTCATCTGAACAATATTATATCAGATGATGCGTATGGAAAGGCTTTTAATGCAATAAAGCAATTATTAATATAGCTATATTGATTTAATGAGGTTTAATTCACTTTAATTAAAGTTCTGATGTTTCTATCTAATTATAATGGGATTTAAATACTAACAGATAGGTAATGCAACTTAGAACCTATAGCAATTGGGATCACCTAAAAATCATTTATAGACATTTTTCTATGATTTAATTACTATTGCAATGCATTTAGAGCTTTCTGCTATATCACATGTTAACACCGTAACAAATATTTCTCTTTATATTTTATTATGATGTGTATTAGTGAAATAAAAATTGGATTCACTCAATTTGGTGTTCTAGATATTGTTCTATAATTTAAATACCAACTAAAAGGGTTTAAATCATGTAAAATATTTCCATGTCAATAATTATATCTAAGGCCAGATTAATGTCATACATATCACAAGGATTCCGGAGGTACCTTATTTGCATTTTTCGGATGTTTCTATAATTTACTATGATTTATTTACTCTAAAGAGGCCATTAAATCATTTAAATAACTAGAGCAAATATATACTGAAATAGCATATTAATATTCATCATAATATTCTGAATCCAACAAGATATCATTTTCAAATTTTGGACAAGTTTGCTTGTTTTCTGCCTATTTTCTCAATTTTCATATTTAACAGGGAATATGCTAGGGATATGCCGCTGACTTGGCGAGATCTAATTGGACCGTACCCCTTCAATTAAGTGGAGAGATAAAGGGCCACTGGATCAAGATCTGATGGCTGTAGTGCGTCGGCTCACAATCGGCTTGGCTTGAGTCCCAGATCAGCTTCGGTTCCCTGGCTTGGCTCGCCTCTGTGCGGCTCTGTCGATCCTGGCCGTTCTTATCAAATTGGATGGTTGCTAGTGACGATGGCGAGTCAGCCCGGCTGGATGTCGACGGCGACGACTGTGATGGTGGCGCGGCCTCAGGTGGTCAAGGTGGTGGCGCTCCGGTGGCCTCTGGCGACCTAGAATAACACGAGACGGAGGAGAGGATGGGGAACTCGTTGGAGTGCTTTTCTTCGGTTTTTGCTTCCTGGGGATATGACGAGATGCGGCTGGAGTGGCTCGCGTTGTCGCGGGCTTCGGCGGCCTCGTGCGGTCGCTATGGCGTGCTGCAGGAGAGGTAGATTGGGCAGGGGATGCGGAGGTGTATGTGTATCAAGATCAGAGGCGGTATCGGCAGAGGGGTGACCTGTATCGGCGACATGTTCAACCTCTGAGCGTCGGCAATGGGGCGGCGGAATTGGATCTCCGGTGAGGGATTCCGCGGCAGCCTGGCGGCCTTATTTAGGTATTTTAGAGGGAAAACAGAGATCACGCCATGGGATATATGGCTGATATTTAGCGAGGGGCAACAAAATCAGCGCAGATTCTGCGGGGATTTGTTCGGGGGGATGAACTCATGTTCGTCCTTGGCTCTGGCTAGAGTTGGAAGAGGACGGGAGGACGGCCCCACGCGTCAGCAAAGGAAGGAGGGAGCGGGCTGTGGGGCTGCACTACTGGGCCGCTGCTGCGCGTGGTTGGCCTTGCTGCTGCTGGCAGTTGCACACGCGGGCAGTAGCTAGGAGTAGGAAACAATGGGCTGGCCCGTGTGCTATGCACTACGCGCGTGGTAGGGAGTAGCTAGGTTTCGTGGGCTGGGCCGATGGTCCGCCGGCAGGGTAGGTTAGTTTTTTTTCCATATTCGTTTATTCTTTTCCATTTTCTGTTTTAGTATTTATTCCATATCTTTTTCAGACCAACTCCAAATGGAGTCAAATTTGCTCCTAAAAATTTCTAAATTCAAAACACACAATATGCAATATAAAACAACTATTTACCAAATCCAAAATATCAAGATTGCCAATTGCATATATTGCATTATATGGCAACTTTGGAAGGTTCGAAATAAGGTTTTGAATCAAGAATTTGCATGATATGCCATGATGAAATGAAATGCAATTTTTTTATAATCCCAATTTCTGAAATCCTATGTTACATATGTCGATCACTCCATCACTCCCAAGGTCGTCGGTACTTGCCTTATGGCACGAAGCTCCAAGGTCACATGTGATGTGAAGAGCGAGAAGGAGGAGGAGGTGTGTGGTGAGCCTAGTTTGGTTTATACCGAACCTGGGTCACTACTCACCTACGACTACACCAAGGACTACATCAATGTTTCTCCTACTCCCAAAGTCATCGGCTCTTGCCTCATGGCAAGGAGCACCAAGGTAATCTCTTCACCTCCATCCCTCTCTAGTATCTTGGATGATCATGTTAGTGCTAATGATAGTGATAATGATGAATTTGATAAAACTATATACAAGAAATGTATAAAATCATGAATTCCCTTCCTAGTAATGCTCGTGCTAGGTTCAAGCAATTAATGAACCTTGTCAACTCACGTGATGATACCATTGATAGCTTGGAATCTCATATTGATGATTAGAAACAAAGATTCAATCTTCTTGAGCAAGAGCTAAGTAAGGAAAAGTACATTACTTCCCTTCTTAAAGAATGAATTGAAATCTGTGAACTAGATAAGGCAAAAGATGTGGATACCCTAGATAGAGCTATCACCTTGTCCCAAGAGCTTGATACTTTAAAGAAAGAACTTGAGATTGCTCATGCTTCTCTCACCAATGACCTTGAGGACCTTGAGAAAGCTAATTTGCTTGTCAAGCGTGAGCTCATAAAACTTGGGGAGAATCATGATCAACTTCGAGTGTCCTATGAAAAGGCTCTTGGTACATTGAAGGATCCAATTATTGTCAAGAATATTACTTGTGCTTCTAACCCTACCTTGGATCAAGCTTGTCTCCTTAAGGAGAATAAGAAGTTGAAGGAACAACTTGAGAAGGAGCGTCTCAAACCTACTTCCAAGGGAAAGATTATTGATGAGATTCTTGCTCGCCAAACGATGAGAGCTCCAAGGCAAGGTATGGGGTCTGACCCCAAGAACGACAAGAATGGTGCCAACCCACCTAAGAAGATCAAATTTGTGTGTGAATGGCACACCGTTGTTGATCAAGTAAAGAAGAATGTTGTGAATGGGGGAGCCACAAGGGGAAACCCCAACCACAAGTTTGCGAGAAAATATAATCCATCCTATGTGCTATGTAAGGGCACCCAAGGAGATGTGTATGCCAAATATGTTGGCCCTCGCAATGGTTATGCTTATAGGTGGTAATCAATCTGGGTACCAAAAGATCTTGTTGCTAATGCTAGGGGACCCATTATTCAATGGGTTCCTAAATCAAAGAATTTGATTTTGTAGGGGTATGCCTCCGGTGGTTCAAAATGGGTGTTTGATAGTGGATGCACCAATCATATGACCGGAGGTAGAAGTGTGCTGGACCAATTCATTAATGATGTCAACTCAATATCAAGCATCAGTTTTGTGGAAAACTCTAAAGGAAAGGTAATAGGTTATGGCAAGTTGGTGGTCTCCAAGGATTTGACCCTAGAGACCGTCATGCTTGTTGCGAACCTTTGATACAGCTTGCTTTCAATTAAACATCTTGCGGATGCCGGTTATGATTCCTATTTCTCTAGATCTTTTGTGAAAGTCTTTAGGAGTGATAATCTCAATTCGGTCCTTGTTGGATATGTGGAAGACGACCTTTACGTGGTCGACCTCTCATAAGAGATTCAATCTCTTTCCACATGTCTAATGGCCAAGGTTGACGAGAGATGGCTTTGGCATTGCTGCCTTGGCCACGTCAACATGAGAAATCTTAAACAACTCCTAAAGGGTGAGCATATTGTTGGACTAACCGGTGTGTCTTTTGAGAAAGATCGTGTGTGTCACTATAAGAAAAGTGTTCTTCCGCAACGACTTGGCCCGATGGTCATCGTAGAAGGCGCGTCTTCCGCGCCGAAATTCCCGGCTCGGCCGTGGCCGATGGAAAACTTTTTTTTCGGTTTCGTGGCCCTCTACTACAACAGATCTGCTAAAAACATGGAGGAAGCTCAGCCAGCGCATGGCATAAGAAAGATTTTCGTTTCCTCATGTGATGTTGACTCGCCGAAGTCTTTTGAGGCGTGTGGGTCCCAGACGTCAGTGTCTCTAGCAGACCATACTTTTTGGTCACGCCTCCCTGATTTGAACTCGATAACGTTGCTCGATGCGTCTGCCGTTTAGTCAGGCTATTAGGTCCCACATGTCAGCCCCTGATTAGAAGGACCGTGTGTATGATGGAATTTTTTACTTCGCTAGCGCTACCCTGTTCCAAAGTTGATAGCGCTGCCCGATGCATCTACTGTTTACTCAACCTCCTGGCACCCACATGTCATCCTCTCATTAGAAGAAACGTGTGTATAATAGAATTTTTTCCCTTGGCTATTACCTCCCTAATTTCAACTCGATAACGTTGCTCGATCTATCTGTCGTCTAGTCACGCTGCTAGGTCCTCCATGTTAGCCTCACATTATAAGAATTGTGTGTATGATGGAATTTTTTTCTTTGCTCATGCTACCCTATTCCGAACTTGATAGCGCTGCTCGATGCATCTACCGTTTAATCAAACTCCTAGACCCCACATGTCATCCTCTCATTAGAAGAAACGTGTGTAGATAGAATTTTTTCCATTGGTCGCGCCTCCGTGTTCTGAACTTGATAGCGTTGCTCGCTGCATGTACCGTTTAATCATGATGCAGGCCCCCACCCCCACATGTCATCCACTCATTAGAAGAAACGTGTGTATGCTGGAATATTTGCTCTCGGTCGTGCCTCCGTTTTTCGAACTTGATAGCTTTGTTCGATGCATCAGCCGTTTTTCCAGGATGCTGAGTCCCCCATGTGAGCCTCTCATTAGAAGAAACGTGTGCATGCTGGACTTTTTTCTCGCTCGCGCCTCCCTATTTCAAACTTGGCAACATCGCTCGAGGCAGAACCTGTATAAGGCCGCGCTACTGGGTCCCACATGCCGGTCTCTTTGTATATCAAACTTGCGTATGATGGACTTTTTTGGCCGCGTCCGCTGTTTGACCTTGGCAATGTTGCTCGATGTGGTAACCGTGTATGGTCTTGCTGCCGAGGCCCCCATGTCACCCTCTCTGGTATGTTCTGGTGGGTGGGTTCCTGATGCCAGTCTCTCTGTACAAGTATTTAAATTTTTTCCAAACCCGACCATTAAACTCGAGGGATGTTGCAGGCTGGTGGGTCTGCGATGTCAGCCTCTCCGTAATGCGATATTAAAAAGTAAACCCTTTCTAAAAAAGTAAACCCAAGATATATATAAATATGTACACATAAGGGATTTGAACTAAACACCTTCAAATCAAATCAAATAGACATAAACTAAGTGTTTTGCCACTATACCAAAGATACTAATAGAAATTGAATCATTAAACATGTCTTAGTACTACAACTTATGTATCAGTCTTCTAAAAAATATTTTGTGTGTCCATGTTATCTCTCTTAAAATAAAAGAGCAGTGCTACTGGAACCTCGATTTATAAAAATCCATATAATGGATTAGTTTCTTAAAAACATGGGTAGGCTGATTTTTTTTAGAGGTGGGGGGCAATGCCAAAAAAGATAAATTAAAAAGTTTTTGGGCTATGGTCAATGGGCTCCTATCTCAAATTTCACTGGGCTGTGTCTCGCCAGATTCAAACACAGACCTCTTCGAGGGAGGGAAAAAACGATAATTCCTTTGACAGATATTCATATAAAAATATCTAATGAACACACACCACATGCGCCAAAATAGGACTGGTATCCAATGACTTCACTTGGTGAAATCACGTTGTATATCTTTACCCTCTCATCTCTGTCCAAAATGCATCCAACGGTTCTGATGACACAAAGGCAAAAGCTCTAGAGCAAGAAGCTAGCAACAATGATAGAACTTTTGACAAATTCAATACCATTTGAAAGATTAAGGAGTACAGAATAATAAAACATAAAAAAATCGACAAATTCCTAGTTCATATTCAACAACACTTGACCAATTCAGAAGCATTTCAAAGTGACTGCTTTAGCAATACAAACACTGAAATTCAATATCACTACATAGAGAGACAGTTCTTGTTTCATCTCTAAAAACCATACCACACGATCAATTTACCCTTTTATCCAAACACACTCGATCATTGGAACACAATCATTGTCATAATATTTGCTCATATAGGAAACCGTCATATAGATACAAATATACCATACCGGTACTGTTGGAGATATGCCCAAGAGGTAATAATAAAGTGGTTATTATTATATCTTTATGTTTATGATAAATGTTTACATCCCATGCTATAATTGTATTAACCGGAAACATTAATACTTGTGTGTTTTGTAAACATAAAAGGGTCCCTAGTAAGCCTCTTGTTGAACTAGCTTGTTGATTAATTGATGATCATGGTTTCCTGATCATGGACATTGGATGTGATTAATAACAAGGTTATATCATTAGGAGAATGATGTAATGGACACACACCCATAGTAAGCGTAGCATAAGATCAAGTCATTAAGTTCGTTTGCTATACGCTTTAAAATACATAGTAACCTAATCCTTCGACCATGAGGTTATGTTAATCACCATCACCGGATGGATACTTTGATGACATCAAACACCGCTTCGTAACTGGGTGGTCATAAAGGTGTCATTGGGTATTCTGAAAGTATGTGTTGAAGCGCATGAACCAAGATTGGGATTTGTCCATCCATATGACGGATAGATATGCTCTGGGCCCTCTCGGTGGAATGTCATCTAGTTAGCTTGCAAGCATGTGACTAGGTCACAAGGGATGACATATCACGGAACGAGTAAAGAGTACTTATCAGTAACGAGGTAGAACTAGGTATAGAGATACCGACGATCAAACCTCGGATAAGTATAGTATCGTGTGACAAAGGGAATTGGTTTCGTATGTAAATGGTTCTATCGATCACAAAGTCATCGTTGAGTATGTGGGAGCCATTATGGATCTCCAGGTCCCGCTGATGGTTATTGATAGGAGATGTGTCTCTGTCATGTCTACATATTCACGAACTGTAGGGTGACACACTTAAGGTTCGAAGTTGTTTTAAGTAGATATGGAATGTGCGTTGGAGACCGAATGTTGTTCGGAGTCTCGGATTGGATCCGGGACATCACGAGGAGATCCAGAATGGTCCGGAGAATAAGATTCATATATTGGGGATCATTTTCTAAGTTAGGAAATGTTCTGGAGTGTTTGTATGGGGATTCTAGAAGGTTTCGGAATGTTCTGAAGGTTCTAGAAGAGTTCTTGGTGTTTGCTTGAAAACCAAGAAAGGGTCAAGGAAACCTTGTGGGGGCTAGACACGGATTCGTGGGGGAGGAGGACTCCTCCCCCCTTCCCAACCCGCTGGCCCAAGGAGGGAGGGGAGTCCTACTAGGACTCCCCCTCCCAAGGCGCCTCCCTCCTTTAAATAGAGGGGAGGGGGCGCCCCCTCCTAGCTCTCTCTCATAACAAGCTCTAGCCGCCGCCTCTCTCCTCTTCCTTCCTTCTGCACAGGCATAGGCAAAGCCCTGCAGAATTCTCTACTCCACCACCAGCACCACGCCGTCGTGCTGCTGGGATTCCGTGGAGAAGATCTACTACCTCCGCTGCTCGCTGGAACGAGGAGAGGAAGGTCTGCTTCGACTCCGCATGTGTGACCGACTGCGGAAGCGCTACCGGAACACGGTGCCGGAAGGATCGTCCACACGATCTTGAGATCGGCAAGTGATCGACTACATCAACCACGAGATCCAATCTCGTTAACGCTTTCGGATCTACGAGGGTTAGTACATATCTATCTCGTTGCACATGTCTAATAGATTAGATCTTGGCTTTTATCTAGATTAGATCTGGGTTTTGTTCGTTCTTGTGGTAGAAATTTTATGTTTTCCATGCTACGAACCCATCAGTGGTATCAGAGCCGTGTCTATGCGTAGATCTGTTGCACGAGTAGAACACAATGGTGTTGTGGGTGTTGGTGCTTGTGTCGTCTTTTGCTTTGTGTACTTTTCATCTTGCGGTATGGTGGGATGAAGCGGCTCGGGCTAACCTTACATGTCATCGCACATGAGACTTGCTCCATGCTTGACGTGTAACTTGCTTTTCACAAGTGGCTTTGCGGGTGTCTGTCTCTCCCACCATAGTATAGATCCAATCTACACTTTGCACTTGATAGCACTTGTATCAACGTTGTGGTTCATGTTCGTAGGTAAGATCCGTTCTTATTCGAAAGCCCCAAGCCACGTAAAACATGCAAAGAAAATTAGAGGCGTCTAACTCGTTTTTGCAAGGGTTTTGTGATGTGATATGGCCATTATGTGATTGTGATTATATTTGATGTATGCAATGATCCTTATTGTAATATGGCAACCGGCAGGAGCCTAATGGTTGTCTTTAAATTTTGTTTAAGACCTGCGTGTCTATTCATCATGTAATAGCTTTATTCCAAGTAGTTGTAATAGTTGTTGGTGGTGATGGACAACCATGAAGCGGCGCCACGGACCTTGACGCCACGCTGGTGATGATGGAGATCTTGTCCATGCTTTGGAGATGGAGATCAAAGGCACAAGAAGAAAGGCCATATCATATCACATATTATGAATTGCCTGTGATGTTAATCCTTTATGCATCTTGTATTGCTTAGATCGCGACGGTAGCATTATAAGATGATCCCTCTCACTAAATATCAAGTAATAAAGTGTTCGTCCTTAGTTGGCACCGTTGCTAAGACTCGTCGTTTTGAAGCATCTCGTGATGATCGGGTGTGATAGACTCTACGTGTGCATACAACGGGTGCAAGCCAGATTTGCACATGCAGAAACTAAGGTTAACCTTGACGAGCCTAGCATGTACAGACATGGTCTCGGAACACAGAATACCGAAAGGTAAAGCATGAGTCATATGGATGATATGATGAACATGTTGATTGTCCGCCTTTAAAGCTACATCATCTCACGTGATGATCGGACTTGGTGTAGTGGATTTGGTTCATGTAATCACTAAAACAACTTGAGGGATGTTGTTTTGAGTGGGAGTTCATTTGTAATTTGGATTAGTCGAACTCAATTTATCATAAACACAATCAAAGTGAATTTGCATAGTTTGTTGTAGTCATTGGCATCCGTTCACCACCTTACGCTTAGTTATAGTTGAGATAGTGGAACTATAGAAATTCTGGATATTTACTTTACGAACTGGTATCGTATTGTTTTGAATGTCAATTTAAAGTTTATAAGTCCTATTGCAAACTTTCAGTAAACTCTATTTACTCCATGAAGCTTAATAAATAGTATTAAATCAAGAGTAACAATTCCAGTGTTAGTATCTAATGTATCATGTTTGTCTCCATGATTCTTGATACTCAAAAGATTGTTTTTAATATCAAGTTTATCTAAGAGCTGAAAGCAATGTTTCAGAAACCATCATATGTGAAAGGTATTGCGATATCTAAAACAATGTGTTGGTTACAACATGATAGAGTATACGTCCTCATATTTGATGAGAATTTGTGAAGGTTGGAGACGCTAGTCGTCCTAATCCTCCAAAAGGTTTTGAAAAAGAAACATTATACTCGCAATTCACCTTTATAAGCTATAGCAGCTTGATCATGAAATTTGTCATGATAAGGATGAATAGAAGATGTAAGTAAAATATTTACTACACTTAAAGATTACTAAAGAATGGAATTTTGAAAGAATGCCAAACATTTGATGATGGTGATCCACCTCAAAGTGCAAGTCCAAAGGTTATAGTAGTTGACTGTATACGCTTTGTACCATGTGTCATGTTGATGACACCACTATTGATGTTGATAGATTCTTTTAAAAGAAAAGGAATTGCTGAAAGAGAATCTATAAAATATTTGGCAGAAAATAAAAGGTTGGAGATGTCCAACTTAGGCATATAGAAGATACATGTTATGGCTGTATTCCTTGGTTGTTAAACAATGTGGTTCTGCGGTATTGGATACCGAATTGGTTGGTATGAAGTGTCATACAGGACAACACAATTCATGAACTACAATGGCCTAAGTAACTAGCAAGAGAATGAGTGATGATGTTCATCGAAAACAAATAAAATGTTATTGTGTTTTTCGTTGACATCAAACCTAGCCTTCAAGATTTGTTTTAATAATTGTTATTTTTTTCCGGTATTACGAGAACAATGGTTGTTCAAATAATTACTGTATTCCATAAAGGATGGATGAACTTTTACAAGTCTGGTGGGAGAAATCACATCCATAAACACTATTGCTAAAATGTCGCAAGACAAATGATTGAAAGATCACTTATGAAGTGACATCGCTGTTTAAATTATATTTGAAAGAAAACATGAAGAAACTCCATGTTGATGGAATTTTGGAGTCTTTTGATTTTTATCAATTGACGCATGTGAGACTTTCCTCGAGATAATTGAAACTCCGTCCATGGGCCAGAGAGGAACGGATGACTAGCTTATTGGAAATTGAGCATGCTGATGTGCATAGTCCATTATGTGTAGCCATATGCGATTGATCTTTTTGCTTCATATGCTTTCTCCGAAAATTTGAGTGAATATATCTGTATATTTACTTAATAAGGAGGAAGTATGAAAACATTTGAAAGTTGTTCAAAGACTTTCAAGATGAAGTGGAAAATCATTGTAACAAGAAAATAAAAGAGTTTATGATTGGATCATAAAGAAAGATGTTTGAGTTACAAGTTTAGCAAAACACCTAAGATTTGAGGAATCGTTCCATGGATTTGCATTTCCCAAAACACCATAGGAGTATGGAGTGTTCAAGATATGTAATGAAACCTTGTTTGACATGGTAAGATCAAAGGTGTCATTTATAAAACTGCCATCATATATTAAAGATTAAAGCTTTAGTGACTACCGCTTTTACAATGAAAAGAGCTCCATCATGATCCGTTGAAATGACACCATATAAGTCATGGTTTGGGATAAAACCCAAATTGTCTTTTCTTAAATTTTGGTATGTTTTGCATAAGTAAAATGTTTACAACCAAAGTCGGATAAGAACGTCTTTGTAGGTTATCCCAAAGAATTTGTTGGGAATTTCTCCATAACACTGAGGACAAAAGAGTTTGTTACTTGGAACGTCAAGTTTCTTGTTAAAGATTTTTTCGTGAAAAGTTAAGTGGGAGGGCAATAGAACTTTGATAAGGTTGTTGAACCTTAGCTATATGTGCTAAGTAGCGCATCACCGGAAAGTGTCCCGGTGACGGCCACAATGCTCATGGCTCTCGTGATTACAAAAGGTGTGATCTCGGAGATTAGAGTTCCTATAGAACCATGTGGGTCGGTAAGAATCAAACAGTAAGATTTGATAAGCAAGTCGTTATTGTTTTGACAATAATGAACCGACTACATGCAAAGAAGCGATGATGGGCCCTGACTCTATAAAATGACTAGAAGTCATGGAATCCGTGATAGTATCCATACACGAGAAATCAAGTTTCTGAACTTAGAAGACCCTCCGGAAAGGCGTGAAGCCTATCGGTCGTGTTTGGATCTATAAAGAAATAGACATGGATGTTTCAAATCTATGAAATAGTCGACATGTCGGAAAGAGTTTACGACAATGTTCAAGGAATTGACTATGATAAGATTTGATCTTTCATAGCGATATTTAGTCTGGACGGATTAATGTAGCGACCACTACATATATTTTGGTATATGGTAGTTGAACAAACAAAACAAGTTCTTCTAATAGAATGGTTACCTAGGACGTATACATGACACGATCCAAAGGGTTTTGTTAATTCAAAGTATGCTAAAAGAGTATGCAAAACTTCAATGGTTGAAGTGAGCATCGCGGAGTTGGAATCTTCACCGTGATGAAACCGTTAAAAGGTTTAATTCCATCAGAGACGATGAAGATGTTTGCATTTTGCAAGAAATTAAGTGGGAGCGCTGAGACATATTTCTAATACATTATGTAGAGGACATATTGTTGATTGGAAATGATGTATCTTGTATTGACACAGGTTAAGAATTTCATTTTGATGAAAGACTTAGGCATAACCCAAGAATTAGGCATCAATGTCTATATGGATAGATTGAGGCGCTAATATGGTTTTGCCAAATGTACATAGATAAGACGTTGAATGAGTTCAATATGGAAACAACAAGAAAGGTTCTTGACGCACGGAAAGGACTGAATCAAGATTCGAGTGTGTTGACACGAGATTCAAGTGTTTTGACACTTGGTGAAATCACAAGAATATTTTGATCAATCATTCTTTGAGATGTACACATCCAGATATGTCCTATGCTCTAAATGTTATGAGCATATACCAGAATGATTCATAAGATGATCATTGGACAATAGTAAAGATATTCTTACGAGCTTTGGAAGAACTAAGAATATACCATGTATAAGCGACAAATAGTTAAAGGTAGTTCATTGTAAAGCGTTACATTGATACTAATTTTGTCACAAGATACAAATTAAATTTATCTCAATTTAAACTATGGGTGGCACAATGTAATGGAAAGGAAGTTCCATAACGGATTTGGTTGAGTACCAAAGTTAAAACATTGTAACAGATACTACAACAAAAGGCTAAGTATATGACTACTATTTTAGCAGTAAATGAGGGCATTTGCATCAAGTAGTTTGTTATCAAACTAGGTGTGGTTCTTAGCGGGCTAATACTATGAAGATATATTGTGTGACAATAATATCAACATATTTTGAGCCGAAGGAACTAAAGGTCTCACCAAAGGACCAAATTTATACAATGCCATCTCATTGGAGAATGAGTAATGCGTAGAGACGCAAGGACATGCAAATACACACGGACCTGGAAGTGTCAGATCCGAAGATTATGTTTACCACTAGCAATAGTGTCTATACAACACCAGAAAGCCATAGGTGTTGAATGCACAAGTTTTTAACTAGATTATTGACTCTAGTGCAAGTGGGAGACTGTTGGAGATATGCCCAAGAGGCAATAATAAAGTGGTTATTATTATATCTTTATGTTTATGATAAATGTTTACATCCCATGCTATAATTGTATTAACCGGAAACATTAATACTTGTGTGTTTTGTAAACATAAAACGGTCCCTAGTAAGCCTCTTGTTGAACTAGCTTGTTGATTAATTGATGATCATGGTTTCCTGATCATGGACATTGGATGTGATTAATAACAAGGTTATATCATTAGGAGAATGATGTAATGGACACACACACATAGTAAGCGTAGCATAAGATCAAGTCATTAAGTTCGTTTGCTATAAGCTTTAAAATACATAGTAACCTAATCCTTCGACCATGAGGTTATGTTAATCACCATCACCGGATGGATACTTTGATGACATCAAACACCGCTTCGTAACTGGGTGGTCATAAAGGTGTCATTGGGTATTCTGAAAGTATGTGTTGAAGCGCATGAACCAAGATTGGGATTTGTCCATCCATATGATGGATAGATATGCTCTGGGCCCTCTCGGTGGAATGTCATCTAGTTAGCTTGCAAGCATGTGACTAGGTCACAAGGGATGACATATCACGGAACGAGTAAAGAGTACTTATCAGTAACGAGGTAGAACTAGGTATAGAGATACCGACGATCAAACCTCGGATAAGTATAGTATCGCGTGACAAAGGGAATTGGTTTCGTATGTAAATGGTTCTATCGATCACAAAGTCATCGTTGAGTATGTGGGAGCCATTATGGATCTCCAGGTCCCGCTGATGGTTATTGATAGGAGATGTGTCTCTGTCATGTCTACATATTCACGAACTGTAGGGTGACACACTTAAGGTTCGAAGTTGTTTTAAGTAGATATGGAATGTGCGTTGGAGACCGAATGTTGTTCGGAGTCTCGGATTGGATCCGGGACATCACGAGGAGATCCGGAATGGTCCGGAGAATAAGATTCATATATTGGGGATCATTTCCTAAGTTAGGAAATGTTCTGGAGTGTTTGTATGGGGATTCTAGAAGGTTTCGGAATGTTCTGAAGGTT
This sequence comes from Avena eriantha, assembly GCA_910589775.1. Classification (NCBI taxonomy): domain Eukaryota; kingdom Viridiplantae; phylum Streptophyta; class Magnoliopsida; order Poales; family Poaceae; genus Avena; species Avena eriantha. The sequence continues at coordinate 559,369,178 of OU342743.1, forward strand.
CTAGAAGAGTTCTTGGTGTTTGCTTGAAAACCAAGAAAGGGTCAAGGAAACCTTGTGGGGGCTAGACACGGATTCGTGGGGGAGGAGGACTCCTCCCCCCTTCCCAACCCGCTGGCCCAAGGAGGGAGGGGAGTCCACTAGGACTCCCCCTCCCAAGGCGCCTCCCTCCTTTAACTAGAGGGGAGGGGGCGCCCCCTCCTAGCTCTCTCTCATAACAAGCTCTAGCCGCCGCCTCTCTCCTCTTCCTTCCTTCTGCACAGGCATAGGCGAAGCCCTGCAGAATTCTCTACTCCACCACCACCACCACGCCGTCGTGCTGCTGGGATTCCGTGGAGAAGATCTACTACCTCCGCTGCTCGCTGGAACGAGGAGAGGAAGGTCTGCTTCGACTCCGCACGTGTGACCGACTGCAGAAGTGCTGCCGGAATGCGGCGCCGGAAGGATCGTCCACACGATCTTGAGATCGGCAAGTGATCGACTACATCAACCACGAGATCCAATCTCGTTAACGCTTTCGGATCTACGAGGGTTAGTACATATCTATCTCGTTGCACATGTCTAATAGATTAGATCTTGGCTTTTATCTAGATTAGATCTGGGTTTTGTTCGTTCTTGCGGTAGAATTTTTTTGTTTTCCATGCTACGAACCCATCAGGTACGTACTAGTCATAGCTCCAATTCGGCAAAAGGTTATCACCGTTTTAGCACCCATATATGATCAGTGGAGATAAGACAACCACATAATTAATTACAATAGCATGCGGCCAAAGAGCTAGACAGCTAGGAAGTTCATGACCAACATGTGATATTTAGGGCAGCCAGATACATTGACCTTGATCGTTCTTCCAATAGTAAGTTTGGCTGCTTTTTGGAACTTGATCCACCTAGAAGTAGCTGCCAAGCACCCATCAGTAGAGTTAATGGCGTAGCGTCCCTCGATTCGCAATCCATCGCTCTGCATCGTGAAGACTATTGTGCCCTTTCGTCTGGCCTGGAGTTTCTTTGTGGCACTCTTAGGAAATTTCTAAGTCAAAGCAAGAGATAGACGCATAATTACTAAGAGCAATGCACTGAATCATGTGAAACTTGAGAAGACATTCAGAACAGTTTATCTACTGCCATATACTCACAAACATAATCCGGCGCGACCTTGTGATGACACATGTGTAGGATATGGTCTAACAAGGTGCTGCCTGGGGTGATGAAAGAGCTTGTGCTGGTGCCTGTGCTGGGGCTGGTGCTGGTGCAGGAGATGGTGCCACTAATTGTAGAGAGGCTGGTGTAGGAGCCAGAAAGCCTAGAACTGGTGCCGGCACTAGCAGCTTGATGCTAGATTCTGTCTGAGGGGTAGCTCAGCTGACTGCAGGGATGGTAGAGGCAGATGAGAAGTGTACAAGCAAAATGGTCTCTTATACAACAGTTACTCACAAGCCAGTGATCAGAGGATATGATGAGTATACAAGCAAATTAAGTTACTATCTCCATTCTTTCTACTTAGGTCAACAGGTGCTGAAGCAGGAACTAGGGCCAATGCCGTTGGGGGTGCCAGCAGCTTGGTGCTGGTTACCTTCTGAGGGATAGGTAAGGGGACTGCAGGAGTGGTCAGAGAGGCATATGAGATTTGGACAAGAAAAATGGTTTCTTATACAACAGTAATTCCTAGATAGAGATGAGAGTATACAAGCAAATTAAGTTACTACCTCTATTCTTTCTCCTATTGAGGTTAACAGGTGCCGTTGCAGGAACTGGGGCTAGTGCTGGTGTCGGTACATAAGGGGAAGCGGACTGCAGAAGTGGTCAGGGTCATATGATGAGTAAATACAATGGTGTAGAACATTTAGTTGCAAGAAAATCATTAGAGGTTGTGATGAGTACAAACTCAAATTAATTAGTACTACCTCTGTTCTTGGTCCTTCGGTCAACAGGTGTACGATGGCGTGCAAGTATCTGCCTAGGCTTGCTAAAATCGAATGATACCTCGTCCCCCTACTTCAGACCATTCTCACGAACATAGCTGGACCAACCTCAACCACCCAAATAGGTGGTGGCCATCGTCTGGGAGACATCCACATCATATAGTTGTCGCATGCCTTTAGGGCCCTCGCTATACAGAGTTAGAAACTTGTCATTTCGGAACATCTTGTTTATAATGGGGCGAGCGACACAAGGGACAACCTTCATGAGAAAATTGATAGAGAAGTAAGGTGACTGCAAAAAAAGTGAGATACAAGATCTTACATCAAGTCCGTCTAAACTACTTGGAATCCATACCTGATACCATGGGTACCCTTTGTGAAGGGTGGCCATGCACAATTTTTCATCCCTCTGCCTTTGGAATGGCATACATGGGCCCCCTTTCAATCCACAAGCTTGACAAGAGGAGGGTAGTAGAAAGGGCTGAGCAGCTGGTGCATGGTACTGATTGAAATTAAGTGGAAAGGTTAAATTATGTAAAGAGCAAGTAAATCTAATAATATAAGACAAAACCATTGCTTGTAAAGCAAACATATTTTATTTTTGTGAACTTCTAATAAGCGTAAACATATAGTACTAGCTGATAACAATAACATGGAAAATCATAACATGTGAAATTGTGGATTTCTAAATTATACCCACTTCTTAGAGAGGTCACTGCCCACCTGGGTATTGTGTTGGCGCTTCCTGGTTGTGTAGAGGATGCCCTCTTTTGGTGCGGGCATCAGAAATCTACTAGCCTCTACAGCAGCCTCAGCCTTCGCAGCAGCATCTTCAATCTGCATAAATAACAACATAACTCAATAGTTCAATACTATGTAAAGTTTGACCATGTTTTTAGAAAAAAATTATAAGATTAATTATATATCCTTGGATACATCATGAAACATATATTTGCGTCGTATGTATATAATATCATAGTTCTTGATAACTTTTGACTTTTTTCAAAAGTTTGGTCAAACTTTCCGTCGCTTGACTTTTCAAAAAATATAGTATATGCCTAAGCCTTGGGACGGAGGGAGTACAATACATAGTAGTCATATACTGACTATATGAGATAGTCTCACAGATCCAGATCTAGATTCACATAAACACAGTGCCATAATTAATAAAATCACACATATGTTTCTAAACATCTGATAAGCATGCATGACACCAAGCGGGTAATACTTAAATCCGACTACACCATGGTAATAAGGGTATTAAGAACAAATACCTTTCTCTTTAAGCTGGGCCCTCCCAGCTGGTCGGTGACATTGCGCTTGTTTGGTGAGTAGTGGTACTCGCCGGATCCTACGGCATGTGGGGGTACCATCCTGTTTGCCGCACCTGGAGCACCGCACGTTCGCAGGTATGTACCACCGTGGTACAGTAAATGAAGAAGAGATGGTGTCTGATGACCCACAAGTATAGGAGGTGTATCGCAGTATTTTCGAGGGAAATTAAACCCAATTTATTGATTCGACACAAGGAGAGCCAAAGAATATTTATAAGCCTTAACAACTGAGTTGTCAATTCAGCTACACCTGGAAACAATCTTGCTCGCAGCAGTTTATCAGTAGCAACAGTTTTGTAGTAGGAATAGTAAAGTAGCAGCAGTAGCAAAGTAAAGACAGTAGTAATAACAGCAGTAAACAATAGGATTCGAACACGATAGGCATATGGATGGATGGACGGGCGTTGCATGGACAAGACAATCCACAAAGCAATCAGAACATAGGGCAATTGGAGATAAATAGGATAAAGCACCCAAGTACTAGATAATCCTAGGCATGCGTTCCATATATAGTCATACGTGCTTGCAATGAGAACTTGCACAACATCTTTTGTCCTACCAGCCCGTTTGTAGTGGGGCCTCAAGGGAACCTTTTAAGAGAGCACCGGAGCAAAGCATTAACACTCCGTGAACACATGTGATCCTCACATCAAAGCCATTCCTTCCGATTATCCCGATTTCTGTCACTTCGGGGCCATTGGTTCCGGACAACAATGTGTGTATACAACTTGCAGGTAAGACCAAAAACAATACTATCATAATGAATCAATAACATGTTCAGATCTGAAATCATGGCACTCGGGCCCTAGTGACAAGCATTAAGCATAACAAGTCGCAACAAAGTCATAACGCACTAATAGAAGATACTAGGCACCATGCCCTAACAATCCGATGCCATTACATGAACGATCTCATCCAATCCCTACCATCCCCACAGCCTACAGCGGGGGATTACTCACTCATAGATGGGGGAAACATGGATGGTCGATGGAGAAGCGATGGTGATGACGATGGCGATGATCTCCTCCAATTCCCCATCCTGGCAAGGTGCCAGAACGGAGTTTCTGGTGCTGTTTCGTGGAATCTGGTGGTGGCGGCAGAGCGGAACTCCTTTTGAAAAAACATCAACCCCCCCGAGTTTTTAGGTCAGAAGGCATCTTATAGGCGAAGAGGGAGACCGAGGGGGTGTCTGGGGCAGCCAGACCACCCCCTGGCGTGACCTGGGCTAGCCCGCGCGGCCAGGTGGTGTGGCCTGGGCCCAACCCCCCTCCGTCTCGTATTCTGGCTCCGGGAGTCTTTTGGTGAAATAGGATTTTTGGCATATTTTCTGGGATTTTTCCTGATAGTTGATTTTCTACACAAAAACTAGACACCAAAGCAATTCTGCTGAAAACAGCGTCAGTCCGTGTTAGTTGCATCCAAATCACACAAGTTTAGAGGAGAAACAATAGCAAAAGTGTTCGGGAAAGTAGATACGTTTTGGACGTATCAACTCCCCCCAAGCTTTGCTTATTGCTTGTCCTCAAGCAATTCAGTTGAAAACTGAGTGCAATAAAAGAAACTTTCACGAACACATTTGCTTCATATGATGTATATATTCTCAGCATGTGATCAACTACTTAGACAATTCATAATAAGGAGTATGCAACTAAGTTTACTTAATAGGCAATGCAAGCTATGAAAAGATTCCAACTCAAAAATAATAAGTAGCATGAAACATAAACATAAGCAACATTATAATGCTCATAACAAGGTATGATAGAGTGGTATCTCGCTTGCCTTTGATTATGAATACCAAGGCACGTTTGAAGTTCAGGTGAAGACTAGAAGTAAAGATGTCAAAGATACAAGCATCAAAGTCATAACACAAATAATCAAGTTTGAGGCAAGCACATTACACTAAGAATGATAACTATGCTCTCCAGAAAGTGCTCAAACAATGTGTGGAGACTCAACAAGGAAATGAAAAAGGTTTTAATTAGTTTGAAAGGCTTCCAAATGTTGAAAGTATGGTACTCGTTAGCTTTGAGCTCTCATTGCCCCTATCATAAGCATCTTCAAATGGTTAAGGTTGAAGTGACACAACTAAGAGGATATGCTTGACAAGTTATAAGCTAAAGTCTCATGCCCCTTACTTACGGGTACCGATCCTCATGCTACTCAACTTCAATCACGAGTAAGCTCTTGTCATTGTAACTATATACATATCATAGAGAACCGCCAACAGGGTACCCCTTGCACATGATACAAGAGCTATCCCATAATCAAAATGACAAGGCAAGCAGACACTGAGCATCTCAGCGATCTTTTTATTTACTATGTGCATAGATTTTTATTGAGGATGCTTCATAGAATGCTCATTATGGTTATGCTGCAAGTTTCCACCATAATTAGGCACGGCTTAGGCTAGCGGCCCAGGCGTTTCTCTAACATACATATAAACTCCATGATCTTACAAGTTCCACTTTTATTTCACACCGTCGGGATCCATAAGCAAAAGAACATGATATCAACGAGGTACTAAGTACCGGTGCAATGTTGAAAGCGTTCCCCATGATACATGGTTCTGCTAACTTCGACTTATAAAGCGCAAGCATACACGCAACAAAGATGGACGCAATGGTTCAGGTTTATTAAGTGCAGAAAATAAAGTGTGCCATCAAGTTCGTGAGAGCTTTACTAACTAACTTTCTCATAACAAGCAAACATTTTATTCGGAAGAAAACAAGGCATATTGAATATGCAGGGAAATAGCAAATGATGCTAATAGGTAGGTATGGTGGACACTTTGGCAATATTTGATTTTAGGGAGTTGGAAACATGAGTAAAACATACTCAGTGAAAGTGAAGGCTAGCAATAGTAAGGGAGCGACAAACGAGAGAGCAATAGTTGTCATTATCATGCTTGCAACAAAACAGGACTAATCATGGCATGAAAGTGATTCAAGACCCTCAAGGCAAAATAATTCATCGAGGCATAACTGATTATTTCAGTCATATGAATGCGTAAGCATGTGCCAAGCCAATTCAAATGAAACATTCAGAGGAGGATATCACAGTGTCATACCAAGTTATGAATAGAGTAATGCAAGCAAACATTCATATGACATGCCACAAACTATTAGCAACCTGGAACTAATCATATGAAAGCAAAAACTACTAAGCATCCATGAATAACATACACCATACATAAACTGACTAAGCATGCCCACAATGATGAGTATATGTACAAAAATGAAAACAAATAGAGTTCGTTACCAGCCTCTTACCACACCTCAAGTTATCATTAATCCTCATTATTGCCCTTCACTTGTGTGGCTTGAATAATAATATGAAAACAAATCCCACTGAGGACTGCTGAACCCTGCAACAAACTCACAAAACCAAAGAAGAACAAAAAATAATTTTGGTGTTTTCGATTTTTAAAAGAAGAACCAAAAAGGAAGAACAAGCAAAGCAAAATCTTTTTGGGTTTTTCGAATAGTTCAAACAAAGCAAAAAGGCAAAAAAAAGCAAGGCAAGAAAGAAAAAGAAGCAAACCATAGAGAAGCAAGATACATATTTTTGGTCTTTTTGTGTTTTAGAAAGCAAAAGCAAAGAAAGAGCGAAAGCTAAAAATAAAACGAAACATGAATATACAAAGTACCGACACAAAATGATATGGAGATGAGTGCGGTGTCGGCGCACCTCCCCCCAAGCTTAGGCTTTTGGACTAAGTGGGTATCAATCCAGATACGGGTAAGGGTTCCAAGCAGGAGGATCATGATAAGAATGATCATAGTTGGGCCCTTGGGAGGAAGAAGAAGCTCCCCAATCATAAGCAGGCCGTTGATATGAAGACTCTCCCTCATTCAAGGGCTGGACCGAATCATCCGTGACCTCCCTTCTAGTATCTTGTTCCTGCGGGGAGAGCTCTCCCAAATACGTATCAAACTCCTCCTTCGTGAGAGACCATCCTACCCTGTTATCAAGGTTAAACAAAACAGGTGCAGGCAAAACAACAACACGCTCGGACTTGCCCCTCTCCAACCAGCTTTGAGAAAGGTTATTTCATAAGACAATTCACTCAAACTAGCCCACGAGGAAACAAATTTATGCTGTATCATGGAATTAAGATCAAGCCTTTCCATGGGAAACTGTAGGTCTAGATGATGGGGCACCAAACCATGCAATGCTAGTAAACGGGAGGCAATGAGGCCCCCACAGATTCCACCTTTCTCGTTGTTAGTAGCAAGACGGAAAGCTATCAAAGAACCCAGGTTGTAAGACCTATCTCGTTTAAGAGCAGCAGAGATGAATGCTAGATCATATGAGGATAACTTATTGGAAGTTTTCCTAGCAAGAACACATTTGGCAATAAAGTAGGCAAAGTAGCGAATGGAGGGGAGATGGATGTTACGGATTTTTCCACTCTCCTTCGAGAAGCTACTCCCTTGGCAAACTTCTGCGTGTAAAACCATGAGTGGTGCAGGACGCTCTTTAATCCTTCTACATGATCCCCACTGAGGTACCTTAATAGCTGCACAAAAGTCATCGAGAGAAAGGTCGACAACAATATTGTAAATTTTGTAGTGGACCATGGGGTTAGGCAAAGAGTAACTAGATTGAAAGTCCTGCACCTCAGACATGGTTAGCTTCACAAATTGACAAGGTTCATCTTCCAAAAAGTGCTCCAACCCTGCATTAGAAACCAAAGTGTGGAAATCCTGGAGAATTCCTGCAGCTCTCATGAATTTAGAGCATGGGTAAATGGAAGGAAAAAACTTCCTCCTCCCGGTGAACCTTCATAACCTCACGCACCCATAGTTCATGTTGGTTTAGTTGATGCTCATTCATCTTCTATTCTGAAATTTAAACACCTATTAAACAAGTGATTGCAAAGTGAAAATAATGAAGGGCACTACTCATAGGGACTTGTAAGAGGCCTAAACATGCATCAAAACTATATCTCTAAGCATCAAACAAGCTTACAAGCTCTCATAACCTATCACCTACAACATCAAAATACTCAAGATATAAAGCACTAAACACAAATCTACTTGGACAAGCGGAGGAGTCACATACCGGAGAACAAATGCTCCAAATTTCAGCAGCAAAGATGGGCTGAGCAAGGAGATCAAAAAATCGAGAGCAAGCACAGCAAGAACGCCATTTTGAGCAATGAACTGGAGTTTACTTGGGAGAGAGAAGAAAGTGGCAAGTGAGAGAGTGAGTGGAGGGCCAAGGGTGGCCCACACCATGGCATGGCGCCACCTAGGGCAGGCCGCGCCACCAGGTGGTGTGCCTGCCTGGTGGGCCCCCCTGGTACCTTCCAGGCACTCCTCTGCCCCTTTTTCACGTAAAAATTTAATATGAATTTTCTGGAATTTTTCGAGACACTTTATTTTTGGGTAATTTTCAGGCATAGATGAATGATTTTTCTGCAGAAAAATGATTTTGAAAAGATGCAATGAAAAACAAAGCAAAATTTACAGAAGTTCCAAGACACTCTAAAATGCAAGCAACTAGCACAAGAAAGGTAAACTAAACGAAAGCAAAAACTAAAATGGATAGAATAAAAGTAAGCAGAGATAATCATGGTGAAAACATTGTTTTGTTCAATGAAATCCTTTTGTTAACAAGGTTGATCAGGTCTTGTTACCAAAACAATTTCAAACAAAACTTTGTATTCCACTAATGATTATGTTACCTCAACCTTGATAGCAATGGTCCCAATCATAATAGTTTCAAATTTTTCTCTTGGTATGGGACAACATATCTCTCCAACTTGAATGCCCTCAACATGTTCAATTGAATTCAAACCATAAGTACTATCATTCTTCTTGGGGAAATAGACAGTATGTTCATTTTCATTAACATTAAAGGTCACCTTTCCTTGATTACAATTAATAACAGCTCCTGCAGTATTAAGAAAAGGTCTCCCAAGAATAATAGACATATTATCATCTTCAGGCATTTCAAGCACAACAAAATCAGTTAATATCAAGCAATTATGGGCCACTTGAACAGGTACATCCTCACATATACCAACATGAATAGTGGTAGATTTATCAGCCATTTGCAAAGATATATCAGTTGGTATTAATTTTTCTAGTTGAAGCCTCTTATAGAGAGAGAAAGGCATAACACTAACTCCAGCTCCCAAATCACACAAAGCAGTTCTAATATAACTATTCTTAATAGAGCAAGGGATAGTTGGAATCCCTGGGTCTCCAAGTTTCTTAGAAACCTTACCATTAAAGGAATAATTAGCAAGCAACGTAGAAATTTCTTAATTAGGGATTTTCCTTTTATTCAAAACAATATCCTTCATATACTTTGAGTAAGGAGGCAATTTAATAGCATCAGTCAAAGGAATTTGCAGGAATAAAGGTCTCATCCACTCACAAAACTTATTATAGTGTTCATCTTCCTTTGACTTGTGTTTCTTATTAGGGAAAGGCATAGGTTTTTGGAACCAAGGCTATCTTTCACTACCATGTTTCTTAGCAACAAAATCTTCTTTAGTGTATTTAGCATTCTTAGTGTGCTTTTCAGGTTCTTCTTCAACTTTTTCTTCATTTGGAGCTTCATTTCTTCATTACCACTTTCAGTTTCAGCATCAGAGACAGATATACTATTAGGATCTATGGCAGGTTTAGAGGGTTCTACAATAGTTTTATGTTTCCTTTTCCTTTTCTTAGGAGTAGAGCCACTATTTTCAGTTGTTGATAATCCTGCTCAATTCTTTTGGGATGCCCCTCAGGATATAGAGGATCCTGGGTAGCAGCACCACTTCTAGTTCTAATTTCATAAGCATGTTTTTCTTTAGCAGCGTTAACTAGAAAGTCTTTTGCACTTTAATGAGTTGATCTATTTGAGTTTGAACCATTTGAAAGTGTTGAACAATCATTTTAACATCATTAGAGGTTCTTTCAACAATATCTTTTAACTCAACAATAGCACTAGAATTTTCCATTAGATGATTTTACACCCTTTTATTAAAATTATCTTGCTTAACAATAAAAATATCAAATTCTTCTAAGCATCGATCAGGAGGTTTAGAGTAAGGGATATCACCTTCATCAAAGTGTTGGAGAGAGTGTACCCCAATAGTGGATGAGTAGGGAATAGGCTTACATAATTCTTCTACAGGAGGTAAATTCTTGACATCTGCAGCTTTAATTCCCTTCTCCTTAAGACATTTCTTAGCTTCCTTCATTACTTCATCATTCAATTCAATAACTCCCCTCTTCTTTGATGTTGGAATAGGTACCGGTATAGTTGGTTCATGTATAATTACTTTAGGTATAGCTGGTTCAGGAGGATTCCAATCCTCATAGTTCTTGCTTATTTTAGCCATTAATTCCTCAGCTTCCTTGGGAGTCCTATTCCCGAAAACACAATCAGCACAACTATCTGGGTATGTCCTAGATTCTTCAGATAGTCCATTATAAAATATATCAAGAAGCTCATTCTTAGGTAATGGACTTCCAGCCTATGCATGAATCAAAACACAAAACCTTGCCCATGATTCAGGCAATATCTCTTTTTCTCCCAGTTTAAAATCAAAAAGTTCCTGCAAAATAGCATGTCTAGCACTAGGAGGAAAATATTTTTGCAGGAAAGTACTAATCAAGCAATCGGGGCTATCAATAGATCCAAGAGGTAAATTACTAAACGAAGTTTTAGCTTCTCCTTTCAGTGAAAAAGGGAAAATCTTAGCAACAAAGTAAGTACGCATCTTAATATCATCAGAAAACAAGCCACTCACTGTAGAAAGTTCATTCATATGTGCTACCGCACTTTCATTCTTAGTCCCACAAAAAGGTTTTTTCTCAACAATAGCTATGTAAGATAGATCGAGAGAGAAATCATAATCTTTATCTTTAATGTTTATGGGAGAAGCAGCAAATTTAGCAATAGGAGACAATTTGGGTCTAATAGTACGCCTCTCAAGGAGACTCTTAGCAGCGCTCCTATCATGGGTGTTTTTACATTCTTTAATAAACTCATCGGTCATCTCAACATAACCGTCTTCAATATCATAACTCTCACTAGACACAGGTGAACTAACAAGTGTAGTAGTGTATTCATTAGGAGTTTCAGTATTTCCAGCTATAGTTCTAGCAATCGTAGCGTCTAGGAAAGGACCTAATGAACCACTCTTATCAAGCACAGTAGAAGCAGCATCATAACTATCAGAAGTTTTAGATTCAGCAGTAGTAGCAGTGTGCATAGCATGTGTGTGTGGTGGTGTAACGAGCTTACTCATAACAGATGGTGAATCAAGAGAAATAGAGGTGTTCAGAACAGTACCTCTTCTTGTAGTGGATGGTAAAATAGGAAGCTTGGCATCACGAGACTTACCCATGATGGATGGCAGCGAACAATAGAGAATCCAAGTGAACTTGATAAATAAAGCTATGCTCCCCGGCAACGGCGCCAGAAAATAGTCTTGATGACCCACAAGTATAGGGGGTGTATCGCAGTATTTTCGAGGGAAGTGAAACCCAATTTATTGATTCGACACAAGGGGAGCCAAAGAATATTTATAAGCCTTAACAACTGAGTTGTCAATTCAGCTGGACCTGGAAACAATCTTGCTCACAGCAGTTTATCAGTAGCAACAATTTTGTAGTAGGAATAGTAAAGTAACAGCAGTAGTAAAGTAAAGACAGTAGTAACAATAGCAGTAAACAGTAGGATTCGAGTGCGGTTGGCATAGGGATGGATGGACGGGCGTTGCATGGACAAGACAATTCACATAGCAATCAGAACATAGGGCAATTGCAGATAAATAAGGTAAAGCATCCAAGTACTAGATAATCCTAGACATGTGCTCCATATATAGTCATACGTGCTCGCAATGAGAACTTGCACAACATCTTTTGTCCTGCCAGCCCGTTTGCAGCAGGGCCTCAAGGGAACTACTGGCAATTAAGGTGCTCATTTTAATAGAGCACCAGAGCAAAGCATTAACACTCCGTGAACACATGTGATCCTCACATCAAAGCCATTCCCTCCGGTTTTCCCGATTTCTGTCACTTCGGGGCCATTGGTTCCAGACAACAACGTGTGTATACAACTTGCAGGTAAGACGAAAAACAATACTATCATAATGAATCAATAACATATTCAGATCTGAAATCATGGCACTCGGGCCCTAGTGACAAGCATTAAGCATAATAAGTCGCAACAAAGTCATAAAGCACTAATAGAAGATACTAGGCACCATGCCCTAACAATCCAATGCCATTACATGAACGATCTCATCCAATCCCTACCATCCCTATAGCCTACAGCAGGGGATTACTCACTCATAGATGTGGGAAACATGGATGGTCGATGGAGAAGCGATGGTGATGATGATGGCGACGATCTCCTCCAATTCCCTATCCCGACAGGGTGCCAGAACGGAGTTTCTGGTTATGTTTCGTGGAATCTGGTGGTGGCGGCGGAGCGGAACTCCTTCTGGAAGAACGTCGAACCCCCTTGAGTTTTTAGGTCAGAAGGCATCTTATAGGCAAAGAGGGAGACCGAGGGGGTTTCTGGGGCGGCCAGACCACCCCCTGGCGTGGCCTGAGCTAGCCCGTGCGGCCAGGTGGTGTGGCCTGGGCCTAGCCCCCCTCCGTCTCGTATTCTGGCTCCGGGAGTCTTCTGGTGAAATAGGATTTTTGGCATATTTTCCGGGATTTTTCCTGATAGTTGATTTTCTGCACAAAAACTAGACACCAAGGCAATTCTGCTGAAAACAGCGCCAGTCCGTGTTAGTTGCATCCAAATCACACAAGTTTAGAGGAGAAACAATAGCAAAAGTGTTCGGGAAAGTAGATACGTTTTGGACGTATCAGTGTCATAGAGGCTTCCACAAAAACAGGATGCAGACAGAGACAACTTTTAGCACAGGGACACATCCAGGTTGTAGCCAATCACTTTTAGCATTGGAAAGAATGGAAGAACGTAACAAATATACTGCTACATTACCTTTTTAGGCAACTTTTAAGGGAACTAACGAGACCATCCCTGTCCGTAGTGGTTGTGAGCACTACTGACCCATAGTTCTCCATACAGAATCTGACGCAAAATCCATTGCACATTACGAGTAGCAACTAAAGGTTACAGAAGTGAAGAACACCAAAATCGAACCCGACCAAATTGCCCAATCAGAACAACGGTGACCATGCCCTAACCCGAAATCCATACGAAATTAGTACCACCTCCCCCCACCCCTACCCCCATCCCCACCACCCCCACCCCACCCAAATGACCCAATCGATTAGAGAAGAGGAAAAATATCCTGATTAGGTGATTCCGAGGTGAGAAATAAGCAAGAACTCCACAATCAAAGCATACTGAATACTACTACTCCTAGTACTAATAGTAACCCCAATGGCCCAATCGAAAGCAAATTAAGCAAAGCCAGATTTCGAGGTGATCAAATACACCCACCTGAACTCCCCAATCGGAGGTTGCACCAGTTCCAACAGTTGCTTGCTGGATGTGAGCTAGCTCGTGATGGTTTCTTGTCTTGTTGTATATAGAAAGGCATGGGCAGGGGAGTAGTAGTACTAGTAGTAGTAGGGCTGGGCAGTACACTTTTTTCTACAGTTAGTATTTTTAAGTGGTAGTGGCAGGAACATTTTATTGGGAGAGAATCCCGAATTTTTTATCCCAGCTATCACATGGTGGCCTGCAACTGTTTCAAGCGGGACCCACGTTAGGGGTTGAGTTAAAGCAGGTCCCACATCAAGTGAGTGAGATAATTGACCAAGCCAACCTCCTCCTTCCCTTGGTACCAGTACTAGTTCTCCCAGGTTCCTCTCTAACGATAGAGAAAATCGCCCCTCTTCGAATCAAATTGATCCTAGCTTATTATCCTTTTGCTGTTTCCTCTCACGGAGCAGTGGACAAGACGGCGCTAGTTGCAGCATAGGGCACCAGCGCTGGGGCCTCAAAAAGAGTTTAGGAACCGATAAAATGATAAGCTCGAATTTCAGACTAGAAACACACACAAACACACATATACTCCGTATATACTAATATACGGAATAGTTTCCAATTACAGTTCTGCTACAAAGGCCTATAAATCATAATAAGGTAGCTCCGTATTATAGAACTACGACAGTAGCGAACCAATCATGGGATATCTCTACACCCAAGAGTTTTGCAGCTCGGCTAGTGGTCATGAGACTACCCAAACGGCACCAAAAGTACACGCCTGATGATCAACAACCCTGCATCAAATCCATCTAGAAGCAGTGTACCCGATCCACAGCCTCAGGTACATGCTCATCAATGAACATGTCATCGTCATTGCCATCAAAGTCCTCTTCGGTCGTCTGCTTCTACGATTAGTAGATTAACAGATACGTTTCTAGAGAAACATCAAAGACACACAACCTGGACATTTGTCGTTCTATAGATATACCTTGTCATCTGGCATAGCGGTAGTACCAGAAATGAAACCTGTTTCATGCAGCTTGTGCTTTTTCTTTCCTCCCCTTCTCCAAGTTGACCTCGATGCTTAGGAGCTGCCTCTATCAGTTGATCTAGTTGATCAACATCTGCTTCCCCTACTTGATCTTGATGATAAATATGTGCTTCCCTCGGTTCATATGGAGGATCATATGGTCCAACATGAAATACCCATCTAACATATGTGCTTAGCATCCCAAATGTAAAAATATGGTCTTCCACTATACTTTGAGGCAGCACCCTACGATTCACACACAACCGGCAGGGGCAATGTACTTTTGGGTTGTCACAATGAGCTCTAACAAATCCCATAAATCATAGAACATCAAGGATAGGTTTAGCGCTACCTAATGGAGCAATCTCTATCCAAAATCTGCCCATCTGTTTAATTATGACATACAAGGTTGGTTATTATTAAAACAAAAGCAGGAATAATATAGATGGAGTACAAAAACTATATATGCCTATGCGTCTTAGCAAACATATTGATAGCAAAAATCGCCGAAGGTATTTAGGAACACAGATCGAGCGCAAAATAAACTATGACCATGCAGATTGAGGACAAATTAAACTACGTATATGAAAGGGTAATAAAATGCCAACCAGATCGAGCTAGAGATAGAAGGACTACCGTGGGATCGACGTGCCCACCGGTGCATCTCAAGAAGACCGACGGGTAGGGAAAGCTTCTTCGCACACGTTGGTGATGAGGAGCGGCCGTAAGCGCGTCTGTTTTGTGGGGAAGGGGTGAGGCCTAGGCGGCAGAGGTGGAAGTTAATACATTGTGTGAAGGGGTGCGGAGGGATAACTTTGGAAATTCTAACCTACCCTACTTTGGGCACCATCATATATGTGGCCCACCTGCCAGTCACCATAGATCAAAATTGATCCAAAACTTGTCAAAATACAAGTTTATGTTTTACCATGGAAACTAATGCACATAGCATTGCACTTTGCGAACAAATGGCTTTATGTCAAAAAGTTACTTAATTTCAGCATATTCAGCTAGGAAGTTTGGAAACTCAGGGCAGTATCCATCAAATCTGGAATCTCCTTTGTAAACAATTGCTTGAAATGCCAAGATGCACTGATATACCAATTATGGACAGGTTTGTAAGCTTGGTTGGCGAAGATGCTTCAATGTACGGAGTAGTACAAAACAAGAAAAAGGTACAGGAACTATGGATGTGACCTTGCTCCTCTTGTTTGAAAGCCTTGAATTAATGTTCATGAATTTTGGCAGATGTCTATAAACTAATTAAATGCTAGAAAGCATACAGGCATGTGGGTCTATCTGACGGGAACAGCATCCCAAGTGGGAGTAGCATACCTTAGAAGCTTCAAATTCAAAATTTTGGCAGAGCGCCGAAATATACCGCCCAAACATCCCGCCCATCCATTCAAACATCCAGCACCAAAAATTATTTTATTGCACAAATTTAGCCTGGAAGCTTGAACGGGCATTATACATTGTGTTAAAAAAGGGGGCGGTGGCATTTTGAGCCATCATCTTTGTAGTTTCTTCACAACAAAACACATTGTTGTTACTTGGATATTCGAAAACAAACTTCAAATTTGGAAGCAGACCTATTGGTTGAGTTGCAAAGATGCACCGATCTACCAAATATGGACACGTCATCGTAAACTATTTCCATGACCTTGGTCACCTTTTTTTGGGACGATGGTCATCTTCTTGAAAGCCTTAAATTGTTCAATTTTTTTAGCAAATGCCTAGAAACTCTTACTGGCGTGTGGGCCTAGACGGTGACAACACATCTAAGAGGCCGCATACCAGAATAGCGTATGCTAGAAGCTTCGACCTCAAAATTTGGTATGGTGCCCAAACATCGCACCCATCCATTGAAATGTCCCGTGCATCCATTCAAGCATGCTTCACCTCTTTATGCTTATATTCTAGAAAGAGGTGAAGCATGCTTATATTCTAGAAAGAGGTGAAGAATCCAAGGGAGCACTGCAATAACAGAGGGATATAGGTGGTAAATTTGCGTTCTCCCAAGTGCATCACCCCATCCAAGTTTCCCAACCCTTCTTCAATATTTACCTGCCCGCCCACTCCGACCTACACTGACTTTTTGGACCCACTATGCAAGTGACCCACAAGTCAGTAAGCCAAAATTACGGGAAGTGGAGATTCCCATCGCTTGTTATTCAAAATTTGAACATTTTTCGCTAAACCGACATAAAATCGTTAAAATCATCCAACCTGGCTTATACTATCATTCCACTATGTCAGAGTAAAAGCTAAAAAAACAAAGACAAAAACACATTCGAAGCTTTATAAGCCAAAAATCAAAAGCCAGAATTAGAGCCCAACCAAACAACGCCTAAATCTCAAGGAACTCTTCCTATTTCTCCCTTGTTTTAGTACTTGGGTACCTTCAATTTTATTTAACAAAAAATATGACCAAGCAGGATATCATCGACTTGTAGATCAATTTTTGAGATACTTTCATTAAATTGCGGTAACACCATTCTGTTCCACAAATATATATAACCATAAAGTTTGAAAATATTATTGAGAATTCACGGAATCCTAAACCATAAAATCTAAACCCCTAAACCCTAACCAAGCAGGTATCGTGCAACTATAGATCAAAAATTGAGATACTTTTATTAAATTGGGTAACACCATTCTATTCCATGAATATAAGCATAAAGCTTGAACATTATTAAAAATTCCTAAAAACCTAATCCCTAGCTAAACCCTAAAACACAAATACACCCTAAACCCCTATACCCCAAAACCTAACCAAGCACGTAGCATGCACTTATAGATCAAAATTTGAGATACTTTCGTTAAATTGGGTAATACCATTCTATTTGACGAATATAAGCATAAATCCTGAGCATTATCGAAAATTCCCTAAACCCTAAAACCCTCAACCCAAAAATCCTAACCAAGCAGGTGTGTCATGTACTAACAGATCAAAATGTGAGATACTTTCATTAAATCAGGTATATTAGACGAATATAAGCATAAATCTGAGCATTACCAAAAACTCTCTGAACCCTAAACTGGAAACAACCCATAAAACTAAACTGTAAAACCATAAACCCTCGACCCATAAACCCTAACCAAGCAGGTACCATGCACTTAGATACTTTCATTAAATTGCGGTAACGCCATTCTATTCCGAATATAAGCATAAAGCTTGAACATTATTTAAAATTCCCGAAACCCTAAAATCTAAACACTAAACCCTAAATCCTTACCAAACACATAGCATGTACTTATCGATCAAAAATTGATATATTTTCATTAAACTAGTAACTCCATTCTATTCGATGAATATAAGCATAAATCTTGAGCATTATCGAAAATACCCTAATAAAACCTAAACCTAAAACCCCAAACCCTCAACCCATAAACCCTAACCAATCAGGTATCATGCACTTATAGATCAAATGTGGAGATACTTTCAATGAGTTAGGTAACGCCATATTCTATTCGACGAATATAAGCATAAAGCTTGAGTATTATTGAAATTTCGATAAACTCCCAAAACCCTATTCAGTCAATAAAACCTAAACCGTAAAACCCTAAAACCCTAAACCCTCGACCCATATAAACCCTAACGAAGCAGGTACCATGGACTTATAGACCAAAATCTGAGATTAGATCTTACATTAAATTGCGGTAACACCATTCTATTCCACGAATATAACAATAAAGTTTGAACATTATTGGAAATGCCCTAAACCCTAAAACCTAAATCCTCTACACTGCACGTAGCATGCACTTATCGATCAAAAATTGATATATTTTCATTAAACTGGTAACTCCATTCTATTCGATGAATATAAGCATAAATATTGAGCATTATCGATAATACCCTAAACAACCCCTAATAAAACCTAAACCTAAAACCCCAAACCCTCAACCCATAAACCCTAACCAATCAGGTATCATGCACTTATAGATCAAATTTTCAGATACTTTCAATGAGTTAGGTAACGCCATATTCTATTCGACGAATATAAGCATAAATCTTGAGTATTATTGAGAATTCGATAACCCTCCTAAACCCTATTCAGTCCATAAAACCTAAACCGTAAAACCCTAAAACCTTGACCCATATAAACCCTAACCAAGCAGGTACCTTGGACTTATAGATCAAAATATGAGATTCGATCTTTCATTAAATTGCGGTAACGCCATTCTATTCCACGAATATAACAATAATGTTTGAACATTATTGAAAATGCCCTAAACCCTAAACCATAAACCCTCAACCTCGCCTAAACGACATTGGTAAAATGAGGTATCACATGCACTTGTAGATCAAAATTTCAAATAAACTTTCCTCAAATTGTGCTAACACCATTCAATTCCATGAATATAAGCATATATAAAGTAGCTTGAACATTATCGAAAATTCCCAAAAAACCTAAACCCTGAACACCTAAACCCCCAAAACCATAAACCCTAAACACTCATCCCCTCAACCCCTTACCAAGCATGTATGATGCACTTATAGATCAAAATCCGAGATACTTTCATTAAATTGCGATAACACCAGTCTCTTCCACGAATATATATAAGCATATATATAAAAGCTTTAACATTATTATTGAAAATTCATAAACCCTAAAACCCAGAAAACCCTAAACCCTAAATCCCTAAACCCTAAATACCAACCTTAAACTCCTAAGCCCTAAACCCTAAAATCCTAAATCATATACCAAAACCCTAAACCCCTAAACCCTAAAAACACGAACCCTAAACCCCGGGCTATATATATCTTGTGTGGAAACTAGGGTAATGGGATTTTGAGCCATACTTTTTTGTAGTTCCTTCATGACAAAAGCCATTGTCGTCGCTTGAAAAATTGAAAATAACTTCAAACTCAGAAGCTTCCTTTGTAAATAATATTTTAAATGCCGATAATACGGATCAATCTACCAAATACAAACGTGTTGTTATAAAATATATCAAAGGTGTGGCCATGACCTTGGTCCCCTGGTTTGAAATCCATGCAAATTCATACATGGTACGCCATATATCGTATGACAAAATTAAAGCCATTATTATTGATTGGAGCTTTTAAAATAACTCCAAATATGGAAGCTCTTTTTCTAAACAATGTTGAAATACCAATATGCACCAATCTACCAAACATGGTTACATTATCATAAAGTATGGTAACACATATGGCCTTGGCATTGGTCATCTAGTTTTTGAAAGCCAAGAATGTTCAAACATGGTACGCCATATTGTGAAACGAGTTTTTCAAGATTTATCAAATTTTATATATTTTCATGGAAATTAGCCAATGCACACAGTGAGACACCAATAGAGAAATGAATGGTTGTATTTTGTTTTATATTTTGTTTCTTTATTTTTTTTAAAAACTGGCCAAAATTTGGTGTCATTACTATTCATATCAAAAAACTGAAATCTTGCAAAACTCTCGGTGGTTCTCCAGTATTTGACTAATTCGGTACCTTTAAACTATTTTTAAAAAGTCAAGAGCAAGCTATATCACACACTTTGTAGTTTGTAAATAGACATACTTAATTTCAATCGTCAAAAAGTTATTTAATTTTAGCATCTTCAGCTAGGAAGCTTGTAAACTCATGAAAGTAGGGCATTATCCATCAAATGTGGAATATCCTTTGTAAACAATTGCTTGAAATGCCAAGATGCACCGATCTACCAAATATGGACTAGTTTGTAAGCTTGGTTGGCGAAAATGCTTCAATGCACGGAGTAGTACAAAACATGAAAAAGGTACAGAAACTATGGCTGTGACCTTGCTCCTCTTGTTTGAAAGCCTTGAATTAATGTTCATTAATTTCGGCAGATGCCTATAGATTCATTAAATGCTGGAAAGCATACAGGCCCGTGGGTCTATCTGACGGGGACAACATACCAAGTGGGAGTAGCGTACCTTAGAAGCTTTAACTTCAAAATTTCAGCAGGGCGCTGAAATATCCCACCCACCCATTCAAACATCTCGCCCATCCATTCAAACATCCGACCCCAAAAATTATTTTATTGCACAAATTTAGCCTGGAAGCTTGAAAGGGCGTTATACATTTTGTGAAAAAAAGGGGCGGTGGCATTTAGAGCCATCATCTTTGTAGTTGCTTCACAACAAAACACATTGTTGTTACTTGGATATTCAAAAACAAACTTCGAATTTGGAAGTAGACATATTGGTTGATTTGCAAAGATGCACCGATCTACCAAATACAGACACGTCATCATAAACTATTTCCATGACCTTGCTCACCTTTTTTTGGACGATGATCATCTTTTTGAAAGCCTTAAATTGTTCGAAAATTTCAGCAAATGCCTAGAAACACATTTAAATGCTGGGAAGCAACTCTCGCTGGCGTGTGGGCCTAGACGGTGACAGCGCGTCTGAGAGGCCCCACGTCGGAGTAGCGTATGATAGAAGCTTCGACCTCAAAATTTGGTATGACGCCCAAACATCGCATCCATCCATTAAAATATCCCACGCATCCATTCAAACATGCTTCACCTCTTTCTAGAATGCAAAATGTCTATTCTATCCCTGCTCTGGAAACAAGAATCCGAGGGAGCACTACAATAATAGAGGGATATATGTGGTAAATTTGCGTTCTCCCAAGTGCATCATCCCATACATGTTTCCCAACCCTTCTTCAATAATTACCTGCCTGCCCACTCTGACCTACACTGACTTTTTGGACCCACTATGCAAGTGACCCACATGTTAGTGAGCCAGAATTATGGGAAGTAGAGATTCCCATCGCTTGTTCAAAATTCAAACATTTTTCGCTAAACTGAGATAAAATCGTTAAAATCATCCAACCTGGCTTATACTATCATTTCACTATGTCAGAGTAAAAGCTAAAAAAACAAAGCCAAAAACACGTCCGTAGCTTTATAAGCCAAAAATCATAAGCTAGAATTGGAGCCCAACCAAACAACGCCTAAATCTCAAGGAACTCTTCGTGTGTCTCCCTTGTTTTAGTACTTGGGTACCTTCAATTTTATTTAACAAAAAATATGACCAAGCAGGGTATCATCGACTTGTAGATCAATTTTTGAGATACTTTCATTAAATTACGGTAACACCATTCTGTTTCACGAATATATATAACCATAAAGTTTGAAAATATTATTGAGAATTCATGGAATCCTAAACCATAAAATCTAAACTCCTAACCCTAACCAAGCAAGTATCGTGCAACTATAGATCAAAAATTGAGATACTTTCATTAAATTGGGTGACACCAATCTATTCCATGAATATAAGCATAAAGCTTGAACATTATTGAAAATTCCCGAAAACCGAAACCCCTAAAACCCAAATCCAAAACCCCTAAACCCTATAACCCTAAACCCTCACCAAGAACGTAGCATGCACTTATAGATCAAAATTTAAGATAATTTCGTTAAATTGGGTAACACCATTCTATTTGACGAATATAAGCATAAATCCTGAGTAATATCAAAAATTCCCTAAATTCTAAACCCTCAAGCCCTAAACCCTCAGCCATAAACCCTAACCAAGCAGGTGTCATGCACACATTGATCAAAATTTGAGACACTTTCATTAAATCAGCTAACACCCATTCTGTTCTACGAGTAGAAGCATAAATCTTGAGCATTATTGAAAATTCGCTAAACCCTAAACCCTAAAAAACCCATAAAACTAAACCGTAATAACCTATAACCCAAAACCCTCGACCCATAAACCCTAATCAAAGCAGGTATCGTGCACTTATACATCAAAATTTGAGATACTTTCAATAAATTGATGTAATGACATTCTATTCCACGAATATAGGCATAAAGCAACTTGAACATTATTGAAAATTCCTAAAACCCAAAACCCTAAACCCCTAAAACCCAAACCCTAAACCCTCACCAAGCACGTAGCATGCACTTATAGATCAAAATTTGATACACTTTCGTTTAATTTCATAATGCTATTTTATTCGATGAATATAAGCATAAATCATGAGCATTATCGAAAATTCCCTAAACCCTAAACGACCCCTAAAACCCCAAACCCTCAACCCATAAACACTAACCAAGCAGGTATCATGCACTTTATAGATAAAAATTTGAGATACTTTCAGTAAATTAGGTAATGTCATTCTATTCGACGAATATAACAATAAAGCTTAAGCATTATTCTAAATTATCTAAACACTAAACCCTATACAACCATCAAACCTAAACATAAAACCCTAACCAAGCAGGTATCATGCACTTATAGATCAACATTTGTGAGACTTTCATTAAAGGAGGTAACTCCATTCTATTCAATGAATATAAGCATAAATCTTTGAGAATTATTGAAAAATCGCTAATCCCTAAACCCTAAACAACCCATAAAACCTAAACCATAAAACCCTAAAACATCGACCCATAAACCCTAAAACAGCAGGTACCGTGCACAAAATTTGAGATACTTTCATTAAATTGTGGTAATGCCATTCTATTACATGAATATAAGCATAAAGATTGAACATTATTGAAAATCAAAAACCCTTAACCGTAAACCCTAATAACCTCCTAACCCTAGAACCCTAACTTCCTAACCCTAGAACCCAAAACCCTTACCAAGGAGGTATAATGCACTTATAGATCAAATTTTGGAATACTTTTATTAAATTGCGATAACACCATTCTATTCCATGAATATAACCATATATATAAAGCTTGAACAATATTATTGAAAATTCCCTAAAACCTAAACAATCATAAACCCTAAAACCCTGAACAACCCTAAACCCTAAATCATGAACCCTAAACCACTAAAACCTAAAAGCCTAATCCCTAAAATCCTAAACCATAAACCATGAACCCTTAAACCCTCAACCCAAAATAAAACCCCGAACTCTAAACCCTAGGCTATATATACTTTGAGTGAAAACTGGGGCAGTGGGATTTTAAGCCATGTTTTGTAGTAGCTTCACGACTAAAGCCATTGGTGTGCCTTAGAATATTGAAATAACTTCCAATTCGAAAGCTTCATTTGTAAATAATATTTTAAATGGCAATACACACCATAACAAATATGGATAGGTTATTATAAAATATAGAAAAGATATGGCCATGACTTTGGTCATCTGGTTTGAAAGCCATGCATATTCTTACATGGTACTCCATATATTGTGATACAATTTTTTCTCAGAAGTTATCAAATTTCAAGATTATATTTTTCCATGGAAACTAGCTAGTGCACATAGTGAGACAGGAAGAGAGAAAATAATGGATGCATTTCTTTTTATATTTTGTTTCTTTGTAGTTTTTTAAAATGGCCGAAATTAGGTGTCATTACCATTCATATCAAAAAGTTGAATTTTGCGAAACTCTCGGTGGTTCTCCAATATTTGACTAATTGATATCTTTGAATTTTAAAAGTCAAGAGCAAGGTATATCACACACTTTCTAGTTTAAAATTAGACATATTTACTTCAGATTGTCAAAAAGTCATTTTATTGCATATATTTAGCTAGAAAGTTTGGAAATTCATGAAAGTTGGGCATTGTCCATCAAATATAGAACCTTCTTTTGAAATGCCAAGATGAAGTTATCTACCAGATATGGACACGCTATTATAAACTATAACAGAGATATGACCGTGACCTTGGTCATCTTGTATGAAAGCCTTCAAAATATATTGTTTATCAATTTCGGCAAATGTGTGGAAACTCATTTATATGTTGGTAAGCATACTGTCGCTGGCATGTGGATCTAGACGGGGCCAACACGTGAGAGCGGCCACGTCGGAGTAGCGTACTCGGAAGCTTCAACCTCAAAATTTCCGCATGGCGCCGAAACATCCCGCGGACATCTATTCAAATATCCCGTGCATCTATTTAAATACCCCGTCCCGCTTTTTGCAAATGCAAAATTCCTCTTCTATCCCTGCTCCGGAAACAAGGACCATGGGAGTACTACAATAATAGAGGGGTATAGGTCGTAAATGTGCGTCATCCCACCTTATCCCCATCGTCTCTTCCCCACCAACACCCCTCCAACATCGACCTTCCTCTAGCTGCTTCACCGCCAGCCCTCTCTTCCACACCGGAGCTCTTCCACTTCAGGCACTCTTCACCGGAACTATTTCACCGACTCCGTCGCAACACCGGATCTGCTTCGCCAACACTGTCGTCTACCCTACCGGGGCCGCTTCACTATATCATTTGTTGCTGACCCCGAAATGCCGAGCCGTCACCCCCGCCGCCCACTTGCCCGTCCCACCTGTCCTCGCCACGCAGCGGTAATTTCTCTTGCCTGTTTGCTATATTTTTGGTACTCGTAAGCTATGAAATCATTAGGATGTTGCTCAATATCCTGGATGCTATTTCCATTTCGTTTGCACCCTTCATCTTGTAGGTCCTATCCACATCATTAGCTTCTCGCTTTTATTCCCTTTCTTTATTCTCACGCTATTAGTTAAATCCTCCAACACGAACTCATAGATTCTATTCTTCATGAGCGCTTGTACATGTCATGCAAACAGCTCATAGAGGATCCAACACTAACAATCTGATGCCCATCAAGGCTGAATCATGAGGTTTCCTTGTGTTACATAGGACAGTTTCTTGGCATGTTAATTAGTTGTATAACCTACATGCCTAATAAGTTAATAAGTCATTCTACCTAAGAATTTGCCATGACATTTGCATTTATGTTTAATTGTGAATATATGTGCGAATGCTTAATTCGGAAAATGTCCATCTAGTTCGGATGATATATCTGGTCATTTTTAATGCTATATGTTGGTGTTTTCACCTGCTCTCATCCTTCCAAACCAGCTATCTAGTTTGAAACATACATCTGGTAATTGTAAATGCTATGTTTTTGGTGTTTTTCAAGAGTTTTCATCCTTCCAAACCAACCAACTTGGTTTCAAATGTCATGCAGAGAAATGACAATGGAGTACAAGGACCAGAGTTCCAACTGCTCTGCTCAGATTCTTCTAGCAGATTGACCAGGAGTCGCACCCGCTCGAGAAGGAGCTACTATCAGCCTGAATATGATACTATAAGTTCATACTTACTTTAAATGATCTCTACTTTATATAATACTACTTTTTCCCTTGTTGTTTGTTTTAACCTATTTCACCATATTTTAGCAGACTGTAGTTAAAACCTAACATGAGTCCTTGGAAGGTAGGACTAAAAGTTGTGATCCCTCGTCCCATTCATCCTCCCATTGCATTTCTGAAGCAAACAACTTACTTAACTATCCACCTAGAACAACTCCTACAAGTGATAAATATATAAATGTTGTATTGCATGCAGAATGAAAGGGTGTAGCTGAAATGTTAAAGAAGAGGGCAGCTGATACATTGAAGCGAATCACCATGTACCGATCTATTATTGATGGTACTGACACATTGTAATATGCCGGAATTACGATCTTGTTGTATAACCTGTTGTAACAAATTTTTATTGTTGTGTAATAAGTAATTTTAATTTCTATGTGTTTATTAATTGATGTCTTGATATTCACCTATTCTGCGAAAAGTAGGCACTAGCAAAAAAGTCCGAAACAGTAACAGGCCAGAGCAATAGCATGTCGAACGTTGAAACAACATGCGCATGGACGGCCCAAAACAACCAGAACAGTAAAAGGCCAAAACAGTAAAAGGCCAGAACATGAACATGCTAGAACAGTAGAAGGCCAGAATAGTAAATGGCCAGAATAGTAAACGGCCAGTACAATAAAAGGCCAGTACAGTAAAAGGCCATAGCAGTAAAAGGCCAAAACAGTAAGAGGCCAGAATAGCAAGAGGCCAGAATAGTAAGAGACCACAACAGTAAAAGGCCAGAACAGTAAAAGGCCAGAATAGTAGAAGGGCAGAGCAGAGAAAAGTCCGGAACAGTGAAAGGCTGGAACCGTAAAAGGTATACACATCAAAAGGCCAGTATGGTGGCAGGCCAGTATAATAACAGACCAAACTGTGCCGGCCTGAATATGCAAAATCCCAAACACTAAAGGGCCTAAACAGTAATGTGTCGAAATTCCTAAAAGGCTAGAATAATAACAGGACTAAACAGTAAAAGACTCGATTGGCAACAGGCCTAAACAGTGTTGGGCCGGATTTGTTCAGGCCTCAACTGGCAGCACAGTGTTAGACCAACATGGGCCTTCTGTAGGCCGAAACCGAATCGGGCCTGAAAGTTTGCGAGTCGCAACTGGCTGCATTTTTGGGTCCATTTCAAACAGTGCAGGACAAACAGTAACGTGTCATCTTCTTATTGGGCCCAGTTAGTATTTAGCAGGCCTTGGCTGGGCATGGCTTCTGCCATGGTTTCTATGACCGTTAACGGTGGTAACCGGCCGCTAACGGCGGCTGCCACGTGGTAGTTTGCATGACGTCAACCGTCAGCGTGGCTAGCGAACAGATCTACGATGGAACAAGTTTTCGTGGCTGAAGAGTGCGATCTGCCATGGTCAAAAAAAACCATGGTTAATTCATTTGTGATGGGGTTTTTACCACGAAGGCCATCCGTTGCGCAAGACTCTTTGGCCACGAAAAACGGGCCTTCAACCATGAAAATCCTCTGTTGTAAAAGCCAAATTTTCTTGTAGTGTGTAGTGCTTGCATTTCAGGAAAGCAACATGGGAAGCAACTTGGGAAAACCCAAGTCCATAACAATTGGCGCTGTCTGTGGGAACTGGGAGCACTGATGTTACGATCTCGACGGCCCCATCGTCCGTGATATACAATTTGTCAACTTTTGACAAGATCTACTTTAGATCCCTCATTGTCAACGACAATCGAATCACATCGCGTCGATTCCGCCGCCGTGCTCTACTTCGTCTTCGTCACGGCCAAAATACGTTGGGATTTTTTCAACCAACTTCATGGAATCCATGACGAGTACGTAACAACCTGTTTCTAATCAGTCCAAGCAAGAAGGAAAGATCCCACGTCTGGCCTTGTGACTCCGTGAAGCTCAAGTAACAAGATAAGGGAAAAGACGATCTGATGCAGCACACAAAAAGTACTACTTTACGTGACCCTGATTCAAAAAGAAAAAAAAGAGAGTCATGGCAGCGATTCCCATGAAGAAAAGCGATCCAGATCCTTGGTCATATTTCCTATTACTCCAATTTTAGAAATAAAATCAACCGGATCAGTTTCAGCTAGGAACTGAAAATCGATGGCAAAGGTTCACATGCGGTACGACTCAATTCAGCTTTACATCAGGGAGTTTCTATCAAAATACATGTACCATGGTACGCAATGGAGGGCACGTCAACAACAATCAATAGTAGTCTCATGGATCGGAGAAGTCCACATTTGCATCAACCAGCATTCTCCGAGATAGATTTGTCAGCCTGACGTACGGACACGATGACTTTGTCGGGACACGCTACATTCACTTCGTTGACTCCTACCACCGGCCACCTGATGGATCTGCGACTCTTTCGCCGCCAGCTCGGAGCTATCCCTGGACTTAGGATGATACGATTGGAAAACATTCTGATGGCAGTCACGTACGCCCAGGAGGCAGCCGCAATACGCGACTCACGAATGCATCAACTACGTGCCGCCGTGTCGACTCCCTCCAAACAAAAACCCGGCGACACTGACACGACGACTCCGGTCACTCGACCTCGACTGCATCGATCATATCAACTCCACACCCGAGGGTTCCTTCGATTCCGCCACAAGACCTGCTTCAGTCTTCGGCTGCTGCGACCCACTTTGGTTTCGGCTGCCGTGGCCCTCTTCTGTATTCAGATGACGCGACCCGCCGCGGTGTTTGACTCCGCCGCATGACCTGTTGCTACCATCGGTACCGCACAACCCACTACGGTCTTCAGCTCAGGTGACTCGGGGCTCCCTCGACTCCCGCAACCACGAGACACTCGACCGCCGTGCCACTCGCCATCGTGTCGACCCCTTCTGCCACGCGACGTGATGTCATCGGCTACGGCGACTGACTACAATCTTCGGTCACGACAACACGCTACCGCCATCGGCTTCAGTGAATCGCTGCCACGTTGACTTTAGTCCGCCACATCGGCTCACGGACGTCGTCACGACTCCATCAACCACCTCAACGCTACACCCGGGAGCTCCTTCGGCTCCAACCTCGACGACCTGTTGTTGCCTTCCGTTCCAGCGACTCGGGGACTCCTTCGACTCCTACGGCCCGGTGATTGTATCAGCTTCCGCGACCGCGACCCATCACCGCTATCAGCCAATGACCCGCTAAAGTTTTCGACTACGATGACCCGTTACAGATTTTGGATGCGACAACTTATCATCAACACACGACTCTGATCCGCCACGTCGACTACGTCTGCCGCGTGACTCACTGCCACGTCATCTATAGTCTTTGACTCCAGTGATTCGCTACGATATTCGGCTCCAACGACTTGGGGGCTCAT
Source organism: Avena eriantha (assembly GCA_910589775.1). Lineage (NCBI taxonomy): Eukaryota > Viridiplantae > Streptophyta > Magnoliopsida > Poales > Poaceae > Avena > Avena eriantha. The sequence goes on from OU342743.1 coordinate 559,398,268, forward strand.
GGGCTCCCTCTGCTTCGGTGACCTGTCGCGGTCTTCAACTTCGGCGACCCGCTGCGGTATTCAGCTCAGGTGACTCGGAGGCTTCCCCGACTCCCGCGACCGTGAGCCGCAACAATCTTTGACTCGCGCGACCCGCTGGTCGAATCGGCTTCCGCGACAGCAACCGTTGCTGACATCGTCTACGACGATCGGCTACGATCTTTGGTTCCAGCAAATTCCTGCCGCCATCGGCTTTGGCGATACGCGGCCGCGTCGACTCCGGTCCAATGCATCGGCTCTCGAACGCCGCCTTAACTACATCGACCACATCGAATCTACACTCGGGGGCTCCGCCGACTCCGCCGTGAGGCCGTTACCGCCTTCGGCTACAGTGACTCACTACGGTCTTCGACTCCGCCGACCTGTTGTGTCTTCGACTCCTTCACGCAACCTGCTGCCGCGTCGCCTACATCCGCGATTGCATCGACTCTGTCCATGGTGACTACCAATAAAGCTAAGTTACCTCTACTTAGAGTTGATTCTTTTTAACTATTTACTTTAATCACACTCGAAACACTCGGGGGCTGCGCCCTATTCTAGTAACCTAATGTGCCGTCGGCTCCACGCACTCGAGCACCTCATACGCGACAGCCCGAGTAGCTGATTCTGCCTGATCGTCGAATCCTTGAACTCCGAGTACCTAGGCAAGGTACTGAGACTGAGGGTAATCGGCTAACGAAAAGGCCTAGCATAGAATGCAAAAGTGTCGATTCGATTGGCACCAGAATCTTACTTTACAATCCAACATGCAACTATTCTTTACAAGATACAAGTACTTCACAATTCTTCATGTTTTCTACAGCCTACTAGAGCGTTGACTACGCCAAGATATTCTATCGGATCCTCCAATAGGAGTCGAAAAATCAAATGGCTACGCCATAAACTCAAGACCCGAGTCGTGTCCCTCCTCGGATGGTTGCATCGCTGGATGCTACAAAATACATGACCCTCACCGCGCACTCGACACAAGTGGCTGCATGACTCCATCCGCATCGTCGACTCACCCGGTTAATCGCCGCATGGCTTCGCTGCATCGACTTTGACTACATCGTCGACTCCTGGATTCTCCGCGCATTATTTTCAACCGCGTCTACAAGACACAAGTCTCGAGTATCTGCCCGAGTCTACGACTCCATCAGACACTCGGGGGCTACTCCAAACTGGAGCGTTGGACGCGCATATACAAGATCCTCGAGTGACACGCTCTGAATCCTCACTCGAATCCACGATTTGACTAAGGACTCGGGGCTACTCCCATAGGGAGTGCTGGCCGCGCACCCGAAGAAATTTGTGAAGATATCCAAGCATCATGAAAACCCTTCACTCGAATCTACGATTCGATTGTGGACTTCGGGTTACTCCCATAGGGAGCGCTGAAAGCAAATTCGACTGAAACCAGCAAACAAAAAGATGACAGCAGTCGCAAAAGTTCTTTAGTCCCTGCCTGAGTCTTTGACTCAACCAGGCACTCGGGGGCTACTCCTATAGGGAGCGCTGGTCGCGCACCCTATGATTATTTGTACATCGTACTGTGTGTTGATAACATCCACACTCGAAGGCTATGGTGACTCCGCCTCATATTTTCCCTACAAAGAGATTACGTCTCCTGGGCCGCCCGAATCATCTCCGCGATGACAAAATTCGGATGCCGCGCTTACAGCGTGAAGATAAGACCTGAATAAGGCCTGGCAACGCATCTGCTGCGCACTACCAGAGATATATCCGTCCCAGCAGGTACGATGAATATGCCTTGACGGACGCGTCGAGTGCTCACACTTATATACTGGGATTCGAACTCTATAAGACCTCCGCGGCATGAGTCGAATTACGCCAGCAATTTCCGAATTCGAGTCCGGGGACTCGAGTTTGAGTAGGTAGCGTTGTTTTTGCCCTATAGCAATTAACTAGTCTCAATCCATCGAGCTCACCAGGCACGTTTACCATCATCCTTATGAACTACTACAAATTCAATTGACCCGATGAACTTCCGGGTGAAGTGCTTCGCACTCGACACAATTGTCGACTCCGACATCCTAATGCAAAACTCAAGACTTCTAAGTCTCCACCCGAATCTACGATTCGCATGGACACTCGAGGGCTACTGACATGGGTATGCCCAATAGGCACTCGACTACAGCCTACCTGGTGTGGCTCGACGGAAGGCCCACTCGATGAATTGCCAAGGTCCATGACGCCTATGACGGTTTGAGTGGTATGAAGCCCATATGGACACGGACTCCCAAACGCACAAAGACAAGGAAACCTCAAGACTAGCGTTTGAATACAACTTGTAACCAACTCGTATTGGTACCTGAGACCTAGCCTCCCCATATATAAAGGCTAGGAGGGTCCAACGAGGAGGACACGCTACGACACGATAGATCTAGACATCGCGACTCCCACAATAGACAATATATCTAGACATCGATCTCTCGCACATACGCCAGATCCAATCTGCGCGACACCGCCATCGGCAACCTTGTAATCCTTCGGATCATCATCAATCAAGAGAAGACAAGCAGGAGTAGGGTCCTCTATGAGGCTTGAACCTGGGTAAACCTCGTGTCACCTGTGTGCTTGTTGCTAGCCGTACCGAGATTTCTAGCGCTCCCTCCTTCTCCAAAACCCAAGTCCATAACAATGGGCATTGATGAGTTAAACCCTCGTCATCCATCAATATCCAAGGTGGCCACGTCAAGATCGTTGGAGCTTCTCCATTTGGATCTCTTCGGGCCATCAACATATGATACTCTTGGTGGAAGAAAGTATGGTCTTATCATCGTTGATGATTACTCAAGGTACACTTGGGTATTCCTTCTCAAGTCAAAGAATGATACCTACAAGTACTTCATGATCTTCGCCAAGCAAGATCAACGCACTCATGAAGTGGAGATCAAGACCATTAGGACCAACAATGGCACCTAATTCAAGAACTACACCATGCAAGAGTTTGTTCAAGATGAGGGGATCAAGCATGAATTCTCGGCTCCATATACTCCTCCACAAAATGGTGTTGTTGAAAGCAAGAACCGGACTATCATTGAGATGGCAAGAACAATGTTGAGTGAGTTCAAGTCACCCCACAACTTTTGGGGAGAAGCCATTGCCACCGCGGTTCACTACTCGAACCGACTCTTCCCCCGAGTGCCCTTTGACATGACTCCGTACGAGATCCTCACAAAGAACAAGCCCAACGTCAACTAGTTCCACATCTTCGGGTGCAAGTGCCTCGTCAAGAACAAGAAATAAAAGCTCGGTAAATTCGAATCTAGAAATATAGAGGGTATATTTGTTGGTTATGCGGAAAACTCATGCCTATAGATACTACAACAAAACCAATGGTTGTGTTGAAGTATCTTGTGACGTGGAGTTTTTGGAGGATAATGCCCCCCAAGAGGGGCAAGTTGTTCCACGTGTTGTAGGTTATGGAGATTCCTCTCAAGTCATCAAGTTGATGGGGATTGGGCATATCTTGCCCACCGAAAATCATATCAATGATCAAGATGTTGATGGGGGAGGATCAAGCCCAACTCAAGAAGAGCCTAGCTCTACTCAGGTTGAACCATCAAGTGCACCGCATGATGAATAGCTCTCGCAAACCGAAGAACGAGAACCAAGCCCTCAACCCGTTGAGCAAGACCAAGAAGAAGTTCAAGTTCCTCAAAACCACGGTCAAGATCAAGAAGTTGTTAATGATCAAGGACCAACAAAGGATGAATTTGTTGATCATGAACGGACAATCCGGAAGATCAAGTTCACCTCTATTACAAGGGGAGTCCAAGTCAATAATATACTTGGAAGCATATCAAGAGGATTCGAGACTCGCAACAAGAAGAAGCATCTTACTACCTTTTGTGGCCATCATGCATTTGTGTCCAACTTTGAGCCACTCAAGGTCCATGAAGCTCTAGAAGATCAGGATTGGGTCATCGTCATGCAAGAAGAACTCGAGCGCTTCACCCGCAATGAAGTTTGGTCTCTTGTGGAGAGACCTAAAGATCATCACATCAATGTCATCGGGACCAAGTGGGTATTCAAGGACAAGCAAGATGAGAACAGAACCGTCACAAGGAACAAAGCAAGGTTAGTGGCGCAAGCGTATGCCCAAATAGAAGGTGTTGACTATGAGGACACCTTTGCGCCCGTTACTTGCCTTGAAGCTATTCGTCTATTGCTTGCATATGCATCTTTTCATAACTTCAAGCTTTATCAAATAGATGTGAAAAGTGCATTTCTTAATGGTCCCTTGAAAGAGGTTGCATATGTAGCTCAACCCTCGGGTTTTGAAAACACACGCTATCCCAACCATGTGTATCTACTCCATAAGGCACTCTACGGACTAAAGCAAGATCCTCATGCTTGGTATGAGCACCTTAGGGATTTCTTACTCGTGGATGGTTTTAGCATGGGTAAAGTCGATTCCACCCTTTTCACCAAACGGGTTAAAAGGGGTGGCTTATTTATTGTTCAAATTTATGTTGATGATATTATCTTTGGTGGAGCTAACGAATCTCATAACAAAGCTTTTTCCGAGTTGATGACCAAGAAAATTAGGATGTCCATGATGGGGGAGTTGAAGTATTTCTTAGGCTTCGTTGTGAAGCAACTTATTCAAGGCACTTTCATCTCCCAAGAGAAGTACGTGAAGGACATCCTTGCGAAATTTGTGATGACCAATGCCAACCCCATGAAGTCTCCCACGCCACTCAATGGGCAACTTGGTCTTGGAGAAGGTGAGAGGACGTGGACCAAAAGGTATATCGCTCCATGATTGGCTCCTTGCTCTACCTTTGTGCTTCTAGGCCGGATATCATGCTAAGTGTTGGAATGTGTGCTCGTTTTCTATCCGCTCCCAAGGAGTGCCACTTGATGGCAGACAAACAGATTTTTAGGTACCTTGTTCTCACTCCTACACTCGGGCTTTGGTATCCAAAGGGGTCAACCTTTGAGCTTGTTGGCTATTCGGATTCCGACTGGGCTGGTGATAAGGTTGACCGGAAGTCGACCTCCGGGGCTTGCCAATTCCTTGGACGGTCGTTGGTGAGTTGGTCATCCAAGAAACAAAACTCCACCGCCCTATCCACCGAAGCCGGATACATTTTCACGGCATCTTGTTGTGCTCAATTGTTATGGATGAGGCAAACCTTGAAAGACTATGGTGTGTCTCTTGGTACGGTGCCTCTTCTATGTGACAATGAAAGTGCAATAAAGATCCCCAATAACCCCGTCCAACATTGTCGCACCAAACATATTGACATCCGCCGTCACTTCCTACGTGACCATGTCGCAAATGGTGACATCAATCTCACTCATGTGGGAATGATGTTCCAATTGGTGGATATTTTCACGAAGCCTTTGGATGAAGCCCGATTTGTCATGTTGAGGCGAGAACTCGATATTCTAGATCCTAAAAACTTGGATTGATTCACTTATTGCATTATATTCTTTCTCTTAACTTGCTATGTAGCCTAGTTGCGCAACACATATGGGGATAATCATCCTACCATGCCTTGGTTGGATGCATACCTATGTGTGGGATATAAATTAATCTCGTGTCATGATATGGGTCCAAGCATCTATCTTTGAGGTGCCATGACATGTGTGCTTAAACATAAGGGGGTAAATCCCCTGCCCAACTCTTGGTTTTTGTGTACTGGGTGGTTTGACCTTTGTTGATGAGTACTCATGTCCATTGTTGCTATTTGTGTTTATTAGTTCTTATTCCACTGGATATGGGTTACTTGTTCAATCTGGATTTTGTGTATATGCTCATATGGTCTCTCACTCGATGTCTCTCTTAAAAAAGGGGGGAATCATCTAAACCTTTGATTTGCCAAAGTCTTAGTTTTTCTGGCATATGTTTCGGTCTCGCCGGATGTGGGGCCGGATTTTCTTGCAGCGACCAAAAATTCCGGTGGCCAACCGAACTGCCACATAGAGCTGAGTTTCGGTCTGCGGCCGAAATCTTCGATCGCAACCGGAAGTTTTGGTCCGCCGGCCCGCTTGCCAAAATTTTCGGCTCCCACAACGGTCTCACCGAACTTATTGTCAGTATTGCTGTTTTTGGGGGTATTTAATCCTTGCATGTTGGGTAGTTCCAGCTTTCCTCTTCTTTCTTCCCCACGCCCTCCCCCACTCCATGGCCGCCGCCCAAGCTTCCCTACCCTCCCATAGGCCCTTCCCTCCACCCAAATCCCCCCAAAATCCACCAAGTTGTAGATCGGGCCTCTACAAGTCATCTTACCGAAGGTTTTTGCTCTTTCTTGCTCGCATTGGGAGATCGAGCACATTTCCCTTGTTCTTCTCGTGTGGTTCTTCTTTGCCCATCCTTGGCAAGGGAGGACATGGCTTCATCAGGCTCCAAGGGTAATGTGCTTACCCTTTCTACCGCTATCTTTCTCGTTCTAGGGTTCCCCTTCTTTATGGTTGTGAAACCCTAGCCTTGAGCCCTAGTTCCCTCCTTTCCCTTGGGTTCCCCTAGCCTTTTCCTTCTCCTTCTTTGTTGAAAAGATTATATTCATGCAAGTCTTTGAGCCATGTACAACTGCTTGGGTGGACACATACATTCAGGTAGTTTCGGCCCTAGCCCCGGTCGTCGCTGATCCAGCCGCCGAAAATTTTGGCCCCACTTTCAGTCGATCGGACTGGCCGCCAAAAATTTCGGTTGTTGTTTGATACATTGCAAATGTATCTATAATCTTTGATGTTCCATGCTTGGTTTTATCCACTTTCTTGTGTTTTGTCCACACTTTGGAGTACTTTTCATATGATTTCTTGGACTAACCTACTAACAAGAGCCACAGTGCCAGCTGCCTGTTTTCTGCTGTTTTTGGTTCCAGAAAAGTCAGAAAATGAATATTTTCGGAATTGGACGGGACAAAAGCCAAAGTGCCTATTTTTCCAGAAGTCATCAGATGCCAGAATACAATACGGAGAGGGGCCAGAGGCCGGCCACACCACATGGCCGTGCGGCCAGGCTTGGCCCGCGCCAGGGGGTGGTGTGGTGGCCCCTGGCACCCCCTCGGCCTCCCCTTCCACCTATAAGATGCCCTCGGGACGAAAACCCTAAGTACCCGATCAAAAATCCACGAATGAGTCTGTATCCGCCGTCATCTCCATCCCTAGATCGGGAGGGATCTCAAGCTCTTCCCGGCACACACAACCTGGCCGCGCAGCTAGGCCTGGCCCACGCCAGGGGGTGGTCTGGCCGACCCCAGCACCCCCTCGGCCTCTCCTTCCACCTATAAGTTTCCCTCGGGACAAAAACCCTAGCTACCCGATCAAAAATCCACAAAAGAGTCTGTAGCCACCGTCGTCTCTGTCCCTAGATCGGGGAGGATCTGAAGCTGTTCCCGGCACCCTGCCAGAGAGGGGAATTCACCCTAGAGGCCTTCTTCATCACCATGCAAGCCTCCGATGTGATGCGTGAGTAGTTCATCCTTCGACTACGGATCCATGTAGTAGCTAGATGGCTGGTTCTCCTCCTTTGTTCTTTCATGTTTAGATCTTGTGAGCTCCGTTCATGATCAAGATCATCTATTTGTAATTTTGCATGTTGTGTTTGTGGGGATCCGTTGGATATTGAGATGCTATTTCAGATTGATTATTGATTCTATCATGTCTTTGTTATTTTTGATCTTGCATGCTTTCCGTTGTTAGTAGCTATCTTGGCCAAGTAGATGCTAGCAACTCCAAGAGTTAGTATTTATGCTCGATAGTGGGTTCATGCCTCTGGTAATCTGGGGAAGTGACAGAAATCTCTAAGGTACTAGATGTGATGTTGCTACTAGGGAGAAAACAACAATCCTTTGTTCATAGACCCATCATATTGTTTAGTTTACACGCAGTTCGTAAAGCAATAATTTGTTGCTTGCAACTTAATACTGAAGGGGGTTCGGATGATAACCTGTAGGTGGATTATTAGTCATAGATGCAGTTGGATGGCGGTCTATGTATAATGTTGTAATGCCCAATCAAGTCTCAAAGGAGTCAAGATGATTAGTATATGCATGTATTGCTTTCTCGATGTTTGTCAATTGCCCCGCTATAATTTGTTCACCCAGCATGTTATCTATCTTAAGGAGAGCCACCTCTAGTGAACTATGGATCCCGGTCCTTTTCTTTACATACAATCTACAAATTGTTTACTACTTTGTGTTTACTTTCTACAAACTATTACTTCTTTCCATTCAATACGTTTAATCCTTTGTTTTCAGCAAAACACGGTGAGATTGACAACCTCATCGCAAGTTGGGGACAAAGTTCTACGGTTGTGTTGTGCAGGTCTCCACGTTGCTACCAGCACCGGTAGTGTGCCCTGCCATGGCTCAGCTAGCAACACCTTTGGGGTGTTTCCTTGCTCCTACAGGTTCGAGTAGACCTTGGTTTCATAACTGAGGGAAACTTGCTGATGTGCTCATCATACCTTCCTCTTGGGGTTCCCAACGAGCTCTACATCAACATCGCGCCAGCAATTTTCTGGCGCCGACACTGAGCCATCACTGTTCTGGTCTGCTGGAACTAGCACCGGCTTTTCCGATCACTGCGTCGGCGCCGCCGGACCTGGCGCCGAAACTCCCCTGTCACCAAATTCTTGTCCATGCACTTGCTCCAACCTAAATTTTTCGGGTTCTAGTTGAGTTTCCCTATGGCATATACACTCATTTTCTTGTTTTGCGCTTCGGTTTTGTGTGCTCCTTGTGTAGGTTCCGATCATGAGTTTGACCCTGACACCGCCAAGAAGCGGAAGTTAGTTGTGGCTCAGGGTCCTCCTCCTTCGTCTGGCCATTCAAGTCTCCGTCTTACCAAGCGCCAAGAAGCAGCCGCTAGTGCTGCAGCAGCCGCAGGTGGTTCAGGCTCAGCTCATGCTCAAAGGGGACTTAGGAAGAAAGTTTCTACTAGCCGGACCACCGACAAGGGCAAGGGCAATCTTGGTCCTACTGAAGAAGAAACTCCTCCCAACTACAACACCTATTCGGATATCAACGTGAAACAGTGGAGGGATCTTTGAAGGGAGAATCCATATCGCTTCCATGACCGCACCTAGCAAGGTCCTGACAAGTACTTCTGGACTAACACTCATCGCTGCTTCTGGGATGACTTCTACAATGAGCTTTCTCTCTTGAGGAGGGGCGTCATTGTGTATCCCATGTATCTTAATGAAGATCACTATGAGCGCTACCTCAACGCAGATTTTTAGTATATTGATGCGGCTCTAAAGAAGATGGATATCTCTAATCTCACCACCATCAATGACAAGCTCATTCCTAAGGCTCTCCGCTAGTTCCATTGCACTATTCTACTTTCACTCTGATGCAGCTCGCTCTATCACTTGGATCCGTACACGACCACCTTTGTTGAGTTCTGTTATGCTTTGGGTTACCCTCCTAAGAGGGCTTCTGGCTTCCGTATTTACTTCGAGAAGGGTTTTAGTGATGACCGCATTCTCTAGTGTTACCCTGAAGACCCAAGCCATGCTGCTCCTAGTCTGACTAGTATGTTCTACTATTACATGGTCCTTCGCAAGTTCTTCCGCCACAATCTTGTGAGCAAGGCTGGTGATGTTTTTGATGTTCGTGGTCACCACAAGAATCTGCTGTACTATTGTGACCCTCACCGCTTCAGGAAGATTGATGGCTGTGATTTTATCTATTCTGAGATTCAGAGGTCTGTTGAGAAGTGCATGACTCCAAACTACTGCCAATACATTCAGCGTCTGCTCAATGCCACTGTTCCTGATAAGTGCTTCCCTCCGGGTCCACACGAGGATATGGACATCTATACCTTGCCTCTTCGGGGTACTCATGTTTACCTACTAGATATGAAGTCGTCTGAGCAACACACCAAGCTTCTCCATGACCCATTCATTGCTGGTTCTAGCTCTCGTCGTGCTCTCCCCCGCAAGAAAGGACTTGCCAGGTTCTTCAATGGCCTTTAGGATATGTGAAAGTCCTCCTATGATATTGCCCATCGCAGTCTCGTGCTCAGTCAAGAGAATAGGAGGTAACACAATGGTTTCTTGGATGAGCGTGGTCGCCCAGTGCTAGATTTGGGCAATGCTTTGACTCTGGTGCCCTATGTGAACTTTGAGAAGCCCCCACTAGATGAGGACATGTTTTGGGGCTTTGATCCGGCTTTGCTACTTCCAGCTCCTCTCAGCGTTGGCCTACTGCCCCTATGGGCAATGATGGTGAGGATGAAAATGAGGAAGAGGAAGACGAAGACGAGGACGAGGAGGAGGAAGAGGAAGAGGACGAGGATGATGATGATCCATTTGCTGGCTAGTATTTTCCTCCGCTCTCCTCTTTATTTTTGGTGTCTCGATGCCAAAGGGGGAGAAGATAGTAGAGTCCACCTTTATGCTATTTACCTTGTGCACAATCCTCACTACGTTTATTTTCCTCTTATGGGCTTGTGCTTCTATGTGCTTTATCCGACTATTTGCTTTGATGTGCATGTCCGGGCAAGTTTACTTTATCATTATTGTACTTGGATATCCTATGCCTGTGTGCTTAATTTCTATACTATTATGTGCTAGTTATCCTTGTCTTTAACTTGTCTTGCCATGCTTGCTTCCTAAGGATTTTGGGGGGAGCTATCCATATACCTGAATAGGTGCAACTTGCATTCAAATGCAACATCTTCCATGTGCACACCCTATGGGGGACATCTCTTAAAATCTTCCAAGGAAATGTCTATTAAAAGCCTATTATATTATCTGTGTATGACTCTAGCTCGTTTTATCATCATCAACCAAAAAGGGGGAGACTGAAAGGGCAAAATGCCCTTATCTAGATTTTGGTTAACTATGACAACGAAGTTAGAGAGCGGACTAATGTTTCTACATGTGATAGTGCGCGTTTGATGATGAGAGGCGGTAGGTGACCCCCCATTCGTTTAGGAAGTGAAGAGCCATGTTTCCGTTACTTTTCTCTCTAATTTGTCTTTGAGTCTAGTAGGAAGCACTGCACTATTAAGAGGGGTGATCTCGATGCGCTCTTTGGGGATGTTCTACACCACACACACATCATATCATCTTCAGCCATACACCCACTAAAGGAGAGACATAAAGTCGTTGTGAAAAGGGGCTAGAAAAAGGGTTGTGCGAAATCTGCATGAAAACCGGCGCCGCTAGAGTGGCCGCCAGAATTTCCGGCCGCCACCGTTCCAGCGCATACCGGAACGGCTCACTACAGAGGGTTTCGGTTTGCTGCCAGAAATCTCGGTCGCTGCCGAAACTTTTGGCTCAGCAACCAGTCCGTCGGAATTGCGGCTGGAATTTCTGGCGCACAGTTCGGCACCGCTGGACTTATTGCCGGTTTGGTCGCATGCCCCTCTGCGGTGACCCAGTATACCACTGCATGTGTAGTACACTATAGTCGTTATATGACACTCACGGAACACCGTTCCGTAAATATCACACCCCTCACAGTGGTACAACAGAAACATTGCGTTACAAACATACACACTTCATTATTACAAACCAAGAGTTGCCAACTTCAAGTATTATGGAATTACAAACCAAACTTAAGTAGTTTCAGCGGAAGATATAAAATCCAAACTCATACTTTGAATTGAGCTCAACAACTTATTCTATATAGTTCTTGCTGCTCGGCTCAATTGGTTACTAATAACTAAGGCAACTACTCGGACTCATTGCCCTCCACTCCATAGCGTATCTCGTAGTCCACCCCTGCAACTCCTCTGGATAAGTCGGCTTCCTTGTAGCAGACGTCCTCTTATCCATCAGCTACGTACATCGAAGTGTCTTCTGGATTCTTAGAGTCTAAGCATGGGTTCAAAGGAAAGAGTGAGTAACAACGTTACCCAACAAGTTCATTATATGCAATGTGGGAAGTTTGATGCTCTATCTACCACCTCGGACAATACGTCCTTGGTACTATGCAATTTTCGCAAAGATTTCTTCAAAGATTGATTTTATTATCAAAACTATGCTCACCAGCCTTCACAGGTTGACCAGAACTTCATGGGGTTCATTTCCTGCCGTGTTCGTAGCTCCTTCCCAGAACAGGGAGTAACATGTCACAATTCTTACACTCTGCAGAGGTGCGTTGCTTTACCCATGAGAGACCAACTCCTTGTTGCACAACCAGGCATACTTTCCCGTCCACAATTCCATGATGTGGGGCCCAGTAGGTGATCCAAGTCAATCACTGCCCTCTTCGCGACCCCATATGTCTGCACGATCCTCCGGGGCTGACTACACCTCTGTTAAGCCTCCAACTATGGCAAGCTATAACCCTAGTGAGTTCCCGAAGACTCTATGAAGTGGTGATGCCCCTGGTAAGCTCCATAAAAGGCCCGACTATACCTCCGACAGCCACTCATAAATAATCTAGACACCAAAATCGTGGGGCCTAAGGGTGCGCACCCATATGTTGGATCCATGCCAGGAATCCCAACGTCACGATAAGGTCATCTTGCCTCCATATGAAAGGAAGAAGATACAACTGACTTCTCTATCCCATTCCAAATCTCATGGTTAACGCGTATTATATGGTGCTAGAATCACTGATGTCATGGGTTGTTAAGCCTATGTGACTTGTGCAATTGGAACCCTAAGTTGCATTGCTCATCTTTATCATCACTTAGGATGATACTACATTTTATTTATTAGAGAAGATATCATTTTCTTTCTCCAGATCATAGATGATAACACACAATTGCAATATATTTGATAAAGACTCTTCAAAGGACATGAGCAAGTTATGAACTTGCCTTGTGACTGCAAGGTAGTGAAGTCGGATGCTTCCACCTGACCTTGAGCTCCGGTTTCTACAAAGAACCATTATTGCCCGATAAGGACAATATTTAAAGAAGCAATATGCAATGCATAGTAATATCATGCAATGATTTATTATTTGCTTCCTTGCATGTTTTACCCTTTTAGTAAAAGCTTACTATTTTATTTAATTAATAAAAGACAAATATTATTCTATGAATTTATTTCACTGAAATATTTTCTAAAATTCCTTTAAGGAAATAGGATTTATTATCATCATACCAAATTCACTTTGCAAAAATACAAATTAGTATTTTTTTTCTACAATGATATATTCATTTAGGATCTTAAAAGTGAATTTTATTTAGTTTTAGGTGTTTCCCACATTTTTGTAAAATTCAAAAGTAATTATCATCCTATCATTAACAGCCCTAAATTTTAATTGCCAAAAATTCTATTGATTATTTTTATTCAATAGAATTTATTTTTGTGACTTCATAGATATATTATTTGTATTTTTAAGATTTTTATTTATTTATCTAGAGTTATTTTTATCTCAAGGGTATATTTGTAATTATTCCCTTTTTAAATAACCCTATTAATATACGGGCCTGGCCCACTGGGTTGGCCCGACCCAACTTAACCCGGCCCACTTGGCCTGGTTACACCCACCAGAGTGGTACTGGGCTGCCCACAGGCCCAGTACCCCCCACACACGCACACTCTTCTCCCCTCTCTCACTCTCCCGCGCACGCGACCACCTCCTTCGTCTGCCGCCGCCACGCACGATTCTGGCCTAATCCGGCCGATGTTGCCGCCGCCACGGTGTAGGTTGACTCAGTCGATGACGCCGCTTCATCTTGTCCAAGCAGATCCGCGGTTGGTCCTTTCTCCTGGCCGTGCTGACCCCTGCCCTAGGCTAGGGTTAGGGTTTGCCGCTCTAGAGCATCGGCGATGGTGCGCCGGATTCTCACGATGTACGCCTCTCTCCTCCGGTGGATCTGACATGCGGTTGGTGCTGGTTGTAGCGCCCCTTCGGGGTGCTCCCCGTGCCGCCGTTTCTGCTTCACCGCTGGCCATCCTCTGCTTCCTCTTCGATTCTTTTTGCAACGACTATGAGTAAGTTCGATTATTCCTCTACTGTGCTCCTCTCTGCCTTGCTTGATAACCTCTGTGTGTCTCTAGTGATCAATCCCTAATTGGTTTCATGGTTCGATTAGGGTTCATCCCTCTGGTTTGAGTATGATGACTCTATTAAGACTGATTGTAGTGGTTATACTGTCCTAGATGTTTACCCACTTATGCTAGTGATGTGGATTCCACTATTGTGTTCTGCTCTTGATACTGACAATGGTTCTGTCAGTAATGTTCACTTGATCTTTATATACTCGTTTGTGTTGATCTTTCATATTGGAGTGAAAATGATACTCCTATGCTTCCCTGATTGTATAAATGCAACCATGAGTATGATTCCTGAGTATTTACTCCAGGAAAGTGATTAGTTATCTTTCTGCAAGTTTACTGATAAAATATAAGTAAAGCATTTGCTTGGTTTTAGAAGTTATATTTGTGACACCTTCTATAGAATGGTACACAAATGTCCATACTTCTATTGTCTAAATCCTACCTGTGTCCAAGTATGGCTGGTTAAATGAATGAAAAGCTTCTGCTGGCTTTATTATCCTAATATGCTATAGTCTATTAGCCTATGATGCTGGTCTGAGGCATGGCTAGGAAAAATTAAGTTGTTACTAGCTGTCCCTCATAGATATGCTCTGATGCATGGTATCAGCTAATGATTCTTGAATTCTTTTAAGGAAATGATTGATCTCCTCACTTTTAAATATTGACCCTTAAGATCCTGAGATTCCAGAGGTGCTACTCCATAGGAGATGTGCCTTGAATCTTGGTCTAAGACTGCTGTTATTTATGAATGTGGAGATTTGAGTGATGCATAGGCTGAGATCTTGGCTTTGTTTGTAAGGATTTGTCATTGGTTTTCATCTAAATGCTTCTGGGATGAATATACACCCCACTTGTATGTTTTTATGAGAAGATTAATAAACACATATACGCATTTGACTCAATGATAATCTGATCATGTTGTGGTGTTGTTTGTGCTCACCAGATTGCTTGTTGGTTGATGAGGTTGTGTGTTTCTTGCTGCTTGATCTAGCTCTACACCACCAGGTGCTGCTCCTGTGACTTTGTTCTTGACCTTTCTTTCCACCTGCTCCACCCCCTCCTTATGTTACCATCGAGTGGAGATTTGATGGTTGGTTTGGGTAAGTTGGTGGAGTATTAGGCTATGGTTTCAGCAAGTTCTATAGCTATGAGTGTGTGCCTGAGAAGAAGAAATGAGCTCCTGTGTTTCCCCTTTGGCTGGTACTCTGTATGGTAGCTTGTACTTCTACTGGTAGCTTGACAACACACACCATGCAGTTAGTCGACTAAGCTGTGTGTGTGTGTTGTGCATGTCGAAAAGCTCAAGTAACTTGGCTGTTACTATTACATGTTTACTGATTGTCAGCCTGGTGAAACCTACTTTTTATCCACTTGGCTTTTACTGCAATCTTAACTATTTACTGAGAAGAGCAGATACTTCACTTTTGGTGAAACTTACCCTTTTGTATACTCAATGATGTACCATGAATAGTGCACTTTATTGTTAACAGTGAGAGTAAAAATTATCTAACTAATCCATAATTTTCCTTTCTAGTTGTTTTTCTTATTTGCAGGAACAAGATCTGGACTCACAAGATTAGTGTAGGGGTAGATAGTTAGTATAGGTTCTTCTTGTAACCTTCTTTGTAATCTTTTTGTAGGGGATCTTGTAAAGATATTATTACAAGTTTAATAAAGTTAAATTTCTGTTCTTTGTAACCTTATTCCTTTGATGTATTTGTCATCTGTTGTGACTTTATTATAAAATGGAGAAATAAGAATTACTTCTTATTTAATTTTCCTTGTCATTAATTCATATTGTTGATTACTATTTCTTTATTAAAACCAAACAATGTTAATAAGGTTTTCTTTTGGAAAACCCTTTAACACTAATGACTTCTAATACTTAGATACTTTCAATTTGATTTGAATTCAAAGTGATCTTCCCAAATTCTTAATACTGCCTAAAGGTCATGTCAAAATTCATAGCAATCACTAACAAGAGCTATTCCTACCTCCCGTTAGTGAAAGAAACTCTGATCCCTTTAGTATTTTTTTTTGGCGAAAAATTTACCCTGATTTTACACATGCATGCATGCACAAACTTATATTCCTATTTCTACCCTTCGTTGGATCCTAATGTTGGGATGTTACACTCTCCAAACGGCTCCTTTTTCACCCAGACTATAAATACCCCTTTCTTATTCACTGAGAGTTAGGCATTCCATTACATACTCATTCTTGAAGCTCTCTCTCTCCCCATTGTTGAAACACAATTCCTTGAGGATCTCCCATTCCACCCAACCAATTCCAAATCCCTTCGGTAGAAAGCAAGAGGAGGTCCTGATCTACGTTTCCAGCAAGCCAAAGTTCATTCCCCCTTGAGTTCATCGAGTTAGCTTGTTACTCTTGGGTTTGTGGGAAACCCTAGGTGGCTAGGGTTGCCCGGAGGCATTCGGCTTGTGATTTGCTCCGTGGAAAGTTTTTGAGGGTTTGGAGACTACCTTAAAGTCTACCACGAGTAAGTGAGCTATTCCTTAGTGGGATAGGCTCGGAGAAGAAGGTGAGCCTTCGTGGCGTTGGGGAATCCTTCGTGGAACCTCACACCTCTCCAATGTGACGTAGTCCCCTTCCCAAAGGTGGTGAACACGGGAATACATCTTCGTCTCCGTGTGCTTCGGTTATTCCTTAAACCGATCTCTTACTTGTGTTGTTTACTTTATGATAATCTTCGTGCTTGAAGTATATTGTATCATCATCTAGGTTGCTTCACCTAGTTTGTATTTAGGCACACTTATATTCCGCAAAGCCTAAAACTTGAAAAGTTTACAAAGAATTTTGTAGAAACCTATTCACCCCCTCTAGGTAAACCATCTTACACTTTCAGGAAACAATTGAGCATTTATTTATAGTTTGTCCTTTTGCAAAGATAATTTGGCGCATGATTTTTTGCACTTATAACCTACCTCCTCCAACTAATATCACCAATATGTTTGGTAATTGGTTAAATGGAATAGATAAGGTGAATAAGGGCAGAATATGGATTGGCATTTTGGCCATTTGTTGGTCTATTTAGAAGTGTCGAAATAACTTTATTTTTAACAAAGCCGGAGTTCCTTCCTTTTCGCAGGTTATCCATATGGCGGTGTATTGGATTCAACTTTAGGCTTTCCTCTCCCAGAGCATCTATGTTCTCCCATGGTTTTTGGGTGCAACCGTCTTGTGAACGTTACTTCGGAATTCTTCAGCCAGGCTTCGTGGCATCATTCTACTAGATTGACGAATGACTAGCTATTGCAATTGCTCTTTTGTGAGTTCTTTACCTTTTTTTTAGATGGTTGGTGCATGTATCAACCTAATCTGATTTTTGATTTGAAATGCCACGATGATATTTTTTGGACCTTAATAAAGCCTATGTGCATCCCAGGATGCAGAGGCCGGGGCTGTGCTCCCCTTTTCGGAAAAAAAATCCAGATACAGATGGTCTGTCATACTCTAAAGATAGGTGATTGCATCTAAAAAGGAGTTTGGAGTGGATATTCAAATTTATACAAAACCAAATCAAATCATAGTAATTCAGTCTATAAGAATTTACGTAGCATCGTTCATTTCTTCCAAAGACAATCAATGATTCCCTCCCCCCAAGACCTAGAATCCTATAATTTTTAAATGAAAGGCTTGTTGGGTTCAAGGGTTTCAATGGAATTGATATGGATTGAAGGCGATTAAATTCTATCTAAGTTAAAATTCACCGTAATCTCCTCCAAACCACTCAAATCTAAGGGTGTAAATGGGTAACCTTTAGGATACCCACTACCCTCTTTAGTACAAAAAAAATAGATTTTCACAAATCATTATTTTTTGAAAAAACTAGCAGGGTGGCCCTTGCAAATGCGAGGGCATCACCTTTAATGTGACATAATATAGTTCAATTGTCAATGTAGATAGATATATGTGTAAACTTCTTTATTCTTTTAGTGTTTGTTGTAATCTATTGATATTAACAATTTTCAGATGTGTCAGCATCCACATTTTGACCGGATTCCAAATCTATGTTAAAGAAATAATAAGATGTTCCTTTTTACTAAAGATGAAATTGTGAAGATTTTAACTTGTTTATTTTAGTATGGAACATTCAAACTCTTTAATTCAATACGCTAAGGTGTTGGGAGTTAGGGTAGCCATGGATCAACCTCTAGAGCGTAGTTTAGGAATCTTCTTTGTGAAGACTATCCGTTGTCCCTACTAAGTATCGAAAGTTAAGGAACCTATATGATTTAGGAAGACGGTTTGTAATTATAAAATAAATCATGTTCTATTTTATAAACTTGTCGTGATTTTTTAAGGCGGACTGTATATTTTGTGTATCATTTGATGATCATTGATTGAAACCATTAATTTTTTTAGAAGCCTAACATTTTCTTGGGCTTTCGAGGAATACATCTGAGTTCCGAATACTATTTCAACTACCAAGCTGAACCACATGAAAAATCATTGCGTTTCTTTCAAGTGACACCAAGGTACCCTACCCGTTAGCAATAGCTTTATGCGACCGATGCCTAAACCATCAATTAATCTATACGTAAGCACTTCTCTAACACTAATTGCATGTCAGATACAAACTCTGGAGCATATATGTAAGTGTTACTTAGGGATGGGATTTGTATAGTATCTGCGGTTGTGTACGTACTGATTTTTTGGATGCTGCGAGAAAATAGTTCATGTGCACCTAAATGTTCGCATAACCCGCCTATGTACTGTTCTCAGATTTTTAACAAAGCAAACAAACGCACATTGAATTGTGATTTACTGCTAGCTAGCTGTGTCGTAAATAAATGTACATCTCCATAAAAAATATCGCTTCTTAGGTGATTTTGGTTTGCACGTTTTCTATGTACCATAAACGGACCTTTTTTTAGTTGCATACGGACTATGTTGAAACCATCGAATCATGATACATATTTGTCTCCAGAATCTAGATAGGTGATTTTAGTTTACACGTTTGCTATTGTATCACGTATACGTATGGACCCTCTTTGAACTATCGTCACATGACCACGTACATAAATGACACGGCACAAGTTGATTACATGACTTTGTTCAACGTTAAATCATAGCCACATATTTTAGATCTATCTATCCAAATAATCTTGATAATATGGACTAACGTGATGCCTCGAAACAACTTCTTATATTGCTTTTTGTATATAATAGAATAGAATAGATGTGAATGAATACAAAGCTTGA
Source organism: Avena eriantha (assembly GCA_910589775.1). Classification (NCBI taxonomy): domain Eukaryota; kingdom Viridiplantae; phylum Streptophyta; class Magnoliopsida; order Poales; family Poaceae; genus Avena; species Avena eriantha. The sequence continues at coordinate 559,417,460 of OU342743.1, forward strand.
GTTTTCTAAACAGCCAATATGTATTTAAAATAAGAGAATTCATAAGTAAACCTTGTGGCCAGTGTAGTAGCTAACAACAATTTACATCTTAGTACGTATATAGAAGAAAGCAAGCAGAGATGCTCACAAATATTCCCGTGTTTTTGTTTGAGGCATCTCGTTGACCAATGGGAATGTAAAACTCACCACTTCACAAGCATTATTAAGACGCATATATGTTAATAATTCATAATACCATTTGGCCATACTTGATAAACCCTTGATTTCTTATCAACTCATTTTTAGGAAAACTTATTTTGGCAACAAACAATTTATAACCATACATAATCTAGATTATTTGAGCACTAACTCTAATCCATGCACAATACAATTTTTGAGCAGTACCCAGGGTACACATAAACAAAAGTGATATAATTAAGGCCATATGTGTTGATACTACAATTCATCCTCGCTCACTAGACTCCATATCAATTGTGAAACAGATAATATCTACTTTAATAAGGATGTGCATAATTCATGGGAACCTATAAATATAATCAACACAACACCGGTTGAGCAGCACCTACCAACAACTAAAGGAAGTTCATTTAAACGGGAGCTTTCCCACCAAGTACCGGCATCCAACTCTTCTCTTCTGTAAGCAAAGGGGCTTTTAACGAGATAGGGAGCTGTACAATTTCATGGCTATGATTGGTTTGAGGAACGTCTTGAGATTCAGGCAATTGCAGATGATATAACTAGTAAATATGTTTCTCCCCATATCAACATATTTTATTGTTTAGGGGGAATTATATTACCGATTGAGCAGATGTTCAAACTCAAGATTGGCTGCGTGGCACTCTTTTTAATAGGTTTTACCATCTTTCTTTACCTTCAGAACACAAAGCTTTGCTTGGTGAAATAACTCTCTGGGTATGTTTATAAACAAACTGGATAGAAAGCTGAATGATCTCTTAATTGGAAGTGAACGTGGTTTCACGTATTTTATATTCTGCTTATTAGATCAAAGCTTTCAATTCGTTGCACTCTCGTCCTGTTTTCAGGTGGAGAGGGGGATATTTTGATGATTTCTCCCTCTGTAGGTGGAAAACGCGTGGGTGAGTAGAGTCTGTGCTTTGCTTTGGGGGCACCGGCAAGAAGCTTCTCAGCCACCCTACTCTGACTTGATTAGCTATTTTCCATGGATATATAACCTTTAGAAAATAATAAATATTTCGTTTAGCATCTTAGGCTAACACGTGACTCACACCAAGTCTAAATGAAGTCTCTGTAAAAAAATCCATTTAAAAATTAACTATAGAATAGTAATGTTTTGTGGGTCAAAATGGAGAATTTATTAACACAAAAATATTGTGTTCAAAGCAATAATCATCTAACACTAATTTCTCTTATATTTTACCGCCATATGAGACATTTGATACATGTGATATCATAAAATAAATTCTACAAAGAAGACATGGGAATTAACATGCACATATAAAAATAAATATATGTTAAAACAATTAGCAAACATCTGTACTTGTTTCTGAAGAAAATGATTTAGTAATCTTCATTACAAAAGAGCGACCGTAAGAGAAAAATAAAGTTATCTTATTTACCAAAATATATGTTCTTGTAAGAAGAATATATAAGAACAATTCAATTTTATGCTACAAAACAAAAACTCCAAAGAAGAGAAATTCGTCCCATAATAATATCTTATACTCCTTTTGTTCAGAAATATAAGGCATTTTAGCTTTGTGAAATAAATATATCTAGACGCTTTTTAGTGTATAGGTTCAACCGAACCTTACGAACCAATACACTAAAGCCGTCTAAATACATTCGGTTCACAAAGTTAAACGCTTATATTTCTTAACGGAGGGAGATATAGGGTGACGCTATTTGACACCTAGGCTCTCTATCTTTCAAACCGTACATGATTTTTATGTCACATATTTTTTCTCTTACCTCGGAAGTCAAGAAGAACATAAGAAAATTAAGATATGTCGTAAAAAAATCGTTTACATACCGTATAAAAATACGACGTAAAATGCGTATTTTTTATATTTTTATACTATAATGACTCATAAATCTTATTTTATGTCTTTTTTGCGTTTCTGGTAAATATGAACATAATTATTAGTATACAAAACATAAATTTTATATGTGAGAACATAAAAATATGTGGGGTACGAAATAACTATTCTTAGAACAGGACTATTCTACAACCCCCTTAAGAGATTGTAGAATAACTATTCTACAACCTACCCCACCTTCTTCTGGCCACCTCCCGCCCCGACCCACCTCTGGCGCCGTCCCGCCCCCACCTCCGGCGTCGCCCCGCCAAACGCGCACTGCCCCACGTCCGGTGCCGCCACGCCCCACGCGCGCCACCCCACCTCTGCGCCGGCCCCACCTCCCCGCACCAGCCCACCTCCACCCCAGCCAAACGTGCGCCGCCCCACCTCCGCGTCGGCCCTACCCCACCTCCCGTCCTGCCCCAGACCTCCTCAAATTCATCGTGGAAGTTCAGAAATCCACAACCCCCACCCTCCCCCCTCTTCCCACGTGAATCAGGTGCTCCGCCAGGAAGTTCACTTCCTATCTACCGAGAAGTTCAGATCGTTCACCGCGGGAAGTTTAGAAATCCTCTCCACCCCTTCCCCCACCTCCCCCTCTCTTCCCACATGAATCTGGTGCTGCGATAGGAAGTTCACTTGCTACTACAGAGAAGTTCACACATTCCCGTGCGGAAGTTTAGAAAGCCTCTATCCTTCCCCTCTCTTTCCACGTGAATTTGATGCTCCGCCTGGAAGTTCACTTACTACTACAGAGAAGTTCACACCTTCTCGCGCAGAAGTTCAGAAAGCCCCCCACCCTCTCCTCTCTTCCACGTGAATCTGGTGCTCCGCCAGAAAGTTCACATCTTCCACTACGGATGTTCAAAAAGACCCCCCACCCACACCCCCTATCTTTCTTCCCATGTGAATCTGGTAGTCCGTCACGAAGTTCACTGTTTAGTCGCGTGAAGTTCAGAAAAGATTTTCATGAAAGTTCAGATTAGCGGGGCTATATATACATATATATATATATATTATAGGTAAAATAACTGGGACACTATGGTGCCCAGACACCATACATGATACGCGCATTTTTAACGTGACTTGTACATACCTGAAGGTATGCATACCTAAGTTACACATACCTAAAATATGCATACTAGAGTTACATATACCTTCAGATATGTATACCTAAGATATATGTACTCTGCATACGTGTGTATATATGCAACTTGAGTACGTACACCTTAGGTATGCATACCTTAGGTATGTATATCTTGTATACGTATATCTTAGATATACACATCTTAGGTATGTAAAATTTGGTTACGTACGCTCCTATGTATGTACGGATGCGAAGAAATACAGATATGGTGCCCAGGCACCATGGTGTCCCGTATATATATATATATATATATATATATATATGTGTGTGTGTACATATATATACTAGAAAATATACCCGTGCGTTGCAACGGGAGAGAAAAATTTGTTTTACAGACGCGCAAAAATAAGTTCTCATTGGTACATCTGCGGCATGTCACATATTCTAGGTTGAACGATTAATTAAGTACAGTAGATTGAACATCATTAAACGGAAAGGACAATGTCACACTTATAGTTGCGCTGAGGAGTTTTCAAACGACAGAGAACAATCTGTTTGTAATCTAGATGTTCTAATGAGAGTAGACAGTGTGGAGCGATTTGTAAACAAAGGAAAAATAAGTGAATAGTAGATCATATATTTAAAGTTAAGATGCTCTAGATATATTAGAATCTAGACAAATTCGAGTCTATTAATTAGAGTTGGAGGAAAAATTTAGAAGCAAAATGAGGAAATAAACAACCAAGATGCTTAGAAAAGTAGATTGCCTTAATCTTTTTCTAGGCTACCGGAGAGCTACTATTTTTAAGGTCTCTCCCACCTCGGCCCCGGTAAACTGTTTAATCAGTCTAGTCCGACTGCGATCCCACCTTTAATCATCATGCCCACAATTCCTCATTTAATCAAGCTGTGGTTGCTTGTTGTTCCTGAGTTGGCTTGCTGACACTCCAACCAACTTTTCCGGGTATATAAGCCGGTGGGGCTTGGTGAAACGGAGCAGGGTGGGACTAAATTTGAGATATAGTAGGTCTTCGTTACACCAGACGGCCGATCGAAGCAACAAGCGTGTGAATAATTGACGTTGGGCCTTAGCCTATGTGTACGTGACCATAGAGTTCAGGTTTGGTCGCCAAACTGTGATACAACCTAAGCTATTCCTATTCCCAGACACAACCGCATCGAGTCTGTCTGCTTGGGGCCATGGGCGAGCAGCTTTGTTGCTGGTCAGCATCGTGTGGTGGTGTAACACCCTAAAAATACTAATTAGGACTATCAAGTTCTAATCACCCAATTTTACGGTTAACAAAAACTTTTATTACTAAATTGAATATGAATGCATGTGTGATTTGCATTAGTGTATAATTGAGTGAAATTGCCATGTTTGATTACTACAAATGATAATAAATGGTTTAAAGATGAATACTACATCATCTACGCCAATTACAAAAAAAATCCAAAGAAAAAGAAATCAAATATAAAGTATATGATCAAATAGTCATTTTGACCAAAGTTAACCACTAGGCCACTTTGTGAGTTTCTAGAAAAGAATTTCTAACAGAAACATTTCCCCTTCTTTTCACCCCTTGCTAGACCAAGTAAAACTGAACCCAAACCCACTTTACAAAATCATAAAAACTATTTTCAAATATATTTAAAGGACAGTTAAAAATTGAATCAAGTTTATATGGTAAGATCACCATTTTACAAAAACCACTCAAATCAATTCACCTTGACAAACCCAAGCAACCATAGACACTCAAGCATAAGTTTAGATCACTCATCAGATTTCATTCAAAATTTTCAAATTTAATTTCTTGCGGCCATTTAGTCGAACACCTGGCAGACACAGATCAATTACTGCATAACTTTATTGTTTGGAGCATTGATCACTCGACCAATTGCCACTATTGCACTCCCCTTGTCTCCCCCAGCATCTAGCAGCACCAGACACGCATCCCTCCTTTGTCGTTGCGCCAGTGCAGCGCCACCCGAGACTTGCCACGCCGGTCGACCATGACCAGCTTGCCAGAGACCATGTCACCCCCGTCCATGATGACCAGAAGGCAGGCCACCGTCCACCGCCACCCCCTGTCCAGCCCTTAACCGCAGCCAGGCCGTGGACCACCAGAAACCAGCCGCGCCCACTTTCTCTGCGACGTGCTGAGAGCGCAACAGAGCGCCGCAGCCGACCAGCTCGCACGCGCCGCGCCTCGCTTGCTCTGCGCGTGCACACCCTCGCGTAACTCTCGCAAGCTCCCAGACATCCCCGTTCGCCGCCACACGACCCGTAGCCCCCGTGCGCCATCTCGAACACCGCTAACTCCGCGTAGAGCACCGCACGCGCCTGACCATCCTCGACCGCCCCGTGTCACACCATTAAGCCCGTGATGACCGCCAGGGAGCACTGCGTCGCCCCTACCATCAGCCATGCCGTTAGCTCGCTGTACCACCGTCGCCGGAGAAGCCAGCCCATCCCGCTCGGTCCCCTCACCGGTGTATAAATAGAGACCATCTCCACCTCAATTCTTCACACCACCTCACTCCCCACTCCTCACAACACCTCCCATACCTCTCCCCGGAGCAAGGCGAGCACCGCATCGCCGGAATTCGGCTGGAGTCCGCCGCTTCAGAGGAGAAGAGGAGTCATCGATTGGAGCTGCCCTAGGAGCCTCCACGACCACCATTCAAACCGCCGTCGTCTACAACATCGTTCGCCCCCATCGCCGACCATAGCTGGAGCCCAGGTGAACCTCACACGACCCCCACCACCACGTTAGGGTTCAGACCACGCCGGAGTTGTTCGTCATCGACGATGAACCTCAGCTGTTAGATCAGGTTCTAATCGTAGGGCCTAGATTAAAAGATATTGTTTTAGTTAGATAGAGTCGCTGATTAGTGGGACCCCTCTGCCAGCAGCCCGCTGTGCCGCGTTGTGCGGATTAGGCCGGTCCAGTTAGTTTCCCGCGCAGGCCTATAAATTCAAATAGTTATTTTCCATTTTAGTTAAAACCAGATTCTGTCAGTAGATTTAAAAATCAATTCAAAGATATTTACTAAACCAAATTGTATGATTCCAATTTTGTTAGAAAGATATTTAAATTATCTATCCAACCCGTTGGATTCAAATCATTTGGAGTTAGAGATCATCTATACCAAAAATAACAAGACAGGGACTTTCCAACTTCAAACATTTTTTAAAAATCAACCATAAATGCTTTTGAGTTGATTCCAACTCTCAAAAATCATATTTGGTAAGATCTATCTTAATATGTAAAAATATTTAGGTTTACATATAGTGACATTGGACTAGTACCAAAAGAATGCTATATGGGCATTTCTAGTCACTTTAATTCTATTAAATGATAACCTTAAACTTTATAAAATATGTCAACACTTTAAATCATATTCTCATGTATCTTCTATATCTAAATAGCAATCCCCCACTACCTTATTTTCCTGTCTTCCCGTGCATCCACATTATCACCTTAGTTTGTGCAGCCTGTTATACATCGAGCAAGTAGCGATGGTACAGCACGCTCCAACATCCACTCCATCGCTTGGTTCATCGATTGATTGTCGTACGAGTCTGCAGCCCACGATCGCCCCACCACAAATGCATGTGAAACGGATCCTAACAGTTATTCGCTTTCATTGCGATGCAATTATTATAGGAAGAGAAGCCGAAGGAGTCCATCGAGTCTGGTAATCGTCTTTAAAGACCTCGATCCACAGTCAGTTTTCCATTGTCTCCGCCGTAAGTACGTGCCTACGTTCACCAAACAGACTGCAGTCTCGAAGTCTCCTACTCCATCGGTGCTGGAAGATCTTCCGCCGACGGAAAGTATTGTTGGCGTTCATCTCACGATTTGTGGAGCAGCCGCCCCCTCCTCTTCCTTTAGCGATTGATGACCCACACGTATAGGGGGTGTATCGCAGTATTTTCGATAAGTAAGAGTGTCGAACCCAACGAGGAGCAGAAGGTGCTGGCTAGCGGTATGGATCAGGAATTCTCTGCAAATACTTAACAAACGGATTTTTAGGGGTTTTCGATAAAGCAAGTAAACAAAGTACGAGTAAATAAAGACAATAGGAATAAATGCAGCAAGTGGCCCAATCCTTTATGCAGCAAAGGACAAGCCGGTTGTATTTCTATAGATGACCAAACGTTCACGAGGACACATGGGAAGACTGTCAAGTGCTTTCGCTTCATATAGTCGATTAATCTTCTCTAGCTTGCTAGGTGTTGTGTGGGTGAACCTGTGCTAATATACCACCCCATCCAAGACTAAATACATACTTGTGATTATACCCCTTGCAAACATCCATAAGTACAAGAAAGTAATTAAGGTAAAACCTAACCACAGCTTTAAACTCTAAGACCCTTACGTCCCTTGTGCAATGGTTTCCTAACGGGGGTCTATGTTTCTGTCACTCTGGCAACCCCTACGATTAGTAGTCAAATACAGAATGATTCCCCTAGGCCCATATAGGTGAAGTGTCATGTAGTCGACATTCACATGACACCACTAGAAGAAGTACACCACAACTTAAATAACAATCTATTGAATCTTTCTCAACGCAGTTCCACTACTAACAACAAGACTTCTCCCATATCCTCAAGAACAAAACGAACTACTCACAGGACATCATATGGATCATTATCAGAGATGGAATAATGATATATAATAATATGAACATAAACAATAATTCAATGGTTCACTCAATAGCATCAACTACAAAGAGTAATCAACACCAGGAAAGTTTCCCCTATGAACTATGCAAGATTCAACTCAATTGTTACAACAATATGGAGATGGTGATGAGGGTTCTGATGGTGATGATGGTGGTGATGATGATGATGATCCCGATGAAGTCCAGCTTGATGGTGGTGTTGATGGCGACGAACTTCCCTCTCCGAGAAGGAATTCCCTCGGCAGAAATCTGTGTGCTGGAGAGATCTTTCTCTCTCGGTGTTTTCCGCCCCGTAGAGGCGGCGAAATCTTTCTGTGTTGCTCTCCGAGTCTTAGGGTTTCGTGGGGATGATATACGGTAGAGGTGAGAGGCTGGAGTGGGCCAGGGCGGCCATACCACTCCCAGGCGTGGCCTAGGCCTGCCCGCGCCATGGGGTGGTGTGGGCCTCCTGTGGCCCACCTCCACTCCATCTTCTGGCATCCTGAGTCTTCTGGAAAGATAGAATTTTCCGTATATTTTCCCGGATTTTCTGATCTTCGCGAATTTTGCCTCCAAGCAGCACCTTTTCCATCAGAATCCTGACTGCAGCGGTCCATGCTCCAAAAGTCATCAACCATGCAAAAGCAGATGAAATAACATAAGTATCACCTCTCAATATGAAATATATCAATGAATAATAGTGAATTAAGACATAGAATAGTGATGCAAAATGGACGTATCAGCGATCCATCTTCCCTGTTCGATCTCCCAGTACAGACTCTCTGGTTTCTTGATTCAGCCGAATCACTACAGCACACTAGATGCGTCTGACCATCTACATAATCTGCTTTTTATCTTTCCTATCTGATCACCTCTTCCATACATAATTCCAGTTTCTGCATGTGTCTTGGATTGCAGGGGATTTTTTAAATCTGAAGATTGGGTATTTCAGGCGTAAGAAAATTTATCTGCAATTGCAGTTGGAGAAGAAGCTCAAGGTAGTATTGGGGTCTCGAGTACTAATGTGTAGGGTATTTCTGATGGCAGGTTGTGCGAAGCTGATTGGATTTTTTAGGACCTCTTAGTTCACAGCAACGTGCTCAAATATATTCAGCATTTAAAAATGTTTGGATTGTTGACTAATTCCTCTCAGGCTGTTAAAGTTATCCCCATCTCCATGATTTCTGAAGGCTTATGCACGGATTTGAGCTATAAGAACTAATATTCTTTACATTCTACCTTTCCAGATACCATCAAGAAAAAATAAAGGAACAATTATATGTTGCTAGATGGAGGGGTGTATTCAGTGTAGAAAGACCTCTAAAGATGTATACGGATGCCAAGCATGAGCCATAAATCTGTAGGTTCATAGTACAATGTACGCATGCAACTAATAAAACCATGGTGATCTGTAGCTAAAACTCCTAGCATACTAGGATGAGCCATAGAATGATATTTCTTATTGAAATTATCAAATTTACTTTGTCTCCATGATGTTTTATTTATGTTTGTATTTACGCTGGAAGCATGGATATTTTTGTAGTTTCTGATGGCTCAATGCACGGCGCCCAGAAAAATGCTTGATGGCGGTGTTGATGTAGAGCTCGTTGGGAACCCCAAGAGGAAGGTATGATGAGCACAACAGCAAGTTTTTCTCAGTTATGAAACCAAGGTTCAATCGAACCAGTAGGAGCAAGGAAACACCTCAAAGGTATTACTAGCTGAGCTTTGGCAGGGCGCACTACCGGTGCTAGTAGCAACGTGAAGACCTACACAACACAACCACAGAACTTTGTCCCCAACTTGCGATAAGGTTGTCAATCTCACCGTGTTTTGCGGAAAACAAAGAATTAAACGTATCAAATGGAAAGAAGTAAAAGTTTGCAGAAAGAAAACACAAAGCTGAAACAGTTTATAGATTGTATGTAAAGTAAAGGACCGGGATCCATAGTTCACTAGAGGTGCCTCTCCTTAGATACATAACATGTTGGGTGAACAAATTACAGCGGGGCAATTGACAAACACCGAGAAAGCAATACATGCATATACTAATCATCTTGACTCCTTTGAGACTTGATTGGGCATTACAACATAATACATAGACCGCCATCCAACTGCATCTATGACTAATAATCCACCTTCAGGTTATCATCCGAACCCCCTCCAGTATTAAGTTGCAAGCAACAGATTATTGCTTTATGAACTGCGTGTAAAGTAAACAATACGATTGTTCTATGAACAAAAGATCATTGTTTTCTCCCTAGTAGCAACAACACATCTAGTACCTTAGAGATTTCTATCACTTCCCCAGATTACCAGAGGCATGAACCCACTATCGAGCATAAATACTAATTCTTGGAGTTGCTAGCATCTACTTGGCCAAGATAGCTACTAACAACGAAAAGCATGCAAGATCTCAAATAATAAAGACATGATAGAATCAATAATCAATCTGAAATAGCATCTCAATATCCATCGGATCCCCGCAAACACAACATGTATGAATTACAAATAGATGATCTTGATCATGAACGGAGCTCACAAGATCTAAACATGAAAGCACAAAGGAGGAGAAACCAGCCATCTAGCTACTACATGGATCCGTAGTCCAAAGATGAACTACTCACGCATCACAACGGAGGCTTGCATGGTGATGAAGAAGGCCTCTAGGGTGAATTCCCCTCTCTGGCAGGGTGCCGGGAACAGCTTCAGATCCTCCCCGATCTAGGGACAGAGACGACGGCGGCTACAGACTCTTTTGTGGATTTTTGATCGGGTACCTAGGGTTTTTGTCCCGAGGGAAACTTATAGGTGGAAGGAGAGGCCGAGGGGGTGCTGGGGTCGGCCAGACCACCCCCTGGCGTGGGCCAAGCCTAGCTGCGCGGCCAGGTTGTGTGGTCGGCCCCCAGCCCTTCTCCGTCTCGTATTCTGGCACTTGATCCCTTCCAAAAAAATAGGCACTTTGGCTTTTTGTTCCGTCCAATTCCGAGAATATTCATTTTCTGACTTTTCTGGAACCAAAAACAACAGAAAACAGGCAGCTGGCACTGTGTCTCTTGTTAATAGGTTAGTCTAAGAAATCATAATAAAAGTACTCTAAAGTTGGAACAAAACACAAGAAAGTGGATAAAACCAAGCATGGAACATCAAAAATTATAGATACATTTGCAATGTATCAGTTTCTTTGTTGTACTTTTAGTTATACTCAGTCTAAGAAGTAAGCATATGTGATGAATCTCACATTTTTATGTGTATCACGCCACTTGCATGCAGAACCGGTTAATATGTAAGATAAGAATTTGGAATGACTGAAGGTCAAAGATATAGGAAGTGTTGAGAGAAAAAACTCTTCTGCGTAGTAGCAAATAAGGTTAAGTTGTATACTTCTTTACAGGGCCATTAAAAAATCGTTGTTTCATTTTTTTTGTGCATAGCGAAACATAGCACTGCCAGGAATTTAGGCTTTTGCTAACAGATATTGCAAATGGGGTCAGATTTGTATTTTCATGATTTGAATCTAATGAAACCAACTGAACAACTTCCTGTTTTTCTCTCTATATGTGTAGTATTCGTATGCAGTTAGCCCAAAATAATAACACGCTCTTCACATGTTATTTACTTAAGCTTATATGTTGTATTAGCAATTTTCCTTTCTGTTTTTCTAAGCATTTCCGTAGCAACGTGCGGGCTTTCATCTAGTTAGAATATGTGGTGATGACATGTGTCAACATGATCACATATTTTAATTGGAGAATATTAAATCTTAATTATTTTTAATAAGTAGAAATTACTTTTCTAAAATAAGATAAATAAGACTAAGTCTTTATGTCATGTAATGATGATAGATCATCTAGTGTGAGCCTTAGTGTGCTAAATAGAAGTAGTTAAGTATTGTTTGGTGATTGTGTACCTCGTATTTATTTATAGACGATAGTACCGACCCGGGATACGAGGAGGAGGATTACTACCAAGAAGAAGAAGAAAACTTCAACCACTGCACTACTCAAGGCAAGCTAACACTTTCAAGTTTCTTAACTATGCAAGCTAACACTTGCAAGTATTATATCTATGCAAGCCTAGCACTACAAGTTAACTATGCAAGTTAACACTTTCCCACTAGATAACCTATGGAAGATGACTTAGGCATGCTTGGTTATCCAACTTTGATTATACCAATCCCAAGTTTTACTTGCAAGATTTATTCTTTTACTTTTACCAAAGTTCTTTACTTTTAGTTAGTGCTTTGTGAGTATTGGAAGAATAGTATAGATACCATAAAGAGTATAAAACTAGGCCTAAGTAGTTATACTTAGATGTCATTTCAAGGCATGAGATTAGAGTTGGATAGTTACACTTGTTTAGCACCCCTCACTAGTGAATACCCTCAACTTTAGTGGCTAGTGCAAAACATAAAAGTTGATCACTTTAGATGGGAATACTTGGTGAAAATGATTATGAAAACCTTGGAATGATGATTCATTCTATTCAGATGTTTTGACATGTGTTATGGACACAAAAGGATTTGATGATAAAAATGTTGAGGCATGAGCCTTAACCCTTTATAAAAATTGATGGTTGGGTTTGGATGCGATACCATTCCAATTTTACCGTACAACCACAATACCTGAATTGGGTAGGGCTTAACTGGAAGTTTATATGGCTTAGTATGGGTTCCCTCGTGGAAGATGTTGAGCTGAGGCTACCTCGTGAGTGTGAATGTCCACCTATGCAGTGCCCAGGATGGCAGATGGCCATGGCTGGGAGGCCAAGCTCATAGGGGAGATGCCTATACTAGAGTGTGTAATTGAAAGGTTAGGATTGATTATCCGCATACTAAGTATGATGATTCAGGGTTACCCCTGACGGATGTATTGAATTTTGTGGTGAAAGTGTACCACCTCTGCAGAGTGTCAAACTATTCGAATAGCCGTGTGCGCGGTCATGGACAGTTGGAGTGGCCATACTGTTTCGTCGTCAGATGTTTCCAAAATGACTCGTGAAGTGAACTATGACTTTGACTTGACCACAACAGGGTTATGGATATGAAAGCTAGGTTCCCACTTAAGTGATTTAGAACATTAACTTAGTTTTCTTTACTTCTAAACTCAGTATGAGATAGACCTGGATTTTTGCAAAATAAACCTAGAGCTTAAGATTCCTACTAGAACTACCTTACTTGTTAGTGATAGTTTGCGAGTACTTAAAGAGTACTCATGGCTTTGTCCCTGGTTATTCCCGTGGCCAGACTATGATGAGGACTACCAGGATGATGGACAACATGAGGTCTACGAAAACTAGGATCATCTCCCATCGTCAGCATTGCCTGTGACTCTGAAGATGGAGCCCATACTACGTTTATTTTCCACTGCTTGATTTGTATTAAGACTGGATCATGAGATCCTTTATTTGTAAGACCGTTATTATGGTTTGTAATGGATGATGTAGTGTGGTACCAATTCTGTTATGTCTCACAAAAATGGTAATCCTAGGATTGCGAGGTGTGGCATAACATGCATCTAGGATTAAAAATCCGGGTGTTGACAAGTTGGTATCAGAGCAATCCTGACCATAGGAGACCCTAGTTAGAATGGACGTCCGAACAAAAACTTAGTTTCAAAACAAAAGAAGTGAGTATTAATGAAAACCTATTCCCACACTTATCCTTGATTCTTTCAAAAAAAGTCATGTTCCTAAAAAATTCTTGCATTCCTACATAGAATTTGACACACTTGATCACCTCACTAACTTACTCACCCTAAATTCTTATAGATGGAAGTCCTGTATTGCAAATTCTACCAGTTAGGCAACGGAGGCCAACTTATCTTTGAGAGGGATCTAGATGCACTATCAGAGTATCTTGAGCGCCCGCATCCGGAATTCTTTGGGGCCCAACTCAACTATCACATAGGAGGAGATCTACAATGGCTGATAGTTGCAGATCTCAGAGGCAAGATGGAAGCACCCACTTCGAAGAAGATCCAATTCACCTTGCGTGAGAACAACTGGCTAGATGGATTAGCCAGGGCTATGCATAAAGCTCTTGCCCGTCTATGTGGGCAAAACATCAACCTGATCTAGGGAACTCGCTTTGCTCACTTTGCAAGGCCTCATTCTATGGGAATGCCCTTGGAGATGCCGGGACACCCAAAGCTAAAGCACTAGGTGGACAATATTGACTTCATGTTGTATGATAGGCAGAAGGAATTGGACAATGCCCGTCCCTACGCCAACCACAACCATGCCATTGCAGTCAAGAAGGACTAGACCCTCGCCATTCTCGCCAAGGAGCGACAATCACTTCGTCGTCAGCGCGACAAGAAGGATCGCACCATCGATCGTCTTTGCAAGAAGGTGGCCTCTCTCGAGAAGACCATTTGTGAACAGGAAATCTAGCTTGAAGCGAAGGAGGAGGAAGGTGAAGATATCCAGGGAGATCTTTACTCTTACCTCAGTGATGACAACGACTACCTGGAGGATGATGCCATGGAGTTCCAAACTGATGATGATGATTCCGACTTCATTGATGATGATTAGATGCACTTGAGCATTACCGTAGGAATGAGTTGTACCAGTTCCACTATATCGTAGTTTCACAGAATGGTTCTTAAAACCATTTGTTTTCTATTTGTGTTGTGGTGTGTGTTTGTATTGTGTGCTTTGAATGAATGGATGAGAAGAAGTTGTTAGTCTGCAAAACTTGAGTCAAACTCAAAGTTTAAAGCTTTTGAAACAAAACCATGAAACCTAGAGATTTCCCTCTTATCTCATTATCTATCTCAATCTTCAGATGACTCGTGGAAACCCCGGAGGAAGCAGTTCATCTCAGGACCCAATGTTGCAAATTCTGCAAATGCTAGCTTCTGACCGTGAAGCTAGTAGAGCCGAACATCAAGCCAACCTATCCACTCTTCAATAGATAGCTCAGATGGCCCACAATAACCAAGGTCATGGAAACCAAGATCACCATGGATCCAAGCTCAAGAACTTTCAGAATACCAACCCACCTATCTTTAATAAGTCCGAGGATCCCTTAGATGCTGATGACGGCTGCAAACCATGGAGAACAACCTAGAGGTTGCAGGAGTTGAAGCCAATGAAAAAGTATTGTTTGCCACCCATTACCTGGCCGGAGATGCAAGAGCCTAGTGGAATAGCACCCGTACCATGAACAAAGGTCAGATGATAACTTGGGAAGCATTCAAGATCAAGTTCAGCCGCACCCATGTGCCCCAAGGTTTGGTCACCAGGATGAGGGATGAGTTCAGGGAATGGAAGCAAGGTAGGATGACGGTAGTTGAGTACCATGACAAATTTCTGTCCCTAGCTAGATATGCCCCTGTGAGATTAACACCAAAGCAAATAAGAAGGAAAGGTTCTTGAATGGATTACATGATGAGATGCAGACTATGTTAGTCAACATCCGTTTTGGAGATCTAGAAGAGCTAGTAGACTCTGCTATCCAGATGGAAGGGAAGATCAACCAAGCCAATGACAACCGTAAGCATCGCATGATGCACCAGACTGGATTCCACAATACCCAGAAGTATCGCCCCAACCTGTTTGCAGTATATGCCCCAAGAAACAATAGAACCCCTATGTCCCGTCCAAGCTATCCCAATTGTAGCGGAGGAAACCTGAATCAGGAGGAAACCACAACAACAACCCCGGCAATTCCAATAACTACAACCGTGCACCGCCCAAGTCCAACAACAACAACAACAAAAATACTGCCCCAAGGACTAGAAGCAACCCTGTGCCTGTTGCAGGAAAAGACAAGTCCCAAATTACTTGCTTTGAATGTGGAGTCAAGGGTCACTACTCCAATGAGGGCCCCAAGAAGCTTGCAGCAGCCACTAATGTGAATGCACCCGCACAACAGCAACGCTGTGTTTAGCCCCAGGGAATTTGCTTAACCGCAACGGCCGTCTGTTCCACATGAATGCTGAAGAAGCTCATGAAGCGCCATATGGCGTGCTGGGTATGTTTTCTGTTAACTCAGTACTTGCAAGAATGTTGTTTGATTCTGGAGCATCGCACTCGTTTGTTACAGAAGAATTTGCATGCACTAGTAAGATTCAACCAACAAAATTGAAGCATGTTATGATAATTCAAATACCTGGTTCAACCACCAAAGCTAGAAAAATTTGCAAGTTTGTGCCTATCAGTATCCATGGAATAGATTTTTATGCTAATCTAATGGTACTTGGAACCAAAGGTTTGGAAGTAGTACTAGGAATGGATTGGATGTCCAAACATAAAGGATTGATCGACTGTGCCAAGAAAGCCATAACCATGACCAGTAGCTCTGGAGTATCAGTAGAACATGTATCTAAGACTTTGCTCTATCAATTCAAATGCAACAAGAGTCTAGCCCAACCAACCCTAGACCAAGTCAGAGTAGTCTGTGGATACCCCGACGTATTCCCAGATGAATTGCCTGGTATGCCCCCAGATCGGGATATCGAGTTCATCATTGAACTAATTCCTGGAACTAGACCATTGCTCAGAGACCTTATAGTATGAACCCATCTGAATTAGTGGATATGAAGAAACAACTTGATGCTATGCTGGAGAAAGGTTTGATTCAACCAAGTGCATCGCCATGGAGATCGCCTGTTTTGTTTGTGGATAAGAAAGATGGAGGTAACCGTTTATGTACGGATTACCGGAAGCTGAATGGTGTCGCCATCAAGAATAAGTACCCACTGCCGAAGATAGAGGATCTGTTTGACAAGTTGACTGGGCCAGAGTGTTTTATAAGATTGATCTTAGAACTGGTTATCATCAACTCAAGATCCGTGCAACGGATATTCCAAAGACCACCTTTACCACCAGATATGGATTGTATGAGTATACGGTCATGTCTTTTGGATTAACCAATGCCCCGCTTATTTCATGAATCTCATGAATAAGTTTTTTATGAACTTCCTAGATAAGTTTGTCGTTGTGTTTATCGACGATATTCTGATCTATTCCAAGTCAGAAGAAGACCATGAGCTACACCTGAGAACCATCCTTGAAACCCTTAGAGAACATCAGTTGTATGCTAAGTTTAGCAAGTGTGAGTTTTGGTTAAAGGAAGTAGGATTCCTAGGACATATTGGGTCGGCGGGAGGAGTCGCTGTTGATCCCGCCAAGATCAAAGATGTTGAATAATGGAAAGCCCCAACCACTCAAACCCAAGTCTGTGCATTTCTCGGATTAGCGGGATATTACTGCAAGTTTGTTGAAGGATTTTCGAGGATCGCAAGACCAATGACCCAATTGTTGAAGAAAGATAAGAAGTTTGAATGGACGGATAAATGTGAAGCAAGTTTTTAAGATCTCAAGAAGAAATTGATTTCAGCCCCAATTTTGATTATGCCGGATATCAAGAAGCATTTTGATGTGTATTGTGATGCATCCAAGATTGGTCTCGGATGTGTGTTGATGCAGGAAGGCAAAGTCATAGCATATCTGTCCCGACAACTAAAGCAACATGAGCAAAACTACCCTACCCATGACCTTGAACTAGCAGCCGTAGTTTTAACCTTAAAGACATGGCGTCATTACCTTATGGGTAACCGTTGTGAGATTTATTCGGATCACAAGAGTCTGAAGTATATTTTCACCCAGAAGGAGCTGAATATGAGGCAAAGGAGATGGATAGAGTTAATCAAGGATTATGACCTTGACATTCACTATCACCTCGGCAAAGCCAATGTGGTAGTGGATGCTCTTAGCAGATTGCCATGTAGATTAAACACCATGATTAAAGAAGCCCAACCAAGTTTGCATGAAGAGTTGGAGCAGTTCAGAACGGAGCTAGTTAGCGAAGGATTTTTAGCTAGCATAGAACTTCAACCCACTTTGATCAGTCAGATCAAGGAGGCGCAGAAAGGAAACACAAGTATTGACGGAATCAAACATCGTATTGGTACAGGAAAGGTACCCGGATTCACCGACGATGAAGAAGGAGTTTTGTGGTACAAAGGACGTATCTATGTGCCAAAAAATTATGAGCTGAAGAAAATTATCATGCAGGAAGCTCATCATACTCTTTATTCTATCCACTCCGGAGGAACAAAGATGTATCAGGATTTGAAGGAGCAATTTTGGTGGCACAAGATGAAGAGAGAAATCAGAAGCTACATAGCTAAGTGTGATATCTATCAGCGAGTCAAAGCGGAACATCAGAGACCTGCTGGACTTTTGCAACCATTGCAGATTCTGGAATGGAAATGGGATTCTGTCGGAATGGATTTCATCACCGGTTTGCCTACTTCTAGTAGGGGAAATGACTCTATTTGGGTCATAGTGGATAGATTGTCCAAAGTAGCCCATTTTATACCTGTCAAGACCACCTACCAGAGTTCGAAGCTAGCAGAGCTGTACATTGCAAGAATCGTCACTTTGCATGGAACCCCTAAGACCATAGTATCAGATCGAGGAACCCAGTTTACCTCAAGATTTTGGCAGAAAGTCCAAGAAGGATTAGGAACCAAGCTAAACTTCAGCACAACTTATCACCCGCAGACCGACGGACAAACCGAAAGAGTCAACCAAATCTTAGAAGATATGTTGAGAGCTTGTGTGCTAGAATATGGATCAAAATGGGAAGATTGCCAGCCTTTCGCAGAATTCTCATACAACAACAGTTATCAAGCCAGTTTGCAAATGGCCCCATTTGAATTTCTGTATGGAAGAAAGTGTCGTACCCCCTTGAATTGGTCGCAAGTAGGAGAGAGTCAGATTTTCGGACCTGACATCCTACGAGAAGCCGAAGAGAAGGTTCACAAAGTCTGTGAACACCTCAAGACCGCCCAATCCAGACATAAGAGTTATGCTGACAAAAGACGTCGAGACCTGACCTTCAATGTCGGAGATTTTGTGTATCTCAAAGTATCACCCTTGAAGGGAATGCTGCATTTTCAACTGAAAGGAAGTTAGCCCCTAGATATATTGGACCCTTCAAAATTTTGAATCGCCAAGGAGAAGTATCATATCAACTGGAGCTGCCAGAGGAGATGTCATCCATCCATAATGTGTTTTATATCTCGTTACTTCGCAAATGCCTAGAAGTTCCAGAGAAGACCAAAGTGTTCAAGAACAACGATCACCGAGCCATAGATATCAACAAGGATCTGATGTATCGTGAAGTACCCATCCGTATTTTGGAAGAAGCCTTCAGAACCACCCGGACCCGGAGTATCAAGTTTCTCAAGATCCAGTGGAGCAACCATACTAAAGAAGAAGCTACTTGGGAGCGAGAAGATTACGTTAGGACTGAGTTTCCAAATTTCATTAGTTCCTAGTTTTTCCTAAATCTCGGGAAGAGATTTTGTTTAAGGAGGGAAGGTTTATAACACTCCAAAAATACTAATCAGGATTATCAAGTTCTAATCACCCAAGTTTAGGGTTAACAAAAACTTTTATTACTGAATTGAATATGAATGCATGTGTGATTTGCATTAGTATATGATTGAGTGAAATTGCCATGTTTGATTGCTACAAATGATAAGAAATTGTTTAAAGATGAATACTACATCATCTAGGCCAATTACAAACAAAATCCAAAGAAAAAGAAATCAAATATAAAGTATATGATCAAAGGGTCATTTTGACCAAAGTTAACCACTAGGCCACTTTGTGAGTTCCTAGAAAAGAATTTCTAACAGAAACATTTCCACTTCTTTTCACCTCTTTCTAGACCAAGTAAATGTGAACCCAAGCCCACTTTACAAACTCAGAGAAAATATTTTCAAATCTATTTAAAGGACAGTTAAAAATTGAATCAAGTTCATATGGTAAGATCACCATTATGCAAAAACCACTCAAATCAATTCACCTTGACAAACCCAAGCAACCATAGACAATAAAGCATAAGTTTGGATCACTCACCAAATTTCATTCAAAATTTTCAAATTTAATTTCTTGCGGCCATTTAGTCGAACACCTGGCAGACACAGATCAATTACTCCCTAACTTTACTGTTTGGAGCATTGATCACTCGACCAATTGCCCATATTGCACTCCCCCTGTCTCCCCGAGCATCTAGCAGCACCAGACATGCATCCCCCCTTTGTCGTTGCGCCAGTGCAGCGCCGCCTGAGACTTGCCACGCCAGTTAACCATGACCAGCTCGACAGAGACCATGGCGCCCC
Source organism: Avena eriantha (assembly GCA_910589775.1). NCBI lineage: Eukaryota > Viridiplantae > Streptophyta > Magnoliopsida > Poales > Poaceae > Avena > Avena eriantha. Next base: position 559,437,421 of record OU342743.1, read on the forward strand.
CGTCCATGATGACCAGCAGGCAGGCCACCGTCCACTACCACCCCCTGTCTAGCCCTTGACCGCAGCCAGGCCGTGGACCACCAGAAACCAGCCGCGCCCACTTTCTCTGCGCCATGCCGAGAGCGCGCCAGAGCGCCGCAGCCGACCAGCTCGCACGCGCCACGCCTCGCCCGCTCCGCGTGTGCACACCCTCGCCATAACCCCAGCTAGCTCCCAGAGATCCCTATTCGCCGCCGCGTGACCCGTAGCCCCCGTGCGCCGTCTCGAACACCGCCAGCTCCGTGCAGAGCACCGCACGCGCCCGACCATCCTCGACCTCCCCGTGCCGCGCCATTAAGCACGTGATGACCGCTAGGGAGCACTGCCTCGCCCCCTACGATCAGCCATGTCGCTAGCTCGTTGTACCACCGTCGCCGGAGAAGCCAGCCCATCCCGCTCGGTCCCCTCGCTGATGTATAAATAGAGACCCTCTCCACCTCAATTCTCCACACCACCTCACTCCCTACTCCTCACAACACCTCAAACACCTCTCCCCGGAGCAAGGCGAGCGCCGCATTGCCGGAATTTGTCCGGATTCCGCCGCTGCAAAGGAGAAGAGGAGTCGTCGATTGGAGCCGCCCTAGGAGCCGCCGCGACCACCGTTCGAACCGCCATCGTCTACAACGTCATTTGCCCCCATCGCCGACCCTAGTTGGAGCCCAGGTGAGCCTCACACGACCCCCACCACCGCGTTAGGGTTCAGACCTCGCCGGAGCTATTCGTCATCGACAATGAACCTCAGTTGTTAGATCAGGTTCTAATCGTAGGGCCTAGATTGAAAGATACTGTTTCGGTTAGATAGAGTCGCTGATTAGTGGGACCCCTCTGTCAGCAGCTTGCTGCGCTACGCTGTGTTGATTGGGACGGCCTAGTTAGTTTCCCGCGCAGGCCTGTAAATGCAAATAGTTATTTTCCATTTTAGTTAAAATCAGATTCTGTCAGTAGATTCAAAAATCAATTCAAAGAGATTCACTAAACCAAATTGCATGATTCCAATTTTGTTAGAAATATATTTAAATTTTCTATCCAAGCCCGTTGGATTCAAATCATTTGGATTTAGAGTTCATCTATACCAAAAATAACAAGACATAGACTTTTCCAATTTCAAACATTTTTCCAAAATCAACCATAAATGCTTTTGAGTCGATTCCAACTCTCAAAAATCACATTTGGTAAGGTCTATTTGAATATGTAAAAATATATAGGTTTACATGTAGTGAAATTGGACTAGTACCAAAAGAATGATCTATGGGCATTTCTAGTCACTTTAATTCTATTAAATGATAATCTTAATTTTTATAAAATATGACCAACACTTTAAATCACATTCTCATGTATTAGAATATGTGGTGATGACATGTGTCGACATGATCCCATATTTTAATTGGAGAATATTAAATCTTAATTATTTTCAATGAGTATAAATTACTTTTCTAAAATAAGATAAATAAGACTAAGTCTTTATGTCATGTAATGATTGTGATGATGCTAGCTCATCTAGTGTGAGCCTTAGTGTGCTAAATAGAAGTAGTTAAGTATTGTTTGGTAATTGTGTACCTCGTATTTATTTATAGACGATAGTACCGACCCGGGATACGAGGAGGAGGAGTACTACCAAGAAGAAGAAGAAGAAAACTTCAACCACTTCACTACTCAAGGCAAGCTAACACTTGCAAGTTTCTTAACTATGTAAGCTAGAACTATGCAAGCTAACACTAGCAAGTATTATACATATGCAAGCCTAGCACTACAAGTTAACTATGCAAGTTAACACTTGCCCACTAGGTAACCTATGCAAGATGCCTTAGGCATGCTTGGTTATCCAACTTTGATTATACCAATCCCAAGTTTTACTTGCAAGCTTTATTCTTTTACTTTCACCAAAGTTCTTTACTTTTAGTTAGTGCTTTGTGAGTATTGGAAGAATAGTATAGATACCATAAAGAGTATAAAACTAGGCCTAAGTAGTTATACTTAGATGTCATTCCAAGGCATGAGATTAGAGTTGGATAGTTACACTTGTTTAGCACACATCATTAGTGAATACCCTCAACTTTAGTGGCTAGTGCTAAACATAAAAGTTGATCATTTTAGATGGGAATACTTGGTGAAAATGATTATGAAAACCTGGGAATGATGATTCATTCTATTGAGATGTTTTGACATGTGTTATGGACACAAAAGGATTTGATGATGAAAATGTTGAGGCATGATCGTTAGCCCTTTAAGAAAACTGATGGTTGGGTTCAGATGCGATACCATTCCAATTTTACCGTACAACCACAATACCTGAATTGGGTAGGGATTAACTGGAAGTTTATGTGGCTTAGTATGGGTTCCCTCGCGGAAGAGGTTGAGCTGAGGCTACCTCGTGAGTGTGAATGTCCATCTATGCAGTGCCCAGGATGGCAGATGGCCATGGCTGGGAGGCCAAGCTCATAGGGGAGGTGCCTATACTAGAGTGTGTAATTGAAAGGTTAGGATTGATTATCCGCATACTAAGTATGATGATTCAGGGTTACCCCTGACGGGTGTATCGAATTTTGTGGTGAAAGTGTACCACCTCTGCAGAGTGTCAAACTATTCGAATAGCCGCGTCCGCGGTCATGGACAGTTGGAGTGTCCATACTGTTCCATCGTCAGATGTTTTCAAAATGACTTGTGAAGTGAATTATGACTTTGACTTGACCACAACAGGGTTGTGGATATGAAAGCTAGGTTCCCACTTAAGTGATTTAGAACATTAACTTAGTTTTCTTTACTTCTAAACTCATTATGAGATAGACCTGGCTTTTTGCAAATAAAAGAGCTTAAGATTCCTACTAGAACTACCTTACTTGTTAGTGATAGTTTGCGAGTAAAGAGTACTCATGGCTTTGTCCCTGGCTATTTTCGTGGCCAGACTATGAGGAGGACTATCAGGATGATGGACAGCAGGAGGTCTACAACAACTAGGATCATCTCCATCGTCAGCATTTCCTATGACTCTGAAGATGGAGCCCCTACTATGTTTATTTTCCGCTGCTTGATTTGTATTAAGACTGGATCATGAGATCCTTTATTTGTAAGACCTTTATTATGGTTTGTAATGGATGATGTACTATGGTACCGATTATGTTATGTCTCGCAAAAATGGTAATCCTAGAATTGTGAGGCATGGCATAACAGGCACCTAGATTAAAAATCCGGGTGTTGATAGGTGGCTCTCACTGGCGGTGCTGGTAGTGGTTTGCACCGATACATCCCTGAAGTTGTTTGGAGTAGGCCCTTTGTTCTATATGTCGCAAGGCTGTTGGTAACAGTACAAAAGAAAACTGTAAGCATAATAGTACTTCTGAAATATCAGTTTCGTGATCGAAACTATGCTAAACTTTAGATTTCCTTGTTGCGGTACAACAATTTTACTTAATGATTGTTCATAAGTTCGACTGATGACTCATATGGTGAAAAAGCTGCACTTCATGCTCTGGTTACTAATGTAGGTGATGGAGATTGACCCCCTTTTTTCTAACTGGAGTCCTTGTTGGCCATGGCTGCGAGAAGGGATATAGCTTCGCTAGACACTCAGACGGTATCCGGATAGCTCAGCTCTCAGCTTCATGGAGGTATAACTCCTGTACCAATCAAACCTTTCAATCTAATTTGTCTCTGACTTGCTCTAAGACCATTTGTCTATGTACATGACTGCCAGAGCAGTCTCAAAATCATGTACAGCACCACAAAATAAAGCTCATAGTTTAAACTATGGAGGACCTTGCGCCTCAGCGGTGGAACGTCGCTCGGATGGAAAGGACGCCACAGCTCATCGCTGAGCTCCTCTCCCTCGATGAGAATGGATGAATGCGGCGCTCGCCAGACGACGATGGCGACAAGGAAGATGGTGGGGTATGGCCGGCGCACTGCTAGTGGCGATGCACCGCAGAAGGCATCGAAGGGCTCGGGCCAGTGGCTCTCAAGGTCGACCCTTGGGGCCGCAACGCTAGGGCCGACGTCAGTGATCTGGGTCATATCCCATCCTTGCCAGAATGGTGGTCTACGGGGGAGGAGGTGAAGATGAACGCCGGGCATGCGAGCACCATGACTACGGGGCAGAGGCGGTGACCGGTTACATGTGGGATGGGCCATACGCGTAGACTGTGGGTTCAGGACTGACGAGCCTTGCTCGCAGGCCACTGACCTTCTTGGCTCGCGCAAGAGGATGGGGACGGCGGCGGCAATCTGCCGGCTGGACCGTGTCGGTGTACGCGGGGAAAAGAATTGGGAGCGAGAGGAAAGAGAAAGAGTGATTAGCAGGGAAAGAAAAAAGAGTGGCCTAGCGGAGGCGGAGGTTGGACTTTTTTTCCACTTTATAGGTGGTGGCAGGGCTTGTGATTACTCTGAACTCGCAGGGCAAAACTGTCCAAAAAAATGTTGGACGGGGAGAAATAATCCGTCCTTTATTATTATGTATAGATATAGATATATGGGACCATGGTGCCCGGGCACCATACCTATATTTTATACATATCCAAGGCGTACATACCTAAATTTTACATACCTAAGGTTTACATACCTAAGTTGCATATATATATATATACACGTATGCTATGTACGTACACCTTAAGTATGTGATGTGTTAGGTATATGTAACTTATGTATGCATATCTTAGGTATGTGATACCTAGGTATGTATAACTTAGGTACGTATATCCTCAGGTATGCGTGGTTCAAAGTAAAAATACGCGTATCACGTATGGTGTCTGGACACCATGGTGCACCTGTTATTTTACATATATATATATATATATATATATATATATATATATATATATATATATATATATACTGGTTGTGAGTTAACAATTTTCTAGACAGTATATATTGTATGTAAAGAATCGGTTGGAGCAATCAAAGTAAAGTAAGGCTCACTTTGCATTCACCTAGCTTTGGGTTGTCCGGCTATGCAAGTCTTAGTTCTTCTTTATTGCAAGTCTTAGTTCGATCGAACCATCCATCTTGTATAGCTAATTGCAACCTTTTATTCTATATTACCGAGATCGAGCTGACAAATTTCTAGACGGTATATGTTGTATTGTAAAAAAAGTAGATGCAGCAGTCAAAGAGAGTTAAAGCTCACGGTATTTACCTGACTTTGGGCTATCTTTTGTGCTGTCCCGCCCGTGTGCATGGCAGCATGAGATTAATAAAAATCGCACTGACCTTCACATATGCGCATGGGGAGAGTATACGTCGACTGGCCGAGTGCATTGGGGAAGCTTGGCCGCGGCGGCAGCATGCCCGATGACACCTAGGCGATCGCCGATCGGAATACGACGGCCGCAGCAGCCTGCGTACGCGAGGAGCTAGAATACATGGCCGCGTCAAATTGCATGAGCATCTGATGGGTAATTTCTTTTGGCGGCGATGTCGGAGAGTCCCAACGATCTAAGTATATGACTCGAGGCGGCGGCCATGCCGTGGCGAGAGAAGGAAAAGGGCAACGTGAGGGAGGCAGGGTTTTTTTTTTTGAGATAGCAGGTCTTTTATTATTATAATAATGGCACCGGTGGGTAATTGGCTCAAAACTAATCCAATGGTTGGCCTACTAAATCAACGATCACATTTTTTGCTTTTTTCTAGGATTTTCTAGCATATTTATTCATGGCTACGAGCAGAGGATGAGAAAATCCGCTAGGCCCACCCTAGGCCTACTTTCTACCTCTTTCCAGCACCTTAGACAGTAATGGAGAGTGTCCCGGAAAATCAATATATCGAGGTTAACCGAACCAAAAATCTCGAGCTTCCTTCCAACCAATGCCTCAAGGCAAATCTCTAGTATTAGTATCGGGGGCCGGTGTCTAGGGATAGGAGCCGTCAAAAGGAAAGGCGAGAAGCCCTGGCTTTGATGACATCCCGACCTGTAGAAAAAGGATCAAGCGGAAGGAAGATCTGCTAAAGATTTTGATGCCTCGGTCCTTGCAAAACAGAGTCCTAAAAAAGGAAGTGGGTTCACTTAAGATAAGAGCCCAACCGTTCGGCCATTGGTTTCAGCACTGACCGTAAGTCTGAATCTGATGAAACTTAAGTGCCTTTTACTTTGGTTCGAAAGATGACCGTCCCATTAGCCAGCCTCATCCATAGCTTCGCTAGATTTCTTTGATCTCGTGCATTTGCAACACGGTGCTCGTAATTTCTCCAAGAGGTTGCTATGGCTTGGAGGCTCATTAGGTCTAACGGACTTTCGTCCTTCGACTCCTATAGGCGGCTTCGCTATCGCTCCTGACTTAGTATAGAAACCGGTATAAAAGACAAGTGCTCACCCTCAACTCCAAGGAATGGGAGTGAAATTCATTCCATTCCGTATAAGTAAGTTGATATGATAGGCTTTTCGGCACATCCTATGAAAGGCTCTCACCTAGCACGCCTCTTTGACCCAGTGCTGGTACATTCTACAGTGCGAACCACCAGCCCCAATTGCTTATCCATTCAGTATTGGGTGCCATACCGTTTGTTTTCTAGAATCGGGTATCCGCTATGTACCTTTCTCTAGTCTCGGCGGAGTCACCTACTTACCTTTCTAAGTCCTCTTCAGAAACAGATGTAGGCGCTCGTGTGTCCACTAAGCGGTTCTTCTTTGGATCAATTCCTGTGATTGATTCCCTTGATTGCTAACTTACTGGTACGTCTTGCCTATCTGGATACCGTACGTATAGGTATAGATGAGGACAGATTTCCTTTCTTTTTTGAGTAGGCCAACGAGCAATCTTCTCGGAACTCGACCTGGGACCACATTGATAAGCTGAGCTAAATGAGCTTGTTTTGCATGAATGAGTAGTTTTTGACAATTTAGATGTACCGACTCGCTCTCCGCTCATCAATCCTAAACTCTGAACCTACTCGAACAAACGTCCCAATGTCAGCCTTATAAAAGTAGATCTGATTTCTTGACCAAGAAAATGACAAGAATTCTACCTACCTCAGTCAAGAGGGACACCATGTTCTGGAGCTGGAAAGAGTTGTCTAAGGGTTGGTTCGATTGGACCCAAGGTAAGCAGAATCACAGTTTTCATACTCTTTTTCTGGAGTAAGACCCAAGAAAAAGGCAAACCTTGTGGGCAAGCATCTAGGTATGCTTGTTGCTTGCTCAACTATGCCATTTGAAAGGAATGAAACGCATGATCCCTGGCCAAAGATGAAGCAGACGGTGCACGCCTGGCTGTCAGACTCCCATTCTATTACCCCTTTTTAGTGCCCTTTTGTAAGTAGGATTGGATAAACAACACCTACTACCAAACTCTTTCGTCTTGAGCTCTAGGTGTGATAAATCCACTAGATACGAGAAGTCATTCTTGATCTTTTATCAAGGCTTGGGGATGCAGCGGCAATATGGTAGCGAGGTAGCTCCGCCTCATTTCTATTAATTTCAAGCAAGAGTTGTCGGATCGGCAGATACAGACGTAGATGCAGATATCAGAAACATAAGACTACACTAGATTCGGGAACAAGCAAACTGTTCGGATGGGGTCTCAAAATAAAAACTTATATCCGACCGCCCAGTGATTTTTATAGCAATTCTCTTGCTTTGATTTCTTTTACTCCGCGCTCTTAGCTGCTCATGTCACTCTAATCCTCTATGCTCTAGCTATTTCCTTATGCTTCTCTTTAGCTTGTTGCGCTCCCTTCACTTCATTTCTTCTTATAAGGCTGAAGCCTCAAACAACGGTCTACTTGTTATTAGCTCTGCAAGCCTTACATCGTCCTTCCCTATTGTCTTTATATGGCTGACTGCGCAATGGCTCGTAGCTGACATACTGTCTTTTGGGTTCCGCTTATTGTGTCAATAGATTACTTAAAATATGCCTGTTGGATTAGGGTGACTCAGTGCAATTTCCGTAAGCAGGTGACTTTCCTTATGCTTTGATGGCTAGCTAGGCCTTCAAGCAGGGCGAAGCAAGCGATAGAGATGAGGAAGCTAATCCATAGGTGAAAGCGAAACCGACATACCTTAAAGTCTTGAAAAGGAGCCTGCGACACTTGTCTGTGGCCGGATGCCTATATTTCATTCGTCTTGCTATATGAGTGTAGAAGGGTTGTTTTAGATTAGGTTCCCCCTCTGTTGATGGTCCCGGGCTCTCCTCTTCGGCTTGCTTGATTCGATTTGTTATGGTTGCAACAATCAGTTGAACTGGTTTACTTGGTTTTGTTCCTTCGCTCTACCCGGGTAGAACTCACTCTAAAGCATACTTCAATTGTTTAGTGGACGACTTAGGTGCCTCAAAACCTAAAGTAGTTTTAGGTTAGGATTGCTCTCCCGGAAGACCGTAGATTTCTCACATTCGCTTATAAATAGGGTGGGTCCAATAAAGTTTATCAAACCTCCGTATTTTTAGGCCGAGGATGAAGTTCAGTCAAAAGGTTCATGCGGATGCTATCTCAGGGATAGGATCCGCATCAACCTATTGAAATACACGGCCGATATTCTTATAATTAGCACAAATCGTACGAACTCGTCAAACAACTATTCTTAGTTCCCAGAGCTCCTTGTACTATGGCCTGTTGGAAAACCCACTGGAGGAGATCACTGCAACAGCGGGCTTCTTGCTACGACACACTTCTCATCGCACTAAATCCCTCTTCTTTACTCCAGAAGGAAACTATCTCATCTTAAATTCGATCAGCTTAAGCCACACTCTGAACTTCTAAATACTCTGGTATCTGCCCAACCACCTCAGCCTGGAATCCACTTTCCCCTTGTCCTCCATATGCTCGGGTCTGCTGTTTGACCAGTATCTAATGCTATTTCTTACTTCGACCAGACGGGCACTAACGCATTACGCAGTGAGATCGCCTACTCCTCTCGAGGTCTATACCTTTCCTAGTGGTGAGCAGAGCCCTTGTCCCATCAATAACTGGCTCACCTGAGACTGGAATTCCTATTCAGAGACAAGCCGTAGTTTCTTTAGTGATCGAACGCTATCTTGCCTCATGCAGCCCCCAACCAAGCTCAATAGTTATAGATAATAAGAGATAATTTGGTTTGCACTTTCCATTACTACCACTTCTAAAATAATTTATAAATTTGATGTAGTCACATGAGGTCAAGACCTATTCTCAATGAAAAGTGATTGGTCGGATAAGCCCCCCTAGTATTGAGAATGAAAAAGTGGATTCATTCCCCATGCGTGTGTGTGTGCTTTCCACGGGCCTGATCTCGATTTTTTCTTAAGCTGTTATGTCCTCCGAAGTGAAGTGGATTGGTCGGAAGCTAGACTCCAACAACATCGATACTCAAATAACCGGCTCTGATACATGGCTTAGTCTACTACAAAATTCCCAGGGCGAAGACCAAGAGCTGGAGATAAGAACGGAAGAGGAGAAGGATCGAACTGATCGATTGGAATAATTGGTCAAAGCCTTAATGCATATGCTCGGGTCATGCCTTATGGTTTACCTGGGGCCGGGCTGATGGATCGCATGCTTATAGGATTTGTTGATAGCATGGCTTGCCTCACTACATAAATGGTTGATGGATTCAGGTTAGCCACATACTAAGGTTAGCTGGAACAAGAAGCGGCGAGTGGTCAAACAAGTTCTGTCGAAAAAGATAGCTCGGATTCGATCGCTACCTCCATGGCACAAGGACGAACTCTAAACTTCTTTGCTTCTGGTAAAGAAAAAGAAGGAAAACTAAGCCATTATTTATCAGTCAACTCTACCAAGGGAAGCTAAAACATGACTCCAACTACGGCAAACCTAAGACCAGCTTTTCTTACTTCGTTCGGAGCCATTTGCTTTTCCTTCGAACCGTCTCCAGAAACAGAGCCCCAATCCTTTGTTCCCGCTCGCGCATTCCCTTTGTTCTAAACCAATCCAGAATTGAATTTCATTCTGCATAATCAAAATAGACTAGCTTTTCCACTTGGATCTCGTCTTGCTTGCTGGGAGAGAGGAAGCTCCTGGACCACCTTTTCAAGCCAGATAGCTAGCGATCACTCTGCAATGATACCGGCAGACGAAGTACCTATCCCTGTTTTTCGTTCTATTGAAATCTTGCGTCGAGCCGATGTTTCATTGATCGATTCCGGGCACATCCATCACATCAACTATTGCACTTTTCAAACGCATTTATTGACGGAACGGTAAACTAGACCCGAAAAACTCCTATTTTGAAAACGAAAGACCCATCTAAGATGGCGCAACGCTATGACGAGTTTTCTCACAGGCTGGCACCTCGATGCATCCGTCTCTAGAGTTGTACACCTCTTTATTTCATAGGAAGGCTGAGGCCCTTTTCAGAACCAGCCCATGATAGCAGGATCCTGACCTAACCCGAAGCCTGAAGGTCCAACGACCCACACAAAATGGCTGGTCAAAACGCGGAGTGGCTGTCTCTTGAAAAGAGGCTCACTTTTTCCCTATATCTAGAATGGAAAGAACTACTATTTTAGAGACAAGCAATGACTGGACTCTTAGGCTCAACAGGAAGGGGGGTAGAGGTGGAAGCACTCACCACCATAAATAGGCATGAATATTGAACAACGAAATGTCAATGCTATCGGTTTCGATCTTGACTTCTTTCTTGGATTTCGTGTTTCTTTTCCACACAGTCTGGTGGATCTCAAAGTTGGATAAGGAAAGGATTGGTTCGATTCTTTTCCTGAAAGAGGACTGGTTTTATCCAGATCTATGGATTTCGGTAGACTTCAGATTTTTTCCTCTTCCCGGGCCCTTTGTCATTCAAAGATATGGTAACCGAACACAGTTGTTCGAAAAACCTTGCGCCATCCTTCAGTAGAGCAAGGCAAGCAAGGACACTGGGCTCAAAGCATTTCCCGACCACGGATAGGTACCATGTGTTACCATTCATTTGTCACTTATTCGATTCTATCTCAGAGGAAGAGTGTTCGTTCGGGCTAACTAAAGATCTAAGAGGGACTCTTACCTCAACAAGAGCTTTTACGCAAGTTATCGACATATAGGAATTCGACTACCTCATCACTGTGTGAAGGAAAAGGTTCAGGAAGCTTGTGATGCTCGGGATGGACTGACTCCATATGCGCGAAAGAACTGAGATCTTCAACGAAAGCCCCCAATTTCATCGACCCTTACTTAATGACTGGTGATGGCGCTTTATGCTTTTATTGCCTCCTAGACTTCTCATTCTTACTTAATTAAGCTTAAGATCGGGGCAGAATAGTTGGGCACAGGCATTCTCATAGGCTATTGTAAGAGGAGAGAATCGCACCTTTGCTAAAAAATGTCTTTACAAGTAACAAAAATCCCCCCTATGATTGGCTTTACCTTTTAGAAAGAAGCCCTACACAACAACTGGGACTGAGACTAGCGAACGAGCTTGTAACTCTCACAAGAACTGGCAGGCATCGAGAACTAGCTCGAAAGGGTAAAAACTTCTATTAGATAGATGGCGGGTTCTTTACTTGAAGACTGGACTTTAGATCCCTTTTTCTATGAAAGTCTAGTTCAAGTCTCAATCGCTTGTGTATTGGAGTACGAAATGAAGTGAAGGCCAAAGGTCTCCTAACAAGGGAAAAAGCCTCCACTGCATACACAAAAGGCACCGATAAACTCTTAAGACTATCGCACCTTTCTGGATTCTCTTCCATGACATACTAGTAGAAGGCAAAAAAGTGTGACACATGTCCTAACCATGAAAAAGGAATCTGCCTTTAACTCAACCCAGTGAACATCTGAGCCTTATTGAAGTGAAGGCGCCGAGCTATGTATCTTTTCCAAGGCTATTTTTCCAATCGTTAGGCGACTTTCTCTCTTGCAGACCCAGAAATCGAACTAATTAGCGCAACGGCTTCTCAATCCAGGCGAAAGACGAAGGCGGTAAGCGAAGCGAGCTACACCAGTCCTCCGGAGGGGAAGTCGAAACCCGTGTTCAAGTAAAGGAGATATTGATTCATTCATTTTTTTTGACAGGCAAAATGCCGCTGACAATGTGTTGAATTGGCAGGTTACCTGATGAAGAAGCTGGAAGGTACCAACGCGTGGTGTTCAACCAAAATGCTAAAGAGAGCGAAGGGGAAATCATGAACTACGTTTCATGTAATGTAGTACACTATAAGAGAGTTATAATACTGCAGTGGACACAATTCCAAAATCACCTTAAAGAAAGGGCTTATATAAAAGAAAGCAAAATGCCAAACAAGTTAATAAGCTCGCATCTGGACCAGAAACTAACGAATGAAAACATGGCAATGGCACTATTTATTTGAAATACGATGGCAATCGGCTCTTTTGGGGTAATTATTTTGAGATAGGACAACTTGTTTCATGAATTGTCCCTGCTACAAATAAAGGGTTCCGGGTTCGCCATCAATGCTAGTTTAGGTTTCTTTGTATTATCATATAGAGCTCTTCTTCTTTAGTTAGGCCTAGCCCACCTAAGAACTGATCGAATTGGATTAGTCACAATCAAGATCGCAGGCTTTCTTTGCTTCTAAATCGATAAGGATTCGAGACCAGGACTCGAGTAGGAGAAATTCCCTCCTATGGGCACTAAAAGTAGAAAAAAGTAGAAAGAAAATCCATTCAAGTGGGGAGATTCCAGGAGCCGAAGGCGTCATATGAATTAGTTGACAGCCGTATCAGTACCCAAGGAAAGGCCCTGTCTTCTTCATTCAAATGCTTTTATCCTAATTCCCAATGGACATATCGGTATCTTCCGGAATGAAAGTATGATAAACAATCAGAAGTTGTACACCACGGTGCCCTGCTTAGTTCGAGACAGATCGGCGTATTGTGAGACAAACTATTCATAATCAACCAAGTCTTTAGCTAGACCCTTGTGCTTTATAATTATATCACTAGTGGGTGTAAGTAACGTATAACTTTTTGGTGCTAAGAAGTATGCATTCTTTACAATGTGCTCATGTTTTAACTTACCCAATTCCATAGATGAGATTTCATCTTCAGGAAGAGGATTTTCTAGAATAGCGGAGTCTATATCTGTGTAGTAACAGTCAGGTCTGCTAATGTATTGGTACATATGAATACGCGCACATGCTGTAATAGCCGCTGAGATTTGAACAGCTGTGTTAGTAGGAAGATTCCAGTCAGATGAGTTGTCAACATGTCCTGTTTTGCTATTCTAACTGACCATATAGTAATGATCGCTTAGCATGTCACCTGAGATGAAATTGGAGTTCTGTATCAAATACTCATATCGTTCCTTTTTGCATACCTCCATTATAGTACTTTCTGGATTTATACCCAATCTACCGTATAGCGAGTTCATGAGAATCTTGTAAACATATGCCATAGCATCGTCACCACTTTTCTTAGCTTCTTGTCTGCTGGCGAAGAGGTTTGACACAAAGCTTTCGAAAGGACTAATCATCTCCTCAAACAAGTAACCCCTGAGTGGTATAATCTGATAACCCAAATCGCGGGCATACTTTAGCTCTTCGCTGTAATATACACCAAAACATTTCCCCGTTGAGAAAAGTAGTGTATTATTTTGCTTTTTGTATGGCAAGAATGGGCGAGTAATAGTAGTAGGACAAACAACATAAGCCTCAATAAACCCAAACATATCATCCAATTCCAGGCCTTTCAAATTACCATGCAAGACAGGTTTTCCACCAGGCATAGCAAATGTTTTCATTACATATGGATATAAAGAGTTGACGTCATAATAATAAATATTTGCACCATATGGCTTGTACGTATCAGCATGACCTCCATAGTAACCACGCCGAATGAATGCATCCTGGTTACTACTTGGAATATAGATAGGGCTATCATTTTGATCCTAATAACTCATTCGATATATTATCATTGCTAGCGATGACAATGTCAAACATTGCCCGATATCCACATTGTATTTTTTCCAATCAATTTATTGAGCCCGAAGCATCACACTAGCTAAAAGACGGATATTTTGTTCCATATAATCCAACAATTGGGCCCTATTATCCTTCAGAGAAGACACTTTCATGTACTATTGACCCTTTTGAACCTAAGTGCGGACATAAAGTCTTAGCCAATGTTTCTACTCCCTAATAGAAACATTGCGGCCAAAGCTATAATCGTAGTCTCCTGACATCTGAGGTAAGGTTCTTGAAAATCCACTCCAGCTATTCTCAAGCCCAGATGTGGATCCTTGAAATACTCTCGATCAATCAAATCTTCTAATCTATACCAAGACTGATAGAAGTGATCTTTAATCATCTTCAATCCTTTTCGGGGACTATAAGTCGTTTTCTTACCCGCTTCATTTTAAAGTAAACCAGAAGATGCCCCATTCTCAATACTATCATCATATGTCTCGGAACAAGAAAATGGAACCTGCATACTTTTATTTGTTACCCTTACTAAACCGCGGTAAGGATATGAATACGACTTAAATAAACTACTATAAGGATCAGAATAAGTACTAATGCTCTGTATAATACTTTTCCCCGAGCGATGGTTTAGCGGATTCGGAATTGTAACCAAGCATCCTGGGTTCTATACCCGATTCAACACTAGAGCATGCAGCCGATCCTGGATACATAGCTATATAAAGTGTGCAGTGAGGGATCTTTATTGGTAGCCAGTCTTTCACTTCTGCCTCTCCACTCCCATGCCTTTTTTGGTCGGACCAACCCAACCGGCGATTTCCGACAAGTCTTTCTGCTTAGAGCAAGAACCGGAACCAAAATAAAGCTTTCTTTATTTTCATTTATGGATAACCAATCCATTTTCCAATATAGTTGGGAGATTTTACCCAAGAAATGGGTACATAAAATGAAAAGATCGGAACATGGGAATAGACCTTATACCAATACTGACTACCCATTTCCATTGTTGTGCTTTCTAAAATGGCATACCTATACAAGGGTTCAAGTTTCGATCGATATTTGCGGAATGGATCATCCCTCTCGAAAACGCAGATTTGAAGTTGTCCATAATTTACTGAGTACTCGGTATAACTCACGCATTCGTGTACAAACAAGTGCAGACGAAGTAACACGAATATCTCCGGTAGTCAGTCCATTTCCATCAGCCGGACGGTGAGAGCGAGAAGTATGGGATATGTCTGGTGTTTCTTCCATCAATCATCCGGATTTACGCCGTATATTAACAGATTATGGTTTCGAGGGTCATCCATTACGAAAAGACTTTTCTCTGAGTGGATATGTGGAAGTACGCTATGATGATCAACGTGTGGTTTCTGAACCCATTGAGATGACCCAAGAATTTCGCTATTTCGATTTTGCTAGTCCTTGGGAACAGCGTAGCGACGGATAATTCCGAATCTATATAGGTCTAGTCCAGGGGACAAATCAATAGGAAATGCTATTTGCTTCTTAAGAAGAATCAATTTTTAGAAATGAAAGAGTTTCCACGGGCGTCAGATATCATTTCTTCAAATAAGGAAGAAGTGTTATCGATGGATTTCCTTCCATTCTTCCTAGTATGGAAGGAGTAAAGAAAAAGTACCGCGTCTCGATCTATACGAAAGGGCACTGGTTTTTGCTTTCGGTTTCATTGATAGCAGAAGAGTACGCTAGCTAGCGGAGCCAGAAAACGCTTGCTTGCGCCCCACCCCTATGGAAACTATTGCCTATGCTTGCAGCTCGCTCAGTGTCAGTAGAAGGGAAGAAAATATGGTCACTCATTTTAGAAACATGGCGAGCCTTACTTACGACTGTTACACTTCACTCGCTGCTCGATCATTCACTTGCTCATGAACTCGCTGCTTCGCCAGAAGCGACTAGTCGCCTCCTTTCCTCTGCCGGAAGATGCTTAGCCAGAAGCGATGAAGGAGGGGAGCTGGGGAAGGCCGACGATGGCAATGAGGGGGAAGCTGTCGTAGAAGCTTTGCCCCTTGCTTTACAGAAATTGTTATGAACTTACTAAATGACCTTATTTATTCTCCCGGAATGCTAGCAAATCTAATAGTTCAATCTGCTCTTCTTAACTTAAGAACGAAGGCCACCATTCTTCTTATTCAGGAACCCTTTGTTTGAGGGCCCCGGGAAGGGGAGAGTGGCCGAGCGGTCAAAAGCGACAGACTGTAAATCTGTTGAAGGTTTTCTACGTAGGTTCGAATCCTGCCTCTCCCACTTGTTGTAGACTTAAGAGAAGAGAAAGTAGGCGGAAGCCTAGGAGGGCCAACCGAGCTAAGCTCTTTTTTTTGCCGTGCCATGAAGTGCAATTTTCTCGTATGCGTTTTAGAGAGGTTGTCGAAAAAAAGACGATCTATAGAGATTCCCCATCTATATCCAATCGAGAATAGAAGCGACTCGCTTCCGGCGTCGGCTTGTAGTCTCTACAGCGGCACACGCACGCGCCCGCCATCATGCCTCCTTGGTTCAGGACGAAGCCAAGCGAGACATACGATAGACGAAGGAAGCGCCCACCCAGCAGGAGGGCTAAAACCTGTAGTTTTGAAGTTGCAAACTCCAGCTTCGAAGCTGGAGTGCTTTAGCCCCTTAGTTTTGAAGCAAGAATCACCGTCTTGAGCGCCTTGCGCGCTCAAGAACAAGCTAGGGATGAGCGCTTTGTTGCTAAAGCGGATACGTTTTCTTGCTGGGGAAGGCTAGTTTGATCGAGGATTGGAGAGGAGGGAGAGGTGGAATAAAAAGCTCGGGATGGATTTTGGAGTCTTTGTGCGAGCCGTATGCGGTGAGAGTCGCACGTACGGTAAGGAGGGGGGTTCGCGTCTATACGTGTAGTGTGGTGGTTGGGCCTATCCACCCTATTTGTTCCATGATCTATGGGTCTACTGGAGCTACCCACTTCAATCAATTAGCCAAGATTTTGACCGGATACGAAATCACTGGTGCTCGATCTAGTGGTATTTTTATGGGGATTCTTTTTATCGCTGTAGGATCCCTATTCAAGATTACTGCAGTTCCTTTTCGGGCGGCTGTAGGACGGACGACCCCCTATAGGTAGTAGGGTAGGGTGGGTGGTACCGCTCAGATAGCGGCCAATCCTCCTAACTGCGCGCGGGCCGGGCTTAGAGCTCGTGAAACTCATCACTACCTCGTAAGGGCGTTGAGACCATAGCATGTTACACAAAAGCGCCGCTTTCTCAGGAGTGTTGTCACACAGCTGCCCGACTAGAAGAGCTACTCGCTCTGTAGTGTTGTCACACAAGATAAGCACGCCGCCCGCCTGCTGGCCGGGCGAATCGAAGTTATCTTCCGGTCAACTGTCCACCCAGTCAAGTGCAAAAAACACAGTGGAATCACGCAACGCACGCTGCTGGTGTGCTTCCTGCCCACGAGGAAAGAAGAGCGACAAGGTTCAGATTTGACTGTTTGCAGCATGGGAGCTGATTACCCAAAAAATACCTGGGAAAAAAGAAAAGATATCTCGGTAACGAAAACCATAGAAGGCTATATTGGCGAGATCCAAGGGTTCACAGCAGCCCAAAAGAAAAACTGCCTGGAAGTCCGAGGACCTTTAGTACCGTACCAAACCAGCAGCCTTCGCGCCAAGCGACGATCGCCCTTGTCCCTTTCCTTTTTCCATTCAGCCTACTTCTTAGCTTTGTTCCGTCAGTCTAAGGCAAAGCTTAAGTGGTTTGCCTACCTTATCCACTTGATGAAAGGGAACGAACTTCGTTTCCTTGGCGGCTTTATGGATGGATTCAGTCAGCCTCACTCCTTCCTTTTGAAAAGTGACGCTTTGCGTCTTCGCTTCCGAGGGTTAGGGTATAGGCCATTTCGAGCAAGCTTTCGCCTTTTCTCCCGGCTTTCTACAACTTTCGCTTTAGCTTCCAGAGGCGACCCAATGACCTTTCCGGAATTGGAAGTATTCGTCGCCCTACCCTAAGAAAGAAGTCACTAGAAAACTGCTTGCCCTCCAGAAGTACCAAAGGTGCGCGGAGCCCGGTGAAAATGAATATGTTTGCTACTGAACTGCCTATTGACTAATATTTGTCTTTAGAATGAAAGTAGCTATGAAGCCCAATCTACTGTCGATTCAAAAGGAGGCATAGTCATATGGGTGGGGTGTTTGTGGGGAGCTGCCTTGGATATGAGGAATTCCTAAAAAAAGCAAAAATAGAACAAAGGCAAAGTCCGTGACGAAGATCTTTCTTTTCTATCAATAGATAGGAATGAGTGTTCGTTATAGGGGATAGGATCCATCTTCTCTCTCTCTCTATTTTCTGTTTTGCAATTTCGAGAGAAAGAGCAGTGCGAACTAGAAAAAAAAAGAGAATCGGGAGATGATTAAAAAAGAGATACATAGACATATAAAGTAAAGGGATGTATATATTATTCCTATATATATCATCTATCTATGAAAAAAGTAAACATAGTTCGTTTTTGGGTTCCCCGAAGCCCCGAATGGATTGGATCGTTTCTGCTTTTGCCAACGAAATGAAGGCCTCGCCCCTTCCGAATGCTTCTCCGATCCTGAAGTTCTCGCGAAGAGAATAAGATGCAGCTCCTCCTCCCTCTGTCTTTTTCTGCTTTGCTAATCTTCCCCTCTCACACGGGTCGGGCTTAGGCGGGCGCGAGAGGAAGAAAGAAAGTCGAAGAGCGTCTTCTCCTTTGTCCTTTTTTCAGTGCAACACAGGAAAGCACCCTCTTTTTGTAATCCCTACTGCTTCCTAGAGGCTTTTTTTTGTATTGAACGGCGTAGCTAGGACCCCTCCAATCATGTTTGAGCCTATGTTCACCCGGGGCCCAAAAAGGAGAATTCCGGAATGCCTGCCGACGTTCAGATAAGGTGCATATCCCTTACCACTAAAGGAAAGGCTCGACGAAGGGGGGGATATTAGCTGGGTAAGGAAAAAGCTTTCGGAGATTGAGATGTCGATTTGTTTTTTCATCGAAAAGGAAGAAGGCCGAGGGGATAGCAGCCTTCCTTCGGGCTTTTCCTGCCGACGTTCTAATAAAGAATTCCGGCTCGGCCCGGGAAAGCGCTGGCAACAACGTAAAGAAAGGGGTCCATGTAGCTGCTGCGCCCGCCCACTGAGCAGCAGGTTCGGCATCTACTACAAAAGAGAGAATCCACTTTAGATAACCACGTCTCTGCTAGGCAGCGTGTGGAATGGCCGAGAGCGGCCCAAATGGATATATAATCCAAAGCCGAGAGTGGAGTTACGTGAATAGCCGTCTGATGGAAAACAACTTTCACGCTCGGTTTAGAGAGCACTTTTTTCGTTGAGAATAAGTCATTACCTTTTGTGTGAATTCCCCAGCAGCGAATTAACAACTTATGGGGCCCTATCTATTCAATCTCTCGAGCCCCAAGAAACCCCCCCTCTCCCTCGGACTCAATCTCTCTTTTGACTCTATATATGTGGGCACCTGATATCTATGAGGGTTCACCCACCCCGGTGACAGCATTCCTTTCTATTGCGCATAAAATCTCTATTTCTGCAAATATGTCACGTGTTTCTATTGTTGCTTCCTTAGGGGGTACATTACAACAAATCTTCTTTTTCTGCAGCATTGCTTCTATGATCTTAGGAGCACTGGCCGCCATGGCCCAAACGAAAGTCAAAAGACCTCTAGCTCATAGTTCGATTGGACATGTAGGTTATATTCGTACTGGTTTCTCATTTCTCAGTAAAAGAAGTTTCTTGTCATTTTTGATTCTATCACTAGACAGAATGCGAAGACAAGATTAGTTATTTTTGATAGTTCGAATTGGATAGCAGCAATAATCAATTTTAGCGCGAATTGTTTGGAGGGGAGCCATCCGTTGGGAATGGAAATTTAATAATAAATAAGTCTTAAACAAACCCGTTTAGTCGTTTTTTTCGAACTATGTTTCATTCATATGATAGAATATGGGTTTAAATAAATCGAATTTTTGTGGGGCTTCCCCGATAAATACTTACTTTCTTTTATCCATATTGCTCCATAGATAGCAAGTTTGGATTAGTATACACAAAACTAAACCAATGACTATTCATGATTCTATCCATATTGGATCAATTCTCTATACCACTTTGTAATGAAAAAAGGAATGTTTGTTATGGTAAAACTTCTTGAACTAAGACTAAAATAGAAGGAACCTAAAATGTTCCAAACTTCCATCTCTACTCGAATCCACTGGGCAGTTGGATTAACCGAACAAGTCCGGCGTGAAAAACAAACGCGGTGCAGGTAGTCAGTTTATTTTTCAGTCAACGTCGATTTCAATGGCACAGGTATCGATGCCGCAGGCCAGCTTAATCACGACGGGACGCCCGGGGGTTGGGGGTGTGTGTGTGTGTGGAGTAGGCGTATACTACTAGGCTGCTATCGGCAATTTGTACAGCAGCCGTATATATGGAGTACGTACAGTATACAAGGCGTACATTTTAGCCCCCCAAAAAGGAGAACATTTGACTGTTCAAGGCTTGATTTTACCATTGTCCATGGGTTCGGATGGAAATCGTCGGCTGTATTTGTATAGCACTTCTCCCAAAAAAAAAGAGAGTACATTTGACTGTTCAAGCATGCGCCTCCGGCTTGGATACTGCAACAAGCGAACATCAATTCAGCGTCACCTCGCCTTCCACCGTCCCCACTCAGCCACTCTCTCACTAGTCACTTCCACCGCGTTGGTCATCCCCCGTCTCTGGCTCTCCCCTTGTTCAAACTCCATAGAAAACTCGCGTCGACCTGTCCAGCGAAGTTCCGCCCCAACCATGGCTTCTTCCTCCTCCCGCATCCAGGTCCAGACACGCATCGCCCTCCAAGCAGCCCTCGACGGCGACCTCCGCATCCTCAAGAGTAAATGCACCCCCCTCCCCTCTTTCTCTCTATAGAAATTTCTCTACTGCAATGAGAGGAGTAATAGTACTGTGTTTCTGCTGCAATTTTTCTTTGCTAGAAATGGCCGAACAAATGGACTTAGGTCTAGCTGAAGACGAGGAAGGGGCTAACCCGCTGCATCTTGCTGCTCACGGTGGATGCCTGGAGTGCTGCAAGTTCCTGGTACAGAAAGTTTGGATTGACGTCAATTCAACTACCACGAAAGGTGCGTGCAGTGTTCTCCATGGTCGATGGCAACAAGTTTGTTTGAAATGTCTTCTCTTGCAGGCACGACACCCTTGGTTTGCGCTCTGTTCTCGGGCAATCTCGAGGTTATGAAGTACCTTCTCGATCGTGGTGCTAACCCGAAAAGGAAGACTCCCGAGGGCAAAACTCTGATGCACGCCGCAGCCGCGAGAGGTGATTTTTCCTCCCTCTACTCGATACTAGTAGTTCAGTGCCCACTCTGGCTGTCTTTGCAAATGAAAGGCAATTTTTATTACATATTAATTTGTTCTGCCACCAGGGCAATGCGAACCTTTAAAGCTATTGCTATCCCAAGGAAATCCTGCGGGTATTATGCTTGAGGAGCACGGCGGGACGCCGTTGCATGCGGCTGCTTCAAGGGGCCAGGATGAGGCTATGAAGATTCTGCTCGAGCATGGTGCTGATGTAAGTTATTGAACTCATTGTCACCGAATTTGCCTGCATAATTATAAACTGGAAAAGCCAATGTCATAACTTCTGCTTGGCTAGTTGGCTTGATGATCAAGTGATTTTTCCAAGGAGCAATTATTTCTCTGCAGTCTGACTCTACTTATTCTTCAAATCAATCGTGTATTTTTTTGCTTTCAGCCAAACAGACTTATGGGTCATAACATATCAGCACTCATGCTGGCATGCTATCACAAGTCCTTCAAATGCATGAAGCTACTGATTGAGGTCCAGTAACTTATTCGCCTAACTCATGTATTTCCTTATGTTTGTCCAACTCTTGTGTTAGATCTTACTGTCATTCTGCAGATCCTATCTTCTAAAACTTCCGTACTTTTCATTATGTATTGCGCAAATAATAGGCTGGTGCTGATGTCAACGACGGTTCTTATTGCGGACCAACTACGTTAACGCAAGCTGTGAAAAATGGCTCGATTGATGTTGTCAAGTTTCTTGCTGGAGGCTGGAGCTGACCCTAATGATCCTGGTGAGGTTACTCCGACACTCCTGTCTGTTCACTTTATGTTTCTGGGTTGCAACCTTGCCTCTTGCATATCCGATGTTTGGGTGGTAGTCCAAGACTATGGTCGAGAGAGAGAGAAGTTTGTTGTATATATTGTAAATCAAAAGTGGCATACATTAAGGATTTATGTGAATGCATATGTTTTGGTTTGCTTCACACAGATGTACTACACGGACCTTGTCAAACATTCCTTGATTTACAGCTCTAGTGATATGCATCCGTGCCATGGTTTGGAATAATGTAGTACCATACGACATGCTTTTATGCTGACTAGAACTTGAGAGGTATCTACTGTTGATGGTTTCTCTTCCCCATGTAGGGTGATCTTCACTTCTGTACTACTCGTTCTTGCTGATTAGAAATTGTGAGGGGTAATGTTACCATTTAGTTTGTTCCGTTCATTTAACAATACTTGATACTGCCAATGGAATGTATTCGGGAACATCTCATGTTCTCAGTGTTTTCTGGTCAGAAGAAATTTCCATGTTGATCTCTTTTTGTTCATTCTGGATTATATTATATTTCCAAGTTTGCATTTATATTACAGGATGGGGAAATTCCAATCCAGTTAGCAGGAAAGCGCGGTGATCGTGATCTTGTCAAAGTTTTATTTTCCAAGACAAATCCAGTTCCATCTCTTCCATATTGGAGTGTTGATGGGATAATTAGAATGATGGAATCTCCACGTATCAGGCGTCAGGTATGTATGTCTTCACAAATAACTAACAAGTATATAGGTGATTTCTTACTATGTTCAAGTATAGCTTGTGGTTTTGCTTTTTTGTTTGTTTTTTTGGAAATGGGCGCTTTATTACTTAAGTAATGTTTACACCCGGCCTCTGCATATCTAGGATGCACACAGCCGATCAACCACACGCCAAGTGACCAAAGCAAAAGTACCAGCATTACAAAACATGCTAAGAAATATAAAAAACGCCTCGAGCTATGGCAGATCTATCTGCAGATCACGCGATTTATTCATTACATATATCTACATTTATTCATTACATATATTCATAGTGACTGTCTATGGATATTCAAAGTTCAACAAGAAATATACATGCATACTTTTGAGCTTTGTTTGCGTCATTGAATATTAGCCCTCTTATCACTACTCCCTCCGTCCCTCAATTGGTGGTGTATAAAATGAGTTAAAAAAGTCAATGATTTTTAAGTTTGACCAATTATATGTATTACAAATATATGAAGAGTTATATGTAAACGTTTGACTTCAATAAATTAATAAAGGTCGCATGCATCTACCGATGCAGAGACCGAGGCTAAGTCTCCATTCTGGAAAAAATGAAGAGTTACAATACTAAACCAACATCGGTAGATCTACCATAAGATAGTTCCATAATGTATTTACTTAATATTGTAGTTGTTGATATTCCATTCTATAGAATTGGCCAGACTTAGAAAGTAATGACTTTTTTACCACTTTTATACGCCACCTATTTAGGGACTAGCGAGAGTATATCCTTGGTCTTTCAATTGTTTCCACTTTGATGTACTCCTTGTACTCTCTACATAACTATTTGCATGATAAATCAACTATTGGTGAAAGAACCACTCTCATTGTCACACCATTAAACTCAGTGGTAAAGGCTGGAGGTATTATTGTGAGAATGTGGGAGGTGTTATATGTTAATAGATTACTTGCTCAAATTGGAGATTTTATTTGATAGCAAGGATTCGGGATGGAACTAGGAGGATGACTCGCGCATTTGCGTGGCTTGTTTGTCTACCTAATGTTGTACATGCCGCTATGGTTTTCATAATATTGTGTGAATAAACAATATTAACCAGTATTTTTCATATTATTTTTTTCTATTATTTATAAATGATAGTGGTACAAATAAAGAGATGGATAAATGATACTACATTTCCTAGATTAATCAAAATATTTATTATATTTTATAGCTGATTTTAGAAATGTTTTCCTGCATATACTCTTCTAAATCTATGTTTTTATGCTTTTATTTTTTATAGGTAACTACACATGCTAAGCCACTAAGGAACACCTCGGCATAATGCTTTTTATATCATATAGAGAATTTTGAACTAATAACTAAATCTATATATGCCCCATATATGAGCATTGTGTTCTCTTCCTCCACACAGCCAATGATTAAAAGTATTTCTCTGTATTTATCCTTGCATATTCATGGTGTTATGTTATGCCGCACGTATAAAATAACTTACTATTTATTGGACATGATCTTTTGTACCGGCCATTACTTATGCTGCAACACTTCGTTGCTTCCGACATATTGTACGCTTACTCACGTTTAGCACAATGGCGTCAATCTAACAATCCTTCTTACTCGATGTCATGTGTATTGTACGCGATATATATATAATAATGTATATACTCTGTTTTTCTCAAGCTACCCCTTCTCGCTTGCTTTTAGTCGTCCTAAACTATATTTACAATCAGTTCATTAACGATTCGTAAGTAATTTGTTGTATTTATTTTTTTAATTCGAGTTTAATAGATAAATGTTTTTAGTACTAATTATCCACATAATAATATATTTTAATTAAATACATTATTCCAAATCTATCTATTAAGGATTTTTATATCATTTGTATTAAAGCCGATTTCTAGTTGCCGTTTATTTATAGTTTCTTAACTAAAAAGAGTTGTATTCTTCAACCTAGTAAGAGTTATTATTAAATCTTATTCAGTGAAAACCAAATTACTATTCCTTGTATGTTAAACTAGTTTTCGTATATATAATGTTTGTTAAAGCATATATATGGATGCAAAATAGCCAGCTACTCACGGGTATAGCTACGCATATGCAGCTGGCCGTTGGATAACACACAAAGAGATATAGAGAGCATACAAGATCGAAGGACAGGCGGCGTTATACTGAGAGCATGTTCTGCCAACCAAAAGGCCACCCACCCTTAGTTATATGCAAAACTCCATGGAAGCAGGTTTTAGAGGCTTATTTGTTCTCCCTTATGGGTAAAAGTCCTATTGCGTGCTATTTTGGTTTTGGTGTTTGTTTCTTCTCATGCAGAGTAGGACTCTTTCATTTGCACGTCATTTCTTGCAAAAAATCTGGGGAGCCAAACTGTTGTTGTTGATTAGCTATCTCTAACGAAGTGGTGGTTATCGCTTCGCTAGTATATGTTTCTATGGAGTGTCGTCGCTACAAGCCGAGTGAATGAAGCTAGTGCTGCCTCCTCACCGACGGTTAAATAGAAGATAGAGAGTAGATGGTGGCGAGCACGCGCAAAAAATTCCCGCGATTTTTTACCATCTAGTGCTATACCCATGAGTAGCAAATCCGTGTTGTATATGTGGATTGCTCACCTTCTCTCTATTGGTTGGACTTTTGGTTGAGTTCGCTGGTGCATCAATTCAGTGTGCAAGGGTATCAGAGCTAAGAGGTCTTAAGTTCAAGACCTGCAGAACACATTCTTAATAAAAATAGGTGCAGTATTTATTGATCTCATGGCTAAAGGTCAGGAGAAACCTAGATGTGAGGGGGAGGAACCAAAAGTCTAAAATGATAGAGAAGGGCTAGTAATATATTCACATCAGGTCTGGACATACGGAAAGTCCGTAAACATGGGATAGATGAAAGTCTGCAACTATTTTACTCCCTCCGTTCCAAAATAAGTCCGTTCCAAAATAAGTGACGTGGGTTTGTCCAGATTCAGATGTATCTAGACACGTTTTAGTATATAATTACATTCAAATTTAGACAAAATCAAGTCACTTATTTTAGTCACTTATTTTAGGACGGAGGGAGTATATTAAATAGCGCATTGTTTAAGTTGAACTTGAGAACTCTTGGCTCTGATACCGTATTAAATTCATGAACTAGCCAACACAACTAAAGGTCCAAACTGATAGAGAATGTGGACAATCAACATATACTTCAACACTGCCTTTCACGTGTGAGTGGTGTGACTCGACAAGGATAGAAAGGGGCAAGAGCGATACTTGAACCCAATACATTTTTTATTTCATACACCAGCCAATCTATACCTAATAATAAAGGACAGATTGTTTCTTCCGGTCCAACATTTTTTGGATCCTTTTACCCTCCCACCAAATCTCAAATTGCCCACCATGCCACCGATAATAATAAATGCAAATAACAATTAAAATTAAAATTAAAAAAATACAAAGAGTCGGTTTTATTATTCCACGATGACTCCTGCCTCCGAACCGCTGCCTCGCTCCCTCCCTAACCTAGGGTTCTGAGTCCACAGGTACCAAAGCATGCGGAACGGCGGCGGTCGAACTCACATGAGCATATGACTAATAAGTCAACAAACAAGAGGTTCACAGTTCACACCAATAGGCCGCCGAATCCATTGCGAAAGAGCGGCTGCCGATTGTTCAACCAGATCCGGCGTAGCAAAGAAGGTGTGGAAGAAGCACGTGGGGCGGCCCTCCATCAGGGGACATGGCGGCGGAACCAGGGGCTGATGGCGCAGTGCGGTGAGGTTCACGAACCGGAGGAGGGAGGCAGTGCTTGGCTGGGGAAAGTGAGCGGCATCCAATTTGAGACCATAGCCTGTACAATCGCCGCCTCCCCATCCCCACATCGCGAGCGGCTGCCGATTGTTCAACCAGATCCTCCGCATGGCGTTGAACCCTCCGTTGGCACAACAGAGCGTGCGGGCGTCCAGGTCCATATGGGTCCAGGTCATGGGACAAAGACTAGAATGTGATCTGCAGTGATCGATCTATTGTCTTAGTAGCTCATTTTATGAATTTTGATTTCTTTGAAGGTAATTTGCTACTCTCTTCAATCCAAATTAATTGACTTAGATTTGTCTAGATTCGATTGTATCTAGACATGATTTAGTACAAAACACATCCGTATCTTGATAAATTTGAGTCAACTAATTTCGATTGGAGGGAATATGTTTTATTTTAGTGCCTTTTTAAACTCAAACCAAAACCCATCAGTTACTCTGCTCCTAGACAATCTCATACTGAATGTACCGAGCAGCTCTAATCCTGCATGGAGATGATGACTCGTCAGATTGGGAATAATTTGGGGCAACGGGGAAGACAACTATAGAGAAGACTGAGGTTAAAGTAGAAATAGTTTGGACACGCGTTTGACAGTTGCCGGTCAAAGATGATCAGGTTACTCTTTTGTTTCTTTTTTAGCCAGGGCAAGCCATATCCAAGGAGATAGTGGCGGAGGCAGCACGATCACATAGCCTAGACAAAGCGCAAAGCATCCAGCTTACTGGTTTTTGCCCATGGGATTAGTTCTTTAATCTTTCATTAGCTTATATAATTTCAGTGGATGATTCTTGGCTAAGCCCGAGCAGCTGCCCAGACATGCCGGGCTGAAGCTCCGCCACTGCAAGGACAGGAGTGTGGTACATGGTTATAATTGGACGAGATCGTGGGCTTGCAAGCATGGTGTAGAATTATGAGAGATGCATGAAACAAAATAACATGAATGGCACATCTCGATTGCGGTCATGAAAAAGGCCACCGAGTAAGCGAGGATGCACATGTCGAGGTCCAGCCCGAGCTACAAATCACAACACTTGTTCCGACACCATGGTAGCCCGCCAGTGGGTTTGAGAGAGGAAGAGATTTGGAAGTCGTCGGAGTCTCAAAGGAGACAAAAAATAAATAACTCGTAATAACGCGCGACCAAATTTGCAACCTAGATTTGTTTCCTCTTCCAGTGTAACGCACGGGCACGCTTGCTATCTATATCTATATCTATACCTAATAACAAATGACGGATTGTTTCTTCCGGTCCAACACTTTTTTGGACAGATTTATCCTCCCATCGAACTCTATATTACATCAACACCACCGGTAAGTAAAAAAAAATCCACCGAACCCCGTGATGACCCACAAGTATAGGGGGTGTATCGCAGTATTTTCGAGAGAAGTGAAACCTAATTTATTGATTCGACACAAGGGGAGCCAAAGATTATTTATAAGCCTTAACAACTGAGTTGTCAATTCAGCTGCACCTGGAAACAATCTTGCTCACAGCAGTTTATCAGTAGCAACAGTTTTGTAGTAGGAATAGTAAAGTAACATCAATAGTAAAGCAAAGACAGTAGTAACAAAAGCAGTAAACAGTGGGATTCGAGTGCGGTAGGCATAGGGATGGATGGACGGGCGTTGCATGGACAAGGCAATTCAAATAGCAATCAGAACATAGGGCAATTGTAGATAAATACGATAAAGCACCCAAGTACTAGACAATCCTAGGCATGTGTTCCATATATAGTCATACGTGCTCGCAATGAGAACTTGCACAACATCTTTTGTCCTGCCAGCCCGTTTGTAGCGGGGCCTCTAGGGAACTACTAGCAATTATGGTGCTCTTTTTAATAGAGCACCGGAGCAAAGCATTAACACTCCGTGAACACATGTGATCCTCACATCAAAGCCATTCCCTTCTGGTTATCCCGATTTCTGTCACTTCGGGGCCATAGGTTCCGGACAACAACGTGTGTATACAACTTGCAGATAAGACAAAAAACAATACTATCATAATGAATCAATAACATGTTCAGATCTGAAATCATGGCACTCGGGCCCTAGTGACAAGCATTAAGCACAACAAGTCGCAACAAAGTCATAAAGCACTAATAAAAGATACTAGGCACCATGCCCTAACAATCTGATGCCATTACATGAACGATCTCATCCAATCCCTACCATCCCCATAGCCTACAGCGAGGGATTACTCACTCATAGATGGAGGAAACATCGATGGTCGATGGAGAAGCGATGGTGATGATGATGGCGATGATCTTCTCCAATTCCCCGTACCGGCAGGGTACCAGAACGGAGTTTCTGGTGCTGTTTCGTGGAATCTGGTGGTGGCGGCGGAGCGGGACTCCTTCTGGAAAAACGTCGAACCCCCGAAGTTTTTGGGTCAGAAGGCTCCTTATAGGCGAAGAGAGAGAGGCCGAGGGGGTGCCTGGGGGGCCCACACCACCCCCTAGCGCGGCCTGGCCTGGCTCGCGCCACCAGGTGGTGTGGCCACCCCCTGGCTCTTCTCCGTCTCGTATTCTGGCTCCTGAAGTCTTCGGGTGAAATAGGATTTTTGTCATATTTTCCGGGATTTTTCCTGATAGTTGGTTTTCTGCACAAAAAGTAGACACCAAGGCAATTATGCTGAAAACAACGTCAGTCCGCGTTAGTTGCATCCAAATCACACAAGTTTAGAGAAGAAACAATAGCAAAAGTGTTCGGGAAAGTAGATACGTTTTGGACGTATCAACTCCCCCCAAGCTTAGCTTATTGCTTGTCCTCAAGCAATTCAGTTGAAAACTGAGTGCGATAAAAGAACTTTCATGAACACATTTGCTTCATATGATGTAAATATTCTCAGTAATATGATCAACTACCTAGACAATTCATAATAAAGAGTATGCAACCAAGTCTACTTAATAGTCTTTGCAAGCTATGAAGAGATTTCAACTCAAGAATAATAAATAGCATGAAGCACAAACATAAGCAACATTACAATGCTCATAAAAAGGTATGATAGAGTGGTATCTCGCTTGCCTTTGATTATGAATGCCAAGGCACCTCTGAAGTTCAAGTGATGACTAGAAGTAAATATATCAAGGATACAAGCATCAAAGTCATAACACAAATAATCAAGTAATGGAACAAACACGAAGAATAACAACTATGCTCTCAAGAAGGTGCTCAAAGAATATGTGGAGACTCAACAAGTAGAAGAAAAGGTTTTGAATAATTTGAAAGGCTTCCAAATGCCGAAAGTATGGTACTCGTTAACTTTGATCTCTCATTGCCCCTATCATAAGCATCTTTAATGTGGTTAAGGTGAAAGTGACACAACTAAGAGGATATGCTTGACAAGTCATAAATCGAAGTCTCATGCCCCTTACTTACGAAGACCGATCCTCATGCTACTCAATTTCAGTCACAAGTAAGCTCTTGTCATTGTAAGTATATACGTATCATAGAGAACCGTCAACGGGGTACCCCTTGCACATGACACGGGAGCTATCCCATAATCAAAATAACAAGACAAGCAGACAATGAGCATCTCGGCGATCTTTTTATTTACTATGTGCATAGATTTTTATTGAGAATGCTTCATAGAATGCTCATTATGGTTATGCTGCAAGTTTTTACCATGATTAGGCATGGCTTAGGCTAGCGGCCCAGGCGTTTCTCTAACATACATGCAAACTCCATGATCTTATAAGTTCCACTTTTATTTCACACCGCCGGGATCCATACGCAAAAGAACATGATGTCAACTAGGTACAAAGTACCTATGAAGTGTTGAAAGCGGTCCCCATGATACATGGTTCTGCTAACTTCAACTCATAAAGCGCAATCATATGCGCAACAAAGAAGGACGCAATGGTTTAGGTTTATTTAGTGCAAGAAAATATAGTGTGCCATCAAGTTCGTGAGAGCTTTACTAACTAACTTTCTCATAACAAGAAAATATTTTATTCGGAAGAAAACAAGGCATAATAAATATGCACGAAGGTAGCAAATGATGCTAATGGGTAGGTATGGTGGACACTTTGGAAATATTTGGTTTAGAGAGTTGGAAACTTGAGTGAAACATACTCAGTGAAAGAGAAGGCTAGCAATAGTAAGGGAGCGACAAACGAGAGAGCAATAACTGTCATTATCATGCTTGCAACAAAACAGGACTACTCATGGCATGAAAGTGATTCAAGATCCTCAAGGCAAAATAATTCATCAAGGCTTAACCGATTATCACAGTCATGTGCATGCGTGAGCATGTGCCAAGTCAATTCAAATGAAACATTCAGAGGAGGATACCGCGCTGTCATACCAATTTATGAATAGAGCAATGCAAGCAAACATTCATAAGACATGTTACAAACTATTAGCGAGCTAGAGCTAATCATAAGAAAGCAAGAACTACTAAGCATCCAAGGATAACAGACACCCTACTTGAACGGACTAAGCAAGCTCACAATGATGAGTATATGTACAAAACGAAAACAAATAGAGTTCGTTGCCAGCCTCTTACCACGCCTCAAGTTGTCATTGATCCTCATTATTGCTCTTCACTTGTGTGGCTTGAATAATAATAGGAAACAAATATCCACTGAGGACTGCCGAACCCTGTAGG
This sequence comes from Avena eriantha, assembly GCA_910589775.1. NCBI lineage: Eukaryota > Viridiplantae > Streptophyta > Magnoliopsida > Poales > Poaceae > Avena > Avena eriantha. Next base: position 559,468,518 of record OU342743.1, read on the forward strand.
AAACTCGCAAAAACCAAAGAAGAACGACAAATATTTTAGGTGTTTTCGATTTTTAGCAAGCAAACCAAAATATTTTTGGGTTTTTCGAATAGTTCAAATAAAGCAAAAAGGGAAAAGCAAACCAAGGCAAAAAGAAGAGGCAAACCAAAGAGAAACAACAGAAATATTTTTGGTCTTTTTGTGTTTTTAGAAAGCAAAAGCAAAGAAGAACGAAAACTAAAAAGAGAATGAAAACATGAATATACAAAGTACCGACACAACATGATATGGAGATGAGTGCGGTGTCGGCGTACCTCCCCCCAAGCTTAGGCTTTTGGCCTAAGTGGGTATCAATCCCAAGCTGGCCAGGATGAAGTGTCACCCTGGTATGACGAAGAGGTCCCCTCATCCTGGTGCAAACTCGAGTACATTCCTCTGTAGTGCACAGAGTAATCGTAGGAGGGCACATCCTCCTGGTGCTGCTCGTGGAAACCCAGCAAGCGAAGCTGCTCGTTACCGAGTATCATTGTTAAGCGCAGCAGCAAGGAATGTTAAATGATAGTTGGAGATATTACTTGTGTTCTCCCTACCCAACACACTAGTAGCAAGATAATATGCAAAGTATCTAAGAGCGGGGAGTTGGATATTTCTCATCTTTCCGCGTTGCGCCACACAGTCATCATCATTGGTCACCCCTCGGTATAGCTCTAGCAAATCAGCGGGTCGCCCTTGAATTTTCTTCACGGTTCCTGTCATACGCACACCTACAATACTGCAAAATCTCTCCAAAGGCATGGTGAAGGGCAGACCATAGATTTTAAAAGAGACAGTAGACTGATAGGGTGTGTTAGTAAACGTGAAGCTCTCAACAAAAAGTTTTGGTGAGTATAGCGTATTGCGCACTCTCATATTGCATATATGAGGTCAAACCAACCCTCTCAATCAGTAGCAAGAAATCATCAAGAATACCGGCAGCTTATAAGAAAGTAAAACAAGGAAAAGAGGCTGGGTGAGCATCCCCATCACCCCTTTCACTGCCAATACGAGTTGCAATGAGATCTTCATTGTATGATGGCCTAGCTTGAGAGGTTGTTCTTGAGGGCCTCGACCTCCTAGGTGCATCACTCTCAAATATCTCTCCAAAAGTATGGTTGTTCATGCTTGGTATTCTGAAATTTAAACACCTATTAAACAAGTGATTGCAAAGTAAATATAATGAAGGATTCTACTCAAAGGGATTTGCAAGAGGCCTAAACATGCATCAAAACTATATCTCTAAGCATCAAACAAGCTTACAAGCCCTCATAACCAGTCACCTATAGCAGCAAAATACTCAACATATAATCCACTAAACACAAATCTACTTGGACAAGGGGAGGAGTCACATACCAGGGAACAAATGCTCCAAGTTTCAGCAAGAAAGATGGGCTGAGCAAGGAGATCGAAAAAAATCGAGAGCAAGCACAGCAAGAACGCGATTTTGAGATATGAACTAGAGCTTACTCGGGAGAGAGAAGAAAGTGGCAGGTGAGAGAGTTAGTGGGGGGCCAGGGGTGGCCCACACCAGGGCATGGCGCCACCCAAGGCTGGCCGCGCCACCATGTGGTGTGCATGCCTGGTGGGCCCCCCTGGTACCTCCCAGGTACTTCTCTGCCCCTTTTTCACTTAAAAATTTAATATGAATTTTCTGGAATTTTTCGAGACACTTTATTTTTGGGCAATTTTCAGAAATAGAAGAATGATTTTTATGACAGATAGATTTTTTTCTCTCTTTTGGAAACATGATGCAAGGACAAAACAAGGCTAGAACTACAGAAGTTCTAACATGCAAGCAACAAATAACAAAAAGAAAACTAAACGAAAGCAAAAGCTAAAATGCAAAGGATAGAAATAAACGGAGATAATCATAATGAAAACATTGTTTTGTTCAATGGAATCCTTTTGTTAACAAGGTTGATCAAGTCTTGCTACCAAAACAATTGCATATGAGACAAAACTTTGTACTCCACTAATGATTATGTTACCTCAACCTTGATAGCAATGGTCCCAATCATAATAGTTTCAAATTTTTCTCTTGGTATGGGACAATATATTTCTTCAACTTGAATGCCTTCAACATGTTCAATTGAATTCAAACCATAAGTCCTTTCAATCTTCTTGGGGAAATAGACAGTATGTTGATGTCTACGCACTTCTATTCTTGTAGACAGTTGTTGAGCCTCCAAGTGTAGAGGTTTGTAGAACAGCAGCAAGTTTTCCCTTAAGTGGATCACCCAAGGTTTATCGAACTCAGGGAGTAAGTGGTCAAAGGTATCCCCTCTCAAGCAACCCTGCAATCAAGATACAAGAAGTCTCTTGTGTCCCCAACACACCCAATACACTTGTCAGGTGTATAGGTGCACTAGTTCGGCGAAGAGATAGTGAAATACAAGTGGTATGGATAATTATAAGTGGTAACGGTGATAGAAAATAACTTGATGGCGTGGAAAAGACTAAAGGCAAACTGAAATAAAGATGGAAACAAGCAAACATGTAACAGATCTAATTGCAAACGGTGTTTCAATGTTTAGAAACAAGGCCTAGGGATCATACTTTTACTAGTAAACACTCTCATATAAATATATTCTTCTTTATGATACTACGCTGAACTACTCTCCGGTTGGACACTCTAATCATTGGTAGGGCTATAACAGCATACCTCAAAGTAAGTCTTTCCCATCTAGAAAACCCCACACTATCACCTTGGGCACTAGATGGTTCCAACAAACACCACAATTTCATAAAGACATCCAACTCCAAATATAACTCATAACAAGTATTTGTAATCTGTAGCCTAAGTGCCACCATGGTATGCACGCTGTCACTTTCACACACATGGGGAGAGCAGAGATCTATTAAAGCACTTGAGTAGCAAGGTAGATCTACTAGATTACAAAGCTCATGATCACAATAAGATCATGCATAGAGAGAGAGATGAACACATAGCTACCGATAGAACCATTAGCCTCGAGAGAGAACTACTCCCTCCTCATCATGGGAATCAGCAATGGTGATGGAGATGGCGGTGGAGACCGATGGAGATGGATCCCGGTAGGGTGCTGGAACAGAGACTTTCTGTCCCCCGAATCTCCCTTCGGTGGCGGCGGCGCTGCGGAACTTTTCGTGGCCGGAGGCTAGATTTTCTAGGGTTTATGCCTCGGGAGGCTTCTTATAGGCCAGAGGGAAAGGTCGGTGGGCGGCCAGGGGGCCCACACCATGCCCTGGCATGGCCTGGGGGGACCCGCGCCATGGGGTGGTGTGGCCACCCTGTGGTCCCTCCCCGTCTCGTATTCTGGCTCCGTGAGTCTTTCGGGAAAATAGGAACTTTGGCTTTTGTCCCGTCCAATTCCGAGAATATTCATTCTCTGACTTTCTGGAACCAAAAACAGCAGAAAACAGGCAACTGGCACTGTGGCATCTTGTTAATAGGTTAGTCCAAGAAATCATATGAAAAGTACTCCAAAGTTGGAACAAAACATAAGAAAGTAGATAAAACCAAGCATGGATATCAAAAATTATAGATACATTTGCAATGCATCATATGTTCCTTGTCATTAACATTGAAGGTCACCTTTCCTTGATTACAATTAATAACAGCTCCTGCATTATTAAGAAAAGGTCTCCCAAGAATAATAGACATATTATCATCTTCAGGCATTTCAAGCACAACAAAATCAGTTAATATCAAGCAATTGTGAGCCACCTGAACAGGTACATCCTCACATATACCCACATGAATAGTGGTGGATTTATCATCCATTTGCAAAGATATATCAGTTGGTATTAATTTTTCAAGTTGAAGCCTCTTATAGAGAGAGAAAGGCATAACACTAACTCCAGCTCTCAAATCACACAAAGCAGTTCTAACATAACTGTTCTTAATAGAGCAAGGGATAGTTGGAATCCCTGGGTCTCCAAGTTTCTTAGGAACCTTACCATTGAAAGAATAATTAGCAAGCAAAGTAGACATTTCTTCATTAGGGATCTTCCTTTTATTCGAGACAATGTCCTTGATATACTTTGAGTAAGGTGGAAATTTAATAGCATCAGTCAAAGGAATTTGCAAGAATAAAGGCTTCATCCACTCACAAAACTTATTATAGTGTTCATCTTCCTTTGACTTGTGTTTCTTATCAGGGAAAGGCATAGATTTTTGGACCCAAGGTTCTCTTTCACTATCATGTTTTTTAGCAATAAAATCTTCTTTGTTGTGTTTAGTATTCTTAGTGTGGTTTTCAGGTTCTTCTTCAACTTTTTCTTTATTAGGAACTTCATTTTCCTCATTACCACTTTCAGTTTCAGCATCAGAGATAGATATACTATTAGGATCTATAGCAGGTTCAGAGGGTTATACAACAGTTTTATGTTTCTTTTTCCTTTTCTGACGAGTAGAGCCACTATTTTCAGCTTGTTGAGAATCCTGCTCAATTCTTTTGGGATGCCCCTCAGGATACAGAGGATCATGGGTAGCAGCTCCACTTCTAGTTCTAATTTCATAAGCATGTTTTTCTTTAACAGCATTAACTAGCAAGTTGTTTTGCACTTTAACGAGTTGATCTATTTGAGTTTGGACCATTTGAAAGTGTTTAACAATCATTTTAACATCATTAGAGGTTGTTTCCACAATATCTTTCAACTCAACAATAGCTCTAGTGTTTTCCATTAGATGATTTTGCACCCTTTTATTAAAGTTATCTTGCTTAACAATAAAGATATCAAATTCTTCTAAGCATTGATTAGGAGGTTTAGAGTAAGGGATATCACGTTCATCAAAGTGTTAGAGAGAGTGTACCTCAATAGTGGATGAGTAGGAAATAGGCTTACATAATTCTTCTATAGGGGGTAAATTCTTGACATCTGCAGCTTTAATTCCCTTCTCCTTAAGACATTGCTTAGCTTCCTTCATCACTTCATCATTTAATTCAATAACTCCCCTCTTCTTTGATGTTGGAATAGGTACGGGAATAGATGGTTCAGGTATAATTACTTCAGGTATAGCTTGTTTAGGAGGAGTCCAATCTTCATAATTCTTGCTTATTTTAGCCATTAATTCCTCAGCTTCCTTAGGAGTCATATTCCTGAAAACACAATCAGCACAACTATCTAGGTATGTGCTAGATTCTTCGGTTAGTCCATTATAAAATATATCAAGAAGCTCATTCTTAGGTAATGGACTTCCAACCTGTGCATGAATCAAAGCACAAAACCTTGCCCAAGATTCGGGCAATACCTCTTTTTCTCCCTATTTAAAACCAAAAAGTTCCTGCAAAATAGCGTGTCTAGCACTAGGAGGAAAATATTTCTGCAAGAAAGTACTAATCAAGCACTCAGGGCTATCAATAGATCCAGGAGGTAAATTACTAAACCAAGTTTTAGCTTCTCCTTTCAGTGAAAAGGGAAAAATCTTAGCAACAAAGTAAGTACGCATCTTAATATCATCAGAAAACAAGCCACTGATGGTAGAAAGTTCATTCATATGTGCTACCGCACTTTCATTCTTAGTCCCACAAAAAGGTTCTTTCTCGACAATAGCTATGTAAGATAGATCGAGAGAGAAATCATAATCTTCATCTATATTGTTTATGGGAGAAGCAACAAACTTAGCAATAGGAGACAATTTGGGTCTAATAGTATGCCTCTCAAGGAGACTCTTAGCAGCGCTCCTATCATGGGTATTCTTACATTCTTTAATAAACTCATCGGTCCTCTCAACATAAACATCTTCAATATCATAACTCTCACTAGACTCAGGTGAGCTAACAGGTGTGATAGTGTCTTCATTAGGAGTTTCGGTATTTGCAGCTATAGTTCTAGCAATCATAGCATCTAGGAAAGGACCTAATGAACCACTCTTATCAAGCACAGTAGAAGCAGCATCATAAGCATCAGAAGTTTCAGATTCAGCAGTAGTAGCAGTGTGTGTAGCATGTGTATGTGGTGGTGTAAGGAACTTACTCATAACAGACGGTGAATCAAGCGCAGCATAGGTGTTTAGAACCGCACCTCTTCTTGTAGTGGATGGTAAAATAGGAACCTTGCCATCACGAGACTTAACCATGATGGATGGATAGCAGCGAACAATAGAGACTCCAAGTGAACTTGATAAATAAAGCTATGCTCCCCGGCAACGGCGCCAGAAAATAGTCTTGATGACCCACAAGTATAGGGGGTGTATCGCAGTATTTTCGAGGGAAGTGAAACCCAATTTATTGATTTGACACAAGGGGAGCCAAAGAATATTTATAAGCCTTAACAACTGAGTTGTCAATTCAGCTGCACCTGGAAACAATCTTGCTCACAACAGTTTATTAGTAGCAACAATTTTGTAGTAGGAATAGTAAAGTAACAACAGTAGTAAAGCAAAGACAGTAGTAACAAAAGAAGTAAACAGTGGGATTCGAGTGCGGTAGGCATAGGGATGGACGGACCGGCGTTGCATGGACAAGACAATTCAAATAGCAATAAGAACATAGGGCAATTGCAGATAAATAAGATAAAGCATCCAAGTACTAGACAATCCTAGGCATGTGTTCCATATATAGTCATACGTGCTCGCAATGAGAACTTGCACAACATCTTTTGTCCTGCCAGCCCGTTTGTAGCGGGGCCTCTAGGGAACTACTAGCAATTAAGGTGCTCCTTTTAATAGAGCACCGGAGCAAAGCATTAACACTTCGTGAACACATGGGATCCTCACATCAAAGCCATTCCCTTCCGGTTATCCCGATTTCTGTCACTTCGGGGCCATAGGTTCCGGACAACAACGTGTGTATACAACTTGCAGATAAGACCAAAAACAATACTATCATAATGAATCAATAACATGTTCAGATCTGAAATCATGGCACTCGGGCCCTAGTGACAATCATTAAGCACAACAAGTCGCAACAAAGTCATAAAACACTAATAAAAGATACTAGGCACCATGCCGTAACAATCTGATGCCATTACATGAACGATCTCATCCAATCCTTACCATCCCCATAGCCTACAGCGGGTGATTACTCACTCATAGATGGAGGAGACATGGATAGTCGATGGAGAAGCGATGGTGATGATGATGACGATGATCTCCTCCAATTCCCTGTCTCGGCAGGGTGTCAGAACGGAGTTTCTGGTGCTGTTTCGTGGAATCTGGTGGTGGCGACGGAGCGGAACTCCTTCTGGAAAAACGTCGAACCCCCCGAAGTTTTTTAGGTCAGAAGGCTCCTTATAGGCGAAGAGAGAGGCCGAGGGGTCCCTAGGGGCTCACACCACCCCCTGGCGCGGCATGGCCTGGCCCGCGCCACCAGGTGGTGTGGCCACCCCCGGCTCTTCTCCGTCTCGTATTCTGACTCCTGGATTCTTTGGGTGAAATAGGATTTTTGACATATTTTCCGGAATTTTTTCTGATAGTTGGTTTTCTGCACAAAAAGTAGACACCAAGGCAATTCTACTGAAAACAGCGTCAGTCCGCGTTAGTTGCATTCAAATCACACAAATTTAGAGGAGAAACAATAGCAAAAGTGTTCCGTAAAATAGATACGTTTTGGACGTATCACCCCGTATTACTGACGACACCCCGCCCCACCGTGGACCTGCAAGCTTGCTGCGGCGATTAGAGCGGGAGTTGAGACCACGTGTTGTGGCATGGCTAGACAAGACGGATGTATCGGCAGATCGGAACCGGGGAAATGGTTCAGAGTGGCCGATCGATGAAGGTTTGTAATTGGTGTTGGTCCATCTGAGATCACCGGTAGATCTGTCCGGCGCCATCATTAATGTCGCAGGCAGTCGTGCTCCTCTGCACAAAACAATCTATCTTCGTGCTTCTCTTTCCCAGCTTTACAGCAAGTCCGGCTGTTGGATCCTCTGTCCAAGCACGCTCCCCAATATTCCTTTTTTATGTAGATATTTTGCTTTGTTCTACACCAGCAGCACAGCATGTTTTGCTCTACTTTTGTACAGTTTGAGGAATGCGATGATTGATTTCTCGTAACACTGACCATCACCATCGGTGCAACTGTGCAAGGTCAGTACACTCTATTCTTAATCTTTTGTCTCTACCGATCTGTTCCCAAACTGTCTGTACTGCATGTCTCCATGTGTTATTCTTCAGATGTGAGGTGCGACAACAACGATTTAGTAGTACCAAACTTTGCCCCATTTTTGGAGATGAAGCCATTGAGATTGATGATGATGCAGCTACGATTACACCGAAACAGCTATACTGCTCTTATTATAAAGTGTATTTTTCTGTGTTAGTTTTGTATTTGAACCGCCTAAAACTGATGCAAGATTATACCTCGTTGGTGTACTGTTGTTGCTGTTAGAATGAATTTGTCGTACTGTCATCAACATAAACTGTTGTACTTATGTTTATTGCCTATATGCTTCTCGCTGGTACCTGCTGCCCTGCTGGGCGGGCTGTCGTACTTGTTGGAATTTCCACGGATCGACAACATCAAACTAGACAAACAAGCACGCTCGAAAAATCTTATGGCCAAGGACACGTGTCGTGCCCGTTCTTTTTCTTTATTTTCTCAATATCTCACCACACGTGTTACAAGCAGTAATCCTGGTATGTATGTATACACAGCCAGCCAATACAAAACCGACTCAAACCTAGACCTAAACGTACTGGTACTACATAGACCGATACAAACTAGAACTCATCTAGCCAGCTAGAACTACTCTGCCCTTACACGGACACACGTAGACACTTGCCTAACTAAGAAACCTACTTAGACTCACACACGTACGAACCACACGGACATGCATGCATGTGTTAGTACTACATACACACGCATTCATAACTCTAACCGACACCACTAATCAAGATTAGTGCTAACAATCTCTCTAATCTTGATTGACGACTCTTTGTCTTATGTGCTCCTCCAATCTTGATTCGTTGTAGATCTGCGTCTTGTCTAGGTCTCGCACCATGACAAGTCTAATTGGCTCTCCCCAATTTTAACTTGACGAATTTACGGAACAAATCAAGTATGATCCGGACTACCCAGTCACGCTAGCAAACCGTGGAACATGTTGTCCACCCTAGCGCAATACATGCCGACCACCTCGTGAACTCCATCCACTTCGGCCTCATGTAGAGACAGGTCCTCATTGAAGAGGCTCCCCTTCACTGGTTTACCGCCCCCTTCACACTTGAACTTGATCCTCTTGTCGAGACACGTAGACGACCTGATCGAGACACGCAAATTGCGTCTTCGTCCATACGATGGACAGTCCCTCAACCTTCATTCGCTTCAACTGTAACGGATCCTCAAACAGACGAGCACTTGGACGCAACAATGACTCACAGGCACAACACCGACCGAACATGACCGAACGTGCTACCTTGCACACACTTGACTCCTTGGCTCATACTCTCCCGGACGATGATCTTGACAAGATTCTCCAGCACCGCATCCCGGCACCATCGCACTCATCAACGATCATCCCCATCCACCACCTTGCCGACGACGCCTCGCCCACTATCTTCCTCCTTGTCGCTCCTCCGAACGACGATCACCCGCCACATCATCCTTGATGGTATGCCTACCATCTCCACCTGGTCGCCCGCCTAACGACGCCCGTCCGCCCCGAGGCGCTAGTACGGGTCGCCTCCCCGGGGCAAGCGCAGCTTCAAGTCCTTGACCTCGCTCTGATACCAATTGTTGAAATTCCCACGGATCGACAACATCAAACTAGACAAACAAGCACGCTCGAAAAATCTTATGGCCAAGGGCACGTGTTGTGCCCGTTCTTTTTCTTCATTTTCTCAATATCTCACCACACGTGTTACAAGCAGTAATCCTGGTGTATATATATACACAGCCAGCCAATACAAAACCGACTCAAACCTAGACCTAAACGTACTGGTACTACGTAGACCGATACAAACTAGAACTCATCTAGCCAGCTAGAACTACTCTACCCTTACACGGACACACGTAGACACTTGCCTAACTAAGAAACCTACTTAGACTCACACACGTACGAACCACGCGGACATGCATGCATGTGTTAGTACTACATACACACGCATTCATAACTCTAACCGACACCACTAATCAAGATTAGTGCTAACAGTACTGACCTGCTGAGTGCTGCGTTTGTGCCTGAGTGCTTGCATAGATGGATGGATGTTGGATCACTGGGCTGGGGTGGTGAACGTACTACACAGCTTGTGCTAAGGCGATAGCAGCCTTAGTTGGTAGCAATGGATTGAGATGAAGGGTTTTTAATGGCTTCCGGAGATGATAAAAGCCAGCAAGCGCAGAGTGTATGAGATTAGTACTCCTTCCGTTCAGAAATATAAGACGTTTTAGCTTTGTGAAATGAATGTATCTAGACGCTTTTTAATATATAGGTTCACTCTGAACCTATACACTAAAAGACGACTAGATACAGTCGATTCACAAAGCTAAAACGTCTTATATTTCTGAACGGAGGGAGTAGCTTTGACTAATGATAGCGATGCAAAACACCTGGATATTTTGTGCAGTCCAATACACGAGACTCTTCTGAATATACAGTATTCAGCACTTAATGGAGTATTCTGCTATCTTAGCTATTACTAGATCATGATGGCGCGTGTTGTCGCGTCCGTCTATTTGTGCTATAGAATAATTATAATTTTACATATTCGTCAGTTTAAAGAGGACCTTTATTTTTGGCAAGTTCAAAGAGGACCTTATTCTGTTTGAAGTAACAGGATGTTTGGTAGATGCACTGATACAAACTTATTAATGTATAGACTTGAATACCACTATGAAGTGCAACATTAAACCTACATGTGTCCATAACCGAGCATGATAATTGGATATGAGACATATGTGCCTAGCAGCGCAGCCATTGACATGAAAACTGTTAAGATGTATTAGTATTGGTCTAGGAGTCCGTATTTGTCTAGATTTATCTTCTTGTACCTCAAGTCAGTTGTACTATATATTCTGGCCTTTGGCCCTCTAGCAATACAAGATCTATTGCCCTAACATGGTATCAGAGCCGTAAGGCTTTTTTTTTTCTCTCTTCTCCCGCTGTCGCCGCCGCCGCCCCGGCCCCCGCCGCCGCCGCGCCAGGCTCTCCCGCCGCCGGCCCGACCCCGCCCCCGTCCAGGCCCGCCGCCGGTCCCGGCTCTCCCGCCGCCGCCGCCGACCGCCCCGGACCCCGCCGCCCGTCACCGCCCCGCCGTCCCGGACGCCCGCCGCCGGCCCCGCCGCCTCGGACGCCGGCCCCGCCGCCTCGGACGCCGCCCCGGACCCCGCCGCCCGTCACCGCCCTGCCGTCCCGGACGCCCGTCGCCGGCCCCGCCGCCCCGACCCCGCCCCCGCCCAGGCCGCGCCGCCGCCCCGGATCCCGCCGCCAGATTCAAATCTGACTAGATCTGGTTTGAAAAAAAAAAGCATGTCTTCCTCCTCGGGCTATGTTGCGATTCCTCGCTGCCCGGTGATCTTTGACGGCGCGAATTATCCTGATTTCGCTGCCTTTATGCGCGTTCATATGCGCGGTCTTCGTCTTTGGGGTGTGCTTTCTGGTGAGGTCTCCTGTCCACCGCGCCCCGTTGTGCCTCCAGTGCCTCGTGCCCCGACACCCGTTCCCCTTGCCCCCGATGCTACTCAGGCGGTCGAGGATGCAACCCAGAGTGCTGATGATTCTGCTCGAGCTGACTATGAGCGCCAGGTTCAGGCGCATTCTGCTGCTACTACGGCCTACCGGCTGGATCTGGCCGACTACACTCAGTGGATTGATGAGGATGCTCGTGCTGCTGCTGTTCTCACTTCCAGTGTTCAGCCTCAGTATGCTCCTGAGTTCATGGGTCTTCCCACTGCTGCTGCCCAGTGGGCTTTTCTTCGTCAGCGCTATCAGCCATCTGGAGATGCTCTTTATCTGTCCGTGGTTCGTCAGGAGCATGAGCTTAAGCAGGGTGATTCTACCATTGATGATTTCTACACTCAGAGTGCTGCTATTTGGCGTCAGCTTGACTCTCTTCGTACAGCGGTGTGTAACACCTGTCCCTGCTGTCTGATTGTGCGCGCGGATCTGGAGTGTCAGCGCGTCTTTGAGTTCTTGTCACGGCTCCGCAAGGAGTTTGAGCCACGCCGTGCCCAGCTGCTTGCCCGTGGTCGTGTTCCACTCTCTGAGGTATTGGCTGAGCTTCGTGCTGAGGAGACTCGTCTTCGTGGTGCTGGTCTTCTTGAGGTTCCGTCTGTACTTGCTGCTCATGGTCCCCCTATGCCGCCGGCTTCGTCGCGGTCTCTCGCACCGCCACTACTCTCCACTCCACCGGCCCAAGGTCAGCGTCAGTCTCAGCAGCCTCGTGGTTCTCGTCCTCCCTGTGCTCACTGTGGCAAGCCTGGCCACGACATATCTGGTTGCTGGACGAGGGATCCACGCTTACGTCAGCAGTACCTTGCTCGTCGACAATCTGGGTCTTCAGGATCTTCTGCTGTTGTCTCTGGACCTCCTACTGGTGCTTCTGGACCTCCTGCTGGTGCTCTGTCTGATCAGGACATTATTCGTGGTCTTCGTAGTCTGCTCGCTGCTACAGGCTCCTCCTCGTCGGGTTCTGCTGGTTCTGTGACTACTTCTTCGGGCACTGCGCGACCATCATCTTCTACACAGTCAGGTACGTCATCCCCGTGGTATCTGGATTCTGGAGCTTCTTTTCATATGACTTCTGCATCTTCTATTCTTTCTGCTCTTCGCTCTCTTCTTTCTCCTGTCCATGTTACTACGGCTGATGGTACCTCTCTTCCTGTTTCCAGTCGAGGCACCCTCTCTACTTCTTCCTTCTCTGTTCCGGATGTTTCTCATGTTCCCAGTCTTACGATGAATCTTTTCTCTGCTAGTCAGCTTACTGATTCTGGTTGTAGGGTCATTCTTGACGCTGATTCTTGTGCTGTTCAGGACCGTCGTACACAGGCTCTGGTTGGAGCTGGCCCTCGGAGCATTGAGTCTCCTGGGCTCTGGGAGTTAGACTGGCTTCGCGTTCCTTCTGCCGACACTTCCTCTGCCACTTCTCCTGCGGTTGCTGCATCTGTCACTGGCTCTTTTCAGCAGTGGCATCATCGGCTGGGCCATCTTTGTGGTTCCCGTTTATCATCCTTAGTTCGTCGTGAGCTTCTGGGGCTTGTCTCAGGAGATGTATCGTCGCTTCATTCGTGTCAGGGTTGTAGGTTAGGTAAACAGATTCAGCTTCCCTATCCTACTAGTGTGTCTGTATCTCAGCGACCTTTTGATTTAGTTCATTCAGATGTGTGGGGTCCGGCTCCCTTTGCTTCAAAAGGGGGTCATCGATACTATATTTTGTTTTGTTGATGATTTTACACGGTACACCTGGTTATTTTTTATGCGCTCTCGCCGCGAGGTGCTTGCTATTTATCAGCGTTTTGTGGCTATGGTTCGTACCCAGTATTCCACGCCTATTCGTGTTTTTCGTGCTGACTCTGCAGGAGAGTATATCTCTCAACACCTGCGTGGTATCCTTGCTGAGCAGGGCACCCTTGCTCAGTTCTCGTGTCCTGGCGCCCATGCTCAAAATGGTGTCGCCGAGCGTAAGCATCGTCATATCCTTGAGACTACCCGTGCTATGATGATTGCTTCCTCTCTTCCGCCGCATTTCTGGGCTGAGGCTGTCGCTACGTCGACTTACCTCATTAATATTCAGCCTTCTGCTGCTCTTCAGGGTGGCATTCCTCTCGAGCGTCTCTCTGGATCCTGTCCAGACTACTCGGCTCTTCGTCTATTTGGTTGCGTTTGCTATGTCCTCCTCCCTCCACGTGAACGCACCAAACTAACCGCTCAGTCTGTTGAGTGTGTTTTTCTTGGCTACAGTGATGAGCATAAGGGCTATCGCTGTTGGGACCCTGTTGGTCGTCGTATGCGCATCTCTCGTGATATCACGTTCGATGAAACGCGTCCTTTCTATTCTCGCCCCACCTCTGGTACTTACCCAACGGATGATCTCTCTTTTCTTTTCTTTCCCGATACACCTTCCGCTGTCTCTTCTCCTTCGGCTCCTCCTTCTGCTGCGCCTCCTTCTTCGGCACCTTCCTCTCCTCCGTCTAGTTCCCCTAGTTCTCCTCGGTCTCCAGCCTCGGCTCCTTCCTCTGTGCCTCCTTCTTCCTCCTCTTCGGATGAGTCATCTTCCGCGGATGAGCTTCCTTCCTCACGACCTGTTCGTCAGCGTCGTGCTCCAGACCGTTACTCCCCTAGTCAGTATGGTCTCTCTGTAGTTTCCGAGCCGACTTCTTATCGGGATGCTGCATGTCATCCTGAATGGCAGCTTGCCATGGCTGAGGAGATTGCTGCGCTTGAGCGCACAGGCACCTGGGATCTTGTCTCTCCTCCTTCTGGTGTTCGTCCTATCACATGTAAGTGGGTCTATAAAATTAAGACCCGCTCTGATGGATCTCTTGAGCGCTATAAAGCGCGTCTTGTGGCTCGTGGTTTTCAGCAGGAACATGGTCGTGACTATGATGAGACCTTTGCTCCTGTGGCACATGTGACCACTGTACGTACTCTTCTTGCTGTTGCTTCTGTTCGACGCTGGTCTGTGTCCCAGCTTGATGTTCAGAATGCTTTTCTTAATGGCAAGTTGAGTGAGGAGGTTTATATGCAACCTCCTCCTGGGTTTTCTGTTCCTGATGGGATGGTTTGTCGTCTTCGACGTTCTCTTTATGGCCTGAAACAGGCCCCTCGTGCCTGGTTTGAGCGTTTTGCCTCTGTGGTGACTGCTGCTGGTTTTTCTCCTAGCTCTCATGATCCAGCGCTTTTTGTTCACACTTCTCCTCGTGGACGCACTCTTCTCCTTCTCTATGTTGATGATATGATCATTACTGGTGATGATCCTGAGTATATTGCCTTTGTCAAGGCTCGTCTTCGTGATCAGTTTCTTATGACTGATCTTGGTCCTCTTCGCTATTTTCTTGGGATTGAGGTTTCATCCACTTCTGATGGGTTTTCTATTTCTCAGGAAAAGTATATTCAGGATCTCCTTGCTCGGGCTGCTCTTGCAGATGAGCGCACCGTTGAGACTCCTATGGAGCTTCATGTTAAGCTTCGTCCTACAGATGGTGATCCTCTTCCCGATCCCACTCGTTATCGCCATCTTGTTGGGAGTCTTGTTTACCTTGCTGTCACCCGTCCTGATATCTCTTATCCTGTTCATATTCTGAGCCAGTTTGTCTCAGCTCCTACCACTGTCCACTATGGTCATCTCCTCCGTGTCCTTCGCTATCTTCGTGGCACGATTACTCGTCGCCTTTTCTTCCCTCGTTCTAGCTCTCTCCAGCTCCAGTGCTACTCGGATGCTACGTGGGCGAATGATCCTACGGATCGTCGTTCACTTTCTGCTTACTGTGTGTTTCTTGGTGGTTCGCTTGTTGCTTGGAAGACGAAGAAACAGGTAGCGGTTTCCCGTTCGAGTGTTGAAGCTGAGTTGCGGGCTATGGCTTCGGTGACTGCTGAGGTGACCTGGTTACGGTGGTTGCTTGCAGATTTTGGCGTCTCTGTTACGACGCCCACTCCACTTTTGTCAGACAGTACAGGTGCTATCAGTATTGCACGTGATCCGGTCAAGCATGAGCTGACTAAGCATATTGGTGTTGATGCGTTTTATACACGTGCTCAGGTGCAGGATCAGGTTGTTGCGCTCCATTATGTGCCTTCAGACTTGCAGTTGGCAGATTTCTTTACAAAGGCACAAACTCGCGCTCAGCATGATTTCTTACTCTCCAAACTCAGTGTTGTGGATCCACCATGAGTTTGAGGGGGGGTGTTAAGATGTATTAGTATTGGTCTAGGAGTCCGTATTTGTCTAGATTTATCTTCTTGTACCTCAAGTCAGTTGTACTATATATTCTGGCCTTTGGCCCTCTAGCAATACAAGATCTATTGCCCTAACAAAAACGATTCTTTCCACCGCAGAGAAGGGCCATTGTTTGATCTCATCGCCACAAATCTGTATTTGGCAAAGAATCTCAATACATTGATATAATTGGTGATAATCTTAAAAGGGCAGCTATTTTTTTATTCTGCAGTACATGAAGGAAAACACTCAATAATCACCAACGAACATAAATTGTTAAGCTCACTCAAGTATATGCTAGCATATTATGTATGCATTGTAAATAGTAATATCTAAAAGAGAAATTGCTCACCTCATGTTTCCAAATTTCCATATTATTCATTACATTAACCGTTTTCCCTAAATATTTTTTTTGACATCCCCTAAATATTAATCTCAAGATTAATTTCAGTAGCATCTTTGTGTTGGAAGCAAAATCCTATTAACCAATGACTTCATCTTGCAACCTTAGACACAAGGCAAAACACGATTTTCAGTTAGATGCGTAAGACCGTAATGCGGCAAAGTTAAGTTAATCCTTCAACGGCTGGTCCAAGAGGAATGCACTTTGTAAGCCACACATTGGTATCCGGGAGTTCTCATTTAAAGCAGAACATAATTAAATGAAGAATGGAACCTGGTAAGGGTGATTACATGAATCAACCAGTGAAAGCAGGGGCAGATGAGTAGATGCCTAGTATTCCCATCAGTCGTTCTCAAGTACCATGGGCGATGAGGAGAAATGGATACCATGCATTAGAAGAGAGAGGTGGGACTTTTAATGCCGGCAATGACAAAGCCTTACACATTACAGGAGCCATTTGTTGGGTTTTATTTCCCTACTTCTAGTAAAACCCCAGACCAATATAATAATATTACTTTAATAAACAAGAGAACAATAAAAATAATTGTAATACCAGTTATTTAATACCAACACATTGAATATGCTTCATGAATCCCTGCCATATAGCAATGCCAATTTAAAGGTAGAAAATTAATCAGAAACAGAAACAGATGTTGCATTGCACTGAACTTCTCGGGTACTAAGGTTGTACTTAAATATTCACTTTAATACAGAAGGAAAGGGAGAGGGGCGACATTGACAGATAAACGCTTGGTTGATCAGATGAGGTGACACCCTGTTAGCACTAATGCTGACTTGCACGTGTGTTAGATATGTTTAGGCTGTGTGCGTGGCAGCGCGTGAGTGTAGGACTAGGAGGTTAGCTCGTGGGCGCGGGCGATGCATGCAAAGGCAGCCGTGTCGTACGCGTTGCTGCGCGACGCGCGTGCGGCCGGTGCATGCGGATCGAGGGGCAGAGTGGAGTTTGTGCTCCCAGCGTCAGCTATAAATCTCATGTGTAGTCTCCCACGTATGGGTGTGAGAAGGGAGAGCCAGAGATGTAGTCTCGCCGCGACCGTGGTGTGTGCCCGGCCGGCGGTAGGAGAGCTCTCCTGGGTATTCCATGTATGTGTCCGAGCAAGCTGAAAGAGAAAGATACTAGGGCGTTGGTGCGCCCGTGACGGCGTTCGTGCGCCGTAAAAAACTTGTGCCTCTTCTACCTTGTTCGAGAGAGAGAGAGAGCGAGCTAGCAAGGGCTCCCGCCGTCATTTGGTATCAGAGCCTTGATGGCCTGCGGCCATGGAGCATGGCCATGCCGTGCGTGCGGGGAGCGCGGCGGCCGCGGCGGACCTGCGTGGTGGCGCAGAGGCTGCGGTGGCACGGCGTGGCTCGGCGGCGTGGAGGAGAAGCCGTTCGTGCGGCGGGTGAGGCAGCTCGAGCGGCCACGTTGCTTGCGTCAGGGCGCGGTATGTGCGTGAGCCGAGGGCGTGCGGATCACCGGAGGAGAACGCGTCCAGCGGAGCGCAGGACGGCCGCATCGATCACGTCAGTGCGTGATCGTGTGCGCGAGCCGGGGCGTGCAGGGCGTGGCGTCATCGAGGAGCTAGGCGTTCGTCCGGCGATTGTTGCTGGAGGCTGCACGGCGTATGTCGCCGGAGCCGGAGAAGAACGGCGTGTGTTGCCGAGGAGCTCAGCGTGTGTCGCTGAGAAATAAAATGAAGGCTGTGACGTCTATGCGGAGGTGTGGCACGCAGCGGTGGTCGTGTCAAGACGGGAGGCCGTAGCAGCGGCCACGGCGACGACAACGACGAGAGCTACAACCTCTCCGGCGATGCAAGTCAAGATTAGGAGAGGCATTGTTAGCACTAATCCTGACTTGCACGTGTGTTAGATATGTTTAGGCTGTGCGCGTGCGTGCTCTGTGTGCGTGGCAGCGCGTGAGTGTAGGACTAGGAGGTTAGCTCGTGGGCGCGGGCGATGCATGCAGAGGCAGCCACGTCGTACGCGTTGCTGCGCGACGTGCGTGCGGCCGCGGCATGCGGATCGAGGGGCAGAGTGGAGTTCGTGCTCCCAGCGTCAGCTATAAATCTCATGTGTAGTCTCCCACGTATGGGTGTGAGAAGGGAGAGCCAGAGATGTAGTCTCGCCGCGACCGTGGTGTGTGCCCGGCCGGCGGTAGGAGAGCTCTCCTGGGTATTCCATGTATGTATCCGAGCAAGCTGAAAGAGAAAGATACTAGGGCGTTGGTGCGCCGGGAAAAACTTGTGCCTCTTCTACCTTGTTCGAGAGAGAGAGAGCGAGCTAGCAAGGGCTCCCGCCGTCACACCCACCCACATTGGCACACTCAGGCATAGCTCTTGACACAAGAGGTCTTGGATAGACATAAGCTGATTTCCCTGGTTCAGACATCAGCTGCATGGGTTAAAAAGCCTTAAAATGAACCAAGACAATAATACAAACGAGCTGCATGTTGAGTCTAATGTCTGAATTCTTTTTTGACCAGCTTGAGACTGATGTACGTGCGACATGCATTGTTTCTTGAAAAATTCCATTATGCCCAACATCTGCAATGACCAACTTGAGACTTGACGAACTGGACACAAAATTATCACCTTTTTGCAAGATTTTTCAACAAATTTATGTGAGTACTGGTATGTCACATGCACTAAAGTATAATTTCGTATTTAGGGAAGGGCCGATGGTGGCACCTCCATTAAGAAAAAAGAGAGGTGTGGAAGTAGTTCCCTGTTAAAATGGAGCAGAAAGAAGGTACAGAACTACAACCTGGTATTGAAACCAGAAGAACGGACTACTCTATGTCGCGAAGGAAGTGAACTATACAATTTAGACAGTGTGGCCGGCATATCATCAAGAATCTGATATGCAAGACATAATAAGGGGAACGAAGGAACACAAGAAGAGCACAAACCTGAATGCCGAAGCACAAAGACCGGTAAGAGCAGATATCAAGAAATAGTAACAAAGCCGATCTACAGGACAAGGGGCCTCTTTGTGCGGCGCCAATAGCAGCAGCGGCGGCGCATGAAGGCTCCTCCTAGGCCAAGCCACCGAGATCGGGATGGGAGGACTACGATTGCCCCTTCGCTCGATACACCTTCTTTACTTTTTCCTGCGCCGGAACTATGCCTCAGGTAGGTGGGCTTTCCATGAGTTTTTGGCCCAATTAAGCAGAGGACTGCGATTTGTTCCACAGAGTAGGTGTTTCAGGGACATCCGGTCCGAGGGGCGCCTTAAGGCTCATCAAACAGCCACATATGACCAAGAAGAGCGATCCAACGGCTCCAACGCTGATGGCCTGAGAAGCCTCCTATTTGACTCAGTTTTAATATCCCTAATTAGTTAGGTTCTTGCTTTTAAGTATATACGATGTTGAATTATGCAAATTACAAATAAAATTATATAAAATATTATGTGGCTATCTTTCTATGTATCTGAATATTTGTAGGCACTTTATGTTTACACATGGACATGTGACATGGGAGACAAAAAAAATTAACAAGCCGTAGCAACGCACGGATATTCGGCTAGTCAACCTAAAAGTTAAAGACAAGGTGGGCGATCCACATATATACTTTAGCAATGTTGTATTGCTTATTCATCCAATAAGAGTTTGGCATATATAATTTAGTCCAAATTCAGCTATTTATGGATATCACATGGAGTTTGTCAAAAAATGAAATTGCTAACTTTATTTTTTATTTTCCAGTTCCATGTATAATAGTTATATTGTCGCCATAGACTTGCATAATCCAATATCTAAATCATGATTAACAGTGCGAACTCACACCCAAACATATTATTTTGATAAAGGGAATGTATAAATATCACGAAGATACCGAGTACACCCAACCTATGGACGAACAATATTTGGATGCACACAACAAAAAATGAAGAAAAGGCCATGGCACGGTGATTAATCACTCGTAGCACTAGCACACAAAACACCACCAAAGACAACACCTGGAATAAAAAATGATCCCCAAAAAGCGATGACTCCAAGAAGGAAACGGTGCACAAACACCGTCATCGCCCGATCAACTGCTCTTAGATTTTCACGCTGGAGAATGTCCTAAGTCTCAAAACAATGTCTTCAATAAGACTATTACTAGGTACAACCAATGAAGGATTTTCAGCATAGAACTCCAGACTTGGTACTCGAGGAGCACCACAAAAAATGAAGCCCTCCAGTGTTGTCGCCCCTCTTGGCAAGCGACTACATCTCCCTCCCAACCCTACGTGGCAACGTCGGGCCACACCGGGTGGCTGCCACCTACCCTCCTTTCGATCTCTCCTCGTCGCCCTACTCCTGTTGTCGGAATCGTCGTTGGGAAAAGCCGACATGGCGCAATGGTGACAGATCGTCCTTGGCTGCGATCTAGAGAACTATGGTGGCGTCCGTACGATCTACCTCGACAACGGTGCAACGGGCGATCAACGGCCAGCGAGACTCTGCAAGCTATGTGGGCAGGTGGCGAAGTTGTAGGTGAGCGCGTCTTGGCTCAGATGGGCGAGGACGGGCCGCGGCCTACACCTCGTCACCGATGCATCATCTCCGATGGCGGCACATGAGGTGCTCTGGGGCATGCTCCGCAGCACGAGGAAGCCTAAATCACCGGCCTTGGGCATGGCCGTGGCGGCCCAATCCTCTCCTAGTGGTGGTCGACCTGGCTAGTTTTGGCATTTTGATTCGACTCTAGCACCTGCGGTGAGTTGGGGTGGCATGGCTCCCAGTGACAAACCGATCTCCGACTCTGGTCATGGTGGGCGATGGCGGCTTCTTGAAGGCATTGCCGTTGCAACCATCATCCACCCACTCGTGCTATTCCGGAAACCCTAGATCCAGGTATCCCAGATCGGACGTTGGAGGCGCTATCAGTGTCGCTCTCCCTCATGGGGCATTTTTTGTGGAGCAGCTGCTGGATGGAGGGGGCAAGAGGCGGAGTAGTGTGCATCTACTGCATCTACCGTGTCGACGATTACAAGTCCCGGTGGCGTGGCAGATCAGGTTCTCAGTGAAAGACGTGACATGATGTACTTGCTCATGGGGGGTCTGTCTGGCATCATGGTGGTGTCGACGGCAGGACTAGGGAAGACTATGCAGATCTTTACCCTACAGGTCGCTTGGCGCCTCGAAGGCTTTTGCGTCGTGTTCATGAGGTGCTCGCTAAGAGTCCGCTAGACCGGATGAGCGCCCCCATTTCAACTAGAGGGTGTTTTGGGTATGCTAGTTGATGGAGGGATTTCTCGTTTTCAGGGCATAAGGCCCTAGTGGCATGATCTTCACCCATTATTGGGTTTGTAGGTTTGTATGGTGGCTTCAGGTTTTTTGATCTGTGCTCTTTGTCAGACCTTTGTTGAATAATATAATAAAGAAGGCTGTAGTATCTTTTCGATGTAGAGGCTGGGGATTTATTTTATCATCCATTTGGAAAAAAAGTGCTGCCCCCTCACTTGCCTATGCCGCTACTACAGGTTACAGATCTCTAGGATCACAGACTGGAGTGTGATGGATCATTTTCACCCTCTCCAAAATCACGCTTCAGCCATCACTTGATAATCTCAGACTCCATATAAGCAAGCGAGATCCATTAGTCTTCTAGGCGCACCCAACTCGATTATCACAAATATCAGCAACATGGGAATTGCGATTGTACCAGATGTTGCCGACAAAAGTAAGTCTTCACGATGTGCCACCTTGAAGCCGAACATGTATTAACGACAATGTGTTCTCATAGGAGGAGAGGTGCACAAGTTGGGCCGATTGATCCTCTGCACTTGTCATACGAGAGCAGGTCATAGACGGCGCGAGGACACCCGACGATCTGGCCTGGACCAGATCTGCACTGGCGGACGTGTGAGAGCACCCAACTGATGTGGGCTAGATCTATGCTAGCGGGCCTGGCGCCCGGAACGAGACCACCCGGCCAAGATTGATCTAGGATGCAGCAAGTTCGAAAGATGTGTTGCCGGCGAAGAACATGGCTGGAGCCAGGGGAAGACAGCCATGGCCGATGACAAGAAAAGAACGAAACCACCTCCCAGTTTCCACCCGCTATGCCTAGGTGACGGTGCACCTCCGTGCGAAGGGGCAGTCAGGGCTCGCCCGTCCTCACACCCAAACATATGTGAGTGTACGTTTAAGTTGAAATTAGTAATATTTGTCGACTTTTTGTGTGGACATTTTTTCGCATCTCGATTAAATATTATGCGACAATTACTGAACTAATACAGTCCAGGTTCAAACAGAAAGTTATCTTGCAATCTAAATTATCTAAGTTTGCATTCTAATCTAGTATGTACATGTCAGGAAACCTTTTTTGCATAGTCGTCCTATTTCCTGTACAAAATTAATTGACATTAAAGACACCGTTCGTCCTTGTGCGAATGCACTCCTACAATCATGAAGGGCAGAAAGAACTTGGTGCGTGACATATGCAAAAAAAAAGGCGAAATATATAGTGGGGTTTAATTTCCAGGTGTAGAATAAATCTTGTTGATGCATTGTATCATCAAGTTGTTTCGAAAAGCAGTTAAAATGTTGAAACATGAGAAAGTAAGTACTCCCTCCGTTTCAAAATATAAGATGTTTTAGCTTTGTGAAGATAGTGTATCTAGACACATCTTATATTATGAAATGGAGGGAGTAGATATGAAGACGTGGATGCATACATATGGTTATGAAGTTAGAAGATGGCAAAATTCCAGAGCATGATACATAGTAGTCGCTAGGAAAAATAGGTGAATATGAACTGTCCTTTTTTGACTTGCACTTGAAGATAGGAATAACTCTGGTACTTTGATTAGTAATAGAGAAATACTCTGGTTGATTTTTTTATGTTTTATCCTTGCTACAGATGTGCTGCCGGTGAAGGTATTGTGTGAGATCCTTTGTTACGTGCGTACATTTCCAGAGACCCAACATTGATCACTGAAGCGATTCAGAATCACATGTTAGACCATAGTGTGTTTTAAAAGGATTCGAACTCTAGTCCTATTGCAGTATATTTTGCCGCTTCCATTTCCAATTTCCAAAGACTTCCGTCTCTTTCTGAACTTGTCTATCTTTGTTGACACATGAGCATAACGTGTACTCTGTTAGGACGTTATAATTTGGTCCCTCCATGATTAAAATGGATCAGTTAGTTTTAGCCTATGTGGGCCAACGTGGATACTTTTTTCTTTTTCTTTTTATATATATACAATAGAAGATTCTGTGATTATGCT
The DNA here is from genome assembly GCA_910589775.1 of Avena eriantha. Lineage (NCBI taxonomy): Eukaryota > Viridiplantae > Streptophyta > Magnoliopsida > Poales > Poaceae > Avena > Avena eriantha. The sequence goes on from OU342743.1 coordinate 559,491,959, forward strand.
GGTTGCATCCCTGCGAGGAGATAATAATCATATAAGTTTGCCAACTACAACATGTGTGCTGTCAGGACTTGACATCCACTACGGTTGTCCTCTTCAGGATGCAGTTCCTGTGGGAGCTAGAGTAACTGATTTGAAGTCACGAGCGAAGCAAGCATTTGCAAAGAAGGACTACCATGCTGCTCTATACTTCTTTGGACGGGTATGTTCTGAAGGTTCACAAGAAAATGTAGCGACTTTAGCTATTTTTGCAGCTGTATTATTGTTTTCTAGTAGATAATTGTTCCTAAGATTAGCTGGTGTTCTGTTTTGGAATTATCCGCACGAAGATGCATGGCTGTATCACATCATAATATTGACTAGCAGGTCAGGTTTGAACATTTAACCCGAACTTTGCTTTCCATTTTATTTCTTCTTTGTTCTTTTGGGCGTGTGTTTGTTGCTGCCCCAGCATTTTCCTTTGGGCGTTGTGCTGTCTGGTCCAGCAACGATCTCACCTGGTGCTTTATTTATAAAGCGGGACGAAAGTCTATTTCGAGAGTTAGTGAGTTGTGATTTTCTACCAAAGAGATGCTAATGAAAGGATCCTGCGAAACTTAGTTGATGCTTGCTGGTTGTAACTGCAGGTGATGGAGATAAACCCCTTTGATGCCACCATGTTTTCCAACAGGAGCCTTTGCTGGCTGCGGATGAGAGAAGGGGATAGAGCTTTGTCAGACGCTCAATGTTGCAGACAGCTTATGCCTGGTTGGTGCAAGGGATGGTTTCTTGAGGGCACAGCTCTCAACTTCATGGAGGTGTGGCTGCAATATCGTCCAATCGTCTCTTTTGTAGTCAAAATCTGATTCGGTCTCTGCACCAGTATCACCCTCCCGTTTTATTTTCTCGATGTACAGGATTACCAAGGAGCTGCTGATGCATCTATGGAAGCACTGAAACTTGACCCTGAGAGCGATGAGATCAAGAGCTTTAGGGTAATGACGCTTTTGTCAGGGTGCAAGCGGGAGTGGGTTGCCCATGGAGTCCACTACCAAGACATAAAAGGCTACGTGGGACACCGACGGGTAAATATTAAAAATTTGTGGGTTTCCGTGGGAAGCCTACGATCGACCGAACATCAAAAAAATTATTTCGATCCAAATTAACATTTTTACATTTGTCTAGATTTGAATATATCTAGTCATATTTCGCGGGTATATGTGGGTATACGTGGAATAATGGACACCCGCATAAGTTTCGCAGGGTCCCGCGGGACACCCACTTAAATTGTGTGAGACCGTGCGGACGTATGCGGGCCCCGCGGGCAATCCAACCTGCACCCTGAGAAGAGCTAATAGCAGCAGTTTATTTGGGGATGGTGAAAACAAAAGCATCTAGCAAAGGCACATACAACGATTGATGCGGCGGCATCTCTCTTGGTCGGGCCGATTGATGCAGGTGGGACTGTCCACGGGAGCCCCGCATATGCCCGCATGGTTCCACACAATTTAAGTGGGTGTCCCGCGAGAGCCCGCGAAACTTATGCGGCTGTCCATTGTCCCACGTATACCTACATATACCCACGAAATATGACTAGATATATTTAATTCTAGATAAATGTAAAAATATTAATTTGGATCGAAATAATTTTTTTGATGTTCGCTCGATCGCGGGCTTCCCACGGAAACCCACAATTTTTTCATGTTTACCCGCGGGTATTCTACGTAGCCTTTTATGTGGGCCTGGGTAGTGGGCTCCGTGCGCCTGCACCATGAATTAGCTCTCTGGTAATTAGGAAGTAATGTATGAGGGCTAGACACATCTCCCACGCCGCAAGACAAAAAGCTGCTCCGACGATTTTAATGGCATCAGTCGGCTCCCTGTTAGCGTGGATCCTAGTATATTTGAGCCCTCGGTGGCCTCTTCTTCAAAACCCTCGGTTGCCTCTTCCCGAATAGCCTCTCGCTATAGCTATTGTCTGCATCTTCAGGTATTGCAGTATGTGATATCACTCGATCCTCACATTGGTACGAGCTCCTCACAGGTCTCCATACAGTTTGAATCTATACAGTGAAATTTATTGTTCATCTTCAGGTCATGGAAAGTAGTATAGTGATTCATGTCTTTCATCCTTGCAGCCATTCGCGGGAGAATAAGGTTTAAAACCCAGTTAATATGTTCGGCCTATTCATAATGGTATTGTCTTCAACACCTATACTAGCCAAAATTTTGATTATATGTCATGTATACATAGTGGAATTGGTAGCTCATGTGTCCTGTGTCATGTTTAAAGGAAAATCAATGTCAGGATTCAGTCATACTCAAGGAAATGCGTGAACGTTGACATACCGTTAGCAATCTAGATTGAAAACCAAGACCTGCAGAAAATTCGGTTCCATTTGTTCTCCAACACATGAAATCAGGTCTGTTTTTCAATAGTACCATATGTAATAGAGATGGTAGAGCAAGCATTTGTGTTTTTACTCACGAGGTGCAATCCAATACTGTGTGCAATCCAAATTAAGGTATTTTCTTATTTTTTTTTCCATTTGGGACTGCACACAATATTTGCAGTCAGAAAGCGTGCAGTTCAGAAGAACATGACAAGAATTATCGAGATGAATGTATAGTCGGCATATTGTGCCGACACATGCTATATGGGTAACTTGAGAGAGGTGGTTGACGAGTGAGACATCGGAGTCTCCGGTACGAGATTGGCAACGTGTGGCTTACCCAGGCCCTCTCGGTGGAAGAAAAGGCTTACTCTTGTATTACTATATTATGCTTAGATCTGATTTCAAAGATTGCCAATGACAGTGCAACAAACTAGAGCTATGATGTTTGTATGAGATTGAACGTGACCCTCTAGGGTTTCCGTGCCAAGCTTTATATAAGCAATTCGGCTAGGGTTTTACAGGATAAGACTGAGTTGGTTAGAGACTCCGGTCTTAGCATGCCTCTAGTGGGCTTCAACATGTCTTCAAGGTTGACCGCTCCTAGGCCTCCGAGTCATCTTGGTTTAGTCCACGGATGACCCTAGACATGCCATGGGCCACCCGGGTCTAGGCATCCGACTCGCTCCTTGGGCCTAACCGGTCGGTTATTCCCTCGTCATTAGTTCCCTAGTGCGTCGGGGACTTCCTGCTAGCGTCACTCCCTCCTGGCTTGGAGTCGTCCTTGATATCGACTCTGCTCACACTTGGAGTCACCAATGGGAAGTCGTTGATGGACTCCTGAAATAAAATTTAAAACAAATGAGATATGCGTTTAAAAAGGTTAGTTCATGCCAGCCGCTTTCCCCATGCCCACCTTTTTCAGACATGCTTAGGCACCGACTCCGTTTTTCTTGGAGTGTCGTCTAGTCCTTTTAGCATCTTCTGTCATCGGCCTTGTCGTTTCGACTTCTGGTGACTGATCTGTCAGTCTTTCAGAGCGACATGACAACTCAGCCGCCCACTTGCAGTCGCCTTGGAATGGTGCGAACGCATTGATGACACCTCGGCTCGCATGTGGAGAATCCGGAGCATACAATATCCCGCTCGTATAACCCTGGAGTAATCCAAGCTGCAATTTTCGGCATGTTCACACGATTTCAAAGAATCGTTCCACCTCCGAGGGGCTTCACGGTAATTTCCCATGAGTACCTTTAAAAGGAGCGTTGGGGATTTAGTTTGCAGTCATTGTTCTTCTCCTCGTCACTTCTGCTCCAACACTTTGTTTCTTTCCCCTTTTTCATTGAGAGAGAAAGCGGTCCATTCTGACTCTCCCTACAAGATGGGCTTCAAGTGACGATGGTAGAACTCGACGCTTAAGGATAAGACTATGGATCCCAACATCTCTAGCGGGATCCTCCCAGCAAAATAATACGAACAATGGAGGATATCGGGGCAAGGAATCTGAGCCAAAAACAAAACCTGGTGAGTTTGTCATCTTCACCACCTTTCTAGATCGAGGTCTTGCCTTCCCCACATCTGGGTTTTTCTAGTGATTCCTTGTAAGCATGCCATATGTATTAGGTGGGACCAGCTAGCTAAAGATGTCCCAACCAGAACCATGGTCGCCTACCACGCAGATCCGGGCCCTAGGCGGGGCCCCGAATGCCATGGCCTTGGCGGCCAAGCCAGCGCGTATCTCCGAATCATGGATTCTTCGAGATATTAGTTACTCTGATAAGATAGGATCTAGATATTCTTTTAGGGTTTTAGTTGATGGGGTTTCGTTGCATGGAAAACAAAAAAAATCCTACGGTTGCAACCACCAAGATCATATCTAGGAGATACGTGTAACGGTTTCAGATGGACTCACCCTCGAAGACCGTAACACGGGATAACATCCCCGCAAAAAAACGTGGTTGTTGTAGAGTGTACACGACCGTCCTCAAGGACACAACGATAGTACCACAAGTGCAACACCTCCGTAATTGGTCACACATACGGTATACAGACGACTTTCGTCCCTCGCTCTAGCTTGGCAGCGGAAGTAGTGGATCCTAGGGAACCCTGCCAACACTATGACATGGTGGTGATGGTGGTGGTGGTGGATAAGATATTGATCAGGGCTTCGCCTAAGCTCCTCGCTCGTGGCAATGGACAAGGCTAGAAGGGGAGGAAGATGCCAACCAAAGTGCATGTGAGAGGAAGGGTGAATGGTGTATGTGTGAGAGAGGAGAGGAGGGGGGCCTTTTATAGATGAGGGGGTAGCCCAAGGGGCATGGCGCATAGCCATGGGGCTGGCCCCACCTCTTCCCCAATTATATGGGTGGACTCTCCACTCACATAAAAATACTCTCCACTTTCTTCCATTTATTCTCCACTCAAAAATCACGAGTCTCTTCATTAAAACCACTTTTAATTCACTTGATTTAATATCACTCATTTAATGAACACTTCATTTAATGAGTACTTCATTTAATGAACACAATAAAATTTTATTTCCTTGATTTGTTTTGGTACCCCGAAACTATTTCGGCAGATTCGACAGAACAAATTTCTGTGATGTCCATTATCTTCTCCGGTGTTCTCTATCCACTCAAATGCGTCAACTACCCTTAAGTGTGTCTCCCTACGGGTCACAAACTGTGTGGACATGATCGAGACATTCTCTAATCAATAATCATTAGCGGGACCTAGAGATCCATAATGACTTCCACCAGTTCATGCGATGACTTAGTGACCGCGTGACCTTTTATTCGCAGTAACAATTCCTTTTGTTTCACGATATTTTACTTGTCCGGGATCCGATCATTGGTATCATCCATACCTAGTTTGATCCCGTTACTAACAAGTAATCTTTTCTCGTTTCCGTGATATAACATTCTTAGTGATCATTATCACTTGCTTGCAAGCTATGTTAATGTAATATCATCAAGAGGGCCCTAAGTATATCTCTCCGTCATCAGGATGGACAAATTCCACTCTTGATCCACGAGCCTCCACTAACACTTTCCAAGTACCCAACGAAACCTTTATAATCACCCTGTTACGGTGTGATGTTTGATGCAATCAAAGTACTCTTCCGGAGTCAGTGATTGACGTGATCTCATGGTCTAAGGATTAGAGTTTCTTTGAATGACATTATAGTAGTGTAAACATAATGGCAGTGATCGTGTTACTATACTTGGGGAGTATGTTCATCACATCATTCAATCAATATTGTGATCTTGTTATTAACAACATCCAATGTCATGATCAGGAAACCTTGATCATATGTTAATCAACAAGCTAGTGTAATGAGAGGCATAACTAGGAACCTTTTCTTTGTTTATTGAACTCACATGTATTAACATTTTTGGTTAACACAATTATAGCATGAGAAATAAACATTTATCATAAACATAGAATATAATATAATAACCACTTTATTATTGCCTTTAGGGCATATTCCTTTTAGTCTCCCACTTGCACTAGAGTCAGTAATCTAGTTTGAAAAACTTGCGCATTCAACACATATGCCTTTTTGGTGTTGTATATACGCGTTTGCTAGTGGCAAACATAATCTCCAGATCTGACGCTTTCAGGTCCGTGTGTATTTGCATGTCTTTGCGTCTATATGCATCACTCATTCTCAAATGAGATGACATTGTATAAATTTGGTCTTTTGGTGAGACCTTAGTTTCTCGGGTTTTTTAAAACATGTCGATACTATTATCGTACAATAGATATTCATAGTATTATCCCCTTTGGAACTACACCTAGTTTGATTTACAAACTTCTCAACACAAATGCTTTCCTATGCTGCAACTATAGAGCAGTCTTATACTTAGCTTTTTGTTGTAGTATCCGTCGCAATACTTTAACTTTGGAACTTATCCAAAATCTATCATGGAATTTTCTTCCATCAAATTGTGTCACCTTAACCCATAGCCTAAATTGAGATAAACTTAGTTTGTATCTTGTGAAAAAACTAGTATCAATGTAACACTTTACAATGAACTATCTGTATAGTGTCAATGTAACACTTTACTATGAACTATTTGTCACTTCTACATACAGAATATATTCTTAGTTCTTCCAAATATTATAATAATATCCTTACTATCATTCAATGATCATCTTATGAGTCACCCTAGTGTATGCTCATAACATTTAGAGCATATGACATATCACAGTATGATTGATTACGATATTCATGTGATTTTACTCACCAAGTATCAAAACACTTGAATATTGTTTATCAAGATATTCATGTGATTTTACTCATGAAGTGTCAAAACACTTGAATCTCTTTTATCAAGATATTCATGTGATTTTACTCACCAAGTGTCAAAGCACTTCAATCTTGATCCACTCGCCAAGTGTCAATACACTTGAATCTTAATTCAACCTTTTCCATGTGGCAAAAACTTTTCTCGTCGTTTCCGTATTGAACTCATTCAATATTTCATCTATGTACATTTGGCATAACCATATTAGCATCTCAATCTATGCAAATAGACTTTGATGCCAAATATTTTGGTTTTGCCCAAATCTTTCATCTCAATCTAATTTTAATGAAATGCTTAACTTGTGTCAATAAAAGATACATCATTTCCAATCAACAATATGTCTTACACACAATGTATTAGAAATATGTCTCAGCGCTCCCACTTAATTTCTTGCAAATGCGAGCATCTTTATAGTCTCTGATGAAATTAAACATTTTAACATTTTCATCACAGTGAAGATTCCAACTCCGCTATGCTTACTTCAAGTATTGAAGTTTGCATGACTTTTTAGCATCCTTTGATTCAACAAAACCCTTTGGACCGTGTCACATAGACGTCCTCGGTAACCATTCTTTTAGAAGAACGTTGTTTTGTTTGTTCAAATAGCATACACAACAATTGACATATGTAGTGGTTGCTACACTAATCCACCCAGACTAAATATCGCTACGAAAGATCAAATCTTGTCGTATTCAACTCCTTGAACATTGTCGTAAACTCTTTACCGATCTGTTGACTATTTCATAGGTGTGAAACATCCATCTCTGTTTCTTTTATAGATCCAAATACGGTGAATAGGCTTTATGCCTTTCAGAGGGTCTTCCAAGTCTAGTAACTTGGTTTCTCATGTATGGAACTATCACGGATTTTATGGCGCCAAGCCATTTGCTGGAGTCAGGGCCCATCATCGCTTCTTTGCATGTAGCTGGTTCATCATTGTCAAACAATAATGATTTGATATCAAATCTTAGTATTTAATTGTTACCCGACCTACGCGGTTTAATAGGAACTTAGATCTTCATGACCATAAACTTTGAGAAACTGGAGCCATGAGCATTATGGTGGCCTCCGGGACACTTTCCGGTGCTGCGCAACTCTACACATATAGCTAAGGTTCAATAACCTTATCAAAGTTCTATTGACGTCTCACTTAACTTTTCACGAAAAATTTCTTCTCAAGAAACTTGACGTTCGAAGTGACAAATACTTTTGTCTTCGGTGTTATGGAGGAACACCCAACGGTTATTTGGGATAACCTACAAAGACATTCTTATCCTATTTTGGTTGTAAACATTTTTCTTATGCCTAGCATACCAAAATTTAAGAAAAGACAATTTGGGTTTTATACCAATCCATAACTCATATGCCATCATTTCAAAGGATCACGATGGAGCTCTTTTAGTTTAAAAGCGATAGTCACTAAAGGTTAATCTTCAAAATATAATGGCAATTTTATAAATAACACCGTTGATCCTATAATGTCAAACAAGGTTTGATTATATCTCTCGGATACTCCATATTCCTATGGTTTATCGAGAAACATAAATCCATGGAACAATTCCTTGAATCTTAGGTGTTTTTGCTAAACTTGTAACTCAAATATTTTCCTTTGTGATCGAATCATAAATTCTTTATTTTCTCATTACAATGATTTTCCACTTCATCTTGAAATCATGTGAACATTTTCAAATGTTTCATACTTCTTCCTGATTAAGTAAATATACTTATATTCACTCAAATCTTTGGTTAAAGTATATGAAGTTTGAATGATCCACCACATATGGCTACACATAATGGACTATATGCATCAATATGCACAATGTCCAATAATTTAGTTGTTTGTTCCTCTTTGGCCTATGAATGAAATTTAAATCATTTTCAGGAAATTCTCACAAGCGTCAATTGATTCAAAATAAAAAAGACTCCAAAATTCCATCAATATGGAGTTTCTTCATGTTTTCTTTCCAATATTATTTAAACTGCAGTGTTACTCATAAGTGATCTTCTAATCATTCATCTTACGACACTTTAGCATCAATGTTTATGTACATGATTTATCCAACTAGATTTGTATCATCGATCTATAATGAAACACGGTGGTTATTTGAATGATCATCGTTCTCATAACACTGAAACAAAATAAAAATTATTGAAATACAAATCTTGAAGGGAAGCTTTGATCTCAACGAAAAACACAATAACACTTTATTTTTTTATGAACATCATCACATATTCTTTTGCTAGTTAATTAGGCCATTGCAGTTCATGAATTGTGTTGCTATGTGTGAAAATTCATACCAACCAATTCAGTATCCAATACCCAAGAACCACACTGTTTAACAAGTAAAGAATACACCCATAACATGTATATCATTTATATACCTAGGCTGGATATGTCTAGTCTTATCTTTTCTGCAAATATTTCCAAGATTCTCTTTCAGCATTTCCTGTTCTCTTTTAAAAGAAACTATCAACATCAATAGTGGTGCCATACATATGACACATAGTTCAAAGCGTGTATAGTCAAAAACTAATACCTTTGGACTTGCACTTTTGAAGTATATCATCATCATCAAATGATTGGCGTTCGTTCAAAATTTCATTCCTTTTAGTAATCCTTTTAATGTAGTAAACATTTTACCTACATCTTCTATCCATCCTTATCATAAAAACTTCCATGATCAAGCTACTATAGCTCATAAGGATGAATCGTGAATATAATGTTAATTCCCAAAACATTTTGGGTGATCGGGATGCCTAGCGTCTCTAACCTTTGCAAATTCTCATACAATACGAGAATATGTATTTTATTATATTCTATCATATTGCAACTAAAACATTGTTTTAGATATAACAATATCTTCTACATGATGGTTTCTGAAACAATTTTCAGCTCCTAGATAACGCTGATATTAAAACAATTTTCAATATCAAGAATCATGGAGGCAAACATGATACTTAGATACTAACACTAGAATTTGTTACTCTTGATTCAATACTATTTATTGAATTTCACGGAGTAAGTGAGGTTTTGCTGAAAGTTTGCAATAGTACTTTAAACTTTAAATTGACACTCACAAAACAATACAAGTTCGTAAAGTAAAACATCCAGAATTATATAGTTCTATTATCTCAATTATAACTAAATACAAGGTAGTAAACGAATGTCAGTGACCACAACGAACTATGCAAATTCACTTTGATTTAGTTTATGATAAATTGAATTTAAATTAATCCAAATTATTAAATTGAACTCACAATCAAAACAACATCCTTCGAGTTATTTTGGTGATTACACGAACCAAATTCACTACACCATGACCAATCATCACGAGTGGTGGCACAGCTCCAATGGCGAGCATCATATGGACATCATGTCATTCATATGACTAGTGTTTTACCTTTCGGTTCATGTTCTGAGGCCATGTCTGTACATGCTAGGCTCTCCAAGTAAGAACCTTAGTACCCGCGTGTGTAAAACTGTCTTACACACGTTGTATGCAAACATAGATTCTATCACATCCGATCATCACGTGATGCTTCAAAATGGCGAACTTTCTTAACAGTGCATACTAAGGAAGAACATATTATTATCTTGATATTAGTGAGAGGGGTCATCTTATAATGCTACCGCCAATTTATAAGCTAGACATAAGCAAAATAAGATGCAAACAAACATCATATGCATAAAGTGATATGATATGGTTCTTGCACTTGATCACTATCTTGTGCATCATGGTATGATCTCTATCATTCCATTTGTGTAGCACTGATGACCCACAAGTATAGGGGGTGTATCGCAGTATTTTCAAGGGAAGTGAAACCCAATTTATTGATTCGACACAAGGGGAGCCAAAGCATATTTATCAGCCTTAACAACTGAGTTGTCAATTCAGCTGCACCTGGAAACAATCTTGCTCATAGTTGTTTATCAGTAGCAACAGTTTTGTAGTAGGAATAGCAAAATAACAGCAGTAGCAAAGCAAAGACAGTAGTAACGAAAGCAGTAAACAGTGGGATTCGAGTGCGGTAGGCATAGGGATGGATGGACGGGCGTTGCATGGACAAGACAATTCACATAGCAATCAGAACATAGGGCAATTGCAGATAAATAAGATAAAGCACCCAAGTACTAGACAATCCTAGGCATGCATTCCATATATAGTCATACGTGCTCGCAATGAGAACTTGCACAACATCTTTTGTCCTGCCAGCCCGTTTGCAGCGGGGCCTCTAGGGAACTACTGGCAATTAAGGTGCTCCTTTTAATAGAGCACCGGAGCAAAGCATTAACACTCCGTGAACACATGTGATCCTCACATCAAAGCCTTTCCCTTCCAGTTATCCTGATTTCTGTCACTTCAGGGCCATAGGTTCCAGACAACAACGTGTGTATACAACTTGTAGATAAGACCAGAAACAATACTATCATAATGAATCAATAATAAGTTCAGATCTGAAATCATGGCACTCGGGCCCTAGTGACAAGCATTAAGCACAACAAGTCGCAACAAAGTCATAAAGCACTAATAAAAGATACTAGGCACCATGCCCTAACAATCTGATGCCACTACATGAACGATCTCATCCAATCCCTACCATCCCCATAGCCTACAGCGGGGGATTACTCACTCATAGATGGGGGAAACATGGATGGTCGATGGAGATGATGGTGAAGATCTATGGAGATGGCTCCGGGGGCACTTCCCCGTCCCGGCAGGGTGCCGGAATAGAGACTTTCTGTCCCCCGAATCTCCCCTTCGGTGGTGGCGGCGCAGCGGAACTTTTCGTGGAAAAACGTTGAACCCCCCGAAGTTTTTAGGTTAGAAGGCTCCTTATAGGTAAAGAGAGAGGCCGAGGGGATGCCTGGGGGGGCCCACACCACCCCCTGGCACGGCCTGGCCTGGCCCGCGCCACCAAGTGGTGTGGCCACCCCAGGGCTCTTCTCCGTCTCGTATTCTGGCTCCTATTGTCTTCGGGTGAAATAGGATTTTTGGCATATTTTCCGAGATTTTTCCTGATAGTTGATTTTCTGTAGAAAAAGTAGACACCAAGGCAATTCTGCTGAAAACCGCGTCAGTCCGTATTAGTTGCATCCAAATCACACAAGTTTAGAGGAGAAACAATAGCAAAAGTGTTCGGGAAAGTAGATACGTTTTGGACGTATCAACTCCCCCCAAGCTTAGCTTATTGCTTGTCCTCAAGCAATTCAGTTGAAAACTGAGTGCGATAAAAGAACTTTCACTAACACATTTGCTTCATATGATGTAAATATTCTCAGCAATGTGATCAACTACCTAGACAATTCATAATAAAGAGTATGCAACCAAGTCTACTTAATAGTCATTGCAAGCTATGAAGAGATTCCAACTCAAGAATAATAAGTAGCGTGAAGCACAAACATAAGCAACATTACAATGCTCATAAAAAGGTATGATAGAGTGGTAACTCGCTTGCCTTTGATTATGAATGTCAAGGCACCTTTGAAGTTCAAGTGATGACTAGAAGTAAAGATATCAAGAATACAAGCATCAAAGTCATAACACAAATAATCAAGTAATGGAACAAACACAAAGAATGACAACTATGCTCTCAAGAAGGTGCTCAAAGAATATGTGGAGACTCAACAAGTAGAATAAAAGGTTTTGAATAATTTGAAAGGCTTCCAAATGCTGAAAGTATGGTACTCGTTAGCTTTGAGCTCTCATTGCCCCTATCATAAGCATCTTTAATGTGGTTAAGGTGAAAGTGACACAACTAAGAGGATATGCTTGACAAGTTATAAATTGAAGTCTAATGCCCCTTACTTACGAAGACCGATCCTCATGCTACTCAACTTCAGTCACAAGTATGCTCTTGTCATTGTAAGTATATACGTAACATAGAGAACCGCCAACGGGGTACCCCTTGCACATGACACGGGGGCTATCCCATAATGAAAATACAAGGCAAGCAGACAATGAGCATCTCGTCGATCTTTTTATTTACTATGTGCATAGATTTTTATTGAGGATGCTTCATAAAATGCTCATTATGGTTATGCTGCAAGTTTCCACCATGATTAGGCATGGCTTAGGCTAGCAGCCCCGACGTTTCTCTAACATACATACAAACTCCATGATCTTATAAGTTCCACTTTTATTTCACACCGCCGGGATCCATAAGCAAAAGAACATGATATCAACTAGGTACAAAGTACCTATGAAGTGTTGAAAGTGGTCCCCATGATACATGGTTCTGCTAACTTCAACTCATAAACCGCAAGCATATGCACAACAAAGAAGGACGCAATGGTTCAGGTTTATTAAGTGCAAGAAAATAAAGTGTGCCATCAAGTTCGTGATAGCTTTACTAACTTACTTTCTCATAACAAGCAAACTTTATATTCGGAAGAAAACAAGGCATATTGAATATGCACGGAAGTAGCAAATGATGCTAATGGGTAGGTATGGTGGACACTTTGGAAATGTTTGGTTTAGGGAGTTGGAAACTTGAGTAAAACATACTCAGTGGAAATGAAGGCTAGCAATAGTAAGGGAGCGACAAACGAAAGAGCAATAGCTGTCATTATCATGCTTGCAACAAAACAGGACTACTCATGGCATGAAAGTGATTCAAGATCCTCAAGGCAAAATAATTCATCAAGGCTTAACTGATTATTACAGTCATGTGCATGCGTGAGCATGTGCCAAGTTAATCAAATGAATCATTCAGAGGAGGATACCACCGTGTCATACTAATTTATGAATAGAGTAATGCAAGCAAACATTCATAAGACATGCTACAAACTATTAGTGAGCTGGAGCTAATCATAAGAAAGCAAGAACTACTAAGCATCCAAAGAAAACATACACGCTACATGAACGGACTAAGCATGCCCACAGTGAAGAGTATATGTACAAAAATGAAAACAAATAGAGTTCGTTACCAGCCTCTTACCACGCCTCAAGTTGTCATTAATCCTCATTATTGCTCTTCACTTGTGTGGCTTGAATAATAATATGAAACCAATATCCACTGAGGACTGCCAAACCCTGAAGCAAACTCGCAAAAAACAAAGAATAACGACAAATATTTTTGGTGTTTTCGATTTTTAAACAAGAACCAAAAAGGACAAACAAGCAAAGCAAAATCTTTTGGGTTTTTTTGAATAGTTAAAACAAAGCAAAAAGGGAAAAACCAACCAAGGCAAAATAAGAAGCAAACCAAAGAGAAACAACAAAAATATTTTTGGTCTTTTTGTGTTTTAGAAAGAAAAAACAAAGAAGAACGAAAACTAAAAAGAGAGCAAAAACATGAATATACAAAGTACCGACGCAACATGATATGAAGATGAGTGCGGTGTCGGCATACCTCCCCCCAAGATTAGGCTTTTGGCCTAAGTGGGTATCAATCCCAAGCTGGCCAGGATGAAGTGTCACCGTGGTATGACGAGGAGCTACCCTCGTCCTGCTGCGAGCTCGAGTATGTTCCTCCGTAGTGCACAGAGTAATCGTAGGAGGGCACATCCTCCTGGTGCTGCTCGTGGAAACCCAGCAAGCGAAGCTGGTCGTCCACCTCCTCCTTGGAGCGCGACCATGGTCTCCTGTGAACACTAAACAAAGCAGGCTATGGCAGAAGGATTTCCCTTTCATCCCCGTCAGTGAAAAGCATCCTATATACTAGATTGTTCAAATCAGAGGTAGCGGTGACAAAGTGATGAGTTTTCATGGCAACAAGGTCGAGCCTCTGTGGTTCTAGCATAGCATCATCGGGATCCACTGAAAGACCTAATGCATTGACCATGCGCGATGCAATGATGCCCCCATAGATAGGCCCCCTAGCAGCTAGGCGGCGAACAATAAGCGAGCCAAGCTTATACCGAGTATCATTGTTGAGCGCAGCAGCAAGGAAAGCTAAGTGATAGTTGGAGATGTTACTAGTGTTCTCCCTACCCAACACACTAGTAGCAAGATAATATGCAAAGTATCTAAGAGCAGGGAGTTGGATATTTCTTATCTTTCCGCGATGCGCCACACGGTCATCATCATTGGTCACCCCTCGGTATAGCTCTAGCAAATCAGCGGGTCGCCCTTGAATTTTCTTCACGGTCCCTGTCATACGCACACCTACAATACTGAAAAATCTCTCCAAAGGCATGGTGAAGGGCATATCATAGATTTTAAAAGAGAAAGTAGATTGATAGGGTGTGTTAGTAAATGAGAAGCTCTCAAAAAAAGTTTTGGTGAGCATAGCGTATTGTGCACTCTCATATTGCATATAAGAGGTCAAACCAACCCTCTCAATCAGTAGCAAGAAATCATCAAGAATACTTGTAGCTTGTAAGAAAGTAAAACAAGGAAAAGAGGATGGGTGAGCATCTCCATCATCCCTTTCACTGCCAATGCGTGTTGAAGTGAGGTCTTCATTATACGATGGCCTAGCTTGAGAGGCTGTTCTTGAGGGCCTCGACCTCCTAGGTGCATCATTCTCAAATATCTCTCCAAAAGTACGGTTGTTCATGCTTGGTATTCTGAAATTTAAACACCTATCAAACAAGTGATTGCAAAGTAAATATAATGAAGGATTCTACTCATAGGGACTTGCAAGAGGCATAAACATGCATCAGAACTATATCTCTAAGCATCAAACAAGCTTACAAGCTCTCAAAACCAGTCACCTACAGCAGCAAAATACTCAACATATAATCCACTAAACACAAATCTACTTGGACAAGGGGAGGAGTCACATACCAGGGAACAAATGCTCCAAATTTCAGCAAGAAAGATGGGTTGAGCAAGGAGATCGAAGAAATCGAGAGCAAGCACATAAAGAACGCGATTTTGAGCTATGAACTGGAGCTTACTCGGGAGAGAGAAGAAAGTGGCAGGGGAGAGAGTTAGTGGGGGGCCAGGGGTGGCCCACACCAAGGCCTGGTGGGCCCCCCTGGTACCTACCAGGTACTCCTCTGCACCTTTTTTCACGCAAAAATTTAATATGAATTTTCTGGAATTTTTTGAGACACTTTATTTTTGGGCATTTTTCAAAAATAGAAGAATGATTTTCTGACAGACAGATTTTTTTTATTTTTGAAAACATGATGCAAGGACAAAACAAGGATAGAACTACAGAAGTTCTAGCATGCAAGCAACTAACAACACAAAGAAAACTAAACGAAAGCAAAAACTAAAATGCAAAGGATAGAAATAAACGGAGATAACCATAATGAAAACATTGTTTTGTTCAATGGAATCCTTTTGTTAGCAAGGTTGATCAAGTCTTGCTACCAAAATATTTACATATGAGACAAAACTTTGTACTCCACTAATGATTATGTTACCTCAACCTTGATAGCAATGGTCCCAATCATAATAGTTTCAAATTTTTCTCTTGGTATGGGACAATATATTTCTCCAACTTGAATGCCTTCAACATATTCAATTGAATTCAAGCCATAAGTCCTTTCAATCTTCTAGGGGAAATAGACAGTATGTTCCTTGTCATTAACATTGAAGGTCACCTTTCCTTGATTACAATTAATAACAGCTCCTGCAGTATTAAGAAAAGGTCTCCCAAGAATAATAGACATATTATCATCTTCAGGCGTTTCAAGCACAACAAAATCAGTTAATATCAAGCAATTGTGAGCCACCTGAACAGGTACATCCTCACATATACCCATAGGAATAGTGGTAGATTATCAGCCATTTGCAAAGATATATCAGTTGGTATTAATTTTTCAAGTTGAAGCCTCTTATAGAGAGAGAAAGGCATAACACTAACTCTAGATCCCAAATCACACAAAGCAGTTCTAACATAACTGTTCTTAATAGAGCAAGGGATAGTTGGAATCCCTGGGTCTCCAAGTTTCTTAGGAACCTTACCATTGAAGGAATAATTAGCAAGCAAAGTAGAAATTTCTTCATTAGGAATCTTACTTTTATTCGAGACAATGTCCTTCATATACTTTGAGTAAGGAGGCAATTTAATAGCATCAGGAATTTGCAAGAATAAAGGCTTCATCCACTCACAAAACTTATTATAGTGTTCATCTTCCTTTGACTTGTGTTTCTTATCAGGGAAAGGCATAGGTTTTTGGACCCAAGGTTCTCTTTCACTACCATGTTTCTTAGCAATAAAATCTTCTTTAGTGTATTTATAGTCTTAGTGTGGTTTTCAGGTTCTTCTTCAACTTTTTATTCATTAGGAACTTCATTTTCTTCATTACCACTTTCAGTTTTAGCATCAGAGATAGATATACTATTAGGATCTATAGCAGGTTCAAAGGGTTCTATAACAGTTTTATGTTTCTTTTTCCTTTTCTTACGAGTAGAACCACTATTTTCAGCTTGTTGAGAATCCTGCTCAATCCTTTTGGGATGCCCCTCAGGATATAGAGGATCCTGGGTAGCAGCACCACTTCTAGTTCTAATTTCATAAGCATGTTTTTCTTTAACAGCATTAACTAGCAAGTCGTTTTGCACTTTAACGAGTTGATCTATTTGAGTTTGAACCATTTGAAAGTGTTTAACAATCATTTTAACATAATTAGAGGTTCTTTCCACAATATCTTTCAACTCATTAATAGCTCTATTGTTTTCCATTAGATGATTTTGCACCCTTTTATTAAAGTTATCTTGCTTAACAATAAAGATATCAAATTCTTCTAAGCATTGATCAGGAGGTTTCAAGTAAGGGATATCACCTTCATCAAAGTGTTGGAGAGAGTGTACCTCAATAGTGGGTGAGTAGGGAATAGGCTTACATAATTCTTCTATAGGAGGTAAATTCTTAACATCTGCAGCTTTAATTCCCTTCTCCTTAAGACATTTCTTAGCTTCCTTCATCACTTCATCATTTAATTCAACAACTCCCCTCTTCTTTGATCATGGAACAGGCATAGGAATAGATGGTTCAGGTACAATTACTTCAGGTGTAACTTGTTTAGGAGGAGTCCAATCTTCATAATTCTTGCTTATTTTAGCCATTAATTCCTCGGCTTCCTTAGGAGTCCTATTCCTGAAAACACAATCAGCACAACTATCTAGGTATGTCCTAGATTCCTCGGTTAGTCCATTATAAAATATATCAAGAAGCTCATTCTTAGGTAATGGACTTCCAGCCTGTGCATGAATCAAAGCACAAAACCTTGCCCAAGATTCGGGCAATACCTCTTTTTCTCCCTGTTTAAAATCAAAAAGTTCCTGCAAAATAGCATGTCTAGCACTAGGAGGAAAATATTTCTGCAGAAAAGTACTAATCAAGCACTCAGGGCTATCAATAGATCCAGGAGGTAAATTACTAAACCAAGTTTTAGCTTCTCCTTTTAGTGAAAAACGAAAATTCTTAGCAACAAAGTAAATATGCATCTTAATATCATCAGAAAACAAGCCACTCATAGTAGAAAGTTCATTCATATATGCTAACGCACTTTCATTCTTAGTCCCACTAAAAGGTTCTTTCTCGACAATAGCTATGTAAGATAGATCAAGAGAGAAATCATAATCTTCATCTATATTGTTTATGGGAGAAGCAGCAAACTTAGCATCAGGAGATAATTTGGGTCTAATAGTACGCCTCTCAAGGAGACTCTTAGCAGCTCTCCTATCATGGGTGTTCTTACATTCTTCAATAAACTCATCAGTCATCTCAACATAATCTTCTTCAGTATCATAACTCTCACTAAACTCAGGTGAGCTAACAATTGTGGTAGTGTCTTCATTAGGAGTTTCGGTATTTCCAGCTATAGTTCTAGCAATCGTAGCATCTAGGAGAGACCTCGCTCTGATACCAATTGAAAGGGAAATGGACGTCGCCTAGAGGGGGGGTGAATAGGCGTTTTAAAATTATGACGGTTTGGGCTCTAATAAATGCGGAATAAAACTTAACATTTAATTTATCAAGCCAAAACCTATATCCACTAGTTTCACTAAGTGCACCAACAACCTATGCTAAGCAATACAAGCAACAATGTGATAGCAAGATATAATACTTCAAGCACGAAGGCTATCACAATGTAAATTGCATAAGTAAAGGGCTCAGTTGAGAGATAACCGATGGACGCGGAGACGATGATTTGTTTCCCGAAGTTCACTTCCAAAGAAGCTACGTCTCTGTTGGAGAGGTGCGGGGCGCAATGTACTTCGGATGCCACAAATGGCTCACCTCAAGGTGTGGTGGCTCGATGCTCACCCAACGCCACACAAGGCCTCACCCCAACATGCGAAGGCACGCAACCTACCGACGCCACAAAAGGCTCACCCTATTCTCCCGTGAGCTTGCCACAAAGGCCTACTCACGTTCCACTATGGGACACTTGAGGGCGGTCACCGAGCCCGTACAAGATTGGGGAAATCTCCACAACTCAATTGGAGGCTCCCAACAACAATGCCACAAATGCTACAAAGCCACAAAAGGAAACAAGGCCACAAAAGGCTACAAGACCACAAGAGGTCAACAATCTAACCACACAACCGTCTAGGGTTCCAAGAACCCAAGAGAAACAAGCCCAAGGGCTTGAAGTCACCGAATCTCCGAGGAGAACTCAAACCTATGCACCAAATGCAAGAGACAAGTCCTTCACTTTCAAATTCCACCAAAGCTACAAAAGCTATTGGGGGAATAAGGGAGGAAGAACACAAGAGGAGAACACAAAACTCTCCAAGATCTAGATCCCAAGGATTCCCTCACAAAGGGATTTTGTATGGTGGAGATTATAGATCTAGATCTCCTCTCTCAAATCCCTCAAAGAGATGCAAGAATTATGGGAGGGAGAAGGGAAGAGGGCAAGCTTTTGAAGGTCAACAATGGAGGAGAGAGAGTTGAAGAGCTAGCAAAAATGACCTCCAAAGTTGGGGAAACTTTTGGGAAGAGGGGGCCCTTAAATAGGGCAAGAGAAATCTGCCCGTTTGGGCCAGATTCGCGCCCCATCTGGAACTACCGATGCCCCACCGGTACTACGTCTAAATAGAAACACAAGATACAGAAGAAGAACGAGATTTACCAGAACTTTGGCCGGAACTTGGGCCGGTACTACCGCTCAAGCAAAAACGTTGGACAACATTGCACGAAAACTTCAATAACTTTTGACTCTAGACTCTGATTTCGATGATCTTGGGCTCGTTTTGAAGAGAAAAAAATCTCTACAAGATTATGCAAAGAAACATCATAGTCCAACAAGAGAGGATAAAAATAAAATGGATAAAGGTATGACCTCTCAGAAGCGACGAACCAGTAAAACCTCCAGAACCCAAAATGCAGGAAGTTGAGCTTGGAAACTCTAATTGGGATGAAACCAATTTTGTTGGAAAGATAATAAAGAGTAGAATCCAACAAAAGGTGAAATATTGGGTATCACCAAGGGATAAAAATACCATGAATATATATGTGAGATACCTCCCAAGGTGTGGTGCCAGAAAAACCCGCAAGATCAAAAACGCAATAAGATATGCAAGGAAAATCCATTTTTGATGAACTAGAGCTTGTTATGAAGATAACAACAAGCTCTAGATCCTCACATGGACAAGAACCAAACAACAACCAAGAAATATGATGTTATGTATGCAAAGGTTTGAGCTATCTTCGAAATATACGAACGAGTCACCCACTCAAGAGCCCCTCTTGATAATACGGATACATATCCTAAACCTGGTCTCCCAACACTACAAGAGACCGGTAAAATAGAAACCCTATCAAGATCATACCTTTGCCTTGAGCATCCCACTTGAGCGTGGTGTAGACGATCTTGTCACCTTCAAGATGGAACACCTTTCTTGATTTCTCTTGCTTGATGAAGACTTGAGAAATGCTCCCCCATACTCCATGGGGGAAGCCTCTTCTTCGAACTTGTCTTCATCATTCCATGATTGCCGAGGATGGCAAGCTTCAAGAATGAGATCTTCTAGAGATGACACATCTTGATCTTGCACTTCAATTTTTGACGATGTCTTGAAGATAGCCATGAGGAACTCCATCTTCTTCTTATTCATCATCTTCTTCAAGACATACTTGATCTTCTTCTTCTTATTATTATTCTTCTTCTACTTGATTCGAATAGGCACAAAGCCCTTGGACATTGCTTCTTCTTCATCATCCTTGAAACCAACACATGGTCCAAGCGATGCAAATGGATAAACCTACAAGTGAAACTCAATTTGCACATTAGTCCATAGGGATTGTCATTAATTACCAAAACCACACATGGGGGCATACATGCCCTTTCAATCTCCCCCATTTTGGTAATTGATGACAATCCCCTAGAGAGGGTTTAAATAAGGAATTTAACGACCAAAATGGATTCCCCAACATCAAATACTACACAAGTATGTGATGTTGGTACAACCACAATATATAGAGCAAACTCCCCCACAATCTACGCATGTGTGATGAACTTGAATTTCATTACATAGATTGCCAACCATTACGGGTGGTTGAGTTTCCTCTATATATTAAACATGCAAAGCAACAACAAAGATGCAAGAGCATGCAAGGCTAATTCTTAAGAACCAACTCAAAGCATAAACCAACTTCCCTTAAACCCTCCAAAACTTCTCCCCCATTGGCATCGATTGCCCAAATGGGTGAAAAGTTCTAGACGGCCA
Source organism: Avena eriantha (assembly GCA_910589775.1). Classification (NCBI taxonomy): domain Eukaryota; kingdom Viridiplantae; phylum Streptophyta; class Magnoliopsida; order Poales; family Poaceae; genus Avena; species Avena eriantha. Next base: position 559,513,217 of record OU342743.1, read on the forward strand.
ATATAGTGAGAATTCCTCCAAAGGTGTGCATATGCACATATCCAATGATGGATCCTTGGGAGGAAGTAAAACTATATTTAGGACCCAAATATTGCAAAAATATATATAATAAAACGAAAGAAGCTTCAAAAAATGAAGCAAGCAAACAAAAGATCCAAAAATACCAATTGACAACATCAATTGATACCAAAATAAAAACACAAGACATAATGATACGAAGAAATGAGTGTTTAGATGTAATAGGGAAGCTCCCCAATCTTTGTGCACAAATTAGAATCATTGATTTGAATACATCATGCACAAATATGGAATCCTCACTTGTAACACCCTCAAATCGGCCCTATGCAAGTTTCAGCGCTTCCCGCCAAACCCGCATAGAAACGATTCAAGGACGCCCACCAGGCACTCTCGTGCGGGTGGAAAACGAAGTAATACCATTACACATTAGTCCACGATGGAACCCACAGAACATATATATACAACAATGACTCCATGAGGCAAGAATCTAGATATAGTATACAAAGATTCAAAGCACCTGGAAAACGATAGAGCGTACGACTACGGCCAAGAGGCAAATGGGGTTAAGAGCCCTGAAGAATAACCAATGGCGTCCATAACCCTGCCCAGGCCAAGCTGGAAGGGTAACCCTGCTAAAGACATCGATCTCAAACCTGCTAAAACAGAAGGGGTGCTGACAAAGGGCAAAGGAAAAAGAGGAGCGTCAGTACTGAGGCCAGTACACGGCGAGGCTAGAATTTGGCGGCTCTCGCCTACATAGGTATGGTGGACTAAAGCGGCAGCGCAACATGCACTAAACAACCTATAGAGACTCGATACATCTGTCGGCTATTAGAGAGGGGTAAGAAAGACCTATTCGAACCCAACCTGAGACTAACACCAATCATACCCATCCTGGTATTCCCCCTCGAGACCAAACGAGGAAGTCAAACCGAGGAACTCACACAATTGGCAGTTTTATTCATTCCATTATAGTTGCGGCACTTACTATTCAGATATAGATAGCATGAGTCATCCTGAAGCATAAGTAGTGGGCAGTTTTAATTAACCATTCCGTGGTAGTTGGAACATTTACTGGTCAGATGTAATTGTCCTGAGGAATCCCACAACCCAGCAGTTGTTGGCACTTTTATCTCATTCCATTGGAGTTGCAATACTTACTAGGCAGATATAACAAGACACATGGAACCTCAGCTCCACCAGTTGTTGGCATTTTTATTATCCATTCCATTGTAGTGAAGCTGATTACTAGTCACATATTAAGTCAAATTTATAACACTATTTTAGTTATGCTTGTCTATGATCGAGATATTGTGCTCCAAGTCATCCATAACCGCGGACACAGCTTTCAGAAAGATTTACCCTGCAGGGGTGCACAAATAGCAACACACACACGATCAACCTCGGAAAAACCAACTCAAAACCCAACGAGGCTTTCACGACAAAGCAATCACAAAATTCATAAAATATTTCAGGGGGCCACCACACTAAGCTACCCGCAACAAAGTTGGCCGGCTCCGGAACGGACCCAGGGTTTGCGAGAACGGCTGTAAACGATAGGGAACCCGGAAGTGTGACTGGGCTTGTTGATACCGCGAAATCATGCCGCGATCCAAAACAGTACAGGTGCTCCACGCACAATCGTAAATAAAGCAGTAAAACATGGCATAAGTACAGGATTGTAATAAAACCCCAAACTAGTTTGTGGCCCCAAGAAATAAGAAATGAATCAAGCTCTAGCTAAGGGGGATTCATAGAGTCTCCTGTATGTGGATAGTATGAATAGTCAAGGAACAGGTATCAAGTACTCGGGGCCTACGGGACACAAGTGGGCATAAAAACCAAATAACATATATTGCCCACCGGTGCCTCTTTTATTAGTTATCACAGTAATTTAATAGTTGTAATTAAATACATGATCATCTCCACCATAAACATCTGCCAGCATTCCAACAACTATGGTACTCGACAGGGCCAGCTATCTACCAAACAACAGGTATTAGGAGGTGTCCATGGCAATATAGAGGCTACACGGGATATAACTGGTGCACGGAAACTAAAGCATCGCGACACGGATAGCAATAGATCAACGGGGGGAAATAAAGACTATAAATGCAAAATAGGTAGAAGGGGGAGAGATGCTCGCCTGGAAAACACTGCCGAAGGTTCATATCCGGAGAACTTGTCGATATCGCATCAACTCATCGGCCTAATCCACGAAGAAGCAAACACTAGAAGGACCACCGGATGCAATATTTAATACTACGGCAGAAGATCCGGCATGATCATGATATGATGCATGGCATGACAAATATGCGGTGCAGTTAGGCAATATTAAGCGGAACCGGGGTCTCGACAATTAAATAATGGTTCCAGTTATTTAAAAACCCGGAATTTAAATGTTGTCTTAACAAGGCAAAACATGGCATCAGTTCGCTACACCAATTTAAATGGAGTCCGGAATAAGACTAGAATAACCCGCATATGGACTCGATATTTAATTTAGGTGAATCGACTATTTAACCCAACCCACCAGATGACATGTATGCAGCATGATGATTTAATGATGCGACAGGTATATGTCATATTATAAAAATAGAGGCTTAGGATCACACATCTGGGTTCGGAAGATCTTGGTTCCGAGGGTTCAGGTCTGGGTCTCAGGGTTCAACGGGGATAGCGGGATCGGTCTTCGGAGGTCGACGCAAGACTTGGTTTGGCGTCGGGGGCTCGTCGGACTCGCTCTGGTCGGTGTCGATCTTGTCCTCATGAAGGTCTTGTCGGGTTCGCGTATCGTGTCGGTCTTGGTGTTCGGGATGAAGAACTTGGCGTTCCGGTGGCGATCTTGGTGGTCTTCGGATCCGGGTCTCGCATCCGGGAAGGAGGTCTTGCGGTTTCCTGTGAAGGTGATCTTGACGCTCGGTGCCCGCGAAGTAGATCTTGTCGTTCCGTGTGGATCTTGTCGGTGGTTGAGGGCGATCTTGGTGTGGGGTCGGGGATCAGTCTCAGACTCCGGGATTGGGGCCTTAGCGTTCGTGAAGGAGAACATGAAGTCAGTGCCGAGGATTCTTCAGATTCAGGGTCTAGGCGTCTTCGGGTCTGTGATGCAGGGAGATGGCCATCGGGTTGTAGTGGAAGTAGCATACACCAGAAGTAGTCACTGTCTTGATATTTCCACAGTCGAAGTAGCACAAACAGACATCGCTAGAAGAAGTCAGATCCAACCTCCTGTGAGAATTTTATCTAACACCTAATGATCAGGACAAACTTACAGATGAAGACGACACAGTTTCGCATCGCCTCATGAGGTTCAAATAATGACAAAAGAAAAGGAACTGGTGGCAGTCGTGGAAGATGTGGTGGCTACACGTGGCCAGCAAGCTGAGTCTGTAGGGTCAATGCCACGGCAGCACTTTCGTGCGTCGAAGGGCGAGGGACCCGTGGCGGTTGCGGCTTGCAGGGGCGAGGAGATGCGGCACCGCGATGCAGAGCTCGGCGGCGGCCGGAGGCAGAGGGTCATGGGACGGTGACGGTTGCGGGTCGGAGACGGTGGAGTGGAGAGGGGAAGGGCTCGATGACGGCGAGGCACTCTGGAGGTCGGTGGTGGCTCGAGCTAGACGGGGAACGCACGGCCGGAGGCGACGCCGGACGGAACCCAGCGGCAGTGGCCGGCGTGGTCCAGGCCGGAGCAGAGGCGAGAGGGGCGGCCCCGACAGGATCTGGGAGGTGGCGTGGGCTCGAGGCGGCCGTCGAGGTGGTGAAGGTCGGCGAGGCGGGGGCCCACAGCGGCGTGGGCCGGAGGTGGCGGCTGGAGGCGCGGCCGGGTTAGGGCCGGACTCGCGTTGGCGAGGCGAGGACGGGCAACCGGCGATGCTGCAGAGAGGGCGGCGAGCGACGGCCGGCGCAGAGGGGCTCGACCGCATGCGGTAGATGGCGTGGCCGGAGAGGGAGAGGAAGGCGCGGCCAGCGAGGTAATCAGGGGCGGCGGCGACGGAGGTGCTCCCGGCCGAGGGAGGCAGGTCCGTTGTAGGGGCGACCGCGGCGGCTCAGGTTGCTAGCGGCGGCGGTGAGCACGCGGAAGAGGGCGATGAAGGCGGGGCATGTGCGGTGAGATCGTGGTGGGGTTGGTGAGAGGCAGAGAGATCGAGGCCGGGTACGGGCTGTCGGTGGGGTGGGGCCAGGTGGAGGTGGCGATGGGATTTGGGCCCAGGGGTGGGGCCAGGCGGGCAGGAGCGGGGTGGTTGGTGGGAGCGTGCACCGCGCGCATGAGTGTGGGGCTCGAGTGCAGGCGGTGGTTGGGCGGGAAAAGGTGGTGGGGGACGCGCCCAGGTGGCGGCGGGTGGAGGCTGGCGTCGGGTCGGTGGTAGGTGGGGCTGAGGGGCTGCAGGTGGGGCGATGTGTGAGCAGCGGTGGGGTGTAGATTAGGTCTAGGGTTGGGTTAAGCGGGGTGGTAGGTGGCTGCTGGCTGGGCTTTTGGGCCTGGCCGGCGGCTGCCTCCCCCACTAAAACTTTTATTTTATTTGTTTTATTTTTAGAGCTTTTGTAAATAGATTTTAGACAAATAAAAGATTCGAAAAAGACTAGGGTTTTAATTTGAATAAAGACAGGGGATATTTTAGAAAACAAAACTAGGCTTTTAGAAAATAGTTTTAGACAAAACATATGCATGATGATGACGATGCTCAAATGCAATGTGGCATGATGACATGAGCATGCGGTCATGACGATACAATGCACAAAAACACAACGATTTTCTAGTAGTGGTTTTAGCGGGATGCCACATCACTCCCCCATAGACATTTAAACCTCAAACAAAGAGAAAGGCAAATTAGCATTCTTAAGTGAGTTAGAGAAGCTCCCCAAGGATTATGCACCAATTATAATAATTATATTTGGAAACCAAGTGCATAATCATGGAATCCTCACTCCTACAAACTCATTTAACAATACACGACAAGAGATAACAAATTATGAGTGCCCGAAGATGCAAATAAAAGGGACAAGCACTCATAAGAAAATAAAATTTGGAAGCCATCGAAGGATTACCAAGAAATAAAGGGTGGTCTCCAAGGAAAACAAAAACAACCAAAGATTTATCTTCTCTTGTGTGTATACATTTCTAGGTGGAAAATATCACAAAGACATATGCCCACAAAGAAACATGCACACACAAAATAGATACACAAGAAAGCACATGAACAACAAAATGGAGTCATATAACATACCAATAGGATTTTTGCAGGAACGCATGGCCAGAGACTCAAATATACCTTATTGTACATCAATGAGCTTCAAACACCGACACACTACATACATTACAACTATTACCAAGGGAAAAGGGAATAGTTGGAATATATGGAGAAAGACAACAAGTATCACAAATAGAAAATAACTATGCAAAATACTCACTATTGCACATGAGAGTGAATGAGGAAAAGACATGCAATAAAATTGCTAGATTGACATATTTGGGGTAAGTGAATCATGATCATGATTTTGTATAGTCCCACTTATATGCACTTATATCACCATACTCAGATTTGCAATAGAGAAGAACTTGCAAAAACCAAAATAAGAAACACAAAAAAATGTACAAACACAAATTCATGCCAACAAGCAACCTACAAAAGGTTGGAAACAAGATATGTATGCATGAGAGAGATACTTGTTACCGAGAAATAATTGGTTGGATGTAGAGGATAAGAATTTGTTGATCATCCTAGCTTGCATCCAATTGACATGAAAACATCACTTCTTCCTTGTTCAAGATACGAGCACCTAATATATCTCCAATGTACCTAAAACACAATTAAGTACACTAGGTTCCCAAAAAATTTGGGTCCAAAGTAGTTAGTGCAACTACAATATATAGGAGAAGCTCCACATAAATATGTGCATATTAATATGAAATTGAATTTCATACACATCTTAGCCGAAAGGATTTGGTGGAGAATCCCCTATATATTGGATCATAGAAAGACAGCATGCCATAATATATACACGAAGTAAATATGCAAGCACGAGACTCTCAAGAACCAAAAAAGTGATACAATTTGAACAAAAACATCAAGTACACCAAGAAGTAGCACACAAGAGTGTGACATGACAAAAGGTGTCCAAATTGTATCAAAGAGCAAAATCAACACACGAAAGGACACAAATTCAACAAATGAACAAGGCAAAAGCCAAAGAGCAAAAGATGCAGAAAACACACAATGCTCAAGAATTTATCTCATTCTAAAAGATCAAAAGAAGTAACAAAGAATGATACAAAGCCAACTCCCAAATAGAGCAAGGTTCCAACACACAAACCCCACACTCTCTACACTTTTCATGATGGCACAAAGTACCAAAAGAAAAGATCAACCTTCCAAGCACGAAAAACATGATATGGATTAACACAAGAAGCATACAAGGAGTGTTCTAGACAATATAGGAGAGCTCCCCCATGAATGGTGCATTATATTGAATTTTGCTTTTGAATGCAAAATGCACACAAAAGAGATCATCACTACTAGCTACATTAAATAAAACACAAGAGAATACAAATAAACTAAAATGATACACAAGAGGCAAGGAAGACATGGGAGACAAAGAAAAACAATTTCTTGGCCAAAGATAGGACAAAGAAAAGAAAAGGCCAAAGTGAACATGATCAATAAATCCTACCATATATGGAGAGTCACTTGTCCAAGGACAAGAATTATGGGGAAATTTTTCCGAGGTAGTTTGCAAGGAAATCATGATCATATTCACACATAGAAGCATGTAACAAGATATAAAAGATATGCTTGATGCTTCGAGAGACATTCTTGATAGCTCCAAATAGTCACACAATCGCTAGTGATTAGTGTAACTTGAAGCAAATGGTTTCCATGTAGGATATGGAGGTCCAAATATGAGGAAAACACATATAAAGACAAGCTCTCGCAAACAAGATTCAAAAGATGAGCAATAAAAGCAACAAAGCAAATTAGAACTTGGTTGAGCTAAAAATGCCACATAGGAGCTAGATAATCCTCAATATCAATTCTAAGTGGCACTACCTAAAATGTTCACATTTTCTAGGTTTGTAATATGCACCAAGCATATGACTCCCCCATAATGTGATAAACCAAAAGATCTCGACAAGAGGCAAAAAGATCAAAAAGGAGATGATTAATGGACATTATGGAATACTAATTCTTCATGAGAATGACATACCACATAGAGACAAGACAAACATGTAATGTCAAAACTAAGTGGTATTCCTCATGTACACACATTTTAGGACTGTGGAATGCCCAAGCATAACACTCCCCCAAAATGGGATAGTCCATTAATCACTCCCAAGAGCCAAGAAATATACCAAATAAATTCAACAAAGGCTCAAACACAATAACACAAATACATGATGTGCCAACCAACATACACAAATATACTAGACAACACAATATAGGTATTAGGGAAGCACAACATGTACAAACACATATAATGGTACAAAACGAACACATGCACAAGGGATCAAGTAACTTTCAATGTAAAGGAGTTGAGCACATGTTACCGCAAGGAGGAACATTGGATATGAGAAGATGCAAGATAATCAAGATAATCCAATTGGCTTGACTTGACAAAATAAATGAGGAAGATCCCTTAATTCTTCATAATGTAGCCAAGCCTCCAATGTCCTCCAACCAACACCTACTGATCAAGTTTTAGCTTGTTGGTCCCCAACCAAGTTGGGTCCTAAGAGGTTAGTCATAATAGGCTTGGCCACCCAAATGGTTCATTTCTTGACCCCACTTTGGGCACCAACATATTTGGCAAACACATTGCCCACCTCATCCTTACCAAGAGAATATGCATCATATATCAAGATAGGCTTGGATGAGGAGTTACCCATGGTGCATGAGGAAGAAAGGTGCCCCTTCTCGCGGCATATATAGCAATTTCTTCTCTTGATATATTTCTTCATGGAAGATGCCCCCCCTTGAGGAAGATCTTGAGTCTTGGGAAGATGCCCTCTTCTAGCTTGAGGTGGAGCTTGAGGCCGCTTCCCTTGATGCTTATTCTTCAATGGGCAACATCTCACATGATGGCCTTCTTCCTTGCACTTGAAGCACACAATGTTGGCCGGATTCTTTAGTTGACCTTGGCCATTCTTCTTATTGCCCTTGTGCTCCAACAAGTTGGTGGGCTTGTTCTTGATGTTGGAGTTATATCCAAGTCCACTCTTGTAACTTGGGGATCTTCGCACACCCAAGACGTTCTTGAGTGTGGTATTCCCTCCATGACACTTCTTCAAGTCATTCTTCAAAGAATTGACTTGAGCCTTGAGCTTCTTGTTTTACTCTACATGGTTAGTATCAACAACAATACTAGAGGAAGTAGATGCTACGTTGTTTGAGAAACAAGGCAAGGGATGCAATTCATCACAAGATATAGCAATAGCATGAGTGGATGAATTACAAGGACTAGCACATGGCAATATGATACTAGGACTAGATGTAGTGCTAATGTCCACATGAGAATCACTAGATGTTACCTTTGACATAGTAGCCTCATGAGCCAACTTTAGCCTACCATGGGAAACTATAAGATCCTCATGTGAGCTTGAGAGCTTAGCATGACTCTCTTCCAATTTCCCATAGTTGCTAGTTAGCAAAGCAAGTTGAGCATGTAGCTCAATATTCTGCTTCACAATAGATGCTTCACAAGAGATAGAGTTAGTAGCACAAGCATCATCAATAGTAGTAAGAGGTGAGGGAAACTTGGAAATCTCTTTAGAGTATGAAGCTTTAAGTTGCTCATGTGACTCGGTGAGTTTGATGAGCTCCCCCTTTATGACCCTAGAGCCATTGTTGAGGTGCTCAAAATCCTCAAGGAGTTTAGCATAGGCAACTTTAAGCTCATCATTTTTAATTCGGAGGTCACTTGCCACCTCAAGATCTCTATCATGAGATTTCTTTACTCTAGAAAGCTCTATATCAAAGGTCTCCTCAAGAGATTCCTTGGTGGTTTGTTCCTCTTCAAGAGCTTCATTCAAGTTAGCAATGTCATTAGCATACTCACGCTCAAGACTACTCATTTTGTCAATTGTGTCCTCATGCTCATAAATTAGTTGCTTACTTTCAATGGAAAAGTTCAAGATTTCAATGAAAGTAGAGCAAGCATGTTTATCATTGTGTAGAGCACGAAGGACTAGCTCCCCCTTCTCTTTTAAAGAAGCAACATCATCTTCTACTTCTAAGTCAACATTCACATCATCATTAGGTGCATTGGGATCCAAAGGAGAAGTTACCTTTGATTCCTTAGCCATGAGGCATAAGTGAATGTTGGTAGATGGTGATGATGGGGAAACTCTTGAAGCTCCAATCACAACCTTGCCTTGGCCCACACATTCTACAAGGTTAGCAACACAAGTACTAGAGGAAATAGAAGTACATTTATCATGGCAACAAGGCAAAGCAAGCATATTATCATGAGATATATTCAATCCATTTCTACATGATATGCAAGGGCAATCAACACTAGGATGTAAATCACATGTAGTCCTACAAGTGTTCATGCCCAAAGATACAACATTGCAATGAGATAGATATGGAGGATCATGAATGGCAATCTCACTATCCACATTGCAAGTTCTATCACCACTCACCATATCATTACCTTGTGACAACTCACATGTTGGTGTAGTGGAAGAAGATGAGAACTCATCATGGCCGGAGGTGGAGGGAACACAATCATCCTCATTAAGCTTGGACACATCATATTTTGCTTGAAGCTTGGTCCAAATATCATGAGCATTCTGAAAAGGCATGATTGAGGAAAGAACTACAAAGCTCACAACATTAACAAGCACAATAGATGCTTGAGCTTCAAGATAAGAGTTTGTCTCCTCATCCAAAGATAGATTTTGGGGATCCTTAGGAGGAGACAAGCCCATATCTAGAATTCGCTCAATATTTGGGTCAATGACCCGAAAATGACTAAGCATGCGAATGCGCCAAACATCATAATTTGTGCCATGAAAAGTGAATGTGTGAGAGTGCACTAAACCCCTAGGAGACATCCTTACTCTCGAGGCGGTGAAGCCTAAGAAGCGAGAGACCTCGCTCTGATACCAATTGAAAGGGAAATTGACGTCGCCTAGAGGGGGGGGTGAATAGGCGTTTTTAAAATTATGACGGTTTGGGCTCTAATAAATGCGGAATAAAACTTAACATTTAATTTATCAAGCCAAAACCTATATCCACTAGTTTGACTAAGTGCACCAACAACCTATGCTAAGCAATACAAGCAACAATGTGATAGCAAGATATAATACTTCAAGCACGAAGGCTATCACAATGTAAATTGCATAAGTAAAGGGCTCAGTTGAGAGATAACCGATGGACGCGGAGACGATGATTTGTTTCCCGAAGTTCACTTCCAAAGAAGCTACATCTCTGTTGGAGAGGTGCGGGGCGCAATGTACTTCGAATGCCACAAATGGCTCACCTCAAGGTGTGGTGGCTCGATGCTCACCCAACGCCACACAAGGCCTCACCCCAACATGCGAAGGCACGCAACCTACCGACGCCACAAAAGGCTCACCCTATTCTCCCGTGAGCTTGCCACAAAGGCCTACTCACGTTCCACTATGGGACACTTGAGGGCGGTCACCGAGCCCGTACAAGATTGGGGAAATCTCCACAACTCAATTGGAGGCTCCCAACAACAATGCCACAAAGGCTACAAAGCCACAAAAGGCAACAAGGCTACAAAAGGCTACAAGACCACAAGAGGTCAACAATCTAACCACACAACCGTCTAGGGTTCCAAGAACCCAAGAGAAACAAGCCCAAGGGCTTGAACTCACCGAATCTCCGAGGAGAACTCAAACCTATGCACCAAATGCAAGAGACAAGTCCTTCACTTTCAAATTCCACCAAAGCTACAAAAGCTATTGGGGGAATAAGGGAGGAAGAACACAAGAGGAGAACACAAAACTCTCCAAGATCTAGATCCCAATGATTCCCTCACAAAGAAGGGATTTGGTTTAGTGGGGATTATAGATCTAGATTTCCTCTCTCAAATCCCTCAAAGAGATGCAAGAATCATGGGAGGGAGAAGGGAAGAGGAAAAACTTTTGAAGGTCAACAATGGAGGATAGAGAGTGGAAGAGCTAGCAAAAATGACCTCCAAAGTTGGGGAAACTTTTGGGAAGAGGGGGCCCTTAAATAGGGCAAGAGAAATCTGGCCCGTTTGGGCCAGATTCGCACCCCACCAGAACTACCGGTGTCCCACCGGTACTACCTCTAAATAGAAACACAAGATACAGAAGAAAAACGATATTTACCGGAACTTTGGCCGGAACTTGGGCCGGTACTACCGCTCAAGCAAAAACGTTGGACAACATTGCACGAAAACTTCAATAACTTTTGACTCCGGACTCCGATTTCGATGATCTTGGGCTCGTTTTGAAGAGAACAAAAATCTCTACAAGATTATGAAAAAAAACATCATAGTACAACAAGAGAGGATAAAAATAAAATGGAGAAAGGCATGACCTCTCAGAAGCGACGAACCGGTAAAACCTCCAGAACCCAAAACGCAAGAAGTTGAGCTTGGAAACTCTAATTGGGATGAAACCAGTTTTGTTGGAAAGATAATAAAGAGTAGAATCCAACAAAAGGTGAAATATTGGGTATCACCAAGGGAGAAAAATACCATGAATATATATGTGAGATACCTCCCAAGGTGTGGTGCCGGAAAAACCCGCAAGATCAAAAACGCAATAAGATATGCAGGGAAAATCCGTTTTTGATGAACTAGAGCTTGTTATGAAGATAACCACAAGCTCTATATCCTCACATGGACAATAACCAAACAACAACCAAGAAAGATGATGCTATGTATGCAAAGGTTTGAGCTCTCTTCGAAATATACGAACGAGTCACCCACTCGAGAGCCCCTCTTGATAGTACGGCTACCTATCCTAAACCTGGTCTCCCAACACTACAAGAGACCAGTAAAATAGAAATCCTATTAAGATCATACCTTTGCCTTGAGCATCCCACTTGAGCATGGTGTAGACGATCTTGTCACCTTCAAGATGGAACACCTTTCTTGATTGCTCTTGCTTGATGAAGACTTGAGAAATGCTCCCCCATACTCCATGGGGGAAGCCTCTTCTTCGAACTTGTCTTCATCATTCCATGATTGCCGAGGATGGCAAGCTTCAAGAATGAGATCTTCTAGAGATGACACATCTTGATCTTGCACTTCAATTCTTGACGATGTCTTGAAGATAGCCATGAGGAACTCCATCTTCTTCTTCTTCTTCAAGACATACTTGATCTTCTTCTTCTTCTTCTTATTATTATTCTACTTGATTCGAATAGGCACAAAGCCCTTGGACATTGCTTCTTCTTCTTCATCCTTGAAACCAACACATGGTCCAAGCGATGCAAATGGACAAAACTACAAGTGAAACTCAATTTGCACATTAGTCCATAGGGATTTTCATTAATTACCAAAACCACACATGGGGGCATACATGCCCTTTTAGCATGTGTATGTGGTGGTGTAACGAGCTTACTTATAACATACGGTGAATCAAGAGCAGCAGAGGTGTTAAGAACCGTACCTCTTCTTGTAGTGGATGGTAAAATAGGAACCTTGCCATCACTAGACTTACCCATGATGGATGGATAGCAGCGAACAATAGAAAATCCAAGTGAACTTGATAAATAAAGCTATGCTCCCCGGCAACAGCGCCAGAAAATAGTCTTGATGACCCACAAGTATAGGGGGTGTATCGCAGTATTTTCGAGGGAAGTGAAACCCAATTTATTGATTCGACACAAGGGGGCCAAAGAATATTTATCAGCCTTAACAACTGAGTTGTCAATTCAGCTGCACCTGGAAACAATCTTGCTCACAGCAGTTTATCAGTAGCAACAGTTTTGTAGTAGGAATAGCAAAGTAACAGCAGTGGCAAAGCAAAGACAGTAGTAATGAAAGCAGTAAACAGTGGGATTCGAGTGCGGTAGGCATAGGAATGGATGGACGGGCGTTGCATGGACAAGACAATTCACATAGCAATCAGAACATAGGGTAATTGGAGATAAATAAGATAAAGCACCCAAGTACTGGATAATCCTAGGCATGCTTTCCATATATAGTCATACGTGCTCGCAATGAGAACTTGCACAACATCTTTTGTCCTGCCAGCCCATTTGCAGCGGGGCCTCTAGGGAACTACTAGCAATTAAGGTGCTCCTTTTAAATTAGCACCGGAGCAAAGCATTAACACTCCGTGAACACATGTGATCCTCACATCAAAGCCTTTCCCTTCCGGTTATCCCGATTTCTGTCACTTCGGGGCCATAGGTTCCGGACAACAACGTGTGTATACAACTTGTAGATAAGACCAGAAACAATACCATCATAATGAATCAATAATAAGTTCAGATCTGAAATCTTGGCACTCGAGCCCTAGTGACAAGAATTAAGCACAACAAGTCGTAACAAAGTCATAAAGCACTAATAAATGATACTAGGCACCATGCCCTAACAATCTGATGCCATTACATGAACGATCTCATCCAATCCCTACCATCCCCATGGCCTACAGCGGGGGATTACTCACTCATAGATGGGGGAAACATGGATGGTCGATGGAGATGATGGTGAAGATCGATGGACATGGCTCCATGGGCACTTCCCCGTCCCGGTAGGGTGCCAGAACAGAGACTTTCTGTCCCCCGAATCTCCCCTTCGGTGGTGGCGGCACAGTGGAACTTTTCGTGGAAAAACGTCGAACCCCCCGAAGTTTTTAGGTCAGAAGGCTCCTTATAGGCGAAGAGAGAGGCCAAGGGGATTCCTGGGGGGGCCACACCACCCCCTGGCGTGGCCTGGCCTGGCCCACGCCACCAGGTGGTGTCGCCACCCCAGGGCTCTTCTCCGTCTCGTACTCTGGCTCCTGGAGTCTTCGGGTAAAATAGGATTTTTGGCATATTTTCCGGGATTTTTCCTGATAGTTGATTTTCTGCACAAAAAGTAGACACCAAGGCAATTTTGCTGAAAACAGCGTCAATCCGTATTAGTTTCATCCAAATCACACAAGTTTAGAGGAGAAACAATAGCAAAAGTGTTCGGGAAAGTAGATACGTTTTGGACGTAGCAAGCGCCAAGGTCTATGGCGCTCCCACTTTGTTGTAATTCCTGAGAGTATCTCACCATACTAAAATTATAACATTTATCATATCATGACACATGTCCAGCAAAAATAAAACTAGACGCTTCTAATTTATCTTTTGCATATTTTACATGGCTTTGGGCTTTCGAAGATAGAATCGATCTTACCTACGAACAAGGAACCACAACGATCATAATCAAATTATTAGCAACCCATTGTAAATCAGATATCAACTATAGTGGGAGAGACAGACACCCGCTAGCCACTTATGCAAAACTAGTTGCAAGTCAAGCGTGTAACAGGTCTCATGTGTAAGGACATGTAAAGTTTGTCCGGGCCGCTTCATCCCACTATACCGCTAATATCCAAAATACATGAAGGATGCAATAACATGACCATCAGCGCCCACATATTCATATGCGTTCTAACTGTACAAAGTATCTATGCATGGACTCAACTCTGATACCACTAATGGGGTTTGTTGCATGGAAACCAAAAATTTCCTACGGTTGCAACCACCAAGATCATATCTAGGAGATACATGTAATAGTTTCAGATGGACTCACCCTCGAAGACCGTAACACGGGATAACGTTCCTGCAAACAAACATGGCTGTTGTAGAGTATACATGACCGTCATCAAGGACGCGATGACAGTACCACACATGCAGCACCTCCGTAATCGGTCACACATACGGTGTACCGATGACTTCTGTCCCTCGCTCCAGCTCGGCAGTGAAAGTAGTGGATCCTCGGGAACTCTGCCAACACTACGACATGGTGGTGATGGTGGTGTAGAAGATCATGAGAAGGGCTTTGCCTAAGATCCTCGGTCGTGGCAATGGACAAGGCTAGAAGGGGAGGAAAGATGCCAACCAAATGGCATATGAGAGGAAGGGTGAATGGTGTGTGTGAGAGAGGAGAGGAGGGGGGGGCTTTTATAGGTGAGGGGGCATCCCAAGGGGGCATGGTGCGCAGCCATGGGGCTGCCCCCACCTCTCCTCCAATTATGTGGGTGGACTCTCCACTCACATAAAAACAGTCTCCACTTTCTTCCATTTATTCTCCACTCAAAAATCAAGAGTCTCTTCATTAAAACCACTTTTTAATTCACTTGATTTAATGTCACTCATTTAATGAACACTTCATTTAATGAACATATTAACTTATTTCCTTGTTTGTTTTGATACCCCGAAACCATTTCAGCAGATTCGACCGAACAAATTTCTGTGATGTCGATTATCTCCGGTGTTCCCTATCCACTCAAATGCGTCGACTACCCTTAAGTGTGTCTCCCTACGGGTCATGAACTATGTGGAAATGATCGAGACATTCTCTGATCAATAATCATTAGTGGGACCTAGAGATCCATAATGACTCCCACCAGTTCATGTAATGACTTAGTGACCGCGTTACCTTTTATTCGCGGTAACCAATTCCTTTTGTCTCGTGATATTTTACTTGTTTGGGATCCGATCATTCGGTATCATACATACCTAGTTCGATCCCTTTTCTAACAAGTACTCTTTTCTCGTTGCCGTGATATAACATTCTTAGTGATCATTATCACTTGCTTGGAAGCTATGTTAATATAATATCACCGAGAGGGCCCTGAGTATATCTCTCTGTCATCAGGATGGATAAATCCCACTCTTGATCCACGAGCCTCAACTAACACTTTACAAGTACCTGACGATACCTTTATAATCACCCTGTTATGGTGTGACATTTGATGCAATCAAAGTACTCTTCTGGAGTTAGTGATTGATGTGATCTCATGGTCTAAGGATTAGAGTTAATTCTAATGACATTATAGTAGTGTAAACATAATGTCATGATCATGTTACTATACTTTGGGAATATGTTCATCACATCATTCAATAAATGTTGTGACCTTGTTATTAACAACATCTAATGTCATGATCAGGAAACCTTGATCATCTGTTAATCAACAAGCTAGTGTAATGAGAGGCATCGCTAGGAACCTTTTCTTTGTTTATTAAACACACTTGTATTAACATTTTCGGTTATTCATAGCATGAGAAATAAACATTTATCATAAACATGGAATGTAATATAATAATCACTTTATTATTGCCTCTCGGGCATATTCCTTTCATTAGTATAGGTGCTGCCACATGTAAACCCATCTCAGTACTTTGTTAACCTAGCCCTCACCGTGTAAAAAGGAGAATAGGGATGCCAAATGGACATGCACAGCTGAGATCTAAGAGGTCTCCCTATCTCCCATTCACCTTTGTACAAACTCAACCCTCCACCCGAGATTGAGCTTTACCTCGAGATCACCCGAGCACACTAACCATAATCCCAAACATCCACAAACAGGAGTAAGGTTTTTACCATACATTATACATATGGGGGGAAGACATGTAGAAATTTCTATCTAAGTGTGCTACCTTCCAATCTCTGAGCGTGACCCCTCCGAACAAAAATATACCATAGTAAGATACCTTGAAAGTTGGTGCGCTAGGTAGGGTTTGCACGTTGGGACCTCAGATGAAGATGGACAATGTCATATAAAACCACATCGGGAGACGTCTCTCGCCCCGGTACAATTAATCTAGTTTAGTTCTCTAGAATTCTTCATTTATTAGATGAGTGGGCATTCTCTAAACCAGCCAAGCCTAGTCCCTGATCACCCTGCCCCCAAGATCGCTCCGTAGAGATTGAGGAAGACGGAAAGTGCACGCGAGCTAAGGTTTCTCGCAGTGATTTCCGGCATGACTTCATCAACCAAGCTTTCCCTTGGCATGGGCCTTCCTCGCATTGATGGCATGCAAGAGCATAGGTTTTTCAGAGCACATTTTCACGGAAGTATTGTTTCCAGTTTTAATATTGAATCCCGACAAGAATCTTAGGAAAGTGTTTATCTGTGGCATTTTTTCACACTCAAGTTGTCACTGGTCTTGAGTGAATTGACTGCAAGAGTTGAGGTGGAAAATGGTGAATGTGAATAAAGGAGTTTAATATATTGAACTGTGCATAAATTAAAGAACATAAAAGTAAACAGTACGAAGGTAGTTTGTAGTTTCCTGGAGATGAAATATTAGACACGGATAGATATGGTTCATGGTGATAGTGAATGTGCCAAATGAAATAAGTGGAGTAAGTGATCATAATACTTCTTATAAATATGTTAGTAGGCAAGTAACACATGTGATAGTCAAGACTCCTCTTGGTAGATTCGCCTGACTCCAGTGATCCGTATGTCTACTACCAAAACCATGGTCAGCACATCAATTAAGGTCATGAGACTGCATCAAGTCTTTAAGATTAATGGCCCCTTGTTGTCCTTGAGTTATACTAGCTCCTCTTTGGATATCGGCCGTCTCACCCGGCTAATTCGCTAGCAAACAAGTTCATGTCTATGAGTTCTCAAGACCATATTATCGGCCCTTAAATTAGATAATAAACATTAGCCATACACAAACAGTCATTCTCACATAGGATAATTACAATGATAATCACAAAAAGATGAAGGTAGTATTTGCTACTACCACCAAGATCTGCACCAATGGCCGCTTTGCCCAGGGTCGCGCCCCAGGTTTTGCAGTGGCCGCCATGCCCTCCTACTCATCGGGGCATGGCATTTGCTTAGACGTCTAGGTGTGGGTCGTGCACTTTATCTCCATCCATTTTCGAGGCTAGTTGATTCGGCAGGTGAGTTGTTACACACTTCTTGGCAGATTTTGACTTCCATGACCATCGTCCTGCTGTCTTAATCGACCAACACATGCACATCACATCTCACCAATTTCCTACATCTCCCACGCCTATGGGAATTTACTCGCAAATTCGAGGAGAATACCTCAATGATATTATAATAATGTAAATGTAATTAATCTCAATATTACCGTAGCAAGCCATAATAAAGTTGAATATCGAATCAAATACAAACCAAAGTAGGAATAGAGGTTCAAATCCCTAATCTTACAAATGTGAATATTTCTCTCTCTCGGCACAAGTGAGGAATTGTGGAGGAATGGATGATCTAGAGGTTGGAGATCTTTGGGAAAAGTCGATGGAATTCTTCTTCTCCTTCAGATCCGATTTCCTCTATTCTAGGGTATTTCGTGGTGGTCGTGTCTGCAATTCGCCCTCTATTCCTTCATGAAAAGTGCTTGGTTTAATAAGTAGAAGATGATGGCACATGGTACGGGCAGACGGTAGGGCGAGACCTGCTCGTACTAATGGTCGTTAACGTCCATGTACACTTCAAATCAAAAAGTCTTCAATTAGAGATTTGCTTGTTTTACTCTAAATAGCTCATAAATTTTCTGGAATCCTTCCATAACTGTCCAATACATGGAACACACAATATAGAACAAGGTTTCTCTTAATTGCGATGTTAGTGTTAGTTGAAAGGTGAAAATCCAACAAAACCCTATGAAAACCAATGGAAAACCCTAGAGAAAGTGTTAATATTTGGAGATATCAACATCCCCAAGCTTAGTTGTTACTCACCCTCGAGTGACAAAGTGATAAATAATCATAGCAAGAAATAAACTTGGATAGAAAACTCACAAGTCAGAGTTGATATCGTATTCCATCTTCAAAAATCTTGCAACCTTAAACATGATCATAATATATTTGAATGGTTACACCTAATATCGCGTCCTAACCATATGAAACTTACTATCAAATAAATCTTAATACCATAGAGAGTGTCAAGAATTTAGTTAGGCTCAAGAATCGATTGTTTATCACCTCTCTTGTAGTGAGAGTAAAAATATTTTTAAGCATGAGATGCTTGGTTCAAATTAGGGGTGCTCAAGTAAAGTCAAAATAGAAATAATCTTAGAATGGAACATTGACACCCACTTCGAAAATCTTGACATTCTAGCACCTAGTCTTTTCCATGTTTTTCGAGAACTTCAATTCTTTGGTGGTGAGATTATGCCAAAAATTTCATTGGTTTCAAACAATCTTTGCACAATATTTTATCAACAATAGCTTTCAGTTTTGCTGTAAGACGTCATCCATGAGACTAATACTCTGGCTACCCATGCC
This sequence comes from Avena eriantha, assembly GCA_910589775.1. Classification (NCBI taxonomy): domain Eukaryota; kingdom Viridiplantae; phylum Streptophyta; class Magnoliopsida; order Poales; family Poaceae; genus Avena; species Avena eriantha. The sequence goes on from OU342743.1 coordinate 559,532,429, forward strand.
ATCAACTCATTGCCAAAATTAGGATTTATACCGTAGATCTTTCAAAGGACAACAGAGTTGTTAGTCTCATGGAGTAGGATATTGTTGCTTCACTTGTATAAATAAGAATTCTCAATCTCATTGTCACGGTAAATTTTGCATTCAACTCAACCAACGTAAATTATCCTTTCCTTTAAGCAAATATTTTTTAGAAAGTGATATCTAGTCAATTTATCAAGATATGGGGTCGGGCATTGCTAGGATTAAAACCTTAAGACAAATACATGGCACCAAAGTCATTATAAGGATGCTTGACATAGGTATGCCCTATAGGCACCTACTATTGGCCTACCTGGTGCGGCCAACGGAAGGCCCACTCGACAACCTACCAAGGTCCACGAAGCCCAAGACAGTTCGGGTGGTACGAAGCCCATATGGACACCAACTACAAGCGCGCAAGACAAGGAAAGCTCAAGACTAGATTTCACATCCAACTTGTAACCTACTCGTATTGGTACCTGGGACCTAGCGTCCCCATGTATAAGGCTAGGAGGGTCCAACAGAGAGGGCCCCCAACAGACAAATCTATGATCTCCCACAATAAACAATAGATTTAGACATTGAAACCCTAGCATACACATACGCCAGATCCAATCTATGCATCCACCGCCATCGACGACCTTGCAATCATTCGGATCATCATCCATCAAGAGCAGACAAGCAGGAGTAGGGTTTTCCCTCCGGGGGCCTGAACCTGGGTAAACATTGTGTCACCTGTGGGCTTGTTTTCTAGATGATCGATGCCTCCAGCGCTCCCCACTTCGTCGAAACTAAGTCCATCAACAATGGGCATTGATGAGTTAACCCCTCGTTAATTAGCGTCATCTATGGGAATTGGGAGCGTTGATATTGCGATCTCGACGGCCCCCCATCACCTGCGATCTACGATTCCTCTACGTCGGCTCGCTAGATTTCTTCATCGACATCTCCGCATCAGCCAGTTTCATCTTCACCAGTGCAAGCTCGGGGGCTCGAGCGATCTGGGTCAGCCAAATGCGTGATGGCTGGTTGGCTTGATTTAGTCGATAGGAAACTTCACGGCAATGGACAGCGGCTCCAAGCACGCGTGCTATCTAAACTCACCAGAAGGCCATCTGTACCACAGTTGACTCAAAACCGGACATGTTCCTGGTCTATTATTTTAGATAAATAAAGCAAGGGTATGGGCTGAGCCTATGTCGAGATCCACTCGAAAGGGCAAGGAATTTGGTCGCCGGCTCGACATCAATGGTGCCTCTCGTGCGTGGCATGCTAGAATAAGCAACCTAGAATTTTTTTTATGGCGGCAACGGTTCTTGTTATCGCATGTGAGATCGGCAGGACGGACCGACTCAGACTATAGGTCCTGGGTACGTGCAGAACTCACGTGGCGAGCAGTCATCGGACAAAATCCTGAGGTCGCAAGATTCGTTGATCGTGAGAAGCAGTTGGGCCAACTGCATGCATAGACATGCATCATGCATGCATATACGATGGGGAACCAGACCCAAGGTGAGGAGGCCGCACATGCCTGGGCAACTCAAAGACCACACATTATTTATTTTGATACCTTCACCAATCGGCCAACCTCCAAAAATCAACCGGCTAGACATGGACTCGGCAGATTAAGTCCCGCAAGTGTCAAGCAGAAAGACAAAAGGAATTTAGATCAGATCAGACGATCAGAAATAAAAATATCAGTGCAAAGGGATACGGAAACCATGGGGACAACGCTCCATATAAAAATCTGGCGACCCGCTCTAGTCTTCGACTGCGGTCACCCCACTGCAATCTTCGGCTGCACGCGACATACCGTCGCATCAACTCCGACCGTCGTGTCAATTACTAGTCCGCCGCGTCGGTGTCCATCGCATGACTCCATCGACCTCAACTACACGTCTATCATGGCAACTCCGCGTACTACACGACTCGCTGCTGTGACGACTTTGTCTGCCACATTGACTCTACGCAAGGTTAGAGACAGACACCCGCAAAGCTACTTGTGCAAAGCAAGTTACACGTCAAGCGTGGAGCAAGTCTCATGTGCGATGACATGTAAGGTTAGCCCGAGCCGCTTCATCCCATCATACCGCAAGATGCAAAGTACATCCCTCCTTGGCCGGCGGATTGGGAGGGGGAGGAGTCCTCCTCCCCCACGACTCCTTGTCTTGCCCCACAAGGACTCCTTGATCCCTTTCTTGGTTTTCAAGCAAACTCCAAGAAATCTTCCATAACCTTCCGGAACATTCCGAAACCTTCTAGAATCCTCATACAAATACTCTGGAACATTTCCTAACTCAGAAAATGATCCCCAATATATGAATCTTATTCTCCGGACAATTCCGGATCTCCTCGTGATGTCCTGGATCCAATCCGAGACTCTGAACAACATTCGGTCTCCAACACACATTCCATATCTACTTAAAACAACTTCGAACCTTAAGTGTGTCACCCTACGGTTCGTGAATATGCAGACATGATGAAGACACCTCTCCGATCAATAACCATCAGCGGGATCTGGAGATCCATAACGGCTCCCACATACTCAACGATGCCTTCGTGATCGATAGAACCATTAACATACGAAACCAATTCCCTTTGTCACGCGATACTATACTCATCCGAGGTTTGATCGTCGGTATCTCCATACCTAGTTCTACCTCGTTACTGATAAGTACTCTTTACTCGTTCCATGTTATGTCATCCCTTGTGACCCAGTCACATGCTTGCAAGCTAACTAGATGACATTCCACCGAGAGGGCCCGGAGCATACCTATCCGTCATATGGATGGACAAATCCCAATCTTGGTCCATGCGCTTCAACACATACTTTCATAATACCCAATGACACCTTTATAACCACCTAGTTACGAAGCGGTGTTTGATGTCATCAGAGTACCCATCCGGTGATGGTGATTAACACAACCTCATGGTCGAAGGATTAGGTTACTATGCATTTAAAAGCTTATAGCAATACGAACTTAATGACTTGATCTTATGCTACGCTTACTATGGGTGTGTGTCCATCACATCATTCTCCTAATGATATAACCTTGTTATTAATCACATCCAATGTCCATGATCAGGAAACCATGATCATCAATTAATCAACAAGCTAGTTCAACAAGAGGCTTACTAGGGACTCTTTTATGTTTACAAAACACACATGTATTAGTGTTTACTAATAATACAATTATAGCATGGGATGTAAACATTCATCATAAACACAAAGATATAATAATAACCACTTTTATTATTGCCTCTTGGGAATATCTCCAACAGTCTCCCACTTGCACTAGAGTCAATAATCTAGATTACATGGTAATATACCTAACACCCATGGCGTTCTGGTGTTGGTCATGCTTTGCCCTAGGGAGTGGTTTAGTCAGCGGATCTGCCACATTCAGATCAGTGTGTACTTTGCAAATCTTTATGTCACCATCTCGGACATACTCGTGAATAGCGTGGAAACGTAGCTTGATGTGCTTCAGCTTGCTATGTGACCTTGGCTCCTATGCATTAGCTATGGCACCTGTGTTGTCACAGTAGATGGCCATCGGGTCCAATGCACTGGGAACCACGCCAAGTTCAGTAATGAATTCCTTCATCCATATGGCTTCTTGTGCAGCCTCCGAAGCAGCTATGTATTCCGATTCAGTTGAAGATTTCGCCATAATGCTTTGCTTGGCACTCCTCCAGCTCACTGCAACACCATTCAAAATAAATACGTATCCCGACTGTGACTTCGAGTCATCCGGATCGGTGTTCCAACTAGCATCGGTGTAACCGTTTACAACAAGCTGTTCATCACCTCCATAAGAAAGAACCATATCCTTAGTCCTATTTAGGTACTTTAGGATATTCTTGACCGCTGTCCAGTGCTCCATTCCAGGATCCCTTTAGATATGCTAGTCAAACTAACAGCATGTGCTATATCCGGTCTTGTACACAACATGGCATACATGATAGAACCTATGGCCGAGGCATAGGGAATATTATTCATTTTCACTCTATTTTCTGCCGTAGCTGGACTTTGAGTCTTACTCAAGGTCTTACCTGACAACATGGGCACGAACCATTTCTTGCTATCTTCCATTCTAAACTTCTTTAGAACTTTGTCCAAGTATGTACTTTGTGAAAGCGCTATTAGGCGTCTTGATCTATCTCTATAAATCTTGATGCCTAGAATATATGCCGCTTCGCCAAGATCCTTCATTGAAAAACTATTATTCAGATAGGCTTTGACGCTATTAAGAAGTTCTATATCATTCCGAATCAACAATATGTCATCTACATATAGTACGAGGAATGCTATAGAGCTCCCACTCACTTTCTTGTAAATACAAGCTTCTCCATAAGTTTGTATAAATCCAAAGTTTTTGATTACTTTATCAAAACATTAATTCCAACTCCGGGATGCTTGCTTCAATCCATAAATGGAGCGCTGAAGTTTGCATACCTTGTCAGCATCTTTAGGATCGACAAAACCCTTGGGTTGTACCATATACAACTCTTCCTCAATGTCACCATTAAGGAACGCCGTTTTGACATCCATCTGCCAAATCTCATAATCGAAATGTGCAGCAATTGCTAACAAAATCCTCACAGACTTTAGCTTTGCTACTGGTGAGAATGTCTCATCATAGTCAACTCCTTGAATTTGTCGGAACCCTTTTGCGACAAGTCGAGCTTTATAGACGGTAATATTACCATCAACATTTGTTTTTCTCTTGAAAATCCATTTGTTCTCGACAGCCTTACGGCCATCCGGTAAGTCCACCAAAGTCCACACTTGGTTTTCGTACATGGATCCCATTTCGGATTTCATGGCTTCTAGCCCTTTGTCGGAATCTGGGCTCACCATAGCTTCTTCATACGTCGCAGGGTCATCAGCATTGTCCACCAACATGACGTTCAAGGCAGAGTCATACCAATCAGGAGTGGTACGAACCCTTGTTGACCTGCGAGGTTCAGCAGCAACTTCGTTTGAAGTTTCATGATCATTATCATTAGCTTCCTCTCCAATTGGTGCAGGCAGCACAAAAACATCTTCCGGTGCTGCGCTACTCTCAAATCCGAGAGAAGGTTCAATAACCTCATCGAGTTCTACTTTCCTTCCAGTCATTTCCTTCGAGAGAAACTCCTTCTCAAGAAAGGATCCATTCCTGGCAACGAAAACTTTGCCTTCGGATTTATGATAGAAGGTATACCCAATTGTTTCTTTAGGGTATCCTATGAAGACGCATTTCTCCGCTTTGGGTTCAAGCTTATCAGGTTGTAACTTCTTTACATATGCTTCGCAACCCCAAACTTTAAGGAACGAACACTTAGGTTTCTTACCAAACCACAATTCGTACGGTGTCGTTTCAACGGATTTAGATGGTGCCCTATTTAAAGTGAATGCGGCTGTCTCTAATGCATAGCCCCAAAACGATAGCGGTAAATCTGTAAGAGACATCATAAACTGAACCATATCTAAGAGAGTTTGATTACGACGTTCGGACACACCATTACGCTGTGGTGTTCCCGGCGGTGTCAACTGCGACAGTATTCCACATTTCTTTAAATGCATGCCAAACTCATAACTTAGATATTCACCTCCGCGGTCAGAACGCAGAAACTTAATCTTCTTGTTACGATGATTTTCCACTTCACTTTGAAATTCCTTAAACTTCTCGAAAGTTTCGGACTTATGTTTCATAAAGTAGACATACCCATATCTACTTAAGTCATCCGTGAAAGTGAGAACATAACGATATCCACCACGCGATGCTACACTCATTGGACCGCACACATCGGTATGTATTATTTCCAATAAGTCTGTAGCTCGCTCCATTATTCCAGAGAAGGGAGTCTTAGTCATTTTTCCCATTAGACATGCTTCGCATCTTTCAAGTGATTCAAAATCAAGTGATTCAAGAAGTCCATCAGAATGGAGTTTCTTCATACGCTTCACTCCAATGTGACCAAGACGACAGTGCCACATGTATGTAGAATTATCATTCAATTTTGTTCGTTTAGCATCTATGTTGTGAACATGTGTATCACTACTATCGAGATTCAGTAAGAATAAACCATTCATCTCAGGTGCATTACCATAAAAGATATTACTCATATAAATCGAACAACCTTTATTCTCGGACTTAAAAGAGTAACCGTCTCGCAATAAACAAGATCCAGATATAATGTTCATGCTTAACGCAGGCACCAAATAACAATTATTCAAATTTAAAACTAATCCCGAAGGTAGATGTAGAGGGAGCGTGCCGATGGCGATCACATCAACCTTGGAGCCATTTCCAACGCGCATCGTCACCTCGTCTCTCGCCAGTCTTCGTTTATTCCGCAGCTCCTGTTTTGAGTTACAAATATGAGCAACCGAACCAGTATCAAATACCCAGGCACTACTACGATTACTAGTAAGATACACATCAATAACATATATATCAAATATACCTTTCTTCTTGATGTTGCCATTCTTCAGATCCACCAGGTACTTGGGGCAGTTACGCTTCCAGTGACCAGCACCCTTGCAGTAGAAGCATTCAGTTTCAGGCTTGGGACCAGCCTTGGGCTTCTTAGCAGGTGTGGCAGCTTTCTTGCCGTCCTTCTTGAAGTTGCCCTTGTTCTTAGGCTTGCCCTGTCTCTTGAAATTGGTGGTCTTATTGACCATCAACACTTGGTGCTCCTTCTTGATCTCCACTTCAGCAGTTTTCAGCATGGACGATAGTTCAGGCAACGTCTTGTTCATGCAGTGGATATTATAGTTCATCACAAAGTTCTTATAACTCGGTGGTAGTGATTGGAGGAGACGGTGAATCCCTAACTCATTAGGAATCGATATCCCCAACTCTTGGAGCTTGTTTGCGTACCCAGACATGGGGAGCACATGCTCGCTAACGGAGCTACCCTCTTCCATCTTACAGTTAAAGAACTTTTCGGAGGCCTCATAGCTCTCCATGGCCGTGCGAGTCTCAAAAATTAGCCTGAGCTCCTTAATGATCTCGAACGGGTCGTGGTGCTCAAAACGCTTCTGGAGCTCCGCTTCTAAACCGTACAGGATGGCACACTGAATTGTGGAGTAATGATTTTTCCGAGTGGCGTAAACATTCTTTACGTCATCGGTGGCATCTTCTGCAGGTGGGTCACCTAGCGGTGCTTCGAGCACATAGGTCAACTGACCAGCCCTGAGGACGATCTTCAGTCCATGGAACCAGTCCGTGAAATTGCTTCCATTGTTCTTAAGCTTTTCTTTCTCTAGGAACGCATTAAAATTGATGGAGGGGGTCGCCATAATCTACAACAAATTTGCAAGTAGTTTAGACTAAGTTTACGATGAATTGAGTTCAAATTTAATACTTAAATTAACTAGGTGAACTCCCACTCAAAACAACATCCCTCACATTGTCTTAGTGATTACACGAACCAAGTCCACTACACCAAGTCCGATCTTCACGAGAGAAGATGTAGTTTCATCGGCAAACAATCTTCATGTTCATCATATCATTTATATGACTCATGCTCTACCTTTCGGTATTCCGTGTTCCGAGACCATGTCTGTACATGCTAGGCTCGTCAAGATAACCTTAGTTTCCGCATGTGCAAATATGGCTTGCACCCGTTGTATGCACACGTAGAATCTATCACATCCGATCATCACGAGATGCTTCGAAACGACGAGTCTTAGCAACGGTGCCAACTAAGGGTGAACACTTTATTACTTGATATTTAGTGAGAGGGATCATCTTCTAATGCTACCGTCGCGATCTAAGCAATACAAGATGCATAAAGGATTAACATCACAGGCAATTCATAATTAGTGTGATATGATATGGCCCTTTCTTCTTGCGCCTTTGATCTCCATCTCCAAAGCACGGACATGATCTCCATCATCACCAGCATTGCGTCAAGGTCAGTGGCGTCGCTTCATGGTTGTCCATCATCACTAGCAACTATTACAACTACTTGGAATAAAGCTATTACAAGATGAATAGACACGTAGGTCTTAACAGAATTAAAGACAACCATTAGGCTCCTGCCGGTTGCCATATTACAACAAGGATCATTGAATACATCAAATATAATCACAATCACATGATGGCCATATCACATCACAAAACCCCTACAAAAACAAGTTAGACGCCTCTAATTTTCTTTGCATGTTTTACGTGGTTTGGGGCTTTCGAACAAGAACAGATCTTAACTATGAAACTGAACCACAACGTTGATACAAGTGCTATCAAGTGCAAAGTGTAAATTGGATCTATACTATGGTGGGAGAGACAGACACCTGCAAAGCCACTTGTGCAAAGCAAGTTACACGTCAAGCGTGGAGCAAGTCTCATGTGCAATGACATGTAAGGTTAGCCCGAGCCGCTTCATCCCACCATACCGCAAGATGCAAAGTACATCCCTCCTTGGCCGGCGGATTGGGAGGGGGGAGGAGTCCTCCTCCCCCACGACTCCTTGTCTTGCCCCACAAGGACTCCTTGATCCCTTTCTTGGTTTTCAAGCAAACTCCAAGAAATCTTCCATAACCTTCCGGAACATTTCGAAACCTTCTAGAATCCTCATACAAATACTCTGGAACATTTCCTAACTCAGAAAATGATCCCCAATATATGAATCTTATTCTCCGGACAATTCCGGATCTCCTCGTGATGTCCTGGATCCAATCCGAGACTCCGAACAACATTCGGTCTCCAACGCACATTCCATATCTACTTAAAACAACTTCGAACCTTAAGTGTGTCACCCTACGGTTCGTGAATATGCAGACATGATGAAGACACCTCTCCGATCAATAACCATCAGCGGGATCTGGAGATCCATAACGGCTCCCACATACTCAACGATGACTTCGTGATCGATAGAACCATTAACATACGAAACCAATTCCCTTTGTCACGCGATACTATACTCATCCGAGGTTTGATCGTCGGTATCTCCATACCTAGTTCTACCTCATTACTGATAAGTACTCTTTACTCGTTCCATGTTATGTCATCCCTTGTGACCCAGTCACATGCTTGCAAGCTAACTAGATGACATTCCACCGAGAGGGCCCAGAGCATATCTATCCGTCATATGGATGGACAAATCCCAATCTTGGTCCATGCGCTTCAACACATACTTTCATAATACCCAATGACACCTTTATAACCACCCAATTACGAAGCGGTGTTTGATGTCATCAAAGTACCCATCCGGTGATGGTGATTAACACAACCTCATGGTCGAAGGATTAGGTTACTATGCATTTAAAAGCTTATAGCAATACGAACTTAATGACTTGATCTTATGCTACGCTTACTATGGGTGTGTGTCCATCACATCATTCTCCTAATGATATAACCTTGTTATTAATCACATCCAATGTCCATGATCAGGAAACCATGATCATCAATTAATCAACAAGCTAGTTCAACAAGAGGCTTACTAGGGACTCTTTTATGTTTACAAAACACACATGTATTAGTGTTTCCTAATAATACAATTATAGCATGGGATGTAAACATTCATCATAAACACAAAGATATAATAATAACCACTTTTATTATTGCCTCTTTGGGCATATCTCCAACAAGATTTGCATTTCCCTCTCATTCACTTGAGGGCCCCTTGTTCTAGTGTTTCATTGGAAACCATAGTTCTTGTTTTGGTTCTTACAAGCTTGTCTTTGATTGTTGTGACAGCTTGCTTGGATTCGGGAGTCCCCCAATTAAGTTGTGGGTGTGTGCCTCGAACTTGTTGTAAGGGAGCCGACTACCACCTTGAAGGTTGCCGATATAGTGGAAGCGTGAATCGATCCCCTTGGGGTGAGGTTCACCAGAGAATAAGGGAGGCCTCTCGTGGAGTTGGTGGTTTGATACCACCCCCTCTCTAAATGTAGACGTACTTCCCCTCAAAAGGAAGGAACTGTGGGAAATAATCCTTGTGTCCCTGCGTGCTTCACTTCAGCTACTTCTATCCTTTACTGCACCTTACTTTATCTTCTTCTTGCTTAGTTAGTGTTGATAGTGAGACATATAGGTAAATTCACCTTAGTTGAATATCTAGAGAATTTACCTGTGTGTCAAACCCTTGACTTGAAAAGAGTAAAAATTTGAAGTAGCACCTATTCACCCCCGCTCTAGGTTCCCATACGATCCTTTCAATTGGTATCAGATCCTCGGCTATTTATTCGGGCTTAACTGCCTAAGAGAATATGGGCAACCCAGAAGATGAGTGAGAGGGTGAGGCTAGCACCTCGGCGACCATGGTAGATCTCAAGAATTTGGAAACAAGCTTGAGCTCTACCTTGGGCAACGAAATCCAACAGTTGCGTCAACTTGTTGAGCTACTTGTTAAGGAAAAGACAACCTCACCACCTCCCTCTCAAGAGGAAACACCACCTAACCCTAAGGCAAATGCTCTGGACAAGCCAATATGTGAAGTGGTGGGGGATGAACATAATGGCACTGACTCCACCACCAAAAAGGGTGATGGGAAGGAAGAGCACCATGCGGTTCCCATATGGTTTCTTTATGAAGGATGGTGAGGATCATGAAGACATGTATCGAAGACTCAAATCTACAACCATCGCCTTCAGAAATGTTGGTGCCTCTCACATTTATGATGCTTAGATCAAGAGAAAGTATGTGAGTGCACTCATGCCCTTCGAGCCCACTGACTTGAAGAGTCTCCAAGGAAGACACAACTACCATCTCATGACCTCCAATGAAGTGATGCAAGAGATGGCCGCCTTCAAGGTTGCTGCCAAGAATGCCAAAGATGCCCATGCTCGCACCATTGGAATGAGTAGTGGTATCAATCTTGCCTTGAAGGCCAAGGTTGTGGAGTATGATGAAGAAGAAGGAAGTGATGATGCACTCTCCATGAGCCACCCTGAAGATGACAAGGTTGCTCATGGTGAATACGTGGCTTTCTATCCAAGAAATTTCTGGAAAGATCCTGCCAAGGCCAAGATGGAGATGCAACGAAGAAGCAACCCAAGTGGTAGAAAAGAAAATGCTTCAAGATTGAGAACTTGCTTCAACTGTGGTGACCGCTATCATTTTGTTGTCGGATGTCCTTATGAGAAGAGAGAAGATAATGGTGGTGCGCTCATAATGAAGAAAAACCCAAAGGCCCTTTCAAGAAGCCTTTTTACAAGAAGAATGGCACCAATAAGAAGTCCGGTGACATTGCATTGATAGCACAAGAAGAGTTATGTTCCGATGATGAGGAGGAGGAAGAAGAAGAAACAACAAATGGTGTGGCTGCCATTGCCACTACCTCTACACCCATCTTCTCCCTCTTCGATTCTCCAAATGAGAACACCTCCAACAAAAACGTCACTTGCCTTATGGCAAGAGCATCAGAGGTATCATCATCCCCTTCCTCCACGCCTAGTATCAATGATGATTTGCACGATGATATAACTCTCGAGGTGAAGGAGGAATTAGTTGCTTTCAATGCTTATATGACTAACTTGCAAGGGGAACACAAGAAGCATTTTGTAAATATCTTGAACCAACTTGCTCACACACAAGAGCTCCTTGATGAGAGATGTAAGCTTGGGAGAGAGCATCTACTTGAGATGGATTCTCTAACTAATGCTCTAGAAGAAGAACAAGAGACTAGGGTGTCTATTGAAGATAAACTTGAAGGCCTTGATGAGGCAAATGATAGAATTATTACTAAAATCATTAAAGAACATGATCATGCCATTGCTAAATACAAAAAGGCTAAAAAAGGACACGATTGAGTTTGGTGTTGTTCATGACAAACTTAACGAAGATTATGAGAAGCTTAAAAAGGCTCGCAAGGCCTTGGAAAGTGATCTCATGGCTCTCAAAAAGTCTCATGAACAACTTCAAACTCAATTGAGTAATGTTTCTTCACCTAGTATTTCCATTCCCACTAGTAGTAAAAACATCCTTGAAGAAAATGCTAAGTTGAAGGGGGAGCTTGCAAATGCAACCTTCCCCAAAGGTAACAAGTCTCTTGATGACATTTTAAGTAAGCAAAGGACAAATAATGAGAAAAGAGGTCTTGGCTATGTTTCCAAAGCCAAGAAGAAAAATAACAACAACAAGAAGAAGGCAAAGCCTGCTCAACCAAAAGATAAGACCGCTATGGGTAGTAATACCCAAAGTAGCAAAACTATGTCACATGATGACTTTGCAAGAAGTGGTAACCCTCAGTATGTCTTAATGCGTAATTCTTTTGGTGATGTTTATGCATAATATGTTGGTCCATTTGATGGTTATATTGCTTGGTCTATTTGGGTTCCAAAGACCCTTGTCACTAACGAGAGAGGACCCATTAAAAAATGGGTACCTAAAAACTAGCTTGGTATCTTGTAGAACTATGCTTCCGGCGGGTCAAAGTGGGTGCTTGATAGTGGTTGCACAAGTCATATGACCGGAAGCAAGACAATAATGTCGGAGATAAGGGCAAATCAAGATCACATAACATTCACATATGCCGATAAATCAAAATCTCAGGCAATCGGTCTTGGTAAAGTTGTGGTTGCACACGATGTTACACTCGTGGACATCATGATTGTTGAGACCCTTGGCTATAATTTACTTTCTGTCCGTGCCCTAGGAAAGATGGGTTTCTAATAAGTGCATATTTGCATCATGTTTTACACTATTATTTTGCATTGTATATGTAGGATATTGGTATTTTATAGCGCCCCCGCGCACATTTTATGTCTGTTTTCACATGGATCAGGACACATGATGGATCCAATGGACACAATTCTTGGAGTAGTTGTGCTGAGAAGAAAAGGAGTAAAAAACAACGTAAATCGCTTATTTGGAAAATATTAATAATACCAAAAGAAAACCCGAAGCGATCAAAGGAGACAGATGGTTTAACGACCAACTATACGACCAAAATAAATTTTCTGGCCGTATAGTTGGCACCGCCACCACCTCCTCAAATAGTTTCACTCCGTGCAACTGGATCAGGGAGACGACATGCAGAACACCTAGAAATCGCCACAACCTCACCTCCGGAAGGCATCTAGAGGGGGAACTCGTCCACTGAGGATCCATCTTCACCCTACGTAGATCTAGGAGGCTAAGACATCGATCTTCATCATCCATCGTTGCATCACCACCATCTCCATCCATCCCATCTACATCTTGTCTAGATCTTGTTGTAATTTCTATACTTGTTATGGATTTATACAAGTACTATTCATCTATGATAGATTCCATTGTTATTACCATGATGTTGATTGCCTCCATGTCTGAGTAGATCATTAGTTCTTGGGGAGACGGAGAAACCATAGTATGAGATTGAAATAAGATAAAGTTTATTATGATATTCATCGTTGTGATCATGTGTTAGATTGTCTTCATATTGATATTGAGAGAAGTCGACCTCTAAATATTTTCCTCTCATGGGGACTTGATGGAGGTAACTACTAGTTGGTAGACAGAGGTGTGTTAGCACTTATAGTGACTATAAAGTTGTTGGCACTCCTTACGTATCAACTTGGGAAACCGAGGAAACTCACGGAACACTATCCATGCCATGGGATACGTCTTACGAGATTACGTCTCTTAATAGCGTAGTAATTCGATTGATGTCGATTATTGACTATTGTGGTTATGAGGATAATGTGAGCAGTGGTTGCTGCCTATTTGTCCAAATACGGAGTTCCTCCCACACATACATAGTTGAGAATGTTCATGATAATAATCTTTACCTTAGCTCCTTATGATGCCAGTGGTGTATCCGCTACTCCCTGAGAACGCTTTTTCCCTATTGCAGTTCTAATCTATCTTACATACGCGATACTTACTTTCTGTGTTCAGTTGTTTTACTTTATTTATTATTGCTTTTATACCAAAAACCCAAAAACACCCTTTTACACAATACTCGCATTTTATCTTGTCACTTAGAACTTTATTTAGCATTTCTATTATAATATTTATTTCAATAGTTATTAGACTTTAGATTCCTACTCCCTATGGGATCAATATCTTTATTTCGAAACTAGCTACAAACGATCTGTGCACTTGCAGTCATCAAGCTATTTTCCAGCGCCGTTGTCGGGGAGCTAAGCGGTGTAGGTCTTTTAGTTTTTGCTTATTTATTTTTTTCTTGCTAAGTTTTGTTTTGAGTTACAGGTTTCCACCAACATGATGGAGTTTGAGCATATGACTAGTGCTAACCCACTAAACCACTTTGGGAAGCCCTATGATATTTATAAAATAGATAACTCCAATGAGAAGACAAGGGGGTTTGAAATAAATCCTCTACTACTCGGTATTCTACACGAGAAGAAATTTACTAGAGATGAAGAAGATCCTGATCCATATGAGCATATTGCATGTTTCAAAGATATATGTGGCACTTTTCAATTAACGGGATATACTGCTGATGAGGTAAGGGTTAAACTTTTTAGTCAGACTTTGACTAGTACAACTCTCTCATGGTATAGATCTCTACCTCCTGAAGCCACTACTACTTGGGATAATCTAGCATATGAATTTCTAGCAAAATATTATCCATTATCAAAATCTTTTGGAATCAGGCATCTTATAATGACTTGGAAGAACCGTTCTAATGAAGGACTAGTAAGAGCTTATATCAGATTTAAAGATCTATTACGTCTATGTCCTCATCATGATTTGCCTGAATGGTATTTATTGCATATCTTTTATGGCGGTTTAATTGAACCTAATAAAATTGAACTAGACTCTTTCGCAGAAGGAGCCTTTATGAATCTTCCTATAACTAAAGCTTGGCTTTACTTAATAGAAGTCACGATCATAAAGTTTCATGGAATTTTGGTCTAAGAAGTGAAGGAGGCATATAAATAGAACATGATTGTATTCATGACTATAATAAAAAAAGGCCATGTTAAAGAATTATCTAAAGAACTTTATTTGGATTCAGATCTTGTGTTGCAAGTTATTAAAGCTTTTACAAAATATATCAAAGCTCTGAAAGAGGGTGTAGTCAAATATGATCCACCACCTGAACCTGAGAAGAAAACAGAAGTTAAGGCAACACTGGCCTCCCTAGAACCAATACATGAGATGCCTTTCCCTAACACTGCACAAAAGCATATTTTTGAATATGAACATGTCAAGGCAGTACAGAAGAGGAAGGAAGAGGAAAGTATGACAGAAGTTCTGGAACATCTAGAAGAAACCAAAGATGAAGAGGTAACTAAGGAAGCAATTATGGCTATGTACGCACATTGTAACATAGTTGAAATTGATGAAGAGACTTCTGAATTGGTTGAAGGTAAAACAAAGGTAAAAGATGTGGGTAAGCCTATTCTTCCTTGCATATTTAAAGAAACCTTGCATTATGGTTTATGCGATCTTGTTACCAAAGTTAATGTTATATCTTATGATTTCTATTTAGAAATAAAAGAAGAAATAGAACCGACTACAATTCAAAATACTAATATGCCAATCATGTTAGCCAATAAGAATCTTAGAATTCCAATGGGAGTAGATGAAGATGCAACTGTCACAATTGGCAACAAAAAATTTCCTATTGATTTTGTAGTTGTTGATATGCCAGCTGACATCTTTGCCCAATTATATTTGGAAGAAACATTTTGAGTGATATAGGTGCTTATGTTGATTTCAAAAAGGAGATTGTCTCTCTTAAGCTTGGGGGAGTGGAAAAGGAATTCCACTTTTCCAAATTTAAAGACGGGCCTCCACAAATACAAGAAGAAGAGGAAGATAAGATTATTGAGAAAATGGCAGCTCTTTTCTTTAGTAATCAAGAAGAAGAAATAAATGGAGACTCAAATTATGAAGAAATAGTTATGAAGGACAAGTCCCTAGAAGAACTATAAGATGAATTTGATTCACTTCCCATTATGGGACCTCCAACTAACGAGGCTTTTGAAGAGCCAGAAAAGAGAGGGGATGAGGAATTACCACCCCCAGAGTTGAAGACTCTACCAGATAATCTTAAATACAGGTTTTTAGAAGATACAAATAAATTTCCTATTATTATTAGTGCTAAACTTTCAGGAGAAGAAGAAGAACTCATGAAAATACTTAAGGAGCATCACAAGGCCTTTGGGTACTCAATGGATGATTTGAAGGGCCGTCCCTCAAATATTCATGGAAGAAGGTGTTAAACTAGTTGCGGAATTTAATAGAAGACTGAAGCCTGAAATGAAGGAAGTGGTAAGGAAATAAATTGTATGCCTACTGGACGTAGGTATAATCTATCATGTTAAAGAAAGTGAATGGGTAAATCATGTTCATTGTGTCCCTAAGAAGGGCAGTTTTACTGTTGTTCCTAATGAAAACAATGAATTGATACCTACTAGAACTATTGTTGGGCATAGGATGTGCATAGACTTCAGGAAATTAAATAAAGAAACTAGGAAGGATCACTATCCTTTACTATTCATAGATCAAACTTTAGAAAGGTTATCAAACCACACTCATTTTTGCTACTTGGATGGATACTCTATTTTTTCTCAAATAGCTGTTGATCCTGATGACCAACCTAAAACAAATTTCATTAGTCCTTATGGTTTACATGCTTACCAACGCATGCCTTTTGGTTTATATAATGCTCCAGCTACTTTTCAAAGATGCATGACTGCCATTTTTGCGGATTTTATAGAACTAATAATGGAAGTATTTATGGATGACTTTTCTGTCTATCGAACTTCATTTAGTGGTTGTTTGGATAATCTCAAAAGAGTTTTGTAGCGTTGCGAAGAAACCAATCTTGTTCTAAATTGGGAGAAGTGCCATTTTATGGTTAAAGAAGATATAGTCCTTGGACATAAGGTATCAAGTAAGGGAATTGAACTGGATAGAGCTAAGGTTAAGGCCATAGAGACAATGCCACAACCTAGGGATATTAAAGGTATAAGAAGTTTCCTTGGTCTTGTAGGTTTTTATAGAAGGTTCATTAGAAATTTCTTTGGAATATCTAAACCTTTGACTAACCTCCTGCAAAAGGGAGTAAGATTTAATTTTGATGATAAATGTCTTATAGCGTTTGACAAACTTAAGAAAGCTTTATCACATGCTCCTATTATTAAACCTCCTATCTGGGATACGACCTTTGACTTAATATGTGAAACTAGCGATGATGCTGTAGGAGTAACTCTGGGACAACACATTGGTCGCAGATTTAATATTATATATCATGCTAGTAGAACTCTTAATGGTGCTCAAAAGAATTATCTCAAGGAAGAAAGGGAACTTTTTGCTGTATTTTTCTCTTGTGATAAATTTCATTCTTATATACTTGATGCAAAAGTAAGATTTCATACAGATCGTGATGGTTTAAAAGAACTCCTTAAGAGGAAAGACCATAAGCCAAGACTGATCCGTTGGATTCTTTCACTTCAAGAATTTGAGTTGCAGATTATGCAGAGGCAAGAAATAAAGACGTTGGATGCAGTGTCCATGTTTGCCTAGCAAGACACCAATCTTATTGAGAGGAACTTTAGTCCTGGTGATTTTCACTTACGAGAATTATTCAATGAACTAAGGTCAATTCCTCCAAAAGAGAAGAAGTCTTTGTTGTTGGAGGAGTTTGTCATCCCCGAATAAGCAAACGATAAGTTCAAGGTAAGTGTTCTTACCCAAATAAGTGATTTGTTTTCACAAATTTTACTTCTGAAATTTTGCTTTTGAATTCCTTGTGTTTTTCTGAAGTTTTTGAGGGTATTTTACCAACTATACGGGCAGAACTATACGACCAGAGAGGAAGCTCCCACCTTATAGTTGGTCGTTAAACTCTCTGTATCATCATCGTGAATTTTTATTCAATATCTAGGCCTATACGGTCGCAACTATATGACTGGAGCTAAAATTTCAGCCGTATAGTTGGTCGTTGAACTCTTAGATACTTTCGATTTTTGATGTATGTATCTATACGGTCGCAACTATACGACCGGAGCTAAAATTCTGGCCGTATAGTTGGTCGTTAAACTACCAGACACTTTTCGTTTGCCTTTTCGTTTTTATTTAGTAAAAAAATGTTATTGTTGGTTCCGTGTCGTGATTTAATCGACCTGGACTCAAGATATTTGGAAATATCTGCCCGGATCCAACTATACGGCTGGAGCTATACGGGCCGCACCCGTATAGTTGGTTGTTACACGGCAGGACTCTTCCAAATCCATGATTTCTTTCCCTGTTTCATTAAGATTCTTTTCTTGGGCTACAATTTGGAGTTTCTTGCGAGTTTTACCGACCTCTGACCCCCCCCCCTCCCTTATGTACTGCCATTGCCTCTCTCTCTAATCATAATCTCCAGGAACCAATCTAGCAATGAGCTATCCCAACCCAGGTCATGGGAAACCCATGGGGCTCATTGCTCCTTCCATGGACCGCTCTAGTAGCCCGTCCATGGAGGATGATGACGAGGAGGTGGAGAGTTTTAGCCCGGGGAACAAGGAGTACGTCGAGCCAAGATTCTACAACAACGATTCTGACGATGATGTGGTTAACGTCTACATCTACCGTGATGTCTATGATCCCCCAGGGATCAATTGGGCAGAAATGAAGAGAGCTCAAGAAGAAAGAGAAGGTTACAAGCCACATGGAAAAGGGTGCGTGGAGATGGTCAAGTTCATCACCATGGACCCCAAGCCGCACAAGCATAAGGAACTATCTAATATTTGTGTAGGTGCTAGCAAGGGAGCGAAGGATCCACTCTCGAAGCCTACCATTGGTGCTCGTATGAGGGTGAAGCCTCAAGAAGAGTGGAGGTACAGTTTCCACTTCCCCGATCCATCAATTATGGATGAGGAAGAAGAAGATGTTCCCAAGACCAAAGATCACATGCGAGCACTAGAGATATATCAGAAGCACAAACTACTTCATCGCGTCGAAGTCCGCCACCGTCTCAAGGAGATAGAGAAGAAGGATGATCTCCTCCCGTTGATGACTAAGCTCGTAGATAGAGTGGACACGCTGCAATCTGATTTGCGCAGGTGCTACAGCCGCATCACTGCTCTGGAGGATACCAACAAGAAGCTATGCATCGCGGTGTTACATGCCATGGTGCCACAGTGATCTATAATAATCACGGTATCAAATAATAGCAAGGGATTATTTGATCCCGCCTAGCTTGATTCCAAGCTTGGGGAGATCTTTAAGACCTTGTAATCTATCTTATAAGTTTTTATTACTATTTTCATTAGTTCAAACTAGAAATAAAGTTTGCATCATTAGAATTCCCTTCAGGAATAGTCGATCCCTTTTATGAAATTTAGAGTTTATTGTCATATATGGAGCAATATTGAGTTTGTGCTTGTCTTATTTTATATATGAATGGCTTGAGTATAATTTTACTTGCACTTGATGATAGCAATAGGATTCTTCTAGACCATTGGTATTAATGGAACATATAAAGATAATTTGTTCAATATGTCGTAAATCTACGGTTTGATTTACAAAGGAAATTATCTATGCAGTTAAATTGAAAAAGAAACCTTTAACAAAGGAAAATAAAAGTGCTATCAAAATAGAGTGAGAACAAGTCGAGGTAGAATCTTCAAGTCATAATAATGCTTCATATACAATTGGAATTTGATAATTGAGATCATTAAACTTTGAATTCCTACATGAAGTGGAATATATTGCTAGCTCCTTTGCACAACACTTACACAAAAGTGTGAGCATACACACGAAAGAGAAGAAAAGAAAGAAGAAAAAGAGCGAGTGTGCAAAGAGCAAATAGGAATATACCACTATATTGTAGTATGACAAAGATACACTTTTGAGGTTTTGAATCCGAAGTGAATATGTTAATCCTAAAACACTCAGGACTACCTCGCTAACTCATTCGGTTGAACCAGATACTTTTACATTATGTTGGGATTTATCTTTTGTGAACTATTGATCACTAAGGTGTGGAAGCCTGCTAATACTATTCAGATGGTTCGAGTAAGGTACTATTCATGAACTTATTCCTATGTATCATATATGATAGACACATGCTACAACTGCCTCATTTATTTTATCGACTCAGCTTCATGAATATGAGGATCACATCCATTAACCTAAACTTGCTCGGGACGAGCAAGAGTCTAACCTTGGGGAAGTTGATGAGTGCATATTTGCATCATGTTTTACACTATTATTTTGTATTGTAGATGTAGGATCTTGGTATTTTACGGTGCTCCCGCCACATTTTATGTCTATTTTCACCAGGATCGGGATAGACGATGGATCCAATGGACACAATTCTTGGAGCAGTTGTACTGAGGAGAAAAGGAGTCAAAAAACGTAAATCACTTATTTGGGAAATATTAATAATACCAGAAGAAAACCCGAAGCGATCAAAGGAGACAGATGGTTTAACGACCAACTATACGACCAGAATAAATTTTCTGGCCGTATAGTTCCGGTCGTATAGTTGGCGCCACCACCGCCTCCTCAAATAGTTTCACCCCGTGCAACTAGATCGGGGAGACGATATACAGAACACCCAAAAATCGTTGAAACCTCACCTCCGGAAGGCATCTGGAGGGGGAACTCGTCCACCAGGGATCCATCTTCGCCCTACGCAAATCCAGGAGGCTAAGGCATCGATCTTCATCATCCATCGCTGCATCACCACCATCTCCATCCATCCCATCTACATCTTGTCTAGATCTTGTTGTAATTTCCATACTCGTTGTGGATTTATACAAGTACTATTCATCTATGATAGATTCCATTGTTATTGCCATGATGTTGATTGCCTCCATGTCTCAGTAGATCATTAGTTCTTGGGAAGATGGAGAAACCCTAGTATGAGATTGAAATAAGATAAAGTTTATTATGCTATTCATCGTTGTGACCATGTGTTAGATTGTCTTCATCTTGATGTTGAGAGAAGTCGACCTCTCAATATTTGCCTCTCATGGGGACTTGATGGAGGGAACTACTAGTTGGTAGATGGAGGTGTGTTAGCACTTATAGTGACTATAAAGTTGTTGGTACTCCTTACGTATCAACTCGGGAAACCGAGGAAACTCACGGAACACTATCCATGTCATGGGATACGTCTTACGGGATTACATCCCTTAATAGCGCAGTAATTCGATTGATGTCGATTGCTGACTGTTGTGGTTATGAGGATGACGTAAGAAGCGGTTGCTGCCTATTTGTCCAAATACGGAGTTCCTCCCACACATACATAGTTGAGAATGTTCATGATAATAATCTTTATCTTAGCTCCTTATGATGCTAGTGGTGTATCCGCTACTCCCTGAGAATGTTTTTCCCTATTGCAGTTCCAATCTATCTTACATACGCGATATTTACTTTTTGTGTTCAGTTGTTTTACTTTATTTATTATTACTTTTATACCAAAAAACCCCAAAACACCCTTTTACACAATACTCGCATTTTATCTTGTCACTTAGAACTTTATTTAGCATTTATATTGTAATATTTTTTTTCAAGAGTTATTAGACTCCAGACTCTTGCTCCCTGTGGGATCAATATCTTTATTTCGAAACTAGCTACAAACGATATATGCACTTGCAGTCATCAGTTTTGCTATCTTTATTGATAATGATATTGTGGTCCTCTTGTGGAGCAAGACTCTAAAGGTCGCTTTTGTTGGGTATGTCGAAAATGATTTGTATGTGGTGGAATTTTCGGGGAAAACCACTACAAGTGCGATGTGCTTATTCGAAAAGGCCGATGTGGGTTGGTTATGGCATCACCGACTAGCCCATGTCAATATGAGAACTTTGCAAAGCCTTCACAAGGGTGGCCATATTGTGGGACTAAAGTAGAATGTTTGTTTTGCCAAAGATCGTGTTTGCAGGGCTTGCATTGAAGGAAAGATGCATGTATCTCCCCATAAGCCAATTAACATTATAAAGTCTAAGAGGATCTTGGAGCTCCTTCATGTCGATCTCTTTGGTCCTCCATATCATGCAAGTCTTAGTGGGAAGAAATATTGTTTGGTGATTGTTGATGACTACTCAGGATATTCATGGGTCTATTTCTTCAAGTTGAAGAGTGAGACCCAAGAATACTTCATCGACTTCATCAATATGGTTCAACATTAATACAATGAGCCCGTGCTTGTGATAAGAAGTGACAATGGCACCGAGTTCAAGAACTACACTCTAAATGGTTTTCTTAGTGATGAGGGTATAAAACATCAATATTCCGCCGCATATACCCTCAACAAAATGGTGTAGCTAAGAGGAAGAACCAGACTTTAATGGATATGGCAAGGTCTATGTTGGTAGAGTTTAAGTCTCCATACAATTTTTGGGCAGAGGCAATCTCCACTGCATGCCATGCATCAAATCGGCTCTACCTCCGCAAAGAGTTGAACAAGACTCCATATGAAATACTTATCGAAAACAAGCCCAACATTTCATACTTCCAGGTGTTTGGTTGTAAGTGTTTCTATCTCATAACAGGTGTTCGTTTGTCCAAATTTGATTCCAAAGCTTTAGAGGGTATTTTTGTTGGCTATGGTCTCAATTCCCACACTTATATAGTCTATGCTAAACTCTCCGGAATTGTCATAGAATCTTGTTGTGTGCTTTTCAAAGAATATGATGGCCCCCAAGAGGGGCATGTTGATGTCTGTGATGTGGATCATGAAATACCTCAAGATGCCATAAGAAGAATGGGTGCGGGATTCATCTGCCCAGTTGAGGAACCCCTTGTGGCGGATCGAGAAGAACTATGCTCCACTCAAGTGGAGCCCTCATCTTCAAAACTTCAACAAGCTCCTGTTTCTGAGGGTAATGATGACCCAAGCCAAAGGCAAGCTGAGAACCCTCTCCATGTTGATCAGGCTAAAGGCAGTAGGCTGAATTGTCCTCTCTCTCCACTGACTGGATTGTCCAGTGATACATTGCAAATGTATCTATAATTTTTGATGTTCCATGCTTGGTTTTATCTACCTTCTTATGTTTTGTCCACACTTTGGAGTACTTTTGATATGATTTCTTGGACTAACCTATTAACAAGAGCCATAGTGCCAGTTGCCTATTTTCTGTTGTTTTTGGTTCCAGGAAAATCAGAAAATCAATACTCTCGGAATTGGACGGGACAAAAGCCAAAGTCAGTTTTTCACCGAGGGACACACGGAGCCAGAATACGAGACGGAGAGGGGCCAGAGGGCAGCCACACCACCTGGCCGCGTGGCCAGGCCTGACCCGCACCAGGGGTGGTGTGGCCAGCCCGTACAAAAGCCAAAATTGATATTTTCCCGGAAGATTCATGGAGCCAGAAGGAGAGCCGGAGAGGGGCCACAGGGTGGCCACACCACCCCTAGGCGCGGGTCCACCTAGGCCATGCCAAGGCATTGTGTGGGCCCCCTGGCCGCCCACCGACCTTGCCCTCTGGCCTATAAGAAG
Source organism: Avena eriantha (assembly GCA_910589775.1). NCBI lineage: Eukaryota > Viridiplantae > Streptophyta > Magnoliopsida > Poales > Poaceae > Avena > Avena eriantha. The sequence goes on from OU342743.1 coordinate 559,555,782, forward strand.
CCTCTGATGCGTAAACCCTAAATAGTCAAGCCTCCAGCCACGAAAAGTTCCGCAGCGCCGCCGCCACCGAAGGGGAGATTCGGGGGACAGAAAGTCTCTGTTCCGGCACCCTGCCGGGACGGGGAAGTGCCCGCGGAGCCATCTCCGTCGATCTCCACCGCCATCTCCATCATCGTCGTTGATTCCCATGATGAGGAGGGAGTAGTTCTCTCTCAAGGCTAAGGGTTCTACCGGTAGCTATGTGTTCATCTCTCTCTCTATGCATGATCTTATTGAGATCATGAGCATGTAATCTATAGATCTACCTTGCTACTCAAGTGCTTTAATGAATCTTTGCTCTCCCATGTGTGTGAAAGTGACAGCGTGCACACCATGGTGGCACTTAGGCTAGAGATTACAAATACTTATTATGAGTTATATTTGGAGTTGGATGTCTTTATGAAATTGTGGTGTTTGTTGGACTCATCTAGTACTCAAGGTGACAGTGTGGGGTTTATAGATGGGAAAGGCTTACTTTGAGGTGTGTTGTTATAGCCCTACCATCGATTAGAGTGTTCAATCGGAGAGTAGTTAATAGTAGTATCATAAAGAGAAGATATTTATATGAGAGTCTTCACTAGTGAAAGTATGATCCCTAGGCCTTGTTTCTAAGCATTGATACACTGTTTGCAATTAGATCTGTTAAATGTTTGCTTACTTCCGTCTTTATTTCAGGTTGCCTTTAGTCTTTTCCACGCCATCAAGTTATTTTCTATCACCGTTACCACTTATAAGTATCCATACCACTTGTATTTCACAATCTCTTCACCGAACTAGTGCACCTATACACTTGACAAGTGTATTGGGTGTGTTGGGGACACAAGAGACTTCTTATATCTTGATTGCAGGGTTGCTTGAGAGGGGATACCTTTGACCACTTCCTCCCTGAGTTCAATAAACCTTGGGTGATCCACTTAAGGGAAAACTTGCTAATGTTCTACAAACCTCTGCACTTGGAGGCTCAACGACTATCTACAAGAATAGAAGTGCATAGACATCAAGCTATTTTCTGGCGCCGTTGCCAGGGAGGTAAGGTAAAAGGTACTCACATCCTCCGGTGTGAGTGCTCGAAGTTATTTCCTTTAGATTCTGCAATTTTGTCTTTTTGTTTCTTGTTTTCACTAGTTAGGCTTAATGGAAAACAACAACAAATCAGAGAGCTTTATAGTATTTAGCTTGAGTTAGGACATGAAGTGTTTGAAGAGAAAATTAAAAAACCTATGGAAATTTATTTGCATGCTAATAGCAATGTTGTTAGTATGAACTCTTTGGACACTATTATTTCTAATGCTATGGAAAAGTCTAAGCTTGGGGAAGCTAGTTTTTATTAAAATAATCTTTTTAGTTCCCCAGCTTTGGAAGATAGCTATTCTATTGCTTATGATGATACCAAACCTCCAATATATGATGATTACAATGATGAATATGATATTTTCAGTCCACCTACTATTGAGGAGAAAATTACTGATTACAATATGCCTCCTATATTTGATGATTATGGTGATGAGAATAATAATAATAGCTATTTTGTAGAATTTGCTCCCACTACATTTAATAAGAATGACTATGTTTATGAGGGGAGTATTAATTCTTTTATGCATATGGCTCATGATAAGAATGTTTTATGTGATAGTTATATTGTTAATTTTATTCATGATGCTACTGAAAGTTATTATGAGAGAGGGAAACATGGTTTTATGCATCTCGATAATATTACGTTTCCCCTCTTTATGTTGAAAGTCTTGAAGTTGCACTTGTTTTGCTTAACTATGCTTGTTGCTTTGTGCTTTCATGACTTGTTTCTTTACAAGATTCCTATGCATAGGAAGTGGGTTAGGCTTAAATGTGCTTTGAATTTTCTTCTTCATGCTCTCTTTTACTTCAATTCATATTTCTTATGTGAGCATCTTCTCAAACTATCAAGCCTAACTTAAAGGCGTTAAAAAAAAGTACTTATTGGGAGATAACCCAAAAGTTTTAGATGAGTCTTGGAAGTTATTACCTCTGTAATAACCTCTCCTTATCCTTTTTATTTGCTTTTTGTGCCAAGAGTAACCTCTAATGAGAGAGAAGTAATGATTGGGAAAGTTGCTGTCCTGAAACAGATTTCTGTGCTTCACCGTAAATATTCGTGTAAAATCTCTGAACGTCTTTTTGAGTTGTAAATTTTTATGCTTCTGACCCAGGTTGTTATCTAACTTTCGTTAGTTCAACACTTTTTGATTTGAGCAGCAGAAGATCTTCGAAAAAATTTGTCTTTACCTGCTGGTCTGTTTTGACAGATTTCTGCCATTTTCTGCATTTGCTTCTTGTTGGTTCCTTTTTGAGTTCCTTTGGGGAATTGAGATTTTTGAGGGAAGTGCTACAGTAGCTAGTGTTCTAATGGAAGTTTTATTGGTGTTAGAACTGAACCTTAAGACTTATTTATCTAGAGTGCACTAATGTTGCTAATAAAGATTGTGTGAAGTTTTGTATGAAGGCAATGTATGGAAGGAATGAGTAATGAGATGAAGGATGGATTAAAGCTCAAGCTTGGGGATGCCATGCGTGTCACCCCAAGAAATATCCAAGAAGTACAAGCGTCAAAGCTTGGGGATTCCCAAGGCATCCCCTTCTTCATCAATAAAAATCCCAGGTTTCTTCCAAACACTTCATTTATATTGTTTCATGCACGGTTGTGTTGTTCTTGGAGCGTCTTCTTTTTCGTTTTCGTTTTGGTTTTTCATTTGCTTTTGTTGCTTAGTTTTCTGAATAAATTGGTTGGACCCCCTCTTTCATACATTGGTTTGCAAATAGTTTGGCTTGGTTTGGAGAAGAGTAGGAAAGTTCATGCTTATGTGGTAAAAAGAGCTTGTTTTTGATTGTGGCCTATGCTTTATCATGCCATGCTTGATATTGTTTTAGATTTATGCTTAGTATACTTTGTTGTAGCATGACTTGTTATAAACAATTGATATTTCTTAATGTGCCTTGGATGAATCATGCGTTGTTTTAGCATATTAAAACATAGTATAGTGGTATTCTCCTTTGATGCTTTATTTGGGTTGACTTGGCACATGCTCACACCATGTTATGACTATCCAAAGTCACCATAGCCTTTAGGATCCTTTAGTTTTCAACTTGTAGTATCACTTTATGCTTTGATCAATGATGTTTTGTCACTCTGCATGATTATGGCCATTATTGCTCTCTTAGTTTGTCGCTCCCAGTCTTTTGCTAGCCTCCACAACAAAATATGAGTTCCACTCATACATCCAACTCCTTAAACCAAGTTATTCCAAAGAGTACACCATACCTACCTACTAGCTTATGCTATTCCAAGTATATTCATGCTTTTGTTTACCTTCCAAATTAAACTTGTTATGAGAAAACTAGTGATTAAAGCCCTCACGAACTTGATGGCACACTTTACTTTTCTTGCCCTTAATAAACTTGAACCATTGTGTCTTCTATGTTGTATATGCTTGCACTTATTTGTCGGGAATTAGCAGAACCATGCTTTCATGGGGAACGCTTTCAACATTGCACTTGGTACTTGTACCTAGTTGATATCATGCTCTTTTGTATATGGATGTCGTCGGTGTGAAATGAAAGGGGAGCTTGTAAGTCCATGGAGTTATGTATATGTGTTAGAGAAACGCCTGGGCCGTTGGTCTAATCCATTCTGACATGGTGGAAACCTGCAGCGTAACCATAATGAGCTGTCTATGAAGCATTCTTCTTATAAAAAAAGAGAGTCCTATATTGAGAAAAAGAAGAGAAAAGAGAAAAAAAGAGATACTATGAAAAGAGGAAAGAGAGAAAAAAGCACCATATTCTCATGGTAAATAAGAAGAATCCTCAGATGCTCGTTGTCTGCTTGCCTTGTCATTTTGATATGGGGATTCTTCCGTATCATCGGGCAAGGGGTACCATGTTGGCGGTTCTCTATGATACACATATACTTACAATGACAAGAACTTACCGGTGACTAAACTTGAGTAGCATGAGGAGCGGCCCTCGTATACAAGGGACATGAGATTTCTGACTTATACTTCGTCAAGCATGTACACCATAGTTTGTTCACTTTAACCTTAATCACTTCAAGATGCTTACGATAGTGGAAATGAGAGCTGAAAGCTATAAGTACCATAATTTTTGGAAGCTCTTTATGAGACTTGAATCCCTACTTCCTTTTACAAAGGCCTTTCTTCCACCATTACATTGAGTCTCCACCTTCTATCTTTATGCACCTACTTTGAGAGCATAGTGGCCATTCTTAGTTCTATGTGCATTGTCCCAAGACTAAGTTGATTGATGCATAACTTATTATTTCTTGTTTTAAACTATTGTATCTAGTCACTCTTATGAACTTTGAAGGTGTCCTATGCATTTATATTTGCTACTCTTTGAGGGACAAGCTGAATACTATTATGCTATGTTTTCTTTATGTGAAACAAACAAACGTCTTGCAAAGCATTGTTATTCATGAATCTTTTGTTTGTGTCTTTTCATGTTGCATCATAGTTTCTTTGTCTTATTGCTAGAACTTTGTCTTTCATGTTATGATTGAAGTACTATGATCCTAGCTTTGAATGTTTTACAAATACTTTGATGAAGTTTATGATGGTGCATGTCACCTCAAAAATTATTCTTTCTTTTTATCACTTACCTACTCGAGGACGAGCAGGAGTTAAGCTTGGGGATGTTGATACATTGCAAATGTATCTATAATTTTTGATGTTCCATGCTTGGTTTTATCTACTTTCTTATGTTTTGTCCACACTTTGGAGTACTTTTCATATGATTTCTTGGACTAACCTATTAACAAGAGCCACAGTGCAGTTGCCTGTTTTCTGTTGTTTTTGGTTCCAGGAAAGTCAGAAAATCAATATTCTCGGAATTGGACCGGACAAAAGCCAAAGTTGATATTTTCCCGGAAGATTCACGGAGCCAGAAGGAGAGCCGGAGAGGGGCCACAGGGTGGCCACACCACTCCTAGGCGCGGGTCCACCTAGGCCGCTCCAGGGCATGGTGTGGGCCCCCTGGCCGCCCACCGACCTTGCCCTCTGGCCTATAAGAAGCCTCCCGATGCGTAAACCCTAAATAGTCAAGCCTCCAGCCACGAAAAGTTCCGCAGCGCCGCCGCCACCGAAGGGGAGATTCGGGGGACAGAAAGTCTCTGTTCCGACACCCTACCGGGACGGGGAAGTGCCCGCGGAGCCATCTCCATCGATCTCCACCTCCATCTCCATCACCGTTGCTGATTCCCATGATGAGTAGGGAGTAGTTCTCTCTCAAGGCTAAGGGTTCTACCGGTAGCTATGTGTTCATCTCTCTCTCTATGCATGATCTTATTGAGATCATGAGCTTGTAATCTATAGATCTACCTTGCTACTCAAGTGCTTTAATGAATCTTTGCTCTCCCCATGTGTGTGAAAGTGACAGCATGCACACCATGGTGGCACTTAGGCTAGAGATTACAAATACTTGTTATGAGTTATATTTGGAGTTGGATGTCTTTATGAAATTGTGGTGTTTGTTGGACTCATCTAGTACTCAAGGTGACAGTGTGGGGTTTCTAGATGGGAAAGGCTTACTTTGAGGTGTGCTGTTATAGCCCTACCATCGATTAGAGTGTTCAACCGGAGAGTAGTTAAGAGTAGTATCATAAAGAGAAGATATTTATATGAGAGTGTTCACTAGTGAAAGTATGATCCCTAGGCCTTGTTTCTAAGCATTGATACACCGTTTGCAATTAGATCTGTTACATGTTTGCTTGCTTCCATCTTTATTTCAGGTTGCCTTTAGTCTTTTACATGCCATCAAGTTATTTTCTATCACCGTTACCACTTATAACTATCCATACCACTTGTATTTCACAATCTCTTCGCCGAACTAGTGCACCTATACACCTGACAAGTGTATTGGGTGTGTTGGGGACACAAGAGACTTCTTGTATCTTGATTGCAGGGTTGCTTGAGAGGGTATACCTTTGACCACTTCCTCCCTGAGTTCGATAAACCTTGGGTGATCCACTTAAGGGAAAACTTGCTGCTGTTCTACAAACCTCTGCACTTGGAGGCCCAACAACTGTCTACAAGAATAGAAGTGCATAGACATCATCCAGCCCTGTGTAGTCAGTTGCTCAAGGTGGATTTACTCAGTCGGCTGCAAGATCATCTCGAAACTTTTCAAGTATCTTGCCTGATCAAGACCAAGATCAACCTTTACCTCATGTTGATGAAGCTGAACCCATAGTTGATCAAGGTCAAATTAATAGTCAAGACGAGGACCAAAATGATGAAGAGATCCTCGTAAGGAACAACTTGGAGATCGAAACTCGTCGCAAAGCTAGATTTGACAGAATGTTAGAAAGGAGAGAGCACTCCCTTGAGAATGTTCTTGGTGATCTAAGGAGTGGTATGTCCACTCGAGCTCAATTGAAACATTTTGGTGAGCATCAAGCTCATATATCCATGGTGGTGCCAAATGAAGTATGGGAAGATCTTAAAGGTTCATATTGTCTTGAAGCAATGCATAAAGAGCTCAATAACTTTGAGAGAAATAAGGTTTGGAAGTTAGTAGAAAAGCCCAAGGAGTGCCGCAATGTTATTGGCACTAAATGGATATTGAAGAACAAGCAAGATGAACATGGCATTGTTGTGAGGAACAAGGCAAGATTAGTTGCACAAGGGTTCTCTCAAATTGAAGGCATTGATTATGGAGAGACTTATGCTCCCGTGGCTCGCCTTGAGTCCATCCATATCCTTCTTGCACATGTTGCACATAATAATTTTAAGTTACGACAAATGGATGTGGAAAGTGCTTTTCTAAATGGTCCATTGCATGAGTTGGTTTATGTTAAGCACCTCCGGGGTTCGAGGATCCCAACTTTCCAAACCATGTCTACAAGCTTGATAAGGCGCTCTATGGTCTTAAACAAGCACCACGCACATGGTATGAGCACCTTAGAGAGTTATTGTTTGACAGTGGGTTTGAGGTTGGGAAAATCGATCCCACTCTTTTTACTAAGAAGGTTAATGGGGAGCTTTTCGTTTTCCAAATATATGTTGATGATATTATCTTTGGTTCATCTAACAAAGCTTTTAATGATGAGTTCTCAAAGCTTATGACTGATAGGTTTAGGATGTCTATGATGGGTGAGTTGAGGGTATTTCTTGGTTTTAAGATCAAGCAAGTTAGAGGTGGAACCTTCTTTAATCAAGCCAAGTATATCCAAGACATGCTCAAGAGGTTCAACATCAAAGAACTGAATGGAGCTCCTACCCCCATGGCAACCAAGGATCATCTTGAACTAAATCCAAAGGGTAAAGATGTGGATCAAAAGGTATACCGGTCTATGATTGGTTTGTTGCTTTACCTTTGTGCATCTAGACCCGATATTGTTTTGAGTGTAGGAGTGTGTGCAAGATATCAAGTGGCTCCTAAAGAAAGCCACTTAATTGCGGTTAAAAGAATCTTTCGATATTTGGTTCATACCCCAAATTATGGTTTGTGGTATCCTAGAGGCTCAACTTTCTCTCTTTATGGATACACGGATTCAGATTGGGCTGGTGATAAGGATGATAGAAAATCAACCTCCAGGGCATGCCAATTCCTTGGTAGGTCCTTGGTGTGTTGGTCTTCTAAGAAGCAAAACTGTATATCTCTCTCCAACACCGAGGCTGAGTATGTTGAAGTTGCTAGTGCATGCACTCAATTGTTATGGATGAGGCAAACTTTAAAGGAATATGGTGTCAATTGTGAAAAAGTGCCTCTTTTATGTGACAATGAAATGCTATCAAGATTGCCTTCAATCTGGTGGATCATACAAGGACAAAGCATATTGAGATTCGTCATCATTTCATTAGAGATCATGTTGCCCGAGGAGATATTGATCTATCATATGTTTCAACCAAAGACCAACTTGCTGATATATTCACAAAGCCACTTGATGAAGCAAGGTTTTGCTATTTGAAAAATGAGCTAAATATCATAGATTCAAGGAGTTTGTCTTGCTCATCTTGCATTCTCACCTATATCTTGATTCATATTTGGTTTAGGTGCAGGCATTGAGATAGGGGAGTGCGGTCCTAATCTATTGGGCTATCCCTCCCCCAATTATGCCAAAATTAAGAAAATCAATTCTCTTAATATCATTGTGTGATATGTGATCTTCAATGATGAGTAGAGGTTATGAACCCAAGGATAATTCTTCGCGGTATCATGCCTCACACTCTTACATGGTGTCCTCAACCACCGCCCTCTTCATTACAAAGAGTTGGTTCTTGGTTTGATCTTATCAGGAGCTTTATTAGACATTTATTTGGATTCTATGACTTTATGCTCTCCCCAGTGTGCTTCTTAAAATCCCAGGCCTATTCTTACCTTAAAACATGCTCATCTTGCCACACATTTGTCCACAAATTTGTTCCTAGTGTCTCTGGTCGAAGGGGCCACACTGTCCGCTCTGAACCAACCGGAGTGTTCGGCTGGACCGGACTATCCGCTTGATTCGCACCGGAAAAACCGGTCGGGCCGAACACTCCGGCATATTCTGCCTGGACACTCTGGCCCAAGCAGTCTCAGACTCATAAAAGGGGGCCGGGGAGAAGTGGATGGTTAAGTCCTCATTCTCCTCCACGACTCCCTCTCCTCCCCAACTGCTTACCCTGACCTAGAGCACCACCGGGAGGGCTTCCCCATCCCGGATCTTGCCGCTGCCGCCGGTCATCTCCTTCCCTTCACCCCTGGGGCTGATTCCCCTCCGATGAAGACCACCATGGATGCTGGTAAAGTGCCCCACTCCTTCTCATTCTCTAGGCATGCCCTAGATGAGTTTTTGAGGACCACATTTTGCTAGAATCCCTGTCTATGTCATTCCTGCATGCAATGTTCCCCCTAGCAGTAGTTCTAGAAATGTCGATCTGCTCCGATTGAGCCTTCCCACACTATCCCAAAAATCGACATGACTCTAGCCGGACATCAGACGGAATATCTGGTGCATTCGCACCGGAATGTTCGGGTCAGGCAGAGTCTCCGGGGTGATTACTCCGGACAGTTCGGGAAGATTCGACCTATGTAGTCCAGTATTCCATTGATTGCTGCTATCTTGTTAGTATCTCCTGGAAAAATGTTCTTATCCCCAATGCTATCTTCCTCCTCTGATTTCACAGGTGCTTCTCGTCCTCGCCCGTCTTGGTCTAGTCATCCTCGCGGGTTTTCTTACAATGAAGAGAGAGAGAGATGTTCATGTGGATCCATCTGTGGTCAGGCAATCTGCACGTGATCGTGCTGCAACAAAACAAGAGAAGATGAGAAAGTTGAAAAGGGATGATGCCAAGTGCATGAAATTTGAAGCTTTTACTACCTTGGCAGATTTGGGAACTGAAGAGTATGTGGAAATGAGGCTCTAGCAATTCTATTCTCTACCATGCACCTCTCCTGATGATCGGTTCTGGAGGAATGAACAATTCCTCCTCTATTCCAAGGTGTATGGTGGGTTTAGGACTCCTGTGTGCCCCATGCAATGGTTGGAGATTGAGAAGTTGTGTGCTCACAGCTACTTTCAGGATGCTCTTTGGGTTACCAAGAAGATGGGACTGCACACCATCTTTCAAGCAAGAGAATACTACAACATTGAGTTGGTTCAGTAGTTTTATGCCACTGTTATTTTTGGTGACACTATGGATGTTCCCTTAGAGTAGATTTCTGACACTACCAGATGCCGTTCCAATTTGGTGCAATTTGCTGGCATTTTTGGTTTACCCTTCAACCCCAATGGTCCTAGTGGTGAAAGAATGCATATTCATGGTCAATCCTACAACAAGGCAAGGTTAGCTCCTATCTATTCTCAGGGTGGTGTATGTGGTCAAACCACCAACATGAAGCTGCTCTACAACATTCTGCTTTGCATGTTTCGCCACACTCTCACTCTAAAGGCAGGTAACAAGGATGAAATGCGAGGTGCTGAAATCAACCTCATGGCTCACGCTCACTCTGTGTTTGTTCACCATCCTGACCATGATGGTGGTGCTATTGATGTCATGGACTTTATATATCAAGACTTTTACAAGTGCATTATGGACAAGAAGTGCCCTCCCTTTGCCCCATATGTGATGAAGCTTATTGCTGCCCACACTCCAACTACTCCTCTACTTTACAACAACCTTGTGTCGCACAAGCCTGCCAAGCTTTAGAGGAAGGGGGATCCTTCCTCCCAGGTACCCCATGGTTATCCCCTGTCTCGTGGTGTCCTTGAGGATGAGGATGTGGATGAAATCGACAACGATGGCAGTGATGGGTCTAAGGAGGTGCAGGAGGTTGTGACCCGTGGTCCTTGTATGAAGCATGCTAGCAATGCATATCGCTTCAACACCTCTAGAGAGGAAGTTCACAAGAAGGTGAAGAAGGCTTCCTGGTGGAAGAGACTGCTCCAGTGTCAGAACATTGACATCCGCCATGGTCAGTATGATGCCTACAAGGCCAATAGGAATGTCATGAAGGAACTCAAGAAGATCAACAAGCCCATGGATGTTGACTCATCTCAGCAGGTTTCTAATGGGACGCTCTCTCATAGTCACTTAAGCCAGGGACGTGTGGATTGGTCCATGTTTGAGGATGGGTCTTCCTCTTCTCGCCCTCACGGCTAGTCGACTGCTCAGGATGATGATGATGAGGACAAGGATGGCGATGAGGATGAAGATAATGATGAGGATGAGGATGAGGACGATGATGACTACAGTGGCTAGAGTTGGTTTGGGATGCTTTCATCGTGTGCTATTCCCTTTTGGCGTCTCGATGCCAAAGGAGGAGAAGTGGCCATATAAGGTTGCTACCGGGGATTTGCATGGGTACACAAGCTTCACGTTATCTCGATTAGCCTCTTTGAAGCTTGTGTCTTGATACCTTTGATCTAGATTACGGATGTAGTATAGCTCTTTTTCCCTAATAGACCTAGGTTTATCGAATCGTCGGGAAGTAGATGCGTAGTGAAGTTACTTTAACGGACCTTCGAGAGTTTTAGAATTCCTTTTGTGTTTTACCGGACCAAGAGTTTGCGTCTTTTGTTGTTGTCGATGATGGAGATAGAGGGCCTAGCGCGTTCGGTTTCACCTGTAGTTGTGCAAAACATATGATGGGAATTAAAGATAAAAATAAAGCATGCATGTAATTGTTAAAGCAAGATAAATTATATGTGGGCAGTACATCCATAATTGCTATTGCCTCCACAACCGCTTACAGCAACAACCTACTAGTCTCATCCATAGAAGAAAGAGAACTAATGATATGCATAGTGACGTCACCGTTAATCCCAAGTAAATCCCTCACATACAGCTGTACTATCCCTTCTGTCACTAGGGTTCCCAACCTGTATATTAGTCATTACTCATACTCCCTATATCTGGCTCAATCCTCGGGGTCTTGGGTACCTAACAAGTTCGTAGATTGAGGCAAGATAGGATACAATCATCATCATGTCATACAAACTAATACATGATCCCATCTATGGTAAATAACATGCACAAAATCTACATGGCTAGGCCGAAGCCCTTGGCTCAAGGAGAATTACTCACACATAGAGATGAGATCAACAATCACAAACATTATAATGGAAATCATGAGATTGATAGCAAATAGTCTTAAAATGTTGCCAATCCAAGATGAGATCTACTATTACAAGTGGTGGAATATGGCTATGGTGATGGAGAAGGGTTTGGAGATTAGATCTAAGTCTATTCCTCCAGCGGCTCTTCGGTGTGGTGGATGGAGATCTGGAGGCGGCTGATGATCTGGGGCGAGGACTCCAGAGGGGCCCCTTTCTTGTCGCCCGAGGCTCCTTTATATAGGGGTCCCTTCACGAAAGTTGTTCTGTTTGACCTAGCGGTATAGATGGCAACTATACGACTAGAAATATACGACCAGAATTTTATTCCGGTCGTATGGTTGGTCGTTGAAGCATCTGTCTCTGCTTCACGACTCCTGGTTTCTTCTGGTAATTGGAAATCTCATATCTTTGACTTTAATGTAGTGATTCCCATCATCAAACATTATTATCTATGTAGGGAAAATTAGAAAGAAAGGATTGCATACCCCTTTAATGATTAGGCATTAGTGGCAGGGTTTAGAGAGATATTTCATCAAAAATATGGATAATATCCAGTTTAAATGTTGATGTAGATGGTTATATTTCAGAGCCATCATGTCTTTATGTCTATTCGGTTATGTACTTTGTCATATGTTGAACTCTGTTGTCTGTCGTGTGTGGTAAGACATGCTATCGAGGATTTGCATGGGTACACAAGCTTCACGTTATCTCAATTTGCCTCTTTGAAGCTTGTGTCTTTAAGTCTATTTGGTTATGTACTTTTTCATATGTTGAACTCTGTTGTCTGTCGTGTGTGGTAAGATATGCGTACCCAGTATTATTATTTCATTAAAAACTATGTGATGCTTAGTTATTTGTCTATCCTTATTAATATCGTGTCGTACCATTGTGTTTATAAATTCTAGTGAGGGTGTAAATTCTAGGTTGTGTGATCTTGTATTCAAATGCATATTTAAAATGTCACACATCTAGGGGGAGCCTTCCTATAATTTGTAAACTGTTTGTTGCTATGCTTATTGATTATCATATATGGAAATCCTTGGGTTGTCATCAAACACCAAAAAGGTGGAGATTGAAAGGGCATTTGTGCCCTTTATTTTGTTTTGATGTTTGTTGACAACACTAGGATGGTTTTAATCTGCTGCTGAAATGTTTTAGGATATATCTATATTACCTGCAGAATATTATCATTATCATGTCTTAAGGAAAAGAGGGTCCCAGGATTTATTTGTGCAGAATCAAGCCTGCGTCGGACTGTCCGGCAGATTTCAGCCGAAGTATCCGGCCTAGCCAGAATGTCCGGTTGGTGTCAGCCAGAGTGTCTGGCCCGAAGAATTCCTCGGAGGGTGCGGACAGTTAGTAACCCAAATTGGACTCTACCCGGACACTGCCCGGACTTTGGCCGAATTCTTTGCCGGGCTGGAGTGTCCGGTGCACTGTGGCCGGAGTGTCCGGTTTGGCCGGACATTCCTTGTCTAATCAGCCGGACTGTCCGGGTTAAGTGATTCAAACAACTACATTTCTGGGGGCCTATATAAAGGCCCCTTGTTCTATCTTGAGAGGTTGCTTGTTTCAGAAGAGAAGAACCCTAACCCTAGAGCCACCAAATCAACAAGAACTCCATCTACAACCATCCAAAGTCCTTGATCTTTGGAGAATCGAAGGAGGAGGCCTTGATCTACAGCTTTACCAAGAGAGATTTGCATTTCCCCCTCATTCACTTGAGGGCCGCTTGTTCTAGTGTTTCATTGGAAACCATAGTTCTTGATTTGGTTCTTACAAGCTTGTCTTTGATTTTTGTGACAACTTGCTTGGATTCGGGAGCTCCCAATTAAGTTGTGGGTGTGTGTGCCTCGAACTTGTTGTAAGGGTGTCGGCTACCACCTTGAAGGTTGCCGATATAGTGGAAGCGTGAATCGATACCCTTGGGGTGAGGTTCACCGGAGAACAAGGGAGGCCTCTCATGGCGTTGGTGGTTTGATACCCCCCCTCTCCAAATGCAGACGTACTTCCCCTCAAAAGGAAGAAACTGCAGGAAATAATCATTGCGTCCCTGCGTGCTTCACTTCGGTTACTTCTATCCTTTACCGCACCTTACTTTATCTTGTTCTTGCTTAGTTAGTTATGCAAGTGAGACATATAGGTAAATTCACCTTAGGTTTATATCTAGAGAATTTACCTTTGTGTCAAACTCTTAACTTGAAAAATAGTAAAAATTTGAAGTAGCACCTATTCACCCCCCCTCTAGGTGCCCATACGATCTTTTCAACTCGCCACTGCATCAACTTCGTCCACTATGCGACTCCACGTCCTTCGTGTCGACTCTGTCCCCTGCGTGACTCCATCGATCTCGACCATGACCCGCCGGTCGTATCGACTCTTATGACCACGAGCTGCCGATCACATGGGCACCAGCGACCCGTTCACCTCGTCGACAACTAAGAAAGCTAAGTTCTCTACTTAGAGTTGATTTCTTTCTTACTTTAATCGCACTCGATACACTCGGAGGATGTGCCCTCTTCGAGTAACCTAATGTGCCGTCAACTCCACGCACTCGAACACCTCATACGTGACTGCCCGAGTAGCTGATTCTGCTTGATCGTCGAATCCTTGAACTCTGAGTACCTCAGCAAGATACTGAAACTAAGGGTAATCAGGCTGACGAAAAGGCCTAGCATATGGTGCAAAAGTGATGACTCAATTGGCACCAGAATTATACTTCATAGGCCAACAAGAAAATATTCTTTACAAGATACAAGTACTTCACATTTCTTAATGTTTTCTGTAGCTTACAAGAACATCGAATGCATCTAGCTATTTTATTGGGTTATCCAACAGGAGTCGAAAAAACAATTGGCTATGCCATACACTCAAGACCCGAGTCGAGTCCCTCCTCGGATGGTTACATCGCTTGATGCTAGAAAGACACGGCGTTGGCCACACACCCGACAGACGCGGTGCTAGCCGCGCATCCGACAGAAGAGACTACTTTGACTCCATCTGCTTCGTCGACTCACCCAGCTAAAACGCTGCATGACTCCACTACGTCGACTCCAACTGCATCGTCAATTCTTGGCTCCTTATGCGTGAGACGCTAACTCGATGCACTTCCGAGTCAGTGGTTTCCTCTCGCATGATTGTCGACTGCATCTACAAGATACAAGACTCGAGTCTCTGCCCGAGTCTATGACTCTGCCAGGCACTCAGGGGCTACTCCAAACTGGAGCGCTGGTCGCGCACCTGCAAAGTCTTCAAGTGGCACGCCTCAATTCCTCATTCGAATCTACGATTCGACTAAGGAATCGGGGGCTACTCCCATAGGGAGCGCTCGCCGCGCATTCGAAAAAGCGCCGCCGTTGACGTCATTTGCAAGATCATCCGAAGCACTTCTGGATCGTTATGTCTTTGCAACAGACTACTACAAGTCTCTTCTCAAGTCTACGACTCGAAGACACTCGGGGGCTACTCCTATAGAGAGCGATGGTCGCACACCCTATAGAAAACAAAAGATTCATAATATAGTCCATTGTGTCGACTGCGTCCACAATGTCGACTCGCCTACAGCAACCGAACTCATTGGAGACTTCGCTCATCTTACATTCCAATGTCAAGTTCAGAGACAACGTCTCCTTGGCCACCCGAAACACCTCCGCAGTGAAAAACCTTTGGATTTTGCGCCTACGACGTAAAGATAAGACCTACGGATACAATCTGATGGTCTGGCAACCGCATCCGCTACGCTCTACCAGAAAATATAGTGTCTACGACATGAAGAAAATCCCAACAGACGCGTTGGGTATACATACTTATCAACTGAAGTTTGCCTCAGTAAGGCCTCCGCGACATGAGTCGAACTATGCCAGCAATTTACAGATTCGAGTTTGGGGACTCGAGTTTGAGTAGGTAGCGTTGTTTTTGCCCTAGAGAAATTAACTGATCCCGATCCGTCGAGCGCACCAGGCACGTTTACCATCATCCCTATGAATTACTACAAATTCAGCTGACCCAGTGAACTACCGAGTGAGTGCTTCGCACTCGACACAATTGTCGACTCCGACATCCTAATGCAAAACTCAAGGCTTCTAAGTCTCCGCCCGAATCTACGATTCACATGGACACTCAGGGGCTACTGACATAGGTATGCTATATGAGCACCTACTATTGGCCTACCTGGTGTGGCCCAACGAAAGGCCCACTCGACAACCTGCCAAGGTCCATGAAGCCCAAGATAGTTCGGGTGGTACGAAGCCCATATGGACACCAACTCCAAGCGCGCAAGACAAGGAAAGCTCAAGACTAGAGTTCACATCCAACTTGTAACCTACTCGTATTGGTACCTGAGACCTAGCCTCCAAATATATAAAGGCTAGGAGGGTCCAACGGGAGGGGCCCCAATAGACAGATCTACGATCTCCCACAATAGACAGTAGATCTAAACATCGAAACCCTAGCATACACATACGCTAGATCCAATCTGCGTATCCACCACCATCGGATCATCATCAATCAAGAGCAGACAAGAAGGAGTAGGGTTTTCCCTCCGAGGGCCTGGACTTGGGTAAACATCGAGTCACCTGTGCGCTTGTTTGCTAGCCGATCGATGCCTCCAGCGCTCTCCACTTTCTCGAACCTAAGTCCATCAACGATGGGCTTAATGAGTTAACCCCTCGTCAATGCTTGTTCATGTTATAAAATGATTGGAAGCGAGTCAAAAGGAGTTGTTTTCAAACCTCAACCAATGATTGTAAGTTGTAGCTAAAGTAGTAATACTAACATGGGAGTAAGTTTTAGGTGACAGTAAGTTAAATTAATAAGATATACTATCTAAATCAATATACCTATCCAAGAGTATTTATACCAAGAATTGATATACTGTTTAAAACAAAGGTTGAATTAATAAGATTAAAAGCCTATTAAATGGATCTAACTAATACAATAAATAGTTTTAATACATTAAAAAAATTCCATGCATGTCAGAGAATCTAAATACTCTACTGAAACTCTTATGAACATGTCATGCATACATTTGCTACATTTATATTGATCTCTATGTGTTGTTGTTCACCTTGTTGCATCGATTCGTGTAGATTGTGAGGAGTGTAATCCATGTGACTGTCAAAACTGTCCGTTTGAGTCCTACAACCAAGGAAAGTAGTGCTACATAAATATCCTACCTATTTTCCAAATGCATTGTAGCTCTATTTTTATAGTTGCATATGTAGGAATATTATACTATGTTATATCCCATTATTGTAGTATTACTCCTTATTAGGTGAGCCACCGTATGATAGATGTGCTTATATATGTTATTTAGATGAGGATGGGATTACACCATGATGAACTATGTTTTGAAGCAATTGTTTTGTGAAAACCAAAACAACTTAATTAATGAACCTCCTGGGATTAATAATTTTTGGATGGTTTTAATGTGGAAAGGCACCCAGGCCTTAGAGGAATGTTTAATATCTTTGTTTGGTAGCTTACGTGTGCAACCATGTGTTAGTGAGTTATGGATGGCTGGTTGGACTTAGTAGGTCATGGTGAACTAACCCCTCGTATCCAGAGATGTAGTGATTGGTAGGTTGGAATGGTGTGTGGATGGGTTTTGGAAACTACTTCCCGAATTGTCTCTTCTTAGACTTCTCCCTATCATGACTCAAAATGCGTGTGATGATAAGAGCGGGTCGACCAGGTTACATGAGTAAAGTGTACAAACCCCTGCAGGATGTAGAACTAAGTGCTTAGCCGAGTCCCTGATTATGGACAAATTGAGTTGCCGGATTTAGAGTCTATGCCATGTTATTGCTCATCCCAATTTCATAATTTGATAAAAACTTGTGGTTGAGCTTAATTTGGGTTGTCTACTGAAAAGTTAAATGATTCAAAAATAATAGGAAGATCTTATTTTGATGCTGCAAACGAGTCTTGAACTCCACAAGCCAAATAAGCATGTAGTGTTTAGACTTGTTACATTCTCTTTTAGTTCCACTTGAAATTACATTCAAAGTATTGACCCAGCTTGTTTGGCTGCAACCTTTTATGTTGCAGGTTGTTTCGATTATTCTGAGTGATCATTTAGTTGCGACCCTCCACTCGAAATTTGTTTGCTTGTGGCACAATTTGGAGATTGGAGCTGTACTTTATTTACGTTTACCGCTGCTACTTGAATATTTGAGCTAGCTTTGAGCTGAGCATTATGTAATAATTGTAAATTCTGGATCATTCGATGTAATAATGATGCATTTTTAAATTCTTTGGTATTCTTCTGTTCTATGTGTGCTAGTGAACTGATCCATGGATTAACACTATACACAGGTACTCAACCTTATTAGGAGAGGGTATTACAACATCCAATGTGCTTGTGCATCAGCACCTCTAGCGACTCTCGAATGACGAAGTTCTCATGGAAGGAAGCCAAATGGCTCGCCTAAATCAAGAAATTGATAGCCGCAATTTTTTCAATCTTCAAAGAACCAAAGATGCCTTACTCAAAGAGCAAGACGACTCCATATGTGTCTCAGGTCACACAGTTTTGATGCATTTCTATTTTTTCCAACATTTATAAGTTATGACCTTGAACTCTAGACCTTCAAAGACTGTGTTGGACTCCCTTCTTCTCCTTTTGAAGGCATGGAGGAGTCCACCAACACCGCTACCGAAGAAGCATAGGATGAGGAGGCCTAGTTAGATTGCTACCAAGTATCCCCTATGGAAACTCAAGACGTAGGAACCTTAAGCGACTCGGTAGATGTCGACTCAGGTAAGGAAACCATTGGGGTTGATGATGATGAAGTATCGCTTGTGTTCAGACGAAAACTGGTGGGTAAGAACAAGCCACCCACGAAGCTCCAGAAAAATAAGCCTCTGGCAGCGCCCCTGCGTAGGACTCCTACTAGTCTGGATAATCTTTATCTCCGCGCCGAAGTCCTCCACTTCCACTACTTGGGGATCCCAAAGTGGGCCTAGCGAAGAGACCATTCAATCCCGAGTAAGTTTGCTTCTCGATTGTTTATTCTTTTCCTTCTCTTTCGAAGAAAGTCCAGTTTAAGTATTTTCTTCTTTTACATATCGGCATAGGGTGTCAAGTAAGATCCTATCAAAGTACTACCTTTAGTTAATTTTAAAATTTTGACAAAACTTTACACTATAAATTTGTAAATGAAATAGAAGTGGGATTTTGGTGGGATCCCACTTGACACCTTATATCGGTACCAACACTTGAGTCCATGTGCTGGCTCCAGCTTGAGTTACGCCTCCGGCCCTGACAACCGCATCATCTCCAGATCACAAAGTGATCATTCCTTGCCCCACCAACCCTAACACGGCTTCTTTTCTATCGTTGGAGCTGGACGTTCTTCCTATTACACCTGCCGAGATGGCGACCGTAGTCCTTGACCAAGTTGCTCAGCTTATTGATCCTTCTTCATAGCACTTAGACCATGACGATGACGACTTCAGAAGTGGTCTATTATTAGTTGGAAAATTGGTTCATTTTTACATTTATTTGGAACATTGCCATTTCTAATTATGTCACATGCCTTTCTTTACTCTACATGTTAATACATCTTTCTAATCGAAAGTTCTTATTTCTAATAGCTAGCACTTTGTGACTTCTATGGTAGTAGTTTCTTACGAATGATGATATTTATGATGTTCATGATGAATTTATTTCATATAAGGACAATCTTGCATTTATGTTGTTGCCATTCATCATAGATTTATACCAGTCCAGCAAGCCTATTCTAAATGGTACGTCTTCAGCGCATCTTCTCTGTTGTTTCACTTTAAATGATATTGTTTACCTCAGATTGTTTATCTGCCACAATCAAGACTATTATGATCACCAAAAATTATGGTGCCATCTAAGCCCCCTTTTCAATAGTGCCATCTTTTCAATTTACAAGTTATATCATCACAGATAGGGTGAGGGAGGGGAGAAGTTCTTCACATTTCCCCCCAACATGGAGTTCTACGAGGATGATGTGCCATTGACGGCGACAACCCTCACCAATAGCCTACGCTACTCTATGCCACATAACTATATAAACTTGTAATGCTATTCGGATTGCACACCGATCAACGAGGTTCAAATAAACTCTCTTGAAACTATCTAATATGTTTCCTACCTAAGATACAAATGTGCTTGTTGATGGTGCATACCCTAGGCATGTTTCGATGAATAAAGTTTACTACGATCACGACTGACTAGCCACCGATGTTGCAGATCCCTAGGCATGTTCTGATGAATAAAGCTCACCATGATGACAAGTAACTAGCCCCTGATGTTGTAGATCCTAGTAATGTTCTCATGAATAAAGCTCACTGTGATGACAAGTGACAACTGTAGTTATTTCTATAGAATTTTCTAAATATTATGTTTTTATCGTTAAATATTTTATATTCCACTTAAGCATGTGAGTAGTCCATAAAAATTGTTTGATGATACATTCAATATTTTGGCGGAGCACTATAATTTTGCTGTTACTTATGTACTTCGTTAGGTTTCGCCATTGGATTGTTAATGTGAGGACATTTTATATCTCTAATTTTCATATTCTTCATCTTACTTTTTTGTACATTTTCTACATCTAAAAATCATCTATCATTTCCACAACAACGTGCATGGTCTCAACTAGTTATCCTATACAATTACGTACGAGCATAAAGCATGCCAAATGTTCCACGAAGTAAGTTAGAATGGTATCCAAATTCGAATTTTGTTGATGTCCCGTAGCCGAAACTACTCATGTAGAGACTTTTTAAACTTGGTAGGCTAAAATCAAGAAAAACGGTTTGAAATTAAAAAAAAACGGACAGGAAATTGATCCTAGCGCTCGCTCTTAGCGTCTGCGTTGTACATGTCCTTAGTACACCGGACAATCAAATCAAGGTGTAGCCGAGCCTTAAAATAGATAGCTCATATCGTCCTTGCCCATCGTATTATTTGCTATGAATAGAGAGCTACAAGTAGGTGTATGAGCGAGCTTATCACTCAACCGCACAAGCCATGATTATCCGAATTTGGTTGCTAAGAATAGGCGGAAAACTCACCGCATAAGATCATCCATATCCAATCAGTTTACTATCAATAGTAGTGGCCTAGCTGCTCGTTCAGTTCATCCAACAATTTAGCACGTACATGCTTCTAGCACGCACCGAGCTGCTAAACTTGGAGGATGGGTAGCACCTGTGCACATCAGCACAACGGTATTTTCTTTAATTTTGCCAGCAAGCTTGATCATGGTGGTCGACCTATTACAGTTGGATGCTTGCGCGCGGAAGGGAAGAGGTGTGCCGTGTACCACCAAACAAAAACCGACGGATCATGGCTCATGGGTCACCCATCCCGTTCCCACACGACAGTTACCCAACCTCCACTCTCTGCAAGCAGGGCCCCACCACCTCATCCTTGACCAAAGCAATCTGCCACGAGTCCCCGGGTGCATGCACCAAAGCTCTGCCTCACACACGTGGCGCCTCTCGTCCCTACTCCTACGGGCACGCGAGTTGTGAGCCCCAATTTATTATCCTTATCCGATACATATCCATTCTCCGCGCCTGTGAAAAAAAAAAGAGAAAACCAGAAGCTTCTCTCCTACGTGGCAACCATCTGCCTTCCCACCGGTACATCGGACGGCTACTGGTAGTCGGCGGGGGGCAAAAGGAGACGCGGCGGTTTTTTTTTACTTCGCTCAGCGTGCTTTTATCCGTGGGCCTCCTTTTTAAAAGGCGCTACTTTTCTTCGCCGCTTCCAATCTCTCCTCTCTCTCTCTGGTGTTCATCTCGGCTTCTCCTCCTCTGTTCTTCCCCTCTCAATCTCTCTCTCTTGACGGCGAGCGGCTATGGCGGCGGCGCAGGCGGTGGCGAAGGGGAGCGTGGTGTCTCCGTGTGGTATCCGGGCGGCGGGATTTGGAGGCCGTCGGCGGGGCGCCGTGGCGGCGCGCATGTCGCCCTGCACGCCAGCGACGGTGCGGATCGGCAGGAAGAGCCCCTTCCTTGGAGCCAGGCTGGGGGTTGGGCCCAGAAGATCAAAGATGGTTCCCCGGAATCTGGTTGCGTCGCCCGTACAGGTGAATTTACTTTTCCATGATAGTTTATTTAGGTTTTGTTGGCTTAGATTTTTTCCATTGATTTTCGGCGTTCCTTCCTGTATGGTATTTTGAACCGATTTTTGCAATTAAATTGTTTTAGTAATCCTCCTTGGACTTTTCCGAATCTCAAATGAACGAGTAGTTGGTTGGACGCCTATATTTTGACTCTACGTTTTTGTAACTTATTTCCAACTTTTTATTGAGGTGTGCTAATATGCTGTTCTGCGCCAGATGAACCTCACGTTCGCGAAATCCACCAAATGGTGGGAGAAGGGGATGCAGCCCAACATGAGGGAGATCGAGTCCGCCCAAGACCTCGTCGACTCGTTGGCCAACGCCGGGGACAGGCTCGTCATCGTTGACTTCTTCTCCCCTGGCTGCGGCGGTTGCCGTGCCCTTCACCCCAAGGTAAAAAAAATTATAGGAAAATGTATAATTACGGAAATATTTCACTTCTGTTTTGCCCTGTTCCTAAATTTTATTTCACTATGCAGATTTGCCAGTTCGCGGAACAGAACCCAGATGTGCTGTTCTTGCAAGTAAACTATGAGGAGCACAAGTCCATGTGTTACAGCCTCCATGTCCATGTTCTCCCGTTCTTCAGATTCTACAGGGGAGCGCAAGGACGACTCTGCAGCTTCAGCTGTACTAATGCAACCGTAAGATCCTAATCTGGTCTTGTGCCTAGAAGTAACAGAGTTGTCATGTACTCCCTCCGTTTTGAAATATAAGATGTTCTAGACTTTTTCTAGAACAAATGTATCTCTACACCTTTTAGTTTGTAGATTTACTTATTTTACTCTGAACCTGCACATACAAGACGATTAGATACATGTCTTCCAGAGAAAGAGCTAAAACATCTTATATTTTGCAACGGAGGGAGTAACACACAAGGAATCAAAAAGACATAACATAGACTTCAAAGTTAATTTAGCCAAACTTAAGTACAAAGTCTTTAAAAGTTGCTTCATATAACGTGACTATGAGCTTGCCGACTCTGAAAGGGTCGTATCTTTGTTTCTAAATTTGACTGAATTCGTATAGACGCTTATTATGGTGGCAAAACTTTTTTTGCAGATTAAAAAGTTCAGGGATGCGCTTGCCAAGCACAATCCTGACCGGTGTAGCATTGGCCCAACAAGGGGGTTGGAGGAGTCGGAGCTGCTGGCCTTGGCCGCAAACAAGGACCTGCAGTTCACCTACACCAAGCAGCCAGAACCAGTTCCTAGCGGAGACGGTGCCGAAGTCATTGCTCCTGGGAGCCCAAGGCTTCCTCCACCGGCAAAACCGTTGGTCAGGCAGGGCTCTGGAGAGAGGTCCTTGGTATCGTCAGGAAGATGAGATTGTGAGGGCTACGCCATCTCGTCCATAGATTCTGTACAGTTTTCTCGATTGTTCTTGGTGTGTACAGGTTGTACCTTCTAATGGGGGCGTAGAGTGCAGGCTTGATTGATTTTTACTATTGTC
This sequence comes from Avena eriantha, assembly GCA_910589775.1. NCBI lineage: Eukaryota > Viridiplantae > Streptophyta > Magnoliopsida > Poales > Poaceae > Avena > Avena eriantha. The sequence continues at coordinate 559,578,969 of OU342743.1, forward strand.
AAGCCTGCCTTGTCCGCTAGAGGCGTAGTAGTAGCAGCAATACTGTAGTAGTACCAGCAGGTGTTGTGGGTATGCTGTGCCGGTAAGATTGTATGGTAGATGTACGAGTTAATCTGCGTGCCAATGCAATTATCGTTGCTCTTTCATCAACCCCTTCTTATATGTTGTTCTGTTCTAGTATTCTTTCAGTGTTTATCTGCGTGCCAATGCGAATTATCTTGGCTGTGTTCTTTCATCAGCCGCTCCTATTTTACTGTTCTGTTTCTCTAGGTAGACATCTGGATGCTTCTATTTGGCAGCAGTTGAGTTCTGCAGTTCTGAAAATGTGAGACCTTGTGCTAGCTTATCTACATTTGGCTCAGGATGTTGGAACCGAGAGTTTTGTTTGTGTTATTTTTTGCGTTGCCAGTCTGGTGGTTCTGGGAACATATACGTCTGAGTTGTTTAACCTGGCCTTTGGAATCCGCCGACTAAAGAGTGGAGGAAGAGTAGAGGGGATATGAAACTTGATAAACAAGTGAGAGACCTGGTGGTTGCTCTTTGCTTGAAGTGAAGAAAAGGCGGTACTGCTGAGCTAGATAGAGTGTTGAACCATCAATTCCCATCGCTGGGATCTTAATGCAGGCTAGTACTGGTATACCAAATTGGTTAGAATAATGGAAGTTAATGGACTATATCGATCATACTCCCTCTGTTCCAAAATATAAGAAGATCGAGAAGAACATATTCTCTTTAGTTTTTTTCCTTGTCCTTTTCCGGTGCATATTCCTGTCCATACGGCTGGCCTCCGGTTTCTCTCAAAACGGTAGGATATCCGAAACAAGAGCCACGAGATCTGACGGCAAGACTTGTGGATTTCTAGTTCGTTGAGTGCATCATCCTTGTCGGGTAGTACAACTGATGTGCTTCCGCCTTCCAGGGGCTTCTCGAAAGATTCAGTTCCCCTGATAATTGTGGTTCTGGAGGCTTGGGCCAGTCTCGTCGAAAATAACAGCATGTCGACGCAGCTACGTGGCGAGCTGCTGGCTCCCAGCTGCAACGTCCGTATTCTGATCCGCTGGACCAGATGGTCTTTGTTATCTGCTTGGCGCTTGCAGTCTCCACGTCGCGATACATCGGAAATGTGAATACAGTTACCTATCAGAAGCGACGATGTATCTCTTCGCAAAATACAAAAGGAACGTCTAAATTAAGGATAAAATATCCTGAATTTTGTGTGCTGTGCATGTACGTGTCTGTAGGCTATGCACGTAGGCTTAATTTCTGAGGTGAAGTTGTGTCTTGTTGCAGTGGTACTAAGAAAGCCGCAATTCATTTTGCCTTCCTTTTCATTTCCGCAGCTGCGTCACTGCTTTGGTGGCGATCGGAGGTTGCAGAGGTACGTGTGGTTTTAGAATCAAAGGGTGTGAACCGTAAAGAAATATGGCTCCCGAGCTCTAGGGAGCCCTCTGTTTTAAAATAAATAAATACATAATACATATGTTAGGGCTCTAATTTTCTTGGAAAAAATTGAATCTAGTCAACGATGTGCATTACATGTTAGACAAATGCCAGGAAACTCTGGAAAGAGCGGAATAGAAGACTGCTTGAGAAAAAGGAAATGCTAGCGAATATGCTGGTAAGGAAGATTCTGGATGAGGCAAATGCTTGCCGCTTGGCAGGCGCCCCTACCTTTAGTGGATCTGTACGGTGCTACAGCCTTTGATCCAGGTTAATCTTCATAACTTCTTCTCTTTTTTTCAGGAAGGTCATCTTTGACCTCTCATTTTCCTGCCATCAATCCGCTATTGCAATGAAATAAGGCAGTTCTCCTGCCCTTATTAAAATAACATAGTATGGAGTAGCACCTGGATACCTATTCCATGAGAGCAGATTTTCATGTCTATATATCACGAACCACGAGTCCCGTCAGTGCATCGTCACCCCTCCCCTAACATGGTATCAAGAGCCTCCTAATATTATGGACATTTTGTTAAGCCATCACAGTTGAAAATACGAGCAATTTATCATACAATTTAATCCATAAAAGTAGTAAATATAATATGACTAAGAATATAGGAATATAACTAGTTATGTAGACTAAAACATGATCTGAACAAGATGAATGAGAATTGCATATGGTGCAAAGAAGGAACCGCTTGCATCGACATTGGCATCAGTCATGTCGGTGAAGAGGTCGTCGTGTCGGGAAAGAAATCGTCGTTTGGGAAGAAGTCGTCAACGTCCGTGAAGGAGTCTGTGATGAAGCCAATAAAAGGTTGTGTGCATCTGAGGATGCAGAGGCCGAGGTCAACCCCATTTCAAAAAAAAGGAGTCTATGATGAAGTCAATAGTCGCATTGAGCGTTCCCCAAGAACCTTATCACCCTTCTTTTGTACAAGACTCAAAGTAGAGGGATACTATCCCGGCTCGCGGTGCACGCCGCAAAATCGGAATGGGGAAGATTTGGAGGTTGCGTATTTGCTCTAGATTTGGGGTGTTGTGATGTGATATGGTAGTAGTCAAGGTAAAGTAGTTTACTTTCTATTGCTAAGTAGTAGTAAGGATCATGGTGATGATGGACTACCACGGCAGAGGCACCAGGGTTGGCGCCGGAACCTGGCGTCGGATCCAAAGATGCGGGATGGAGATCACAACACAAGGACCATATCGCATCGCATTTACATTTAATGTTTATTGTTTGTGCATCTTTTTGTGTGCTAGTATCAGATACTCGACGGTAGCCTAATAAGATGATCCCTGAAGAAAATACCAACGAAAGTGTTCTCCCTTAGTGTGCACCACCAAGAAAGTTCTTCATTATGAAGCAGGCCATGACGATTGGGTGTCAGACATATCTGCGTTCGCATACGGTGGGTGTAAGCCATGTTGCACAGCAAATACACGTAAGGTTGATTTGGCGACCCTAGCATGTGTAGACATGGCCTCAGAACACGGATGGTCGAAAGACCAAGCACGAGTCACATGAATGATGTGATCGACGTTTCGACGTCCACCGTTGCAACTATATCGCCGGCCGTGACGATCGAGGGCGCTGTAGTGAATAGGGATCGTGCAATCACTAAACCCCTTTTTGGGGATAGTAGTTTTAGTGGCGTTCTTGTTATAACTCATATAATCGCAAACTTAGTCTAAATTTCCTTTGCAATTATAAATGTAGAGATGGCTCGCCGTGAAGCTTACTTTGATGTTGCTGAGTGGGTAGTTGCTGAAAAACTTAGACTTGATGGATCCAACTTTCCTGAGTGGCTTGTGCGTCTGAATGATCTCCTCACTAAGAACAATGTGGTAGATTACATACGCCTCACAGTGGATTTGGATGATCCAGATGACTAAAAGACCCCACGTGAGCGGGCGGACCACCATTTTCATCAAGAGATGTCCATTTACATTCAAGTGATTATGCGCTACAGAATGGTGAACGAACTACATACACTCATGTGTGATTTGACCCATACTTGATGGTGGATCAGCTGAGGGTGGAGTCCATAACCCATGTGCGCATGTGGAAGCATGAGCTGCTTGGAGAGTTACTTTCCATACAGATGGAGGAACACACTTGTCTGATGAGTCACTTGGAGCGCATGCATGATGCATACATGAGGCTTGTTTACTTCATGGACTACTGGATGACCGATTCATTTGCGATAGGCATTGTACTTTGGTCGCTGCCTCCCAGCTACGAAGTACACGTTCAGACTTGCATCATGAATGGTGATACAGTATGTTTCAAGAATGTAAAGGTTGAACCTATCGCCAAAGAGGTCGCGAGTGACGAAGGTATATATTTGATATACAATTTTATAAATGTTATAATCTTGCAATCACTTGTTGTAGTATTGAAGTATTTAATACTTGTTCTGTTTTGTGAAAGCAGGTCCTTCTGCATGAGAGTTGCTTGCTAGAGAGGAGGTGATGTTGCGTGTTAATGGCGAGCATGATGATGATAGACAACGACACTCTCCCTCACTATTTATCATTCAGTTTATCGTTTTGTGTGATTATTGTAAGCGATGGATTATGAACTTTTTTAGTGTGTCTCACACTTTGTGAGACGATTATTCATATGAGATTGTAACAAACGGTTATTCTTCTTTTATGAATGATTTCTATTTGCATTCATATGTTGTTCTATTATGTGTGAATTATCATTGTTGTGAAACTAATTAATAATTCATGAAAATTTGTAAAATATTAAAATGCCTTGAAAATACCCAACTTAATGATATATTCATTTTGAATGACACCATTGTTTAAATTCAAAGTTATGTTGATAAATATGTGAAAGTCATTTGATTTCTTGTCACATATGACTCATGCCCAAGTTCGGTAGAATAACTAAAACACCGTGTATTGCATGAATACAAAGTGTTTGATGAATTGTTGAAAGAAAATACGTATTCAATATATCGTATTTCAACAAAGTGGTGATTTTGTAATTGTTGAATTTTATAAAGCAGTTTACCAAAGGAAATATATGCGTGAAACTATTTGATATGATCAAAGAATTTCAGCATCAAGGGGTATTAAAAATAAAAGAGAATCTAATTATTACGATTTGATCAATAGTAATGTAATTCGACATTATAAGATTGGCATAAGGAATTGTGAAATGCAATGCATTCTTGACACGTCGAAGTGCAAAGCATCACAATGTGATATTTGATATCAAGTGGGTGAATAGGTGGCACCGGATAAATCGTGGTAGTGTAAATGTAAAGACCATTAGTTAGAAATAGTAAACACTCATTTAGATTATAAAGTGAACCATCTAAAATTCATGGGATCGGCACCATATCTTGTATGGATTGACGTGGAAGTTTTGATGTTATTCGATATCACCAAAGCAACAGTGAAAGAGTCCTTGTAGAGTATTCATTGGAAACTTTGAATACGAAATCCATGGCTTAAACCAAAAGATAGGAAAAACTAGTGTTGCTAAAATTTTGGGGTGTTCTCGAGGAAGTTTATGTTCTTGACAATAAAGCTAATGGAAGATAGTGAAAAAACGATGGAGGGTTCATAACCCTCCATTAGAGTGTTGAGAAGCGCAACGGAATGTGTTCCTGAACGGTTCTCTTCATAAAGGAAAGGATCAATGATAATGATCATTGTGTTTTCCTCACTTTTTCTACATGAAGTAGGATTCGAAAATGTACCCTACATCTTGTATGGAGACATCTATGAATCACTTGTCATATTTTCGGAATATGACATACCTACGAACTACAAAGGAAGTGATAGTAAACTAAAGTTACGAGGAATCCTAGAAGTGGATTTCACTTAATATTAGAAAGTAAATTTTTACTGAATCTTGTCAAGTAAAGGGGTTACTTGATTATTCCAAAGGACCGCAAGGTCATGAGGGAAATATGAAATACAAAAGCACGATTTGTCATGAATAATGTATTGGGAAAATTTAAAAGAATTTGATTCAGAAGTGTTGAAGTCTAGTGGATTTTGATACTAGTAAAGTACTAGTGTCTCATAAAAGAAACTCTCAATTTGATAATTGATCAAGGGATTTGCAGTTATTCAAAATATTCAGAAGATATGAAATTTGCATGAAATTGAGTGGGTGCTATAAAGTCTTCCTAAATTAATATGTGTATGACATATTTTTGAGTGGGAGCAATATAAGTCTCGGACTTGATTATGTTGAGAACATATTTTGAGTGGGAGCTCAATTCTTATGTGTATTCGACACATTAAGAATAAAAGCGCAAGTACTGATAAATAATGATTTAGAAGTGTTAAAAGTTGAAAGTAAGTATATTACAATATTATGTTCTAATGTATTCCTAAAAGAGATTCTGAAATGGTTTTGAAATAGGAATTGATTATGGAATGGTCCTTGATCATTCGAATTAGGAATGGTATTAAGTTCAACATCAATGGTTGAAAGAAAGAAAAGGGTGATCGTCATCCACTATGTTGAGATATAGGTCGTGTCTTAGAAACCATGATGAGAACTCAACATAATATATGATCCAAGAAGAAACGTTCGGAAGTGATTAAGTATGAACCACTGAACATTGAGCTAACTTTGTCCACAATGTCTAAATGAGAACTATAGACATCTTTTCTAGGTCTATGAAGGATGACATACCTTAAAACATGAAGGGTTATGTTATAAGGTTATGTTAAGCTTAAAAGACTGGGAATCCTTGCATCGATAATACCGACTGAAGTCAAGTAGGAAGCAAGGTGCCAAACATCAACAAATGCACATAGTGCACTAGTGTTTCGATAACTACATTTATAATAAATATAAGGGTACCATCTAACGTGATGTATAATGTTATGGCGGGACTAGTTTGTCTTTTCGCAGAGGATGTGTCCCAGGGCACAGTGCCCATGAGAAAGTTTGCATTTTACTGATCTAACATCACTCTTGGATCCTGGAAACTGACCTCAATCTGTTGCCATAACTACGATACATACACAATATGTTATCATGAGATAAATAAAGTATTAATGTCAAGTTAGGTGACATTAGTAAGTTGCAAAGGATATGGGGTTGTAAAGTCCGAACCCAAGAATCAACCTCTTCCATGAGCAAGAATGATCAAAGGTGCCAGGTTATATGGTGCCGATGATTAGTAAGAAATGCAGCTAGTTTATTTGTATTCTAGTGCAAGTGGGAGACTGTTGGAAAATATGCCCTAGAGACAAATAATAATATGGATTATTATCATATTTCATAAAGTTTATATCATGCTATAACTGTATTGAAAGGAAACATCAATCACGTGTGATATATAAACAACCAGGAGTTCTCGGTGAATCTCTAGCCACTGGTTCATTGGTCAATAGTTGATCAAGGTTTCCTGATCATGTGGCATTTATGCCAGTTGACAATGGAGTCATCTCATTATGAGAATGAGATGATGAGCTATACCCAACCTAAGCATCATGACCCGATCATGTCACGAAGTTCAAGTTACGATGATTAGAAAAGACCTAATGTCCTATTTCTTAGACCGTGAGACCATATCAATCACTATCACCCGAGAATACTTAGATAGCATCAAACGTCACTTGTGTGAGCGGTGATCATAAATGTGTGTTCAGGTATTCGGAGGAACATGTAGAGGCATTATGCTTCAAGAGTGGTATTTCTCCATCTGCATGACAGAAAGATACTCGAGGGCCCACTTGGAGAAGTTATATCCAATAGCTATGTCATGTATGATTTGATCACGGAAATATCACTTGTCGGAACGAGTTAAATAGCATTTGTTGGTAACTAGATTGAACATGACATCGTGATGTCATTGATCACATCTCGGACAATTCAAGTATCGAAGAGATAAAAGGAATATGACACGACGTTCATGGTTCAACGATGAAAGATTCGTGGAATGCACAGGGTCATCATGGGCATCCAGGTCCCACTAATGATCATTGGTACGAGAAGGATCTCGTCCATGTCTAGAGTGTTCCTGAACTGTGGGGTATCACGCTTAAGGGCTTGATGATGCTCGAAGATTGTTTTGGTATCGGCAGAATCATCGAAGAATAGAAAGAGAGAAAACCAGAACAGTTTCGGGAAGTCCAGAGGATGTCTAGAGTGGGTGGAAGGAGTTCCATAGCCATGGGGATTGAATAATATGTAAGTAAATGTTAAATATTGATTTAATCATTTATTCATAATTACTTAATAAAATAAAATGAATGAAAAGGTCAAATACCTAATTGGGCCAAAATCCATAGGGAAAAGGGCCCATGAGGGAAAGACCAAAGGGGAAGAGAGAGAAGGGTGGCCGACTAAGCCAAGGGACCCCGTGTGGGCCTACTCAGGCCTTGGACGGCGGCGGCCACCCCCTCCTCCCCTCTCCTTTGTTTAGTCCCACATGGCTAAGCTAATTAGCTGTGGGGTAGTTTTCCACTATATATTGAGAGGTATTTTGACAAAATAGAACCACCAATAATCAATAAAGGTTCCCTCTCTCTTGGGGAGACCTCCAGTTGATATTCTATCTCTCTTTCTCTCCCGTGATCGTGGTCCCAAGTCTGGATCGCGTGAGCAGGAGACTTCTTCACCGCAGAGCGTCGTCGCGCTGCAGGATTCGGATCCAGAAGGTCTACTTCCACAACTGCTGTTGCATCAAAGGAGCAGGAGTCATCGTCAGGCACCAGATGTGTGTAACTCCCTCGGAGGTGCAACACTTGGGGAACGAGGAGTCGTTGGAGCCGCTGGAGCCGCAGGACTTCAACATGACCTCGAGGTCGGCATCGCAGCGACTACATCAACCATGCTCTCCCGAGCATTGGCAATGCTTTTCGTTCTTCAAGGGTAAGTTCACGAAAAGCCCTTCCCGTTACTACATTAATAATAGATAGGTCCTGGCATTAGGGTTCTTGGCGTAGGAAAAATTCATTGTCTTCATTCATGAACCCCTACACCTACTACTTTCTAGAGATGTATGACCGCTATATTTGGAGATTTTGTTGAAAATATCATGGATTCATTCATGGAGTATTTCTCCGTCTATGGAACTTCATTTAACCATTGTCTCAACAATCTTAATAAAGTTTTATACTGTTGTGAAGACACTAACCTTGTCCTAAATTAAGAGAAGTGTCACTTTATGGTACAATAAGGGATGGTGCTTAGTCACAAGATCCAGGTAAAGGTATAAAGGTCTATAAAGCAAACATAGAAGCAATAGAGAGGCTCCCACCTCCACGTGATGTGAAAGGTATAAGAATTTTTCTTTGTCATGCTTGTTTTTATAGGAGGTTCATTAAGAACTTCTTTAAAGTTGCTGGACTATTAACTAACCTCTTGCAGAAGGATGCTGATACATTGCAAATGTATCTATAATTTTTGATGTTCCATGCTTAGTTTTATCCATTTTCTTGTGTTTGGTTCCAACTTTGGAGTACTTTTCATATGATTTCTTGGACTAACCTATTAACAAGAGCCACAGTGCCAGCTGCCTGTTTTCTGCTGTTTTTGGTTCTAGGAAAGTTAGAAAATGAATATTCTCGGAATTGGACGGGACAAAAGCCAAAGTGCCTATTTTTCCGGAAGGGATAAAGTGCTAGAATACGAGACGGAGAAGGGCCAGGGGCCGGCCACACCACCTGGCCGCGTGGCCAGGCTAGGCCCGCGCCAGGGGGTGGTGTGGTGGCTCCCGGCACCCCCTTGGCCTCTCCTTCCGCCTATAAGTTGCCCTCGGGACGAAAACCCTAAGTACCTGATCAAAAATTCACGAAAGAGTCTGTAGCCGCCGCCATCTCCATCCCTAGATCGGGAGGATCTGAAGCTCTTCTCGGCACCCTGTCGGAGAGGGGAATTCACCCTGGAGGCCTTCTTCATCACCATGCAAGCCTCCGGTGTGATGCGTGAGTAGTTCATCCTTGGACTACGGATCCATGTAGTAGCTAGATGGCTGGTTTCTCCTCCTTTGTGCTTTCATGTTTAGATCTTGTGCGCTCCGTTCATGATCAAGATCATCTATTTGTAATTCATACATGTTGTGTTTGCGGGGATCCGATGGATATTGAGATGCTATTTCAGGTTAATTATTGATTCTATCATGTCTTTGTTATTTGAGATCTTGCATGCTTTTCATTGTTAGTAGCTATCTTGGCCAAGTAGATGCTAGCAACTCCAAGAGTTAGTATTTATGCTCGATAGTGGGTTCATGCCTCTGGTAATCTGGGGAAGTGACAGAAATCTCTAAGGTACTAGATGTGCTGTTGCTACTAGGGAGAAAACAATAATCCTTTGTTCATAGAACAATCGTATTGTTTACTTTACATGTAGTTCGTAAAGCAATAATCTATTTCTTGCAACTTAATACTGGAGGGGGTTTGGATGATAACCTGAAGGTGGATTATTAGTCATAGATGCAATTGGATGGCGGTCTATGTATTATGTTGTAATGCCCAATCAAGTCTTAGAGGAGTCAAGATGATTAGTATATGCATGTATTGCTTTCTCGGTGTTTGTCAATTGCCCCGCTGTAATTTGTTCACCCAGCATGTTATCTATCTAAGGAGAGCCACCTCTAGTGAACTATGGATCCCGGTCCTTGTCTTTTACATACAATCTACAATCTTTTACTACTTTGTGTTTACTTTCTGCAAACTTTTACTTCTTTCCATTCGATACGTTTAATCCTTTGTTTTCCGCAAAACACAGTGAGATTGACAACCTCATCGCAAGTTGGGGACAAAGTTCCGTGGTTGTGTTGTGCAGGTCTCCACGTTGCTACTAGCACCGGTAGTGTGCCCTGCCAAAGCTCAGCTAGTAACACCTTTGGGGTGTTTCCTTGCTCCTACTGGTTCGATTAAACCTTGGTTTCATAATTGAGGGAAAACTTTCTGCTGTGCTCATCATACCTTCCTCTTGGGGTTCCCAACGAGCTCTATGTCGATCGTCGAGTGCATCAAGATCTTTTCTGGCGCCGTTGCTGAGGAGTCAAGGACATTTTCACAAGGGGAGTCCCTCATAAACAATCTCTTTACTTTGTTGTTTTTGTTTTGCTTAGTTTTCTTTTTTCTTTGTTTGCTTGTTTCTTTATCAAAAATCCAAAAAAATAGTTTTACTTGTTTGCTTTCTTTATTCAAAATACAAAAAAAAATTAGTTCCTATCTCTTTATGTCTAGCCTTGCTCCAATCGCTATGTCACCCGAGGAAATAATTTTCACTTTTAAACAAGGAATTGAGGAAAGTTTTAAGGAAGCTTGGTCTAGAATCTCTGATCTACATGAAAAAACTGAGCCTAAAATGACTCAAAGCTTGTCCCTTAGCAATTTTTACCTTGGGATTGGTCTTTGCTATAGATATGCTCTAGATGCTGTTGTGGGAGGAGATTTCCTCCAATGTAATGAGGATGATGCTATTAATGCTATAAAGAAATTGATCATCACTTACGACATGCCTAGCCAAACTGATACTTATTTCGCGAAAACATTTGCTAGGTTGGATACTCTTGAGGCTAGCACTACTAGATTAGAAGGGTGCTATAATACGCTTAGGGAACATCACGATCATGTTCCAATAAACTCTGAACCATCGAAGTGGTTCCCTACAGTAAAGATTGAGATAAACGCTGAAACTTTTCAAGCTCGCTGTGATATTATGTCTGAATCTTGCCTTATGCCCAAAGATATTTATAAATCTCTGAATACTTGGGGGCTCACTGAGGGAGGAAAGGAAATATCTCTTGCTAATAGTACTACTATATGACCTCTTAGAATAGCTGAAGGAGTGTTTACAAAGATCCTTGGGAAAATGATTTCTATTGATTATCTTGTTATTGAATGTGCAGGAAAAGGACAAATTACACTTGGAAGGTCCCTATTAGAACTCCTTGGAGCAATAATAAATATGGGAAAGGGGACCATGCCCCTTTCTTCTCCACCAAACAATCATATTTTCCCCAAGGTTAAGAACAAAAATAAGAGAGGTAAGGGCAAGAAAGTTGGTTTTAATGCTTCTTCATTTGAGAATACTTGATTCTTTCTTTGCTTCTTATGCCTAACTTAAAGGCGTTAAAGAAAAGTACTTGTTGGGAGATAACCCAAGAGTTTTAGATGAGTCTTGGAAGTTATTACCTCTGTAATAACCTCTCCTTATCCTTTTTATTTGGTTTTTGTGCCAAGAGTAACCTCTAATGAGAGTGAAGTAATGATTGGAAAAGTTGTTGTCCCGAAACAGATTTCTGTGCTTCCCCGTAAAACTTCCTGAGAGAGTTTTGTACGTCGGATTGAGCTGTAATTGTTTGTGCTTCTTCCCCAGGTTATTATCTAACTTTTGTTAGTTCAACACTTTTTGATTTGAGCAACATAAGGTCTTCGAAAAAATTCGTATTTACCTGCTGGTCTGTTTTGACAGATTTCTGCCATTTTCTGCATTTGCTTCTTGTTAGTTCCTTCTTGAGTTCTTTTGGGGAATTGAGATTTTTGAGGGAAGTGCTACAGTAGTTAGTGTTCTAATGGAAGTTTATTTGGTGTTAGAACTGAACCTTAAGACTTATTTATCTTAAGTGCACTAATGTTGCTAATGAGACTCTGTGAAGTTTTGTATGGAGAAATTTTTTCAAGTGTATGGAAGGAATGAGTAATGAGATGAAGGATGGACTAAATCTCAAGATTGGGGATGCCACGCGTGTCACCCCATGAAATATCCAAGAAGTGAAAGCGTCAAAGCTTGGGGATGCCCAAGGCACCCCTTCTTCATCAATAAAAATTCCAGGTTTCTTCCAAACGCTTCATTTTTATTGTTTCATGCACAATTATGTTTTTCTTGGAGCGTCTTCTTTTTCCTTTTTGTTTTGGTTTTTAATTTGCTTGGTTTGCTTAATTTTCTGAATAAGTTGGTTGTACCCCCTCTTTCATACATTGGTTTGTAAATAGTTTGGTTTGATTTGGAAAAGAGTAGGAAAGCTCATGCTTATGTGGTAAAAAGAGCTTGTTTTTGACTGTGGCCTATGCTTTTTCATGCCATGCTTGATATTGTTTTGGCTTTATGCTTAGTATTCTTTGCTGTATCATGACTTGTTATAAACAATTGATATTTCTTAATGTGCCTTGGATGAATCATGCGTTGTTTTAGCATATTAAAGCATAGTATAGTGGTATTCTCCTTTGATGCTTTATTTGGGTTGACTTGGCACATGCTCACACCATGTTATGACTATCTCAAGTCACCATAGCCTTTATGATCCTTTAGTTTTCAACTTGTAGTATCACTTTATGCTTTGATTAATGATGTTTTGTCGCTCTGCATGATTATGGCCATTATTGCTCTCTTAGTTTGTCGCTCCCAGTCTTTTGCTAGCCTCCACAACAAAGTATGAGTTCCACTCATGCATCCAATTCCCTAAACCAAGTTTTTTCAAAGAGTCCACCATACCTACCTACTAGCTTATGCTATCCAAGTACATTCATGCTTTTGTTTACCTTCCACTTGTTATGAGAAAACTAGTGATTAAAGCTCTCACGAACTTGATGGCACACTTTACTTTATTGCCTCTAATAAACTTGAACCATTGGGTCCTTTTTTGTTGCGTATATGCTTGCGCTTTATAAGTTGAAATTAGCAGAACCATGTTTCATGGGGAACGCTTTCAACATTGCACTTGTACTTTGTACCCCGTTGATATCATGTTCTTTTGTTTACGGATCCCGGCGGTGTGAAATAAAAGTGGAACTTGTAAGATCATGGAGTTTTTATGTGTGTTAGAGAAACGCCTGGGCCGCTAGCCTAAGCCATGCCTAATCATGGTGGAAACTTGCAGCATCACCATAATGAGCACTCTATGAAGCATCCTCAGTAAAAACCTATGCAAATAGCAAATAAAAAGATTGTTGAGATGCTCATTGTCTGTTTGCCTTGTCATTTTAATTATGGGAAAGCTCTCGTATCATGTGCAAGGGGTACCCCGTTGGCGGTTCTTAATGATACACATATACTTACAATGACAAGAGCTTACTCGTGACTGAAGTTGAGTAGCATGAGGATTGGTCTTCGTAAGTAAGGGGCATGAGATTTCGGTTTATAACTTGTCAAGCATATCCTCTTAGTTGTGTCACTTTAACCTTAATCACCTTAAAGATGCTTATGATAGGGGCAATGAGAGCTGAAAGCTATAAGTACCATAATTTTTGGAAGCTCTTTATGAGACTTGAATCCCTACTTCCTTTTACAAAAGGCCTTTATTCCACCACTATATTGAGTCTCCACCTTCTATCTTTATGCACCTACTTTGAGAGCATAGTGTCCATTCTTAGTTCTATGTGCATTGTCCCAAGACTAGTTGATTGATGCATAACTTGTTATTGCTTATTTGAAACTATTGTATCTAGTCACTCTTATGAACTTTGAAGGTGTCCTATGCATTTATATTTGCTACTCTATTGAGGGACAAGCTGAATACTAGTATGCTATGTTTTCTTTATGTGAAACAAACAAACGTCTTGCAAAGCATGTTATTCATGAATCTTTTGTTTGTGCCTTTTCATGTTGCATCATAGTCTCTTTGCTTATTGCTAGAACTTTGTCTTTCATGTTATGATTGAAGTACTATGATCCCAACTTTGAATGTTTTGCAAATACTTTGATCAAGTCTTTGATGGTGCATGTCACCTCAAAAATTATTCTTTCTTTTTATCACTTACCTACTTGAGGACGAGCAGGAGTTAAGCTTGGGGATGTTGATACATTGCAAATGTATCTATAATTTTTGATGTTCCATGCTTGGTTTTATCCACTTTCTTGTGTTTGGTTCCAACTTTGGAGTACTTTTCATATGATTTCTCGGACTAACCTATTAACAAGAGCCACAGTGCCAGCTGCCTGTTTTCTGCTGTTTTTGGTTCCAGGAAAGTCAGAAAATGAATATTCTCGGAATTGGACGTGACAAAAGCCAAAGTGTCTATTTTTCCGAAGGGATCAAGTGCCTGAATACGAGACGGAGAAGGGCCAGGGGCCGGCCACACCACCTGGCCGCGCGGTCAGGCTGGGCCCGCACCAGGGGGTGGTGTGGTGGCTCCCGGCACCCCCTCGGCCTCTCCTTCCGCCTATAAGTTGCCCTAGGGACGAAAACCCTAAGTACCCGATCAAAAATGCACGAAAGAGTCTGTAGCCGCCGTCATATCCATCCCTAGACCGGGAGGGATTTGAAGCTCTTCCCGACACCCTGCCGGAGAGGGGAATTCACCCTGGAGGCCTTCTTCATCACCATGCAAGCCTCCGGTGTGATGCGTGAGTAGTTCATCCTTGGACTACGGATCCATGTAGTAGCTAGATGGCTGGTTTCTCCTCCTTTGTGCTTTCATGTTTAGATCTTGTGAGCTCCGTTCATGATCAAGATCATCTATTTGTAATTCATACATGTTGTGTTTGCGGGGATCCGATGGATATTGAGATGCTATTTCAGATTCATTATTGATTCTATCATGTCTTTGTTATTTGAGATCTTGCATGCTTTCCGTTGTTAGTAGCTACCTTGGCCAAGTAGGTGCTAGTAACTCCAAGAGTTAGTATTTATGCTCGATAGTGGGTTCATGCCTCTGGTAATCTGGGGAAGTGACAGAAATCTCTAAGGTACTACATGTGATGTTGCTACTAGGGAGAAAACAATAATCCTTTGCTCATAGAACAATCGTATTGTTTACTTTAGATGCAGTTCGTAAAGCAATAATCTGTTGCTTGCAACTTAATACTAGAGGGGGTTCGGATGATAACCTGAAGGTAGATTATTAGTCATAGATGTAGTTGGATGGCGGTCTATGTATTATGTTGTAATTCCCAATCAAGTCTCAGAGGAGTCAAGATGATTAGTATATGCATGTATTACTTTCTCGGTGTTCAAGCTAGTTGAATATAATAAGGAAGAAGAACTCTGGTTGGACAAGTTTGGTCTGGAAGACGGGTTCAAGCTAAAGGACATGATGAAAGAAGTGCGCAAGGTGTTCATCTCGATCATAGGGAAGGAATATAATCATGAAGAGGTGCACCTAGCCCCTGAGGATGATGAAAGTTTCTCACTTGAGAAATTGAAGTTGGAACAAGTAGATATTCAAACCTTGCTCGATAGCCTTGATCTCTATATCAAGAAAATTGAGGCAACATCTCTAGAATCTACTAAACATATTAACCTGCTGCATCACTATCTTGGTCAGATGGATAACAATATAATGAATGTATTGGAACCCAATCTTGACATTACTCTTCGTTTACTAAAAAATCAAAATAAGACAGTGGAGGTCAAATAGTGCTTCACCGCTCAATTCGAGAAAATTAATGAGCAACGTAGATTCCGCATTATGATCTTGGAAGCAATGAACGACACCCTCTCCACCAGGTTACATGATGTGAGAGCTTCGTCTTCAAAATAAAGGAGCACCACATAATCAAATAATCGCAAGAGAATACTTGATCCCACCTGGCTTGATTCCAACCTTGGAGAGATCTATAACACCTTGTAATCAATCTTACGGGTTTAGCATGTTCACTTTTGTCGCATACATATTAGTTAAAATCAAAGTTCTGCAATAGTTGCATACTCAACTCCCTTGGATAAGGAAAAAATTATTACCTAATGAATTTTCAAGTCTTTATGATATTTGAAGTATTCTCGGTTTTATGATTACTAGACTTCTCTCTGTGCCCCCCAGGGTGCGACCGGTAGGTAGAACACCTTATGATATGATTGGATTATATCCACGTGCAAGATAAAATATGTTTCTCGCAATGCTAAGTGATAGCTTTTTTGGGGAATAACTTCGCGTTCTTACGGTGTGGGTTTCAACGCGGCTGAAAACCGGTCTCGCACCTCTAAGTCCTATGAGAGTCTTCCGAAGAATGTAGTATACGGCTCGGTCAGCACCAAATCCGTGCATCGCAATGCTACCGTATGTGCGTCAGTGTTTACTGTGGCCAAGTAGTAAGAGAGGGCACATAGCGTTATAGGGCAGTGGAAAAAAAGTCGTTTGATGATGAAATTGGTCGACAGCTCGGCGAATCTGTCGATCCATCCCGGATAGTGATGATAGCGCAAACGTTTAGACGCTAATACTGTGTAAGAGTTGATCGTACATATTTTGATAGCTAACATGCTATTGTGAATGAATCCTACGTAAACACAGTCTAAGTAAAACAATATATGAAAGAAAGAAACAATACGTAAAAATAGAAAGTAAATATTATTCATTACTAGATTTTTCTCTACGCCCCGGGGTACGGCTATATGCACTAAGCTAGACAAATAAATGTGTACATATTAAAAACAAATTAGCATGGTGACACGTTTGTTGACCTGCGTTAAAAAAAGGAAATAACACCATCCTCTAAACGCGTCGTCATGTATGTTCAAAGGTTAGTACTGTTTTCGGTACATACCCTGACTTCTTCAGATTTATAAGAAAGTCCAAAGAGCCTTAAACCGTTAATGTAGAACTAAATAGTCTTGAATACATGCACAACAAATAGAGATAGCACACTAAGTTATGGTCCAACTATTTCCACTCACTTGTAGACTTTTAACACAACTATACCTCTAGTGACTCAGAAGGCGCGTATGCACTACGGGGCATATCAATTACTCAGAACGTATGTCAACACGTGTGCGTGTCGCTAGCGATCATCTGGGATACACCTATAAGAGATATGATCACGACCCTGCTATGGTGCGTGCGCCGCTACTTATCGTGCTCAACCAGTGAATATTCAATGAATCTTGCTATGTGTACGATCATATTCGTACGATGTTCGTACGACAATGGACTCATGTTGTGCGTGTATTGATCACCTATGAATATCATGGTGCAGAGTTGCATATCATATAGAGAATCATTGTGCGTAGAAAAACACACGGCTGATAGTCATGCATTCCTTAGACAGGTGGAGTACGACTGCAGGAGACCCTCTCACGGCCAAGATGTGGTACTTGCGATGCTGCTTCCGCTGGTCGACTGTTAAATAGTCGTGTGCTAATTTTGTAGTACTGATTCATAGAATATGGGATATTCACTAGAGTATGATACATACACGGTTATTGTGGTAGTTTAGATAGTTAGGATTCTGGCCTAATTCGTCTTGTACTCCAAGTTGATCCCTGTACGCCTATATATACTCGCCCATGAGGCTCAATAATATATCCATCATATTCTGCCAAACTCATACTCTTTCATGGTATCAGTCTAAATCGACCTCAAACCCTAGCTTCCCGCGCTGCCCTCGGGGAGATCGATCTCCATGATCTCCACCAGGGGCTGCACAACCCGTATGCTGGGTTCGTCCGTCAATCCGTGATCAGCTGTCCTGTAAGTCTTTTTGTTCGATCTCTTGATCAGCTTTCTTTTTGGTTTACCGATCTTACATCGGATTGAGTCGTCCACCGCCATCGTCATCACTGCGCCTCTACTCTGACCATCGACATCGAGAATCTACATCGCGTCCGTGCGCCTGCCCCTCCGTTGCTGCGCCTGCCTCGGCAGGCTGTCGCGGCCTCACGGCAGGCTACCGTGCACCACGGACGGCTTCTACGCCTTCCTCGGAAGGCTACCGCGACCGCCCCCCTCGGATCCTCTTCTTCATCATCGTCTGGGACTTCACGAACAACGTCGCCATCGAATCAGATCTATGCGTCATCCATGCCATGGTGCATACGATGCACCGTTAGTCTGATCAACCGATCCCGCGCATGTCTACGCCAAGCACGCGCCTACCACCGATCGAGCTATGGACCGCCGCTGTGTCGCCCCGTCGGGCCACAGCGCCGCCACCTTTGGTCCACGCTACCGGATTCCAACGCGCCTTCCTTGGCGTTTATGTCGCTAGTGGTCTCCCAACCACTGCACCAACTTGCGCCCTGCAGCTATGCCGCCCCCTCGGGTCGTAGCGTGGCTGCACGCAGTCTACTTCGCCGTCCTCGTGCATCAATGGCCTCGACTTTCACCGCGCCATCTCCTACGGCACGAATCGCCACCGTCTGCACATGGTCTTCGTCACGTTGCCGGGTCTTCCTCGCCTACTTCGAGCACCGCCGCCGCGCTTCCGGTTGATGGGGTAGTCGATGGCGACGTTCCGATTGTTCACGATGCTACCGCTACGATTGCGGGGATGTTAGAGTATGATACGTACACAGTTACTGTGGTAGTTTAGGATAGTCTAACTCTATTCTCGATGAACACTTGATGAACTACTTTGCATATACACATGGTTTACTTAGAAAAGCAACATTGTTATGAGTCGGGGGATGAGAAACTTAGATTAACTGAAGCCCAAGGCCAGTATACATGTATAGGCTTGAATGAGCGAATATGTGAAGAGTCCCTTAATAGTGGGCAAATATAAAGAGGGGGTAACACTGCCCTAATCCTGCTACTATGCCATCTGAAACAATAGCCTACCTCATCTTCCTATGCTAGGATCACTCTCTTGGTCTCCCATGTGTGCTCGCCCATGCCCACGGAATAGATGTTGGGTTTGAGACACCTTTGCGTGGGCACCGACATGACCTAGTCGTCCACGCCGACGGACACATTTTTCGAAGTTGAGTCGCCTTGGAATCACCACCGACACGACCTAGCGCGTATGCGAGAAGTCCTGCAGCGAAATGATGGCAAAAGCAGATGAGGCCACGAAGATATGCAAAACGTTAGCATAGGAATAAGATGCAAAACGATAAATAGAAAAAATGGTTGTCGCTATGCCCATTGCTGTCAAAGGAGGATCACAAAGTGACGTTATCTCAACACCAGCAGTAGATGCTGCCAGGTCATCTACAGGGGTGTCACATACCATGTGCTGCTACCTCACAAACTCTTCCCTCTCTCTATCCACGCGCGACAGGGAGTACGACAGGCGACAACAATGGAAAACAGATGAAGGAGCTAGCACTCGAAACACAGATAGAAGAACAAAAATACTCGACCATGAAAACGCACCTAGACTGCACCGGATCAGCTGGTTGTCGTTGCCATCGTCTACCGATAGAGGACGACCGTGCGGATCGTCGCCTTTGTAGTCGTCCGTGATGTGTCCTCTACTACCTACCTCGATCCACCTTTCATGGAACTCCATCCTCTCATTCATCTGCATACGACAGAATAACAGGAAAACATAACAAGGAAAAGATGGAGCACGAACCAATTTTTTACCACTCTAACCATACGCCTTTCTAGAAGATGTTGCTGGAGTTCTCCACGCTCAATTATCTTCCTAACTCCACCGGCTTTGAGGCTTCCATGCTCACAGGCTCTGCTACTCGCGCTTCCATGCTTCCCGACATGTTTGCTCGTACTTGTCGTTCATGGTTCAAATCGCCTCACACGACGAAGCTGCTCGTGCCATCACCAAATTTTCCACCACTCGAAAACTAGACAGAATAGAACACATGAGAGCGATACCAATCTATGACCACGCCGAAGTGCAGGAGCCTAGGTGGTCTCTATTGTCCTACCGTTTAGCAGTCCGTTAGCTCTCCAAAAGTTATTCCCTACCAGCTCACGCCCATAGCTATTCGCGTCACTAGAACTGGGTGTGTTCACCGGACCATCGCCCATAAATGGAGAGGAGAGCAAGCTAATAGTAGGCGGAGGTGGAAGAAGATATAAACTATATACCTCGTTGCTTGGAGAGAAAACACGAGAGGGGTCATAGCCAAGTTGGCGATGACGTGAAACAGTGCGATACCGCCATGAGAACACGCTAACGCCTAGGATCTACGCTGCCATATCAGATATTAATGGGCCACACATCACGATATAGATGTGAAATCTCCCGTACGATTGAGATGTATGTTGCCAACTCGTATATGAGCAGGCCCCACAGTTTTATCTCACCGCGAGAACCCTCGGACGTCTACGATCTGCACCTCCAGCTGGGCTCTATGCCCGCGAGAAAACGTGTTATCTACGGTATACTCTGAAAACATGCATGGCTTTACAGCGCCACGTCGGCCTGTTGCAGGCCCTAAGTCTACGAGAAACCGCATCTAACATGGGGTAACATCTCCATATCGGCTCTCGGTGGGCGTCATGACCTCGAGAAACTGCACACGACATGGGCTCACGGTGCCACGTCGGCCCTCGGTTGGCCCACCACCTTGCGGGTGCGGAGGCATCTCGCACTGGAAACGCCTCTCACAGAGGCCGGTCCTTCCCACGTACGCTGATTGTGGGGCCATGGCGCCCGCGGTCCACCATCCAGTGATGCGGGGTACAACGGCACGAGCGACACACATATGCGCTAGGGAATTTTTCACCCTAGCCCGCAGCGCGTCCTGACTCACGGGATAGTAGGACTCCATTGCGACATCGCCGTGTGTCCTTTTTGGCCTTGATACCACAAGCGAAAAGAATCAAAACAACGTGGATAGCAGTTTGAGCTGAAACAATCTAGCGCTATTATTTACTCCTTATTCATGGAAATTATTACAATATAGAACCACGTTAAATTCTATGTAGACCCACTACTGTGTAGGTTGTCTTTGTTGTCTGAATCCAACATCTGGTTCTCCTAAAACGACTCATGATTCAGGTCGTCCTTCTCGTCTAGAGGTGGATGCTTTGAGATCGCCTGAGCCAAGGATAGAGCAATGCTCGCCGCCGGAACCTCTACATCGGTAGCTCTACAGATTTCTTCGGCGGCCGCCAACGCCAAAGACGCGACCTCGGCCGTATGCATATGCTCTTTGTGGACGACTCCCCACGCCGCTCCCTTAGCGGCTTCCATGATGCGGCCGTTCTTCATGGCCTCCTCCTCTTCCTCTGGCTTGTTTTCCTCCCACGCATGCTCAAGACATTCATGCTCACAAAGCTGAAACCACGACGGGTCCTCATCACCGCCTGTCTAGGAAGCAGAAGAAAAGTAGCAGCACGACACGTCGGACAGCGTTGTCTGCCCCGACAGATCAGACGAAATGAACTCGGTAGGCGTACGGGGTGTACGGTGCAACGTCTCGAGGAGCAGCTGAGACAACGTCGTTGGCCGAGGTAGAAACGCATATTCCCGCTCGTCTCACAGTGCTAATCAGAGGTGCCATTATGGGAACTGAGAATAAGAAAAGGTGGAGAGGCTTATGAGGAACTCACAAGGCACGCATAAATAACAAGAATAGATAAGAGAGAAAGACATACACATGATACAGTCTGCGTATTCGGTTAACTGTGAGAGAGCACGTCACGACGTAGAGTACACCGAGAGACATGTGGCATTGAAGCGATAACGCAAAATCTAGTGTGATGTGCCATTAAACGTCATGTAACGCATACGTAGAATGTTTTCTTATGTGCGAGACCACGTAGTATGAGAGTCAGCGTACATGATAGACGTGGTAGGCTAACGATATCGTCCAGATAATAAGTACTGAGGGCAATAAATAACGCTGATGATTTTCATACCATGCACGAAACCGAAACAACGACACGTTGAAAAAGATGAATTTACCTTTGAACATAAGAAACACAATTCATGTATGACTTATAGTTTATGATTTAGCATTTCATCTTGTCAACAAGACAGGAGGCGTCAAACACTTTTTTGTAGCGCGCGCAAGTGAGGGTTCCAAAGACGCAAAGTTATTCCCTCGTAAAAAATATAACATGCAAAGCTACGACAGAACGCACCGCCAAAGTTGCGTATGATATATCATGAAGCAAACTTTGATAGCACACAAGCATAACTATTAGAGTAGTTACCAAAGCAGTCACCTGACGAATTCACGATAGAACGAACCATGAAAGACACAATAGAAAAAATTATATAACGCAATACGAACAACTACTACAAAATACACTCAGTTAGACATGAGGTTATAAAGCTAAGGAAACACCTACTGCTAAAGATGATAGAATAACCCAAAAAAGAAAATACAGAATTTTATACACGTATAAGTAGACTAATCAGGACTACACTATTTTATTGGCGAAATTCTTCCTTCTTCGTCTAGGAGAGACCTCCTCCTCCGTAGACGCATGCCTTCTTGTTCACGTCGAAGGCACATGATCAACACGGTGAGGACCACGATGAGGCATCGACATTTGGTAAGAAGGACGCTAGAGGGAGGAGTGTGTTGAACTACATCGTCACTTGGCTAGGCGGTGGCGCTTGGTAAGCAGGACGCCGGAGCGAGACCAAAAACGTGGCGAGAGGCGAGTCTATAGAGACGGCCTACATGGAAGGCATCCTCTAAAAAAGTGCCTCCTCATTAGGTGACGTTGGTGAGACGAAGGAACCAGATAAGAACATAACCGAGCGGCCATGAAGCGCCATCAAAACCGCATGAAAGAATGTGTTGGACGGTGGCATCAGGGCATCTAACGCTAGAGAGACGGAGAGATGCTGGCGAGGTGAGATACATCGCGAGGTCAAACAGCTAGACCCTACTCCACTGAAAGCTCAACTAGAGCGACCGACAAGCTCTACGGAAGAAGCAGGGTGCAAGAAGCTGAGCGTTTAGCAGCATGCTATGTAAAAGAAATATTTCACACAATGCCGAAGAAGAGACGCACCAAGACGTTTATATAGAAGAGAGAAGTGTAAGGTTTAAGCCATTGGGCCATAATAGACCAAAGTGGATTTTCGTGATGCATTGTCTACACTACCAGCTATGATATCGGCCGCGATAAATCGATCATACCTAGAGTCTATGCTGCCAGCTCGGCCCTTCATCGTGAAGAACCACGTCTGTCTAGGGCCTACTATGCCACATCGGATGTCCACGGACCCCTCCACCATGAGGAACCACGGCCAGCTATAGTCTACCACGTCAAGTCGTCTCTAGACAGGCTAGGGTCTATGCTTCCACATCATCTCCGTGCAGGCCCCATGAACGAGATAATCTGCGCCCGTCCTGAGCTCACCATGCCACGTCTGCTCCCGGTGGGCCCCGCAACCTGATGGGTGTGGAGGCGTGTCGAGATGGCAATGCCTCTCACCGAGCGCGATCCTACCAGGGTACGCTGATGAAGGGCCCAAGTCGCGTGCGCTATCCACCGTCTAGCAACACGGGCTACGATAGTACGCGCGACACCCGTAAGAGGTAGAGAACCTTTCTCCCTAGCCCGCATCTGGTCCTGCCTCCTAGGAGAGTAGGGCTTCATTGCAATGTCGTCGTGTGTCCTTTTGGGCATCCATCGCATGGTCAAAAAGAATCAAGATGACGTGGATAGCAGTTTGAGTTGAAACAATCTAGCGCTATTATTTACTCTGATTGTATTAGATGTATGAATTAGGATGAGTGATCTTATACTTGTACTTTGCGATGATTTTAGGGTCTTCCACACCAATTGTACTAATAGAATATGAGAAGAATTTTGGCAGCACGTTATAATCATTTGTTTGATTACAAAAAGAAAAATATCCAAAGCAAAAGAATTGTGAAAGCAATAAAGTAAAAGAATGTTGTGATATTAAGAAATTTATAGAATGCGTACAAGTAGAGATAGACACTCAAAACACAACCGTGAATTACTTCATACTCGGCTTAGAAGTTAGTACCTTGTATTGATCTATTTTGAGTCTTCTCATGAGAATAAAAATATGTCTAACCTCTTTGCACATGTAATATGAGAAAAATAAAAAGAGAAAGGAAGTATGAAACTAAACATGTGCAAAGGGCAATAAACATATACATGATCATGAGAGGAAACAAAATAGACCATCCATAGTTTTGAATTCCAAATGGATGTGTGAAGTCCTAAACACGTTTAAGGTCACCTCACAAACTTGTTCAATTGAACTTGATGATCTTATGATGTGCTAGTAATTAATTTTCATATGAACTATTAGCACTAAGGTGTGGAAGCCTCTAAGTAATTTGATATGTGGAAGTGTGATAGAGCTCACAATTTGATTCTATATCCGATATAATAATTGTTGTTTCAAATGCCTCATGTATTTTAATGACTCGAGCTTCATGAACATGATGATCTTGTCCTTTGAAGCTCTTATCTTGATCGAAGATGAGCAAGATTTTAAGCTCTAAGAAGTTGATGAGTGCATTTTTGAAGCATGTTTACCTAATGTTTTTGCATGAGTAGCAGGGTATCTTATGATCTAGCGTGCACCTTTTATGTATGCTTCCACATGATCCCAAAATATTATGTCATTGATGAATATATCACTTCGGACAGTCATATTGGACAAAATATGATATTTCTGAAGTAATAAAAGTCATTATTATGATTTACCACACACCTATGAGAAAAGCCTTCGCGAGGAGAAGTTACTAACGCGTTAACAAGCATCGGTACGGCTGTACGCCACATGTACCGCGTGACCGTACCATGTGGCGACCGCTTCGTCTCGTCAAATACTCTTACCTGGCGCATACAGATCTAAGATCCAACATTCAGAGACACCAGAAAACACAGAAACCTCACCTCTAGAACAGATCTGGAGGGGGAACTTGTAGAGGGTATCATCCTTGCTACTACACGGATCATCGCAGGCCTAGGCATCACCTTCATCATTATCAACTATTGCATCTTCATCACCATTCCCCATCTCATTTACCTCCAACTTGTAATTCCAATCGCGTTTGCGGATTTGCACTTGTTATCATCCATCTACTCGTATTCGTTCCATATTTCCATGATGATGTTGATTTCCCCCATGAGTGAGTATTTTACCATGTTCTTGGTGATATGGAGAAACCCTAGCAATATTATGATATGAAATAAAAATGATCTATAACTTTGGTTCATGATTATGTTTTGGTTTTCTCTCTAGATATTATGTGAAGTCGACCATGTAATATTTGCCTTCGGTATTAGAGAGGGAATTACCGTTGGTGTATGGTAGTACATACGGTGCTAAGTGACATAACGTGTCAGCGTGATATTCATATGGTCAAGGGGATAAGGAGAGATAAGCTCATATCCATATCCATGGGAAACCCCTTAATTGTGAGGGATCAGAGTGACTTGCTTACGATCATCTAAGTGGTTATTAGGGATGAAATAACATATGGCTTTCTGGGATCATTCATTTATGGAGCTCTCCCCACAAATGTCATGAATAAAGGCATAGATTTATCCTAATCATGATTAGTACTAATGCTAGAGGTGGATCCTAGAATCTTCGAGAACACTTCGCCTTACTGCGGTTCCATTACCTTTTACATCGCATTTGTCTCCCTGTTGATTTACTCTTTAGTCTTTACTTTACGCACATTACAACTCTCTCAAAACACTCTTACTTGCAATCAAGGTCAGCTTATAAGTAATACTTGATAGATAGTGACGAGGGGCATAAAGACCCTAACCAAATAGCTCTCCATTGTTAGATACCCATACTTCGAAAACTAGATACATTGTGCATCTGCTCTTGTAGTCATCATAGGCCACGCGGTCATACCACAGGAGCGCCCTACCATGTTGTAACCATGCACGCAATGCATTGCCGCATGGTGACCGACCCTTGTGGTGTCCCCTTTCCACTCTAAAAGGAGTCCTAGGTTGGTCGGTAGAAGGTAGGGACTTAGAAGAGAAGAACTAGCTTAGTTTATCCTCGGGAACATATTCTATAATCATGTGTTCATCCACCATATGGATGATAGTTGTAGGACATAGGGATCCACACATCATGGCCCGAACCTGGGTAAAAACCTGTGTCTATGTGTGATTGTGTGTTTTTCTATCTCATCAAGCAAGATCGTCGGATGTTGTGCCCCTGGCCGAACTAAAAAGGGGACCTCCCATCCCTGGTGTCGAAATACAAGACATGACATATAGTGCGCCAAGTATTGGGGTGCATCTAACAAAAATCCCTGCCAGGTCATCAACGGTGAGAGGGCATGCTTAGGCATTGGGAACCCGAGGAGACCACACGGGCCTCTAAGCAAGAAGGAGACTCGCGTAGGAGGCTTGATGGAAGTCCTCGGTTTGTGGCTTTCCCTGGCTCCGTGAGGGAAAGCAAGAAGATGGGTGGAGGCGCAGCTAGACAAGGCTTCACATGGCACCTTCACCCTGCTAATCAGTGTTCTCATGGGTTACCCCATTTCCTGTGTAACCACATACCCTCAGAGGAGGGTGTGGTTTCTATCGGAGAAGGTGTCCTGTGAAGGAACAAGGGGTCCAACAAGCCCTGAGTTCGAGAGGGGGATGACCATGCGTTTCAAGCTTCTTAGCAATGGCAGAGATGGTGGCGCACGAGCATGACAGAGAGGTTGACACGGATTTTTTACCCAGGTTCGAGACCCTTGTGAGGAGGTAAAGCCCCTACTCCTACTTGGTTGTATTGCTTGCAGTGCTTCGCGAGGGTACAATGGTGTGTCAATGTCTAGGGTTACAGATCACAAGGATTGACCTATTCTAAGGTAGGAGTAGGTCTCCTTATATAGGGAAGTTGGGCCTCTTTCCTCCAAATGTTGGGCGGGAAGGGTCTCCACAATGCCGCTCTCTAGTGCTTGGTCTATCAGAGTACTTTCTATGGACTCAGCCTATGCCTCCTTGGAGACGCATGTCCTCCTCGTGTCTTTGGTCATGGATGATGTCCATCCCATGGGCACATCAGCCTCTGCCTCTTGCCCCGAAATGGAGAGACATCGCATTAGTTGTCGGGACCTTTACCAAAGGCACCTTTGACCACCCGGGACCCCTTGGACGGTACCGGGCCGGTATTCGATGTTACCGCCATGGTTGTCATCTTCCACCAAGGCGCCCTACACAACATGCCCCTCGCGATGGTCCACCGCTCATTTGGACCCAATGGATGGGGAGGCCTCGTGCGTGCTTCACCCTCCAGAGGGTTCCTTGGGAGGGCTCGCTGGAGATCTTCGGTAAGGGCCCCCTTGGCCCTCATGAGACGTCCGGATGATCCATCTAGAGGCCCAGCTGACTGGGGATTCTCGGGGTACCCCCGGTTTCCTTGGTCCGACAATTTCCTAGGTGCCGACATTGGCCAGGCCGCATTGATAACCTCTACGAGCTCCGACAGTGGCTGGTCAAGCTACTATGGGACTACCTGTGTTGCTTTAGTCTGATCCTAGACACCGTCCAAGAAGTGTCATTACCACTTGTCATTAGGGCCTTCTGGCAGGGATGCATTATGCGCTTTAATGGAGGGTGACACGGTGTTAGGTCTCTTCGGCTTGTTGGACCGTTGTGCACGAATTGAAGAGGACGAGTTTTGTTTCGCACGGAGGGAAGGAAGAAGGGAAGGGTGACCCAAATACTGTCGTGAGGCCTTCCTAGGAGAGAGGATGAGGACACCTCCCGGGCCTTTCCTTCGAGAAACCAGAAAAAGTAAGAAGGGTATTGGCTCGTATCATGGGTTCAGAGGGTAGTATGCCTAACCGTAAAAAGGGCACCCTAGGAAGGGAGTGTCCCCTTAAGAGGTCGCTCGGGCCCGGCCCGGGGTCCTTAGTGCTAGGTGATGACCCACAAGTATAGGGGGTGTATCGCGGTATTTTCGATAAGTAAGAGTGTCGAACCCAACGAGGAGCAGGAGGTGCTGGCTAGTGGCATGGATCAGGAATTCTCTGCAAATACTTAGCAAACGGATTTTTAGGGTTTTTTGATAAAGCAAGTAAACAAAGTACGAGTAAATAAAAGACAGTAGGAATAAATGCAGCAAGTGGCCCAATCCTTTATGCAGCAAAGGACAAGCCGGTGGTGTTACTTAAGATGACCAAACGTTCTCGAGGACACATGGGAAGACTATCAAGTGTTTTTGCTTCATATAGTTGATTAATCTTCTCTAGCTTGCTAAGTGTTGTGTGGGTGAACCTGTGCTAATGTACCGCCCCATCCAAGACTAATACATACTTGTGATTATACCCCTTGCAAACATCCATAAGTACAAGAAAGTAATTAAGGTAGAAACCTAACCACAGCTTTAAACTCTAAGACCCTTACGTCCCTTGTGCAATGGTTTCCTAACGGGGGTTCAGGTTTCTGTCACTCCGGCAACCCCTACGATTAGTAGCCAAATACACAATGCATTCCCCTAGGCCCATATAGGTGAAGTGTCATGTAGTCGACGTTCACATGACACCACTAGAAGAAGTACACCACAACTTAAATAACAATCTATTGAATCTTTCTCAACGCAACTCCACTACTAACAACAAGACTTCTCCCATGTCCTCAAGAACAAAACGAACTACTCACAAGACATCATATGGATCATGATCAGATATGGAATAATGATGTATAACAATCTGAACATAAAAAATAACAACAGTTCACTCAATAGCATCAACTACAAAGAGTAATCAACACCGGGAAAGTTTCCCCTATGAACTATGCAAGATTCAACCCAATTGTTACAGCAATATGGAGATGGTGATGAGGGTGCTGATGGTGATGATGCTGGTGATGATGATGATGATCCTGATGAAGTCCAGCTTGATGGTGGTGTTGATGGCGATGATCTCCCCTCTCCGAGAAGGAATTCCCCCGGTAGAAATCTGTCTGCTAGAGAGATCTTTCTCTCTCGGTGTTTTCCACCCCGTAGAGGTGGCGGAATCTTTATGTGGTCACTCCCTGAGTCTTAGGGTTTCGGGAGGATGATATACACCAGAGGGGAGAGGCTGGAGTGGGCCAGGGTGGCCACACCACCTCCAAGCGTGGCCTAGGCCTGCCCGCGCCATGGGGTGGTGTGGGCCCCCTTGTGGCCCATCTCCACTCCATCTTCTGGCATCCTTAGTCTTCTGGAAAAATAGGATTTTCCGTATATTTTCCCTGATTTTCTGATCTTCGTGAATTTTGCCTCCAAACAGCACCTTTTCCATCAGAATCCTGACTGCAGCGGTCCATGCTCCAAAAGTCATCAACCATGCAAAAATAGATGATAACATAAGTATCGCCTCTCAATACGAAATATATCAATGAATAAAAGTGAATTACGACATAGAATAGTGATGCAAAATGGACGTATCAACTCCCCCCAAGCTTAGACTTCGCTTGTCCCCAAGCGAAACTGAGCTCAATAAACATGGCCTCAGGTTTATGGAGTGAAGAGTCGATAAAAGAATACGGACAAGAAGCATCACATTCATCAAAAGCATAGATCATAATAGAAGACAACTCACTATTATATAACTCAACAAATAAAAAGTAAAGGAAACACAATAAAGATACATAAAGTGAATCATAATTGGTAATGGCAAACTTAGCTCTTGGTCGAAGAATAGTTGATAATTTGCTGGAGTTCACAAATAGTTGGTTTTCAATGAAAGCTTTCAAAGTAGTAAACATCAAGATAAGAGCAATGTGCAAAACAAGGAACATAAGAAACATGATTGAATAAATCATCATATGAATGAATGAAACACATCAACTCAAAATACTTGCTGAGATAGAAGGGAATAGGTTTACTGACTCAACTACAAAGTAAAAAGAAAGGCCCTTCAAAGAGGGAAGCAGGGATTGCAAGTCTCATAGAGAGCTCCCAAAAATTATGATACTTACTAGTTTTCAACTCTCATTGCCCCTATCATAGGCATCTTTAGGTGATTAAGGTTAAAGTGATCAAATATGAGGATATGCATTGACAAGTTGTAAGTTGAGAATCTCATGTCCCTTGAATACAAGGGCCGCTCCTCATGCTACTCAAGTTTAGTCACCGGTAAGTTCTTGTCATCGTAAGCATATGTGTATCATAGAGAACCGCCAACGGGGTACCCCTTGCCCGATGATACGGAAGAATCCCCATATCAAAATGACAAGGCAAGCAGACAACAAGTATCTCATCAATCTTCTTATTTACCATGGGAATATGGTGCTTTTTTCTCTCTTTCCTCTTTTCATAATATCTTTTTTTGTCTTTTCTGTTTTTCTCAATCTCTATTTCTTTTTTTATAAGCAGAATGCTTCATATATACTCGTTATGGTTACGCTGCAGGTTTCCACCATGTCAGCATGGATTAGACAAGTGGCCCAGGTGTTTATCTAACACACATGCATAACTCCATGGACTTATAAGCTCCCCTTTCATTTCACACCGACGACATCCATAGACAAAAGAACATGATATCAACTTGGTACAAAGTACCAGTGCAATGTTGAAAGCGTTCCCCATGACAGCATGGTTCTGCTAATTCACAACTTACAAAGCGCAAGCATATACGCAACATAGGTGAGCACAATGGTTCAAGTTTATTAAATGCAAGAAAGTAAAGTGTGCCATCAAGTTTGTGAGAGCTTTAATCACTAATTTTCACATAACAAGTTTAATTTGGGAGGTAGATAAAACAAGAATTTACTTGGAATAGCAATAATGCTACTAGGTAGGTATGGTGGACACAAATGGCATGGTTTTGGTTTAAAGGAGGTGGATGCACGAGAAGAATACCCTCTCAGTACAGGTTTTTGGCTAGCGAGGCTGGGTAACAAGTATAAGAGTTGAAGGAAACAAACAAACATACAAGTGATAAAGACAAACATGCAATCTTCCTTGGAAGCACAAAAGATCTTAACTAGATAATACTAGACTTATGAGAAAATCAAGAAAGAAAGATGATGAAATTATTTTTCTTTAGAGTACTTCTATCTTTTTCTTTCAACTCTCAAAAATAGTGTTGCTACTGACCGAGCCAGGTTTGCCAAAACCAACTAAATTAACTCAATGATCCCAAAGTGCTACCAATACTAACAACAAGATCAATCATATAACCACGAATTGAAAACTAATATAAGCTATGCAAAAGAGTGAATGATAGAACTTCTCATTAATATTCCATAACGGCAACTCACACCAAGGGATACATATCTAAAGAGAGAGGGGACACTTCCATAATGCAAACCATACTACATAATAAATCTTCTATTCATGATATGACTCTACTAATAAGGTAAAAAGATAGAAGATAGTGATATGATACCGTGGCACTCCCCCAAGCTTGGAACAAACCAAGGGGATGCCAAACCTGATGACGAATTACTCCTTAGGTGGTGGTGGTATCCTCTCGATGAGCTCTTTGATCAGTTTCCCCAAGTCCTCAATCTCGAAAGTGAGAGTGTGAATCAACTCCGAGTTGTGCTCAATACGACTCGTGATCATTTCAGTTTGTGGATCCCAGCTCTCATGATTATTTTTCCGTTCTTCCCTCTTGGAGTCTTCTTTTCCTGCATGGTTATGGATGAAGGTATGGAAGGAATTCTTGGTTTGTGGAGGAAGTGACCTTGGAGCTAAACTGTGACGAGGAGCTTTCCCCCAGTCTGCATCCGTGCAGTCCTTCTGATCCTGGCAGGATTCGCCACCACTCCAATGCTTGCAATGGTAGTGCCTGTATGCGGATGTTGGCTTTGCTCCTCTTCACCTTCACGCTTGATCTCCTTCTCCTTCCTGGGGTCTTGGAGGTCTTCCTCCATAGGCTCCTTCCCTTTATCCTTGGCGGACACCATTGTGCTTCTAAGCTTTCAAAGAGTATGTCCTGACAGAAACAGATCGAAACAAAAACACGACGAAAACACGATATACGAACCTCGGGGGATCCAGGGGGTTATATATTATGGAGTTTCATATCAAAAGGAAGGTACTGGGAGAAAACGAGTTGGAGGCGGAGTCCTGGGTGGCCTCACCACCTGGTGGTGTGGCCAGGGGTGGGCCCGCGCCATAGGGTGGTGTGGGCTACCTCGGCTTTGGTTCCGTCCCTTTTTCGCTTTGTAACTTTCCTTATCGACTGAAAACTGCAAAAATATAGTTGTATTGTATTTTCGTGGAACTTTTCTTACTAGAACTGTTACCTATTTGAAAACAGACTCTGCAGGTCTCTGAATTTGATATCTAGTAGATTCTTCCTGAGTCATCTCTTGAATATCATCGATATCTTCATCTTCATACACTTATTACTTGAGTTATAAATCCCTTCTCTTCCTTATTACACCATTATCTCCACTTCCTGGAAATTTCTTTCACATAAAACTTCACACAATTCTCATTAGCAACATTAGTATAAGTGAAGTGATCAAACCTTTTGAGTCCAACTTCAACCGAAAACCATCAAAACAAAAGCTACTGTAGCAACTCCTTCCGAAAACCCAAAAAATAATTCAAAAAGGAAATCGAATAAAGAAGCAAATGCAAGATTGGCGAAATCTGTCAAAACAGACCAGCAGGTAAAGATCAATTTTTTTCGAAAATCTTCTGTTGCTCAAATCAAAAAGTGCAAAACTAACGAAAGTTAAATAACAACCTAGGGCAGAAGCACAGAAAATTACAGCTCAATCTGACATACACAGATCTCTCACGATTTTTTACAGTGAAGCACAAAAATCTGTTTCGGGACAGCAACTTCCCCAAATATTACTTCTCTCTCATTAGAGGTTGATCTTGACACAAAAAACAAACAAAACGGATAAGGAGCGGTTATTACCGAAGTAATAACTTCCAAGACTCAAACAAACAAAAACAAACTAAAAGCAAAAACAAATTGGGTTGTCTCCCATAAAGCTCTTTCTTTATAGCCATTAAGATGGGCATGATAATTTTGAAGAAGCTCTCATAGGGATATGAATTGAAGCGAAAGAGAGCATTAAGAAGCAAAAACACACACACATTTAAGTCTAACCCACTTCCTATGCAAGGGGATTTTGTAAACAAACAAGTTATTGAAACCAGAGGCAACTTGCATAAGAAGGCAAAAGAAGTGCAACATAAAAACTTTTAGCATAAAACGAGGAAACTTGATATTATTAAGATGCATAAGAACACTTTTCCCTCTCTCATAGTAGCTTTCAGTATCATGCATAAACTTAACAATATAGCTATCACAAGGACCATCATAGCAATGATCACTTATTCTAACAGAAAATACTAGCTCTCATAACACTACTTTGTGAAACAATATTAGAGGTATCCTTACAAAGGATAATGTGTCCCTCTTCCTCATACTTAGTGACAAAGTCTTTCACATTTGCTATTGTAGGTTCATCAACCATTTGTTTATCAGGTTCAATAGCTTTATTCATACTTTCATTAACCATACTAGCTATCATAGAATGTTCCTTTACCTTAACTGGGAAAGGAATTTTCTCAATGTAAGGTTTGGGTAAGACATGATTAGCAGTATAAACTTCAGTATTTCTTGCAGGAACACTCTTAGCAACATCTTTATAAGGTTCATGATACTTATTCCACTTCTTTTTAGGCACTTCAATGTAGGAAGCAAAAGCCTTAAAATAAGAAGCAATAGCTTGAGAGTCTAGACCATAAGCATTTTTAATATTTTGAAAGTCATTAGTTCCCATAAAAGATTCAATGCATTCATAATCATAATTTATACTTGAATTTCTACCTTTATCATTCTCCCAAGCTTCAGCATTATCTTGAATACGATCTAGAAGGTCCCATTTAGCTTCGTCTTCCATACGAGTGAATGATCCAACACAAGAAGCATCCAATAAATCTTTATCATGTAGAGGGAGCCTTGCATAAAAGTAATTGATAATAATATTGTTTTGGAGCTCATGAATGGGACATTTGAGCATTAGTAACTTCGATCTCCCCCAAGCTTGAGCTGTACTCTCTCCATCAAGAGGCCAAAAGTTGTATATTTGATTCCGATCTTTATGAATTTCACTAGGAGGATAAAACTTTGAATAAAAGAGAGGCACTATTTCCTCCCATTCTAGAGCTTGACCATTCTTCAGCAGCTTATACCATTCCTCACCTCTTCCTTTCAGCGATAATGAGAATAACTTCTTCTTAACTTGATCTATAGTAATACCTGCACACTTGAACAACCCGCATAATTCGTGTATAAAGAGTAAATGATCACCAGGATGGACAGTTCCATCCCAAACATAGTAGTTATCAATAACACGATCAATAATTCTTGTAGGTATTTTGAAAACATCATTCTAAGCAGGTGTCGGCTTATCTACTACCTTAGCAGTGGTAGTAGCATTACCAAATAAGAAACTCAGCGAATTATCCATAACAAAAATAAAGAAACTAACAGTAGTAAATAATACTCATAGTAGAAGTTTCCTTTACCAGTTCGACTCTCCAATAGCGCTTCACTCCCTGGCAACGGTGCCAGAAAATAGCCTTGATGACCCACAAGTATAGGGGGTGTATCGTAGTATTTTCGATAAGTAAGAGTGTCGAACCAACGATGAGCAGAAGGTGCTGGCTAGTGGTATGGATCAGGAATTCTCTGCAAATACTTAGCAAACGGATTTTTAGGGGTTTTTGATAAAGCAAGTAAACAAAGTACGAGTAAATAAAAGACAGTAGGAATAAATGCAGCAAGTGGCCCAATCCTTTATGCAGCAAAGGACAAGCCGGTGGTGTTACTTAAGATGACCAAACGTTCTCGAGGACACATGGGAAGACTGTCAAGTGCTTTCGCTTCATATAGTTGATTAATCTTCTCTAGCTTGCTAAGTGTTATGTGGGTGAACCTGTGCTAATGTACCGCCCCATCCAAGACTAATACATACTTGTGATTATACCCCTTTCAAACATCCGTAAGTACAAGAAAGTGATTAAGGTAGAAACCTAACCACAGCTTTAAACTCTAAGACCCTTACGTCCCTTGTGCAATGGTTTCCTAACGGGGGTTCAGGTTTCTGTCACTCTGGCAACCCCTACAATTAGTAGCCAAATACAAAATGCATTCCCCTAGGCCCATATAGGTGAAGTGTCATGTAGTCGACGTTCACATGACACCACTAGAAGAAGTACACCACAACTTAAATAACAATCTATTGAATCTTTCTCAACGCAACTCCACTAC
The DNA here is from genome assembly GCA_910589775.1 of Avena eriantha. Taxonomy (NCBI): domain Eukaryota; kingdom Viridiplantae; phylum Streptophyta; class Magnoliopsida; order Poales; family Poaceae; genus Avena; species Avena eriantha. Next base: position 559,614,128 of record OU342743.1, read on the forward strand.
TAACAACAAGACTTCTCCCATGTCCTCAAGAACAAAAAGAACTACTCACAAGACATCATATGGATCATGATCAGAGATGGAATAATGATGTATAACAATCTATACATAAACAATAATTCAACAGTTCACTCAATAGCATCAACTACAAAGAGTAATCAACTCCGGGAAAGTTTCCTCTATGAACTATGCAAGATTCAACCCAATTGTTACAACAATATGGAGATGGTGATGAGGGTGCTGATGGTGATGGTGGTGGTGATGATGATCCCAATGAAGTCCAGCTTGATGGTGGTGTTGATGGCGACGATCTCCCCTCTCCGGGAAGGAATTCCCCCGACAGAAATCTATCTACTGGAGAGACCTTTCTCTCTCGGTGTTTTCCACCCCGCAGAGGCGGCGGAATCTTTCTATGGTCGCTCCTTGAGTCTTAGTGTTCCGGGAGGATGATATACGCCAGAGGGGAGAGGCTGGAGTGGGCCAGGATGGCCACACCACCTCCAGGCGCGACCTAGGGCTGCCCGCGCCATGGGGTGGTGTGGGCCCCCTGTGGCCCATCTCCACTCCATCTTCTGGCATCCTTAGTCTTCTGGAAAATAGGATTTTCCGTATATTTTCCCAGATTTTCTGATCTTCGCGAATTTTGCCTCCAAACATCACCTTTTCCATCAGAATCTTGACTGCAGCGGTCCATGCTCCAGAAGTCATCAACCATACAAAAATAGATGAAATAACATAAGTATCACCTCTCAATACGAAATATACCAATGAATAATAGTGAATTAAGACATAGAATAGTGATGCAAAATGGACGTATCACTGGGGCACACCGACCTAAAGATGAAATGGCCACGGGGCGGGGGTGCACACCGTAGTCGGTACTATAGGGCCCGGTCCTTATTCCTACGGCTCGTGTAGTCATGCTAATCGACCCTCTGGAAAGACGTTGGGCAGAAAATACACTCAAAAGGAAAAGGGGAATTAAGGTCGGGTAAGCGACAAAAGTTATTAATGGATACTAAAGTGAAAAGCAACAAAGGAAAAAAGAATACAAAAATTGACAAAGCTCGACGCTTTATTTTTTATGTCTAAATAGAAAAAGGAAGTCAGCATCCGATGGCCGGCTCACGGTGAAGACATCCCACCACCTTGTTCACGACTGCCTCCACAACTTATAGGAAGCTTGCAGTCTCTGGCCGGGGCCCATGGGCTTGAAGATCAACTGCACGTTAAAGTCTGGGATGTGGTGGTGTAGCCTCGATAGCAACACCCGTGCCACACTAGAGGCCACATCCCTTCCTTCTTCCTACAACCTAGAATCCCCGGACAAGCCGAGATCCTCGAGTAGAGCTAGTAGCATAGAAAGGAAATGAAGATCCATGTCCATGACCAAGCCAGATGCTCTATTGGGTGTTGCCAAAGGGACCTCAACAACTCGTTCACTGGGAGGCCACCTGAAGACGTGAAGCCTATTACGCATCGCTTGCCTCTTGCTTCTCGCAGAATGCCTGCAACGCGCTTTCAGCCTCCCTCCTGGCCTCCTACAGCTAGACGTCTAGGCAGTAGACCTCATCCTCCGAGACAGGGAGGCCCTCATGAAGAGCGCTAAGAAAGCGTGTCTTATCTGGCTCCCGTGCCAAGGGATCTTCTCGAGCTCCCTCCGGGCTTTCCACTCATCTAGCCGATAGGACAAGGTCCCTGCGTAAGGGAGAGAGCCTCTTCCTTGGAGGGCGGGGGTCATCGAGGATGGATTAACACTCGATCCCCTCCACATCATGGACTCGTTTCCAGTGGCAGCCGTCTTTGAGGTCAGGAGCCTAGCTCGCTCTACTTTGCGGGGATTACTCCATCGACGATCCCTGGAGACGTTTGAACCTCAAGTCGAGCATGGAGAGAGTGACATTCTGACTCACAAGCCAAATGAGCTCTCCGGGATAGGTCTGAGGCCTTACCCATGAGGAAACAAGCCGTCTCCCTGTCGGCTCCGGCGTCGGGGACATCCCCGACCTTCGGACCACCGGTAGGCTATGCCCCATGTCGGGGAGTTAATGCTCGGATTGACCCCTCCTTGGTTTCCCACCTCAGTAAAGCGATAGTGGGTATCTCCCTCAAGGGTGTCCTAGCCTAGAAAGTCAAATATGTCATGGATCCATCTATGACAAGCGTCCCTCAAAAAGAAGATGAAGGTGAAAATAAGAAACAAGATCTAAAGCGAAGCAATGAACCGGGACAACCCTCGCCTCCTTGTCGGGCAGGGCCCTCGTCATGAGTGGGGGGCACAGGCTCCTTGGGGTGGCTAGCAGTCCCATTAAGTGGGGCGTTCTGTCCCAGAACAGGTGGGAAACCAAAGGAGACAAGGGTTTTCTCGTTGTGGAAAGGAAGCACATCAGAACACATACCATGACATGGTGAAGAGAAACCCAAGAAACACTCACTGACATGTGTCCTCGAAGTCCCACCTCCTTTTCTTCTTGAAAGAAGGGGAACCTGGTGAGGGGACCGTGGGGCCCTCAGAGGCGGCGCTAGACTACCTACACCAGATGACTAGGGATGCCTGAGGTGGCGCAAGATCCTCCGGCTGCTCGTCTAGAGGCTAGTTAAGATCAACTCGAGGAGTAGCGCATGCAAAAGTAGCCACCACTTTCTCTAGCATTCTCCCTGAAGATGGAATTTCAAGACAAGGGATAGAGCAGAAGAAATCCTCCAGAGTAGCATCACCACCATACTCTCTCTACTAAAGGTTGGGAATCTTTGTGAGAAGACTCCCCCTCTGTGGAAAATTGAGCCACATCCGATGAATCCACACTAACCTTGGAGGACTCCCTACCCTCCTCTGAGGTGTCATCGGCCTCGGAGGATCGATCATCTACATTGATGAGGCCATTGGCATTGCAAGGCAGAAGCCCATCGATAATTTCATCCAAGCGCTTGTCATAGAATAGCGGAAGAAGCCATTTCATCCGCCCCGTATGGACGCTGGGAAGAGGAGCTCCTTCATCAACCTAGAATACTCTTCCTAGGTCAGATCTCGATCTTTCCCGGGCAGAAGGCGAATCGGGTTGTTGGGCGCTCGGTACGCCCATGCTGGGCGAGACCTCCTCTGCAGCGGAGCCAAGCAAAGTTGAAGATAGTCTGAGATGACGACATGCACCATCAGGCCTTTATTCATGATGACCTGAATCATGTCGGTCGTAGGCTTCAGGCTTGCATCTCGAGTGCCCAGCCCCCCCCACCTAGGGAAAGGCTGGCAAACCTCCTGGGGGTCGAACATCCATGGGAAGAGGCTATCCACTTACACCACACAGTGCTCACCGCATCACTCCTCCCATTTGGATTTGAAACTACCCTAGAGGTACTTCTTGGAGAGGTTGTTCTGAAGGTAGAAGGTGATGCCTCATCTCTCCTCGGTTTCCTACCAACCCGAGGGGTAAAATAGTGGCGAAACAAGGCCACCGAGGGCATCACCCCGATGAACCCTTCTCACAAATGGGCAAAGGTAGTCAAACAAGTAGAGTGTTGGGATGTATCTATACTATATATAAGCCGTATATAGTAATCAGCTCCACGCAAAAATCTGAGAAAGGGAACTAGCCCAATCTTGAGGAAGCACTTGTAGATGAGCATCTCCCCAACCCCAATGCCTCCTCAAGAGTAGTGAATCATGGTGGCTCGGTTATCATGATGCTCATTGGCGTCATGAAGCTTCAGAGCAAGGAGTTTGTTTTGACATAAGTGGGCAGAAGTCGAGCTCTCGTGGGTTTCCTATACCCCGGAGCTCCATATCGAGTTTTAGCCGAAGACACCTTGAACCCGCGACTCACCATCGACGCCGTCAGGGTGTGATACCTTCAATTCGGATTTACAGATGTAGTATAATAGCTTTTTCCCTAGAATACCTAGGTTTAATCAAACCTCGGAAAGAAATGCTAAAAGGTAATAAAAAGGACACGTCTACAAGACTTTGTTTGTTTGTTTTACCTTAGTTGACCGGACCAATCTAGTTTACTTTATAGTGGGTTTGAATCAATGGATGGAGATAGGCCAGGGTTGAAGATCCACCTACAGCTGCACATCAAATGGGATAAAATATAATAATAAGCATAGTCATGTATAATGTTTGAATGGAGATAATCTCTTGTGGGCAACACATCCTAATATTCTAGATCCTCCGTGATGCAGCGGGCATAGCAATAGACTTTTAATCCAACCGAGTGCACACCGAAGCCATGGGTTACAGACGATTATTAAGTTTAAAACACAGATGAAAGCTTTAAGTGGTGATGTTGTTGTTGATCCCAAATGGGGCGCTAAGAGAAGACTGTACTACCCTTTCTGCCACGGAGGTTCCTATAAGATCGCTGCTAGCCAAGTATCTCACCTCAAGCCTTTATCAATCTATGGGATCTTGGGTACCTACAAGTCCACATATCGAGACAAGATACGAACAAAAAAAAGATACAAATCTCAATTGCAAACAAAATACAATTCTCCCATGATCTAGATGCACATAATCGCTGTGAGGTTTCTCCCCAACCCACAGCCCGTGAGGACTACTCACTCATAACAAATAGATCGGAGATAGAAAACATCATACAAATACTTAGACTGAAATCAAATATTCTTACAATGGTCGCCAAATCATAAGGAGATCTAAAGTACAAAGCAATGGCTATGGCTAATGGATGGATGGATGGTGGAAGTGATGAACAATGGATGAACAATGGTGTGGATCTCTTTTGGTGGTGTTGTGATTGAATCTGGCAATGGCGTCTCTTTGGCCGACGGCGGGAGCCTCGAAATATATAGGCATCTTCACGAAAGTTGTAGGGTTTGACGAGACGAAGTCGTCGCCACCTGGTACGTGCGGGCGGTACGGGCGGGCCCTGACCGTACTAGTGGTCGTTAAGCATGCTGACGCCCTAGAACAACTTCCCAATTACTTGGTTGTGTGTACTTCCTCAAAATCCTTCATTATGACTCCTTATTTCGCATTAAAAGCGGTGATTTCCTACACAACATAAATCAAAGAGAGGTTTTGCATATCTTTGAAATTATTAGTCATAGTGGCAAGGATTGAGAGTTTCTTTGGCAATTTCTTGACCAAAAACAATGTTTAAACGCAGTGGAAGATGGAAAAAATCGGAGCCATCAACTTCCCCAAAGCTCAAACCTTGATCACCCTCGAGCAAGAAGAACCAAAAGAACTATAAGGAATTTAGCACTTAAACTTGAAACAACGAGAATAAGAATTCACTTATGGTTGGTAGTCGTATGTGCTCGACGCTTCATTCATTTGCGAGGCTTATCAAAGTTAGATAGATGACACGAATACTATACAAGCTTCAGTAAGTCAAGACAATCAAAGTAAAGTTTAATATAAGTATAAGTAACTAGCAGTGGAGCAATCAATCCAATTCCTCTAATTAACTCTCATCCTGCCAAGGAACACTAGGATGTTTAAATAGCATAATTGAGCCAGCGAGTTTCATGTCCCAAGTAGTATAACAATGAAATGTCTTATTTACACACACATCAATAAATCAAGTCTATCGAAAGCACTTCTAATCCAATCATTATCTTTCAAGAAAATTTGTAAAGTAGTAATGAGACCATGCCAAGGACTTGTTATGTGGATCCCTATAGATATCTTTTCCTTTCTTTCATTTTCAAGGATCGCTGAATATTTCTTTTGCATGTGTTTGCACAACCTTTGAAAGTACCAATACTTCTGCCCATATATTGACGCGTATGTCACTCATGTCATTAACTCAAAGCCAAAATTTGGGGTTATACCATAGATCGTTCAAAAGCTAGCGGAGTTGTTTGCATCCCAAAGGTGTGCATTAGAGACATAGAACAAGGTTGTCTCGCTTCTTTCTCTTTTTTGAGCTAGTACCATGGTTTGATCCACAAGGTTAGCTTTGGTATGCATCACAATTACCACTAGATGTTATTTCAATCAAACAATTCATTTCATGAGTGTCGTCAAAACTATCAAAATATATATGGGGTTAAGTATCATCAAGGGTATACTCTCAAGACAATCATTCATCAAGCAAGTGGTAAATTTCAGACTTTTTCTTATTGTATTTGTTTGGCAATATTATTTCCAAGGCAAGACTCAGTTAACTAAAAGAACTAATGAAACAGATTCAACAACTAATCATCATACTAATAAAAAGCCTTACTCCAACCATATTAAATTACTTCCCACTAGCATGGCATCTTAGAAAATCAACCAACTAAGATAAACAACTCAAACGTCATAAGTGGGAGACATAGGGCATACCTCTCATAAGTGACTTCATGATCCTCTTCCTTATAGGGATGTGTTCCTTCAAAACTCAAACACGATTACTCTCATAATGATATTAAAGCAAAGAGGCAAAGTGTGAATCCACTTTTACGAAAAAAAAGGAAAAACAGAAAAATCTTTTTGTTTTTTTGAGGATAGGGATTAAAGAATAGAAACGAACTTGCGACCAAGCAAGGGTTCAAGAAAAGAAAAATAAATGAAAACAAAAACAAAATAAAACGAAAGCAAACTAAAAAGCAAAGGAAAAAAAGCAAAGTGGTAGAACAAGCAAACACGAGTGTTTCAAAGCTCCCAAGGAGCTGGAGTACAACCTTGTTATTACATAAATAAATTTGTCAGGGGAACACACCCCAAGGTCAGGCTTTTGCAAGCCCTTTTGTTGCTCATTGTGGTGGTGGTGGGATAATCTCCCACGTTCCATTGGCTACTCCAATCATAGAACTGGGTGGCGAGGCTTGTAGTAGTATCTCGAAGGTTGATGGAGAGGTTGTTCATGATTTGAATATTTCCTTCGAGTGCATAAATGTCTTCATAGGTGGTGTAGTAGTTTGGTGTCTGCTCATCTTATTCTACTTCTTCATCTTCTCCTCCTCCCACGGGTATCTCTTGTTGGGGTAGAGTAGCTTCAACCTACGCGTCAATACCCAGACGTCCATCCTCGATAGATAATAAACCATTAGGTAAAGGAGCTAGGATCAAGTGATCCACTCCAGGTATATTGAAGAAATATCTACCATGATTTTAAGAGATCATACCACATGCTCTTAGAGTATAAAGACCGAGACAGTGGCTTCCTGTCAACGGTTGGATGTTACCTAGGTTGATGCGAAGTGCGTGTGCAAGAACAGTCACAACTCCTCCTCCGCATATGGGTCCTCGAGATTGAAGAGCCTGATGCTTAAGGTAAAACATGAGAAGAGCGCCAAAATTTGGTGTTAAGTTACAATTAATAAGAGCAGCTTTTGTGAGGATCAACATGTCCTCCTCATTCACTCTAGTAAACTCACCAAGTTCCTGCAGAGTGTTAATAATTACATAGAATAAATATTGAATAGTAGGATGATCACTTTGGTTGCCCTTGGGTATGTTTCCACGAATTCTCATCAAATTAAAATACTGTGAAGGGGAAGGATCTAAAACAAAAGTAGTTGTACGTACATTGGTGGTGTTATTGGCAAACCCAAAGCATTGAGCCCATTGGTTGAGTGTCAAAGTGTACTCACAGTTCATAAGGCGGAATTTGATGCGTTCATATCTGGGCCTTTGTTCCTCGGTACAACCATAAGGATCCACCGTATGCGTCAAGGTGCTAAAAAACTCAAGCATCAAGCGGCAATACATGGCAACATCCTGAAAGACAAAATCATACAAACCAACATTGTTGCAAAGTAAATGGAAATCAGCACGAATGCCGAGTTCTCAGGATATAAGGACACGCCCACTTGGTGAACTTGATTTCTCGGAGCTTGAGACAATTGAAACGGTTCAACTGGAACTCCTCGGTGAACTCGATGCCAAGTGACTCGGGGGTCAATGTCTCAATGGGTGGTGCGGAGGACTCCACAGCCATCTCGCGTGTACGACTCCTCGTGTTCATCTAATAAATAAAAACAAGACAAAGTAATTAAAAATTGCTAATATTTTTTTGGTCCAATAGATATATAGCATAAGTGGTTCTCTACACTAACTACAAAAGAAACTCCTCTAAAAACAAGGCTAAGCACACTTAATATCAAGATTGAATCAAGAACAAGACTAAATCCAGATTGACAATGGTGAAATATTGAGTGAAGCTTTTGCACAAATAAGTTGAGGATCGGAGGAGAATCATACCTTTGATTGCGTGAGTGCGAAGAATCGAAGAAAGATTAAGTAAATTTGAAGATCTAATGGAGATGGTTTGGAGTTTGGAGGAAGAAGAAAAAGACTGATTTTGGGGATTTTTAGGTTAACTCCTTGGGCTAATTATCGCAGCTTTGTACGTGGTACGTGCGGGCGGTATAGCCGAAGCCTGCCCATACCGGGTGACTTACCTTGGGGGTGACGGCTGCTCCCAGGAGGTGCACTCGGTACGGACGCGCGGTACGGTCGCGCACGCCCGTATGACTGGTCGTTATCGGTTCGGTACCTTTACTTGAAATCTGATGTTTGCTCGAGGGTACGGTACGGGTGCATGGTACGGGCGCATCTGACCGTACCAGTGATCGTTACTAGTACTGTCACCTGCGGCGAAAATTAGAAATTCTATCTCCTTTGGCTTGATATGGTACGGGTGCACGGTATGGTCCTCTCCGCCGTACCAATGGTCGTTATGAACACTGTGAGCTGAAAAACTTAAAGAATTTCATTAGTAGCTTAGTGTGCCTTTGTACATCTAGTCAAAGGATAAAATAACAGCAACTATACTAAGTAAAGATCCAACTATACTTCTTAGGCCATGTGTTAGTAGAATAAAATACAGAGGATTACCTTTTTTTCTACTCTTTCCATAGGACTTCTCAAACACTCTTTATTAAAAACAAAAACAAACCTAACACAATAAAAACTAATATATAAATAAAACATTTATTTCACATGGGTTGCCTCCCATGAAGCGCTTCTAGTTAAGGTCAGTTAGCTTAACCTTGATAGCAATCACTTAGGTTTGTGAAGTGGAACACCCACACCAAAGTAGTTGGCTTTCAAAGTAATTACACCATCATCATCGTTAGGCTTGGCCTTCTTTTTCCTAGGGGAAGTGGACTACAAAAGGATCTCTGGATGGTAGACCTATTCTCACATTCCCTTATGTAAATTAATCAAATCTTTAATAGTTCTTAGGAATGGCCTACCTAAAATTATAGGTGATATGGGATCTTCAGGCATGTCCACAATAACAAGATCAATAAGAGCAGGGCTACCTTTAATTTCAACAACTATATTTTCTTTTATCCCAACATCTTGTTTATATGTAGAATCAACTAGATGGAGTCTTAATTCAGTTGTAACAAATGGCTCCAAGTTTAATTTATGGAATAAACTTTTGAAAATTGTTGAGACACTTGCACCAAGATCACAAAGTGCGGATATCTCATTAACTCCCAATTTAATTTGAATAGTGGGCTCAAATATATCATCTTGCTTAGCTGGAAGCTTATCAGCTAGTCTTTTGTACTCCATCTCTAAATCATAAACTTTAGATGCTACTTGTTGTATAAATTGTTGGTACATGGCATCATTACCTTGTTCTATACCAAGATTCTTAACAGTGATCATCTTCAGTAGATCTTCCATGGTATATTCTAGTGTTGGCGTGTTGCTATAATCAAGCTCTTCAGAATTTTCTTCATTGGTTACCACCCTCATCATCTTGAGGTCTTCTACCAAATTTGGCTCAGGTTTTCCAGCAAATTTTGCTAGTATGAGAGCTTGGCTCTCAGCTACCTTACCCAGCTGAGCCTCCACGGTTATTTTTCTTTCCTGTAGAGCATGCACATCATTTCTAATTGGAACAGCCTGGTTAGATAATTTTCCTATACTACTTTCATGGTTCTTCGTGATCTTAATAAGCATATTATTTTGCTCAGTTTGAGCTTGTATAAATGTTCTAACAGTTTGCTCAAACGGGAGATTGCCATGATTTGCTCCATTTTTATTATCATAATTATTATTATAAGGAGCTCCTATAGGATTAGCATGATATTTTTGAAAATTGGAAGCATAATTCTTTTTCCATGCAGGATTAAAAGGAGTGCGAGCTATAAAATTAACATCATTAACATCGGTAGTGGCAACATTAACTGGATTATTGTTTTTACCCTTTACTAAGCTAAGAAACTCATCTACTCGCCATGTTAGGGATTGCAAGGCATATGGGCCACTTTGATAGGATTAAGAAAGCCAATAACTCACCCTCTTAATTACTGCACGCACCAATAGTTGTACATGCATGAGAGAAGAGAACGAAAAAGAAGGCCGTTCATTGGAGGAGATAGGATAATAAATGAGAAAAGCCTTGTAATTCCTAACATTCTAAAAAAGCTCTTAGGCCTTGCAATCCCTAACAAAGGGAGTACCTTTGATTAAGCTCTTCACTATTTACCTCGGTAATTGAACTTACTCTCTTTGAGGTTCTTTCCACATGCCATTGGGCATGGTTGTTTTGCATATCATCACGTAACTTCTTTGGAACACTCGCTTGCTTTCCTATGATCGTTCCTCCTGCTGTAGTATCAAGCATAGACTTAGACATTAGGTTAAGACCATTATAAAACAAATGTAATATAATCCACTCTTCCATCCTATGACTAGGACAGTTCATTACGGCTTGTTTCATCCTTTTCCACGCAAGCGCTAGTGGCTCACGGTCTTCTTGTCTAAAGCTTCTAATATTGGATCTTAGCTGCATAGTCTTAGCTGGGGGGAAAATTTAGTCGTAAACAAAAATAGTACATTCCTCCCAAGATTTAATAGTGCCCTTTGGTAGAGCTAGCAACAAATCCTTAACCCTTCCTCTAAAAGAGAAAGGAAAGGAAACAATCTCAGTTTAACAACATTTGGATCTACATCCTTAATACGCATCATGTCGCAAATTTCAGTAAAAGTATTTAAGTGCAAACTCGAGTCTTCAGCGGATGAGCCCCCAAATTGGTTTTGTTGAACCAAACTTAAAAGGTTAGGATTTATTTCATATGCTTCCGCATCAACTACAGGATGAGTGATGGGTGCACAAATAAAATCATCAGTGGGAGTAGCATAATCCCCTAATCTCTTTTGAGTCATGGCTCTTATATTTTTGGTATTTTTTAAGTAATTAAAATGAATAACAAGTAACTATTTTTTTGGGTTTTCAAATACATAACAAGAAAGTAAACTAATAACAAGAATTAAACTACAACTAATAAGAAAACTAAAAACAAGGTCTCTAATGACCTCACCAGGATAGCGATTGCTTCCCTGGCAATGATGCCAGAAAAAGGGTTGATACCTTCGATCCAGATTCACAGATGTAGTATAATAGCTTTTCCCTAGAAAACCATGGTTTAATCGAAACTCGGAAAGCAATGCTAAAAGGTAATAAAAAGGACATGTCTATAAGACTTTGTTTGTTTTCCTTAGTTGACCGGACCGATCTAGTTTACTTTATAGTGGGTTTGAATCAATGGATGGAGATAGGCCAGGGTTTAAGGTCCACCTGCAGCTGCACATCAAATGGGATAAAATATAATGATAAGCATAGGCATGTATAATGTTTGACTAGAGATAATCTCTTGTGGGAAACACATCCTAATATTCTAGAGCCCCCATGATGTAGCGGGCATATCAATAGACCTTTAATCCAATCGAGTGCACACCGAAGCCACTGGTTACAAACGATTATTAAGTGTAAAACACAGATCAAAGCTTTAAGTAGTGATGTTGTTGTTGATCCCAAATGGGGTGCTAAGCAAAGACCGTACTACCCTTTCTGTCACTGAGGTTCCTATGAGATCACGGCTAGACAAGTATCTCACTCAAGCCTTTATCAATCTATGGGATCTTGGGTGCCTACAAGTCAACAAATCGAGACATGAGACGAAGAAATAAAACATCAAAATCTCAATTGCAAACCAAATACAATTCTCCCATGATCTAGATGCACATAATCTCTGCAAGGTTTCTCTCCAACCCTAGCCCGTGAGGACTACTCACTCATAAAAAATAGATTGGAGATAGAAAACATCATACAAATACTTAGATTGAAATCAAATATTCTCACAATGGTCGCCAAATCATAAGGATATCTAAAGTACAAAGCAATGGATATGGCTAATGGATGGATGGATGGTGGAAGTGATGAACAATGGTATGGATCTCCTTTGGTGGTGTTATGATTGAATCTGAGAATGGCGGCTCTCTGGCCGACGGCTGGAGCCTCGAAATATATAGGCGTCTTCATGAAAGTTGCAGGGTTTGACGAGACGAAGCCATCTCCACCTGCTATAAGCGGGTCGTATGGGCGGGCCCTACCCATACCAGTGGTCGTTAAGCGTCCTAACGCCCTAGAACTGCTTCCCAATTACTTGGCCGTGTGTACTTCCTCAAAATACTTCATTATGACTCCTTATTTCACATTAAAAGCCGTGATTTCCTGCACAACATAAATCAAAGAGCAGTTTTGCATAGCTTTGCAATTATCATTCATTAGTGGCAAGGATTGAGAGTTTCTTTAGCAATTGCTTGACCAAAACAATGTTTAAACGGAGTGGAAGATGGAAAAAATCGGAGCCATCAGGGTGCTCTGGGTCGAGGTCCAAGGACAGAAGAAATAATGAACAACAAGATTGTGAGGAGTAAATGGGGAAGACTGATACCTTTTCTGAAGGGAATATGCCCGAGAGGGAATAATAAAGTGGTTATTATATTATTCCTAGTTTATGATAACTGTTTATTTTGCATGCTATAATTGTATTAATTGGAAACGTTAATACATGTGTGTTTAATAAAAAAATAAAGGGTTCCTCGTTATGCCTCTCTTATAAACTAGCTTGTTGATTAACAAGATGATCAAGGTTTCCTAATCATGGACATTGGATGTTGTTAATAACAAGGTCACAACATTGGTGAATGATGTGATGAACATTCATCCAAAGTATAACATTACCATCAAAGTCATTATGTTTATATTGCTATAGCATCATACAAAGTAATCCTAGTCTTTAGACCATGCGATCATGTCAATCACTAACACTAGAAGAGTATCTTGATAACATCAAACGTCACACCATGACATGGTGACTATAAAGGTGGGTTCAATGCTACGAAGGTGTTATGTAGAGGCTCATGGATTAAGAGTGGGATTTGTCCACCCTGATAACAAATAGATATACTCTGGGACCTCTCGGTAATATCACATTAAGATAGCCAGCAAGCAAGTGATGTGATCACTAGAATGTTATAGCACGGGAACAAGAAAAGAGTGCATGTTGGTAACGAGATCAAACTAGGTATGGGGATACCGATGATCGAATATCGGGCATGTAATGTATCGTGAGACAAAGGGATTTAGTTATAATGTTAAAGGTTCACACGATTACTAGAGTCATCGTTGAATGTGTGGGAGTCAGTACGGATCTCTAGGTCCTGCTATTGATTATTGATCGGAGAAGGTTCTCGATAATGTTTGCATTATTTGTGAACCATAGGGTGGCATACTTAAGGGATACCGACACCATTTGTAGCAAAAATAAGATACTAGAGAAATATTATGAAAGCGCTTGAATTTTTTCGATGGACTCCAGAATTGTTTCGGGTGAAATTGCTAAAATTGGTTCTCCATGTGATATTGAAATGTTTCAAGGGTTTTATGTGAATGTTTGTTAATTAAAGTAAGTAACAAAATTCTGAATAAAATAAATAAAAGTGTTTTATTTAAATAGAAAAATGCATTTAATTTAGTGGACATTAAATGCAAGTGAGTGGAGTTGAAATTTATGTGAGTGGGCTTAGTGGAAGCTCCACCCACATGAATGAGGGAGAGGTGGGGGGCACCCACCATGGCCAGCCACATGGCCATGGGGTTGCGCCCCACACCCTATAAAAGGATCCCCATGCCTCCTCTCCTCTTGCATCACCTCCTCGTGAAGGTTCTCTTCCCCCTCTAGCAATTCCCCATGGTCTCGGATTAGCGAGATACATGTTCCCGGTGGCTTTTTCTAGAAGGATTTGCTGCTTCCGCTGCTTTGTTGGAGCAAGGACTTGGAGGTTGTCGGGGTTCTAGACTGTGTGCGATCACGGATGCACCGCTGCTTTGCGGTGTTGGACTTGTTGGTGCTGGACCTGCTGGTGCTGGACTGGCTGGACTTCATCACGATCTTGAGATCGGCAAGTGTACGACTACATCATACACGAGTTCAAACTCATTAACAATGCTTTGTTATTCTTCAAGGGTATGTTATCTATGGATGTATATCCACTCATTGATTGTATCTAGGTAGATAGATCTTGGTGCTTGGTTGTTCACTTCATAGAATTTTTTGTTTTCTATGCTGCGAACCCAACAGTGGTATCAGAGCTGGATCTATGCGTAGATGCTTTGAACGGGTAGAACACATATGAGTATGTGGGCGCTGATGTTCATTTTATTGCATCTTCTAAGTATTTTTGATATTGGTGGCATAGTGGGATGAAGCGACCCCAGACTAACTTTACATGTCCTCGCACATGAGACCTGTTCCACGCTTGACATGTAACTAGTTTTGCATAAGTGGCTAACGGGTGTCTGTCTCTCCTACTATAGTTAATATCTGATTTACAACGAGTTTCTAATAATTTGATTATCATCATTGTGGTTCCTTGTTCGTAGGTATGAACTGTTCTATCTTCGAAAGCCCTAAGCCATGCAAAACTTTTAATTGATAAATTAGAGGCGTCTAGTTTAGATTGTTGCTAGACAAGTCTCATGATATGGTAATGTTATAATTTGTAGTATGGATTGATACTCTTGGAAATTATAACATAACAAAGTGTAAGTTCCATAGACTTTGGCCTTACACATATAGGAATGATGAACGTCATACCATGATGCACAAGATAGTGATCAAGTGTAGGAACCATATCATATCACTTTTTGCATATGATGTTTGTTTGCATCTTATATAGGAATGCTTGTTTGGCGTTTTAGTAGCATTATGAGATGATCCCTCATTTAGATATCAATATAAAAATGTGTTCTTCCTTAAGTATGCACCATTTTATGTTTTGTCGCTTCAAGACATCACGTGATGACCGGGTGTACTTGAATCCATGTTCGTATAATAGGTGTAAGACAATTTTACACACACGAGTACTAAGGTTCTTACTTGGAGAGCCTAGAATGTACAGACATGGCCTCAGAACACGGACCAAAAGGTTAACCATGAGTCATACAGTTGATATGATGCCCATATAGATGCTCGCCTTTGAGACTACACTGACTCACGTGATGATCGGACTTGGTATAGTTGATTTGGTTCATGTAATCACTAAAAAGACACGAGGGATGTTGTTTTTCAGTGCGAGTTCATTTGTAATTTGGATTACTTGAACTCAATTTATCATAAACTAAAATCAAAGTGAATTTGCATAATTTTTTGTAGTCATTGGCATCTGTTTACTACCTTGCGCTTAGTTTTAATTGAGATAATAGAACTATAGAATTCTGGATATTTACTTTACAAACTAGTATCGTATTGTTTTGAATGTCAATTTAAAGTTTAGAAGTCCTATTTCAAACTTTCAGCGGACTCTATTTACTCCATGAAGTTTAATAAGTTGTATTAAATCAAGAGTAACAATTCTAGTGTTAGTATCTAAAGTATCATGTTTTGCCTCCATGATTCTTGATATTCAAAAGTTGTTTTAATATCGAGGTTGTCTAGGAGCTGAAAGGATTGTTTCAGAAACTGTCATGTGTGGAAGATATTGTGATATATGAAATAATGTTTATGGTTGCAACATGATAGAGTATAATTTGGCAAAATAGACATTCTTATATTATATGAGAATTTGCGAAGGTTGGAGTTGCTAGACATCCTAATCTCCCAAAATGGTTTTGGGAACTGACATTATAATGTCTACGCACGCTTCTATACTTGTA
Source organism: Avena eriantha (assembly GCA_910589775.1). Lineage (NCBI taxonomy): Eukaryota > Viridiplantae > Streptophyta > Magnoliopsida > Poales > Poaceae > Avena > Avena eriantha. The sequence continues at coordinate 559,630,036 of OU342743.1, forward strand.
GATAGTGTTGGGCCTCCAAGTGCAGAGGTTTGTAGAACAGTAGCAAGTTTCCCTTAAGTGGTTCACCCAAGGTTTATCGAACTCAGGGAGGAAGTGGTCAAAGGTATCCCTCTCAAGCAACCTTGCAATCAAGATACAAGAAGTCTCTTGTGTCCCCAACACACCCAATACACTTGTCAGGTGTATAGGTGCACTAGTTCGGCGAAGAGATAGTGAAATATAAGTAATATGGATGATTATAAGTGGTAATTGCAATCTGAAATAAGAGTGGTAGCAAGAAAACATGTAACATGACTGATTGTAAACGGTGTTTCAATGTTTAGAAACAAGGCCTAGGGATCATACTTTCACTAGTGGACACTCTCATATAAATATCTTCTCTTCATTATGCTACCCTGAACTACTCTCCAGCTTGACGATGTAGGGCTATAACAGCACACCTTAAAGTTCGCATTCTCCATCTAGATAACCCCTCGCTATCACCTTGAGCGCTAGATGGTTCCAACAAACACCACAATATCATAGAGACATCCAGCTCAAATTATACTCATGATAAGTATTTATGTACCTTAGCCTAAGTGCCACACAGTGTGTACACTATCAACTTCACACATGTGGGGATAAGTAGAGATTAATTAAAGCACTTGAGTAGCAGAATAGATCTATAGATTACAAAGCTCATGATCTCAATAAGATCATGCATAGAGAGAGAGATGAACACATAGCTACCCGTAGAGCCCTTAGCCTCGAGAGTTAACTACTCCCTCCTCATCATGGGAGTCAGCAATGGCGATGGAGATGGCGGTGGAGATGGCGGTGGAGATGATGGAGATGGATCCTGGGGCACTTCCCCGTCTCGGCAGGGTGCCCAGACAGAGACTTCTATCCCCCGAATCTCCTCTTCGGCGGCGGCGGCGCTGTGGAACTTTTTGTGGAATTCTGATCTCGTACTTAGGGTTTTCATCCTTTGAGGAATATATAGGCGAATAGGCAAGGTCGGTGGGTGCTCGAGGCGGCCACACCACCCCTGGCACGACCTGGCCTGGCCCGTGCCACCAGGTGGTGTGGGCCCCTCGTGGCCCCTCTCCGTCTCGTCTTCTGGCTCCATGAGTCTTCTGGTAAAATAGGAACTTTGGCTTTGTCTCATCCAATTCCGAGCATATTTCTTTTCTGGTTTTTCTGAAACCAAAAATAGTAGAAAACAGGCAACTGGCACTGTGGCATCTTGTTAATAGGTTAGTTCTAGAAAATGTATAAAAATACCTCAAAGTATGAACAAAACACAAGAAACTAGATACTAAACAAGTATGGAACATCAAAAATTATAGATATGTTTACGACGTATCAACATCCCCAAGCTTAATTCCTGCTCGTCCTCGAGTAGGTAACTGATAAAAAGGAATAATTTTGAGGTGACATGCACCATCACAATCTTGATCTAGGTATTTGTAAAACATTGATAGTTGGGATCATAGTACTCTAACATAGACATGAAAGATATAGTTCTAACAATAAGACATAGCAACTATGTTGTAACATAAAAAGGTACAAACAAAAGATTCATGAATAACAATGCTTTGTAAGACGTTTGTTTGTTCACATATAGAAAACATAATGAGAATGGTATTCAGCTTGTCCCTCATGGTGTAGCAAAACATAAATGCATAGGACACGTTCAAAGTTCATAAGGGTGACTAGATACAAATAATTTAAGAACAAGCAATATCAAAGTTATGAATCAATCAACAAGTTTTGGGACAATGCACATTAAACTAAGAATGACCACTATGCTCTCTCAATAGGTGCATAAAATAGAAGATAGAGACTCAACATAAAAGTAAAAGAAAGGCCCTTCATAGAATGAAGCATGGATTCAAGTTTAATAAAGAGCTTCCAAAAATTATGGTACTTATTAGCTTTTAGCTCTCATTGCCCCGATCATAAGCATATTTAGGTGATTAAGGTTAAAGTGAACAAATATGAGGATATGCCTGACAAGTTATAAGCTGAAAATATCATGCCCCTTGCTTACGAGTACCGAACCTTATGCTACCCAACTTTAGTCACGAGTAAGTTCTTGTCATTGTAAGCACATGTGTATCATATAGAACCACCAACGGGGTACCCCTTGCCCCATGATACAGGAGCTTCCCCATATCACAATGACAAGGCAACAGACAGTGAGCATCTCAACGACCCTTTTATTTCCTACTTGCATAGGTTTTTATTTCCTATTTGCATAGGTTTTTTTATTTCCTATTTGCATAGGGTTTTTTATTGAGGATGCTTCACAGATTTCTCACTATGGTTATGCTCCAAATTTCCACCATGATTAGGCATGGCTTAGGCTAGCCGCACAGGCGCTTCTCTAACACATATACAAACTCCATGAGCTTTACAAGCTCCCCTTTTATTTCACACCGCTGGGATCCATAAGCAAAAGAACATGATATCAACTAAATAAAGTGCAATGTTGAAAGCATTCCCCATGGTAACATGGTTCTGCTAATTAACAACTTACAAAGCGCAAGCATATACACAACATAGATGGGCACAATGGTTCAAGTTTATTAAGTGCAAGAAAGTAAAGTGTGCCATCAAGTTCATGAGAGATTTAATCACTAATTTTCACATAACAAGTTTAATTTAGAAGGTAGATAAAAACATGAATATACTTGGAATAGCAATAATGCTAATAGGTAGGTATGGTGGACTCTTTGGAATAACTTGGTTTTATTTTGAGTTGGATGCATGAGTGGAACTCATACTTGGTACATGTGGAGGCTAGCAAAAGACTGGGAGCGACCAACTAAGAGAGCAATAATGGCCATAATCATGCAATGCGACAAAACATTATTAATTAAAGCATAAAGTGATATTACAAGTCAAAAACTAAATGATCATAGAGGCTATGGTGACTTGGTATAGTCTTAATATGGTGTGAGCATGCGCCAAGTCAACCCAAATAAAGCAACAAAGGAGAATACCACAATATTATTCTTTTATATGCTAAAACAACGCATGATTCTTTCAAGTCACGTTAAGCAATCTCAGTTGTTTGTAACAACTCATGCTACATCAATAATCACTAAGCATATGGTCAAAGCAATATCTAGCATGACATGATAAAGTCTAAGTCACAGTCAAAACAAGCTTCCTTTTGTACCACTATAAGCATGAAACTTCCTACTCTTTTCCAACACCAATCGAAAACTAAAGCTAAACACAGTGCTAGCAAAGGAGAACACTCGCAGAACAATAAGAGTGAAACCTGAGTGTTCCAGGCAATGAATAACAAGGTGTGTCTCTCTCCAAAAGAAGTGTGTTGGGATCCAACCAACTTATTTAAGAAAACCAAACAAAAGAAAACTTAAAAAACAAAGACGCTCCAAGAACAACACAATTGTGCATGAAACAATAAAAATGAAGTGTTTGGAAGAAACTTGAGATTTTTATTGATGAAGAAGGGGATGCCTTGGGCATCCCCAAGCTTTGATACTTCTACTTCTTGAATATTTCTTGGGGTGACACGGGTGGCATCCCCAAGATTGAGCTTTTGTCCATACTTCATCTCATCACATTATTCTTCCCTACACTTGAAAATCTCCTTCATACAAAACTTCACACAATCTTCATTAGCAACATTAGTGTATTCAAGATAATAAGTCTTTAGGTTCAGTTTCAACACAAGTAAAACTTCCATTAAAACACAAGCTACTGTAGCAATTCCTTTTAAAAGTTCAAATGATCAAGGAGAACTCAAAGATAAAGAGATTAAGAGGCAAATGCAAATAATGGCAGAAATCTATCAAAATAGACCAGTCAGGTAAAAACCGATTTTTCGAAGACCTTCTGTTTCTCAAATCGAAAAGTTATAAAGTAACTAAAGTTAGATAACAACCTAGGGCACAAGCACAAAACATTACAGCTCAATCCGACGTACGGAGATTTTTCACGAATTTTTACAGTGAAGCACAAAAATCTATTTCGGGACAACAACTTTCCCAAGTCTTACTTCTCTCTCATTAGAGGTTATTCTTGGCAAAAAACCACACAAAAAGGATAAGGAGAGGTTATTACAGAGGTAATAACTTCCAAGACTCAACAAAAGAAAAATTTATTGACTAGAAATTTGGGTTATCTCCCAATAAGTGCGTTTCTTTAACGCCTTTGAGCTAGGCATGATAATTTCGATGATGCTCACATAAGAAATATGAATTGAAGTAAAGAAGAGCATCAAGAAGCAAATATGGAATAAATTTAAGTCTAACCCACTTTCTATGAAAAATAATGTTGTAAAGAAACAGGTCATGAAAGCACAAAGCAACAAGCATAGGAAAGCAAAACAAGTGCAACTTCAAGATTTTCAACATAAAGAGGGGAAACTTCATATTGTTGATATGCATAAAGCCATGTTTCCCTCTCTCATAATAACTTTCAGTAGTATCATGAATAAAATTAACAACATAACTATTACATAAAACATTCTTATCATGAGCCATATGCATAAAATAATTAATACTCCCCACATAAACATAGTCGTTCTTATTAATCATAGTGGGAGCAAATTCAACAAAATAGCTATCATTATTATTCTCATCACCATAATCATCAAATATAGGAGGCATATTGTAATCATAATTAATTTTCTCCTCAATAGTTGGTGGACTGAAAATATCATATAAATTATTGTAATCATCATATATTGGAGGTAAAGTATCATCATAAGCAATAGAATAGTTATCTTCCAAAGTGTGTTCACTTGTAAACATATCATCATTGGAGGGAATAGGGATAGTACTAATAGTACAACAATTATTAACGTCATCATTTTTCAGAATTGGTACCGAAGAGATTTTCAATATCAAAGCTTTTCCAAACCATGATCACTACTATAGGTAACAGGCATAGGAACATCATCGAGTTCAGACTCATCAAAAACTATAATAGGAGCAACATGCTTAGGGGAAAATACAGTTTCCGCCCTCCTTTTACTCCGCCTCTTCTTCTTTTTCTTCTCCTCTTTAGGAGGGAGAGGCTTGAAAGGAAGCTTCTTCATATACCCTGGTTTATTGTTAGAGACAATAGAAGAAACTTTGGAGGATTCCTTCTTTTCATTAATAAGATCAAAACACATATTAGTCATGTCATATTTTGGTAAAACATCATCTTTTATAATATTTTGTATGTAAGTATTTGTGTGGAAATTATCAACACAATAAAGATGATAACCATGCAGGATGCTATTCATACCAAAAGCACTCATATCTACCAAAGAAGTTTTTCTTGATAATTCTTCACATCCCAAAAATAATGTAAGTTCATCATGCTGATTAGGAGTGATCATGTTATCACAATACAAACTTGCAGTACTCATTGGATAAGAAGGGCTATTATTATGGCCTGAGCATTCAAAATTGAAATGACCCACTTCAAAACAATGTTCACAAATAAAAGGATAGAGGGCACTGATGTCTACGCACTTCTATTCTTGTAGACAGTTGTTGGGCCTCCAAGTGTAGAGGTTTGTAGAACAGCAGCAAGTTTTCCCTTAAGTGGATCACCCAAGGTTTATCGAACTTAGGGAGGAAGTGGTCAAAGGTATCCCCTCTCAAGCAACCCTGCAATCAAGATACAAGAAGTCTCTTGTGTCCCCAACAAACCCAATACACTTGTCAGGTGTATAGGTGCACTAGTTCGGCGAAGAGATAGTGAAACACAAGTGGTATGGATATAAGACAATGGTAACGGTGCTAGGAAATAGATTGATGGCGTGGAAGAGACTAAAGACAAACTGAAATAAAGATGGAAGCAAGCAAACATGTAATAAATCTAGTAGCAAACGGTGTATCAATGCTTAGAAACAAGGCCTAGGGATCATACTTTCACTAGTGAACACTCTCTCATATAAATATCTTCTCTTTATGATACTACTCCTAACTACTCTCCGGTTGAACACTCTAATCTATGGTAGGGCTATAACAAGACTCCTCAAAGTAAGCCTTTCCCATCTAGAAAATCCCACACTGTCACCTTGAGTACTAGATGAGTCCAACAAACACCACAATTTCATAAAGACATCCAACTCCAAATATAACTCATAACAAGTATTTGTAATCTCTAGCCTAAGTGCCACCATGGTGAGCACACTGTCACTTTCACACACATGGGGAGAGCAGAGATTCATTAAAGCACTTGAGTAGCAAGGTAGATCTATAGATTACAAGCTCATGACCACGACAAGATCATGCATACATAGAGAGATGAACACATAGCTACCAGTAGAACCCTTACCCTCGAGAGAGAACTACTCCCTCATCATCATGGGAATCAGCAATGGTGATGGAGATGGCGGTGGAGATCGATGGAGATGGCTCCGGGGGCACTTCCCCGTCCCGACAGGGTGCCAGAGACTTTCTGTCCCCCGAATCTCCTTTTCGGTGGCAGCGGCACTACGGAACTTTTCGTGGCTAGAGGCTTGATTATTTAGGGTTTATGCATCGGGAGGCTTCTTATAGGCGAAGAGGCAAGGTCGGTGGAGTGCCAGGGGGCCCACACCACCTGGTGGCGCGGCCAGGGCTAGCCCGCGCCACCACATGGTGTGGCCAGGCCCTGGCCCTCCTCCGTCTCGTATTCTCGCTCCGTTAGTCTTCCGGTAAAATAGGCACTTTGGCTTTTGTCCCGTCCAATTCCGAGAATATTCATTTTCTGCCTTTCCTGGAACCAAAAACAGTAGAAAACAGGCAGCTGGCACTGTGGCTCTTGTTAATAGGTTAGTCCAAGAAATCATATGAAAAGTACTCCAAAGTTGGAACAAAACACAAGAAAGTGGATAAAACCAAGCATGGAACATCAAAAATTATAGATACATTTGCAATGTATCAACATACCCAAGCTTAACTCCTGCTCGTCCTCGAGTAGGTAAGTGATAAAAAGAAAGAATAATTTTTGAGGTGACATGCACCATCAACGACTTGATCAAAGTATTTGCAAAACATTCAAAGCTAGGATCATAGTACTTCAATCATAACATGAAAGACAAAGTTCTAGCAATAAGCAAAGAAACTATGATGCAACATGAAAAGTCACAAACAAAAGATTCATGAATAACAATGCTTTGCAAGACGTTTGTTTGTTTCACATAAAGAAAACATAGCATAGTAGTATTCAGCTTGTCCCTCAATAGAGTAGCAAATATAAATGCATAGGACACCTTCAAAGTTCATAAGAGTGACTAGATACAATAGTTTAAAACAAGAAATATCAAAGTATGCATCAATCAACTAGTCTTGGGACAATGCACATAGAAGTAAGAATGGCCACTATGCTCTCAAAGTAGGTGCATAAAGATAGAAGGTGGAGACTCAATATAATGGTGGAAGAAAAGCCTTTTGTAAAAGGAAGTAGGGATTCAAGTCTCATAAAGAGCTTCCAAAAATTATGGTACTTATAGCTTTCAGCTCTCATTGCCCCTATCATAAGAATATTGAAGTGATTAAGGTTAAAGTGAACAAACTATGGTGTACATGCTTGACGAAGTATAAGTCAGAAATCTCATGTCCCTTGTATACGAGGGCCGCTCCTCATGCTACTGAAGTTTAGTCACCGGTAAGTTCTTGTCATCGTAAGTACATGTGTATCATAGAGAACCGCCAACGAGGTTCCCCTTGCCCGATGATACGGAAGAATCCCCATATCAAAATGACAAGGCAAGCAGACAACGAGCATCTCAGTATTCTTCTTATTTACCATGGGAATATGGTGCTTTTTTCTCTCTTTCCTCTTTTCATAGTATCTTTTTTTCTCTTTTCTCTTTTTCTCAATATAGGACTCTTTTTTATAAGAAGAATGCTTCATAGACAGCTCATTATGGTTATGCTGCAGGTTTCCACCATGTCAGCATGGATTAGACCAACGGCCCAGGCGTTTCTCTAACACATATACATAACTCCATGGACTTACAAGCTCCCCTTTCATTTCACACCGACGACATCCATATACAAAAGAGCATGATATCAACTAGGTTCAAGTACCAAGTGCAATGTTGAAAGCGTTCCCCATGAAAGCATGGTTCTGCTAATTTCCAACAAATAAATGCAAGCATATACAACATAGAAGACACAATGGTTCAAGTTTATTAAGGGCAAGTAAAGTAAAGTGTGCCATCAAGTTCGTGAGAGCTTTAATCACTAGTTTTCTCATAACAAGTGGACGGTAAACAAAAGCATGAATATACTTGGAATAGCATAAGCTAGTAGGTAGGTATGATGGACTCTTTGGAATAACTTGGTTTAGGGTATTGGATGCATCAGTGGAACTCATACTTGGTTGTGGAGGCTAGCAAAAGACTGGGAGCGACAAACTAAGAGAGCAATAATGGCCATAATCATGCAGAGCGACAAAACATCATTGATCAAAGCATAAAGTGATAGTACAAGTTGAAAACTAAAGGATCATAAAGGCTATGGTGACTTGAGATAGTCATAACATGGTGTGAGCATGCGCTAAGTCAACCCAAATAAAGCATCAAAGGAGAATACCACTATACTATGCTTTAATATGCTAAAACAACGCATGATTCATCCAAGGCACATTAAGAAATCTCAATTGTTTATAACAAGTCATGCTACATCAAAGAAGACTAAGCATAAAGCCAAAACAATATCGAGCATGGCATGACAAAGCATAGGCCACAGTAAAAAAACGAGCTCTTTTTACCACATAAGCATGAACTTTCCTACTCTTCTCCAAACCAAACCAAACTATTTGCAAACCAATGTATAAAAGAGGGGGTCCAACCAACTTTTTAAGAAAACTAAGCAAACCAAAGAAAACTAAAAACCAAAACGAAAAAGAAAAAGAACACGTTTCAAGAAAAACACAACTGTGCATGAAACAATAAAAATGAAGCGTTTGGAAGAAACCTGGAATTTTTATTGATGAAGAAGGGGATGCCTTGGGCATCCCCAAGCTTTGACGCTTGTACTTCTTGGATATTTCTTGGGGTGACACGTGTGGCATCCCTAAGCTTGAGCTTTAGTCCATCCTTCATCTCATTACTCATTTCTTCCATACACCTGAAATTTTTCTTTCATACAAAACTTCACACGATCTCATTAGCAACATTAGTGCACTCAAGATAAATAAATCTTAAGGTTCAGTTCTAACACCAAATAAACTTCCATTACAACACTAGATACTGTAGCACTTCCCTCAAAAATCTCAATTCCCCAAAAGAACTCAAGAAGGAACCAACAAGAAGCAAATGCAGAAAATGGCAGAAATCTGTCAAAACAGACCAGAAGGTAAAAACGAATTTTTTTGAAGACCTTCTGTTCCTCAAATAAAAAAGTGTTGAACTGAATAAAGTTATATAACAACCTGGGGCAGAAGCACAAAAAATTACAGCTCAATCCGACGTACAGAGCTCTCTCACGAATTTTTACGGTGAAGCACAGAAATCTGTTTCGGGACAGCAACTTTCCCAATCATTACTTCTCTCTCATTAGAGGTTACTCTTGGCACAAAAAGCAAATAAAAAGGATAAGGAGAGGTTATTACAGAGGTAATAACTTCCAAGACTCATCTAAAACTCTTGGGTTATCTCCTAACAAGTACTTTTGTTTAACGCCTTTAAGTTAGGCATGATAGTTTGAGAAGATGCTCACATAAGAAATATGAATTGAAGTAAAAGAGAGCATCAAGAAGCAAATTCAAATCACATTTAAGTCTAACCCACTTCCTATGCATAGGGATCTTGTAAATAAACAAGTCATGAAAGCACAAAGCAACAATCATAGTAAAGAAAAACAAGTGCAACTTCAAAACTTTCAACATAAAGAGGGGAAACTTAATATTATTGAGATGCATAAAACCATGCTTCCCTCTCTCATAATAACTTTCAGTAGCATCATGAATAAAATTAACAATATAACTATCACATAAAACATTCTTATCATGAGCCACATGCATATAATAAGTATTACATCTCCACATAAGAATAGTCATTCTTATTAATTGTAGTGGGAGCAAATTCAACAAAATAGCTATCATCATTACTCTCATCATCATAATCATCAAATATAGGAGGCATATTGTAGTCATAATTAATTTTATCCTCAATAGTAGGTGGACTGAAAATATCATATTCATCATTGTAATCATCATATATTGGAGGCATAGTGTCATCAAAGTAAATTTTCTCCTCCATGCTTGGGGGACTAAAAAGATCATGCTCATCAAAACCAACTTCCCCAAGCTTAGACTTTTCCATAGCATTAGCAATAATGGTGTCCAAAGAATTCATACTAACAACATTGCTATTAGCATGCAAATAAAGTTCCATGGGTTTTTTAATTTTCTCTTCAAACACATCATGTCCTAACTCAAGATAAATACTATAAAGCTCTCTAATTTTGTTGTTGTTTTCCATTAAGCCTAACTAGTGAAAACAAGAAACAAAAGACAGAATTGCAGAATCTAAAGGAAATAACTTCGAGCACTCACACCGGAGGATGTGAGTACCTTTTACCTTACCTCCCCAGCAACGTCGCCAGAAAATAGCTTGATGTCTACGCACTTCTATTCTTGTAGACAGTTGTTGGGCCTCCAAGTGCAGAGGTTTATAGAACAGCAGCAAGTTTTCCCTTAAGTGGATCACCCAAGGTTTATCGAACTCAGGGAGGAAGTGGTCAAAGGTATCCCCTCTCAAGCAACCCTGCAATCAAGATACAAGAAGTCTCTTGTGTACCCAACACACCCAATACACTTGGCAGGTGTATAGGTGCACTAGTTCGGCAAAGAGATAGTGAAACACAAGTGGTATGGATATAATACAATGGTAACGGTGCTAGGAAATAGATTGATGGCGTGGGAGAGACTAAAGACAAACTGAAATAAAGATGGAAGGAAGCAAACATGTAATAGATCTAGTAGCAAACGGTGTACCAATGCTTAGAAACAAGGCCTAGGGATCATACTTTCACTAGTGAACACTCTCTCATATAAATATCTTCTCTTTATGATACTACTCTTAACTACTCTCCGGTTGAACACTCTAATCTATGGTAGGGCTATAACAGCACTCCTCAAAGTAAGCCTTTCCCATCTAGAAAACCCCACACTGTCACCTTGAGTACTAGATGAGTCCAACAAACACCACAATTTCATAAAGACATCCAACTCCAAATATAACTCATAACAAGTATTTGTAATCTCTAGCCTAAGTGCCACCATGGTGAGCACGCTGTCACTTTCACACACATGGGGAGAGTAGAGATTCATTAAAGCACTTGAGTAGCAAGGTAGATATATAGATTACAAGCTCATGACCACAACAAGATCATGCATAGATAGAGAGATGAACACATAACTACCGGTAGAACCCTTAGCCTCGAGAGAGAACTACTCCCTCCTCATCATGGGAATCAGCAATGGTGATGGAGATGGCGGTGGAGATCGATGGAGATGGCTCCGGGGGCACTTCCCCGTCCCGGCAGGGTGCCGGAACAAAGACTTTCTGTCCCCCGAATCTCCTTTTCGGTGGCGGCGGCGCTACGAAACTTTTCGTGGCTGGAGGCTTGATTATTTAGGGTTTATGCATCAGGAGGCTTCTTATAGGCAAAGAGGCAAGGTCGGTGGAGTGCTAGGGGGCCCACACCACCTGGTGGCGCGGCCAGGGCTAGCCCGCGCCACCACATGGTGTGGCCAGGCCCTGGCCCTCCTCCGTCTCGTATTCTGGCTCCGTGAGTCTTCCGGTAAAATAGGCACTTTGGCTTTTGTCCCGTCCAATTCCGAGAATATTCATTTTCTGACTTTCCTGGAACCAAAAATAGCAGAAAACAGGCAGCTCGCACTATGGCTCTTGTTAATAGGTTAGTCCAAGAAATCATATGAAAAGTACTCCAAAGTTGGAACAAAACACAAGAAAGTGGATAAAACCAAGCATGGAACATCAAAAATTATAGATACATTTGCAATGTATCAGGCACACACTTTTTTACCAAGATCATTTAGAGCCCTATTCCATGTTCTAGTTTTTTCATTCCTGTGGGTGATACAATATTCTTCTTCAATTTGATTCTTCTCACAAGGTCTATGTATTCCACAAAAATTAACATGCTCATAAGAAATAGTACTTTCATAGGTTTGAGCATGTTTATTGCTATCATTAATAACATTTTCATTTTCCATGCAAGTGTCTTTAAAAGGCTCATGATACATGTCCCATTTTTATTTAGGAGCATTAATATGAGAAGCAAAGGCTCTACAACAATCAACAAGAATTTGAGGATCAAGACCATATTTAGCACTAAGCTCTTGAAAATCAGGAGTTTCAGCGAAAGACTTAATGCAATCATACTTATAGTTTATACCTGGTTCTTTACCTTTGTCGTTATCCCAATCTTCGGTATTGCTTTGAATTGTTTCAAGAAGATCCCACTTAGCTTTGACCTCCTTACTTGTGAAGGATCCCTCTAAACAGGTATTTAGATAGTCCTTGTAATGTCCTGAAAGCCTTGCATAAAAATTATTAATAATAATATTACTGGGGAGCTCATGAATGGGACATTTGAGCATTAGTGACTTTAATCTCCCCCATGCTTGGGCAATACTTTCTCCATCATGAGGATGAAAATTATAAATGTAATTCCTATCTTTATGAATTTCATGAGGAGGATAAAATTTAGAGTAAAAGAGAAATTCACGTTCCTTCCACTCCAAATGATGAGGATCGTCTAGTAGCTCATACCACTTCCTTGCTTTGCCCTTAAGTGGTAAAGAGAATAGCTTCCTCTTACTTGGTTCATTGAAATACTTGCACACTTGAACAACTCGCATAATTCGTTTATAAAGAGTAAATGATCACCAGGATGGACAGTTCCATCTCCAAAATAACCGTTATTCATAACACGTTCAACAATTTCCATAGGTATTTTAAAAGGGATGCCTGCAGTACGTGGATTTAAAATTTCACAAGTATCATTAGAATTACCACATGTAGGAGATAAAGTATCATCAGAGAAAATTTTCTCCTCTAAAGCTGGGGAACTAAAAAGATCATTTTTTATAAAAACTAACTTCCCCAAGCTTAGACGTTTCCATATCATTAGTAACAAAGGTGTTCAAAAGATTCATACTAATAACATTGCTATTAGCATGCAAAGAAAGTTCCATGGGTTTATTAATTTTATTTTCAGACCATTCATGTTCTACCTTAGGAAAAATACTAAAAAGCTCTCTAATTTTTGTTGTTGTTTTCCATTAAGCCTAACTAGTGAAAATAAAAACAAGAAACAAAAAGATATAATTGCAGAATCTAAAGGAAATAATTTAAAGCACTCACACACTAGCAACAGTACTAGAAGATAACTTAGTAGCCAGAAGATGTGAGTACCTTTTACCTTACCTCCCCGGCAACGACGCCATAAAATAGCTTAATGTCTACGCATGCTTCTATACTTGTAGACAGTGTTGGGTCTCCAAGTGCAGAGGTTTGTACAACAACAGCAAGTTTCCCTTAAGTGGATCACCCAAGGTTTATCGAACTCAGGGAGGAAGTGGTCAAAGGTATCCCTCTCAAGCAACCCTGCAATCAAGATACAAGAAGTCTCTTGTGTCCCCAACACACCCAATACACTTGTCAGGTGTATAGGTGCACTAGTTCAGAGAAGAGATAGTGAAATACAAGTAATATGGATGATTATAAGTGGTAATTGCAATCTGAAATAAGAGTGGAAGCAAGCAAACATGTAACAGGACTGATTGTAAACGATGTTCATACTTTCACTAGGGGACACTCTCATATAAATATCTTATCTTCATTATGCTACCCTGAACTACTCTCCGGATGGACGATGTTGGGCTATAACAGCACACCTTAAAGTTTGCATTCCCGCTCTACATAACCCCTCACTGTCACCTTGAGCGCTAGATGGTTCCAACAAACACCACAATCTCATAGAGACATCCAACTCAAATTATACTCATGATAAGTATTTCTGTAACCTTAGCCTAAGTGCCACACGGTGTGCACACTGTCAACTTCACACACATGTGGATAAGCAGAGATTAATTAAAGCACTTGAGTAGCAGAATAGATCTATAGATTACAAAGCTCATGCTCTCAATAAGATCATGCATAGAGAGAGATGAACACATAGCTACCGGTAGAGCCCTTAGCCTCTAGAGAGAACTACTCCCTCCTCATCATGGGAGTCCGCAATGACGATGGAGATGGGGGTGAAGTCGATGGAGATGGATCCGGCGGCACTTCCCCGTCCCGGCAGGGTGCTGGAACAGAGACTTCTATCCCCCGAATCTCCTCTTTGGTGGCGACAGCACTGCAGAACTTTTTGTGGAATTCTGATCTCGTACTTAGGGTTTTCGTCCCGGGGGGAATATATAGGCAAAGAGGCAAGGTCAGTGGGCGCCCGAGGCGGCCACACCACCCCCTGGCGCGGCCTGGCCTAGCCCGCGCCACCAGGTGGTGTGGGCCCCTCGTGGCCCCTCTCCGTCTCGTCTTCTGGCTCCGTGAGTCTTCTGGTAAAATAGGAACTTTGGCTTTTGTCCCGTCCAATTCTGAGAATATTTCTTTTCTGGCTTTTCTGAAACCAAAAACAGCAGAAAACAGGCAACTGGCACTGTGACATCTTGTTTATAGGTTAGTTCCATAAAATGTATAAAAATACCTCAAAGTATGAACAAAACATAAGAAAGTAGATACTAAACAAGCATGGAACATCAAAAATTATAGATATGTTTAAGACGTATCACATTATACTCACGATTCGTCCTTATATGCTATAGTATCTTTATCATGAAAGTTTTCATGATAAGGATGAATACAAGATGTAGGTAAAATGTTTACTACACTAATAGATTACTAAAGAATGGATTTTTGAAAGAATGCCAAACATTTGATGATGGTGATCAACTTCAAAGTGTAAGTCCAAAGGTATTAGTATCTGACTTTACACGCTTTAGACTGTCATATGTATGGCGCCATTGTTGATGTTGATAGATTCTTTTAAAAGGAAAAGGAAATGCTCAAAGAGAATCTATAAAATATTTGGCAGAAAAGAAAAGACTGGAAATGTCCAGCTAAGGTATATAGATGATATACATGTTATGGTTGTATTCTTTGCTTGTTAAACAATATGGTTCCTGGGTATTGGGTACCGAATTGGTTGGTATGAAATGTCATACAGAACGACACAATTCATGAACTACAATGACCTAAATAACTAGCAAGAGAATATGTGATGAAGTTCATCGAAAACAAATAAAGTGTTATTGTGTTTCTCGTTGGCATCAAAGCTTGCCTTCAAGATTTGTTTAAATAATTGTTATTTTGTTACGGTATTATGAGAACAATGGTTGTTCAAATAATTACCGTATTCCATAGAAAATGGATGAACTTTTACAAGTCTTGTTGGAGAAATCACGTCCATAAAACTAATGCTAAAATGTCGCAAGACGAATGATTGAAAGATCACTTACAAAGTGACAGCACCGTTTAAATTATATTGGAAAGAAAACATGAGAAACTCCATGTTGATGGATTTTTGGAGTCTTTGATTTTGATCAAATGACGCTTGTGAGACTTTCCTTGAGATAATTGAAACTTCGTTCATAGGCCAAAGGGGAACGGGTGACTAACTTATTGGACATTGTACATGTTGATGTATATGGGCCATTATATGTAGCCATGTGCGGTGGATATTTCGACTTCATATGCTTTCTCCGAAAATTTGAGTGAATATATCTGTATATTTACTTAATAAGGAAGAAGTATGAAACATTTGAAAATTGTTCAAAGACTTTCAAGATGAAGTGGAAAATCACTGTAACAAGAAAATAAAGAGTTTATGATTCGATCATAAAGGAATATATTTGAGTTGCATGTTTATCAAAACACCTAAGATTTGAGGAATTGTTCCATGGATTTGCATTCACCGATAAACCATAGGAGTATGGTATGTTTGATAGATCAAATCAAACCTTGTTTGACATGGTAAGATCAAAGGTGTCATTTATAAAACTTCCATTATGTTTTAAGGATTAAAGCTTTAAATACTACCGCTTTTACACTTAAAAGAGCACCATCATGATCCGTTGAAATGACACCATAAAGGTTATGGTCGGGATAAAACCTGAGTTGTCTTTTCTTAAATTTTGGTATGCTAGGCATAAGTAAATTTTTTACAACCAAAGTCGGATAAGCACATCTTTGTAGGTTATCCCAAATAATTTGTTGGGGATTCCTCCATAACACCGAGGACAAAAGAGTTTGTCGCTTGGAACGTGAAATTTCTTGAGAAGGAATTTTTCACGAAAAGTTAAGTGGGAGGACAATAGAACTTTGATAAGGTATTGAACCTTAGCTATATGTGCTAAGTAGCGCAACACCGGAAAGTGTCCCAGAGGCGGCTAAAATGCTCATCGCCCCGTGATTACAAAGGTTGTGATCTCGGAGATTAGAGTTCCTATTTGAACCATATGGGTCGGGTAAGAATGAAATATTGAGTTTTGGTAAACAAGTCGTTATTGTTTTGACAATGATGAACCGACTACATGCAAAGAATCGATAATGGGCCCTGACTCCATAAAGTGACTAGAAGTCATATCCGTGATAGTTTCCATACACGAGAAATCAAGTTTTTGAACTTGGAAGACCCTCTGGAAAGGCATGAAGCCTATCTGTCGTATTTGGATCTATAAAGAAATAGACATGGATGTTTGACCTCTATGAAATAGTCAACATATCGAAAAGGAGTTGACGACAATGTTCAAGGAGTTGACTATGAAAAAATTTGATCTTTCATAGCGATATTCAGTCTTGACAGATTAATGTAGCAACCACTACATATAATTTAGTATATGGTAGTTGAACAAACAAAACAAAGTTCATATAATAGAATGGTTACCTAGGATGTGTACATGACACGGTTCGAAGGGTTTTTAATTCAAAGGATGCTAAAAGGGCGTGCAAACTGCAATGGTTGAAGTGAGCATATCGGAGTTGGAATCTTCACCGTGATGAAAATGTTAAAAGAGTTTAATTTCATCAGAGACGATGAAGATGCTTGCATTTTGAAGAAATTAAGTGGGAGCACGGAGACATATTTCTAATACATTATGTAGAATACATGGTGTTTATTGTAAATGATGTATCTTTTATTGACACAGGTTAAAAATTTCATTAAAATTAGATTTTTATGAAAGACTTGGGAAAAACGGAATATTAGGCAGCAATGTCTATATGGATAGATTGAGGCACTAATATGGTTATGCCAAATGTACATAGATAAGATATTCAATGGGTTCAATATGGAAACGACAAGAAAGGTTTTTGCCACATGGAAAGGGTTGAATCAAGATTCAAGTGTATTGACACTTGGTAAGTGAAACAAGATTCAAGTGTTTTGACACTTGGTGAGTGAAATCACATGAATATTTTGATCAATAATGTATACCATGATATGTACATATCCAGATATGTCCTATGCTCTAAATGTTATGTGCATATACTAGAATGAATCATAAGATGATCATTGGACAATAGTAAGGATATTCTTATGATCTTTGGAAGAACTAAGAATATATTTATGTAGAGGTGACAAATAGTTCATTGTAAAGTGTTACATTGATACTAGTTTGTCACAAGATACAAATTAAATTTATCTCAATTTAAACTATGGGTGGCACAATGTAATGGAAAGGAAGTTCCATGATGGATTTGGATAAGTTCCAAAGTTGATACATTATGATGGATACTACAACAAAAGGCTAAGTATATGACTGCTATAGTAGCAGCGAAGGAGGGAATTTGGTTAAGTAGTTTGTTATCAAACTAGGTGTGGTTCACAATGGGCTAGTACTATGAAGATATATTGTGTGACAATTATATCAACATGTTTTAACCCAAAAAACTAAAGGTCTCACCAAAGGAACAACTTTATACAATGCCATCTCATTAGAGAATGAGTGATGCGTAGATACGCAAAGACATGCAAATACATGCGGACCTGAAAATGTCAGATCCGAAGATTGTGTTAACCACTAGCAAACGCGTATATACAACACTAGAAACCCATAGGTGTTGAATGCGCACGTTTACATACTAGATTATTGACTCTAGTGCAAGTGGGAGACTGAAGGGAGTAAGCTCGAGAGGCAATAATAAAGTGGTTATTATATTATTCCTTGTTTATGATAAATGTTTATTTTGCATGCTATAATTGTATTAATTGGAAACGTTAATACATGTGTTTAATAAACAAATAAAGGGTTCCTAGTTATGCATCTCTTATAAACTAGCTCGTTGATTAACAAGATGATCAAGGTTTCCTGATCATGGACATTGGATGTTGCTAATAATGAGGTCACAACATTGGTGAATGATGTGATGAACATTCATCTGAAGTATAACATTATGATCAAAGTCATTATATTTATATTGCTATAACATCATATGAAGTAATCCTAGTCCTTAGACCATGAGATCATGTCAATCACTAACACTACAAGAGTATCTTGATAACATCAAACGTCACACCATGACTGGGTGACTATAAAGGTGGGTTCAGTGCTATCAAGGTGTTATGTAGAGGCTCATGGATCAAGAGTGGGATTTTTCCATCTCGATGACAGATAGATATACTCTAGGCCCTCTCGATGATATCACATTAAGATAGCTTGCAAGCAAGTGATGTGATCACTAGAATGTTATATCACGGGAACGAGAAAAGAGTGCATGTCCCTAACGAGATAAAACTAGGTATGGGGATGCCGATGATCGAATCTCGAACATGTAATATATCGCGAGACAAAGGGATTGTGTTATTAGGGATATTAAAACTAGGACAAGAGGGATCTCTCCCACGTGTGAACACCCGGATTTTTAATCCCAGATGCATGTTATGCCATACATCGCAATCCTAGGATTACTATTTTTGCGAGACATAACAGATTGGATATCACAGCACATCATACATTACAAACCATAATAAGGTATTTCACAAATAAAGGATCTCATGATCCAGTCTTAGTACAAACAAGTAGCGGAATAATTAAGCGTAGCGGTGGGCTCCATCTTCAGTGTCACAGGCAATGCTGACGATGGGACATGATCCTAGTTGTCGTAGCCATCCTGTTGTCCTTATTTCGGATAGTCCTCTTCATATTCTGGCCACGGGAATAGCCAGGGACAAAGCCATGAGTACTCTTTAAGTACTTGCAAACTATCACTAACAAGTAAGGTAGTTCTAGTAGGAATGCTAAACTCTAAGTTTATTTGTAAAGTTAAGTTTGAAACCTAAGATGAGTTAAGAAACAAAGAAAGATAAAATAAAGTTCTAAATCACCTAAGTGGGAACTTAGTTGTCATAGTCACAACTCTGTTGTGGTCAAGTCATGTCATAATTCATTTCATAAGTCATTTTGAAAACATCTGACAACGGAATAGTATGGCCACTCCAACTGTCCATAACCGTGGACACGGCTATTCAAATAGTTTGACACTCTGCAGAGGTGGTACACTTTCACCACAAAATTCTATACATTTGTCAGGGATAACCCTGAATCATCATACTTAGTATGCAGATAATCAAACATAACCTTTTCTTTACACACTCTAGTATAAGCTCCTCTCCTATGAGCTTGGCCTCCCAGCCATGGCCATCTGCCATCCTGGGCACTGCATAGGTGGACAACATTGAGAGGTAGCCTCATCTCAAACCTCTCCCGCGAGGGAACTAATACTAATGCATATAAACTTCTGGCTAAGCCTTACCTAATTCAGGTATTGTGGTTGTACGGTAAAATTGGAATGGTATCACATCTGAACCCAACCATTATTTTTTATAAAAGGGCTAAGGCTCATGCCTCAACATTTTCATCATCATCATAAACCATTTGTGTTCTCAACACATGTCAAAACATCTCAATAGAATGACTCATCATTCCTAGGTTTTCATAAGTCATTTTCACCAAGTATTCCCATCTAAAGTGATCAAGTTTTTGGTTTAGCTCTAAAATACTAAGTTAAGAGTGTTCACTAATGTGGGATGCTAATATCAATCTCATGCCATATAATGGCATCTAAGTCTAACTAGATAGGTCAAGTTTTATACTCTTTATGCTATCTATAAACAAGTAAGGAACTTTGGTAAAGTAAAAGAAAGTAAAGCTTGTAAGAAAACTTAGGGTAGGGATAAGTCAAAATTTCTAACCAAGCATGCCTATTGCATCTTGCTTAGGTCATCTTGTATAAGTCTAGCTTGCTAACAATAGCTTGCCAGTAATAGCTTGCCTTAGTTGGTGCAGTGGTTGAAATTCTCCTCTTCTTCCTCGGGGTAGAATTCCTCCTCTTCGTAGACTTGGTAGGTATTATCGTCTATAAATACATACGGAATACACAATCACCAAACGATACTTAACTAGTCTATTTAGCACACTAAGGCACACATTTTATGATCTAGTATCATCACATTCATCACAAGATTTAAAGAATTAGTTTCCTTTATTTTATTTAAGAAAAGTAATTTCTACTCATTGAAGTTAATTAAGATTTAATATTCTCCAATTAAAATATGGGATCATGTGGAAACATGTCATCACCACATATTCTAATACATGGGAAAGTGATTTAAATGTTGGATCACAATTTATAAAGTCAAGGTTAATATTCTAATGATTAAAAGTGACTAGAAATGCCTATATAGCATTATTTTTGTACTAGTCCAAAGTCACTGCATGCAAACCTTAATATTATTACATATTTAGATAGGTATGGTCAAATGTGATTTTTGGGAGTTGGAATCAACTCAAAAGCTATTAGGGTTGATTTTAGAAAAATGTTTGGATGTGAAAATGCCTCTATCTTGTTATTTTTGCTAGGAGAGATCTCTAACTTTAATTTATTTATATACAACGGTCTTGGATAGAGATTTTAATTATCTTTCCAACAAAATTGGAATCATTAATTTTGGTGAAGTAGAACTCCCTGAAATGATTTTTGAACTAAAGAACAGAATTGAGTTTAAGCTAAAATTGAAAAATATTTATTTGAATCTACTGGGTTGCGCGGGAAATAAATGGGCCGGCCCACTGCGCTCCGCGCATCGCTTGGGCTGGCTTAAGTGATGGCCCCACCTGCCAGCGGGACAGGGGATGTCAAACATGTATGGGAGGAGGGTGACCGTAGGATTAGATCCTAGATCAACGGCTCACATCCATCGTCCTCACTGGAACAGCACACGACGGGGAGGAACCCTAGCATGGTCGGTGAGGGTCTGGGGAGGCTTACCGGAGCTCCGACGAGGGTTGGTGAGGCGGTAACTGGACGTGTCGAGGACGGCGGTTCTCCTGGTACCGGCGGTGTCCCTGGTGATGTCTTGGATCAGTGGCGCCCTTCTCCTCCTTCTGTGGCTATCTTCGGCGAAATTGGGGCGCTACGGGCAGCGGCTTGCTTCGGTGGGGCTCTGGGGGGTCTCTAAGGTGGATTGGAGGGAGGTGGTGTGAAGAATTGGTGCCGGGGGGCTTCCTTTTTATAACGGGGCGAGGGGTGCATCTCGGCATGGGCGGAGCTCGACGGGGGCGACGACACAACGAGCTATAGGCATGGTTCGAGGGCTAGGATGGTGGGCGGTTCAGGTGCTCGTGTAGTGCAAGGTGGTCGGGAGAAGCGAGCGTCGCTGCGCGCACGCTGCCTCAGTCGACGTCGAGTTTTGCAGCGTCCGGTGGCTACGGGGCATGGTCGAGGGCACGGGCATGTCCGTTGGCCTCCTGGGACACTAGTGATCGTGTATGCTGGCGGCAGGAGCGAGGTGAGGTCAGGTTGAGCGGGGACAGTGCATGAACGGCGGGTGCGGCATCGGCATGGCAAACACGGCCCGGGCACGGCGTTCCTGGCTCCTCCTCTCTCTATCCTTGAGCTGGGGCTGGCCTGGAGGGGGGAGTGGAGCACAGGCGACGCGCTAGGCATGGTAGGCGAGGCTGGCGGCGCTAGGGTCATGCTATCGACAGTGGGGGTGCTCAAGGTGCTCGGCCAGGGTGGCCATGACCATTTGGTCGTGTGCACGGTGGGCGGCCGTGCTGGTACAGGGTAGGGGGTGCACTGGGGGCGCCGTGCTTGCAAAATGGGAGACCAAATTGGCCAGAACCCTGCTCACAACAGTGTTTGTAATTTTTGCCAGATTTGTGCATATAAGGTGTTTGACAAAATGGCCAAAAGAATTTCACTTTGAAATTTTTGAGTGATCTTCACTGTTGCTTGATCTATGGATTGTCAAATTGAATTCATTTGAGTGGTTTTTGAAAAAGTGGGATCTAGGTACATACACTTGATTCCATTTTCAAATGCCATTTTAAATTAGGGTTTAAATGTTTTTGTAAGATCACAAGGTGGGCCTTGGTACATCTTTACTTGCACTAGCAAGGGGTTCAAACAGTGAGAATTGTTTCTGTTGGAATTTGAATTCTAGGAACACCCAAAGTGGCCTAGTTGATTAAAATGGCAAGAGTGACCATTTCCATTTATTAATTCTATTTGATTTCTTTTTCTTTGTATTTTTCTTGGGAATGATCTGGATGATGTGGCATTTATCTTAGAATCATTTTACAACCATTAGAACAAACAGTCATGGCACTTCTAAACAAGTCCACATTAATGCAACACACATATGCATGCTAAATTATTTAAATGAGAAAAAGTTTTTGTTAACCCTAAATTGGGTGATTTGGATCTTGATATATTGGATTAAAGTTTTGGGATGTTACACCACGCGATTAGCCTTTCAGACCGTCCGATCTTTGTACTTCCTATGTTTCTGACCATCAAGTTTTCCATTTGTTCCGAACTGGGCCGGATGTCCCTAGGGGACACTACTCTGTAGGTAAAATCGAACCAGTGTGGTTAATTTGGGCCTGAGTATCCCTGAGCCCAAACTGGTATAGCACCGCTCGATCGTACATGTCCCTAACGTTTTGCCTCTTCTCGTTAGCACTCTCACCTCCTTCCAAACCGTGGATGCGTCTTCCGCAAGATCGGGATCTCCACCGGTGTTTCCGCCCCTCCCTCCCCTACCCCTAGGGATGATGCTCTTTATTCCCTCCGATGGATCAAGGCCAAGTCTTATGCGCTCGCTGGATAGGAGGAGGACCTTTGCCCGCACCCGGTCTGTATGCCATGGCGCGCGGCGGAGGGTGCTGCTTGCCAGATGGATCTGATGCGGCCAGATGAAATGCTGGTTATGAAGGTCATCATCACCATCGAGTCCGCACACTTTGTTGTCTTAAATCTCTGTGACCTGGGACTCCTCCAGTTAAAAGGCATAAGACCCCTGTCAGCCTGTATGTTCCTAGCGTATATTTGATTACCGATGTCTTTCCGGTTTGTGTGGAGAATCAGACTGGTAGCCGATGTTCTGATGTGAGTTCATGCCTGGTTTGTAGGGTTATGTGTTCTCGGTTTCCATGCAGTCAGTCGAAACTAATCTGGATTTTGATGATATGGAGCTGAACTAATTTATGTTGATGCAAACAATGAGAAGTCGATGAAAATTTACAACGGACCTCAACAAGCTGCTGGAGTTCGAAAGGTATAGCTATATTTTTTTCTCGAATCTAAAGGTATAGCTATGAATATCCATTTGGGTTACATCTTGATATTATTCCACAGGAAGAAGAAAAATAGTATGTTCTTTATACGATCATAGTATAACCATTCATTCATCTGTACAAAAGGGAAAATCTAGGTCACAATGCTAGATATTTTTGTCTCATGATGATGATTGATAATTATAGTTGAGCTTCTTATAGTTTTTTATTTCTTTCCAATGCATGTTTAATTCTAAAGTTAAAGTTACCAATGCTCAAAAAAACTTATCTGACACCTTTTATATGATATAATGCAGGTTTTGAAAAATACAATCGTCTTATTCTACTCAGGGAGGAGGGTAAAATCCAAAATTCTAAAGATGTGTGAGCTATAATCCTTTTTCTTGAAGACCATGCTAAATGAGCCGCAGCATGCCCACGCTTGCCCTCGTCTGCAACAAAGCCACGTTCCTCACCGGATCCCCATCACCATCTGTGTTGATGCTGCCAGTTTTGCTAGGCTCCTCGATCGTCGGAAGCTCGTCAAGAGTTTCAAGACATGAGTTGTGAGTTCGTTGACCTTGATACTCCCTTCTACGAGTTCAACATCGCCTAGCTGGAAGCAAAATTCAATGCAACATTTGCCCCGACCTGTATGAATGATTTAGTTGTTACTTTAATCGTGGGAGAGTATGAATATAGTACTGTTGGTATTGGTGGATTTTGATGGAACCCGAAAGCTTGTTTCTTGTTTTATTTTCCCCTTTCTTTCTTGGATTTTTGAACTAAACTAAACTTAAAGATCAAATGACCTCACAGTATGTTATAAAGCTTTGAATTCTAAACACAATGTGTCAATGCATCATAAGTTACCGTAGAATTTGAAATTGATTATCATATATGATTGATTTAGCCATCATTTTAGCTGTGAGAGATTCAGTGAATTATAGTATTGTTGGGATTGGCAACTTTGCAACAGATATTACTTGCCATATCGTGTATGTACAAGTACAACTTCACATTGTTACTTACTTCAAATATAACAACTTCTCAAATGCATTTAGAATATATTATCGTGTATTCCTGATATTCTATTGTTCTAATGTACGGGCACAGCAACGCGCGCCTACATGATCTAGTAATGTTAAAGGTTCACACGATCACTAGAGTCATCGTTGAATGTGTGGGAGTTAGTACGGATCTCCAGGTCCCGCTGCTGATTATTGATCGGAGAAGGGTCTCGATCATGTCTGCATTATTCGCGAACCATAGGGTGACACACTTAAGGGATACTGCCACCATTTGGAGCAAATAAGATACCAGAGAAAGATTATTAAAGCGCTGGAATTGTTTTGATGGACACCAGAATTGTTTCGGGTGAAATTGCTGAAATTGGTTCTACATGTGATATCGAAATGTTGCAAGGGGTTTTATGTGAATGTTTGTTAATTAAAGTAATTAACAAAATTCTGAATAAAATAAATAAAAGTTTTTTATTTAAAGAGAAACATGCATTTAATTTAGTGGACATTAAATGCAAGTGAGTGGATTTGAAATTTATGTGAGTGGGCTTAGTGGAAGCTCCACCCACATGAATGAGGGAGAGGTGGGGGCACCCACCATGGCCGGCCAGACAAGGCCATGGGGCTGCGCCCCACACCCTATAAAAGGATCCCCATGGATCATCTCCTCTTGCACCATCTCCTCGTGAAGGTTCTCTTCCCCCTCTAGCAATTCCCCATGGTCTCGGATTAGCGAGATACATGTTCCCGGGGGATTTTTCTGGAAGGATTTGCTGCTTACGCTGCTTTGCTAGAGCGAGGACTCGGAGTTTGTCGGGGTACCAGACTGTGTGCGATCACGGATGCACCGCTGCTTTGCGGTGCTGGACTTGCTGGTGTTGGACCTGCTGGTGCTGGACTGGCTGGACTTCATCACGATCTTGAGATCGGCAAGTGTATGAATACATCATCCACGAGTTCAAACTCGTTAACATTACTTTGTTGTTCTTGAAGGGTATGTTCTCTATGGATATATATCCACCCGTTGATTATATCTAGGTAGATAGATCTTGGTGCTTAGTTATTCACTTCGTTGGATTTTTTGTTTTCTATGCTGTGAACCCAACATTTTCTTTATAGGTTCAGGCCTAGGAAACCTATCCATCAGCCCTACCTCAGAATTACTGTCGTTCTTCCGCAAGACTAGCTAGCGAATGGCGGACCAACCCTTTTGCGCATCTAAAGGAAGACAAGACACCTTAGGAGTAGCGAATCCATGATAAAAAATATGATAAGGGTCGCGGACCCACCAAGGTTAAGGACGTAGCCCCAACCATACCTATCTTGATCGAGGTGCCCAGGGGATATTGTCATCTCCATGGGACAGTGGGTACACGGATCCTATGGGCGGGGCGTTACCCCTATCCGAAGGGGCCTCACGAGGGCAGCCGGGATCCTACCCGGGACCCCGGTGACGCCTCCCCGAGACGGGAAGGCACCTAGGGAGCAACTACTAGACTAGGATTGGATTTATGGGATAGAACCCATCCCGCCCCTATGCAGCTCAGGCACGACAAGCCATGCAGAGTGGTTTGACATGTTGTAATCATGCACGCGGCGCATCGCCGCGTGGTGACTGACCCTTGTGGTATCCCCTTGCCACTATAAAATGAGGGTCAGGTCGGTTGGGAGAGGTGGGGACTTAGAAGGGAAGAACTAGCTGAGTTCATCCCCGGAAACAGATTTTGTAATCATGTGTTGATCCACCATATAGTTGATAGTTGCAGGACATAGGGATCCGCACTTCATGGCTTGAACCTGAGTAAAAAAATGTATCTTTGTGTGATTGTGTGTTCGTCTAGCTTGCCCATCAAGCTCGTCGTAGTTTGTGCCCCTGGCCAAATTAAAAAGGGGACATCCCATCCTCGGTGTCGAAATCTAAGACACGACAGGCTACATAGTGATATGGAAGGATCGGCACTGGTGTTGGTGTTGGTGTGTTGTGCAAAGAGGAGCGGCCTCTCTTATATAGGCACAGAGGGAGAGCCGAAAAGGCTGCATGAGGAGAGAACGAAGAGTCGGGAGATGAACCGAACTAGCAGTGGCCAAAGCCGAGCAGCTCCACTAAGTTTGTATTAAAACTCCACTCATATTTTTTCTCTACTGAGTTTGTATTAAAAACCCATTCACCCAAACTGTTCAGGGTACAGTCATGCATGGCAAAAGGATAAACAAGTCATACACGACTCATAGGTGGATCCTCGGCTCAGCTAATTCCCGAAATCCACAACCCGTGATGCGCCAAGCTCACGTGGTTAAATTGATTTTTGTAAGACTGGGATTACCACCGGCCTAGTACTTTAATGGGTTTTTATAGACCATCATCTAGTCAGTGTGCTATATTAATGGTTTTTTTGTTAGGTCACCACGTGGCCGTCCTACTAGATTAATAGACTTTTGTTATGCTACCAAGTGGCCGACCAGCCAAGCTCCATAGGCTTTTGGTGAGCCACCACATACCACGTGCCAAGCTTCATGGGTTGGCTTGCCAATTAGCTTTTGTTAGGCATCCATGTGTCCAGTCTAGCTAGCTTTACGGGCTTTTCTTGCCACCACATTAGTCGTTCTCCCTAATTTAATCAAGGTGATATCACGTTAATAACTTGTGACATCATCGGTTACCAATGCAACATCACCGGTGGATGAGATAACGGTGGTACCGGTCCTCAAGGTGTTTGCCACATGTTTGTTGTCATGGCTTTAACATTTGACGGTCTGGAGAAACACATCAGCACGGTATAATTTTCTGTGGTTGATAACGAGTCATCCACTATGGATTTTGCAAAATCATGATAGATCTTTTTATGATATGGTCGTGGTAGATAGTGTTTCTTTGTAGTGACTTCTAGTGCTTCATTAGAATATTTTATTACAGGCAGTTGCAAGTACATGTTTGAAGTCACAATTGATTCTTTTAAGCAATCTGCCTAATACAATACAATTAAGGGTTACCTCATGGTCACTTAGTAGCCAACGTTATTATCTCATAGTTACGCCCGTCCACATCGATAATACACCAATAATTATCTCTTTCGAGTTCTCAAAAAATAATACTATGCAGTCAACGTTCGTAATATAGAACATAACATGCTTAACATGCATCTATGTCACCACACTCTAATGAGCTGTGCAATTTAATACTAAAAAGTTGGAACAAAACGAACGAGGGAGGAGCTATATGCCGACCTGGTCGGCCATTATCGGGGCCTCACACAGGTGGGGGTGTTGGGTTGGCCCATTCACGTTTTTTCATTTTTCTTTTGAGTTTTTTCCTTTTTTCAAAATTTGACCATTTTCAAAAATTAAATGTTTTAAATATGAAGTTTCCTTAAGATTTGACAGTTTCACAAAAAGTCAAAATCTGAACTTTTCCAAATCTAAATATTTACAAATTTTGTTTATTTTTTGTAATCCAGAATTTTTCGAATTTGAATATTTTTTTGATTCTGAACTTTTTTATTTAAACATTTTTCGAATCTGGATACTTTTCCAATTTTAACATTTTATTTTCTAAATAGTAAAAAAAGACAAACATAAAAAGAGGAACGGACAAAAGAGAGAAAGAAAGGCAAAAATGGGCCAGGCCCATCCCCACACGGGGTGTGCGGCAGCTGGTACGTGCTGACCTGATCTGTGTATGGAAATCCCCAGTAGTTCGAAGAAGAAAAACAGAAGGAAATGAAGCAGCGAACAACCAGAACTACACCGAGTAAAATGGGCCGAGCCCACGAGCAACACTCTTAATGGTGGTACGTTTGGCTCGCGCCAATGTGCATTCTCCTCATACACGTAGTAGCTTTTTTTAGCGGTCATACAATAGGATCGCGCTAGGTGTCCCAGGACGATGGGAAGGCTCCTTTCCCGTGCGCCACGTGTCTCAAACAGTTCTCAATCCCTCTATTGCTACAGTAGCAAAAAATCTTACTTTTGCTACATGTAGTAAACACAGTTCACTAAAAAGAATAGAAAAAAAGGGTGTCTCATCGGAGACTTCACCGGAGACCTCATCGGAGATTTTGTAGAAAAAAAATATGCTAATGTAGCAAAGTCGACCTCGTCGGAGAGTTTCATCGGGAGACCTCGCCGGAGAATTTTTAGCCAAAACTATGCACTATTGTAGCAAACAAAATGTGCTAATATAGCAAAACTTGATTTGGTCGGAGACTTTCGCCGGGAGATCTCGTCGGAGATATCATAGAAAAAAGTAGCGCTATTGTAGCAAAACCACAAAACGGTTGTAGCAAACAAAGTGTGATAATGTGGCAAAAGCCGATTTCGCCGGAGACTGGCTCGAGACGTCGTAGCAAAAACTTTATGCTAATATAGCGAAACTATAAAACAGTTGTAGCAAATAAAATGTGCGAAGGTAGCACCATGATCAATCGTACATAGCAAACTCCGGCGCCACAACTAGCACCGTTGGCGGCCGCGTGTAGCAAAAATCTACAACCCTGAAAAGGGCGGGCAGAGGAAGGCGACAACACAGGCCTCGACGCCATGTTCGCAGGTCACCTTCTGTGACTCTTCCCTTTGGTAGAGCCTCGCGGGCGCGGATGAGGCAGAGGCGGCGGTGCGCGCGGGCGGTGGAGACATGCGGCGGCACCAGCCAGAACCACCATGCGATTGTGGTAGGAGGAGCACGCCGGAGGAGGACGTCGCGGAGGAGCTGCGACGGAGGCACGCGGTGGTGGGAGGAGGATGCCGGAAGAGGGCGTCGTGGAGGAGGCCTGACAAAGACGCACGGCGGCGCCGGTGACAGCCACATGCGAGCACGATGAGAAGAGGAGGGAGGGGCGCGGAGGAGGCGCATGGCGGCCGGTGTGTGCCGATGATTTTGCTGGAGTAAGAAGAATTGATTCAGATAGCGAGGCGTCTGTGGTGACTTTGTCAATCTCAAGACCCGCCGGCTCAATTTTTCGGAGATGCTCATAAGGATAGGGTGTGCGTGCATGTGTTCATAGGGATGCATGTATGTACACATTGTGAGGGTGGTTATACTGTATTTCTTTAAAAAAAAGTACGGACGGCGAGATAAGTTACGGTGGGCCCACCGCGCTACCCACGACCCCCGGGCGATGAAAACGCCATCGCCGGGGAACTGGATCATTTTCCTTAAAATAACTGCTGTACAAGTTTGAGCTCCTAGTTGTCTCGGCTCGGACGCCCATTTATCTTGGCCTTGTATCTAAGAGGATTCATATTGTAGGTTTGACGCCTTGTGTGTCTGGTTGTTTCCGATTTTTATTTATTTTGAGGCGATGTCCACGATAGCAATGCTTTTTTTAATGCGGGCGACACGATAGCAATGCTTGACGATTCATGTTTTGGTAAATTGCGTGTGTGAACAATAAATGTACTCCGGTTTTGAAAATCTAGTACTCCTATTTTTATTTATCTCGTTTTCTGGATTTAGTTAAATTCAAACTTTGTAAAGTTTGATCACATATTTGAAAAAAAATTAACATCTAAAATAAAAAATTCTATAAAAATACAATTTGCAGGCTATTGTCCCTTTCCAAGAAGAATTTATTTGAGTTCTAACTCGTATTCAGAGGTGCTTATTAAGCGCATCTCTAATAGACGTCCTAAAATAGGGCACCTCGAAACTATGATATACCCTAAGATGACAATACAAAAAAAAGGAGTTTTAGGCGACCATACTTTTTCGGTTTCGACACATGATGTAAAATAGGGCACCCGAAAATATGGTGTGCGAGCTTGGAGGAGGATGCTAGGTAGCCTGCAGGCCGAGGTGGTCTCGGCCGTAATCAGGCAGCAAACTCGTTGACGCTGGAGATGTCAACGATCGCTCGACGCCTGGACTGAGCGGGGGCGGCGGAACAGAGCGTGGCAGTTGACTCGGCCCTTGGGCGGGGGTAGAGGTTGATTCGACGCGTGGCCGGAGATGGGCATAAGGCCAGCAAGTGGGGAAGAAGCTGGAATTGCGTGGCAACTGTTGGGTGGGTCGATCCCGATTTGGGAGGTCGCATGGCTGCTGTGGGGGACAAAATCGATGCAGGAGGACTGTTAGGAGTCGGGGTTGAGCGAGAGGCGGTGTGACGCAATGGGCCCCACCTTGCTGGCCCGCTCTCCCGCCCTCTTGCCCACGTGGCGGCCCCCTAGGGATCAGCCGGTTGGGCCTAGGCGGCGGCTGCCCTCCGGGTGGCCTCCCTCTTGGGCCCTTTTCCCTTCGAGGTTACGCAATAAAAAATAATTTTAAACATTATTTTATTATTAATTACAATAATTAATATTTAAACATATTTAAACTTTTCCTCATGATCAAAAACTTCTTTTCGATCACTCCGAATGACTTCAGACTTTACCCGAAACACTTCTGGCTTTCTCTCTTCTTTCCATCTGTGATCTCAACACTTCCATATCGATCTCATGACATCATAAGACCCTTAAGTGTGTTATCCTATGGTTCGGGAGTGACACAGACATGATCGAGATCACTCTCAATCAATAATCAATAGCGGAACCAGGATGCCCATAATGACCCTAATGTTTCCACGATGCTATGTCGTTTGAACCATAAACTCCGAGTCCAATTCCTTTTGTTTCTTTGATACATGACGTGTCCGAGACTTAATCATCAATCCTATTACTGACAAGTCCACTTATCTTGTTATCATGATACTGTATCCCCGTGACCTAGTCATATGGTTGCAACCTATTGGATACAATCTCACCGAGTGGGCCAAGTGTATCTTCATG
Organism: Avena eriantha; assembly: GCA_910589775.1. Lineage (NCBI taxonomy): Eukaryota > Viridiplantae > Streptophyta > Magnoliopsida > Poales > Poaceae > Avena > Avena eriantha. The sequence goes on from OU342743.1 coordinate 559,661,418, forward strand.
TCACGTGGTTGAACAAATCCCGATCTTGATGCATACACCTCAACATGTCCCTCTGGAATACCCAACATGTATCTTTATGGTCACCCTGCTATAGTGTGATAGTTGATACAGCCAAAGAAACTACGGATGAAAGTGATTAAATATGATCTCATGGTCTAAGGAGAAGGTCACTTAGTTTCTAACTATTACAATATTTAACCATGTACTTGATCATGTTGTAATACTTATGTGGGTAATGTCCATCACATAATTTATCAATGATGTGACTTCATTTTCAACTGGCATAAATGCTCCATGATTAGGAAACCTTGATCATCGATTGCCCAACGGACTAGTTATATAGATGCTACTAGGGACTCGTGTTTGTTTGTATATCACACATGTATCAATGTTTTCACTTGATACAGTTATAACACGGAATGAAACTATTATGAACAAATCGAGATATGATAATAAACCTATTTATTATTTGCCTCTAGGGCATATCTCCTTCAGTCTCCCACTTGCACTAGAGTACAAATAATCTAGTTGCATTTGTGTCGTGGTATTGCCGACGAGTACGCTATGGATGGGTCCTCACAGGGCGTGTTTAGAGAGGTGTGGAAGGCGGTGAGTTGATGGGTACGAGGTAAGATAGCTTACCCAGGTTTAGGTCCCACAACGGTGGTGGAACCCTACTCCTGCTATAAATCACTATAACGGCAATACGCTGAGTTATAGAGATCAGTTCGCTGTGCGAGGTGTTATGAGATGTTCTACATTGTTGTGTCCTAAAGGCTCCCACATGTCCGACTTATAAAGGCACCAGAATCTAGGGTTACAGGGAAAGGACCTTGCTAGACAGGTTATAGAGTCCTACACTAATACTAACTAGTCTTTGTGTCTTGTACTCCAAGGCTCTAGGTTGATCGGTAACTTCACCATAACATTCCTTCTTCCGGCATGGGCCTCCCTCCTAGGTCCGTCTAACTGGGCCTGTTCGTCTGCGGTACCAAAGTTCGCAGGCCAGCGCATGGCGGTATCTAAGTTGCCTGAAATTACCACGTTTTGAAAAGTTGGTGAAAGGGCATGTATGCCCCCATGTGTGGTTTTGGTAATTAATGACAATCCCTATGGAATAATGTGCAAATTGAGTTTCACTTGTAGGTTTGTCCATTTTCATTGTTTGAACCATGTGTTGGTTTCAAGGATGAAGAAGAAGAAGCAATGTCCAAGGGCTTTGTGCCTATTGGAATCAAGTAGAAGAAGAAGATCAAGTTTTTCTTGAAGAAGAAGAAGAAGATGGAGCTCCTCATGGCTATCTTCAAGACACCGTCAAGAATTGAAGTGCAAGCTCAAGATGCGTCCTCTCTAGAAGATCTCATGCTTGAAGCTTGCCATCCTCGGCAATCATGGAATGATGAAGACAAGTTCGAAGAAGAGGCTTCCCCATGGAGTATGGGGGAGCATGTCTCAAGACTTCATCAAGCAAGTGCAATCAAGAAAGGTGTTCCATCTTGAAGGTGACAAGATCGTCTACATCAAGCTCAAGTGGGATGCTCAAGGCAAAGGTATGATCTTGATAGGGTTTCTACTTTACCGGTCTCTTGTAGTGTTGGGAGACCAGGTTTAGGATAGATAGCCGTTCTATCAAGAGGGGCTCTCGAGTGGGTGACTCGTTCATATCTTTCGGAGAGAGCTCAAACCTTTGCATACATAGCATCATCTTTCTTGGTTGTTGTTTGGTTCTTGTCCATGTGAGGATCTAGAGCTTGTGGTTATCTTCATAACAAGCTATAGTTCATCAAAAACGGATTTCCCGTGCATATCTTATTGTGTTTTTGATCTTGCGGGTTTTTCGGCTCCACACCTTGGGAGGTATCTCACATATATATTCATGGTATTTTCCCTTGGTGATATCCAATATTTCGTTTTCTTTCCAACAATTTTTTTGATCCTACACGTCGTTTTCTTTCTAACAAAATTGGTTTCATCTTGTTTGGAGTTCGGATGCAAAAGTTGTGGCATTTCTGGTTCTGGAGTTTTTGCCTGGCCGGTAGTTCCAGCGGGCCACCGGTAGTACCGCTAGGGCAGTTTGCCGCCGGTAGTACCGGTGTTAATTCCGGCCCAATTTCCAGTAACCCCGTTTTCGCTTTAGTATGCTCTCTGCCTGGTCTGCGCTATTTGGCGGAACTTCGGTCGGAATCTTGGGCGGTAGTACCGGCCTAGGCGGTAGTACCGGTGACCCACCGGTAGTACCGGCCGGCCTCGTTTTGTGTTCGTTTGCACCTTGTTTTTGGACCGTTGGCTGAGTGCCACCGGTAGTACCGGCCACCCACCGGTACTACCGGCCGTGCGCGATTCTATGGGTAACGGGCAGATCAGGGAGCCCTTTAAAAGGAGCTCCCCTTTACCGTTCGACCCTACTTGCTTTTTCTTGGTTCTTGCTCTCTCTCTCCTCCATTGTTGACCTTGAAGAGCTTGCCCTCTCCCCTTCTCCCTCTTATGATTCTTGCATCTTTTTGAGGGATTTGAGAGAGGAGATCTAGATCTACAAGCCCCACCAAGCAAAATCCCTTCTTTGTGAAGGAATCCTTGGGATCTAGATCTTGGAGAGTTTTGTGTTCTCCTCTTGTTTTCTTCCTCCCCTATTCCCCCAATAGCTTTTGTAGCTTTGGTGGAATTTGAGATAGAAGGACTTGCCTCTTGCATTTGGTGCATAGGTTTGAGTTCTCCTCGGAGATTCGGCGAGTTTAAGCCCTTGGGCTTGTTTCTCTTGGGTTCTTGGAACCCTAGACGGTTATGTGGAGTTGTGGTGTGTTTTGGGGGATCCAATTGAGTTTTGGAGGTTCCCCAAGCTTGTTGGCCTTTTGTGGCATTGTGGAGCCTTTGTGACGTTTCTTGGGAGCCCTCCAATTGAGTTGTGGAGATTGCCCCAAGCCTTGTACGGGTTCGGTGACCGCCCTCAAGTGTCACATAGTGGAACGTGAGTAGGCCTTTATGGAGAGCTCACGGGAGAATAGGGTGAGCCTTTGTGGCGTCGGTAGGTTGCGTACCTCCGCATCTTGGGGTGAGGCCTTGTGTGGCGTTGGGTGAGCATCGTGCCACCACACCTCGAGGTGATCCACTTGTGGCGTTCGAAGTTCATTGCACCCCCGCACCTCTCCAACGGAGACGTAGCTTCTTTGGAAGTGAACTTTGGGAAACAAATCATCGTCTCCGCGTCCATCGGTTATCTCTCAACCGATCCCTTTACTTATGCAATTTACATTGTGATAGCCTTCGTGCTTGAAGTATTATATCTTGCTATCACCTTGTTGTTTATCTTGCTTAGCATAGATTGTTGGTGCACTTAGTGAACCAAGTGAATATAGGTTTTGGCTTGATAAATTAAACGTTAAGTTTTATTCCGCATTTATTAGAGCCTAAACCGTAATAATTTTAAAACGCCTATTCACCCCCCTCTAGGCGATGTCCATTTCCCTTTCAGTTGGGCCGCCAACTACTGAGAGGGGCCATTTCGAGGCAAACTCATCTCACCCCTGCCAAATTTAAACATTTCGTTAAACCGCCCCGTGAAGTAGACGGTCGGGACCCTCATGTCGGTCATCTCTCCGTGACACGGGCGCCAACGCTTCAACCTCTTAGGCAAATCTAGCAGCTAAGTGGATTGGATGCGTTGACCAATTTCACAAATCCATTCTCAGCTTTCCCCTAGCACCGGAAGCACCGGAATCCACCCTCCAGGCAGGACGATCCCTTCGGATGTTTGATTTCTGGCGCCAAGTTGCTGCGCCCAGTCGCTGATCCCGAGCTCCAATGGCGCATGCCATAGCCGCCGTTGCGAGGCTCTAGCCCGCCTCCGCCGCCGACGAGCCGAGCAGTTCAGAGGATGGCAGATCCTACTATCAAGGAAGAAGACGTACTGGCTAAAAGCGGGTGAGCTACCCTTCTCTTTGCTATCCGCACTAATTATAACTGATAGCTGGCTACTGAACCTCAAATTGTTTGTTAGCCCAACGCTGACAAACATATTTTGTCCACAGTTTTCTGTGAAGTAGGATCTGCGCGGACCCTCCTTACCTGGTTACGGTAGTCCTCTACAGGTACGACTCTAAGGGCAAGTTGTATGGACACCATTGTTTCACGATGGAAGAAGCGCCTGTGCAGATCTGCACTATATCTGGTATGGTTGCTGCTCTGCGTAATCATGTTGAATTATGGCCAAAGCAGACTGCAAAGTTTAGCTTTATGGATGAATGTGGCATCATGGTTCCTATAACGTGTGACAGTCAGCTAATTGGGTTGATGAAAAGGTATGCTTCGGCTGCCATGTTTGAGCTGAAATGTGATGTACTAGATGTGGAAGCTGCTGCAACTGGGAGTCGCCCTTCTATTCTTGGACAGGGTGGTTGCTCGAACCCAATTAGCTCCTAGTAAGCAAAGGTCTCTTGGGGTTCGCATGTTTGTGCTGAATTGTAATTTTTGTTTTATTTACTCTGTAGATATTGGGCAGTTATGCAACAATCTTGTTTCTTTGACAGGAAGCGCCGCAAGGTTAGAAACATGACTGCCGAGTTAGTTATTTTGCTGCTCGAAGAAATTAAAAACGAGTGGAAAGATGATGTTGGACACGATTCTGGTGCACATTTTCCCGGCGATGCAGAGTATGTGAAGCTAATAAAATTGGCACCGAGGAAGAGGAAGACGGCAGGAAATGAAGAAGCCAGTGGAAGTGAAGGCTTGGCACCCAGGCTGCGGAAGAAGGCTGCTGGCAATGAAGATGCGTAGTAATGTGTTGAACTTGAACCTATATATGTAATTCTGTTAAATTCTGGAGCTCTGTGTGTGACATGTGTTGGAGATATGCCCAAGAGGCAATAATAAAGTGGTTATTATTATATCTTTATGTTTATGATAAATGTTTACATCCCATGCTATAATTGTATTAACCGGAAACATTAAAACTTGTGTGTTTTGTAAACATAAAAGAGTCCCTAGTAAGCCTCTTGTTAAACTAGCTTGTTGATTAATTGATGATCATGGTTTCCTGATCATGGACATTGGATGTCGTTAATAACAAGATCATATCATTAGGAGAATGATGTGATGGACACACACCCATAGTAAGCATAGCATAAGATCAAGTCATTAGGTTCGTTTGCTATAAGCTTTAAAATACATAGTAACCTAATCCTTCGACCATGAGGTTATGTTAATCACCATCACCGGATGGGTACTTTGATGACATCAAACACCGCTTCGTAACTCGGTGGTCATAAAGGTGTCATTGGGTATTTTGAAAGTATGTGTTGAAGCGCATGGAGCAAGATTGGGATTTGTCCATCCATATGACGGATAGATATGCTCTGGGCCCTCTCGGTGGAATGTCATCTAATTAGCTTGCAAGCATGTGACTGGGTCACAAGGGATGACATAACATGGAACGAGTAAAGAGTACTTATCAGTAACGAGGTAGAACTAGGTATGGAGATACCGACGATCAAACCTCGGATAAGTAGAGTATCGCGTGACAAAGGGAATTGGTTTCGTATGTTAATGGTTCTATCGATCACAAAGTCATCGTTGAGTATGTGGGAGCAGATCCCGCTGATGGTTATTGATCGGAGAGGTGTCTCCATCATGTCTGCATATTCACGAACCGTAGGGTGACACACTTAAGGTTCGAAGTTGTTTTAAGTAGATATGGAATGTGCGTTGGAGACCGAATGTTGTTCGGAGTCTTGGATTGGATCCGGGACATCACGAGGAGATCCGGAATTGTCCGGAGAATAAGATTCATATATTGGGGATCATTTTCTAAGTTAGGAAATGTTCCGAAGTATTTGTATGAGGATTCTAGAAGGTTTCGGAATGTTCCGGAAGGTTCTGGAAGATTTCTTGGAGTTTGCTTGAAAACCAAGAAAGGATCAAGGAGTCCTTGTGGGGCAAGACAAGGAGTCGTGGGGGAGGAGGACTCCTCCCCCCTCCCAATCTGCCGGCCAAGGGAGAGGGGAGTCCTACAAGGACTCCACCTCCCCATGGCGCCTCCCCCTTTAAATAGAGGGGTGCGGGCGCCACGCCCTGGCCCTCCTCCACTACTCCAATCCTAGCCGCCTCTCTCCTCCTCCTTTCTTCTGCTCAGGCTTAGGCGAAGCCCTGCAGAATTCTCTACTCCACCACCACCACCACGCCGTCGTGCTGATGGGATTCCGTGGAGAAGATCTACTACCTCCGCTGCTCGCTGGAACGAGGAGAGGAAGGTCTGCTTCGACTCCGTACGTGTGACCGACTACGGAAGCACTGCCGGAATGCGGCGCCAGAAGGATCGTCCACTCGATCTTGAGATCGGCAAGTGATCGACTACATCAACCACGAGATCCAATCTCGTAACGCTTTCGGATCTACAAGGGTTAGTAGAGATCTATCTCGTTGCACATGTCTAATAGATTAGATCTTGGCTTTTATCTAGATTAGATCTGGGTTTTGTTCGTTCTTGCGGTAGAATTTTTTTGTTTTCCATGCTACGAACCCATCAACATGTTGCTGGGCGAAACAATCTACCCATGTTCTCTGAGTAATATGTACCATGACTTAGGGTTTGGAAACACACGAGTCAGTAGTTGAATCCGAAATTGTGATTGTGCCACTGCTATCTGAAAACAAGGATCCACTGGTTCCACGATTGCTGAGGGGCAGGAGGTCTCCAAATACGACAGAATGTAAGTGACATAGAAATAAATTATTTAAGCTGCCACACTCCACGAAGCAGCAACTTATTTCAGATGCTGCACAACGACGTGGCAACATAAACAACAATGTTCTCACCGATAATGCCCAGATGAGGAGGAAATTGGTACCACTTTCTGGCCTAATATTGAGCCCGTCTATCTCACCGCCTCTCTGCTCCTGCATCCCCTGCATCTGGCGAAGCTCCCGGATCTCCAGTAACCGGGTGTATGTGCTTCCACTTTATAAATTGTGGTTGTTCCATTTGCATGCAGCCAAATCCACGTAGATTACGTTTAAACAAACCACCAATGTCAGAATACACTAGTAGAAAAGGGGTCTTTGGTCCACAGTCACGTTCCCAATCCGAGACATAGATCTAAATCGAGGCAGAAATTGATCTAAATCACAAATTCTTCCACAAATTAATCGAGACAGAGATCTAAATCGAGGCATTTCATTAATTCAACCACACATTCTTCTAAACAAAGGTGCGATTTCACATCCTACATTAATTCAACCATTAGTCAACAATTTCACTTCCGCTGCCGCTGTCCTCCGAGCCACCGGCTTCCTCGTCGTTGTCGGACGGAACCTCCATGATTTCCGCATTGTTCGCGACACGGAGCACCTCTTCACAGAGAGCGGCGGCGATGACGGTGTACTTGGTCCGTCCAGGGACAGACTAGAACCTCTCCCGCCCTTCTCGGTTGCGGAGATCCCGGTGCACCACGCGCCCGTAAACGATGCGGTTGCTAATCTTGGCTGTCCGCTCCTTCTTGAACATCGCCGGCCAGTACGGGCTGGCCACCGCGTACTGGGGTAGCGCCCTCTTCCACTCGGGCATCTAGCGGCGGCGCGCCGTGATTTTTCTCTCCATCACGGCTCCGCCGGGGACGAGGAGCGGAGCCACCGGCACCCCCGCATAGCTGATGCGCCATCCGTGGGGCACCGTCGCGGCTGGTGGCGCGAGGATGTCGAAGTGCGTGAACATCATCGCCGCGTAGACATCAGCGAGGGCATCTCCATGGCGGCGCGGTGGAGATTGGAGAGGGAGCGAGGGGGTGGACGACGAAGTGACGGCGCGGTGGAGATTGGAGAGGGCGAGGGGATGGGCGACGAAGTGACGCGCTGTGGCGCCTCCTATTTGTACACGAGGACAACAAAGCGACGGGCGGAATATCCAAGGGTCATTGGTCAGACAAAAGGAAGTAATGTAGGGTTAAGACAGATTAACGGGCGACCAGTTTTTTTACTCCCAGGACTCTGGGGCCAATAGTTCAGATCGCTAGGTCAACAAGTACAACTATTACAACTTAAAAAAGGCATGGAGCTTAAGCTAAAAAGAACTAGTTATCACACATCTCCTTGATCTTCCTAATCTTTGCCCGATGCGCATCTTCCTGCGAGAGCAAGGATCGAATCGTCTACTCCTTCCTTTTAACATCTTCCTTGCACAACTTCGATTGTTTCTCTGCATTTTTCCTCATGCACATATCCATGTTTACATACCAGAGGACTGTCTTCATCCGCTAAACCGTGATAGTCGGTGTCATACATCGTCTGGTTGGCCTAACACATCATACGCGCATGAGTAAACGGAGTAGATCTGGCTCAAAAAATAGATAACTGGCCAGGGATGATAGAGATAGAGATGAGACGACTCACATCGAAATCATCGTGCCTGTCGTCATGACGCGTTTCCTCGCCGTCTCCCCTTGAACCCATGGCGAGAGGGGAGGGGGTGGCTACCGGAGAGGGGATTGGGATGGAGGCGCCATCGGCTTGCGGCTATGGCAGGATGGGAGTAAAGTGGGGAAAGTGGCTTCGAGGGGAAGGAAGAGAAGTACGGGGAGGAAGAGAAGTAATGGGGACGTGACACTAGGATATGGCCCACTCAACTCGTGAGTCGTGACACTCGCAACAGGGGAGCCCCCAGTGTTGCCAGTTTGTCTAGAGCAAGCGTGGCCAATCTTGCAAAAGAACAGACTACTCGCGGATCGATCTCACGAAAACCATCCCAATCGTCCAAGCGCCCCGATTGAATGGTATGTAACAATCGTCAAGCAGAACAACTGTGTTAATGCGTGCCTTCTAGAAGACTCGGTCTAACGCTAAGGTTAGGGCTCCCCTTAGGTTAATTAGGATCCATATGTGGTTTATGAAAAGAACACGCATCCAATGACACTGGTGGATCCATATGTGGTTTGTGAGAAGAACACACATGCAATGACACTGGTGGATGCATGTGTGGTTTATGAGAGGAACACACATGCAATGACACTGGTGATATGTGGTTTGTGAAAAGAACAGACATGCAATGACACTAGGTGTGGTTCATGGGAAGAACACACATGCATTGACACTGGTGGATCCATGTGTGGTTAATGAGAAGAACACACATGCAATGACACTGGGTGTGGTTCATGATATCGTCTGTGAGAAGAACACACATGCAATGACACTGGTGATATGTGGTTTGTGAAAATAACAGACATGCCATGACTCTAACTGTGGTTAATGAAAATAGCAGACATGCAATGACACTGGTGGATCCATGTGTGGTTAATGAGAAGAACACACATGCAATGACACTGGGTGTCGTTCATGATATGGTTTGTGAGAAGAACACACATGTAATGACTCTAGTTGTGGTTCATGAGAGGATCACACATGCAATGACTGTAACTGTGGTTCGTGAAAATAGCAGACATGCAATGACACCAATGGATCCATGTGTGGTCTATTAGAGGAACACACATCCAATGACACCGGTGGATCCTTATGTGGTTTGTGAGAAGAACACACATGCAATGACACCGGTGGATCCATGTGAGGTCTATGAGAGGAACACACATCCAATGACTAGATGTGGTTCATGAAAAGAGCAGACATGCAATGACACCGGTGGATCCATGTGTGGTCTATGAGAGGAACACACATCCAATGACACCGGTGGATCCTTATGTGGTTTATGAGAAGAACACACATGCAATGACACCGGTGGGTCCATGTGTGACTTGTGAGAGGAACACACATCCAATGACACCGGTGGATCCTTACGTGGCTTGTGAGAAGAACACGCATACAATGACACTTGTGGTATGTGTTTTGTGAAAAGAACACACATGCAATGACACTGTTGGATCCATATGTGGTTTGTGAGAAGGAAACTCATGCAATGACACCGGTGGATCCATGTGTGGTCTGTGAGAAGAACACACATGCAATGACACTGGTGATATGTGGTTTGTGAAAATAACAAACATGCAATGACTCTAACTGTTGTTAATGAAAAGAGCAGACATGCAATGACATTGGTGGATCCATGTGTGGTTAATGAGAAGAACACACATGCAATCACACTGGGTGTGGTTCATGATATGGTTCGTGAGAAGAACACGCATGCAATGACTCTAGCAATGGTTCGTGAGAAGAACACACATGCAATGACTCTGGTGTATCCTTATGTGGTTTGTGAGAAGAACACACATGCAAGGACTCTAACTGTGGTTCATGGAAAGAACACACATCCAATGACTCTAGCTATGGTTCATGAGAAGAACACACATCCAATGACACTAGTGGATCCATGTGTGGTCTGTGAGAGGATCACACATGCAATGACTCTAACTGTGGTTCATGAAAAGAGCAGACATGCAATAACATCGGTGGATCCATGTGTGGTCTATGGGAGGAACACACATCCAATGACACTGCTGGATCCATATGTGGTTTGTGAGAACAACACACATGAAATGACACTGGTGGATCCATGTGTGGTCTGTGGGAAGAACACACATGCAATGACTCTAGATGTGGTTCATGGGAGGAACAGACATCCAATGACACTGCTGGATCCATGTGTGGTCTATGAGAGGAACACACATCCAATGACACCGGTGGATCCATATGTGGTTTGTGAGAAGAACAGACATGCAATGACACTGGTGATATGTGGTTTGTCAAAAGAACAGACATGCAATGACACTAGGTGTGGTTCATGGGAAGAACACACATGCAATGACTCTAAATATGGTTAATGAAAAGAGCAGACATGCAATGACACTGGTGGATCCATGTGTGGTTAATGAGAAGAACACACATGCAATGCCACTGGGTGTGGTTCATTATATGGTTTGTGAGAAGAACACACATGCAATGACTCTAGCTGTGGTTCATGAGAGGATCACACATGCAATGACTCTAACTGTGGTTCATGAAAAGAGCAGACATGCAATGACACCGATGGATCCATGTGTGGTCTATGAGAGGAACACACATCCAATGACACCGGTGGATCCTTATGTGGTTTGTGAGAAAAACACACATGCAATGACACTGGTGGATCCATGTGTGGTCTGTGAGAGGAACACACATCCAATGACACTAGATGTGGTTCATGAAAAGAGCAGACATGCAATGACACCGGTGGATCCATGTGTGGTCTATGAGAGGAACACACATCCAATGACACCGGTGGATCCTTATGTGGTTTGTGAGAAGAACACACATGCAATGACACTGGTGGATCCTTATGTGGTTTGTGAGAAGAACACGCATGCAATGACACTGGTGATATGTGGTCTATGAAAAGAACACATATGCAATGCAGATACTGTTGGATCCATATGTGGTTTGTGGAAAGGACACAGATGCAATGACACTAGTGGATCCATGTGTGGTCTGTGAGAAGAACACATATGCAATGACACCGGTGATATGTGGTTTGTGAAAAGAACAGACATGCAATGACTCTAACTGTGGTTAATGAAAAGAGCAGACATCAATGACACTGGTGGATCCATGTGTGGTTAATGAGAAGAACACACATGCAATGACACTAGGTGTGGTTCATGATATGGTTTGTGAGAAGAACAAACATGCAATGACTCTAGTTGTGGATCATGAGAAGAACACACATGCAATGACTCTGGTGTATCCTTATGTGGTTTGTGAGAAGACCACACATGCAAGGACTCTAGCTGTGGTTCATGGAAAGAACACACATCCAATGACTCTAGCTGTGGTTTATGAGAAGAACACACATCCAATGACACTGGTGGATCCATGTGTGGTCTGTGAGAGGATCACACATGCAATGAATCTAACTGTGGTTCATGAAAAGAGCAGACATGCAATGACACCGGTGGATCCATGTGTGGTCTGTGGGAGGAACACACATGCAATGACACAAGTGGATACATGTGTGGTCTATGAGAGGAACACACATCCAATGACACCGGTGGATCCTTATGTGGTTTTTGAGAAGAAGACACATGCAAGGACACTGGTGGATCCATGTGTGGTCTGTGAGAGGAACACACATCCACTGACTCTAGATGTGGTTCATGAAAAGAGCAGACATGCAATGACACCGGTGGATCCATGTGTGGTATATGAGAGGAACACACATGCAATGACACCGGTGGATCCATGTGTGGTCTATGAGAGGAACATACATCCTTTGACACCGGTGGATCCTTATGTGGTTTGTGAGAATAACACGCATGCAAGGACACTGGTGGATCCATGTGTGGTCTGTGGGAAGAACACACATGCAATGACACTAGTGATATGTGGTTTGTGAAAAGAATAGACATGCAATGACTCTAACTGAGGTTAATGAAAAGAGCAGACATGCAATGACACTGGTGGATCCATGTGTGGTTAATGAGAAGAACACACATGCAATGACACTAGGTGTGGTTCGTGATTTGGTTTGTGAGAAGAACACACATGCAATAAACTCTAGTGTATCTATCTTGGCATAATTTGATGTATGCCACGATGTATTTCATTGTACAAGACACTCACTTTCCATTTTTATACTATGTAGTTTTGCCCTTGGTTTTATGTGGTACTACTCAGTTTTGCGGGCCCCAGTTTTGCCCCCCTCTCTCTATCTTTCATAGAAGCACAAACCTGTGCTCACCCTGTCTGCTACTCGCTGATTGGTTGTCACAGTTGTCACGCGGATCATGCGCACCAACCGTTGATTCTGTGCGATCCAACAATGATCGTTGCACACGTCGTGCCCTTCACAGTACAACATGAGACAGCACGGACGTCTCCCTCAGCGAGACTTCTACAAGAAGTAACACGATGCCGTCCATGGAAAAAGTCGCCGAGCGGTCATGTCATGTTTAATCAAGTCTAAAAAGCCTACTACTGCTACTACTACACCACAACGCATGCGTCATTGAGTGCACGGTCGTCGATGGACAACTGCAATTTATTGCCACTTGATTTTAATAAGACATATCCCATTTTTTACGCAGCGTCTCTCAATCGCCAATTTTAGGGCCGTGTCAAACTTCGTACATAGAAATTGTGTATGCGCCCTTTGCATGCGGCTCAATACAGAACTGCCATGCATGGCCCGGGGAAAAACGTGACGTACCGTGCGCGTGTCACGGTGCACGGTGTAGTAGACTGCACGGCGCGTTGCACGGTGGTGCAACGAAACGTGCCTTGCTTCCATCCACCTTAACTATAGAGCACCTCTACGCACACCCATCTCACTCTCGCTCACTGTCCCCACACAACCCTCTCCACTGTCCCACTAGCATCCGCAAACTCCCGAGAATACCCCGTCCGCGCCGGCGATGGCCGAGGAGGATAAGGTGGCCATCGTCTCCTCCGTGGCCACCGGCGAGGAGGAGCCCATCTCCTCGCTGGTCCCCCTCGACGCGTTGAAAGCAGCCGCCGTCCCTGTCCAGGACCTAGTCGAGGCATCGATGGCAGCCGTTCCTGTCCAGGCCCCCTCCCCGCTACCGACGGAGCCACCGAAGAGGAGCCCCCCGCCAGCAAGGAGGCCCTCGCCAGTCACAAGCAGATCAAGCACTTCTTGGGGACCTATGATCCAGATAAGTACATCCCTCCGCTGAACCCCTACGACACCGGCATCGACGACCCATGGTCGGAGGTAACTAGGGTTTGCTCCCCTCCCCTGGTTCTTCTACCGTTCCCATCGTTGGATGCTAGATCTTGGTTTATTAGGATTCGCTTGTTCGCATTTCGATTGGTCGATCTTCTTACATCATTTACTCCCCAATTTTCCTTTTCTTCCAATAGGTTTCCGGCAGCGACGTCTGCAGCGATGCCGAGTCCATACACACCAAGAATCGTCAGGTGCTGAGGAGGCTGCGAGCCGGCCAGTACGACGCCTTCTTCAGGGGCAGCCCCTGGCGCTGCCCCTTCCGCAAGGGGATCAACTTTTGCTGTGTGACTCTCGCCAGTGGCACCGACTTCATCTCCTTAATGAAGCATGCAGAGGCCGCGGGCTCCGGCATCAACAAAGGCGGCGAGCGCGAGACTGTGAAAATCAACGCCTACATTGCTGAACACCAGGCTCTCGGCATTCACCTCCGAAACCTCCAGCGGTTGGCCATCAAAGAGGGTCGCATTCCTCCAATCAGGCCTAAGCACCCCAGGATCAAGGGACTGGGCAGCAAGAAGTGGCAGAGGCACCGGAGGGAGGCGGATGCGCTGGTGAATGAACGAGTTGGATGTCTCCCTGAATGTACCTGCTGCTGCGGCGGCTACTGCTGCTAAGCAGCTTCTTTTGATTTTCTATATTTTGCTTGCATCCTATTTCTGGCTGAATGCATCGAACTTCGTTAAGCAACCTACTTTCTATCGCTATATCCTATTTAGCTGCGCATAGCTATATCTGCATTTATTTTGTTTTTTGAATGAATGTATTCTGCGGTGTGATTTGCTGCTCTAGATTTGCTACCTGATCGAAGGAAAAAAGAGGTCCAAAAGGGAACGAATTATCGAAGAGAGAATCTTCTCTAGATTTGGTACCAATTTGGGCAAAATGAAACATATCTGTTTAGCGAGAGAGGAAAAGGATATTCTTTCAAACTGCTAGTTAACGAGCTACCATATTGACGAGGCCCCATCTTGACGTCTCCCTCTAGAAGAAGGAACACGATGCCGTCCATGGAAAAAGTCGTCGAGCGGTCATGTCACGTTTAATCAAGTCTGAAAAGCCTACTACTGCTACTACTACGCCACAACACACCACGGTCGTCGATGGACAGCTGCAATTTATTCCCACTTGATTTTAATAAGACACATCCCATTTTTTACGCAGTGGCTCTCAATCTCACTTCCAACTGGGGCCCACCGTAAGAAGCTTGCAAGCGCTAGCCGGAGGCCGAACAGCTGAGCTCGACGAGACCTAACGTCTCCGGCTTCATCGAGTCACTCGCAGCCATCAACACATCCCTTTACCCGATCTATCACAACCCCACAAATCTCGTCGTACAACCACCTACCTTCCCCTCTACATTTCCACTTTTAACTAGCGCCAATTTTAGGGTCGTGTCAAACTTCGTACATAGAAATTGTGTGTGCGCCCTTTGCATGCGGCTCAATACAGAACTGCCATGCATGGCCCAGGAAAAAAACGTGACATACCGTGCGCGTGTCGTGGTGCACGGTGCAGTAGACTGTGTGGCGTGTTGCACGGTGGTGCAACAAAACGTGCCTTGCTTCCATCCACCTTAACTATAGAGCCCCTCTCTGCACACCCACTCTCACTCTCGCTCACTGTCCCCACGCAACCCTCTCCACTGTCCCACTAGCATCCGCAAACTCCCGAGAATACCCCGTCCGCGTCGGCGATGGCCGAGGAGGATAAGGTGGCCATCGTCGCCTCCGTGGCCACCGGCGAGGAGGACCCCGTCTCCTCGTCGGTCCCCCTCGACGCGTTGAAAGCAGCCGCCATCCCTGTCTACGCCCCAGTCGAGGCATCGATGGCAGCCGTCGTTCCCGTCCAGGCCCTGTCCTCGCTACCGATGGAGCCGCAGAAGAGGAGCCCCCCGCCGGTCACAAGCATATCAAGCACTTCTTGGGCACCTACGATCCAGATAAGTACATCACTCCGCTAAACCCCTACGACACCGGCATCGACGACCCATGGTCAGAGGTAACTAGGGTTTGCTCCCCTCCCCTGGTTCTTCTACCGTTCTCATCGTTGGATGCTAGATCTTGGTTTATTTGGACTCGCTTGTTCGCATTTCGATTGCTCGATCTTCTTACACCATCTACTCCCCCATTTTCCTTTTCTTCCAATAGGTTTTCGGCAGCGATGTCTGCATCGATGACGAGTCCATTCACACCAAGGCTCGTCAGGTGCTGAGGAGGATGCGGGCCGGCCAGTACGACGCCTTCCTCAGGTGCGGTGACTACAGCTGCCCCTTCCGCAAGGGGATCACCTACTGCTTGACGAGTCACGCCGGTGGCACCGACTTGAACACCTTACTGAAGCATGCAGAGGCCGCTGGCTCCGGCATCCACAAAGGCGGCAAGCGCGAGACCGTGAACATCAACGCCTACATCGCTGAACACCGGACTCTCGGCATTCACCTCCGAAACCTCCAGCGGGTGGTCATCAAAGAGGGTTGCATGCCTCCAATCAGGCCCAAGACCCCCAAGATCAAGGGACTGGGCAGCAAGAAGTGGAGGAAGCACCGGAGGGAGGAGGCGGAGGCGCAGGCACTTGCAGGATGTGCCTGCAGCTGCGGCGGCTGCTGCTGCTGCTAAGTAGCTTCTTTCTAGCTATAATCCTATTTCTGGCTGAATGCATCAAACCTCGTTAAGCAACCTACTTTCTATCGCTATATCCTACTTAGCTGTGCATAGCTATATCTACATTTGTTTTGTTTTTTGAATGAATGTATTCTGCCTGGTGTGATTTGCTGCTCTAGATTTGCTACCTGATCGGAGGCAAAAAGAGGTCCAAAAGGGAACGAATTATCGAAGTGAGAATCTTTTCTAGATTTGATACTGATTTGGGCAAAATGAAACATATCTGTTTAGCGAGAGAGGAAAAGGGCACTCTTTCAAATTGCCAGTTAACAAGCTACCATCTCGACAAGCTACCAGACACATACATAAACATAACACAACGAGGGTTAAATTTATTTTACTAGTCTCACTTGAGGCGCTAGACATCTTGACAAGCTAACTGAGTTCCACAAAACAGAAACATAACACTGACAAGTAAAATTTAATTCACTTCTCATCAGGCCACTTGAGGCGCTTGCCATCGTTCCTAGGCGACAAACTGCGACCATTCTAGGTACTCCACAGCTCACGAAATGCTTCATCCCACCTGGGATCTGGCTTGGCTTCCCTATCTTCAGCGTCATGCAGCACAATTAGCGGTGCATCACAGGCCTGATTGTCGCCGCTAGAAGATGCCGCCTCTCTATTTGCCGCTTCAGCTGCAGCCTCTCTGTCAGCTGCTTTAGATGTAGCCAATTTCTTTGCATATGCAACTTCAAACTCAGCTATTCTGCATTTTCTACAAAGGGCTCCCCTAAGCTCGTCTTCCCTCTTGCAAATAGGGCAAAACACGAGGTAACGTAGAAAAAAATGGATCTTCTTGTACAGCTGGTAGGTCACGTAAGAATCTATGGCTGCATACTTCAGGTTTATATCAGACAACGCCCACTCATCCCAGAAATCGTGCCTATCCGTAGGGAAATCTTCCTTCATTCTGTCGTACGACTCATCGAGGATTCTAGTTGCAAGTGATGCCATTCCATCCTTCTTCGATCCCCCTAGGATCTTGACAAGACTCTGAATATCGATCCAGTTGTGCGCAGGAATTATAATTTCCTCTTGATAAAATTTCAAAAAATCAGTTGTTGTGTTGACAGTGCAAAAAACAATTCCCTTTTCTATAAGGAACTGGCGCAGCGCCGGACATTTCCTATCAGTCCTGAAAGTATGTAGTTTGTCATCACCAAAATTTGTAACTACAAATATTTTGTCAATGCAAGATCATCATCTGAATATAATTTTGAAAAGTTTAGTAAATGCAAGATCAAGACTTTCAACATTGTCTTGTTATAATTTATTCGGTTTTTCTTTTTCTCAGTCGACTGAACGAGTTGCACATTTCTTTTAACTACGGTTGCACTTTTCTTAGGTGATTGAGACTAAATAAAATCTCAGTCGACTGAGACATAGGTAAACCCTAATTTATTTGGTCCTAAATAAAATCCAGTAGTTGCAAGATGAGCAAGTGGATAAAGAACAAGAGGAGAAAACCCTAAAAGCAGTTAGCTACAGAGAGCAGATCTACAAACCGGGAGAGGTGGTAGACGAGGACGTGTTTCTGCATGGCCATTTGAATGACGGCGACTTCACTCCCTTCACATGGGTGCTTCGGGGTGTACCCGAGGTCCAATCCCACAAACTCGTCCTCGTCTATCCAAAGCCAACCCTTGTACATCCTCAGGACACGCACCACTGTCTCCTCCTCATTGGTGTAGACAGCATCTATCTTCTTATTGTCATGGGTAGTGAAGCTTGTCTCTAGAGTGCATAGATCTTCCATGGCGGCAAGGAGAATACGGGAAGAAGATAGACGATAGGAAGAAGAAGAGTGGTTTCTGCGAGTCAGGGGAACAGTGGAACCGTCAATGCGCTTTTAAGGTAGTGGTTAACGATTGGGATGGAAGTCCAAGGAGAGACGCGTGGCGGTGGCCATTCCAGCTTCTGAGTAAACAAAAAATAATTATAACACCGATACATGTGCCCTGTTTTGTCACGTCAATACACTGGGTAGGGGGTGGGCAGGGGGTGTTGTCCTATCCACTGTGCCAACGCTGCAAGCCTACGTGATAGCCACCCCGCCTAAGCAACGGGAGCGACATAACGACGAGAATAAGACCATTAGCCTAATTTTTTGTATTGAAACGTAAAGTTGAATTCGTGCCGAAAAAGACCGTCTGCTCCCGGCTGATTTTAGGGAACTTGGGTACCGCGTTGCCTGTACACCCCAACTTTCGGGCCGCAAAATGATATTCTCTATCTAACTAGGACGCCCAGCAGGCCATAGGCCTTTCTACCAACTGTGGGCCTCCGGGGTTAGCCGGATTAGAGACATGCAATGGTGATACCTATTTAGCATATCCCCAACGGTAGCGCCTGAAGGACTTTGAGATCTTGCGCCATATTTCCCTTTGATACTGAATGCTCCATCTAGGTAATGTTGGCAATTCATCAAGCAACATCTCAAAGTCTTCCCAAAGAATGCTACAATCTTCTCCATCTTCAACATGTAAGCTGGAGAATCATCAAGTCTTCAATCTTCTCTTCCATAGTCGGATAGTGTCCGCCTACACTAGAATCTTCAGACATGACTACTCCCCTGCCACTGTTAGTAGGGTGACGTAGGCTACAACCTACACTTCCTCGAAACTCACATATGATAGCGGTTAATCATTAGCGATTTTCTCGCGCGTGAAATACGAAATGTTAAGCGGCAAACGAGGGATGTGGCGAAATTACCTCACACATTCACACACACATTGTCAACATTGTGATCGTTAGATCTCCTATGCACGAATCTTGACGCTAGGGGGTATAAATTATTACTGTGGCCAAAGACAAATCTTTTACCTGCATTCTCCCCCGCATCGTCTTCTTCCTCTCGCCGTGCAACCCTTCGAGCTCCCAACAAGAAAACCCTAGCAGAGAGATTCCACCTTCCTTTTCTTCCAATCCACTTCAATGGCGAGCAGCAGCAACATCCCATTGACGATGGTGGCTCCCGAGGGATCCAAGGAGCCATCCAAGGGCATCTCCGCTTCGCCGAAGTGGGTAGTAGTTCCCATCTCTTCCGTGGTGGAAACCACCGGTGATGACTAGAAAAGGGAGGCGCTCAAAGCCGTGGAGGGGGAGGTTGACTCCCACAAGGGAGTGTGGAGGGGCTCTAATCTTCTCGTGGAGCACCTGGAGGAGATCGTCGATGAAGGTTATCTCCCCTCGACAGAGGGGGCTAGTCTGGCGGCCAGCACCGGCCAGCAAGGTCATCCCCTCTCCCCAAGACGGAGAGAAGGTCTACCTCAAATTGCAGCTGGTACGTGGTGTTTCTCTCCAAGTCTCTGACTTCTTCCTTGAGGTCTTGAATCACTTCCAGGTTCTTCCTCACAACCTCTCTCCAAATAGCATCCTGGTACTTAGCAATTACGTAGCTTTGTACGAAGGATACCTAGGGATTAGGCCTAGGTTAGATCTACTTATTTACTTCTTCACCGTGAAGAGAGAGTCTGGAGATTTCAAGGATGAACTTTGGAACTATAGAACCATTAGTTCTAAGTCTCTCCTGGCTGGCGATTCCCCGACATCATAGGCCACGAGTCTTGCAAGAACTGGTAGTGGACATATTTCTATGGCCTAGACATCCCTCTGGCCAACCGACAAGAATCGTGCCCCGACTTCATCGACAGAGCTGCCGCCGAGGTCAATACCTGGAGGTCCCCCACCATTCTTCCCTCTGAAGCCGAAGCCTCCCGCACCATAAGGAGGACAGAGTGGTTGATAGACAGAGGATTGATTAGCTGGACCTAGCCATGTGCTGGTTCGAAAGGCGGATCCAGCCTCTGTAGCACCACACCAAGCTAATGCATGAATATTCGAAGAAGAGGAAAGATCCCATGCTGATTTCCGAGGACAACTTCTCCAAAGATTCTATCAAGTTACGGCTTCAGGACATCGTCAAGGTGAAGCACAAGAAGCGTGGCTTCGTCATCACCTATGACATGTTTGAGTGCAGTAAATGCCCAGAGGTAACTATGTTTCCTTCATTATTGCTATATGCACACTAAGTTCTCCATTTTGAAAGCGTTAATCAGCTAACATGTTTCTATCTCATTAGTTGGCGACCCTGGACATGGAAGACATGGCCGCTCAGGTCTATGATCCAAAGCTAAAGGATGTGTAGGTCTTGTCCGATGATGAGACCTCCAAGGATCAACCAGCTCCAGCAGCACGAAAGTAGAAGAGCTCCACCTCTGATGTTGCTGCTGAAGGAAATAAGAAGAAGAAATCGGTGTTGGGGATATACTTCCCGGGTATCCTCACTGTGCCTCACTGACTAGGGTGGCCCACTTCAGGTTAGAGCTTTGCTTCACGGGCAGCCCAGTCAGGGAGAAGAGACGGAGTCCGATCCGGATACGGGAAGGCCTAGAAGACTTACCGACATAGGCCCATAGTCTTACTTGTAGTTCAAGATGTACTCTGTAACCGGCTCTTAATCGTAGCCGGATAGATCTCTCCTGTAAACCCTTGGCCAGATATCTATATAAGCCGTCCTAGGGAAAGCCTTTAGGGCACCCTCACAATAGTCTACAATCTCAACTCGCATAGGCAAAACCCTTGTAACCCATATTCTGGCTCTGCCATATTATTGGATTGCTAGCAGGAGTAGGATCCTTCCAAAGCCGGTGGATTCGAACCTAGGTAAACTTGTGTGCTCACCGTCTCGGAACACCATACGTCTCACACCCCTCTCTTCCACATGCCTCGAGGACCCCCTCATGGCGTACCATTCATCAATCCGACGACAGTTGGCGCCCACCGTGGGGCAAGTGAGCTTCAGATCTGCGTTCCGAGCGGAATCTACAAGAATTGGAATCGGCGAGACTATCGCCATCGGTCGCGTCCTCTAAGCCAGTGACATCCCTCTCATCGTTATCGACGAGACCTGGATTCCGGCTAGGGAGGCCATGACTGCCTATACCATTATGTCTTTTGGCGAGATCAATGTGTACATTGGATTCGCTGAACCTGTCCCACCCACCCCAGCGGTGATGATAGAGGAAGAAGAAATTTCTGGGTCCCCTTTGTCCGTGGAGGCGGCAGAGTTCTAGATCTCAGAAAACCTTAATCTCACCCAGCCCGCACCCGTTGCGGAGATAGTGGAGAAATCCGAGCCTGAAGCAGATCTGTCGGTTCAAGTCGAATCTAGACTGGATCTCCCTAGTGAGGCCGAATCCTAGATCGATCCACCCGCTGTGGTCGAAACCTAGGAGGATCAAAACTACAACCTTGGTTCCGTCTCTGCGAACGCCGGAACAGATCAACCGTTCCTGAGGCACACGTTGAGGTGCATGATGACGCAAGACGCAAGCGTGGACGAGGTTCTCGAAACCATCAAGATCTTCGAGGAATCCCACGAGGAAATCCGCAACTACCTCAGGACCCACACATCGCACTTCGTCGGATATGTTGGATCCAGATCCGGCCTTGCTGATGCTGGAGACAACACTAACTCAGTGATGGAGGCGATCGGAACAAACACCAACTTACCCACATCCTCGGATGATTCGATGACGTCGGCGGATTTCCGAAAGTTCTCCGCGTAGTACGAAGAGGAGTACAACTCCAAAGTTGCAGAAGAAGGAGAAGCCCTGGATGAAGGATCCGGGGAAAACTCTCCCAAAGCGCAGGATGACATGGATATCGGAGATAATCCCGAGGTCCAGATGTCCGAAAGTACCGATCAGAGCTTGACTCCGGGAAACGAACCCAAAGCCGTCTTTGCTACCGATGCTGCCAAGAAGGCAAATAAGAGGACAAGAAGAACAAGACCTCGACAAACGAACTTCCAGTAGCGGAGGTGATTTCCGAGGAATACGAGGAATACTCGGATAGAGCACTTATCCTAGACGAGTCCAAAGAAGAATCGGTAGATGGACATGTGGTCACCGCAGGAGCCCGTAAACTCATCGATGCTGCATTAACCACACCTATCCCTACTGCAGCAGAACTAACTGCTACGGAATTGGATGAAAGGGCCCAAGCCCTAGAAGCGCGTCGCCAAGTACTCCTGGATGAAGCTAAAAACATCGAGGAAGAAAAGAAACGCATGGCCAAGGCGGAGAAGCTCATCTCTCTACAACATCAGAAGAACCGGAAATGACATACACATGATAATCAATTTCCGGAAGTACGTAAGATTCTCTTTGAGAGAGATCCGGGGATGCCTCGGCTCGATAACAAGGGAGATCTGGTGTATCCAACACCAGTTCAAGACACTGTCGCTGCTCGAGACATCCTGGAAAATAATCCAGGCCCGGAACAGGTTCGATTGGGCATCAAGCTACTCACCAAGGGTCTAGAACAGCAGAAGGCCGCGAAATCCGGAAGCAGAAAACTGGTCTCTCAATCCAACCAATGTCGCACTGATCCGGCCTGGAACGATGTAAGACCCCAGCGGGCTCCAGAACAGCATCACCATTCCGACCATCAGGAAGACAATTACTCAAGAACCGAATCTTCAGGACAACACCACAGAGCTGCACGTGATTGGCGCAACGTTGCTCCAGCCGCTGAGAAAGAGGCGATCGCTGCCCTGTATCTGAAGAATCCTCCCCGGCGAGAGTCGAACGATCGCAGGGAAGAAGACAAAGAGAAGCGTCGGGAGGAGGATCGGCAAAGAATGCCACCTCCAAGGCATACAAGCCGTCCGGCTAAACCCCACCGCAATGGGAATGACGGACGAAGGAACGACGAACACCGCGCCGAGTCAAGCCGGCAGGGGGCTCGTCGTAATGAAGACCCTCCCGGAGCCAGAATATTGATGCTCCAGACGGAGGCCGGTGATCAGCCAAAAACAATCCAACTGCTCCACCCTCTCCACCAAGTAGCCATCACAACAGCTCCCAAGGAAGCCAAGGAGGGCGTCGTGGCGGAGGAGGTGGGGGCAGAAGCCGAAGTCCGGCTCCAAGGCACCGCAGCCATAGCCGTCAATCAGGACAATCTGTGTCCCCAAGTGACGCGAGGCATAGGATTAATTCCAATATAGAGGCACGGCGCTATGAAAACAATGATATATACATGGGCCCAAAATGCTTCAGACCACGCATAAGAGCAACAAAATTCCCAAAAGGATTCGCTATCTCAAGACACATCCAAGCCTACGATGGTTTAGCTCGGCCAGATACTTGGCTCCAGGATTATTTCCAAGCTTGATGCATCGCCAAAGGCGGAAACAACCTGGTCGCAACCCGATATCTCCCACTCATGTTGCGGAAGACGACACGATCATGGCTCAATGAACTTCCAGAGAACACCATCCACATCTGTTATGACATGCAAAGCGCGTTCTTTCGGAATTTCGAAGGCACATATCGGAGGCCCTGTATGGTAGGAGACCTACAGTGTTGCACCCAAAAAGCCGGAGAAACTGGTCGAGATTATCTCGGACAATGGATCGACACAAAGAACTCCTGTGAAGGGCTAAATGACCAAACTGGGATTGAAGCTTCCATTGCAGGACTCCCAATTGCTTTACTACGTCATCGCTTGAAGTGCGACAAGGTAACTGATTCTGGAGAGATGATAGAAACAACGAGCAAGTATGCAGATGCTGACGACGACACAAAGGGATTACTGAATGCCCTAGCTATGCCGCAGTCGGCAAAACAACCAAAGCAGCAAGCTTAGAAGCGCAAGAACACCTCGGAAGAAAAGCCCAACGTGGAAACGGTAGTGATCACTTCTACTTTCGGGTCTAGAGGACGAGGAGGGCGCGGCGGTGGCCGCAGACGCGGTCGTGGGACATCAAGAGTCCAAGGTAGAGGAGACTAGCAACCTGGCAAAACCTACTCCTGGGCTGACATTGCCAATAACCCATGTGTGCATCACTTAGATGCCAATGAGGGCTCATCTCACACAAATGCAAAGTGTCGTTTTAATGACGACATCAAGAAAGATGATACTGCTAGCTACAGGGCTAAGCGGAAGAAGGGAAAGAAGAATCCCGAAAAAGATAAAGAGACCAAGGAAGATTCCGACATGGAGGAAGCCGATGCTTGAAATCCCAAGCCGGAAAGGGAAAAACTTCCCAACAAAGAAAGACACTTACGTCACCGTCCTCGGATCTCAACCAACTAAGGTCAAGAAAGCAGTTCTACATGAGCTCAACGCGACTGTTCCGGCTGTCCACCAATTCTTGGACTGGTCGGAACTGGCAATCACCTTTGACCGTGCTGATCATCCGCTTAAGTTGCACAGGCGAGGAAAATACGCCTTAGTCATCAATCCACTTATTGATGGCTATGGTTTCTCCAAGACTCTCATGGACGGCGGCAACAGCATTAACATTTTGTATGTCGAAACGCTAAGCTGGATGAAGATCTCGGAGACCCAGCTGAATTACAGCTCTATGATCTTTCACGGAGTTGTCCTAGGAAGACAAGCAAATTCCATGGAGAAATCACTTTGGATGTGACCTTTGGAACTCCAAAGAACTATTGGACGAAAGCACTTTCCTTCGAAGTGGTCCGGTTCAAGAGCACGTACCACGCTATATTCGGACGTCCGGCTTACTGGGCTTTTATGGCTCGTCCGTGTTACATTTATAATATGATGAAAATTCTAGGTCCCAATGGCGTGATCACCATCAGGGGAGACCCAAAGAAGGCACGAGAGTGCTAGGATGGAAATGCCGCCTTTGCTGAAGCCGTGCTACACGCCCAAGAGTACCAGGAGACCAAGAAAACCATTGATCCGTCCGGGATGCCCGCGACGAAGAAGGAGGTGACAAAGCCAAATCCGGAGTTCAAGGCATCAGAAGAGATGAAGAAGACGCCACTGAAGGATGATGACCCCTCCAAGGTGACCCACATAGGTGTAGGCCTAGATAGCGCGTAGGAAAGCGCGCTCATCAAGTTCCTCCAAGCAAATCAAGATATCTTTGCATGGCAGCCATCTGACATGACATGAGTACCTAGGGAACTTGCCGAGCACTCTCTAAATGTACACCCGAATGCTAAACCCGTCAAACAGTCCATATGACGTTTCGACATTAAAAAGTGTAAGGAAATAGCTAAGGAACTAGCCTGGCTCGAGTTAGTCAGATTCATAGAAGAGGTCATCCACATTGAGTGGTCGGCCAATCCTGTAATGGCCCCTAAAAAGGACACCACTGATTTAAGGATGTGTGTTGATTATACTGCCTTGAACAAGGCTTGTCCCAAAGATCCATTTGCTCTGCCTAGGTTGATCAAGTTATCGATTCTACGGTAGGCTCAGAACTCCTATGTTTTCTCGACGCATATTCCGGTTATCACCAAATCCGGATGAAGGAATCTGACAAAGTCAAAACTTCATTCATAACCCCCTTCGGAACCTTCTGTTTCGTTACGATGCCCTTTGGGCTCAAGAACACAGGAGCTACGTACCAACACACTATGCAGCGTTGCCTCCACAACCAAATCGGATGCAATGTACATGCATATCTGGACGATATTGCGGTGATGTCCAAAAAGAAGGAAACCTTGATTTCCGACTTGGAGGAAATGTTCGCCAATCTACGAAAATACAACATAATGCTTAACCCGAAGAAATGTTTCTTTGGAATTCCAGCCGGAAAATTGTTAGTTTTATCGTGTCTCAAAGAGGCATAGAGGTAAACCGAGACAAGATCAAGGCTATACTCCATATTTCTAGGACAACTCGCCTGAAGGACGTTCAAAGACTAACTGGTTGCATTGCTACAGTCAGTCGGTTTGTAAGCCGGCTCGCTGAAAGAGCCGCACCACTATACAAGCTACTGAAAAAGACCAAAATATTCGTTTGGACCGACGAAGTTGAAGCTGCGCTACAAGACCTGAAAGCAGTACTCTCATCTGCTCCCATCCTTGCAGCACCGGAACCACATGAACCGATGTTGCTCTATCTCGCTGCGACAAACAGGGTCGTCAGTACCGTCATGGTGGTGGGGAGACCGGAGGAAAATCAGGAACACCTTGTACAGCGTCCGACTTACTATCTCAGCGAGGTCTTAACTGAATCAAAACAGCGGCATCCACACTATCAAAAGCTGGCTTACGGTGTGTTTCTAGCATCTCGTAAGTTACGACATTATTTTCAGGAACATCCAATTACCATGGTGAGCATAGCTCCCATGAGAGACATAATCAATAAAAGTGACGCCACAGGACGTGTCGCAAAATGGGGCATAGAGCTTTCAACCTTTGACATTGAGTGTAAACCTCGTACAACAATTAAATCCCAAATCCTCGTAGACTTTGTCGCTGATTGGACAGAGACAACGGAGAACATGACCCTGCCAGAGTCGGAATACTGGACCTTACATTTTGACAGGTCTAAAGCACTCGGGGGCTGGCGTGGTGCTCAAATCACCCCAAGGAGATAAATTTTTCGATGTATTGCAGATCCACTTCACAACGACGAATAACATTGCCGAATATGAAGCACTACTACATGGAATCCAGATTGCTAAGGACATTGGCATTCGATGTTTAATGTGTTATGGAGATTTGGATCTTGTTGCTCAACAAGTGTCGGATATCTGTAAGGCAAACAAACACATGGCAGCATATAGGGCTGTCGTGGATGAACTATCTAAATCGTTTGAAATGTTTGAAGTTCAACACATCCCTCGAACATAAAATGAGGAAGCAGATGCACTATCTCGAATAGGCTCTGCTCGGAAAAAGGTCCCGGATGGTGCATTTTTAGAGCACCTCAAGGTTCCCTCTATAAAAGGAGTGGACGAGGAGTATCCGACCAAATCCGACTCACCTTTAGTAGCAGTTTTGGCTGTGATTCCCAGCTGGACTCAACCCTACCTTGATTACTTGGTAGATGGAAAATTACCCGAAGACGAAGTTCTGAGCCGGCAGATTGCCCGACGAGCAAAAGCCTACACTATAACTAGTGGTGAGCTCTATAAGCAGAGTGCATCTAGGGTCTTTCAGCGCTGTGTATCTCCGGAAGGAGTGGAAATCTTACGAGAGATCCACGAAGGCGAGTGTGGTCACCACGCTGCAGCCAAATCTCTAGTGGCAAAAGCTTTCCGACATGGTTTTTTCTGGCTTACAGCCAAGGCAGATGCCGAACGGCTGGTCAAAACGTGCAAGGGCTGCCAAAAATACACCAAACAAGCTCACGTTCTGGCTGATCAGCTGTGAAAAATACCTATAAGATGGCCTTTTGCGGTCTGGGGGCTTGACATGGTAGGACCGTTTAAACGGGCTCCAAGTGGATTTACTCATCTCTTAGTGATGGTGGATAAATTCACAAAATGGATTGAGGCTAAACCCGTCACTAGTTGTGATGGAGCAACAGCCAGAAGATTTGTCGAGGATGTCATAATCCGATATGGTTATCCGCATAGCATTATCATGGACAACGGGAGCAATTTCTCTATGGGAGAGCTGGCCAAATTCTGCAATGAACAAAATATCCGGCTTGACATTGCGTCAGTCGCACATCCACAAGCTAATGGACAAGTCGAAAGAGCAAATGGTTTAATCCTACAAGGCCTAAAACCAAGACTCGAAGCACCACTACGACATGCTGCGGGGGCTTGGGCAGAGGAATTACCCTCTGTAATATGGAGCTTACGAACAACTCCAAACATGTCAACCGGATACACACCTTTCTTCTTGGTCGATGGCGCAGAAGCAGTTATTCCTAGTGATTTGATTCACACTTCTCCTAGAGTTGCCGCGTATATTGAACAGGATGCCAAAATTTCTCGACAAAATGATCTCGACCTAGTGGAAGAAGTACGCGTCGTTGCTGAGATGAGATCAACAGCCTATCAACAGAAGTTACGCAAGTAGCATAGCTAGAGTGTTAGAAACCGGTCTTTTAATAAGGGCGATTTGGTTCTTCGACTTGTGCAGCAAAGAAAGCACAAACTTTCCCCAGTATGGGAAGGGCCATTTTTAGTTAATCGAGTAATGCACAATGATTCTTACTACCTAACTGATATGCGGCCAGTCAAAGAAAGACCTGCTACTAAGAAAAGAAAGAGAGTTGGAGGCAGTACGGACTCGGATGAATTAGACAGACCATAGAATATTGCTCAGCTATGTCCCTTTTATTCTTAGTTTATTTTTCTTTGTAATCATATATGTGTACATGTTCAATAAGAAATAAAGTGTTGGTTGCCTCAAAAAAATTCTGAGAAGTTTTTTACCATCTTATTTCTGAATGACCATGTCACAGTCAAAAATCCCAGAATACTTAAAAGTACTTTATGCTCATGTTTGTTCTGGTTTAGATTTCTGATTCTAAAATTGCTACCTTCAGGTATAAATTTAAATTTTCTAGTCTATACTTTGGTTATTTGTCTGATTGCTGGATGCAGGCATTTTCCGAGTAGTGAATTGTTGGTACTGGAGGCCAGCTTTGTTTCCGAGTTTAAACTGGTTTAGCAATTGAGCTCCATTGCTCGGCAAAGTTTCCGTGCTAAAAGTTGGTCATCTCACGAAAGGGACGAGGCGGAAAGCCAGATAAACAATAAGTATAGACAAAAAACATAAGTGCTTATGTACACTTTCCAGGCACGAAAATTATAAAGCCAAAAGTGCTAAATAGATATATTTAAACTTAGCACTAGCAAAAAGTATCATACTACTTATTTACAACCCAGATTGTTTTCTGAATAATGCAATGTTTGTTCTGATGCTCTACGATGCAGGGGAAGAAGGAGCTGCCGGCTCGCTAGAAACATCAGCCTCGCTTTGGTATCTTTCCAAGACGTCCAAATCCGAGATGGTTTGTTCATCGTCGGAAGCTTCACCGGTTTCTTTGGCGGGGGAGGCGGTGTCTCTACACAAGTGAAGAAGGGTGTATCGTAGCTTCTCAAGTCAGCTACCTGACACCCGTATCCGGCGCAGGAGTCCATGATGGCTTTGATGTCCTGCTTCTGGCCATCTACATCCACAGTAGAATACCCTCTGGTCACTTGCCAGATCTCCATGCTTCCATGGTGACTCATGACCATGGTGAGAGCGTTCTGCGCTGCGGTTCGCACTTCTCCTTGGCCTAAATGAGCCGGGGCATCTCCTTGGCGTTATCTCGCACTTCAAAGCCAGACATGCTATGCATGTCCGGAACCTTGAGAACTTTGCCAATATCTTTGATTGATTGGCAGAAGTCATGCAGCAAATCACCGACTTGGGTAAGCCAGCTGGTGCGAGATTCGGCAGAGGCTGAGTCCAGTAAGTTTAGAGGACCTGCGCATGTAATGCAAAGGGGTTAAACAAATAAATCTGGACTCCAAAGAGTCAGAAGATGTAGAGAAGTCAAAAACAGGGAAACGTACCAAAGATGACATCGTCGACTTTGATCTTCTCCTCCCGAAGACTCTGGAGTTCAGCCCGGAGTGCCTCGGCAATGTCCCTCTCTTTGAACAAGTCATTGATGAGATCCGAGATTTTCTTATCCTGGAGCGCAATCTTGCGATCACGCTCCTCGGTAGCCATGGAGGAGAACTCGAGAACTTGAGCAATGCTCTTCTCATGATCTGCCTTAAGCTTATTCAGCTCTTGGCGGAGGTCCTTGTTTTCCACCTCTAGGGTTTTCAGATTCTCGGCCTCTTCAATCATAGCACAAGACGACTTTACTAGTGCTGAAATCAAAAGAATAGAAGTTGAATAAAAATTCAACTAGGAAATACAAGACAAGGTTTGAGTTCTGGAATGTTTACCTTCAGCCTCATCCCTGGATACTTTCAGTTGAGCATTTTCAAGTCGAAGAGCTTTGATTTCTTGCCGCTTGTTACAAATATTCTTCAATAAATCCTGGTTATAGGAATATACTTTCTGTAAGTCAGAATTGTTGGAAATATGCCCTAGAGACAAATAGTAGTAAGGACTATTATCATATTTCATATAGTTTATGATTAAGTTTTATATCATGCTATAACTGTATTGAGTGGAAACATCAATACACGTGTGATATACAAACAACCAGGGGTTCCCAGTGAAACTCTAGTCACTGGTTCATTGGCAACAGATGATCATGTTTCCTGATCATGTGGCATTTATGCCAGTTGGAAATGAGGTCATCTCATTCCGAGAATGAGATGATGAACCAATACCCAACCTAAACATCGTGACCCAATCATGTCACGAAGTTCAAGTTATGATGATTAGAAATGGATCCTTGTAGACTATCTTTTAGACCATGAGGCTATATCAATCACTGTCTAGCATCAAATGCCATCTGGTAATACGGTGGTTATAAAGGTGTGTTCAGGTACTCGGAGGAAACCGTAGAGGAAATATATGTCAAGAGCAGGATTTGTCCGTCCATGTGACGGTAAGATACTCAAGGGACCACTCGGAGAAGTTATATCTAATAGCTGCGCAGCGTGTGATTTGATCACGGGGATATCACTTGTCGGAACGAGTCAAGTAGCATTGTTCAGTAACGAGATTGAACACGACATCGTGATGTCATTGATCAGATCTCGGGCAATGCACGTATCGAGTGACAAAGGGAATAAGACACGACTGTCCCGATTCAAACGACGAAAGATCTTCGTAGAATGCACAGGGGTCACATGGCCATCCAGGTCCCTCTGTCGATCATTGGTGCGGGAGTGTCCCGACCATGTATGGAGTGTTCCCGAACCATGGGGTATCACGCTTAAGGGCTTGATGATGCTTAGAGATTGTTTATAGGATCGGTGGAATCACCGAAGAAGAGTAAGGAGAAAACCGGAAGTGTTTCGGTAAGTCCGGAGGATCTCCGGAGTGGAGGTGGAAGGTGTTCCATAGCCACGGAGGTTGAATAATATGTGAATGAATGTTAAATATTGATTTAATCATTTATTCATGATTATTTAATAAAGAGAAAATCAATTAAAGGTCAAAAAGGCTTAATGGGCCAATTTCTGGAGGGAGAGGACCCATTAGGGAAAGGAGAGAGGCAGAAGGGGCAAGGGGGCTGGCCGACTGGGCCTAGCCCCCCGCACGGGGCCCACTAAGGGCTGGTCGGCGACCTCCCCACCCCCTCCTCTCCTTTAGTCCCACCCCGGGACTTTGAGGAGGGTGTACCCCCTCCTTCCCCTATGTATAGTGGGGTATTTGGCGAAGATAAATACACCAATAATCAATAAAGGTCTCCCCACTTTTGGGAGGACCTCTAATTGATATTTTCTCTCTCCCCCTCTCTCTCGTGACCATGGTCCCAAGTCTGGACTGTGCGAGCGAGAGAAATCTTCACCGTGGAGCGCTGTCGCGCTGCGGGATTCGGATCCGGGAGCTCTACTTCCGCAACTGCTGCTGGATTGGAGAAGCGGGAGTCATCGTCAGGCACCCGACGTGTGTAAATCCCCGCGAGGTGTCGCACTTGAGGCATTCAAGTCATTGGAGCCAAGGAGCGCAAGGACTTCATCACGACCTTGAGGTCGGCTTCGGCTCGTCTACATCAACCACGCTCTCTTGAGCGTTGACAACGCTTTTCAGTCTTCAAGGGTAAGTTCGTGAAAAGCCCCTCCCGTTACTGTATTACTAATAGATAGGTCCTAGCAGCTTCAGGGGTTCAGGGGCGTAGAGTAAAATTTATTGTTTTCATGCGTGGAACCCCTATAGTGGTATCAGAGCTAGATCTATGCGTAGTAATGCTAGTACGGGTAGAACACACGAGATGTAGCGTGTGGGCATTGATCTTTTAGTTGTTACCCTCCCACGTGTACTTGTGTATACCATATTAATGCTTGATGAAGCGGCCCACAACCGACTTTACGCGTTCATTCGCGAGACTGGTCCACGCTTGACATACGACTTGTACCGTATAAAGTGGCTTAGGGGGGCGTCTGTCTCTCTTGGATTAGTTGGTATACCATTTGCAATGGAGGTCCCTGAAAGGGGTGTAGTAGAGACAACTAGTTGATCAGCGTTGTGCTGAAAGTTCGTAGGTAAGCACGGTTCTTGTACGAAAGCCCATTCAGCCACGTAAAACATGCAAAGATAAAGTGGAGGCGTATAACTTTGTTTTGCAGGGGGGCGTTGCTTTGTGATATGGTTGTGGAAAAGGTAAAGTTATTACCTTTTGTTACATAGTAGTAGATAGTCACAGAGGTGACGAACTACCACGCCGGAATGACACCGGTACCCTGGTGTCTACGGCGCCGGAACCCGGTGACGGCGGATGGAGATCACGACGTGAAGGACCATATCACATCGCATTTACATTCAATATTATTGTTCGTATATATTATTGTGTGCTAGTATTAGATACTCAACAGTATCCTAATAAGATGATCCCTATTAAAATTACCAACGATTGTGTTCCCCCTTAGTGTGCACCACCATTCTTCGGTATGAGGCGATCCAGGGTTACAGGCCTGGGTATCAGACATATCTACGTTCGAATACAGTGGGTGTAAGCCATGTTGCATAGGAAATACACTAAGGTTGAATTGGCGAGCCTAGCATGTGCAGACATGGCCTCGGAACACGGATGCTCGAAAGATCGAGCACGAGTCGCATGAATGATGTGACCGACATTTAGCGTCCACCCTTGAACCCACATTGATGGCTGTGATGATCGGGGGAGATGTGGCTGATAGGGGTCGTTTATCACTAGGAACTCTTTTGGGGATAGGTGTTTCTGAGTGGAGTTATTATTAACTCATTTTATTATAAACTTAGTCTAAATTCCTTTTGCAATTATAAATGTAGATGGGACCTTTCGTGTTGACGATTGATTGGTTAGAAGGAGAGAAGCTCAGATTAGATGGACCGAACTTCTCCATATGGTTTGCACGTCTCCATGTTCTCCTTAGCGAGAACGACGTGGTCGACTACATACTTGACGGGATGGATTTGGATCAGCCCACTGACCTAGAGACCCTAGAGGAGCGGAAAGACCGCTATCTCCATTGGGAGATGGTCTCCTATATTTTAGTTGTAATGCATTTCGGAATGGTGGACGAGCTGTGGCATTTCATGGGTGATGTCAACCCTCGTTCAGTGATGCTACAACTTAGGACACATTTCGTGGAGCAGGCACGCATTTGGGAGCATGAGTTGATGGGAGACTTCCTCTCCATTAAGATGGAGGAGAACTCATCACTGGACGACCACTTGGAGCGCATGCATGATGTGTACATGAGGCCTGCATACTTCCTGGACATCTGGATAACGGGCTCTTTTGCAAATGCCGCTGTGCTGCGGTCGCTGTCACCAAGCTACCAAGCACAAGTCAGGACTTGCGTAATGAGGGGCGACGCGGAAACAATGGAGTTCCACCGGTTCATGACACATCTCAGGAATGTGTTGGTTGAACCAGATGTCGCTCAGGTCGTCAACGACAAAGGTATATATTTGATATACATCTTTATAAATGTTATAATCTTGCAAACACATTTGCAGTGTTAAGTATATCTGATACTTGTTCTGTTTTGCTGAAAACAGGTCCTTCTGCATGAGAGGTGCTTGCTGGAGAGGAGGTGACATTGCGTGTTGATGGAGAGCATGATGATGACGGCCAACGACACTCTCCCTCGACATTTATCATTTAGTTTGTGTTTTAGGATGATTATTGTAATCAAGAGATAGTGAACTTCTTTAGTGTGTCTCACACTTCGTGAGACGGTTATTCATATTAGTTTGTAATAAACAGTTGTTCTACTTTTATGAATGATTTCTATTCGTGTCCATATCTTGTTCGATTACTTGTGAATTATCCTCGTTGTTTGAAACTAATTGATAATGCATGAACATTTGTAATACATTAAAATGCCTTGTTTAAAATACCCAACTTAATGATATATTCATTAATGAATGAAACCATTGTTTAAATTCAAAGTTATGTGATAATATGTGAAAGTCATTCGATTTCTTGTCACATATAAATCATGCCTAAGTTCGGCAAAATAACTTGAACATCGTGTATTACTTGAATACAAAGTGTTTAAAAGAATTGTTAAAAGTGAATACATATTCGATGTATTGGGTTTTAACGAAAATGGTAATTATAATTATATGATTGTTTAAATGTGTAAACTAGTTTACCAAAGGAAACATGAATATGAAACTATTTGATTTGATCAAAATGTTTCATTAACAAAGGGTACAAATATGAAAGAGAATCCAATTACTATGATTTGATCAATAGTAATGAAATTCGACTTTATAAGAATGGCATAAAAGAAATTGTGGAATGCAAAGCGTTCTGAAACGTCAGAATGCAGAGCATCACAATGTGATATTAGATATCAAAGGGGTTGAATAGAAGGCACCAAATAAATCGTTGTAGTGTAGATGTAGAGACCATTAGTTAAATAGTTAGCACTCAATTAGAATGTAGTGAACCATTTGAATTCGTGAAAGTTTTGGGGTTATTCGATATAACCAAAACAATAGCGAATAAGTCCTTGTAGTATATTCATTGGAAACTTTGAATATGAAATCCATAGCTGAAACCAAAAGAGAAGCAAAATTTGTATTGCTTGGATTTTGGTGCATTCTTGAGAAAGCTCACTTTTAGTGATATTTCTCGATTATGGAGAAAATGGAAAATAGTGAAAAACATGATGAGGATTCAAAACCCTGCATGATAGTGTTGAGAAGCGCAACAGACAACGTTCCTGAACGATTCTCTGCACAGAAGGAAAGAATCAATGATATTGATCATTGTGTTTTCCCCACTAGTGTTTTCACTACATAAAGTAGGATTCAAAATGTAATCCATATCTTGTATGGAGACATTTGTGAATCATTTGTCATGATTTTTGGAATATGACATACCTACGAACTACTAAGGAAATAATGGTAAACTAGAATTATGAGAAATCCTAATAGCAAAATTCCCTTGAGATTAGAAAGCAATTAGTTGCTGAATCTCACAAGTAAAAGGGGTTACCTGAATTTTCCCAAATGACCGCAAAGCCATAGTTGAAAAAGGGGGTAAATGACAAAAGAACAATTTGTCAAGTATTGGATGAATTCAAATGAATTTGATTCATGTGTGCTAAATGTCTAGTGGAATTAAAACTAGTAACAGTACTAGTATCTCATAGTAAATCTCCAAGTTTGATATTTGATCAAAGGTTTTTGAAATTCTTCAAAATAGTGGGCGGATATGCAATTTGCATAAAATTGAGTGGGAGCTATGAAAGTCTTCCTGAAACAATATGTGATTGACATATTTTAAGTGGGAGCAATATAAGACTCATATTCAAATATGTAGGAACATATTTTGAGTGGGAGCTTATAGGAGTAATTCTTAAGTATGTTAATAATGAAGGCACAAATACTTATAAATAATGATTTATAAGATGTAGAAGTTGATAATAGGTGTATTATGATATTATGTAGTATTGCTTAAGGGATTCTGAAAGGGGTTTCGGAATAGAAGTTAATTAAGGAACTGGTCCTTAATAACTCAAATTAGGAATAGTATTAAGTTGAACATCAATGGTTGAAAGAAAGAAAAGGATGATCGTCATCCACTATGTTGAGACACAGGTTCTATCTTAGTAAACCATGATGATAACTTAGCATAATATGTGATCCAAATAAGGAACGTTTAAAAGTGATTAAGTTCGAATCACAAAACGTTGAGCTGAGTTTTGTCCGCAGTGTCTAGTAGAGAACTGCAGACATGTTTTCAAAATCCATAAAGGATGACATATCTTAAAGCATAAAGGGTTATGTTATAAGGGGATATGTTGGAAACTCCTGTAGATACGATTAAAGTCAAGAAGGAAGCAAGGTGAACAAAGACATCGAAAGTTGCACAGAGTGCACTAGTGTTTCGATGAATACATTTATAATAATAGATAAGGGTACCATCTAAAGTGTTGTATAATGTTATGGCAGGGCTAGTTCGCTTTTGACGTAGAATGATGTGTCCCAGGGCACAGTGCCCATGAGAAAGCCCTCGAGGTTGATCTAATGTCACTGTAGGCTCCTGGAATCAGGCCTCGTTCTGTTGCCATAGCGACAGTGCATACACATAGATGCTATCATGTGATGATAACGTATTAATGTCAATCAAGGTGACATTAGTAAGTTGCAAAGGATTTGGGACTGTAAAGT
The DNA here is from genome assembly GCA_910589775.1 of Avena eriantha. Taxonomy (NCBI): domain Eukaryota; kingdom Viridiplantae; phylum Streptophyta; class Magnoliopsida; order Poales; family Poaceae; genus Avena; species Avena eriantha. The sequence continues at coordinate 559,697,756 of OU342743.1, forward strand.
ACAGACCCAAGACTCCACCTCTTCCATGAGCAAGCATGTTCAGGGTATCGGATATATGGTGCCAAAGATTGAGAACAAATGCAGCTAGTGTATTTGTACTCTAGTGCAAGTGGGAGACCGTTGGAAATATGCCCTAGAGACAAATAGTAGTAAGGACTATTATCATATTTCATATAGTTTATGATTAAGTTTTATATCATGCTATAACTGTATTGAGTGGAAACATCAATACACGTGTGATATACAAACAACCAGGGGTTCCCAGTGAAACTCTAGTTACTGGTTCATTGGTCAACAGATGATCATGTTTCCTGATCATGTGGCATTTATGCCAGTAGGAAATGAGGTCATCTCATTCCGAGAATGAGATGATGAACCAATACCAAACCTAAACATCGTGACCTGATCATGTCACGAAGTTCAAGTTACGATGATTAGAAATGGATCCTCGTAGACTATTCCTTAGACCATGAGGCTATATCAATCACTGTCTCCCGAGAGTGCTTAGATAGCATCAAACGCCATATGGTAATACGATGGTTATGAAGGTGTGTTCAGGTACTCGGAGGAAACCATCGAGGCAATATATGTCAAGAGCGGTATTTGTCCGTCCATGTGACGGTAAGATACTCAAGGGACCACTCGGAGAAGTTATATCTAATAGCTGCGCAGCGTGTGATTTGATCACGGGGATATCACTTGTCGGAACGAGTCAAGTAGCATTGTTCAGTAACGAGATTGAACACGACATCGTGATGTCATTGATCAGATCTCGGGCAATGCAAGTATCGAGTGACAAAGGGAATAAGACACGACTGTCCCGGTTCAAACAACGAAAGATCTTCGTGGAACGCACAGGGGTCACATGGCCATCCAGGTCCCTTTGTCGATCATTGGTGCGGGTGTGTCCTGACCATGCCTGGAGTGTTCCTGAACCGTGGGGTATCACACTTAAGGGCTTGATGATGCTTAGAGAGTGTTTATAGGATCGGTGGAATCACTGAAGAAGAGTAGGGAGAAAACCGGAAGGGTTTCAGTAAGTCCGGAGGATGTCCGGAGTGGAGGTGGAAGGTGTTCCATAGCCACGAAGGTTGAATAATATGTGAATGAATGTTAAATATTGATTTAATCATTTATTCATAATTATGTAATAAAGAGAAAATCAATTAAAGGTCAAGAAGGCTTAATGGGCCAATTTACGGAGGGAGAGGACCCACTAGGGAAAGGAGAGAGGGAGAAGGGGCAAGGGGGCTAGCCGGCTGGGCTTAGCCCCCCGCGCGGGGCCCACTAGGGGCTGGCCGGCGGCCTCCCCACCCCCTCCTCTCCTTTAGTCCCACCCCGGGACTTTGAGGGAGGGTGTACCCCCTCCTCTCCCTATATATAGTGGGGTATTTGGCCAATATAAATACACCAATATTCAATAAAGGTCTCCCCACTTTTGGGAGGACCTCTAATTGATATTTTCTCTCTCCACCTCTCTCTCTCTCGTGATCGTGGTCCCAAGTCTAGACTACACGAGCGAGAGACATCTTCACCGCGGAGCGCCGTCGCGCTGCGGGATTCGGATCCGAGAGCTCTACTTCCGCAACTGCTGCTAGATCGGGGAAGCGGGAGTCATCGTCAGCCACCGCACGTGTGTAACTCCCCGCGAGGTGTCGCACTTGAGGCACTCAAATCGTTGGAGCCAAGGAGCGAAGGACTTCGTCACGACCTTGAGGTCGGCTTCGGCTCGTCTACATCAACCACGCTCTCCTGAGCGTTGATAACGCTTTTCGGTCATCAATGGTAAGTTCGCGCAAAGCCCCTCCCGTTACTGTATTACTAATAGATAGGTCCTGGCAGCTTCAGGGGTTCAGGGGCGTAGAGTAAAATTTATTGTTTTCATGAGCGGAACCCCTACAAGAATACCCAGAGTCAGAAGTCTACTAAAGACTCGGGCTAATATGTTTACTAATATCAGCACGAGCCTTGGGGACTACACTAGTTCATTCTTTGGCATCCTAAGGAAGCATAAATCCGGATTTGTATGTCCAACTTCATGCTTGGGGGCTAGAGGATATGATATGAAATAAGGAAAAACGTGAGTTGGAATTCTGACTTACGTATTGTTCACGAGCGAGCTTGTTCAGACTCATGTTCACTTCGGTGGTAACCTTCTCGGCGAGGGTTAAGGGGGTCACTAGCACAGTTGGAAGCTCACCGGTCCTCAGCTTCTCGTCGCGAAGACGGACTTGTTCAAGAAGATCAGAGTGCTTGATGTCCTCTGCTTCTTGTGCTTCTTCTTCGGTAGAGATAGTACGGCTTTCTAGGCATTGCCGGGCCAGCCGTTGGATTTCCTCCGCAGACTTCCGAGATAAGCCAAGTTTGGCAAGTCCTGGATTGCTCAGGAGATTGTCAGCGAAAACCTCTGCCGAGGGATCATTACCCGAAGAGGGTTCACCCTTGTCAAAACCTAAGTAACCCATGGTGACGCCAGTCTGTGATCCGAGGATCACTAACTCTGCTGATTGAGACGGATCTTCTGCAACGGTCGGAGATGGAGTAATCTCCGGCGCTACAGAAGGCTGAGGGGCAGGAGTCGGAGGAGCTATGGCAGGAGAAGCCAAGTTTAGCTTCAACTGGCGCAGGGGCCTCGAAGTAACCCCTTTCCCTTTCCCTTGGTGAGTTGTTTAGCTCTGAGAAGGTAATAGAACAGAAAATGTTACATCTCGGAAAGAATTAAGACATATAGTACAAAGACCTTGTGAGGAAAGATTACCTCTTCACAACGGGCACCTCCTTTGTGCCAATAGCCACTATCAGAGCTTTGCGCTTCCGAGGAATAACATCCGGCAGTGGAACCAACTCTCCCTCATCTTGAGAAAACTCAGGAGGATATCCCTCGACCAGAGCAAGCTCTGACTCCGAGAGGTCGGCAAGCTGAAAAGAATAAATATCTTAGTATTGCAAAAATAGTATAAATATGAACACATAATACAAGTTGTTGCTGGAATCTTACCGGTACTACGGGGTCTTCCGACGTATGCATGTCCAAGGACAGCTCCGGAATCTTCCTCTCAATCCGCTCCCTTATCAGCCACTTGATTTGGCATACATAATCTTTTGGCGAGTAGGCCTTGGGGCTGATTCAGAGGGTACCTTTCTTTGACGATGTGATGGAGTGCATCAGTCGATCTCCATGATGTTGAAGAGGTTCGATCCGGTGTGCCTCCCAGCAATGAATTAAGTCGGACCCTTTCAGGCCCTTGTGCTTCATCAAATACCCGATCCGCCTCTTGGCAAGAAGCAGATTGTCACTGAGAGCCGGCGCATCTATGTCCTAGGACTCTTGGGGCGTGGCGGCACTATCACTGAAAGCCGGCAAAGCAGTAGCTTTGCCGAGAGCGGGAATATCCTTGTGATACAAAAAAGTGGACGGCCATTGCTTGACCGACTCACTGTCCATAATCCGAGAATAGACGCGCTCTCGCCTAACCGAAAAACTAATAGTACCAGTAATATAAGGATTACCGGCAGTAATGGAATTTCTCCGGACATGAAAGTAATACCGGAAGAGAGTAAGGCTCGGCCTAATGCCGAGATACTCCTCACACAAAGATGCATATGCGCTCATCTCTAAGAGAGAGTTCGGGGGGAGATGATGGAGTTGAACTCCGTAGTGATCTATAACCTCAAAGAAGAAATTTGAGGGAGGAAAGCTCAAACCTCTGTCGAGGTGAGTGCCAAAGTGAACCGCTCACCGTCGCGAGGGTTGGGGATGGTTTCGCCGAAGCCGCTCCGCCATTCACCGATGCGGAGGAGCCCTTCTTCTTCCACGACGCGGAGTTTCTCGTTGTCGAGAACGCACGGGATCCATACCTCGCGATTGCTCTCCTTCTCCGCTGCCGCTGCCGTCGCTGTCGTCGTTGCAGTACTGGAGGATGATGCTAAAGCCATTTTGTGTGTGCGCGGTGACCTTGGATGGGCGGTGCTGGAAGTTGTTTGGGGGCAGAGAAGCTCTAGGTTCGTGGGGAGGCGTAGGGGAGAAGGAAACGATGCAAGTGCTGGTGAAGAAGATGGGGAAAGAGATCCTCACCACTTATATCCTCTAGTCGCGTCAAGATTCGTGTAAACACTACAGTGAACGTGCCACGCATCGTGGAAGGAACTGGGAAACCCCCACGTGATGATTACGCCGCCTCGATCTCCACGCACGCATTGAAACGGTGCCTCGGTTCCGCGAAAGGTGGACCCACCAACGGTCGTGCTGACAGGAAATGTCTGTCAGTGACGTGACTTGACCATGACTAGTGTCAGGTTACGTTAGAGACCAAGTTCTGGTTTAGTTTCAATTTCGAGCTAAAAACCCGAATAACATATTCATAGGTCCGGCTCATCTGAGACTCGGATCTACTCCTTTCTTTTCGAAGTTTCAGGAACCCTTCACGATTCAGCAAGCCGAGGATCAAGCTAGAAGATGATGAAATCCGACTTTGGATCATGGAGGCTTTCAGGGGCTGCTGTTGGGGATATACTTTCCGGGTATCCTCACTGTGCCTCACTAACCAGGGTGGCCCACTTCAGGTTAGAGCTTTGTTTCATGGGCGGCCCAGTCAGGGAGAAGAGACGGAGTCCGATCCGGCTATGGGAAGGCCTAGAAGACTTACCGACATAGGCCCGTAGTGTTACATGTAGTTCAAGATGTACTCTTTAACCGACTCTTAATCGTAGCCGGATAGATCTCTCATGTAAACCCTAGGCTGGATATATATATAAGCCGTCCTAGGGAAATCCTTTAGGGCACCCTCACAATAGTCTACAATCTCAACTCGCACAGGCGAAACCCTTGTAACCCATATTCTGGCTCTGCCGTATTATTAGATTGCTAGCAGGAGTAGGATCCGTCCAAAGTCGGCGGATTCGAACCTGGGTAAACTTGTTTTCTCACCATCCCGAAACACCGTACGTCTCACACCCCTCTCTTCCACACGCCTCGAGGACCCCCTCATGGCGTACCAGTCATCAATCTGGCGATAATCGGAGAGTGGAGTCTCCAAGAAATCCGCTGTCATCTTAGAGGTAGAGAAGAAGAACTCCACTGGCATCCCTTTAACCAAGGCACCTGCTATGGTGTAATTACTTTTCTTCTCCAAATTTATTTTGTACCTACTCAATTCCTATACTTATACTTTGTATGTCTCAGGAAGAGATATGGTGTTAGTCTGAAGCGCATCTCCAAATATGTTGGAGGTTCTAAGAACATTCATGAGATGTTGACCAAGTACTCTCCCGCTGTTGCCCCCCTAACTCCTACCACCAAGCCTACATCAGGCTCCACCGGACCCTCGTCCCCATTACACTTGAGACATCCACTAAGGAGACAAACATCATTCCTACTCTAGATGTCTCAGGTTCTGCTGGCATGGACATCGTTCCCAGCAGTTAGGCGACACAGGAGAGCACTTCCTCTCCAATGGCTGAAGCTCTAGCTAAGGATGCCATCAAAGAAGGGAAACAACTGGCTGAGGGAGAAGATGCAGCAGCAGACAAGCCGGCAACTTCTACGCCATCAATAGCACAAAAGACGGCTAGAGATTCATCCCTACCCTTGACTGGTGCGCCTGCTATGCCTTTGAATCCTCTAATGCTGAGTCTGGATGATCTTGTCCGGCAAGCCGATGTTATTTATAACAATGTTAGGACCTTACATGATGCATATGCCACTGCAGCAAACAATCTCAAGACCATTTGCATTGTGAGTCTTTGATCTTTACATTTTACTTTATAATATATCCCACTGTAGCCCGAGCTCTTAGGCGGAAAACCATAAGTTATTGTCCTGAGTGCTCCAAAAGGAACTAAGTGTGGAACTTGATAGTGTATCCCCCGAGTTTCTAGGTAGAATGAGTAATTCCGGCTAGATACTCTAAGAGAAAGCATACATAGGTTAAAATATGATACTATAGCCCCCGAGCTTCTAGGTGAAACTGAAAAAGTTCTAGCTAGATGCTCTAGAGAAACTAAGCATGTTCCTTATGAAGAATGAGAATAATCGAAGGAAATCCGCCAATGATAGTTTTGCCAAGCTGCAAAAGGAGCTAGATCTTGAAAAGGGTAAAACAACCTTTTTGAAGGAATAGATCAAAAACAACAAGCGTCTATTCTCTTCTGACATCTCCTTGATCCATTATTTGTAGCTATTTCTTCTAAATACTCATAATGCTTTACTATTTCGACTTGCAGAAGTTGTTACCAAGGCCAAAAGCATTGTTGAACAATACAAGAACATCCGAGAACTAGATGATGAGAACAGGATCCTGAAGAAAGACATGGCCGCTGCTGTCAAGGCACATGATGATGCAATGAAGGCCATGCAAGAATCTGCAAACACTGAGATTCAGCGCTTGAAGAAGAAAATTGAAGATCTCAAGAAACAGAACGAAGTTGCTGCACATCAGAATACTCGGGGCCTTGAGATATACAAGAAACTTCAGAAGGAGCACAACGTCTTGGTCGAGATATGCCATCAAGCTGAGACCAGCATCTTTAGTAATAATCTTCTATCTTTTCTCAAATTCTGTAAGTCGGATAATTTTATACTATTACAATACCCATGACCTTTGTCTCTTATGAAAACACAACCCCCTTAGTTTAACCAATATGAGTGAAGATGCTCCGGACTGGAAGGAATGCATGGTTATTGTTGGAAACTTCATCAACACTGCCACCACCTAGGCCAAGGAGATAGCCCAATCCCTGGACATCAACATCAAGGCGGCAGATTATGTCACCAAGTACTTAGAAATCCTCCGCCGAGCCCCCAAGAAGGTGAAGTGCTAGAAAGCATCCTCCATTCGGGCTAGTGCTAGGATGGCCTTGTCCTTGGTGAAAGCACACTATGATGATGCCGACATGGATTTAGTGACCTATGGTATGCCAGAGTGTGACGAGGAGGGCAACAAGATTGATAGCACGACTATCTAGAATTCCCTCGCTGACTATGATACCAAGGCTGCCAAATTAATCAAGTCTAATGTCTTCGTTCCTGTCGAGGAGATGGACTATGATCCAGTAGCTTTAGAATTTAGCCTCGGGACCTCCGAGCTTGATGATCTCTCCAGGCTTGTTTCTCCTGTTGCTGATGATGCAGCATCAAAGTCACCTGTAGCAGAGCCATAATACCATTGGTTCTATTAAATGTGCCTCTGAAATTTTTGTACGTATGTTGAAAACAATATAGAAGTAAGGTAGAAAACTTGGCTACAAGCCTCTGATACATCCATTTTGCATCACTATTCTATATCATAATTTACTGTTATTCATTGATATATTTCATATTAAGGGATGATACTTATGTTATTTCATCTATTTTTGCATGGTTGATGACTTTTGGAGCATGTACCACTGCAGTCAGGATTCTGATGGAAAAGGGGCTGTTTGGAGGCGAAATTCGTGAAGATCAGAAAATCCGGGAAAATACATCGAAAATTCTATTTTCCAGAAGACGAAGATTGCCAGAAGGGGGAGTGGAGATGGGCCACAGGGGGCCCACACCACCCCCTGGCGCGGGCCACCCTAGGCCATGCTAGCAGGTGGTGTGGCCACCTTGGCCCACTCCAGGATCTCCCCTCTGGCGTATATTATCCCCACGGAACCCTAATACCTGGAGGGTAACCACAGAAAGATTCCGCCTCCTCTGCGGGGTGGAAAACTACATAGAGAGAAAGATCTCTCTCACAGACATAATTCTACTAGGGAATTCCTTCTCGGAGAGGGGAGATCATCGCCATCAACACCACCATCAAGCTGGACTTCATCGGGATCATCATCATCATCTCCATCATCATATCCACCAGCACCATCATCACCACTCCATACCGTTGTAACAATTGGGTTGAATCTTGCATAGTTCTTAGGGGAAACTTTCTCGGTGTTGATTAGTCCTTGTAGTTGATTCTATTGAGTGAACCATTGAATTATCGTTTATGTTCAGATTGTTGCATATCATTATATCATCTCTAATCTTGATCCATATGATGTCTTGTGAGTAGTTCGTTTAGTTCTTGAGGACATGGGAGAAGTCATGTTGTTAGTAGTGGAGTTGTGTTGAGAAAGATTCAATGGTTTGATATTTAAGTGGTGGTGTATTTATTCTAGTGGTGTCATGTGAACATTGACTACATGACACTCCACCTATATGGGCCTAGGGGAATGCATTGTGTATTTGGCTACTAATCGTAGGGGTTGCCGGAGTGACAGAAACCTGAACCCCCGTTAGGAAACCTTTGCACAAGGGATGTCAGGGTCTTAGATTTTAAAGCTGTGGTTAGGTTTCTACCTTAATTACTTTCTTGTACTTGCAGATGCTTGCAAGGGGTATAATCACAAGTATGTATTAGTCCTAGGAAGGTTGGTACATTAGCACAGGTTCACCCACACAACACTTAGCAAACTAAAGAAGATTAATCAACTATATGAAGCGAAAGCACTTGACGATATTCCTGTGTGTCCTCGAGAACGTTTGGCCATCTTAAGTAATACAACCGACTTGTCCTTTGCTAAAGAAAGGATTGGGCCACTTTCTGCATTTATTATCATTGTCTTTTATTTACTCGCACTTTATTTACCTGCATTATCAAAAACTCCTAAAAATCCGTTTGATAAGTATTTACAGAGAATTCCTGCTCCAAGCCCCTCGCTAACACCTTCCGCTCCTCGTTGGGTTCGACACTCTTACTTATCGAAAATACTGCGATACACCCCCTATACTTGTGGGTCATCAAGAATATTTTGTGGCACCGTTGCCGAGAGTGAAGTGCTATTGGAGAGTGGAACTGGTAAAGGAAACTTCTACCATGAGTATTTTTTACTTCTGTTAGTTGCTTTATTTCAATATGGATAATTCACTGAGTTTCTTATTTCGTAATGCTACTACTACTGCTAAGGTAGTAGATGAATCACCACCTATTGGGAATGGTACTTTTAAAATACCTACACGGATTATTGATCATGTTATGGATAACTATTATGTTGGATATGGAACTGTCCATCCTAGTGATAATTTGCTCTTTATACACGAATTATGCGGGTTGTTCAAGTGAGCGGGTATTACAACAGATCAATTCAAGAAGAAGTTATTCTCATTATCACTGAAAGGAAGAGCTGAGGAATGGTATAAGCTGCTGAAGAATGGCCAATCTATTGAATGGCAGGAAGTGGTGCCTCTCTTTTATTCTAAATTTTATCCTCCTAGTGAGATTCATAAATATCAGAATCAAATATACAACTTTTGGCCTCTTGATGGAGAGAGTACAGCTCAAGCTTGGGGGAGATTGAAGTTACTAATGCTCAGATGTCCTATTCATGAGCTCCCTCACAATATTATTATCAATAACTTTTATGCATGGCTTTCTCTTCATTATAAGGATTTATTGGATGCCTCTTGTGTTGGATAATTTACACGCATGGAAGAAGAAACTAAATGGGATCTTCTAGACCGTATTCAAGACAATGCTGAAGCATGGGAGAATGATAAAGGAAGAAAGTTAGGTATAAATTATGATTATGAATGCATTGAATCTTTTATGGGAACTGATGACTTTCAAAATATAAAAAATGCTTATAGTCTAGACTCTCAAGCTATTGCAACCTATTTTAAGGCTTTTGCTTCTTATATTAAAATTCCTAAAAAGAAGTGGAATAAGTATCATGCACCTTATAAAGACATTGTTAGTAGTGTTCCTACAAGAGATACTGAACTTTATACTGCTAATCATGTTTTACTTGAACTTTACATTGAGAAAATACCTTTCCCGGTTAAAGTAAAGGAACATTCTATGATAGCTAGTATGGTTAATGAAAGTACAAATAAAGCTGTTGAACCTGATGAACAAATAAAAGATGAACCTATAATAGAAAATGTGAAAGACTTTGTCACTAAATATGAAGAAGATGGACACACTATCCTCCGTAAGGATACTTCTAATATTGTTTCGCAAAGTAGTGTTATGAGAGCTAGTGTCCCTGTGTTATCTGTTAGAATTGGTGATCATTGCTACAATGGTTCATGTGATAGTTATATCGCTAAATTTATGCATGATACTGAAAGTTATTATGAGAGAGGGAAGACTATTCTAATGCATCTCAATAATATTAAGTTTCCTCGCTTTATGCTGAAAGTCTTTATGTTACACTTGTTTTGCCTTCCTATGCTAGTAGTCCCTGGGTTCAACAATTTGTTTGCTTACAAAATTCACTTGCATAGGAAGTGGGTTAGACTTAAACATGTGTACTTTTGCTTCTTGATGCTCTCTTTCACTTCAATTCATATTCTTATGTGAGCATCATTGAAATTATCATGCCCGTCTTAATGGCTATAAAGAAAGAGCTTTTTGGGAGACAACCCAATATTGTTGCTTTCAGTTTGTTTTTGTTTATTTGAGTTTTGGAAGTTATTACTTCGGTAATAAACTCTCCTTATCCTTTTTGTTTGGTTTTTGTGTCAAGATCAACCTCTAATGAGAGAGAAGTAAGATTTGGGGAAGTTGCTGTCCCAACAGATTTTTGTGCTTCACCGTAAAAGTTCGGGAGAGACCTCTGTATACCGGATTGAGATGTAATGTTTTGTGCTTATGAAACAGGTTGTTATGTAACTTTAGTTAGTTTTGCACTTTTTTATTTGAGCAACAGTTTCGAAAAAATTGATCTTTACCTGCTGGTCTGTTTTGACAGATTTGTGCCACTCTTGCATTTGCCTCTTAAATCGATTTCCTTTTTGAATTATTTTTGGGTTTTCGGAAGGAATTGCTACAGTAGCTTATGTTTTGATGGATTTCAGTTGGAACTAAACTTAAAAGGTTTATTACCTTGTTTGCACTAATGTTGTTAATAAGAATTGTGTGAAGTTTTGCATGAAAGAAATTTCCAGATTATTGGAGAAAATGGTGTAATAAGATAGTGAAAGGTTTCATGACTCAAGAAGTATGTGTATGAAGATGAAGATATTGATGTTATTCAAGCGATGACTCTGGAAGAATCTACTAAATGCCAACTTCAGAGACCTACAGAGTCCGTTTTCGAATAGGTAACAGTTCTGGTAAGAAAAGTTCCACGAAAAATCTGTCTAGTTATATTTTTGCAGTTTTTATCCAACAAGAAAAGCAACGAAGTGAAAGAGGGACAGAAACAGAGTCAGAGTGGCTCACACCACCCCCTGGTGCAGGCCCTCATGGCTGCGCCAGCAGGTGGTGTGGCCACCTCGGACTCCGTCTCCGACCCGTTTTCTCCCAGTAACTTCCTTATGTTGCAAAAAATTATAATATATAATCCTCCGTATCCCCTGAGGTTCGTATATCGTGTTCTCGTCATGTTTTCGTTTCGATCTGTTTCTGCCAGGAACTATTCTAAAATTTTAGAAGCACAATGGTCTCCGCCAAGGATAAGGGAAAGGAGCCTGCGGAGGAGGATCCCCAAGACCCCGGGCAGGAGAAGGAGATCAATGAAGAGGAGGCAAAGAAAAGCCAGCATCCGCACACCGGCACTTCCATTGAAAGCATTGGAGTGTTGGCAAACCCTGCCAAAATTGGAAGGACTGCATGGATGTCAACTGGAGGGAAGCCTCAGTGTCATTGCTTGGCTCCACGGTCACCTTCTCCACACACCAAGAATCCCTTCCATACCCTTATCCATGAGCATCAATTCTAGAATATGCCCAAGGAGAAACTACCCTCCAATTGGGATATGCCTCGTTCTAACCATGCAGGAAAAGAAGACTTCAAGGAGGGAGAGTGGGGAAAGAATCGTACAAGTTGGGATTCACAACCCGACATGACCATGAACCACATTGAGCCACCCTAGGCTGCGCTAGCAGGTGGTGTGGCCACCCTGGCCCACTCCAGGATCTCCCCTCAGGCGTATATTATCCCCACGGAACCCTAATACCTGGAGGGCAACCATAGAAAGATTCCGCCGCCTCTGTGGGGCGGAAAACTACAAAGAGAGAAAGATCTCTCTGGCATACAGAATTCTGCCGGGGGAATTCCTTCCCGGAGCGGGGAGATCGTCGCCATTAACACGACCATCAAGCTGGACTTCATCAGGATCATCATCATCATCTCCATCATCATCTCCACCAGCACCATCATCACCACTCCATACCGCTGTAACAATTGGTTTGAATCTTGCATAGTTCTTAGGGGAAACTTTCCCGGTGTTGATTACTCCTTGTAGTTAATGCTATTGAGTGAACCATTGAATTATTGGTTATGTTCTGATTGTTGCATATCATTATATCATCTCTGATCTTGATCCATATGATGTCTTGTGAGTAGTTCGTTTAGTTCTTGAGGACATGGGAGAAGTCATGTTGTTAGTAGTAGAGTTGTGTTGAGAAAGATTCAATGGTTTGATATTTAAGTTGTGGTGTATTTCTTCTAGTGGTGTCATGTGAACGTCGACTACATTACACTTCACCCATATGGGCCTAGGGGAATGCATTGTGTATTTGGCTACTAATCATAGGGGTTGCCGGAGTGACAAAAACCTGAACCCCCATTAGGAAACCTTTGCACAAGGGATGTCAGGGTCTTAGATTTTAAAGCTGTGGTTAGGTTTCTACCTTAATTACTTTCTTGTACTTGCGGATGCTTGCAAGGGGTATAATCACAAGTATGTATTAGTCCTAGGAAGGTCGGTACATTAGCACAGGTTCACCCACACAACACTTAGCAAACTAAAGAAGATTAATCAACTATATGAAGCGAAAGCACTTGACGATATTCCCGTGTGTCCTCGAGAACGTTTGGCCATCTTAAGTAATACAACTGACTTGTCCTTTGCTAAAGAAAGGATTGGGCCACTTTCTGCATTTATTATCATTGTCTTTTATTTACTCGCACTTTATTTACCTGCATTATCAAAAACTCCTAAAAATCCGTTTGATAAGTATTTACAGAGAATTCCTGCTCCAAGCCACTTGCCAACACCTTCTGCTCCTCGTTGGGTTCAACACTCTTACTTATCAAAAATACTGCGATACACCCCCTATACTTGTGGGTCATCAGCCTCCTACTACTTATCTATGTCCGACATATAATTATTTTTTAACAAAGTGTTGGCTTATCCATTATTCTGGTTCGTATGCTTGACCTTTCATGAGACGGAAGACTCACAGCACAAAACTATGTCCTCAGGTGATGATGCTTAATAGTACCATCAAGAACCTAAGAACAAAATTGCCGGCTTTGAGTGCCGAAATGTCACTACTCCAGAATCCACATAACAATGACAAAAAACATGTAGACCAAAAAACTTAAGCTAACACCCGTAGGCAGAATTTTCATAAGTGGAAATGCAAACTTTCGAATAAAGGGTTTATACGATCTAAAAATGAACACTAAAGGAGGTAAAAGACTTAGGAAATATGAGTGTACCAAATTATTTATTTCACTGATCATATAAGATACTTATTACATAATATAAAAGGGATGTAGATGTGTTATGTTCCATGGCCGATCGGTCTCTGGATAATCATCATAAGGGTCATGTCTCTTATGCCTATGATCTTTTCTTGGCATGTCTTTCAACCCGTGAATATCGACGAGGTAATAGGAACCATTGAGCAGCGCTTTGCTTATGAAGAACAGTCCTTCCCAACGTGGGGATAATTTGTGTGACCTTTTCTTCTTGAGGCAAATCACAAGATCCGCCTCTTTAAACGAGCGATGTTGAACATGGTGACTATGGTAGCTGCGTAGCTTTTACTGGTAGGTGACGGATCTCTAGCATGCCCAGACATGTTCTTCCTTGAGCAGGTCCATAGGTAAGCATCTGGATTCTTCAGCATCATATTTGTCGTAGGCGGCGACTCTCGGTGCATCATGGAGGATGTCGGATGGTAGGACTGCTTCTACTCCATAGAACATGAAGAAAGGGGTCAAGCTGGTAGATCTATTGGGTGTTGTCCATAAACTCCACAAGAAATATGGTACCTCCTCCGCCCAGGCTCCAGCTGCTCTATGTAGCGGTGCCTCCAAGCGTGGCTTGATTCCTTTCAGAATTAATCCATTAGCCCTTTCAACTTGACCATTAGACTGTGGTTGTACCACATATGCTAAGTCAAGGCGGATACCTTTATCATGACAATAAGCCTCTACTTCTCCGAGTGATAAGTTGCTGCCATTGTCGATGGTGATGCTATGTGGGAGACCAAATCTCACCACTAGATCCCAGACAAACTTCAGGGTTGTTGCCCCATCGAGCTTTCTAAAGGGTTTAGCTTCAATCCACTTAGTGAATTTATCAACTACAACTTGTAGATGTGTAAACCCACAAGGTGTCGTCTTCAAGGGACCAACCATGCCAAGCCCCTAGATTGCAAACGGCCAAGTAAATGGAATTGGTCGAAATTCTTCAGCTGGAACATGTGGTTCCTTGCATAGAACTGACATCCAATACAAGTCTGCACCAGCTTTTCGGTGTCCGCCTTTGCGGTCAGCCAGTAGAATCCTTTCCAGAAGGATTTGGAGACCAACAATCAGGGAGCGGCATGATTCCCACAATCTCTGAGATGTATCTCTCTAAGGATTTCCATACCTTGTTGCTGGGAACACACCGTAGGAATACTCCTATGGTTCTTCATTTTTACAAATGACCATCTATTATGGTATATCTCTTTGCTCTCCATACTATCTGCCGTCTTTCGACTTCATCGGTGGGAAGTGTTCCGTCTTGAAGGTAGTCCATGAACAGTTTCATCCAAGCTGGAGAGGTCATTGTAACTGCGTTAACAAATGAATCCACTGTATCCGGGTTATCAGGGTCGGCCCCTTTCACACATGGAGTCTGTAAATGCTCTAGGAAAACGCCGGGTGGAATTGGTTTGCGTGCCGATCTAAGCTTAGACAGTAGATCTACCGCCTCATTGTCCTCCCTATTTACATACTTGACTTCGTAGCTGTCGAAGCACTTCACTGTTTTGTCTACTTTGTCTTGATGTTCCGCCATCATAGGGTTCTACACGTTCCAGGTGCCAGCCACCTGCTAGGAAACCAAGTCGAAATCTTCACAGCAAACTATGCACTTGATGCAAATATCCTTGGCCACACGAAGTCCATGAATGAGAGCTTCATATTCCGCCATGCTCTTGGTAGTGTTGAAGTGGATCTAGAGGACGTACTACAGCTTCTCTCATGTTTGTGATTGCAATAATAAACCAGCCCTCGAGCCATTGAGTAACTTGGATCCTTCAAAGTGCCTGACCCAAAACTTTGGCTCTGGTTGCACATGAGTATCTTCTGGCAGTTTTGTCGAGTTTGCAATGAAATCCGCCAATGCTTGTGATTTGATAGCGTCATGCCTCTTGTAGGTGATTTCGAAGGCGGAAAGCTCGATGCACCACTTCGCCACCCTTACTGTAGCGTCCTTGTTGTTGATAATATTGTACAATGGATCTTTGCTCACCACTATAATGGGGTGCTCCTGGAAATAATTCCTTAGCTTGCGTGAAGCAAGGAAAACTCCATAAGCTAGCTTCTGGTAGTGCGGGTAATGATGCTTGGATTCCATAAAGACCTCGCTTACATAATAAATTGGTCGCTGAACTTTGTGCTCATGCGTTGGCTCCTAACGCTCCACCATGATGACAATGTTGATAACTTGGTTGGTTGCCGCCATGTATACTAACATTGGATCCATTGACTCCAGTGCTGTGAGTATTGGTGCGGAGGAGAGTATTCTCTTCAACTCCTGAAGTGCCGCATCTGCCTCGTCCATCCATATGATTTTGTCCGCCTTTTTGAGAAGCTTGTAGAGCGGCATTGCCTTCTCTGCAAGTCGGCTGATGAACCTCTTACTACTGCTATGCAGCCTGTGAGCCGCTGGATGTCCTTAAAGCATGTTGAGGATGACCTTGATCTTCTCCGGGTTGACCTCCATTCCGCGATGTGAAATGATGAAGCCCAACAATTTGCTGGCTGGGACCCCGAAGACACACTTCTTTGGGTTGATCATCATGTTATACTTCCGGAGGTTATCGAAGGTTTCCTGCAAGTCAGTGATGAAATCATTTGATTTCTTTGACATCACTACAATTTCATCCACATAAGCGTGTATGATGTGACCTATTTGGTCATGTAGGCAATGATGCATCGTCCGCTGGTATATATCACCCACATTTTTCATCCTAAAGGGCACCATGACATAGCAGTATGTGCCGTAAGGTGTGATGAACGAAGTGGCCAATTGGTCCGACTTTCGCATCATGATTTGGTGGTATCCTGAGTATGCATCTAGAAAACACAGAAGTTCCAAGCCAGCTGTCGAGTCAATGACTTGGTCAATGTGAGGCAAAGCAAACGGGTCCTTCGGGCACGATTTGTTCAAGTCGATGTAATCAACGCACATTCTTAATTCTTTGGTTCCCTTTTTGGGGACAAGTATAGGATTGGCGACCCACTGGGTGTGAATAACTTCTCGGATAAAACTAGCCTAAGTAACCTAGCTAGCTCCTTGCCTATGGATCATCGCTTTTCATCGCCGAAGCATCATAAAGGTTGTTTCATCAGTTTTTCTCTAGGATTGATGTTTAAGCTGTGCTCGGCGAGTTCCCTAGGTACACCCTTCATGTTGCCAGGTTACCAGGCGAAGATGTCCCTATTCTCATGGAGGAACTCGACGAGTGCGCTTTCCTATTTGGGATCCAGGTCCATGCCAATGGAGGTGGTCTTGGGGGAGTCTCCTTCCACAAGTTTCACCTGCTTGGTCTTGATGGTGACCTTGAAGGTGGGTTTGGAGTCAGAAATCTGATTCTTTGAAGCCAAAATCTCCAAGGCATCGACCTAGCGCTAGATCTCCTTGAACTCTTCACCATAGAGGACTTCTTCAGCAAAGGCGGCTTCACTCAACTCGCACTTCCTTGCCTTGTTGAAGATTCCGACAATGGTGACGATGTCATTTGGTTCGGGTATCTTGAGCTTGTTGTAAACGAAACATGGCCCAACAAGGAAGGAGTAGAATATGACGTGATACACGCTCTTAAAGGGCGTCATGTGATCTTGGCGGTAATTTTTAACATCACCAAAGGCGATCGAAGGGTGATGCAGCCAAGGGATTGAGCTTGCCAGCCAGGAACGACGCCATGGAACACATTGTTGCTCTGCCTTAGCTGGGTCTTTGTCAAGTTCATCTTGTGCAACATATCAAGGTACATAATGTTGATGCTACTTCCAATGTCCACGAGGCACTTGGTGAACTCGTTGCCGTCAATGACGGGGTTGATGACCATGGCATACTAGTTCTCTATTGGGATGAGGTCTAGGTGATCTTCTTTGTCCCAAGTAACAGGAATCTTTGATCACTTCACATACTTGGGAACTACAGGTAGGGTGGACATCAGTATCCTTAGAGAGGTTTTCTGGGCCCGGACGGTGGGGGTGCCAAGGATGGTGTGGTAAACTGGAGCCTTCTTTTCAAAGGGTTTTTTACCCTTACCATCGCTGTTGTCGGTGGGTTTGAGGTCCACGTATTGATCCATGTCATATGAATCCTTGGACTCTTCCTCCTTCTTCCCCTTGCCCTTTCTGCGGGGTCTATTCTTCCGACTTTGCTTGTAGCCGGACTCAGGGTCTTCCTTGAGGTTGTTGACAAACTTTCACTAGCGGTTGGTATGAGTGGCCTTACCATTTGAGTCAAGATGGACAAAACATGGCATATCACGGTACTCCTCATACGTCTGGGGAATGCGGGGTGCTGCAGGTGTAGAATCACTCCGCTGATGTCCACGACCAGCCCCCCTGCCATGACGAAGTCGTCCACCTTCACCTCTGCCAGCGAAAGTCATGGTGACCATGTCGGCTGCTTGCTTGTGTTCTGGAAGATTCTTCCGCTTGTTATTATTGTTCTTCTTGGCCTGGTTGGGGATAGCCACTACAGGTAAGGACCCACGCGCATTGTCGTCGGTAGAGGTAAACTCGCTAGCCTTGGGAATCATTGCGTTGAGATCAATCTTTCCCTTGCCTTGAGTATGCTTCAGCGTATGCCGGAGCAGAGATCCCCTTTCTAGACCATCGATGAAGGCGGCCATAGCAGTTTGATCGTGTACTCCAGTGCACAAATTTGTCATGTCGAGCTAGCGGGATAGGTAGTTCTGAGACAACTCGTCCTTTTCTTGTACACACAGCTATAGGTAACCGACAGTGCAGGGACGTTTGTACGTACCCTTGAAGTTCTTGGTGAACGCTTCATTAATGTCCAATCAATTGCAAATTTATTTCTCTAGCAAGTCGTCGATCCATTGTGTAACATCCCAAAACTTCAATCCAAGCTTATCAAGATCAAATCAATCAAAATTGGGGTTAACAAAAACTTTTCCAAATTTAAAATGAAAGCATTCATATATGTGTGCATTTAAAATAGGAGTTGTTTTGAATTGCCATGATTGAGTGATCCAATGCTTGTAAAATGTTTCTTAGGTGATTTAAACATCATCTACATCATTCCCAAACTTTTCCTAAAGAAAATCAAATAAAAAAGAATTAAAAAGGAGGAATGGTCATTTTGGCCATTTTAATCCACTACACTACTTGGAGTGTTCCTAGCACTCAATTCTTAACCGCAACAATTCTTGATCTTTGTACACCTTGCTAGTACACATAATGAGGTACCAAGGCCCACCTTTGGATCTGTTAAAAACATTATGTTACTTATTTTAAATTGTATTTGAAAATTGAATCTAATGCATATGCATAGATCACCCCTATTTCAAAACCCATCTATTTGAGCTCCACTTTCAAAACCCTTGCAACCAGAGACTACCTAGCACTAGTGGAGATCACTCAAAAAATTTGAAACCAAAATTCAAAAGTTTAGTTCTTGCGGCCATTTAATCAAACACTTGGTAGGCAGGTTTAAACCTAAATCATAGCTCACTGTTTTGAACAGGGTTTTGCCCCCATTTGATCTCCATTTAACTCCTCTGTCCCCTCTTGGTCTAACCAGGACCTTAGCACCCACTCCCCTAGCCCCTAGTGGCATTGCCATGCCATGCCGAGCCACCCCTCGCCGGCCAACCTTGCCCTCACCGCAGCAGACCATCTCCCCCTTCCTCTCCATGTCTAGGAGGTAGCCAACACCTCACCGCCCCTCTCTGTCCCCTGCCCGAGCCAAGTGCTGCAGTAGACCACCGAGGAAAGCCCGCGCCCAGTGCCACCGCACCATGCCGGTGCCGCCCCCAGAGCGCGCTCTGTCCCGGCTCAACCAGACTGCCCCTTGGCCGCAGCCCACGTCCGCCGCTCTGCCTCGACCTGGAGAACACCCCAGACACCCACGCTGGCTGCCCAACGCCTCACAGCCACCGCTCACCGTGGACACCGCCGCCTCTGCCATGCAGAGCGCCACCTCGCCTAGACCGCGTGCCACCGCCCCTACGGCTGCATTCAAGGCCTAGAGCACCACCAGGGAACCGCATGTCGATCGCCAGCCGCAGCCATGCCTCTACACCGCCGTAGCCATGTTGCCACCATCGCCTGCCCATCCCGCTCGGTCTCACCATCGGGCCTATAAAAGGAGCCCTCCCCAGCCTCTTCTCTCCACACCATCCCACTCCCCTCACCTCTCTGAACCTCACCCATCTCTTGCTAGAGCAAGGCGAGCTCCGCCTCGCCGGAATTGGAGCCGGAGCAGCCGCGGCAAGAGGAGAAGGGCGCTGCTGATCGCGACCACCCCAAGCTCCGACGCAACCGCGCCTCGCCTCGCCGTCGTCTTCCACTTCATTTGCCCGCCTCGTCGACCCTGCTGGAGCCCTGGTACGTCCCCAGCAGACCCCCACCAAGTCGTTAGGGTTCGAGCTCGCCGGCGACCTGTTCATCATCGACGACGACCCTCAGCCGTAGATCTACCTTCTAATCCTATGGCCCATAGCGCGTGTACCGTTTCGCGTGTTATGTGCCGCTGACAAGCGGGACCCCCTGTCAGCTGAGCCCTGCCCCACGGAGCGCCACTGGGCCGGCCCGTTGGATTTAATACAATTAGAGTTACAGATCTCTCCTAATAAAAATAAGAAGACACAGGCATTTGCAACTTGCAACATTATTATAAAATCAACCAAGTTAGCTTACTCTCAAAAATCACATTTCATCATATCTATCAAAATATGTAATAATATTAAGGTTTACATGCAGTGACTTTGGACTAGTACCAAAATAATGCTATATAGGCATTTCTAGTCACTTTAAATCATTAAATAATGAACTTAAACCAAAGTAATGTTAATCCAACCTTTAAATCTCATTCCCACATGTTAGAATATGTGGTGAGGACATGTGTCCACATGATCCCATATTTTTGTGGTGAATATGAAATTTTAGTTAATTTTTCAATGAGTAGAAATTACTTTTCTAAAATAAAAAGGATGAAACTATGGAATTAAACTTGTGATGCTTGTGATGATAAAAGATCATCCAAGGTGTGTCTTAGAATGCTATGTAGCCTAGTTACGTATTTTTTGGTGATTGTGTGCTCCGTATGTATTTATAGACGATAGTACCGACCAAGCTTTCGAGGAGGAGGAGTTCTACCAAGAAGAAGAAGAAGAAGAAGGAGAAAACTTCAACCACTGCACCAACCAAGGCAAGCTACTATTAGCAAGCTAGAACTATTTAAGTGCAAGCCACCATTAAAAATGCAAGCTAACACTTGCAAGTTTAGTGTTTAACAGGCTAGGATCAACTAGATGGTTTAGCTAAGATGCCTTAGGCATGTTTTGATCACACTCCCTTTTGACTATTAATACCCCAAGTCTTAGTTAGAAGTTTTACCCTCTTAGTTTATACAAAGTTCTTTACTTGTTTAGAAGGTAGCATAAAAAGTATAAAACTTGACCTATTTAGAACCCATCTTTACCACCTTAGTGAACACTCTTAACTTAGTAGTCTAGAGTAGATCCAAAAACTTGAGTCATTTTAGATGGGAACACTTGGTGAAAATAAATCATGAAAACCTTGGAAAGATGAGTCATTCTATTGAGATGTTTAGACATGTGTTGAGAAACACAAATGGTTGATGATGATGAAAATGTTGAGGCATGAGCCTTGACTTTTTTATAAAACTGATGGTTGGATTCAGATGCGATACCATTCCAAATTTACCGTACAACCACATTACCTGAATTGGGTAAGGATTAGTTGGAAATTTATATGCATTAGTATTAGTTCCCTCACGAGAGAGGTCTGAGCTAAGGCTACCTCTCATGATGTCCACCTATGCAGTGCCCAAGATGACTGATGGTCATGGTTGGGAGGCCATGCTCATAGGAGAGGTGCTTATACTAGGGTGTGTAAAGGGAAGGTTATGTTTGATTATCTGCATACTAAGTATGATGATTCAGGGTTACCCCTGACAGATGTATCGAATCTTGTGGTGAAAGTGTACCACCTCTGCAGAGTGTCAAACTATTCGAATAGCCGTGTCCGCGGTTATGGACAGTTGGAATGGCCATACTGTTTCGTTGTCACATGTTTTCTAAATACTTTGAAATGAATGATGAATCTTGACTTGACCACAACAGGGTTGTGTTTATGACAATGGTTTCCCCAACTTAAGTGATTCTAGAGTTTTACTTTATCTTTCTTTGCTTCAGAACTCAGCTTAGGTTTCAAACTTAACTTTATAGTTAAGCATAGATCTAGCACTTTAACTTAGAATTATAGTACTTGTTAGTGGTAGTTTGCGAGTACTTAAAGAGTACTCATGGCTTTTGTCCCTGGCTATTATCATGGCCAGACTATGAAGGAGACTATCAAGATGATGGCCAACAGGACGGCTATGATAATTAGGACTATCTGCCTTCGTCAGCATTGCCTGTGCCCCCGAAGATGGACCCCACCGCTACGCTTATATTTTATTTCCGCTGCTTGTTGTATTAAGACTGGATCATGAGATCCTTATTTGTGTAAGACCTTATGTATGGTTTGTAATGGATGATGTACTGTGATATCCAATCCGTTATGTCTCGCAAAAATGGTAATCCTGGGATTGCGAGGTATGGCATAACGGGCATCTGGGATTAAAAATCCGGGTGTTGACACATTGTCGGGCGGTGCCAGAGATCATTAGTGGGAGGTACTTGACGGCGACGTTGGGGTTTCCCCCTGTGATTTGTATCGCTTTGCGGTAGTCCTACAACCATGTAGCTAGCCTGGTAGTGTTGTCATAGGGCTTGATGGTCTTGTCAATACGGAGGCCCCTAGGGTAGGTTGTGGCCTAGATAACCGGTCCAAAACAATGTGGCCCCAGGTATGGCTCTTCCCTGGCTTCCTAGATCTGATCAAGAAGCGAACATGCATCGTACGGCTCTGATTATTGCTTGTGTTGATCTCCTCCATGGGGAGGAGAGTTGTGGCGTGAGTTGTGAGACCTACATGATCCTTCGCCATGGTGGTTGATGGGTGTAACATCCCACTTTCAGCAACCCTGAATAGTCATCCAGAATGCAAAAATCAGGGGGAACAAAAACTTTTTCTTGTTTAGTGATGTAGTGTTTTCTTGTTGTTTGTTTGTGCTTATGCATATGAGTGTGTATAAGAGGATATACTCCCTGCCTCACCCTTAGTTGACAAAAGCTATTTCACAAAACTGTCTTGGCTAATTTTACATATTCTTAAATGTTCTGGCATTTCAAAAACCTGAGCCAAGATGCCTTCGTAACAACAACCATTTTCCTAGTTTCTGTTAACAAAATTATGGAGATCTATATGATATAATCTCCTTATGTTTTCAAGACAAGATCTTCAACTACTCTTACCCCTAGGTTTTCCAAAACCTTTTATAAAGCTTTTAAGTTCTATTCTTAGTAGAGGTACCAAGAAATCTTACCTTCTTAAAAACTTAAACCTTTCAAACTACCCATCCTCACCCCAATCTAAGCTTGATGGTAACCCTAGTAGTAGTTGAGTTGCTTGCTTAGATGAACTGCCTTGATCTGTTGTTTGATGAATTGCTTTGATCTGCTGCTTGACTTGTTTGCTTAGGAAGTAGTATGAGCTACCCTAGGATCTCATCCTCGAGGATCAATCTAATTTAAGATTTCAAACCTTAATCAAGCTTCCCAATCTTGATCTGACCTCTAGTCACTAAAGTGACCATCTAATTCCTTAACTAAATCAACTTAGAGTTAATCCCTTCTAGAAGCTTCCAAGTTAATGAAGACCCATATAAAGCATGGATCCTATATACTCAATCTACCCTTCAACATAATACATTTAAGGATGATTTGGAACCTCACAACCAATCAAAAACATAAACTCTTATATTCTAGTCTGGAAAACTGTTACCAATATCACATATTTGACTCTCTCTGTTTCTCAACCCTTGTGCATTTTTGGAAATGCACTTGAACCATCTTGTAAACCATATTAAAGACTCCCAAGTACCACTCTTTCCATTGGATATACCCTACCTTAACCCACTTATTCTTGATGGTTTCGCAGGCAAGAAAATAACCCTTTATGCAAATCTTATCAATCTGCCTACTTTGGCAGAAGCTCACATCTCCATATTATATCCTTTTGATAAACTCTTTGCATGGTTGTGATCTACTCAACAAAGGTATATCAATCCCTACTTCACTTGTTCCAATTGGATTCTTGTGCTCCTAAAACCCACATGGTTTTGAAGGCTATTTGATAATCAGTTTTGGCACCCTTATTTTCTTCAAAGTTTGACATTAATCCTTGGAGCACTCCCTTATGATAATCCTCAAATATTTTTACCATGGTGATCTACATCACTTGGTATATCCATCCATATAGAGCATGACCCAAGGAGAGCCTTGAGCTCCAAGATCCAACAAGGTTTTGATGGTATTAAATTAATAATGCCCAAGATCATGTATTCCATGTTTTAATCCAAAATCAAGGTGGATTGTCAATACCCTAGGTTGAAAATGATAGATACATCTTGTGGAAATTAACTAACATTGAAATATAAATTTATCAAATGTTTTCCATAATTATTTTGGCCCAAAAACTATTTATTCCTTTTATTTGACAAAAACTTCAAAACTCCTTCTATAAAGGAAAGATTGTTTTGCTTCAAAACACTTCTCCAAATTTAGGCACATTTGAGGCCTATATATTATAGCCTATATTCCCGTTTTGAAAATAAATATTTTTGAAGAGTTTTAATAATTCTTTTTGCCTATTTTATTAAACAGAAGAAATGGAATAATAAATGTTTTAAATACTTTTCCTTCTCAATAAATCTTGAGAAAATTCTCAAAGTTTGAAGTCATGTTTGGGACCATCTCAAACCAAGAACTCACCTTGTACAATTCTAAAATCTCAAATGAATGCAATAAAACAGATTCAACAATATTTGAATGATTTTATATTAGGATGATCTAAAATACCCAGACAATTCCCAAATAAATCAGGGACATGCATACTAAGTCTACCCACCTACCAGCACTATAAATCCCTCTTACCAAGATCACTTTTTGGGAAGTTGATCCGGATCTTCAAGTATGGAAGATTTAAATTTTGAATAACTTTGAAAATAAAACTAAACTAAACTCCATCCAAACTGGCCCAATAATTCTCCACATCAGAACACAACCTCTCTGGTCGAGCTACGCTGTAGCTGGTCTATATAAACCTCCCTCCCACTTGTCCTTGGTGTTTGTTTGAAGCGAAGAGAGAGGGACAACCACAACATGCCATAGTACTTAAAGCTTGCTGCGGCAGCCTACCTGTCCATCCCCACTCCTCTGCACGACCAGGCCCCCACACACACCAATCCTCGCCGCCCCTGATAACAAATCCCTGGCCACCTCCACACCCAATACTCCATGTGAGTTAGTCCACCATGGACTACTCCTCTTGGGTTAAATATGTCCAAGGCCACCCCAACTTTCGCTCTACACTCCATTCACTCCTCTCCCTCACTACTCTTCTCTCCCACATGCCCAGCCTCCTTTTTCCCCTATGCAATCGAGGAGTAGAAGAAGAACCACCGAGGTGTTGTGAGCGTGTTTTGAAGAGGACCTTCTACCCAGGCAACCTCTTCCCATCCTCTGCTTCTCAAGGCACTTCCTAGCCCCTACTCTATCTCCCTGTGCCACCCTTTTTGGTCGCAGGTACCCAGAGGTCACCACCCAAGCTCTCGGTCGAGCGGAGCACCTCCTGCGAACCCGAAGCTCCCGAGCCCCGGATCCACTGCATGCACCACTCACGCACTCCCCAGGATCGCCGCATCTGAACTAACCTATCCTCATCGACATGCATGCCTCCCAGCTTTCTCCGGTGAGCTCCCGAGCATGCACCGGCAGGCATTCCCTCGCGAGTCCCCGTCTAGACACCAAGTCGGGCCTGTCGCAGCTCGATCTACTCTTGGTGAAGCACTACATACCCTCTTACCCTTCTCTGACCATGACACACCGTCTGGTGAGCACCCCGACCTCCACTTCCCCTGATAGGGTTTCTGTTCTCTCAGGCGAATACTAAGGAAGACGATGGCGCCACACCATCGATATTCACTTAATCCGACGGCAGTCAGCCCTCCATACCCCTTCGAAGGCACCGCCCACTGACCACCGGGCCCTGTTGCCTCAGGATTTGAACCCCCCTCCTGCACACGCTCGTGGCGAGTTGGACCGTCTCGGCCGTTGGGTGGCCCAGTTTCCTCCCAGATCTAGCCCATTTCCCCTCGGTCCTTTTCTTTTAATTAAATTTCAGATCTGTTAGAGTTGTTTTTTGGTTTAAACAAAAACAAAAAAAATGAAAAATGCAAGGAAAGTCCCGTGTGTAAATTTTTACATAGCCTCAGATGTTTTCGTAAACATGCAGCACCAAAAGTTTGACCAGGTATTACTTGTATATTTTCTTTAAATCGATCTCCTGAATAGTACCTCTTTCAATCCATAAATCTCCCAGAGAGTTTCACATGTGAAAATTGAGTAACTCCAACTCTCTTTGGAATCTATTTTAAATACCTATTAGTTAATATTTATCTCAATCCAAGTGGAGCTATAGATCTGAGGTAATAAAAATAACAAAATTAATTTAGAAGCACATTATAGAATTTCTCTAGGATAATCCCTACTAGATATTGAATTGATTCCACCTCCCAGTTAAGTGGTACACCATCACCAAACCATAACCAGAACATCAAGATTTGTTGATCCTCTGGTGAATTTTGGTGAACTAAAATCCTCTGTGTAGGGTTATTCCACCAAATAAATAACTTCTGTATATATACAACTCCTAAAATAATGAATACAATTTCTATAGAAAGGTATTTAAAATACTTACCAAGTGACTTTGAATTCATATCAAAATCATCTGTAGAATAAATCTAGTAAAAAAGACAAATTGCTTGCAGAGCTGACTTTGGGAATCACCCAAGGGCATTCTGGTAATTATTTTGAGGTGATTCCAACTCTCAAAAATCACAAACTCCAAGATATACAATATACACTGAGCACAAATTTATTTGAGCTATAGATCTTTTCTGGTGATTTATTCACCTAAACTAGTGTTATTTCCACTAAAATAATCATAACTAATTAAGGAAAAATGATATAATCATGAAACCACTTTTGTTGGCCTTGTTATTTCAATGCCCATCTGATGATATCATTTTTGCACATTGATATCATATGGACCCAAGCCTTAGTTCAAAACCCCTTCTTTCGGTGGTATTTGACAAATAAATCATAAAAGCAAATCCACAAAAGCAATTAAAGTAATTCAAAATACTATAATCTCAATCTATCAAAACCTACTGAATTTTAGTAATGGGTTGTATGTTTGCTTGCTGTATTTTAGTGATGCTTGTATGCCTTGTGTTGATTGTGACAATTGCTTGCATGTATTCCCTTTGACGATGATAGTTGCGATTATATCAAAGACCCAAAAAGATGGTTATTATTGAGTATTATGGTATTCTAAGAAGAATTCTAGGGACATATTGCCATATTGCTAAACACAGGAAATCCACCTTCTTGCTCATAAGCCTTGTCCTACTGTTTTACTTATGCATGTTTTACCTACTGTTTATGAAAACTGCATTGTTTAATATATGATGATCTATATCTCGTAGTAGTTTGGCTCCTCCAAATCACTACACTTTTGTACTACTAAGTAAAACCCCCTTGATGACACCTACTTGTCCCTAGTATGGTAGTTGGTGTGTAACACCGTACCCCTTTGTAGATCTGTTTTAGCTGAAGCAAAACTATAGGATGGGAAGGCCCCGAAAAAGTTTTACAAAAATGTTTTATGGCAAAACATTGGTGAGGTTTGACCTACCAAGAGAAGTTTGAGAAATAAAAAGGTTTTTGTTTTACAAAATATGCTGTAGGAAAAAGGAGGGAAAATGGTTATGAAAATGCACCCGTTTCTTTGCAGTTTTGCTAGAACAATTAACCCGTGCAACCACATTACTGTAGAATGGGACAGGGCAGTTTTGCTACTCTGGTATGGGAATTCTCACAACTACTTATAAGGGATCATCTCCCTCTAATTTTGGGCTTCCTTTACAAAAAGGGTCAACTGTTAGATGGTCACCTGGACGAAGTGGGACTGCCCATGTGAGCGGTCGGGCGATACTATGAGCCTCTCATTGAAAGTGTCCACTCTCGAGGAGTCGGATGCGCTCCGCTTGGTTCGTTGGTACCCGACATCCCAGTGTGGAGAGGAACAACTCATAGGGTAGGGCCTATGCTAGAGTGGCATTCAGAGAGTCTTGATTGGTTACTCGACCCATGATCCGCGGGTGATCAGGGCAGGGTACCCGGATGGTATGGGTAAAGTGTACAACCTATGCAGAATGTAAATCTATTCGAATAGCCATGTCCACGGTCATGGGCGGTTGGGAAGGTTGCTATAGAGCGGTGTTGGTTTTGTTTTTCAAAAAGGATTTCGGAAAAGAAATATCTTTCGAAAACTGGTAGTATGTAGGACACCAGAAGAGGTGAGGTGATCTGGGAGGATCACGGAGGATGGAAGTTCCAGTCTGTAATGACCGTGAGATGAGAAATGGGTGACCCAGTCCTACTGTTTTCCAAAGGTTTCCAAAATGTTTTACTAAATATTTCAACAAAGATATGTAGATGCTATATCTACAAGAGAAACTACTTTAGAAAAGAGCCTCTCTTGGAGCCCTCCTACTACCATAGCCATATTGCATATCCTTTTATTGTAAATCTCTTAAGGTGGTTTGCGAGTACATTCAAAGTACTCATTGGCATTGTCCCTAGATATTAACTTGGTCTAATATTGAGAAGAAGGTGAAGTTGACGACTATGTGAGCTAGGACGTTCTCCCAGTCAGTTACCTGTAAGTTAAGGCATGGCTCAGGCTCTACACTTGATGAAGTTCCGCTGATATTGATCGATGTAGCCATAATGGCAAGTGAGGTATGACTTCTATCCACTTAAGTAATGGATGTTTTCTTTGATACTTATCGATTATGTGCCATGACAAACTGATCATGGGATCATGGTGTATGCATAATAGGGATTCTTGGAGGATTAATCCAGGGGCCCCACAATGGGTGCCGAAGGTGGTGGTGGCCGCGGTGGTTAGCCTTCTTGCTGCTCCCTCCATGCGAGTCGTCACACCTATCATGATTGCCCATCGGACGTGGGGATTCCTTGTATGATTTGGTCTTGTGTCTGTCGTTGCCACTGCGCTCTCCATCATACCGAGGCTGATCTCCCTAGTCGCGCATAATGATGCCGCCCTGAGGGCATCTAGGGTATGCCATGATCATACGGTGGCGCGGCTGTGGGTCATCACGATGTCGGGACTGCGGGGGTGGTGGCGAGTGACGCGGGTGAGCCTTGTCTCTGTAGCCAGAGTATACTGGAATAGCATCAGTCCTGTTGCACGCGTCCCTCCGTATTAGTTCTATAGAACCTGTGTGGGATCTTGCAAGCCTTGGCGACAAGGTCATGGACTTGATCCACAACTGTAGGTGATTGATCCTCCTCAAGTAAGTTTTGGGCGATGACCATATTGAGGGCGGGGGTTGGCATGACTTGCTTCCCGGCATTATCAATGTAAGGGGTAGCTTTTGGCAGTTTGGATGGATCCCACCCCAAGTTGCTTTGAACACCGAGATCACTGACGACGTGAGTTGGAGCTTTATTTTCCTTGTGATGCTCGAGTGGCTACTTATACTCAGTCTCCATTGCTTGTGCCGCCTTGATCGATTGTTGTACCTTGGCTAGATCCCTGTCCATCTGAGAGCCCTACTCTATGATGCACTTGGCCTCCGCGAGGATTTCTTGGCACTTCTCATCAAGCTGGTATATGGGCAACCGTTAGCAGTTCGACAAGGAGCTTGCCGTAGATCACCTTGTCGGCTGGAGTAACCAAGGGGTTGCTGGTTGCTGACGTGGATGGCTGAGGCGGTAGGTTTGTTTGGTTGGCAGTACTGGGCCCTATGGTGAGTTCATGCGGCTGCTGCGGGGGGATAGCTAGAGGGGGCATGGCTTTTGCCAGAGTTGGAGGATCGACGATGTTTTTACCATTGGCCACCACAGCTCCAGCATCAGCTCTTCCGGCTCCCTGGTTCTGCTAGTCTTCTTCCATCACATTCACGATGGTCACCAGTACCTGGCGAGAAGTGACGACTTGCTCGACACGCTCCTCTTGCTTGAACTCCTTCTCGATCTCCCTCATGGAAGCATCGTATTCCTCCAAGTTGATCGATGAACCACCACCATCCATGTTGATGCCAGCATAGAGTGCCTCAGGCACTGAGTCGGAGTTAGTGTTGGTGTTGTCGATGGTAGAGTTTGAGCTGGAGGTTGCGTGGCTGATGGGATTGGTCTTTCCGGCTGCGATGGCGATGTCGGTCTTGGCATCCTCATCGGCTTCAGCGAAACTATTAACAGCTGCGATCATCTCATCAAGAGTAAGCAAACCGGTGGCCTATCGCCTCCTAATTAAGCATATGCCGAAGAAGGGTGTCGGTCGTGAGCCCTTCGACGAAGTGTGCACTAGCTCATCAGTACGGTCCCCCCCAAGGTTTCCCTCGCCCTTAACCATCTAGCAAGGTACTCATGTGGGGATTCCTCCCACCTTTGAATGCAGCGAGCCAGATCGAAGATGGTGACGACGCCAACAAAGTGTGACCTCCACTTCTCTAACACTTGTGGGATCCAAGCGGATCTGTGGGGTTGTTCCACCATTAGATCCTACATAGGGGCAGTTTGGGTGGGTCTTGATTTGTTCTGATCTGAGCCGGCATACTTCAAAGAGAGATCCGATCCCGATACTTCCACGAACGTGTCCTTCCCGTAGGCGGTCCATGCGGGCCTTGACATGCGTCCGATTTCCTGGGAGCTTGGTCCCGAGCCAGTTTCACCGATGAAGCGATGGATGTCCCCGATTGGAATAATGGAGCAGCAGGTGGGGTTCGACTTCGCTGGGATCTAGAACTTGTCCGAAGGGACTATCGGAATGTTCCCAGAGAAGAGAACATGCCAATGACCATAGTGTCACTGATTCCCGCGAACAGATTAGACCTCGCCCAGTGTAGATCTCAAAGCGCATCTTGCCCCATAGTGGGCGCCAACTGTCGTGGTATTGCCGACGAGTACGCCATGGAGGGGTTCTCACAGAGCGTGTTTAGATAGGTGGGGAAGGTAGTGAGTTGACGGGTACAAGGTAACACAACTTACCTAGGTTCAGGTCCCACAACGGTGGCGGAACCATGCTCCTGCTATAAATCACCATAATGGAAATACACCGAGTTACAGAGATTGGTTCACTATGCGAGGTGTTATGAGACGTTCTACATTGTTGTGTCCTAAATGCTCCCAAAGGTCCGGCTTATAAAGGCGACAGAACCTAGGGTTATAGGGAAAGGACCTTGCTAGACAGGTTACAGAGTCCTACACTAATACTAACTAGTCTTTGTGTCTTGTACTCCAAGGCTTCGGGTTGGTCGTTAACTACACCGTAGCTTTCCTTCTTCTAGCATGGGCCACCCTTCTGGATCCGTCTAACTGGGCCACCTAGAAGGCCATAGGCCTTGCTTCCAACTGTGGGCCACCCGAGTTAGCCGAATTAGAGACATGCAATGGTGATACCCATTTAGCATATCCCCAAAATTTTGTTTGCTCGACCATGAATAGGTGTGTTCATGATCATGCTTGCTAATGGGAAACATCCTACCTTTGATCCTTGTTACCAGATTGTATGTATTTTGAAAATCATTAATGTCTTCCTAACATTCACAACATTATCACATAATGTGTCAAAATATTTGTTTGGTGACAGAGTGAGACTTTGTTTCTTAGTGTTTAGCATGACGATCGATCAGTCACGAGAACTTTCAAAGTTGGCATGCACACAGTAGAGACACACTAAGTTGAAGTCAAACTTCATTAGCCAAAATGGTCAAACTAGATATTCTGAGAAGTAGTTACCTACTTATTTATCCATGCAGATACTTTCTAATTCAACTAAGACTCCAATGGTAGGCTCTATCCTAGTTTAGTGATTCATGAATCATCTCAGAACCTGTTCTGTCATTCAAGAACGTGGGTCATATTTTAGCCAAGTATGCAACATGGTTACATTTGGAAGAGACATATGATAGAGTCGTATGGGATGAAGATCATCCCCTTTCTTCCTTAACCATAGTTGACAATACCCATTGTTTCTCCTAGTTTTACAAGTAAAAACATACTTCTTGTCTTGTTCCATTCTAAATTACTTCAGAATCTAGGACATTCTAAGATTAATTTGGAATCTTAGTGGACCATTTGGACTTTAATGGTTTTGTTAAACACACATATCTATCTCTATAGATTTTGATGTTTAACATTTTGATCAACCTCATTCAAAGAATATTTACTTAATTAAATATTAATAATACCATTTGCACCATTCATTATGTATCATACACATATATTAGAATGTTGTTACACTCCCACTCAAATATGCTATCATATATTGGACATTTATAATATCGTCATAGCTCCCACTCAAATATGTCATTTACACATTTTACCAAAAACTATTTAACTCCCACTTAAATACTTCTCAAGTGTAGGTTTCCTCGATCTTTTGGTAATTCCAAAAATCCTTTGATAAACAGAGAATTTCCCACTACAAGATACATTAGCATCCAATTGCTAAGCATAAATCCACGGACTAAAGCTCCACTACACATTGTAGTCAATCTTTTGATTGAATTTGTCAAGACAATCTTTGTGAAAAATCAAGCTATACGTCCTTCTCAAGGTTCCATTTCCTCCTTATAACTTCACAGTTATTTAGGGAAGATTAAGTAGTTTCTTTACTTAACAAGATCAAGCAACATATTTCTTTTGCAATATTAAATGCAACCTCTTAGGATTCAATGACTCTTAGTAATTTGTCGTAAATTTTAGGTACATCATCGCTTCTTCGTAGTTCATAGGTATTTCTTGTCCATTTAACATGACAAGTGAGTCAATAATGTATTCCCACGATGTGGGAAATGCATTATTGAATCCTACTTCCTTTAGTAAAGTGCTTAATTGAAATGTTATGATCATTATCATAGTTTCACCTCATCCTGCAGAGTTTCATTCTGTGGAACATATTTCATTGCGCTACTCGACATTCTAGGGTAAGATCGAATATCTCGATTTCAAACTTTTACTATTTTCCATTAACATCTTATTGGGAAACTTTTCTTAATAACAATGTACTGGTCAACAACAAGTTTTCTTTTCAGTTGTGGAAAAATTCATTCACAGTTGCCTATGAATAATTTTTACAAAGATTTATTTGTAACGACTTTATCAAAGTCTCTAGAAACTCGAATGTGTCATAACTCTTATGGTGTTGTTTCCACGAATCTAGATAATTCCCTATCTTCATAAGTGTTTGCTAGCTTTATGACTTATAGTTCTAACTTCCCACAATAACCCAGAGAGATTGTTTTAGACTATATGTATCTAATACATAATGATTATGATGCTTAGACTATACCAATACATTTTGATATAGTTAATCATCATAATTTGTGAAATAACTTACACAAGTCTTTTATGTGCTAAAACATTAGTTCAAATACTAGTCATTTTGATCGAATCATATAAACTTGTATTTTCTTGTTAATTTTATATCCTCCTAGAAGCATCTAAACATTTCAACTGGTTTCAGGTTCATGCTTTATTTAGCAAATAGTTTTATTCACTTAAATCTGCATTCACGTTTAATGATAATGATATCTACTGTATTGATGAATAATACATCATTATGCATAGTATCCAACAATTTTAGTATACATTCTGTTTTTACCATAACATATTTGTTTTAGTCATCTTTTCCCTAAAGAGGCATGTACTGCATGTGTCAAAATCGATCTAGTATCCAAATGACTTCATGTTTACTTGAACGTGAATGCATAAAACACAATCATGACTTAAACAATAGTGTCATTCATTATCATGTTTGGATATCCTTTCAGCTTTTAATGTTTACAAATGGATGAGCTATTACCATAATGATCATAGTGAGAATAACATACTCATAATCAAAATGTGACCATAATAGAATTCATTCATAACAATTGAACAACTGATTTGTCATTAACTCATTATGAATAACTATCTCCCAAGATGCAAGACACACTAATAAGTTCACACACTCAAACCAATTACAAAAATGCTCAAATTCTAACAAGTCCAAATGATAAATGTAGAAGGAGAAGTGTTGTCGGCCATCAACGTGTTGTATTCCATCAACATGTCAGGTCTCAACTTCTCCTCCATGCAATGGTCAAGCAGAAGGCCATGTTTTCATAAAACAATAACAAGCATCAGTATACTTGATGAAATTGCAACAATTGTTTTGTGAGAAACACATTTTTTAACTGTATCACATATACCTGCTCCGTCAATGGTCTCCCCAGCCATGGGCTCTACCTCCATAGTTCTCGATTGCATAAGGAACTCATGAAAGGTGAATGATTCATCTCCCATGATGTAGCCTCTGCCAATGTCTTTGTGGCTGAGAGGAAGCGAACACAAAATCCCTTCTACCGCAAAGTGATCATCCATCCAGTAGTCCACATCATGAACAAGGCAAGCATGCAATTCATGCATGATCTCTAAGTGAGTATCGAAGCATGTGTTTTCTTCCATCTTTTGTGAAAGAAACTTGTCAAGAAGATCAAACTTCAAAAGCCTGACTTGTTCCACGAACATGACTCTGAGCTCAACGATTATGTCATACAATTGAGTGTGCATAAAATGTCCTGCAATTCAGGCACCAGGATGAACTGAATAGCACTACCGGTATAGATGTACATGCCACGACGATCGGGGAACTCATCATAATCCTCCTGAATGCACTAACATCGGGAGCATCTCCAAGTGGTTCTTGTATAGTGTAGAGTGCGTCAATTGTAATAAGGACATTTTTAAGCGTTGGTACTAGTCTATGAAGTTTGACCCATCTACATTAAGCAAATCATCAGAGAACAGGGACCCGAGATTGAATTACAGAATTTCATTTGCCATGATCTACAAGGACATTTGAAAATGCATAATGTTAGGAATGACGCCCTAGAGGCTCACATTCTGCCTTGTATTTGTAACAAAGTATCTGGCATAGAGCTAGTTATATGTGTCACTACAATTGTTGCAGGAGTGGAACCACATACTTGTATCTATCTCTAGCCAGTTTGTCCTTGGTCGTTTGAGGTTGGGAGGGAAACCCACTGCCAAGAGTAATTTGTAAGTCGGAAGATGACAATGTTTCACGTGTCATGAGCATGGTGATGTTATTCGCCTTGCATTGGCTAGTCGGAAGAGGTACGATAGTCGGACCAATCCAAAGGTTAGTAGGATGTGAGCACACGAGCATATGCTCCGACTAACATAGTGGAATCCTTAGACCTAAGGTTATCGCATGATCCGAGTTTTGGAAAAGCCAGCTTTGACTCCATCTAATGCTCATCGTAACTAGGAGTCATAAGGATGGTCTTGGGCCGACTTCGAAGCAAGCTGTGTGATGTGGATCAGCCAAGATGTCATTTGCACCTCCATCTTGGAGAGATATTCTCTAGGCCCTCTCGTGTGATATGATTCAGAAGAATGGCCATGCGCTACTCGATCAAGTGTTGATCGAGGTAGTCTGACTTAGTGAAGTCGGAGGGAATCAGCTATCACTACAACAAGAAGGGAGTAAATTGGCACTGGGATGAAGAAATCTCCCCTACGGTTTAGCACCAATATCATGAGGCAAACACTCAGACAGATCATCACTTTGAGGGCACTTGCG
This sequence comes from Avena eriantha, assembly GCA_910589775.1. Taxonomy (NCBI): domain Eukaryota; kingdom Viridiplantae; phylum Streptophyta; class Magnoliopsida; order Poales; family Poaceae; genus Avena; species Avena eriantha. Next base: position 559,733,020 of record OU342743.1, read on the forward strand.
TAAACTAGGAGTCGGCAAGTCTTGCTAGAGGCCGCTGCCGATTATCATCTCTAGTCAAAAAGTCACTTAGCTACTGCTCTGACTGAATGATTATTAAGTTGTGTTTGGCTTACTATAAGCCTGCGGGGTCACAAACTTAAGAGAGTAGGACTAGGCAGATGTTGATCTGACTATCACAAGCCGGCAAGTTGGACATGTACGGACAGGGACACGTGTCAATGGGTTGGACCCACTTTGACTATGGCTAGGGTTTAGGACCGAGGGACACAAGTGTTTTGTTCCCTCTCCTACTCTCCTATATAAAGGAAGGTGGGTGGCGGCGGACAAGACAATCCAATCCAGTGTTGCTTCCTAGGGTTTCGCTAGACTTGGCAATTCCACCTTCCTGTCCCATGGTGGCAAGACAGAGACTAGCATCTCACTTGCTGTTGTTCCACCATGTATGTGTGTGAGACAGTAGAGGCACCACATTTGCAGTGCTTGTTAGTAACGTTAGGCGGTGGAAGGAGGAGGAGCAAGCCGATGACAAGGTGGACCCAAGATCGTTTAAGTTCATCGGAGCTGGACGAGACAAGGGGAACATACATCACCACCGTGACGCACTTCCTCAGCTTCCGCACCTGCGCATCAAGATGTACAAGCTATTGCCTTTGACCTTGGCTAGATCTTGCAGTGGCTCATCGGGGACCTTGCCGGAGAAGAAAAGTTTTTGTTTTTGGTCTGGCTCTGCGCGTTTCACTACACATAAGACTAAGTTCATAATATGATTTCAAGTTTTATGATCAAATTATCACAAGAGCTCCCACTAAAACTAACATCCCTAATCTTGTTTTAGTGATTACATGATCCATATTCAATATATCATCCCCGACCGTCAGGACCTTTGATATAATTGCAACGATGGAGAACGCTATGCCGATCACATCATTCATGTGAATCACGCTTAACCTTTCGATCTTCTCGTGTTCCAAGGCCATGTCTGTACATGCTAGGATTGCCAATTCAACCTAAGTGTATTCATAGCGCATACATGGCTTGCACCCACCGTATGCGAACGCCGATATGTCTATGTAGCATCCCAATTGTCTAACAATTGCAATGCTACTAGCCTAGCCTATATATATGCTACTTCCTTCATATAATTTTTGCATCATAATTATATCATGCTCATGTCATCATGCCACCTTGCATTTGAGCATCATATAAAACCCTTTTCCATTTGGTTCTTCTCTCATATGCATTATTAATTGTATTTGGCTCTTGTTATATTGTATTTGAATCTTGATAAATGCTTGATGCCCAAGTTGAGTTGGGGGCATATCTTTTATTAACCTCCATCACCTTTCTTTGTCACCACCTTATAATTCCACCATCCTAATTACCCATGAGCTTTTACTTTCTTTTGGCTTTTAATCTAGCTCATGTGGGTTGGCATGAATCCAATTATATTTTCCTTTAGCTTGGCCTTACTCCATATATTGGAATGCATGTGTACAAATGCCATGATCATTATTTTGTTTTCACAAGATAAAACCTAGCATTTAATGCCCATGCATGGGCCATGCAAACCTCCACCACCTTTTCTCCTTTGGGTTTTGTCTTTGTTTCTAAAGTGGATCTTGTCTTTTGTTTTCATCCCAAGTGATTCTTAATCTTTTGTGGAGCTCCACCTTTAGCTCTCTTCCACCACCACCATGTGTGCACCACAAGCCTCACCACCTTGTCTATTGTTTTCCATCAACCATCACCCCCTCCTTACCTGACCATGTGTGGTCATATCCATCTTACACCCAAAACCCTAGCCTCTCCCTTCTTATCCTCACCACCTTCTTTCATCTTTGCTTGATCTTGGTAGATCACCTCTAAATTCTAAAGCTTGGTCTTGTTTGGGCCATGATCAATTTAAAACCCTAAAACCCCATAATCCCTACCCCTCTTTCCAACCCTAATCCTTACCCTAAACCTCACCTCACCACCTCCTCTCACCATGCCGAGGTCCCTCTCCCTCTCTCTGCCAGCAAGGGCCCACCTAGCCTCTCTATACTCCATGAGAGCTACCCCCATCTCACCCCTCCTAAACCCTAACCGGGGATAACCCTAGCTAAGCCCGAGCCTCCCCCTACCCTCTCTCTTTCTCTCGGCCAGGTCTACCCCACACCCGAGCTACCCCTCTCTTCCCCTTGGCTGGTCCCACCTACAGCTGCAGCCCCCTGCCTGCCTGGCCTTGCATGCCTAGCACGTGAGGGAGGAGAGGAGGAAAAGGTGATCGAAGCCACCTTTTTCTCTACCCCGATCCCCCACGGCGTCTCCCCTCCCCTTCTACTTTATCTCTTTCCCCACGGCTCCTCTGCCTCCCCAGATCCCCAGGGCCTCGCCCTTCTCCTCCCCACCACCTGCCGCTACCCCCTCTCTCCTCCGTCGTCGTCCACCGTCGGCCTCCTCCCTCTCCTCGACGACACAGCCGGTGGCGTGGTGATCAAGGTTGTCGGGGAAGCAGACGTGGTTCCCATCGTCGGCCCTGTGCGCCCCAGCGAGGAGGAGGCGGTCTCCGCTCGACGCTGTTCGCCGACACCCACCACAAACCCGAGCTCGCCCGGCGTCTGCGTCATCGCCGCACCGTCGCTACAAGGTCCGATCCACCACCGCCAACCATCTCGCGGTGAGCCACCCTCCCTCTCTAACAACCTCCCTCTCGCCGTCGCTGCCTAGCCTCGCCAAACTTTGCGCCGAGCGCTCTCGATGCGCCGGCGTGCGTGTGTTTCTGCACGTCTCCGCGCCGCACCACACCTCACCTAGCCGCCTATCCCCCTCTTTACAACAACACCAAGCCACCGCAGCGGTAGCCGCCGCGCGCGCGCGCAAGGTCGCCAGATCGAGTCCCCGCCGCGACGCGCGTGCACTCCGTCAGTTTCGTCAGAGCCGCAGAGAAGAACAACAATAGCAGCGGCGCGCTTTGCACATACCCCCCACACTTTTTGGCCCCAACCCGCAGTACCCCAGGCCCACCAGACAGCCTCCCGTGGCAATTTTGCAAAAAGGCTCCCGTATTTTCGTAAACCTCAACCCGCAGTCCCCCGGATCCGCCACGTGTCGCCCACCAACTGGCCGCGCGCGCAGTGGACCCACGAGGCTGTTGGCCCCATCTGTCAGTCGCATGGGCTAACTCAGCTCGCGATGCAAAAGGTTTCTACGCGCAATTTTCGTCAGCTCAGCGCAGCCCCACATGTCTGCGTCTGTGGCTAGGCGATGCTGGGTATAAAAAGTCTGTCCACTTTCCTGTTTTAACAAAACAATTTCAGAAATGTTTAAATACAAATACAAATCTGTTTTTGAATAACCTTTGATTTATAATTCCAAATATCACATATGATATATGTTTTTGAATCAAAAAATTTGAGGATTTCAAATATGCCATTTAATAATGTTTGCACACTTTAAAATTTTGAGATGATTAAAATTACAATAAAATGCCCTTTTCTTAATAAATTAATAACTTTAATTCTACAACTCCAAATTTAATAAATAATATGTCTAAATCGATCAGCGTGACGAGCCCGTTCTATCTATGCATTCCTTGTTCTGAATTGAAGCATGCATCATGTCAATATTAAAAATCAGAACTGTTTATGGCAATAAAACTTGACCACATAAATTATAAAATGCTTTATTCTTGTACCCCACACCTCACCATGCCATGCTACCTTAATGCCATGTAAATTGTGCATCATTCATTATGGCATGCTTGTTTGCTGGTCGCATTTATTCATATGCTTGTGCACTTTATTTATGTTGGCCCTTGTTTGTTTGGTTCTTCTTCGAATAGACGCCCAACAGGAGAATTATCAGGAATCATAGGAGTTCTACCCAGATTCATCTCTCGCTTCAACTGAGCTACCAGGCAAGCACTACCACATGCGTGCATACATATAGTACCTATTGCCTCTATCTTATTCTTGCATCATTGAGTCGCGATTGCATTAAATTGAATCCCAAGTACTGCATAGCCTTTACTTTTAAACCCCACCGAAGCTTGTTCCTCCATCCCATGAGCCATTACTACAGGAGTTCTTTGAGCCATGCGAGTCGTAGAATAGCATGTGTAGGGTATGCGAGTGTCTGATGGATCACGAGGTACCTAAACAACTTAACCTGAGTAGTAGTGGGATAACTAATGAAAGAGGCACCAGTGAGCAATATCTACTATTTGGTTTTTCATGCACACTCGTGTCCCGTAGGACCCCGAGTACTTGATTCCTGTTCCTTGACTATTCACACTATCCACATCCGGGAGGCCTTATGGACCCCCCTGAGCCAGAGCTTGATTCATGTCTATTTCTTGGGGCCACAAAGTAGTTTGGGGTTTTGTTACTATCCTGTACTTATGCCATGCTTTACTGTTTTATTTAAGATTGTGCGAGGAGCACCTGTACTGTTTAGGATTGCGGAGTGTTTTTGCGGTATCGACAAGCCCAGTCACATTTTCGGGTTCCCAGTCGTTTACAACCATTGGCACAAACCTTGAGTCCGTCTCGGAGTCAGCTAGCTTCGTTGCGGGTAGCTTAATGGGGTGGCCCCCTGAAATATTTCTGAATCCTGTGATCGCTTTGTCGTGAATGCCTTGTTGGGTTTTGAGTTGGTTTTTCCGAGGTTGATCGAGTGTGTGTTGCTATTTGTGCACCCCTGCAGGGTCAATCTTTCTGAAATCCGTGTCTGCGGTTATGGACGACTTGGAGCACAGTTTCTCGATCATAGACAAGTATAACTAAAGTACCGCTTCTAATCTGACTAATTACCTGACTAGTAAATAGTGCAATACTCATGGCATGGTTAATAAAACTGCCAACGGATGGGTTGTTCGTCCGCCTTCTCGTTGGTAAGCGAGAGGGAGGATGGATCTGTTAATTATACCGTTATAACTGTTGTTTCTAACTAACGGACATCCGTCTATCATTGGTTAGGCGGATGGTTAGCGAGTATCTATAGACTTGTTAGTTATTATCTTTTGCTGCAATTGCGTCACCCTAGGTATATGCCCCCTTTAGAGGCATAAAGACTTGCTGAGTACCCCTAGGGTCTCACACGATAAATTGTTTGATTCAGATGAACAGCTGTACTCACAAGATGGATACTGGGTGGAGGAGACGGATGATTTTGGCAACGATCACTCGGTGTAGAGATTCCGGGAATGGGGATCCGTGAGATATGTGGGTTGGATGTGTTTATTTATGTGGCATCTTATGCCAATTTGCTTCTTATCCGTACTCGGATCTTGTTTTCCGCTTCCGCCTGATACTCTGATGTTTGATGTATGAGGAGCTATCCTAAACTATTATCTCTATCTAGGATATTTGGATCTTGCCGTATGGCATTGCAATATTTCTATTTCTTTTAGATGGAATGGCTCTGTTGTATGTGGCTTGCATACATACCCACTTGTGTATGTAGTTGATCCCTTTGCCTGCCGATTACACCGCTCGTTCTTGTCCGATGTTCTGGAAGTGGTTAGGATGGCCAAAAGGTCTACCTGTGAGTGGCCCCTGGGCCCCACCGTACTATTTTAACCACTTTCGCTCATCCAGGCATGCAATTAAGAGCGTAATTCACCGAGGTAGTTACAGTCTAGCACCTGATTGTCATGACCAACTTCATAATGATGGACTTTCTTGGTCGTGCACACTTTAGGGGGAACACTACAATTGTCATTAATTAGGGATCATCTTAACATTGCTACCATTGTGTATCTAATACAACTAAGCAAAGTAAGATGCATAAAGGATTAACATCACATGCAATTCACAATGTGTGATATGATGTGGTCCTTCGTGTCTTGTGCCTTTATCTCCATCATGCACCCACTGCTTGATGCCAAGTCCATGCCGCCGCCAGTTGGTTGTCCATGATGATCCACTACCACTATTATAGTATAGTAACTGTATATAAACTACTTTACATCATGATCTCGGCCTACATGCCATAAGAATAGAACGAACAACCTTGCGGCTCCCGTAGTTGCTTTACATGTAGTGCATTTCATACAACAATATAAAATTGACCATATCACAACACTTGCCCTACAAAATAAAGTTAGACGCCTCTATATTTATCTCTTGCATATTTTACATGGTTGTTGGGCTTACGAGATAGAACCGTTCATACCTACGAGATTCAACCACAACATTGATCAAATAGTTGTATCCACTACCCCCTTTTCAGCGCCATCCTTTTCAAATGCCATATCAACTACCGTGAGAGAGACAAACACCCGCAAGTCACTTATACGGTACAAGCCATATGTCAAGCATGGAACCCGTCTCCTGTAAGATTATGCGTAAGGTCGGTCTGGGCTGCTTCATCTCACAGTGTCGCGATATGAACAAGTACATGTGGGAGGGTAACAACTTAGATGGTCAATTCCCACATTCAACATGTGTTTTACTCCTACTAGCATAACTACGCATATATCGGATCTGATGCCACTGATGGGATTTGTAGCAAAAAACAAAAAAATCCTAGCTATCACAACACCAATGCAAAGATCTACATATATAAGTTAATGCAGTAATGGGGATAGAGGTTTCAGTGACATACCTTGTAGACCGAAAGCGGATAACGTTCCACGAGGAGCGTGGATGAAGTAGTCAAACTTGTAGACAACCTCAAGGTCGTGAAGCTCCTCGCACGTCACCTCCTGATCCTTCACGACAACCTAGGTGCCACTAATGGTAGCACCTTCGTGGTTTCGCACACATCCGGTGTCCGATGATGCCTCCCAGTCTCCTTGATCCAGCCGAGATGCACAAGTAGACCCTCTGGAACTAGGATCTAGTTGCACGATGACATATAGGGGTGGTGTCGTCTCCCACGTATGCAGTTTTTCTTGCAAATGCACTTGCGAGATTCAACGGAGAGAGAGGGAAGAATTCCCAAAGGAAAATTTCTTAGGAAATTCCCCAATTTAATTGTGTATTTTCCCTCTCCTATTTCCCTCTTTATATAGGGTAAAAGGGGGCATCCCCACATTGCCAGCTAGCAATGTGAGACTAAAGGAGGAGGGGAGGGGTGGCGCGTAGTGGCCAAGAAGGTTGGTTGTCCTGGGTGGGCCCCACCCTCCTGACGTGTGACTGCTGTGGCCGGGTGGGCCCCACCTTACTAGCCTGCCTGCCGCCCTCTCGACCACGTGTGCCCCCTAGGGCTCGGTCAGTGGGGCCCATGTGGCAGCGGCTGCCCTCCGAGTGGCCTCCCTCTTGGGCCCTTTTCCCTTCGGGGATTTGGCCCATTAGCGGAGGTTACCGAATAAAAATTATATTTAAATATTATTTTATTATTAATTACAATAATTAATACTAAAACTTATTTAAACATTTCCTCGTATTTTTGATCACTCTGAATGACTTTGGACTTTACCTGAAACACTTTTGGCTCTGTCTCTTCTCTCCATTTGTGATCCCAACGCTTGCATATCAATCTCAGAACATCATAATACCCTTACGTGTGTTACTCTACGGTTCAGGAATGACATAGATATGATCGATATCACTCTCAATCAATGATCAACAGCGGGACCGGGATGCCTATAATGACCCCCATGCATTCCACGATGCTATGTCGTTTGGACCATAAACTCTAAGTCCAATTCCTTTTGTTTATTTAATACATGATTTGTATGAGACTTGATAATCAATCTCATTACTGGAAGTCCACTTATCTCGTTATCGTGATACTGTATCCCCATGACGTAGTAATATGGTTGCAAGCTATTGGATAGAATCTCACCGAGTGGGCCTAGTGTATCATCCCTTCACGCAAGTGAACAAATCCCGATCTTGATGCATAAGCCTCAACATGTCCCTCTGGAATACCCAACAACTACCTTTATGGTCACCCTGCTACATTGTGATGGTTTATATAGTCAAAGCAGCTGTGGGTGATGACACGTTGCTAACGTATCCATAATTTTTGATGTTCCATGCTTGGTTTTTATCTACTTATGTTTTGTTCCAACTTTGGAGTACTTTCTATACACTTTCTTGGACTAACCTGTTAACAAGAGTCACAGTGCCAGCTGCCTGTTTTCTGCTGTTTTTGGTTCTAGGAAAGTCAGAAAATGAATTTTCTCGGAATTGGACGGGACAAAAGCCAAAGTCAGTTTTTCACCGAGGGACACAAGGAGACAGAGTACAAGACGGAGAGGGGCCAGGGGGCGCCACACCACCTGGCCGCGTGGCCCAGCCTGGCCCGCGCCAGGGGGTGGTCTGGCCGCCTCCACACCCCTCGGCCTCCGCTTTCGCCTATAAGATGCCTCCGATACAGAAACCCTAAGTACCTGATCAAAATTCCACGAAAGAGTCTGTAGCCGCCGTCATCTCCATCCCTAGATCGGGAGGGATCTGAAGTTCTTCCCAGCACCCTACCGGAGGGGAGAATTCACCCTGGAGGCCTTCTTCATTACCATGCAAGCCTCCGGTGTGATGCGTGAGTAGTTAATCCTTGGACTACAGGTCTATGTAGTAGCTAGATGGCTGGTTCTCCTCCTTTGTGTTATCATGTTTAGATCTTGTGAGCTCCATTCATGATCAAGATCATCTATTTTTAATTCTTACATGTTGTGTTTGCGGGGATCCGATGGATATTGAGATGTTATTTCAGATTGATTATTGATTCTATCATGTCTTTGTTATTTGTGATCTTGCATGCTTTCCTTTTTTAGTAGCTATCTTGGCCAAGTAGATGCTAGCAACTCCAAGAGTTAGTATTTATACTCGATAGTGGGTTCATGCCTCTAGTACTCTAGGTAAGTGACGGAAATCTCTAAGGTACTAGATGTGCTGTTGCTACTAGGGAGAAAACAACAATCCTTTGTTCATAGAACAATCGTATTGTTTACTTTACACGCAATGCGCAATGCAATTATCGGTTGCTTGCAACTTAATACTGGAGGGGGTTCGGATGATAACCTGAAGGTGGATTATTAGTCATAGATGCAGTTGGATTACAGTCTATGTATAATGTTGTAATACCCAATCGAATTTCAAAGGAGTAAAGATGAGTAGTATATGCATATTGCTTTCTCGATGTTTGTCAATTTCCCCGCTGTAATTTTTTCACCCAACATGTCATCTATCTTAAGGAGTGCCACCACTAGTGAACTATGGACCCCGGTCCTTTCTTTTACCATCAATCTACAACTGTTTAGTGCTTTCTATTTACTTTTTGCAAACTATTACTTTCTTCCACATAATACGTTTAATCCTTTGTTTTTAGCAAAACCGGTGAGATTGACAACCTCACTGTAAGTTGGGGCAAAGTTTTGTGGTTGTGTTGTGCAGGTTTCCACGTTGTTGTTGTTGGCACCGGCAGTGCGCCCTGCCAAAGTCTAGCTAGCAACACCTTGGAGGTGTTTCCTTGCTCCTACTGGATTGATAACCTTGGTTTCATAATTGAGGGAAAACTTGCTGCTGTGTTCATCATACCTTCATCTTGGGGTTCCCCAACGAGCTCGATATATTTTGGGCCATCAAGCTATTTTTCTAGCGCCGTTGCCAGGGAGTCAAGGACATCTTCACAAGGGGAGTCCCTCATAACTAATCTCTTTACTTTGTTGTTTTTGTTTTGCTTAGTTTATTTTTGCTTTGTTTGCTTGTTTCTTTTTCAAAACAGCAAAAAAATTAGTTGTACTACTGTGATTTCTTTATTAAAAACACAAAAATGATGTATTCCTGAAGCTAGAAAACAAAAATGATTTCACTAGGAAAACACTAAGTTGTGTGACTTCACTAGCACCAACAACAATGATTTCATGAGCACACCTATTGCTCCACCTATTCCTGAAGCTACTTTCTTTGAAATAAAACTGCTTTACTCAATCTTGTTATGAGGGAACAATTTTTTGGTATTGGTGATGAAGATGATGCTTCTCATCTAAATAACTTTGTTGAACTTTGTGAGCTGCAAAAGCATAGGGATATAGATGGAGATATTATTAAGCTTAAATTGTTTCCTTTCTCTTTGAGAGGAAAAGCTAAAGAATGGTTGAATTCCTTAACTAGGAATAGTATTGATTCTTGGACTAAATGCAAAGATGCTTTCATTGGAAAATACTATCCTCCTACTAAGATTATATCTATGAGAAGTGAAATAATGAAGTTTAAACAATCTGATAATGAACATGTTGCTCAAGCTTGGTAAAGAATGAACTCGTTGGTAAAGAATTGTCCCACTCATGGACTGACTGCTTGGACGATTATCCAAACTTTTTATGCAGGATTGAACTATTCTTCAAGAAATCTATTGGATTCTGCTGGTGGAGGTACCTTTATGACCATTACTTTGGGTGCTGCAACAAAGCTTCTGGATAATATGATGGTTAACTATTCTGAATGGCACACTGAAAGAGCTCCACAAGGTAATAAGGTAAATTCTGTTGAAGAAACCTCTTCCTTGAGTGATAAAATTGATGTTATTATGTCTATGCTTGTTAATGGGAAAGCTCATATTGATCCAAATCATGTTCCCTTAGCCTCTTTGGTTTCTCAAGAAGAGAAAGTTGATGTGAACTTTATAAGAAATAACAATTTTAGCAAAAATGCCTGCGGGAATAATTTTTGCAACAACAATTATAGGTCATATCCTTCCAACAATGGTAATGATTATGGAAATTCCTACAACAATAATAGGAGTGCACCCTCTGAACTTGAAGTTATGCTTAAAGATTTTATTAGTAAACAAACTTCTTTCAATAAAACTATTGAGGAAAACTCTCTAATGCTGAAAGAAATATAGCACCATTGGCTGAAGCTCAATCTTCTTTGAATAAAATGGCTGCTAAACCTGAAACTAATGAGAATACCTTTGCAGCTACTAATGCCATACAAGTTAGAATTGATGAAAATGTTAGATTGTTAGCTGAATTACATGCTAAGTGGGAAAGAGAAGATGAAATTGCTAGAAACTTTAGTGTTTCTACTATCACTACCACTAGTGTTGAGGCTAGTAATAGCTCTACTACTTTAGATGATAATTATGATTTTGATCTTGATGGTTGCAGCATCTCTGAAGTTATTAAGTTCCTACAAAAGCTTGCTAAAAGTACAAATGCTAGTGCTATGAATATGGCCTTTACAAAACACATTACTGATGCTCTCATAAAAATTAAAGAAGAAAAGATGAAACACAAAGCTTCTATTCCTATAAAACAAGAAGATGGTTGGGAACCCATCATTAATATGAAAGTGAATGATTTTGATTTCAAAGCTTTATGTGATCTTGATAGTAGTGTTTCTATTATGCCTAGAAGGATTTATGATATGCTTGATTTGCCACCATTGGAAGATTGTTATTTGAATGTCCCACTTGATGATAATGCTAAAACGAAACTCATGGGGAGTATTAATGATGTTCTTATTATGGTTAATATTGCTTATATCCCCGTTGATTTCTATGTTTTGGATGTTGAATGCAATGCTTCTTGTCCTATTACTTTGGGAAGACCTTTTTTTAGAACTGTTGGTGCCATTATTGATATGAAAGAAGGCACCATTAAATATCAACTCCCACTCAAGAAAGGTATAGAACACTTCCCTAAGAAGAGAGAGAAGATTTCTTTTGCCTCTCCTATGAAAACAAAATTTGCTCTTAATAATTCTTCATTTGAGAACACTTGATTCTTTTTCTTGCTTCTTATGCCTAACTTAAAGGCGCTAAAGAAAAGTACTTATTGGGAGATAACCCAAAAGTTTTAGATGAGTCTTCGAAGTTATTGCTTCAGTAATAACCTCTCCTTATCCTTTTTATTTGCTTTTTGTGCCAAGAGTAACCTCTAATGAGAGGGAAGTAATGATTGGGAAAGTTGTTGTCCCGAAACAGATTTATGTGCTTCACCGTACAAATTCGTGTAAAATCCCTGTACGTCGTTTTGAGGCGTGAATTTTTGTGCTTCTGCCCCAGGTTGTTATCTAACTTTCGTTAGTTCAACACTTTTTGATTTGAGCAACAAAAGGTCTTCAAAAAATTTGGTTTTTACCTGCTGGTCTGTTTTGACAGATTTCTGCCATTATTTGCATTTGCTTCTTGTTGGTTCCTTTTTGAGTTCTCTTTGGGGAATTGAGATTTTCGAGGGAAGTGCTAAAGTAGCTTGCGTTTTAATGGAAGTTTTATTGGTGTTGAAACTGAACCTAAAGACTTATTATCTTGAATGCACTAATGTTGCTAATAAAGATTGTGTGAAGTTTTGTATGAAGGAAAAATTTCAGGTGTATGGAAGGAATGAGTAATGAGATGAAGGATGGACTAAAGCTCAAGCTTCGGAATGCCATGCGTGTCACCCCAAGAAATATCCAAGAAGTGAAAGCTTCTAAGCTTGGGGATGCCCAAGGCATCCCCTTCTTCATCAATAAAAATTTCAGGTTTCTTCCAAACATTTCATTTTTATTGTTTCATGCACAGTTGTGTTGTTCTTGGGGCGTCTTATTTTTAGTTTTTGTTTTGGTTTTTCGTTTTCTTAGTTTTCTTAGTTTTCTTGAATAAATTGGTTGGATCCCCTCTTTCCTACATTGGTTTTCAAATAGTTTGGTTTGGATTGGAAAAGAGTAGGAAAAGTTCATGCTTAAGTGGTAAAGGAGCTTGTTTTTGACTGTGGTTTATGCTTTGTCATGCCATGCTTGATATTGTTTTGACTTTATGCTTAGTGAGCTTTTCTGTAGCATGACATGTTATAAACAATTGAGATTGCTTAATGTGCCTTTGAAGAATCATGCGTTGTTTTAGCATATTAAAGCATAGTATTATGGTATTCTCCTTTGATGCTTTATTTGGGTTGACTTGGAGCATGCTCACACCATGTTATGACTATCCCAAGTCACCATAGCCTTTATGATCTTTAAGTTTTCGACTTGTAGTATCACTTTATGCTTTGATTAATGATGTTTTGTCGCTCTACATGATTATGGCCATTATTGCTCTCTTAGTTGGTCGCTCCCAGCCTTTTGCTAGCCTGCGTAACCAAGTATGAGTTCCACTCATGCATCCAACTCCTAAAACCAAGTTATTTGAAATAGTCCACCATACCTACCTATTAGCATATGCTATTCCAAGTATATTCATGTTTTTATCTACCTTCCGAATTAAACTTGTTATGAGAAAACTAGTGATTAAAGCTCTCACGAACTTGATGGCACACTTTACTTTTCTTGCCCTTAATAAACTTGAACCATTGTGTCATATGTGTTGTATATGCTTGCACTTATATGTTTGGGATTAGCAGAACCATCTTTCATGGGGAACGCTTTCAATATTGCACTTGTACTTTGTACCTAGTTGATATCATGTTGTTTCGTCTATGGATGTCGTCGGTGTGAAATGAAAGGGGAGCTTGTAAGTCCATGGAGTTATGTATGTGTGTTAGAGAAACGCCTGGGCCGCTGGTCTAATCCATGTTGTCATGGTGGAAACCTGCAGCGTAACCATAATGAGATGTCTATGAAGCATTCTTCTTATAAAAAAAGAGTCAGATATTGAAAAAAAAAGAGAAAAATAAAAAAAGAGATATGAGAAAAGAGGAAAGAGAAAAAAAGCACCATTTTCCCATGGTAAATAAGAAGATTGCTGAGATGCTCGTTGTCTGCTTGCCTTGTCATTTTGATATGGGGATTCGTCCGTATCATCGGGCAAGGGTTACCCCATTGGCGTTTCTCTATGATACACATGTACTTACTATGAAAAAAACTTACCAGTAACTAAACTTGAGTAGCATAAGGAGCGGCCCTCGTATTCAAGGGACATGAGATTTCAACCTTATACTTCGTCAAGCATATACACCATAGTTTGTTTACTTTAACCTTAATCACTTCAGGATGCTTATGATAGGGGCAATGAGAGCTGAAAGCTAATAAGTACCATAATTTTTGGAAGATCTTTATGAAACTTGAATCCCTACTTCCTTCAATGAAGGCCTTTCTTTAATTTTATGTTGAGTTTCCACCTTATATCTTTATGCACCTACTTTGAGAGCATAGTAGCCATTCTTAGTTCTATGTGCATTGTCCCAAGACTTGTTGATTGATGCATAGCTTTAATATTGCTTGTTTTAAACTATTTGTATCTAGTCACTCTTATGAACTTTGAAGGTGTCCTATGCATTTATGTTTGCTACTCTATGAGGGACAAGCTGAATGCTACTATGCTATGTTTTCTTTATGTGAAACAAACAAACGTCTTGCAAAGCATTGTTATTCATGAATCTTTTGTTTATGCCTTTTCATGTTGCAACAATAGTTGCTTTTTCTTATCGTTAGAACTTTGTCTTTCATGTTATGATTGAAGTACTATGATCCCAGCTATCATTGTTTTACAAATACTTTGATCAAGTTTATGATGGTGCATGTCACCTCAAAAATTATTCTTTCTTTTTATCACTTACCTACTCGAGGACGAGCCGGAGTTAAGCTTGGGGATGTTGATACGTTGCTAACATATCTACAATTTTTGATGTTCCATGCTTGGTTTTTATACACTTTCTTATGTTTTGTTCCAACTTTGGAGTACTTTCTATACACTTTCTTGGACTAACCTATTAACAAGAGTCACAGTGCCAGCTGCCTGTTTTATGCTGTTTTTGGTTCCAGGAAAGTCAGAAAATGAATATTCTCGGAATTGGACGGGACAAAAGCCAAAGTTAGTTTTTCACCGAGGGACACAAGGAGCCAGAGTACAAGACGGAGAGGGGTTAGGGGGTGCCACACCACCTAGCCGCGCGGCCCAGCCTGGCCCGCGCCAGGGGATGGTCTGGCCGCCTCCGGCACCCCCTCAGCCTCCCCTTTCGCCTATAAGATACCTCTGATAAAGAAACCCTAAGTACCCGATCAAAATTCCACGAAAGAGTTTGTAGCCGCCGTCATCTACATCCCTAGATCGGGAGGGATCTGAAGCTCTTCCCGGCACCCTGCCGGAGGGGAGAATTCACCCTGGAGGCCTTCTTCATCACCATGCAAGCCTCTGGTGTGATGCGTGAGTAGTTCATCCTTGGACTACTGGTCCATGTAGTAGCTAGATGGCTGGTTCTCCTCCTTTGTGCTATCATGTTTAGATCTTGTGAGATCCGTTCATGATCAAGATCATCTATTTGTAATTCTTACATGTTGTGTTTGTGGGGATCTGATGGATATTGAGATGCTATTTCAGATTAATTATGTATTCTATCATGTCTTTGTTATTTGTGATCTTGCATGTTTTCTGTTGTTAGTAGCTATCTCGGCCAAGTAGATGCTAGCAACTCCAAGAGTTAGTATTTATGCTCAATAGTGGGTTCATGCCTCTAGTACTCTGGGGAAGTGACAGAAATCTCTAAGGTACTAGATGTGTTGTTGCTACTAGGGAGAAAATAACAGTCCTTTGTTCATAGAACAATCATATTGTTTACTTTACACGCAATGCGTAATGCAATTATCTGTTGCTTGCAACTTAATACTAGAGGGGGTTTGGATGATAACCTGAAGGTGGATTATTAGTCATAGATGCAGTTGGATTACGGTCTATGTATAATGTTGTAATGCCCAATCGAATCTCAAAGGAGTCAAGATGAGTAGTATATGCATATTGCTTTCCTGATGTTTGTCAATTGCCCTGTTGTAATTTGTTCACCCAACATGTCATCTATCTTAAGGAGAGCCACCACTAGTGAACTATGGAACCCGGTCCTTTCTTTTACCATCAATCTACAACTGTTTACTACTTTCTATTTACTTTCTGCAAACTATTACTTTCTTCCACACAATACGTTTAATCCTTTGTTTTCAGCAAAACCGGTGAGATTGAGAACCTCAGTGTAAGTTGGGGCCAAAGTTCTGTGGCTGTGTGTGTAGGTTTCCATGTTGCTGCTGGCACCGGTAGTGCGCCCTGCCAAAGTCTAGCTAGAAACACCTTGGAGGTGTTTCCTTGCTCCTACTGGATTGATAACCTTGGTTTCATAACTGAGGGAAAACTTGCTGTTGTGCTCATCATACCTTCCTCTTGGGGTTCCCCAACGAGCTCGACATATTTTGGGCCATCAGGTGACAGTGATTAAATATGATCTCATGGTCTAAGAAGAAGGTCACTTAGTTTCTAACGATTACAATGTTTAACCAAGTGAGTTGAACACGTCATAATACTTATGTGGGTAATGTCCATCACATAATTTAGCAATGTTGTGACTCCATTGTCAACTGGCATAAATGCTCCATGATCAGGAAACCTTGATCATCGGTTGCCCAACGGACTAGTTGTATAGAGGCTACTAGGGACTGAGGCTTGTTTGTATACCACACCTGTATCAATATTTCCACTTGATATAGTTATAGCACAGTATAAAACTATATGAACTAATTGAGATATAATAATAAACCTATTTATTATTTGCCTCTAGGGAATATCTCCTTTAGCATGGGGATTGATCTATGTTGTGCCGGAGGTGGAGCAGGAAGTGGAGCAAGAGCAGGAGAGCAGGAGCTCGAGGCTCAGGCCCCTGCATCCATCCTCACGAGGGAGGCTGCTGAGGGGGAGGAGCGTCTGCGGTGCAAGAGGAGGTTGCGTAAGGGGGTAGCTACCTATGATGAGGAGGGCAGCACTGAAGAATTCCGCGTCATGCCCTCCTAGGGCGTCCTTGAGGATTACGAGGAGGGTGACGACGAGTCCCGCTTCAAGCCACACGAGGAGGGTGAGAGCGGGTCTCAAAGCAAACCACGCGGGGAGGCGGGCCATGGAGAGGGGATCGTCATCAGCGGAATTGGCAAGACCATCTCTAGGGGCGTCAAACAAGGATGCTAGGTCACCGATGATGAGTAAGAGCTCCCGTGCCTCGGCATGGTTTTTCATGTTTCCCTGCTTTTTTAGCTCTAACCTCGGAGGCGCTCCGCAAGGGTCCCAAATAGAAGAATAGGAAGAAGGCGAAGAGAGAGCGGGGAACTTCAAGCTCTCCAAGGGATGCGGTGTCCACCGAGGCATGTCCAATGAACAAGACTGGCGATGCCGGTGGTGTTGTGGGGGCGGTGACACCCACGGCTCCATACATGGGGATGACAATGTCAGTGATGATGGATGCAGCGACAGTAACACCCGTGGTGCCTGATACAACTACAACAACGCCGAAGGTTGGTGGCACTAGCTCGGAGGTTACACCAGAATGGTCCACGAAGGCATCCTTCGCGATGGAGGTCAGCCGAGAGGGCGGCTCGACAGCGGCTATGGCACCACACTCCCCACAACCCTTGTCGTCTACCAAGACCGTTGTGGTGTTGTAGCCAGAGGTTGTGATGCGCAGTGAGGTGGAGACCGCCGTGGAGTCGACGCATGCCGTGAAGGAACCTTGCATGACCGAGGAGACGCGCTCCGCGAAGGAGGCACGTGTTATTGATGAGTGCATATTTGCATTATGTTTTATATTATTATTTTGCATTGTAGATGTAGGATCTCGGAATTTTACGGTGCTTGCGTGCACATTTTATGTTTGTTTTCACCAGGATCAGGACAGATGATGGATCCAATCGATACAATTATTGAAGCAGTTGTACTGAGGAGAAAAGGAGTCAAAACAACGTAAATCGCTTATTTGGGAAATATTAATAATACCAGAAGAAAACCAGAAGCGAACAAAGGAGGCAGAGAGCGCAACGACCAACTATACGGCGGGAGCATTTATTCCGCCCGTATAACTCTGTTCGTATAGTTGGCGCCTCCTCCGCCTCGTCAAATAGTTTCACCTCGTGCAATTGGTTTAGGGAGACGACATACAAAACACCCAGAAATTGTAGAAAACTCACCTCCGGAAGGCATCTGGAGGGGGAACTCATCCACAAGGGATCCATCTTCGCCCTACGCAGATCCGAGAGACTAAGGCATCGATCTCCATCATCCATCGCTGCATCACCACCATCTCCATCCATCACATCTACATCTTGTCTAGATCTTGTTGCAATTCCTATACTCGTTGTGGATTTATACAGGTACTATTCATCTATGAATGTTTCCATTATCATTGCCATGATGTTGATTGCCTCCATGTCTGAGTAGATCATTAGTTCTTGGGGAGATGGAGAAACCCAAATATGAGATTGAAATAAGATAAAGTCTATTATGATATTCATCGTTGTGACCATGTGTTAGATTCTCTACATCTTGATGTTGAGAGAAGTCGACCTCTCAATATTTGCCTCTTGCGGGGACTTGATGGAGGGAACTACTTGTTGGTAGACGGAGGCGTGCTAGCACTTACAGTGACTATAAAGCTGTTAGCACTCCTTACGTATCAACTTGGGAAATCGAGGATACTCATAGAACACTATCCATGCCATGGGATACGTCCTACAGGATTACGTCCCTTAATAGTGCAGTAATTCGATTGATGTCGATTGCTGACTGATGTGGTTATGAGGATGATGTGAGCGGGAATTGTTGCCTATTCATCCACATACGGAGTTCCTCCCACACATACACATTTGAGAATGTTCATGATGATAATCTTTATCTTAGATCTTTATAATACTAGTAGTGTATCTGCTACTCCCTCGGAACGCTTTTTCCCTACTGCAGTTCCAATCTCTTTTACATACGCGATACTTACTTTCTGTATTAAGTTATTTTGCTTTACTTTATTATTGTTCTTATACCCAAAACGCAAAAACACATTTTTTACACAATACTCGCATTTTATCTTGTTACTTAGAACTTTATCTAGCATTTCTATCGCAATATTTACTTCAAAGATTATTAGACTTCAGACTCCTGCTCCCCATGGGATTGATATCTTTATTTTAAAACTAGCTACAAACGATCTGTGCACTTGTCGTCATCAAGCTATTTTCTAGCGCTGTTGCCGGGGAGCTAAGCGTTGTAGGTCTTTTAGTTTTTGCTTATTTATTTATTTTCTTGCTAAATTTTGTTTTGAGTTACAGGTTTCTACCAACATAATGGAGTTTGAGCATATGATTAGTGCTAACCCACTCAACCACTTTGGGAAGCCCTATGATATTTATAAAAGAGAAAACTCCAATGAGAAGACAAGGGGGTTTGAAATAAATCCTCTACTACTTAGCATTCTACACAAGAAGCAATTTACTAGAGATTAAGAAGATCCTAATCCATATGAGCATATTGCATGTTTTAAAGATATATGTGGCACTTTTCTATTGACGGGATATACTGCTGATGAGGTAAGGGTTAAACTTTTTAGTCAAACTTTGACAAGTATAGCTCTCTCATGGTATAGATCTCTACCCTTGAAGCCACTACTACTTGGGATAATTTAGCCTGTGAATTTCTATCAAAATATTATCCATTATCAAAATATTTTGGAATCAGGCGTATTATAATGACTTGGAAGAATCTTTCTAATGAAGGACTAGTAAGATCTTATATTAGATTTAAAGATTTACTACGACTATGCCCTCATCATGATTTGCCTGAATGGTATTTTTTTACATATCTTTTATGGTGGTTTAATTGAACCTAATAAAATTGAAATAGACTCTTTCACAGAAGGAGCCTTTATGAATCTTCCCATACCTAAAGCTTGGGATTTACTTAATAGAATTCGTGATCATAGAGTTTCTTTGAATTTTAGTCTAGGAAGTGAAGGAGGCGTAGAAATAGAGCATGATTGTATTCATGACTGTAATAAAAAATGCCATGTTAAAGAATTATCTAAAGAACTTTATCTGGATTCAGATCTTGTGTTGCAAGTTGTTAAAGATTTTATAGAACATATTAAAGCTCCAAAGGAGGGTCTAGTCAAGTATGATCCACCACCCAAACCAGAGAAGAAAATAGAAGATAAAGCAACACCTGCCTCCGTAGAGCCAATATATGAAGTGCCTTTCCCTAACACTGCACAAAAGCATATTTTTAAATATGAATAGGTCAAAGAAGTACAGGAAAAGAGGGAAGAGGAAAGCGTGCCAGAAGTCATGGGACACCTGAAAGAAAACAAAGATGAAGAGGTAACCAAGGAAGCAATTATGGCTATGTACTCACACTATAACATAGTTGAACTTGATGTAGAGACTTCCATATTGGTTGAAGGAAAAACAAAGGTAAAAGATGTGGGTAAGCCTATTCTTACCTGCATATTTAAAGAAACCTCTCATTATGGTTTCTGTGATCTTGGCACCGAAGTTAATGTTATATCTTATGATTTCTACCTAGAAACAAAAGAAGAAATAGAACCGGCTACAATTGGAAATACTGATATAACAATTATGTTAGCCAATAAAAACCTTAGAATTCCAATGGGAATAGTTGACAATGCAACTATCACAATTGGCAACAGACTTTCCTATCGATTTTGTAGTTGTTGATATGCCAGCTGACACTTCTTCCCTATTATATTTGGAAGAACATGTTTGGGTGATATAAGTGCCTATGTTAATTTCAAGAAGTAGTTTGTGACTCTTAAGCTTGGGGGAACGAAAAATAAATTCCATTTTTCCAAATTTAAAGACAGACCTCCACAATTAAAAGAAGAAGAGGAAGAGGGAATTATTGAGGAAACAGCGGATCTTTTCTTTGGTAATCAAGAAGAAGAAATAAATGAAGATCCAAATTATGAAGAAATAATAATGGAGGACAAGTCCCTAGAAGAGCAAGAAGATGAATTCGATTCGCTTCCTATTTTGGGACCTCCAACTGACGAGGCTTTTGAAGAGCCAAAAAAGAGAGGGGACGAGGAATTACCACCCCAAGAGTTGAATACTCTAACAAATAATCTCAAATACAGGGTTTTAGATGATACCAATAAATTTCATGTTATTATTAGTGCAAAACTTTCAGGAGAAGAAGAAGAACTCATGAGGATACTTAAGGAGCATCGCCAAACCTTTGGGTACTCAATGGATGATTTGAAGGGCATTAGTCCCATGATATCCGTCCATCGAATATTCATGGAAGAAGGTGCAAAACCAATTGCGGAATTTAATAGAAGATTGAAGCCTGAAATGAAAGAAGTGGTAAGAAAAGAAATTGTATGCCTACTGGACATAGGTATAGTTTGTCCTGTTAAAGAGAGTGATTGGGTAAGTCATATTCATTGTGTCCCTAAGAAGGGCGGGTTTACTGTTGTTCCTAATGAAAACAATGAACTAATACCTACTAGAACTATTGTTGGGCACATGATGTGCATAGACTTTAGGAAACTAAATAAAGAAACTAGGAAAGATCACTATCCATTACTGTTCATAGATCAAACTTTAGAAAGGTTAGCAAACCATACTCATTTCTATTACTTGGACAGATACTCTAGTTTCTCTCAAATAGATGTTCATCCGGATGACCAATTTAAAACAACTTTCATAAGTCCTTACGGTTTACATGCTTACCGACGTATGCCTTTTGGTCTATGTAATGCTCCAGCTACTTTTCAATGATGTATGACTGCTATTTTTGCTGATTTCATAGAACTTATAATGGAAGTATTTATGGATGGCTTTTCTATCTATGGAACTTCATTTACTAGTTGCTTGGATAATCTCAAGAAATTTTTGCAGCATTGTGAAGAAACTAATCTTGTTCTAAACAAGGAGAAGTGCCACTTTATGGTCAAAGAAGGTATAGTCCTCAGACACAAAGTATCAGGTAAGGGAATTGAAGTGGATAGAGCTAAGATTGAAGAAATAGACAGAATGCCACCAGCTAGGGATATTAAAGGTATAAGAAGTTTTCGGTCATGTGGGTTTTTATAGAAGGTTCATTAGAAATTTCTCTGGGATATCTAAACCTTTGACTAACCTCTTGCAAAAGGGAATGAGATTTAACTTTGATGATAAGTGTCTTGAAGCCTTTGATAAACTAAAAAATGCTTTAACTCTGGCTCCCATCATTAAACCACCTATCTGGGATAGAACCTTTGACTTAATATGTGAAGCTAGCGATGATGTTGTAGGAGTAACTCTTGGACAACATATTGGTCATAAATTTAATATTATACATCATGCTAGTAGAACTCTTAATGGTGCTCAAAAGAATTACCCAAAGGAAGAAAAGGAACTGTTTGCTGTATTTTTATCTTGTGATAAATTTCGTTCTTACATAGTTGATGGAAAGGTGAGAGTTCATACGGACCGTGATGGCTTAAAAGAACTCCTTGAGAGGAAAGAACATAAGCCAAGACTGGTCTGTTGGATTCTTTTACTACAAGAATTTGAGTTGCCGATTATGCAGAGGCAGGAAATAAAGATGTTAGATGCAATGTCCATGCTTGCCCAGGAAGACACTAATCTTATTGAGAGGAACTTTAGTCCTCGTGATTTCCGTTTATCAGAATTATTTGATGAGTTAAGTCAATTCCTCCAAAAGAGAAGAATTCCTTGTTGTGGGAGGAACTTTTCATCCCCGATTAAGCAAATGGTAAGTACAAGGTAAGTGTGCTTACTTAAATAAGTGATTTATTTTCACAATTTTTACTCTTAAAAATTCTATTTTCAAATTCCTTGTGTTTTTCTGAAGATTTAGAGGGGTTTTACGAACTATACGGGTGGAGCTATACGACCGGAGCGGGGGCTCCCGCTATATAGTTGGTCGTTAAACTCTCTATATCATTTTTATGAAATTGTTTTCGATATCTGAGCCTATACGGTCGCAACTATACGACTAGAGCAAAAATTCCGGCCGTATAGTTGGTCGTTAAACTCTCAGATAGTTTTGCTTTTTGGTGTATGCATCTATATAGTCGCAACTATACATCCGGAGCAAAAATTTCGGCCGTATAGTTGGTCGTTAAACTCCCAGGCACTTTTGATTTTCGGTGTTTGAAACTATACGGTCGCAACTATACGATCGGAGCAAAAATTCCATCTGTATAGTTGGTCGTTAAACTCTCAGACACTTTTCGTTCGATCTTTCTAATAAAAAAACGTTATTGTCAGTTTCGAGTCATGATTTAATCGACCTGGACTCGAGATAATTGGAAATATCTGCCCGGAACCAACTATACCGCCGGACCTATACGCGTCGCGCCCATATAGTTGGTCATTACGCGGCAAGTTACTTCCAAATGCATGTTTTCTTTCTCTGTTCCGTTTGGATTCTTTTCTTGGACGACAATTTGGTGTTTCTCGCGAGTTTTACCGACCTCTGACCCCTCTTATATACTGCCATTGTCTCTCTCTCTAATCGCAATCTACAAAAACCAATCTAGAAATGTGCTATCCCGCCCCAGGCTGTGGGAAACCCATGGGGCTCATTGCTCCTTCTAGGGACCGCTCTAGCAGCCCGTCCATGGAGGATGATGATGAGGAGGTGGAGAGGTTTAGCCCGAAGTACAAGGAGTACGTCGAAACAAGCTACTTCAACAATGATTCAGATGGTGATGATGCCGTAGTTGACGTCTACATCCACCGTGACATCTATGATCCACCGGAGATCAATTGGGCGGCGATGAAGAAAGCTGAACAAGAGAGACAAGATCGCAAGCCAAATGGAAAATGGCGTGTGGAGACGGTCAAGTTTGTCACCACAAATCCAAGGTCGCACAAGCGTAAGGAATTATCTAATATTGGTGCAGGTGCTAGTAATGAAGGGGAGGTTCCACTCTCGAGGCCAACCATTGGTGCTCGTATGAAGGTTAAACCTCAAGAAGAGTGGAGGTACGGTTTCCACTTCCCTGATCCATCAATTATGGATGAGGAAGAAGAAGCTTTCCCTAGGACCAAGGATCACGTGCGGGCACTAGAGATATATCAGAAGCAGGATCTACTACATCATGTCGAAGTCCGTCACCGTCTCAATGAGATGGAGAAGAAGGAATACCTCCTTCCATTGGTGACCAAGCTCGCAGATAGAGTAGACACTCTGCAATCTGATCTGCGCAAGTGCTACAGCCGCATAACTGCTCTGGAGGAGACCAACAAGAAGCTATGCACCGCGGTGTTGCATGCCATGGCGCCCCAGTGATCTACAACAATCACCGTATCAAATAATCGCAAGGGATTATTTGATCCCGCCTGGCTTGATTCCAAGCTTGGGGAGATCTTTAAGACCTTGTAATCTATCTTATAAGTTTTTATTATTATTCTTGCATTAGTTCAAACTAGAAATAAAGTTTTCATCATTAGAATTCCCTTTAGGACGATCCCTTTTATGAAATTCTGAGTTTATTATTATATATGGAGCAATATTAAGATTGTGTTTGCTTTATTGATATATGAAAGGCTTGAGTATGATTTTACTTGCACTTGATGATAGCAATAGGAGTCTTCCACACCATTGGTATTAATGGAACACATAAAGATAATTTGGTCAATATACTATAAGTCTATGGTTTGATTCACAAAGAAAAATTATCGATACAATTAAGTTGAAAAAGAAGGCCTTGAACAAAGGAAAATGAAAGTGCTATCTAAATAGAGTGAGGACAAGTCATGATAGAATCTCAAGTCATAAGAATGCTTCATATATAGTTTGAATTTGATAATAGAGGTTGTTGAACTTTGAATTCCTACATGAAGTGGAATATATGGCTAGCTCCTTTGGACAACACTTAAAACAAAAGTGTGATCACTTATGCAAAAGAAAATAAAAAGAAAACAAGAAAAAGAGCGAATGTGCAAAGAGTAAATGGCCACTGTATTGTAGTATGCCAAAGAGACACTTTTGAGATTTTGAATCCCAAGTGAATACGTTGATCCTAAAACACTTGGGACTACCTCGTTAACTCATTCGGTTGAACCAGATTCTTTTACATTATGTTGACATTCATCTTTTATGGACTATTAATAACTAAGGTGTGGAAGCCTTCCAATACTATTCAGATGGTTCGAGTAAGGTACTATTCATGAACTTATTCCCCTATATCATACATGATAAACACATGTTGTAATTGCCTCATTTATTTTATCAACTCAGCTTCATGAATATGAGGACCACATCCATTAAGCTAAAAACTTGCTCGGGGCAAGCAAGAGTCTAAGCTTGGGGAAGTTGATGAGTGCATATTTGCATCATGTTTTATATTATTATTTTGCATTGTAGATGTAGGATCTCGGTATTTTACGGCGCTTGCATGCACATTTTATGTATGTTTTCACCAGGATCAGGATAGATGATGGATCCAATGGATACAATTATTGAAGCAGTTGTACTGAGGAGAAAATGAGTCAAAAACAACGTAAATCGCTTATTTGGGAAAATTAATAATACCAGAAGAAAACCATAAGCGAACAAAGGAGGCAGAGAGCGCAACGACCAACTATATGGCAGGAGCATTTCTTCCACCCGTATAGCTCCGGCCATATAGTTGGCGCCTCCTCCACCTCGTCAAATAGTTTCACTCTGTGCAATTGGTTCAGGGAGACGACATACAGAACACCTAGAAATCACAGAAACTCACCTCCGGAAGGCATATGGAGGGGGAACTCATCCACAAGGGATCCATCTTTGCCCTGCGCAGATCCGGGAGGCTAAGGCATCAATCTCCATCATCCACCACTGCATCACCACCATCTCCATCCATCCCATCTACATCTTGTCTAGATCTTGTTGTAATTCCTATACTCGTTGTGGATTTATACAAGTACTATTCATCTATGATTGTTTCCATTATCATTGCCATGATGTTGATTGCCTCCATGTCTAAGTAGATCATTAGTTCTTGGGGAGATGGAGAAACCCTAGTATGAGATTTAAATAAGATAAAGTATATTATGATATTCATTGATGTGACCATGTGTTAGATTCTCTACATCTTGATGTTGAGAGAAGTCGATCTCTCAATATTTGCCTCTTGCGGGGACTTGATGGAGCGAACTACTTGTTGGTAGACCGAGGCGTGCTAGCACTTACAGTGACTATAAAGCTGTTTGCACTCCTTATGTATCAACTTGGGAAATCGAGAAAACTCACGGAACACTATCCATGCCATGGGATACGTCCTACGAGATTACATCCCTTAATAACGCAGTAATTCAATTGATGTCGATTGCTGACTGTTGTGGTTATGAGGATGATGTGAGCAGCGATTGTTGCCTATTCGTCCACATGTGGAGATCCTCCCACACATACATAGTTGAGAATGTTCATGATGATAATCTTTATCTTAGATCTTTACAATACTAGTGGTGTATCCGCTACTCCCTGAGAACGCTTTTTCCCTACTGCAATTCCAATCACTTTTACATACGCAATACTTACTTTCTGTATTAAGTTATTTTGCTTTACTTTATTATTGTTCTTATACCCAAAACTCAAAAACACATTTTTTACACAATACTCGCATTTTATCTTGTTACTTGGAACTTTATATAGCATTTCTATCACAATATTTACTTCAAATATTATTAGACTGTAGACTCCTACTCCCTGTGGGATCGATATCTTTATTTTGAAACTAGCTACAAACGATCTGTGCACTTGCTGTCATTAGTTATCAAGGTCGCGCGCTGCACGTAGGCGGTATGGCTGGCAGAGGAGGCACACCTTGTGGAGGCGGCACACCTTGCCTAGGAGTCATGCCTTGTGGAGGAAGCGTGCGAGGCAGAGAGGGTGTGTGGCGCGGAGGTGGAGTGCATACTAGACCAGGCAAGCTCCACAACAATCAACGTGCCTCACGGGCTCCGGCAGGATGGCGATAGCACGAGCTCCAGCCCCCAACACTCTGTGGAAGGCGAGGGGAGTGTGGATGGTGCTTCATAGAGGAGGAAAGAACTAGGGCCCTCGCGAGGCTCGTTGGCGGTCCACGGCGATTTGAACCCGGTGGTGTGGAGGTTACGGTGTCTGCAGGAGACGATGGCTAAAGAAGTTACACCGTAGTGGCCATTCAGGCCATGCACGTGGGCCTTAACAGGCTCTACGCTGACCTAGCACTAGAGGAGTAATGTTATGTGGTGGAGCGTGGGCGCCTCATCGAGGTGTGGCACACCCTCCATGGGGTTGTGGAGGATGATCGCAGGACCGCAGAGGACACTCACCTTCAACACGAAGAAATCCTCGCAGAGGCAGAGGCAGAGGCGATCTGCGAGGGTGCTATCGCCGAAGTGGGTGCAACCCTTGATGCGGCCAACACTTGGGCCACAGAGGTGGAGGAGCACGAGGCAGACATAATTGCTTGTGAAGAGTCTCTTGTGGCTCGCAAGGTGACCCTTGCGGTGTGCATGATGGTAGATGATGCTCCCAAGGAGGCTGCCAACCGTGAGAAGGAAACGGACTCCCAGCAACAGGAGCTCCAATTCCTCGAGAAGGACATGTCTTCCCGCGAGGCCAACCTCGATATTCGAGAGAACAAGCTGAGCCTGGAGAGGATCCGCCTCTACAAGATGGAGGGCCAGAAGGACATGGAGCACCTCAAGGTAAAACTTAACAATGACATTGCTAAGTTCAACACCAAATTTGTCGAGAAGGAGAAGGAGACACGTGAGAATCTCACCAGCAAGGCTGCCGATGACCTCGAGTGGGTCCACGAGGAGTACCGTGGGAAGGCAAGTCCCAGAAGGACCACTTCTCCACGAAGCTCAAAGGTCTTGAGGAGGCAAAGCGGTGGTTGGAGGAGCAGCTCCAAGGGGTCCATGCCTACCTTGAGCAGATGACACGCTCTAGGGATTAGGCTGTCGGCAAGGTCAAATGGCTTGCATCGGAGCTCGACTCGTTGCAGATGCAGGTTGGCCTTGTCTCCGACCTCATCGAGAAGGCCAAGCAAGAGCAGCTGGAAGTGACAGTGCTAAAGAACGAGCGGTGCAAGATGTTCCACTCGCGAAGCGTGCCGCCTCTGCTATCAAGCACCTCAGGGTTGGTGGCCTCTAGATCCCTCTGAATCTCTTGATCGATGAGTCTATGGCCTTCCTGCACCTCTTCATCGACATTTCGCGAAGCTGGAGACGGTCACGGGGGACCTGGACAATGTCGTCGAGGAGTGCCACGAGATCCTAAGTGTCACGGGACTCGCCTCTTCAACAACCTCCTCCTCACCCATCTGGGGTTTGATTTGGCCATAGTGTTGAAGCTCGTGGAGCCCAACTAGGTAGTCAATCTCGTGAAGGAAGCCCGAGAGCACTAGGACTCCCTCCTCTTGATCTACAAGAGGAACATGGATGATGAGCCCGTGGAGATCTCGAGCAGCGCTTCCGGTGAGGCCTCCAGCGAGGGGTTTGGTGATGATGTGGAGGACAGTGTCTCATCTGCGTAGATCTTTGGTGTGTGGCCCCTAAAGGCTCGTCTTCTACCTGCGTTGTGTAGCAAAATGCATGTTTATTGAAGATATTGCCCTCACGGGCTTTATTTGATGTAATCATTCTACATTATGCGATGTGCTTGCCCTCGAACTCTTTGTTTCCCATTTACCCCATGAGGCCCAATCCCCTTCTCGTGTGTGGTCCACGGAGGAAGAGATAAGGATCACGAAGCGTGGGGTAAGAGATCAAAGAGGGGACAAGCATAGGGTAGTTGGTACTTAGCTTATCACACCTCATGAGGCTCGTTCCTAGAATCGACCTCTTGTGAGGGATGGCGAGGAACCTCTCATGAGGCCTTGAGAAGAGTCTCTTGTGAGACTTGGCGAGGGTACCTTGTGGTGCTCGGCGAGGAACCCTCGTGAGGCCTCAGGGGGAACCTCATGTGAGGCTTGGCGATGGGTCTCTTGTGAGACTCGTGAGACCTTTTGTGAGGTTTAGCGAGGACCACTTGTGAGGCCTCGTGATGTACCACTTGTGAGGCTTGGAGAGGCATCTCTTGTGAGAGACAGACCATCTCTTGTGAGAACCCATAAAATAATTATTGTGAAGATCAGTGGTGACCTCATGTGAGGATAGGTGAGGACACATTGTGGCACCTCGACGAGGATCTCTTGTGAGGCCATGCTAAGCACGTCTCATGAGGCTCCCCTAATGACTCCTAGAGGGGATGCCTTTGTTCTGTTTTGGTAATGTAGGCAGTATCGAGTCTGATAGTCACTTGTGAGACTTAGAGAGAACCTCTTGTGAGGCTAGGCGGGGACACCTTGTGACACATCGGCGAGTACCTCTTGTGAGGCCTCACGAAGCACATCGCGTGAGGCTTCCCTAATGACTCCTAGACGAGTTACCTTTGTTATGTTTTGGAAACGCAGGCAGTCCATAGATTTTGCAAGCAGAATGACAGCACGTGGTCGTTAGTTCGCGGATGTGTGTCACACAAGGAGATCAAGCACCAAGGACCTTTGTGAGGTTTTACGTGCACGGGTTGATCATGCCCGCGAGTCAGAGCTCCGTCACTTGGGTTTTGCGCTGACGAGACTGACCCGAGCATAGGCACCATTGCCTGCCCCCCGCTCGTACGATACACATGAAAGAACCCATGAGTGTATGCAAAAAATAAATATATATTGCTTACCGAGGCAAGGATACATAAACGTGGTTGTTGAGAAATTCATCCTTTATTGCTGGGATGAGGATGTTCATTGCAAAAACACCGTCGTGATGGACATGGGGCCCCACGAGGTGGGAGGAAGCTCTCGCGGACTGGTGTCGATGCTCAGGAGATACGTCCCAGGGCATGAGACCACTTCAGCACTGATGGCTTGCGAGATGGCCGGCCAGTGCTCGCACCGTTGCGTCACAGGTAGAACTTGCGGAGGTGTTGGATGTTCCATGGGTTCAGCACCTAGACTTCCTCTTCTGTCTCCAGCCATGGTGCACCAAGCCGAGAGACTTGCACGACCCTAAAGAGGCCCTCCCACATTGGTGAGAGCTTGTTGAGACCTTCCCGAGAGAGTATCATCCTCCGAAGTACAAGGTCACCATCCTCGAGCATGCGGGGGCAAATGTTGCGGGTGTGGTAGCGGTGTAGGCTTTGCTGGTAGCGGGTGGCATGGATGGCGGCTCAATGATGAGCCTCCTCGAGGAGTAGAAGGTCATCCTCCCGGAGATCATCTTGGCTAGCATTGTCGAAGGCAAGGACTCATGGAGATCCATGCTTGATCTCGGTGGGAAGGACCGCTTCCGCCATGTAAACGAGGGAGAAGGGTGTTTCACCGGTAGGCTTGGTTGTTGTAGTGCGGATAGACCATAACACGGATGGAAGTGCGGTGATACAGCCCTTGCCACTGGCCTTGAGCTTGTTTAAGCTTTTGGTATTGAGACCCTTGAGCACCTCGGCATTGGCGCACTTGTCCTAGTTGTTGCTTCGCAGGTGAGCGATAGAGGTGTAGCAGATGTTGGTGTCGATACTCGTGTAGTAGAACTAGAACAAGCCACTGGTGAATTGGGTGCCTTTCTCGGTGATGATGCGGTTGGGTACGCCGAAGTGGCATACCAAGCCTTGATGAACTTGACAACGGACCTCGCCAGGATGGTGCACACAAGCTCCACTTCTGCCCACTTGGTGAACTTTTCGATGTCGACATAGATGTAGAAGTAGCCCCCGAGCGCGCGAGGGAGCTATCGATGTCCATCCCCCAAGACACGAAAGGCCACGAGAAGGGTATGGTTTGAATCTCTTGTGTTGGCTGGTGAACTTGTTTTGCGTGGAACTGGCAGGCCTCACAAGACTTGATGAGCTCGGTGGCGTCATGAAGCGCTATTGGCTAGTAGAAACCACTTTGGAAAGCTTTACCTGCAAGGGTGGGCGACGAGGAGTGATGGCCACATTCTCCAACATGGATGTCGACGAGGAGCGCGTGTCCTTTTCCGTGGAGATGCACCATAGTGCCACCCCGTTGGGGTGCCTGCGGTATCGATCGTCATCCACCACACAATAGCTCCGGGCTTGGCGAGCTATGTGATCTGCCTCAGTATCATCCTTGGGGGCATTCCCATTCTTGAAGTAGTCCTTGAGATCATCGATCCAAGTTGCAGCTTGATGAGTCATTGCCATCATGCGTGGACTGCAAGCTGGAGCTCTTGTTGCGGGTGGCGGTGGCAGTTCCTCGCCAAGCGGCACATCATTGTCAACTAGTGGCGCGGCTGGTGTCATGAGCCTCTCCTCGAAGACCCCGGGTCATTGTGGTTCACTCCGTGATGCCCGCTTGGCAATCTCGTCAGGCTCCGAGTTTTCTCCGCGAGGGATGTGCTTCAAGATCTCTTCGATCAAATTAATGGAGCCCAAGTTTTCTCCAAAATCAAACTTCAGACTAGTTATCATCAACTTAGAATCTGAGAGCAATACGTACCTATTGGGGGGATACCACCGGGTAGGGTCACGTCGGGGTATAAAGGCCATGTTAGTCGAGGTACGGCAAGGTCAAAGCATATGTTGTCCGAGTCACCTCAAGGCAGGCTGACTTACGGAGTGACTCAGCTCGAAGGATGTTCGTCTAACCTTGTCCCGGCCGACATATAGCATATGTCGGCTAGCCTTTTGTAACTTGTTTGCAGGTACCCACGTGGCCGAGTTAGCCAGGCGCTAGCCAGGTTATCACTTGGCTTACAAGAGAAGGAAGGAATCTCACTGGTCAAAAGGTGGTCTCTGTCTACTGTAGCATGAGCGAAGCAGACAGAGGGAAGGACCAGCGGGGAGTGGCCGACCAGGATGACATAGCCAATGTCGGCTGACACCACCAGTGTCAGATGATGCCATGTCGTAGATGGGCATAGGGAGGCTTACACCCTGAGTCTGGACCAGCCTCTTAAAGTGTAAAAGAGGCATCTTACTTTACCGAGGAGCATATTCGGAGAATATGCCTCAACGTATGCCCCAAATTGTAACCTAGCTCCCTATATAAAGAGGGGAAGGACCTCCATAGAGAGGGTCAGCCATTTTTACTAAGGGAGAACCCTAGAGTGTAGCTATGGGTAGTAAGAGAATTAGTCTCCTTCCCACGAACATCTCAAGGAGCCCTTGTAATCCATCATCAACAAGAGAGAAATACAAATATCTGGGTGTGGAACCACCACACTATCCTTCCCTGGATTCCTCTAGTGCACATTGGCACCATCTTTAGCTAATACATGGCATCTGTCGTGCCACTACCACAATAGTTGGCACCCATAGTGGGGCTAGCGGAGCTAGCAGGAGTAAAAATCCGGATGGGAAACATCATCGGCACCGGCGAACGCATTGTCTCTGGGCTTTTTTAGTGCTTTGGAGAGCTGGACTACGCCAGCGACAATGTTGGTAGCTTCGGCCGGCGCCCTCCTCCGTGCAATGGCCTCTTCATCAAGCTTGGCACCCACAAGATCTACATCGGTGTCGATGAGTCCTGCGTTCACCCACAACATGTTATCGAGGGAGGCGAACCACCTCTCAGCATGGCTCGCGTATCACTCGCCCCGCTAGCTGTGCTGAGGTCATGATGACGGCGCCTGATGTAGGAGCAAGAAAGGACCCGGTGATACGTTACAAACGTATCTATAATTTTTGATGTTCCATGCTTGTTTAGTATCTACTTTGCTTTGCTTTGTCAACACTTTGGGGTATTTTTATACATTTTCTGGGACTAACCTATTAACAAGATGCCGCAGTGCCATTGCATGTTTTCTTCTGTTTTGGGTTCTAGAAAAGGCAGAAAATCAATATTCTCGGAATTGGACGGGACAAAAGCCAATGTGCCTATTTTTCCCGGAGAAACACGGAAACACGAAGTAGAGACGGAGTAGGGCACCTGGGTGGGCACACCATATGGTGGCGCGAGCTAGCCTTGGCCGCGCCACCAGGTGGTGTGGGCCCCCTGGCCGCCCACCGACCTTGCCTCTTCGCCTATAAGATGCCTCCCGATGCAAAAACCCTCAATCGTCCAGCCTCCAGCCACGAAAAGTTCTGCAGCGCCACCGCCATCGAAGGGGAGATTTGGGGGACAGAAAGTCTTTGTTCTGGCACCCTGCCGGGACGGGGAAGTGCCCCCGGAGCCATCTTCATCGATCTCCACCACCATCTCCATCGTTGTTGCTGATTCCCATGATGAGGAGGGAGTAGTTCTCTCTTGAGGCTAAGGGCTCTACCGGTAGCTATGTGTTCATCTCTCTCTATGCGTGATCTTATTGAGATCATGAGCTTTGTAATCAAGTAGATCTACCTTGCTACTCAAGTGCTTTAATAGATCTCTGCTCTCCCCATGTGTGTGAAAGTGACAGCGTGTACACCATGGTGGCACTTAGGCTAGAGATTACAAATACTTGTTATGAGTTATATTTGGAGTTGGATGTTTCTATGAAATTGTCGTGTTTGTTGGAACCATCTAGAGCTCAAGGTGACAGTGTGGGGTTATCTAGATGGGAAAGGCTTACTTTGAGGTGTGGTGATATAGCCCTACCATGGATTAGAGTGTCCAACCGGAGAGTAGTTCAGGGTAGTATCATGAAGATAATATATTTATATGAGAGTGTTCACTAGTGAAAGTATGATCCCTAGGCCTTGTTTCTAAGCATTGAAACACCGTTTGCAACTAGATCTTTTACATGTTTGCTTGCTTCCATCTTTATTTCTTTTTGCCTTTAGTCTCTTCCATGCCATCAAGCTATTTTCTGGCACCGTTGTCTTATATCCATACCACTTGTATTTCACTATCTCTTCGCCGAACTAGTGCACCTATACACCTGACAAGTGTATTGGGTGTGTTGAGGACACAAGAGACTTCTTGTATCTTGATTGCCAGGTTGCTTGAGAGGGATACCTTTGACCACTTCCTCCCTGAGTTCGATAAACCTTGGGTAATCCACTTAAGGTAAAACTTGCTGCTATTCTACAAACCTCTACACTTGGAGTCCCAACAAATGTCTACAAGAATAGAGGTGCGTAGACATCACCCGGTGCCAGATCCGGACGCCACACTGATGACCCACAAGTATAGGGGGTGTATCGCAGTATTTTCGATAAGTAAGAGTGTCGAACTCAATGAGGAGGAGAAGGTGTTGACGAGTGGCTTGGAGTGGGAATTCTGTGTAAATACTTGACAAACGGATTCTTAGGGGTTTTTAATAATGCAGATAAATAAAGTGCGAGTAAATAAAAGGCAATAATAATAGATGCAGCAAGTGGCCCAATCCTTTCTTTAGCAAAGGACAAACCGGTTGTATTACTTAAGATGACCAAACGTTCTCGAGGACACAAAGGAATATCGTCAAGTGCTTTCGCTTCATATAGTTGATTAATCTTCTTTAGTTTGATAAGTCTTGTGTTGGTGAACCTGTCCTAATGTGCTGACCTTCCTAGGAATAATACATACTTGTGATTATACCCCTTGCAAGCATCCGCAAGTACAATAAAGTAATTAAGATTGAAACCTAACCACAGCTTTAAACTCTAAGATCCTGACATCCCTTGTGCAAAGGTTTCCTAATGGGGGTTCAGGTTTCTATCACTCCGGCAACCCCTACGATTAGTAGACAAATACACAATGCATTCCCTTAGGCCCATAAAGGTGAAGTGTCATGTAGTCGACGTTCACATAACACCACTAGAAGAATAACACCACAACTTAAATAACAAACTATTGAATCTTTCTCAACACAATTCCACTACTAACAACATGACTTCTCCCATGTCCTCAAGAACTAAACGAACTACTCACAAGACATCATATGGATCAAGATCAGAGATGATATAATGATAAGTAACAATCTAAACATAACAATAATTCAATGGTTCCACTCAATAGCATCAACTACAACAAGTAATCAACACCGGGAAAGTTTCCCCTAAGAACTATGCAAGATTCAACCCAATTGTTACAGCGGTATGAAGTGGTGATGATGGTGCTAATGGATATGATGATGGAGATGATGATAGAGATGATGATGATGATCCCGATGAAGTCCAGCTTGATGGTGGTGTTGATGGCGACGATCTCCCCTCTCCGGGAAGGAATTCCCCCGGTAGAATTCTGTTTGCCGGAAAGATCTTTCTCTCTCTGTAGTTTTCCGCCCCGTAGAGGCGGCGGAATCTTTCTGTGGTCCCTGTCCCAGGATTAGAGTTTTGTGGGGATAATATACGCCAAAGGGGAGAGCCAGGAGTGCGCCAGGGTGGCCACACCACCTGGTGGTGCAGCCAAGGGTGGCCCGCGCCAGGGGGTGGTGTGGGCCCCCTGTGGCCCAACTCTGCTCCCCTTCTAGCATTCTTTGTCTTCTGAAAAAATAGGATTTTCCATTTATTTTTCCGAATTTTCTGATCTTCGCGAATTTCGCCTCCAAACAGCCCCTTTTCCATCAGAATCCTGACTACAGCGGTCCATCCTCCAAAAGTCATCAACCATGCAAAAACAGATGAAATAACATAAGTATCATCTCTTAATATGAAATATATTAATGAATAACAGTAAATTATGATATAGAATAGTGATGCAAAATGGACGTATCACA
The DNA here is from genome assembly GCA_910589775.1 of Avena eriantha. Classification (NCBI taxonomy): domain Eukaryota; kingdom Viridiplantae; phylum Streptophyta; class Magnoliopsida; order Poales; family Poaceae; genus Avena; species Avena eriantha. The sequence continues at coordinate 559,768,233 of OU342743.1, forward strand.
CACCGAAGCAGGCAAGATCCAGATTCCCTCCACTAGAGAGGCCACATAATGTACTACAGCAGGCAATAGATAGCTTAGCAACACCCATAGCACCAGTAAGAGATCCGGCTCAGGCACATGCCAAATTAGAGGAGACTAGGCAGAAGATGTTAGCTGGGGCGAAAAAAGTAGCTGTGTTACAATAGTCACTGAACATTACACTGCGGGAGTATGCGAAAGCAAACCATATAGATTGAGTGAAAATCAGAGGTAGAAACTTGATCATTGAGATAGATAGGGAGTATGTGCCTAAGCTAGGTCAGACAACTACTCTAGTAACAACAGGGCTGGAGAGGTATAACACCTCGGTGAAAAACCTCACGGCTACCAACACTGCGGCATCCGAGTTAGAGGGTTTGACCGGAGAAGCCCGAGAAAGGCAATAGGAGAGAGTTAACCATTTGTTAAGGGTAGCATGTCAACAGAATGAGGAAATAAACAAAGCAACCCCGGTGTAGCCCGGAGCATCGCACGTAGTTTATTCAGCAAGGAATAACCCCGCGAAGTCTGCTGGGGCTACGTCGTCACCTCATGATGGCCCTAGAAGAGAGGAAGTGGTAACCTCAGGGAGAAAATACAAACAGATGGTCCCGTATGACCCGGTAAGGGCAAGAAAAGGAAAAGCAGTGTCAATAGATGAGGATCGTCACAGTGCAAGCCGGGGTGAAGCTGGCCGGGGTAACCGCGACCTAGGCAATGCCGGTCAACGAAACACTATCAATGGTAGTGCCGAACAGCTTAATTCGGCGAGAGCAAGGCAAAATGCACCTCGGCAATAGTAGCAGCATTATGCACCATGGCAGGAGAGAAGTGCTGGCCCGATAATGCAGCAGCAATGTGCTCGTCCAGGTCAAGATAAATACAATGATGGTTACTCGGCAATGGTTGATGCCGAATTTCCTAGACCAGAGCACCATGTGATTGGATCGAGATTGGGGAACAGGAATTTGTAGCCAGACGATGCAAGACTGAAGCTGGACCGAATCTATAGGTCGGAAATGATTGAGGTGCAAGGTCCTTCGGGTCCGGCATGTTTTGGACCTCGGATCATGAGGGAGCCACCAGTGCTGAATTTTCAGTTGGCCCGAGGAACAAGGACGTATGACGGTAGCACTAAGCTGGATGATTGGCTCATTAACTATGCTACTGCAGTTAACATAGCCCGGGGAATTTTGAGATGGGTCGTGAGGTATGTACCACAGATGTTAGAGGGGCTAGCAAGGGTCTGGTTAAATAATTTGCTAGAGGAAAGTATTACTACTGGATAGACTTCGAGGAGATGTTCATTAGTAACTTCTCGAGGAGATATAAGAGGCTGAATAGACCACAGACTCTGGCACTATGTAGGCAAAGACCGAATGAGCCGGATCGAGAATTCTTGACTCGGTGGTACAATGTGCATAATTCCTGTGAAGGGGTAATTGAATCACAAGCTATTGCATGGTTTGCCCAAGGCTGTAGATATGGAAGTATGTTGTGGCAGAGGTTGCAGCGAGATGTGCCAACTACATTGGTAGAAATGATTCAGATTGCTTACTTGTATGCCTTGGATGATCCAACCTAACCTCGGCTGATGTCAAGTGAGGAAAATGAGGAGTACTACAACAGAGATGGTTCCGGGTCATCTAGGAGGAATGATTTCCGAGGTAAAAGAAGAGACGATTGATACGTTGCAAATGTATCTATAATTTTTGATGTTCTATGCTTGTCTTATAATTACTTTCTTATGATTTTTCCACACTTTGGAGTATTTCTACACATTTTCTGCGACTAACCTATTAACAAGATGGGTGCCAATTGCCTATTTTCTACTGTTTTTGGTTCCAGGAAAGCCAGAAAATGAATATTCTCATAATTGGACGAGACAAAAGCCAAAGTAAATATTTCACCGAGGGGGACATGGAGCCAGAAGACGAGACGGAGAGGGGCCAGGGGCCAGCCACACCACCTGGCCACGCGGCCAGGCCTGGCCCGTGCCAGGGGGTGGTGCGGCTACCTAGGGAACCCCCTTGGCCTCCCCTTTCACCTATAAGAAGCCTCTGATACAAAAACCCTAAGTACCCAATCAAAATTCCACGAAAGAGTCTGTAGCCACCGTCATCTCCATCCCCGGATCAGGAGGGATCTGAAGCTCTTCCCAACACCCTGCCGGAGGGGATAATTCACCCTAGAGGCCTTCTTCATCACCATGCCTGCCTCCGATGTGATGCATGAGTAGTTCATCCCTGAACTACGGGTCCATGTAGTAGCTAGATGGTTGGTTCTTCTCCTTTGTGCTACCATGTCTAGATCTTGTGAGCTCCGTTAATGATCAAGATCATCTATTTGTAATCTTACATGTTGTGTTTGCGTTGATCCGATGGATATTGAGATGCTATTTCAGATTGATTATTGATTCTATCATGTCTTTGTTATTTGTGATCTTTCATGCTCTCCGTTGTTAGTAGCTATCTTAGCCGAGTAGATGCTAGCAACTCCAGGAGGGAGTATTTATGCTCGATAGTGGGTTCATGCCTCTAGTAATCTGGGGAAGCGATAGAAATCTCTAAGGTACTAGATGTGTTGTTGCTACTAGGGAGCTCGTTTTTTCATAGAACAATCGTATTGTTTACTTTACACACAATGCTTAATGCAATTATCTGTTGCTTGCAACTTAATACTGGAGGGGGTTCGGATGATAACCTGAAGGTGGATTATTAGTCATAGATGCAGTTGGATTATGGTCTATGTATAATGTTGTAATGCCCATTCAAATCTCATAGGAGTCGAGATGATTAGTATATGCATGTATGATTTCTCGGTGTTTGTCAATTGCCCCGCTGTAATTTGTTCACCCAACATGTCATATATCTTAAGGAGAATCACCACTAGTGAACTATGGACCCCGATCCTTTCTTTTACCATCAATCTACAACCTACTATTTACTGTTTTCTGTTTACTTTCTGCAAGCAATTACTATCTTCCACATAATAAGTTTAATCCTTTGTTTTCAGCAAAACCGGTGAGATTGACAACCTCACTGTAAGTTGGGGGCAAAGTTATGTGATTGTGTTGTGTAGGATTCCAAGTTGGAAACAACACCTTGGAGGTGTTTCCTTGCTCCTACTGGTTCGATAAACTTGGTTTCATAACTGAGGGAAAAGTTGTTGCTATACTCATCATACCTTCCTCTTGGGGTTCCCCAACAAGCTCAACATATTGAGTAATGTAACACCCTCGAATCGGCCCTATGCAAGTTTTAGAGATTCCCGCCAAACCCGCATAGAAACGATTCAAAGATGCCCAACAGGCACTTGCGTGCGGGTGGAAAACAAAGTAATATTATTACATAATAGTTCACGATGGAACCCACAGAACATATATATACAACAAGGACTCAAAGAGCCAAGAATACAGATATACAATAAAAGATCCAAATCACCTTGAAAACGATACAACATCCGAGTGCGGACAAGATGCAAATGGGGCTAAGAGCCCTGAACAATAACCAATGGCGTCCTTAACCCTGCCCAGGCCAAGCCGGAAGGGTAACCATGCTAACGACCTCGATCTTATACCTACTAAAACAAAAGGGGTGCCAACAAAGGGCAAAGGAAAAAAGGGAGCGGTCAGTACTAAGGCTAGTACACGGCGAGTCTAGAATTCGGCGGCTCTCGCCTATATAGGTATGGTGGGCTGAAGCGGCAGCGAAGCATGCACTAAACAAACTATAGAGACTCGATTAACCTGTCGGCTATTAGAGAGGGGTAAGAAAGACCTATTCGGATCCAACCTGATAGTAACACCAAAACATACCCATCCTAATATTTCCCCCTCGAGACCACACGAGGAAGTCAAACCGAGGAACTCACACAGTTGGTAGATTTATTCATTCCATTATAGTTGCAACAATTACTAGTCAGATATAGATAGCATGAGTCATCTCGATATCATAAGAAGTGGGCAGTTTTAGTTAATCATTCCATTGTAGTTGCAATACTTACTAGTTAGATACAATTAGCATGAGACATCGCAAGTCCAGCAGTTGTTGGCACTTTTATTTACTCATTCCGTTGTAGTGAAACTGATTACTAGACATGTCAAAGTCAAATTTATAGCACTACTTTAGTTATAGTTGTCTATGATCGAGATACTGTGCTCCAAGTCGTCCATAACCTCGGACACGGCTTTCAGAAAGTTTTACCCTACAGAGGTGCACAAATAGCAACACACACACACGATCAACCTCGGGAAGAACCAAATAAAAAGCAACGAGGCCTCACGACAAAGCATTCACAGGATTTATAAATCATTTCAGGAGGCTACCCCAATAAGCTACCTGCAACCATAGTTTTAAAAACCGGACCGGTTTGGTGGTTTAACCGGAAAAAACCTGAACCGATGACCTCACCGGTTTTTTAAGAGGCGCCGGTCCAAATAGAAAAAACCAGGAAAAAAGAAGAAGTTGCAAGAGGAATTGAATTCAAGACCTTATCCTAGATAGAAATAGCACCACATAAGGCCCAATACCACTTGAACACACCTTGTTGTGTGATTACATATTGAAATATACGCTTAATATACATGTTATTGTCATTTTATTCTGATTTTTGCTTAAATTTTAATTAAAAGAAACGGTTTTTTCGCCATCGAACCGAATGAACCACTGGTCCGACCAGTAAAACCTGAACCGATAGCCTCACCGGTTCGATCACCAATCCGGCTTTTTAAACTATGTCTGCAACGAAGTTGGTCGGCTCTGAGACAGACCCAGGGTTTGTGTAGACGGCGGTAAACGACTGGGAACCCGAAAGTGTGACTGAGCATGTCGATACAGCGAAAACGTGTCACGATCCAAAACAGTATAGGTGCTCCAGCACAATCGTAAATAAAGCAGTAAAGCATGGCATAAGTACAAGATAGTAATAAAACCCCAAACTAGTTTGTGGCCTCCAAGAAATAAAGTGTGAATCAAGATCAGGCAAAAGGGATTCAGAGTCTCCCGTATGTAGATAGTGCAAATAGTCAAATAACAGTTATCAAGTACTCGGGGCCTACGGGACACAAATGAGCGTGGAAGATCCAAATATTAGCTATTTCCCACCAGTGTCTATGCATTAGTTATATCTATTCCCAGCATTTTAATACTCTCTCCGTTCCATTCTATAGTGCCTATAGTTTCTGGCATGGAAATTAAGAAACACATGTGGAGAGAAAATTAAAATAGTTTTGGGTGGGATTTTTCGTGGCTAATTGACGTGATAAAATAGAGGAGTTTGTGGGAGACAGGAAATGCTATATACTTTATATAAACTCCCCAAAAAGTTGTCTAGACGAGTTGTATAACACAATATATCTTATATTTTGGATTTTTTCTTAAAAAACTATAGGCACTATAGAATGGAACGGAGGGAGTATTAAGTTGTAGTTAAAGCCATGATCATCTCCACCATTAAGCATGTTCCAACCTTCCAACAAAGATGGAACATCCACGACGCGAAGCAGCACTTGAGCAAGCAACTACGACTTGCAAGGTCGACTGTCTACCAAACAACAGGCAATAGGATGTGTCCAAGGCAATATAGGGGCTGCAAGGAATATAAATGGTACACGGAAACTAAAGCATCACAACACGAATAGCAATAGATCAACAGGAGGAAGTAAAGACTATAAAGGCAAAATAGGTAGAAAGGGGGAGAATGCTCGCCTGGAAAACTCTGCCGAAGATACATATTTGAAGGACTTGTCGATACTCGTAGCCACTCAACGGCCTAATCCGTGAAGAAGCAAACACTAAAAGAAACACCGGATGCACTATTTAACACTACGATAGAAGATCAAGCATGATGCATGTATGACATGACCAAGGTGCGATGAAACTATGCAATATTAAGTGGAACCAGGGTCCCAACAATTAATTAAGTGTTTCACGTTGTTTAGATACCCTGCAATTTAAATATTGATTAAACAAGGCAAAGCATGACATCGGTTCGCTACATAAATTTAAATGGAGCTAATATAAGACTAGATTCGGCCGCATATGGTCTCCATATTTAATTTAGGTGAATCATCGAAATACCCCCAAACAACCACAATATGTATGCATCATGAACAATTTAATATGCAACAAAATAGATGTCATATATTATAAGAAAATAGGGGGGTCTCGGATAGGGTCACACATTGGCGTTTGGCGATCTTGGTTCGATGTGGTTCAGGTTCGGTCTCGCCGGGATCGGTCTTCGGACTTCGGGAACAAGGCTCCAAGATCCGTGAGGAGATCTTGACGTCCGGGGTCTCGGCGTCTTCGGATACCGGGTCAGAGAGCTTGGTGTGTTGGGGTTTGGTCTACGGATCCCTGTCGACGGTCTTGTGGTTCCGACTTGATTTTTCGATGTCGGACTCGGTTCGTGTAGCCGGAGTAGATCTTGGCGACGAGATAAAATCCGCGGATGCTAAGCTTGTCCATGAACACAGGCGTCTTCTAAAGGGCTTAATGAAACATCTAGGCGCGGCTAGCCGGATGCGCAACCCACAGTAGAGACCGAACTGGGATTCAAGACGATAAACACTATAGAGAACAACACCGCGGAACCAATGCAGCAGAGACAGAGCAACACTGGTCGTGGTGGTTGGATACAGGGACGCAACAGCGAGTAGTGGCGCAGAGGAGGAGGTTACGGAGGCGGGGCCCGCGGGTAGCGTTGAAGATGGGCGACAGGAGGCCGAGAACACGCAGATGGAGGCAAGGCCACACGTTAGGAGCGGAGAGGAGGGATCCGATGCGGGGCTCGGGAGCGAGCACACGCGGTTGGGGAGAGGCGCCCGCATTGGCGGCACGCGCTGGCAGGGGCGGTGGGGTTGGTGGCTCTGGGTGCAGTCAGCGGCATGGGGAGATGCGAGACTGGGCGTCGCGGCCGTGCTCCGCGACGACGACGTTGCCGAGGCGAGGAAGAGCGGGGGTCGAAGGTGGGGACGGCTCTACAAGGCGAACTCGAGGAAGGGCTGCACGCAGGCGGTGGGGTCGAGGACGGCGGCCAGGAGAAACGGGGGCGAGGTCGTCCGGTGGTGGCGCTAGATGCTCCGGGCGGTGGTGGCTCCGCTCGAGGGAGGAGGCACAGCGAGCGAGGAGGCGGAGCCGCAGTCGCGCGTGCCAAAGATGGGGCTCACAGAGGCGAGTGGGCCAGAGGGCAGTGAGTGGGGCAAGGGTGGTGGCGGCCGAGAGAGACGGCGCGACGAGGGAGAGCGACGAGGCGGCGCCTGGCGGCGGGGTACCGCGATGGCGAGAGACAGGTGGGGAACCGGGGAATGGGGATCGCGAAGGAGGGACGAGGGAATCAAGCTGAGACGGGGCGAGGTGGTGGGGCCGGGCTCAATATCGAAGCGTGACCGGGTCATGAGTGAGGGATGTGGCGTGTATCGTGTTGGTGGTGGGTCGGTCAGCGTGCGACGCGAGGTGTGGGTCTGGTTCAAGGCGGCTGCTGTGCTTGCGTTGCTGGCGAGTCAAGTGCGACGTGCCAGGTGCGCAGCGTGTGTGTTCCGGCGCGCGGACGTGTTAGGTAGGCTGGCGATGGTGATGGGGTGTGGTGTGTCCTATGGTAGGTAGCTAGGGTTTGGGGATTAGGATACGTCTAGATTTAGGGTTTGGGGGTATTATTGGGTCGGGGTTGTAGGTGGCCTGGCCTAACAGCTGGGCTGCCTCCTCCGGTCTGAAAAACATATTTGTTACTTATTTATTTATTTGTATTAGAAAGACTTTTGTAAATAGGTTTTAGACAAAATGAAAGATCTGAAAAATACCGGAATTTTGATTTGAAATAAAAGAGGAGGATATCTGGAAAATGAAAATAGGTTTTTGAACAATAGTTTTAGACAAACATATGCATGATGATGACGGTGAACAAATGCAATGTGGCATGATGACATGAGCATGCGGTCATGATGATGCAGAAAATAAAAACAACCCGTGATTTTCTAGTAGTGGTTTTACCGGGGTGCTACAAGTAAGCAACGATCGGCCGGATTACCGGTACAGCTCGTAGCAAGTGGCAGCTGTGGATCAGGATCAGCCTAATGCTGGTGCTAGCCAGCATCAGAAAACTGGAGGGCAACAGTGGCAACAAAATGCTAAAGGCAAGAAATCTTGGATCCCAGAGCAGAAGAAATAGTGGCAAGAAAGAAAGGATAGGCCGAGATACATATATGAGTCTATGCTGGATCAGCCGTGCAAGTTCCACACGCTAGGTCCAAATAACCCGGCGAATCATACAACCCGGCAATGTGAATGGATGAGGAAGATAGATCAAGGTGGCTCGGAGAATGCTTAGGCACCTCGGCACAAAGCACCACGGCATGATGGACCTCGGCATGAAGCACCTCGGAACGATGCACCTCAGCAGCAGCAGCGGCTAACTAGGGGAAATGGACAACAACTGATATTACCTCCACCTCCTCCAAGGTATGAGAACCATGCTAGGAGGGATGCAGTGCATCGGGTGAATAATCAGCAGCAACAAGACCAAGGGTGTCATGGCAATGACGGCAGGAATGAATATAGAGAGCATCACCAAAGTTACTGTGTGTTCACCACAGAGGAAACTGATAGAAAGAGCTTGCAGCACCGACATATGGAGGTGAACACACTAATGCCAGCTGTGACGAGGTATATGCCTTGGGCAGAACAGGAAATCACTTGGAGCATCAAGGATCACCCCAATCTCATGCCGAGTCCTGGATCATATGCACTGGTGTTGGATCTGACGTTCATTGGGCCGAATATCAATGTAAGATTTTCCAAGGTGCTGATAGACAACGGAAGTAGCATTAACATCATGTACAAGGATACCATGCACAAGTTAGAAATATCGGAGAACATGCTCCAAGCAACAAAGACCACTTTCCATGGAATCGTGTCGGGTATCTCATGTGAACCAATTGGTAAGGTCTGGGTTGATGTGTTAGTCGGCATAAGGGACAACTGTCAGACTGAGAACTTGGAGTTTGTGGTTGTGAACTTGGAAAGCATGTATCATGCTTTACTCGGCAGGCCTGCTCTGAACAAGTTTATGGCGTGTACTCACATCAGTTACTTGAAGATGAAGTTGACAGGGCCAAGGGGAGTGATCACCATAGTTGGGGACTTCAAGCGTTCCATTGAGTGTGCTCAACCAGGTCTAACCTGGCCGAGTCACTTGTGATTGCTCAGGAGAAGAGGAAAATTTAGGAGGTGGCGGCATTGGCTCAGTCCGTGCAGCAGCATATGCCGGCTCTGACTAACCCGCATGGGAGTGTCTTCTTCCAAGCGACGAAGGATACAAAGAAGGTGCCTATTGATGATCAGTTCCTAGAGTGCACTATAACCATTGGTGCCGGGTTAAGCGACAAATAGGGTGAGCTTGTAAACCTCCTCCATGAGAATCGGGATATCTTTGCTTGGTCTACATAGGACCTGCAAGGTGTGCCGAGGGAGTTGGCCGAGCACTCTTTGAATGTAAGACCCAGGGAAAAGCCGGTGAAGCGACCTCTCCGCCGCTTCGCCAAAGACAGGAGAAAAGTCATTGGAGATGAGATAGCTCGGCTCCTTCCATCCGGGTTTATCATGGAAGTACTTTACCCGAATTGGCTCTCTAATCTAGTGCTCGTGGAGAAGAAGAAGGATGATCCGAATGTGGCAGTGGTGTGGAATATGTGTATCGATTACATGAACCTGAACAAGGCCTGTCCAAAAGATCCATTTCCACTGCCAAGGATAGACTAGGTCATAGATTCAACTGTTGGGTGTGAGTTTTTATCATTCATAGATGCATATTATGGCTTCCACCAGATACCTTTGAACCCGGATGATCAAATAAAGACCATGTTTATGCTATCGCACTATGCCGTTTGGTTTATGTAATGCAGGAGCAACGTATCAATGATGCATGCAAAAAATTCTACATGATCAAATTAGTCGGAATGTGCAAGTTTACGTGGATGATGTTGTAATAAAAACTAAGGAAAGTAAAACGCTCCTTGATGATATCCGGTAAACATTCGCGAACCTAAGGAGGTTCCGAATGAAGCTTAACCTGGAAAAATGTACCTTTGGTGTGCCAGCTAGGAAGTTACTCGGCTTTATCGTATCCAGCCGAGGTATCGAGGCCAACCCCACAAAAATCCGAGCCATAGAAAGAATGGAACCGCCGAAGTGTCTTAACGATGTGCAGAAGTTCATGGGTTGCCTGGCATCGTTAAGTAGGTTTGTGTGTCGGCCGGGAGAGAAGGCATTACCCCTCTACGAGTTAATGAAAAAGGCAGATAAATTTATATGGACACCACAAGCCGATAGCGCATTTCATGAACTAAAAAAGATGCTAGCCTCTGCACCAGTGTTAGCCTCACCACTATCCAAAGAGCCAATGTTGCTCTATATAGCAGCAACCAACCGAGTCGTAAGTGCAGTGATAGTGGTGGAGCGTGAGGAGGAGGGTAAGTCGGTGTAGAGGCTAGTGTATTACCTAAGCGAGGTGTTGTCAACTTCGAATCAGAATTATCCTCACTATCAGAAAATGGCATACGACGTATATATGGCAGCCAAGAAGCTCAAGCATTACTTTGAGGAACAACCCATAAAAGTAATATGCGAAGCACCCATATCTGAGATAACAAGCAACAAAGATGCTAGTGGCTGAATTGCAAAATGGGCTATTGAGTTAGCTTCGTATGCACCACAGTTTGATAGAAGAGATGCAATCAAATCTCAAGCAGCGGTTGGTTTCTTCGTGTATTGGGCTGAGATGCAATACGAACCACCTTTGCTGGACTCAAATTATTGGAGGATGCACTTTGATGGATTGAAGTTAAAGGAAGGACTAGGGGCCAGGGTAGTACTTACCTCACCCAAGAAAGATCAGCTAAAATATGTCCTCCAGATCCATTTCAGAGCATCGAATAATGTTGTCGAGTATGAAGCGATCGTGCATGGACTTCAGGTGGCAAAGGAAGTAGGGATATGTCGGATACAATGTTTTGGTGATTCGGATTTGGTGGTGTAGAAAGTGTCTGGCAATTGGGATGCTCTGGATGCTAACATGACCCTTTATAGATTCCATGTCCAAAACATAAGTGGGTTCTTTAAAGGATGTGAATTCCACCATGTACCTCAGCTTGAAAATGAGGCAGCCGACGTATTATCTAAATTAGGGCCATATCAGTAGCCAATCCCGCCAGGTGTTGCTTTGGAGCACTCGAGAAAACCATCTATCACACCCTCACCAAAATCCGACTCAATCTATGTCCCGGCACATTCTGGATCAGAAGCTATCCCTATGGATATAGATTGGGGGAGCACCTCAGCAAACCTAGGGACTAGTTCGACAGACCCGAGGACTGCCTCGCAGAACCTAGGAACTGTTCAGCTTGATCCGGCTGGAGTTATGTCGGTGGAAGCAATGGAAATTGACGAGGAACTTTTCTCAGTTCAAGTTATACCTGCATGGGCAAAGCCAATATTTGAGTTCTTAAAAGAAGGAACCTTGCCGAGTGACGAGATACTTTCAAGGAAAATCCAAGGGAAAGCAAAGGCATACACTATTATCAACACCGAACTATGCAAGAGGAGTGTTACAAGTGTTCTACAATGATGTGTTGACCCGGAAGAAGGGCTTGACATCCTCCAAGACATCCATCAGGGGGAATGTGGGCATCATGCATTGTCCAGAGCATTAGTGGCAAAAGCTTTCTGACATGGATTTTACTGGCCAAGTGCCTTGGAGCAAGCAGGAGATCTTGTAAGAAAATGCAATGGTTGTCAGAGATACGCCACCAATACACACATGCCTATGTCGGAACTAAAGACTGTACATGTCACTTGGCCATTTGTGGTATTATGTTTGGATATGGTCGGCCCATTTAAGCTGGCAAAAGGAAACATGACCCATATCTTGGTTATGGTAGACAAATTTACCAAGTGGATTGAGGTAAAGCCAACCAGGAAATGTGATGGGGCAACAGTTGTGACATTCCCAAAGATATAATCTTGAGATATGGCTATCCACACAGTATCATAACTGATAATGACACAAATTTTGATGAGGAGCATTTGCGAGGTTCTGCCGAGAAAAGAAGATCTGGCTAGATATTGCTTCAGTAGCCCACCCCGCGTCAAACGGGCAAGTGGAGAGATCCAACGGACTAGTTTTGTCCGGGATAAAACCCTGGCTCATTGAGCCGCTGCAAAGACAGCGGGGTGCTAGATAGAAGAACTACCAGTGGTACTATGGAGTTTAAGAACAACTCCAAATTGATCAACAGGCTATACGCCATTCTTTTTGGTATATGGGGCAAAAGCTGTATTACTAGCCGACATAGAGCATGACTCGCCCATGGTCGCCCAATACACAGAAGCCGAAGTGCAAGAAGCCCAGCAAAATGATGTTGATCTGTTGGAAGAAGCGAGAGAACTGGCCTTGTCCAGATCCGCCATATATTAGCAAAATCTCCGACGCTACCATAGCTAGAAAGTAAACCCCCGAGTCTTCCGGGAAGGTGATCTGGTACTTCGGCTGGTGCAACATACGACTGGCATGCACAAGTTATCCCCTCCATGGGAAGGACCATTCATTGTAAGCAAAGCATTGCACAATGATTCCTATTACCTCATTGATGCGCAGCCATAGGAGAAAAACAAGGCGGACAGGTCTAGCGAGGAATCTAAGCGTCCATGGAATATAGCTCTACTCCATCCATTTTACACTTAGCGAAGAAGTGTATGTATCCAAATCTCTCATATGTCGGTATGTATGTTAGCAATGAGTTTATCAATGAAACCTTGGCACCCCAAGCAGAAGCTCGGGGACTGCCTTAATAATTGACTTTTCTGTATTTACTTTTTATATGTCGACTGGCTTAAATTACTTACACCTTAGCCGGCTTAGTAGTGTGTAGGCACCAAAAACCTAACTCTTCGACTTGCTACTGTCCAACAAGAATTGGCTTCAAGGCAAGCAAGAGAAGAAGTTTGGAATTGCAAAGCACATGATAAATGACTAAGGAAAGTAACATAATCGAGCCGACATTTGTTATTCGAACTAACCCTGTATTTATTTAATTTATGTTATGTTGAATTACTTTGAGCCAATCCTAAAGTTTCAAGTATTGTTAAGTCAATTTTTTGAACCTGGGACTCGTAAGTCAAAAAAGAATCAAGGTAGATGCGAGCCGAATCATAAAATTGAGGGAACAAGAAAATGGAAATCGGGGACTACGCCCAAGTTAATCCGACTTAAATAACTTAGTAGAAAACCGCAACCATTGTGCTTAATACATATGCACCCGGCATATCGGGGATCTGATAAATACTAAAGTGTTTTTTCGCTCTAAGGAGCAGCAACGCCCGAGGTATCAGCCGCAGGAGGAGGTAATTTGGTATCTGTGGGGGGGAGCTTCGGTATCTGCCTCATCCTCAGGGTTGGCCCCAGCATCCTCCGGATCTTTAGTATCCTCGCCGAGCTCAGAGGCCTCTTCTTCTTCTTCATCATCTGGTCCATCTAAGACATAGGCGTCATCGATGGTGTCGAGGAAGCTAGGTCCTTCGTTCCAGCTAGTTGTGGACAAAGGCATACTAGATGAGGTTGTAAGCGCAAGCCTTGCACCGAGATATCCACTCCGGATTGTTCATCCACTTAGATCCGGTGTGCAAGCGATCGAGAACCTTCATATCCAAGCCCTCGTACCAAGATAGCATGAAGCTTAGTGTCATGTCAGCTCTAGCCCGCGCAGAGGATTCCCTCTAGAGGTTCACCTGGTTCTTGCACTCCATCAGTTTTGCAATAAAAGTAGTGTTACCTCTGGGAGTGGGGTTAGTCGGCCAAAGGGCATTGAAGATCCAGGTAGCTGCATTCATGATGTCCACGCCATAGTTCTTCATAGTTTCAGCTCGGGCAGCGAGGTGATGACCCACAAGTAGAGGGGGTGTATCGCAGTATTTTCGATAAGTAAGAGTGTCGAACCCAACGAGGAGCAGAAGGTGTTGGCTAGTGTCTTGGAGTAGGAATTCTCTGTAAATATTTAGCAAACGGATTTTTAGGGTTTTTTTGTAAGACAAGTAAATAAAGTACGAGTAAATAAAAGACAACAAGAATAAATGCAGCAAGTGGCCCAATCCTTTGTTCAGCAAAGGACAAGGCGGTTGTACTACTTAAGATGACCAAACGTTCTTGAGGACACACGACAATATCATCAAGTGATTTCGCTTCATATAGTTGATTAATCTTCTTTAGTTTGCTAAGTGTTGTGTGGGTGAACCTGTGCTAATGTACCGACCATACTTGTGATTATACCCCTTGCAAGCATCCGCAAGTATAAGAAAGTAATTAAGGTAGAAACCTAACCACATCTTTAAACTGTAAGACCCTGACGTCCTCTGTGCAATGGTTTCCTAACGGGGGTTCAGGTTTCTGTCACTCTGGCAACCCCTACGATTAGTAGCCAAATACACAATGCATTCCCCTAGGCCCATATAGGTGAAGTGTCATGTAGTCGACGTTCACATGACACCACTAGAAGAAGTACGCCACAACTTAAATATCAAACCATTGAATCTTTCTCAACACAATTTCACTAACCTGAAGTCACTTCTCCCATGTCCTCAAGAACAAAACAAACTACTCACAAGACATCATATGGATCATGACCAGAGATGAAATAATGATATGTAACAATCTGAACATAAACGATAATTCAATGGTTCACTCAATAGCATCAACTACAAGGAGTAATCAACACCGGGAAAGTTTCCCCTAATAACTATGCAAGATTAAACCCAATTGTTACAGCGGTATGGAGGTGGTGATGATGGTGCTGGTGGAGATGATGGTGGTGATGATGATGATGATCCCGATGAAGTCCATCTTGATGGTGGTGTTGATGGCGATGATCTCCCCTCTCTAGGAAGGAATTCCCTTGGCAGAGTTCTGTCTGCCGGAGAGATCTTTCTCTCTTAGTGTTTTCTGCCCCGCAGAGGCGGCGGAATATTTCTGTGGTTGCTCCCTGAGTCTTAGGGTTTCGGGAGGATAATATACGCCATAGGGGAGAGGCTGGAGTGGACCAGGACGGCCACGGCACCTGGTGGCGCGGCCTGGGGTGGCCCGCGCCAGGGGTGGTGTGGGCCCCCTGTGGCCCAACTCCACTTCCCCTTCTGGCTTTATTCGTCTTCTGGAAAAATAGGATTTTCCATGTATTTTCCCGGATTTTCTGATCTTCACGAATTTTGCCTTCAAACAACACCTATCCATCAGAATCCTGACTGCAGTGGTCCATGCTCCAAAAGTCATCAACCATGCAAAAACAGAAGAAATAACATAAGTATCATCTCTTAATATGAAATATATCAATGAATAACAGTGAATTATGATATAGAATAGTGATGCAAAATGGACGTACCAACTCCCCGCAAGCTTAGACTTCGCTTGTTCCCAAGCGAAACTGAGCTCAATAAACATGGCCTCAGGTTTATGGAGTGAAGAGTCGATTAAATAATACGTACAAGAAGCATCACATTCATCAATACATAGATCATAATAGAAGATAACTCACTATTATATAACTTACTTGCAATAAGTAAAGGAAACACAATAAAGATACATAAAGTGAATCATTATTGGTAATGGCAAACTTAGCTCTTGGTCGAAGAATAGTTGACAATTTGCTGGAGTTCACAAATAACTGATTTTCAATGATAGCTTTCAAAGTAGTAATCACCAAGATAAGAGCAATGTGCAAAACAAGGAACATAAGAAACATGATTGAATAAATCATCATATGAATGAATGAAACACAACAACTCAAAATACTTGCTGAGATAGAAAGGAATAGGTTTACTGACTCAACTAAAAAGTAAAAGAAAGGCCCTTCGCAGAGGGAAGCAGGGATTTCAAGTTTCAAAAAGAGCTCCCAAAAATTATGGTACTTATTAGTTTTCAGCTCTCATTGCCCCTATCATAGGCATATTTAGGTGATTAAGGTTAAAGTGATCAAATACGAGGATATGCTTGACAAGTTGTAAGTTGAAAATCTCATGTCCCTTGAATACGAGGGCCGCTCCTCATGCTACTCAAGTTTAGTCACCGGGAAGTTCTTGTCATAGTAAGCACATGTGTATCATGGAGAACCGGCAATGGGGTACCCCTTGCCCGATGATACGGAAGAATCCCCATATCAAAATGACAAGGCAAGCAGACAACGAGCATCTCAGCAATCTTCTTATTTACCATGGGAATATGGTGCTTTTTCTCTCTTTCCTCTTTTCTCATCTCTTTTTTTCTTCTTTTTCTCAATCTCTATCCCTTTTTTATAAGAAGAATGCTTCATAGATGCTTGTTATGGTTACGCTGCAGGTTTCCACCATGACAACATGGATTAGAGCGGCTGCCCAGGCATTTCTCTAACACACATGTATAACTCCATGGACTTACAAGCTCCCCTTTCATTTCACACCGACGACATCCATAGACAAAAGAACATGATATCAACTAGGTACAAAGTACTAGTGCAATGTTGAAAGCGTTCCCCATGACAGCATGGTTCTGCTAATTCACAACTCACAAAGCGCAAGCATATACGCAACATAGATGGGCACAATGGTTCAAGTTTATTAAATGCAAGAAAGTAAAGTGTGCCATCAAGTTTGTGAGAGCTTTAATCACTAATTTTCACATAACAAGTTTAATTTGGAAGGTAGATAAAAACAAGAATTTACTTGGAGTAGCAATAGTGCTAATAGGTAGGTATGGTGGACACAAATGGCATGGGTTTGGTTTAAGGATTGGATGCACGAGAAGAATTCCCTCTCAGTATAGGTTTTTGGCTAGCAAGGTGATGGCTCTGTGTATGGTGCCAGAAAAATGCTAGAGTGTGGTTGGTGTAGAGCTCGTTGGGAACCCCAAGAGGAAGGTATGATGAGCGCAGCAGCAAGTTTCCCTTAGTTATGAAAAAAAGGTTTAATCGAACCAGTTGGAGCAAGGAAACACCCCAAAGGTGTTCCTAGCTGAGCCTTGGCAGGGCGCACTACTGGTGCTAGTAGCAACGTGGAGACCTACACAACACAACCACAGAACTTTGTCCCCAACTTGCGATGAGGTTGTCAATCTCACCGTGTTTTGTGGAAAACAAAGGATTAAACGTATCAAATGGAAAGAAGTAAAGTTTGCAGAAAGTAAACACAATGAAGTAAAATATTGTAGATTGAATGTAAAAGACAAGGACCAGGATCCATAGTTCACTAGAGGTGCTCTCCTTAGATAGATAACATGCTGGGTGAACAAATTACAGCGGGGCAATTGACAAACATCGAGAAAGCAATACATGCATATACTAATCATCTTGACTCCTTTCAGACTTGATTGGGCATTACAACATTATACATAGACCGCCATCCAACTGCATCTATGACTAATAATCCACCTTCAGGTTGTCATCCGAACCCCCTCCAGTATTAAGTTGCAAGCAACAAATTAATGCTTTACGAACTGCGTGTAAAGTAAACAATACGATTGTTCTATGAACAAAGGATTGTTGTTTTCTCCCTAGTAGCAACAGCACATCTAGTACCTTAGAGATTTTTGTCACTTCCCCAGATTACCAGAGGCATGAACCCACTATCGAGCATAAATACTAACTCTTTGAGTTGCTAGCATCTACTTGGCCAAGATAGCTACTAACAACGGAAAGCATACAAGATCACAAATAACAAAGACATGATATAATCAATAATCAATCTGAAATAGCATCTCAATATCCATCGGATCCCTGCAAACACAACATGCAGAATTACAAATAGATGACGTTGATCATGAACGGAGCTCACAAGATCTAGAAATGAAAGCACAAAGGAGGAGAACCAGCCATCTAGGTACTACATGGATCCGTAGTCCAAGGATGAACTACTCACGCATCACACCGGAGGCTTGCATGGTGATGAAGAAGCCTTCCAGGGTGAATTCCCCTCTCCGGCAGGGTGCCGGGAAGAGCTTCGGATCCTTCCCGATCTAGGGATGGAGATGACGGCGGCAACAGACTCTTTCGTGGATTTTTGATCGGGCCCTTAGGGTTTTCATCCCGAGGGCATCTTATAGGCGGAAGGAGCGGCCGAGGGGGTGCCCGAGGAGGCCACCCCACCCCCTGCGCGGCCTAGGTTGGGCCGCGCGGCCAGGTGGTGTGGTGGCCCACTGGCCCCTCTCCGTCTCGTATTCTGGTATCTGATGACTTCCGGAAAAATAGGCACTTTGGCTTTTGTCCCGTCCAATTCCGAGAATATTCATTTTTTGACTTTCCTGGAACCAAAAATAGCATAAAACAGGCAGCTGGCACTGTGGCTCTTGTTAATAGGTTAGTCCAAGAAATCATATGAAAAGTACTCCAAAGTTGGAAAAAAACACAAGAAAGTGGATAAAACCAAGCATGGAACATCAAAAATTATAGATACATTTGCAATGTATCAACATCCCGAAGCTTAACTCCTGCTCGTCCTCGAGTAGGTAAGTGATAGAAAGAAAGAATAATTTTTGAGGTGACATGCACCATCAAAGACTTGATCAAAGTATTTGTAAAACACTCAAAGCTAGGATCATAGTATTTCAAGCATAACATGAAAGACAAAGTTCTAGCAATAAGACAAACAAACTATGATGCAACATGAAATGGCACAAACAAAAGATTCATGAATAACAATGCTTTGCAAGACGTTTGTTTGTTTCACTTAAAGAAAACATAGCATAATAGTATTCAGCTTGTCCCTCAATAGAGTAGCAAATATAAATGCATAGGACACCTTTAAAGTTCATAAGAGTGACTAGATACAATAGTTTAAAACAAGCAATATCAAGTTATGCATCAATCAACTAGTCTTGGGATAATGCACATAGAACTAAGAATGGCCACTATGCTCTCAAAGTTGGTGCATAAAGGTAGAAGGTGGAGACTCAATATAATGGTGGAAGAAAGGCCTTTTTATAAAAGAAAGTAGGGATTCAATTCTCATAAAGAGCTTCCAAAAATTTAGTACTTATAGCTTTCAGCTCTTATTGGCCCTATCATAAGAATCTTGAAGTGATTAAGGTTAAAGTGAACAAACTGCGGTGTACATGCTTGACAAAGTATAAGTCATAAATCTCATGTCCCTTGTATACGAGGGCCGCTCCTCATGCTACTCAAGTATAGTTACCGGTAAGTTCTTGTCATTGTAAGTATATGTGTATCATAGAGAACCACCAAAGGGGTACTCCTTGCCCAATGATACGGAAGAATCCCCATATCGAAATGACAAGGCAAGCAGACAACGAGCATCTCAACAATCTTCTTATTTACCATGGGAATATGGTGCTTTTTCATAATCTTTTTTTCTCTTTTTTTCAGTATAGGACTCTTTTTTTATAAGAAGAATGCTTCATAGACAGCTCATTATGGTTACGCTGCAGGTTTCCACCATGTCAGCATGGATTAGATCAGCGGCCCAGGCGTTTCTCTAACACATATACATAACTCTATGGACTTACAAGGTCCCCTCTCATTTCACACCGACGAAATCCATATACAAAAGAGCATGATATCCACTAGGTACAAGTACCAAGTGCAATGTTGAAAGCGTTCCCCATGAAAGCATGGTTCTAATAATTCCCAACAAATAAGTGCAAGCATATACAACATAGATGACACAATGGTTCAAGTTTATTAAGGGCAAGAAAAGTAAAGTGTGCCATCAAGTTCGTGAGAGCTTTAATCATTAGTTTTCTCATAACAAGTTTAATTTGGAAGGTAAACAAAAGCATGAATATACTTGGAATAGCATAAGCTAGTAGGTAGGTATGGTGGACTCTTTGGAATAACTTGGTTTAGGGAGTTGGATGCATGAGTGGAACTCATACTTTGTTGTGGAGGCTATCAAAAGACTGGGAGCAACAAACTAAGAGAGCAATAATGGCCATAATCATGCAGAGCGACAAAACATCATTGACCAAAGCTTAAAGTGATACTACAAGTTGAAAACTAAAGGATCATAAAGGCTATCGTGACCTGAGATAGTCATAACATGGTGTGAGCATGCGCCAAGTCAACCCAATTAAAACATCAAAGTAGAATACCACTATACTATGCTTTAATATGCTAAACAACGCATGATTCATCCAAGGCACATTAAGCAATCTCAATTGTTTATAACAAGTCATGCTACAGAAAAGAATACTAAGCATAAAGCCAAAACAATATCAAGCATGGCATGACAAAGCATAGGCCATAGTCAAAAACAAGCTCTTTTTACCACATAAGCATGAACTTTCCTACTCTTTTCCAAACCAAACCAAACTATTTGCAAACCAATGTATGAAAGAGGGGGTCCAACCAATTTATTCAGAAAACTAAGTAAACCAAGCAAACGAAAAACCAAAACGAAAACGAAAAAGAAGACGCTCCAAGAACAACAGAACTGTGCATGAAACAATAAAAATGAATCGTTTGGAAGAAACCTGGGATTTTTATTGATGAAGAAGGGGATGCCTTGGGCATCCCCAAGCTTTGACGCTTGTACTTCTTGGATATTTCTTGGGGTGACACATGTGGCATCCCCAAGCTTGAGCTTTATTCCATCCTTCATCTCATTACTCATTCCTTCCATACACCTGAAATTTTTCCTTCATACAAAACTTCACACAATCTTTATTAGCAACATTAGTGCACTCAAGATAAATAAGTCTTAAGGTTCAGTTCTAACACCAAATAAACTTCCATTACAACACTAGATAATGTAGTACTTCTTTCAAAAAGCTCAATTCCCCAAAAGAACTCAAAAAGGAACCAACAAAAAGCAAATGCAGAAAATGGCAGAAATCTGTCAAAACAGACCAGCAGGTAAAGACAGATTTTTTCGAAGACCTTCTGTTGCTCAGATCAAAAAGTGTTGAACCAACAAAAGTTAGATAACAACCTGGGGCAGAAGCACAAAAATTCACGCCTCAAAAAGATGTTCAGAGATTTTACACGAATGCTTACGGTGAAGCACAGAAATATGTTTCGGGACAACAACTTTCTCAATCATTACTTCACTCTCATTAGAGGTTATTCTTGACACAAAAAGCAAATAAAAAGGATAAGGAGAGGTTATTACAGAGGTAATAACTTCCAAGACTCATCTAAAACTTTTGGGTTATCTCCCAATAAGTACTTTTCTTTAACGCCTTTAAGTTAGGCATAAGAAACAAGAAAAAGAATCAAGTGTTCTCAAATGAAGAAGCATTAAGATCAATACCAGAAATATTTTCAACAAGGCAAGGTATAGCACCAAATAAGTTCTAGAGGATCCTCTCTCAATGCTCTTAGGTTCACTATTCTCATCAAAAGGGTTTGCAGGAACAATCCAATCAAGATTCTTTTCTATGGCATCATGTATTGCTACTAGTTTGAAGGGTATTGGTATCTTAGGTTCCTCCCCATTAGGTTCGGTTTTGTTCATCTTTTCTCGTGTACCAACAACATCTACACATGAGCCTAGCTTATTGAAATGTTCAAAGACTTTTCTAGCTTCCTTGGCAACATCATAAAACTCCTTAAACAAAGTTTCTAGAATAAAATCCCTCTTTTTAGGGTCCTCAATTTCTTTAAGCTTAAGAAACATTACTTGCATTAAGGGGTTGAGGTTAACAAACCTAGCTTCTAACATATGAATTAAAGAAGCTGCAGCAATCTCATAGTTTGGAGCAGGTTCTGCAAGGGATCTATCCGCAGTATCTTCATGTTTGCTAACATGATTAAAGAATTCTTCAATATTATCTTTCCCAATTATAGAACCACTACCAATTGAAAGGTCTTTCAAGGTGAAATTAGGGATCAACATGGTGAGCTAAGGAAGAGGTGACAACTAAAGGAGACTTAATTTTTGTGTGTTTTTGATAAAGAAAGCAAACTAGTAAAACTAATTTTTTGTGTTTTTGAATAAGAAACAAGCAAACAAAGAAAAAAGAAACTAAGCAAAACAAAAACAACAAAGTAAAGAGATTGGTTATGAGGGACTCCCCTTGTGAAGATGTCCTTGACTCCGCGGCAACGGCGCTAGAAAAATGCTTGATAGCTACTAACAATGGAAAGCATGCAAGATCACAAATAACAAAGACATGATAGAATCAATAATCAATCTGAAATAGCATCTCGATATCCATCGGATCCCTGCAAACACAACATGCAGAATTACAAACAGATGATCTTCATCATGAATGGAGCTCACAAGATCTAGACATGAAAGCACAAAGGAGGAGCACCAGCCATCTAGCTACTACATGGATCCGTAATCCAAGGATGAACTACTCACGCATCACACCGGAGGCTTGCATGGTGATGAAGAAGGCCTCTAGGGTGAATTCCCCTCTCCGGCAGGGTGCCGGGAAGAGATTGAGATCCATCCCAATCTAGGGATGGAGATGACAGCGGCTACAGAGTCTTTCGTGGATTTTTGATTGGGCCCTTAGGGTTTTCGTCCCGAGGGCATCTTATAGGCGGAAGGAGAGGCCGAGGGGGTGCCGAAGGCGGCCACACCACCCCTGGCACGGGCCAGGCTGGGCCGCGCGGCTAGGTGGTGTGGTGGCCCACTGGCCCCTCTCCGTCTCGTATTCTGGTATCTGTTGACTTCCAGAAAAATAGGCACTTTGGCTTTTGTCCCGTCCAATTTCGAGAATATTCATTTTCTAACTTTCCTGGAACCAAAAACAGCAGAAAACAGGCAGCTGGCACTGTGCCTCTTGTTAATAGGTTAGTCCAAGAAATCATATGAAAAGTACTCCAAAGTTGGAACAAAACACAAGAAAGTGGATAAAACCAAGCATGGAACATCAAAAATTATAGATACATTTGCAAATGTATCACAAGGCTGGGGGCATGTTCGTCTGCGGTATCAAAGTTCGCAGGCCAGTGCATGGCGGTACCTAAGTTGCCTGAAATTGTCGTGTTTCGAAATGTTGGGCCACCAACTACTGAGAGGGGCCATTTTGAGGCAAACTCATCTCACCCCTGCCAAATTCGAACATTTCGTTAAACTGCCCCGTGAAGTAGACGATTGGGACCCTCATGTCGGTCATCTGTCCGTGACGCGAGCGCCAACGCGGCAACCTCTTAGGCAAATTGAGTAGCTAAGTGGATTGGATGCGTTGACCAATTTCACAAATCCATTCCCACCTTTCCCCTAGCACCGGCGGCGTCAGAATCCACCCTCCAGGCAGGACGATCCCTTCGGACATTTTACTTTCGGCGCCAAGTTGCTGCGCCTAGTTGTTGTGCCCGGTCGCTGATCCCGAGATCCAATGGCGCATGCCATAGCCGTCGTTGCGAGGCTCTAGCCCGCCTCCACTGCCGACGAGCCGAGCAGCTCGGAGGATGGCAGATCCTCCTATCAAGGAAGAAGTTCTGGTTACAAGCGGGTGAGCTACCCTTCTCTTTGCTATTCGCACTAATTATAACTTCTAGCTGGCTACTGAACCTCAAATTGTTTGTTAGCCCAACGCTGACAAACATATTTTGTCCACAGTTTTCTATCAAGTGGGATCTCCGTGGACCCCCCTTACCTGGTTACGGTAGTCCTCTACACGTATGACTCTAAGGGCAAGTGATATGGACACCATTGTATCACGATGGAAGAAGCGCATGCGCAGATCTGCACTATATCTGGTATGGTTGCTGCTCTACGTAATCATGATGAATTATGGCCGAAACAGACTGCAAAGTTCAGCTTCATGGATGAACGTGGCATCATGGTTTCTCTAACGTGTGACAGTCAGCTAATTGGGTTGATGAAAAGGTATGCTTCGGCTTACATGTTTGAGCTGAAATGTGATGTACTGGATGTGGAAGCTGCTACAACTGCGAGTCGCCCTTCTATTCTTGGACAGGGTGGTTGCTCGAACCCAATTAGCTCCTGGTAAGCAAAGGTCTCTTGGGGTTCGCATGTTTGTGCTGAATTGTAATTTTTGTTTTATTTACTCTGTAGATATTGGGCAGTTATGCAACAGTCTTGTTTCTTTGACAGGAAGCGCCGCAAGGTCAGAAACATGACTGCCGGGTCAGTCATTTTGCTGCCCGAAGAAATTAAAAACAAGTGGAAAGATGATGTTGGACACGATTCTGGTGCCCATTGTCCCGACGATGCAGAGTACGTGAAGCTAAGAAAATTGGCACCAAGGAAGAGGAAGAAGGCAGGAATGAAGAAGCCAGTGGACGTGAAGGCTTGGCACCCAGGCTGCGGAAGAAGGCTGCTGGCAATGAAGATGCATAGTAATGTGTTGAACTTGAACCTATATGTAATTCTGTTAAATTCTGGATCTCTGTGTGTGGCATGTTGCTAGGCGAAACAATCTACCCACGTTCTCTAAGTAAAATGTACCGTGACTTAGGGTTTGGAAACACCCGAGTCAGTAGTTGAATCCGAAATTGTGATTGTGCCACTGCTATCTGAAAACACGCAGCACTGGTTCCACGATTTCTGAGGGGCAGGAGGTCTCCAAATACGACGGAATGTAAGTGGCACAGAAATAAATTATTTAAGCTTCCACACTCCATGAAGCAACAACTTATTTCAGATGCTGCACAACGACGTGGCAACATAAACAGCAATGGCAACCGATAATGCCCAAACGCTTGAGCCTGTCTATCTCACCGCCTCCCTGCTCCTGCATCTCCTGCGCTTGGTGAAGCTCCTGGGTCTCCATTAACCGGGTGTACGTGCTTCCACTTTATAAATTGTGGCTATGCCATTTGCGTGCGGCACAATCCACGTAGATTACGTTTAAACAAACCACCAATTTCAGAATACCACCATGATCAGACAAAAGCAAGTGATGCATGGTTAAGATAGACTAACGGGAGAGCAATTTTTTTCCTCCCAGGACTCCGGGACCACTAGTTCAGACCGCTAGGTCAACAAGTACTAGTATTACAACTTAAAAATGCACTGATCTCAAGCTAAATTGAACTAGTTATCACACATCTCCTTGATCTTCCTAATTTTAGCACGATGCGCATCTTCCTGCGAGAGCAAGGGTCTGCTCCTTCCTTTTAGCATCTTCCTTGCACAGCTTCAATTGTTTATCTATTTTTCCTCATGCACTTGTCAATACTCGTAGTTGTGAAATGTAGGACTTTGGCCTGGTGAAGATCATTCCTTGCTTGAGTCAGTTCTTGCTCTGCTTTAGCCTTCAGGGCCAACGCCATGTCCCTCTCCTTCTCGACTTTGCTAACCTTGTCTTGCACCCTCCTGAGATCTCGGTTAAGCTTGGTCGTGTCAACTGGGTCCCATAGCTTCATCTCAACACTTTCAGGAAGTGAGCTGACTACGAATTCTTTCAACTCAACAGTCATATCCCATAGTTTGTCTAGCGTTTTCTGCATCGATTTGGGCCACTCTGGGTCTACCCATTTGACAACACCGCAACTTCCGCCTTGCATCATTGCACGATGTCCTTGACACCATAGAAACCTCATGCCTATGTTTCGTCCTTCGAACGCTACAAATTTAGCGGGCACATGTCCATGTTTACATAGCAGAGGACTATCTTCATCCACTAAACCGTACTAGTCAGAGTCATACATCGCCTGGTTGGCCTAAAACATCATACACGCATGAGTAAACAGAGTAGATCTAGCTCAAAAAATAGATAACTGCCACAAATGATAGAGATAAAGATGAGACGATTCACATCGAAATCACTGTCCCTATCGTCATGATGCGTTTCCTCGCCGTCTCCCCTTGAACCCAGGGCGAGAGGGGAGGGGAGGTGGCTACCGGAGAGGGGATTGGGATGGAGGCGCTGTCGGCTTGCGGCTACGGCAAGATGGGAGTGAAGTGGGGAAAGTGGCTTCCAGGGGAAGGAAGAGAAGTACAGGGAGGAAGAGAAGTAATGGGGACGTGACACAGTGATGTGGCCCACTGAACTCGTGAGTCGTGACACTTGCAACAGGGGAGCGCTCGGTGTTGCTAGTTTGTCTAGAGCAAGCGTGGCCAATCATGCCGCACAACAGCCTACTCGCGGATCACTCTCACGAAGATCATCCCAATCGTCCAAGCGCCCCGATCGAACAGTATGTAACAATCGTCAAGTAGAACAACTGTGTTAGGGCGTGCCTTCTAGAAGACTCGGTCTAACGGCCACCCATTGGGGGGCTAAGGTTAAGGCTCTCCTAAGGATAATTAGGATCCATATGTGCTTTGTGAAGAGAGCAGACATGCAATGACACTGGTGGATCCTTATGTGGTTTGTGAAAAGAACAAAGATGCAATCACACTGGGTGGATCCATATGTGGTTCATGAGAAGAACACACATGCCATGACACTGGTGGATCCACGGGTAGTTTGTGAGAAGAACACACATCCAATGACATTCGGTGTGGTTCATAAAAAGAACACACATCCAATGGCACTAGGTGTGGTTCATGAAAAGAACACACATCCAATGACACTAGATGTGGTTCATGAAAAGAACAGACATGCAATGTCAATGGTGGATCCATATGTGATTTGTGGAAAGAACGGACATGCAATGACTCTAGCCGTGGTTCATGAAAAGAACAGACATGCAATGACACTGGTGGATCCATGTGTGGTTCATGAGAAGAACACACATGCAATGACACTGGTGGATCCATGTGTGGTTTCTGAGAAGAACATACATGCAATGACACTAGTTGTGGTTCATGAGAAGAACACACATGCAATGACACTGGTGGATCCATGTGCGGTTCATGAGAAGAACAGACATGCAATCACACTAGCTGGATCAATGTGTGGTTTGTGGGAAGAACAGACATGCAATGACTCTAGCCGTGGTTCATGAAAAGAACACACATGCAATGACACTGGTGTATCCATGTGTGGTTCATGAAAAGAGCACACATGCAATGACACTGGTGGATCCATGTGTGGTTTGTGAAAATAACAGACATGCAATCACATTAGGTGGATCCATGTGTGGTGTGAAAAGAACAGACATGCAATCACACTAGGTGGATCCATGTGTGGTTTGTTTAGAAGAACACACATGCAATGACTCTAGCTGTGGTTCATGAAAAGAATACTCATGCAATGACACTGGTGGATCCATGTGTGGTTCATGAGAAGAACACACATGCAATGACACTGGTGGATGCATGTGTGGTTTGTGAGATGAACATACATGCAATGACACTGGTTGTGGTTCATGAGAAGAACACACATGCAATGACACTGGTGGATCCATGTGCGGTTCATGAGAAGATTAGACATGCAATCACACTAGCTGGATCAATGTGTGGTTTGTGGAAAGAACAGACATGCAATGACTCTAGCTGTGGTTCATGAAAAGAACACACATGCAATGACACTGGTGTATCCATGTGTGGTTCATGAAAAGAACACACATGCAATGACACTGGTGGATCCATGTGTGGTTTGTGAAAAGAATAGACATGCAATCGCATTAGGTGGATCCATGTGTGGTGTGAAAAGAACAGACATGCAATCACACTAGGTGGATCCATGTGTGGTTTGTTTAGAAGAACACATATGCAATGACTCTAGTTGTGGTTCATGAAAAGAACACACATGCAATGACACTGGTGGATCCATGTGTGGTTTGTAAAAAGAACAGACATGCAATCACACTACGTGGATCCATGTGTGGTTTATTTAGAGGAACAGACATGCAATGACACTGGGTGGATCCATGTGTGGTTTGTTTAGAAGAACAGACATGCAATGACTCTAGTTGTGGTTCATGAAAAGAACACACATGCAATGACACTGGTGGATCCATGTGTGGTTTGTGAAAAGAACATACATGCAATCATACTAGGTGGATCCATGTGTAGTTTGTTTAGAGGAACAGACATGCAATGACACTAGGTGTGGTTCATGAGAAGAACAGACATGTAATCACACTAGGTGGATCCATGTGTGGATTGTGGAAAGGACAGATATGCAATGACTCTAGATGTGGTTCATGAAAAGAACATACATGCAATGACACTGGTGTATCAAGGTGTGGTTTATGAAAAGAACACACATGCAATGACACTGGTGGATCCATGTATGGTTTGTGAAAAGAACATACATGCAATCACACTAGGTGGATCCATGTGTGGTTTGTGAAAAGAACAGACATGCAATCACACTAGGTGGATCCATGTGTGGTTTGTTTGGAAGAACATACATGCAATGACTCTAGTTGTGGTTCATGAAAAGAACATACATGCAATGACACTGGTGAATCCATGTGTGGTTTGTGAAAAGAACAGACATGCAATCACACTAGGTGGATCCATCCGTGGTTTGTTTAGAGGAACAGACATGTAATGACACTGGGTGGATCCATGTGTGGATTGATTAGAAGAACAGACATGCAATGACTCTAGTTGTGGTTCATGAAAAGAACACATATGCAATGACACTGGTGCATCCATGTGTGGTTTGTGAAAAGAACATACATGCAATCACACTAGGTGGATCCATCTGTGGTTAGTTTAGAGGAACAGACATGCAATGACACTGGGTGGATCCATGTATGGTTTGATTAGAAGAACACACATGCAATGACTCTAGTTGTGGTTCATGAAAACAACACACATGCAATGACACTAGTGGATCCATGTGTGGTTTGTGAAAAGAACATACATGCAATCACACTAGGTGGATCGATGTGTGGTTTCTTTAGAGGAACAGACATGCAATGACACTGGGTGTGGTTCATGAGAAGAATAGACATGCAATCACACTAGGTGGATCCATGTGAGGTTTGTGGAAAGAACAGACATGCAATGACTCTAGCTATGGTTCATGAAAAGAACACACATGCAATGACACTGGTGTATCCATGTGTGGTTCATGAAAAGAACACACATGCAATGACACTGGTGGATCCATGTGTGGTTTGTGAAAAGAACAAACATGCAATCACACTAGGTGGATCAATGTGTGGTTTGTGAAAACAACAGACATGCAATCACACTAGGTGGATCCATGTGTGGTTTGTTTAGAAGAACACACATGCAATGACAATGGCTGTGGTTCGTGATAAGAACAGACATGCAATGACACTTGGTGTGCTTCCTGAGAAGAACAGACATGCAATCACACTAGGTGGATCCATGTGTGGTTTGTGGAAAGAACAAACATGCAATGACTCTAGTTGTGGTTCATGAAAAGAACACACATGCAATGACACTGGTGTATCCATGTGTGGTTCATGAAAAGAACACACATGCAATGACACTGGTGGGTCCATGTGTGGTTTGTCAAAAGAACACACATGCAATCACACTAGGTGGATCCATGTGTGGCTCTTGAAAAGAACAGACATTCAATCACACTAGGTGCATCCATGTGTGGTTTGTTTAGAAGAACACACATGCAATGACTCTAATTGTGGTTCATAAAAAGAACACACACGCAATGACACTGGTGGATCCATGTGTGGTTTGTGAAAAGAATAGACATGCAATCACACTAGGTGGATCCATGTGTGGTTTGTTTAGAGGAACAGACATGCAATGACACTGGGTGGATCCATGTGTGGTTTGTTTTGAAGAACACACATGCAATGACTCTAGTTGTGGTTCATGAAAAGAACACACATGCAATAATACTGGTGGATCCATGTGCGGTTTGTGAAAAGAACAGATATGCAATCACACTAGGTGGATCCATCTGTGGTTTGTTTAGAGGATCAGACATGCAATGACACTGGGTGTAGTTCATGAGAAGAATAGACATCCAATCACACTAGGTGGATCCATGTGTGGTTTGTGGAAAGAACAGACATGCAATCACACTAGGTGGATCAATGTGTGGTTTGTGGGAAGAACAGACATGCAATGACTCTCGCCGTGGTTCATGAAAAGAACACACATGCAATGACACTGGTGTATCCATGTGTGGTTCATGAAAAGAGCACACATGCAATGACACTGGTGGATCCATGTGTGGTTTGTGAAAATAACAGACATGCAATCACATTAGGTGGATCCATGTGTGGTGTGAAAAGAACAGACATGCAATCACACTAGGTGGATCCATGTGTGGTTTGTTTAGAAGAACACACATGCAATGACTCTAGCTGTGGTTCATGAAAAGAATACTCATGCAATGACACTGGTGGATCCATGTGTGGTTCATGAGAAGAACACACATGCAATGACACTGGTGGATGCATGTGTGGTTTGTGAGATGAACATACATGCAATGACACTGGTTGTGGTTCATGAGAAGAACACACATGCAATGACACTGGTGGATCCATGTGCGGTTCATGAGAAGAACAGACATGCAATCACACTAGCTGGATCAATGTGTGGTTTGTGGAAAGAACAGACATGCAATGACTCTAGCTGTGGTTCATGAAAAGAACACACATGCAATGACACTGGTGTATCCATGTGTGGTTCATGAAAAGAACACACATGCAATGACACTGGTGGATCCATGTGTGGTTTGTGAAAAGAATAGACATGCAATCGCATTAGGTGGATCCATGTGTGGTGTGAAAAGAACAGACATGCAATCACACTAGGTGGATCCATGTGTGGTTTGTTTAGAAGAACACACATGCAATGACTCTAGTTGTGGTTCATGAAAAGAACACACATGCAATGACACTGGTGGATCCATGTGTGGTTTGTGAAAAGAACAGACATGCAATCACACTACGTGGATCCATGTGTGGTTTATTTAGAGGAACAGACATGCAATGACACTGGGTGGATCCATGTGTGGTTTGTTTAGAAGAACAGACATGCAATGACTCTAGTTGTGGTTCATGAAAAGAACACACATGCAATGACACTGGTGGATCCATGTGTGGTTTGTGAAAAGAACATACATGCAATCATACTAGGTGGATCCATGTGTAGTTTGTTTAGAGGAACAGACATGCAATGACACTAGGTGTGGTTCATGAGAAGAACAGACATGTAATCACACTAGGTGGATCCATGTGTGGATTGTGGAAAGGACAGATATGCAATGACTCTAGATGTGGTTCATGAAAAGAACATACATGCAATGACACTGGTGTATCAAGGTGTGGTTTATGAAAAGAACACACATGCAATGACACTGGTGGATCCATGTATGGTTTGTGAAAAGAACATACATGCAATCACACTAGGTGGATCCATGTGTGGTTTGTGAAAAGAACAGACATGCAATCACACTAGGTGGATCCATGTGTGGTTTGTTTGGAAGAACACACATGCAATGACTCTAGTTGTGGTTCATGAAAAGAACATACATGCAATGACACTGGTGAATCCATGTGTGGTTTGTGAAAAGAACAGACATGCAATCACACTAGGTGGATCCATCCGTGGTTTGTTTAGAGGAACAGACATGTAATGACACTGGGTGGATCCATGTGTGGATTGATTAGAAGAACAGACATGCAATGACTCTAGTTGTGGTTCATGAAAATAACACATATGCAATGACACTGGTGCATCCATGTGTGGTTTGTGAAAATAACATACATGCAATCACACTAGGTGGATCCATCTGTGGTTAGTTTAGAGGAACAGACATGCAGTGACACTGTGTGGATCCATGTGTGGTTTTATTAGAAGAACACACATGCAATGACTCTAGTTGTGGTTCATGAAAACAACACACATGCAATGACACTAGTGGATCCATGTGTGGTTTGTGAAAAGAACATACATGCAATCACACTAGGTGGATCCATGTGTGGTTTCTTTAGAGGAACAGACATGCAATGACACTGGGTGTGGTTCATGAGAAGAATAGACATGCAATCACACTAGGTGGATCCATGTGAGGTTTGTGGAAAGAACAGACATGCAATGACTCTAGCTATGGTTCATGAAAAGAACACACATGCAATGACACTGGTGTATCCATGTGTGGTTCATGAAAAGAACACACATGCAATGACACTGGTGGATCCATGTGTGGTTTGTGAAAAGAACAAACATGCAATCACACTAGGTGGATCAATGTGTGGTTTGTGAAAACAACAGACATGCAATCACACTAGGTGGATCCATGTGTGGTTTGTTTAGAAGAACACACATGCAATGACAATGGCTGTGGTTCGTGATAAGAACAGACATGCAATGACACTTGGTGTGCTTCCTGAGAAGAACAGACATGCAATCACACTAGGTGGATCCATGTGTGGTTTGTGGAAAGAACAAACATGCAATGACTCTAGTTGTGGTTCATGAAAAGAACACACATGCAATGACACTGGTGGGTCCATGTGTGGTTCATGAAAAGAACACACATGCAATGACACTGGTGGGTCCATGTGTGGTTTGTCAAAAGAACACACATGCAATCACACTAGGTGGATCCATGTGTGGCTCTTGAAAAGAACAGACATGCAATCACACTAGGTGCATCCATGTGTGGTTTGTTTAGAAGAACACACATGCAATGACTCTAATTGTGGTTCATAAAAAGAACACACACGCAATGACACTGGTGGATCCATGTGTGGTTTGTGAAAAGAATAGACATGCAATCACACTAGGTGGATCCATGTGTGGTTTGTTTAGAGGAACAGACATGCAATGACACTGGGTGGATCCATGTGTGGTTTGTTTTGAAGAACACACATGCAATGACTCTAGTTGTGGTTCATGAAAAGAACACACATGCAATAATACTGGTGGATCCATGTGCGGTTTGTGAAAAGAACAGATATGCAATCACACTAGGTGGATCCATCTGTGGTTTGTTTAGAGGATCAGACATGCAATGACACTGGGTGTAGTTCATGAGAAGAATAGACATCCAATCACACTAGGTGGATCCATGTGTGGTTTGTGGAAAGAACAGACATGCAATGACTCTAGCTGTGGTTCATGAAAAGAACACACATCCAATGACACTAGTGTATCCATTTGTCGTTCATGAAAAGAACACACATGCAATGACACTGGTGGATCCATGTGTGGTTTGTGAAAAGAACAGACATGCAATCACACTAAGTGGATCAATGTGTGGTTTGTGAAAACAACAGACATGCAATCACACTAAGTGGATCCATGTGTGTTTTGTTTAGAAGAATACCCATGCCATGACACTAGCTGTGTTTCATGAGATGAACACACATGCAATGACACTGGGTGTGGTTCATGAGAAGATTAGACATCTAATCACACTAGGTGGATCCATGTGTGGTTTGTGGAAAGAATAGACATGCAATGACTCCAGTTGTGGTTCATGAAAAGAATACACATGTAGTGACACTGGTGTATCCATGTGTGGTTCATGAAAAGAACACACATGCAATGACACTGGTGGATCCATGTGTGATTTGTGAAAAGAACAGACATGCAATCACACTAGGTGGATCCATGTGTGGTTTGTGAAAAGAACAGACATGCAATCACACTAGGTGGATCCATGTGTGGTTTTTTTAGAAGAACACACATGCAAATACACTGGTTGTGGTTCATGAGAAGAACACACATGCAATGACACTGGGTGTGGTTCATGAGAAGAACAGACATGCAATCACACTAGGTGGATCCATGTGTGGTTTGTGGAAAGAACAGACATGCAATGACTCCAGCTGTGGTTCATGAAAAGAACACACATGCAATGACACTGGTGTATCCATGTGTGGTTCATGAAAAGAACACACATGCAATGAAATTGGTCGATCCATGTGTAGTTTGTGAAAAGAACAGACATGCAATCACACTAGGTGGATCCATGTGTGGTTTATGAAAAGAACACACATGCAATCACACTAGGTGGATCCATGTGTGGTTTGTTTAGAAGAACACACATGCAATGACTCTAGTGTGGTTCATGAAAATAACACACATGCAATGACATTGGTGGATCCATGTGTGGTTTGTGAAAAGAACAGACATGCAATCACACTAGGTGTATCCATGTGTGGTTTGTGAAAAGAACAGACATGCAATCACACTAGGTGGATCCATGTGTGGTTTGTTTAGAAGAACAGACATGCAGTGACTCTAGTTGTGGTTCATGAAAAGAACACACATGCAATGACACTTGTGGATCCATGTGTGGTTTGTGAAAAGAACAGACATGCAATCACACTAGGTGGATCCATGTGTGGTTTGTTTAGAGGAACAGACATGCAATCACACTGGGTGGATCCATGTGTGGTTTGTTTAGAAGAACACACATGCAATGACTCTAGTTGTGGTTCATGAAAAGAACACACATGCAATGACACTGGTGGATCAATGTGTGGTTTGTGAAAAGAACAGACATGCAATCACACTAGGTGGATCTATGTGTGGTTTGTTTAGAGGAACAGACATGCAATGACACTGGTGTGTTCATGAGAAGAACAGACATGCAATCACACTAGGTGGATCCATGTGTGGTTTGTGGAAAGAACAGACATGCAATGACTCTAGTTGTTGTTCATGAAAAGAACACACGTGCAATGACACTGGTGTATCCATGTGTGGTTCATGAAAAGAACACACATGCAATGACACTGGTGGATCCATGTGTGGTTTGTCAAAATAACAAACATGCAATCACACTAGGTGGATCCATGTGTGGTTTGTGAAAAGGACAGACATGCAATCACACTAGGTGGATCCATGTGTGGTTTGTTTAGAAGAACACACATGCAATGGCTCTAGTTGTGGTTCATGAAAAGAACACACATGCAATGACACTGGTGGATCCATGTGTGGTTTGTGAAAAGAACAGGCATGCAATCACACTAGGTGGATCCATGTGTGGTTTGTTTAGAGGAACAGACATGCAATCTCACTAGGTGGATCCATGTGTGGTTTGTTTAGAAGAATATGCATGCAATGACTCTAGTTGTGGTTCATGAAAGCACACGCATGCAATGACACTGGTGGATGGATGTGTGGTTTGTGAAAGAATAGACATGCAATCACACTAGGTGGATCGATGTGTGGTTTTTTTAGAGGAACAGACATGCAAT